>JBBGZY010000206.1:1550000-2823391 GCA_037952925.1 Lithobates clamitans
CACCGCCATTAAAACAATACTGTGGAACCCCTTATAATTAAAATAATATGACCCCGAATGGGGTGGTGGCACAATGTGGACATGTTTCCCATCTATAGCCCCTCCACAATTGGGAAAGTCCCAACGGCTTGCAAAATGGGATGCCACAGTCTGCCATTCCTGTGGCGTTGAAGGAAACTGGGGAATCAAACAAGAAAACCAAAATCAATTAATTTGGAAGCTAACATTGCAAGAAAATTAGACAATTAAAAACATTATTCCCCAGCATCAGTATAACATTCAATAATTTAATTCTTCTGGAATAACTAATATGGAAAAAGGCACACTTATCAGATTGCTCACCCCCTCTGATAGAACATTGATTACATTTTAGGGGGTTGTGAAATCCCAAAAAAAAATTACTTTAACAACACGCAGGAATTTAGGGATAACAAAGGCTACAAGACTGCAGTTGTCGCACTCTGCAGGTGCAGTTGCAAACCAGCTTACAGTAAATGAGGTAATGTCAAAAGGCATTCATGTTGCAAACAGTACACAATCACATGCAAGGGCAATTAATGAAAACACTTTGAGGCTTGCATATGATTTGATGATGGAAATCAGCAGAGCTTCTGCTCATTTACTAAAGCACTGGAACAAATGCACTTGTAGAGTGCACATGCATTTTGCAAAGTGCAACATAGATTTGCTTTAGACAAATCAACACCACAGAACATTCAAGCAAATTTTAACGAGGGTGGGGGTGGGGGGGTTGTGAAATCTAGCTAATTGCTAATTAGCAGCACACTATTTGGAGTGAGTTCAGGTGGGGGGGGGGGGGGTTGTGAAATCTAGCTAATTGCTAATTAGCAGCACACTATTTGGAGTGAGTTCAGGTGGGGGGGGGGGGGGTTGTGAAATCTAGCTAATTGCTAATTAGCAGCACACTATTTGGAGTGAGTTCAGGTGGGGGGGGGGGGGTTGTGAAATCTAGCTAATTGCTAATTCTAAGCACACTAAATACACTCCAACAAAATACATTCAAAATGAGTAGACTAGGTGGATATGTTCCCATCACTTCATGCTGGGAAGGTTATTGAAGGAAACTATACATGCATGACAAAAAATAACAGGAAAAAATCCCAGCATGTGTGAGGATAAAAAGGGGACATTCACACTATATTGCAATGATGGGAAGTAGTGTTTGAAGCAAGAAATACATTACTTTATCAAAGATTACATAAAAGAACATGTGATGCTAATAAACTAAAAATAGCTTACCTATATAGTCCTTCTGCAGGACCTGTATGATGGCAGAACAGGTCTCTGGGATAATGATCCCCAGAACCTGGGGGGAGATGCCTGTCGAGAACTTAAGGTCCTGCAGGCTTCTCCCTGTGGCCAAATACCGCAAGGTAGCGACCAGCCTCTGCTCCGGAGTGATGGCTTGCCTCATGCAGGTATCCTGCCTGCTGATATAGGGGGTCAGCAAAGCCACCAAACGATCAAAAACGGGGTCCGTCATCCGGAGAAAGTTCCTGAAATCCTCAGGATTATTCTCACGGATCTCACGGAGCAAAGGCATGTGACAGAACTGGTCACGCTGAAGCAACCAATTCTTGGTCCATGAACTCCTCCTCGCCCTGTTCATGGACTGGTCTTGGGCTGAAGAATAAACTACAGCACCAAGCACATACAATGCACGAGCTCTACGACGAGTACGTACAGGTAACATGGCTTCAAAACGGTCGGCTGGTCAGAACGCACTAAACAGAACGCACTGAAGAACAGCAAGGCCTGTGAAGAACGACCTGAAAATCAGGAACGAGCGGCCAATAAAACAAAGATTTCTCAATGCCAACTGACCAAACGCACTGAAAAGCAGATACAAACCTCACAAGCACAGACTGAACACCAGTTAAAACGAACTGAAAAATACGAGTCTCACAAGCGCGAATCGTCTCTCACCAAACTTCTACTAACACGAGATAAACACGAGATTAGCAGAAGGAGCCCAAAGGGTGTCGTACGGGCTATTGAACTTCCGTTTTATAGTCTCGTCGGACTTGGTGTACGTCACAGCGTACTAAACTGGCGTACTTTTGTGTGGTCGTGTGTGGGCAAGTCCGTTCGTAAGAAAGTCTGCCCCAAGTCCGCCGAAGGTACGCCGGAAGTATGTCGGACAGACTGTCCGACTTTTGTAGCTGCAAAGTCCGACCGTGTGTACGCGGCATTAGTGTTTCCTCCAGTGTTGAGAGAAAATCAAGGTAAACAGCTTTATTTACAAACTGAAGCTCATATTAGTTAGCAAAGAATGCTCTATCCTTTTACATAGCAGGCAACAAAATTCTTTACCAAAAAGCTGAAAATTTACTAAATATTTTCAGAATTAAGAATCCAGAGTGAGAAAGTCCTTTATGTAGTGATGATACTTATTTTATGCTTTATTAAACTGGAATAATATTATTACCAAGAGTACCCAAATATAACAAGAAAGAAAACATAATACAAATATGCATAATCCCATAATGAACAAAATTATACCATCCAAATAGTAAAAAAGAAAAGGGACAGGAGACAAGAAAAAGAAAAGATAAATTTCATACCACTTATTGCCATGCCATGCTGAGCAAAAATGACATTAAAGGTTCAGATTTAAAAATACATTTAAAAAAACAAACATGTTACACTTACTTGCTCTGTGCAGTGGTTTTGCACAGAGCGGCCCTGATCCTCTTCTTGGGTCCCCCACCGGCACTCCTGTTTCTTCCTATTTACCAGTGCCCCTAATAGCAAGCTACTCACTTCTCATAGGTCCACTGGCTGTCATTGACAGCAGTGGGAGCCAATAGTGCCCATTGCTGTCAAAACCAGTGAGGAAAGGGAGTCTCGGGACAGCCAAGTCTCTCATGCACATCACTGGATCGAAAGGGGGCTCAGGTAAGTATTAGGGGGACTGTGGGGGGAGAAACACATAAGGATATTTACCTTTATGCATATACCTTCAGCTTTTACAACCACTTTAAGGCCCAACTCCAGCCAAAACATTTTATTTTGTTTTGAATACAGCAAGGAAGAGTTAGATGCTCTTTCAGGTTTTAATACCATCTGTTCCACTATTTATTGACTGAACATGTAGCAATGGGAAATCTCGCCAACGTGAACACAACTTTTAGAAGATTGAGGAAGGGTTAAGGGTTAAGAACAAACATCCCCCATTTCTTGTACTGGCATGGCAGAAAATATTAAAAAATTAACAAAAATTGTCACTCTTCCCCACTCTACTGAAAAAAAAGTTGTCTAGAATCATTGTATTAACAAGATTTACTGGAAGGATCAACAGTTAAAATAAAAAGAAAGAAAAGTCTAAAAAAAGAAAACTACTGTGGGAACCAAATCTAAGGATTATAAATTTGCAACATGGGGGTGTGTCCAGACACGAAGCAGGGAATACGTGTCTGTGCTGAGCTCCGCACAGACAGTGACAATCCGCTGCCATCCTTCCTCTGCTTCACCCCATTTTACATTGAAGACATACTTCTAAGGGCATTGTGTGCTGCCTCCACAACTATTTATCTCCCGTAGACTTTGCTCGGCTGTGTACATCCAGGGCCGGCTCCTCGATCCTCGGGCTCGAGGCCCGACACCATCTTGAGGCCTGCGGGCCCTCCTTCCCAGTACACTGAGACCTGAAGGCGAAGCGATCGCTACATCCCAGAACACCAACGACTCACCCCCAGAGGGCATCGGACAAACCTACAGCGGGGGGAGGATTGCCTGAAGCCACCTGAAATCTCCCAGGCTCTGACACTCTACAGCTGACACTGTACTGAGGCCTGCGGCCTATCGATCTGGCTCCTGCCTCCTTCTGCAGGCACAGTGGGTAACAGATCATCTACCTCCCCCATTGATAGCTGACGCCCGTAGCAGCAACTACCCACTGACACAACGGTCCAGCTTAGTGGGAAATACCTGGGCCTGAGCGGAGTGGAACTCCCATGGCCGGCAGCCGCTCCTAGGGAAGTTCGGCCTGGGCATTGAGGTCGGTGGCCATCCTGGGACTCCAGATAAACCCAGCCACTTCTCTCTTATTCCACCTGTAACCTACTTCCGCACTAACTGAACGGTGTCCATCTCTGAGATTACCACCTCCTGCCAAAGCTACTTAAACAGGTACTTTTAAAACAAACAGATGTAATTAATAAATGAATGGTGGCCACCCCACCTAATATGGGCTGTGTCCCCTAAGTGATCTTGGAGGCCCGCCTGCTCCCCGAGACCTCCGCTATGCCATATCAATCATCTACAGATTCGGAGGTAAGCCTGACTGTCTGCCACATTCCCTGACTATTACATGGGCAAAGTTGGCCAGCAACAGCGAAACTACAAGCTCCTATTTGGGTCACGTGAAGGTTCAAATATGGAACGATATGTCACCAGACCACAACTTATGACCTCAAACTCCCCCAGACCATTTGCGGTGATGGATCCATCCATGGGAGTGGAGAATGCTGTGAACATCCCATCTACTATTACTCAAAGTTCAGGTCTCGCCTCATCCTCTCCACACGAGATCCTTACCCCAGACATACTAGATGCCAAGCTAGATGCCAAGCTGCAGCTCTTACTACAACAAATCACAAATAATGTCTGAAAGGAGGTGAACAAACTAGCTGCAGAACTGAGAGGAGAGATCAACCAAATTGGTGAGCATACTAACACTTTTGAAAACAAATTTGATGAGATGATAAACTATGTACAGGCTACTGAAGAGAAAAACCATAACCATACAATATGAGGTCCTAGTACCATCTTGGCAAAAAATTTAGAAGAATACTTTCAGCATAACGTCTCAGATTTCTCCACACTTTGGGAGGCACATAAGACTGTTTTTCGAGGTGCCTGCATAGCTGAAATCTCCAGGCTAAAGAGAGATAGAAATAGTCTTATACAGTCTCTTACTTCTGCTTTGGTTACCATGGAGCGGAGGCTGTTGAGTGGCCCCACAGTATCGAAACTACGCAGAGTCACCTCTCTTAGAGAGCAAGTCAAACTAATATAACTGGGCAAGTCAGCTAGGTCTTTACTATGGACAAAACAAAAGTTTTACGAATATTCGAATAAACCACATAGAATGCTAGTCAATAAACTACACCCGCGCCCAGGTGCAATGTCTAGCACCTTTGGCAAATTTTACCATAAATTGTACAACTGTCTAACTCCAGAGCACCATTTTAACTTTACTCAGGAGAAGTTTGAAAAAAATTTTTCCTAATATAAAACTCCCAAAACTGTCTTCAGAAGACTTAGATAGTTTAAATGTAGACATAACGACTGAAGAACTTTTGTCCATAGTTAAGAAACTCCCACTACATAAATCGCCCGGCCCTGACGGTCTGCCCTATTTCTACTACAAATCTTTCTTTGATATCTTGTCTCCACACATGCTAACCCTTTAATGAGTCCCTGCTCAAGGGCACGTTTCCTCTTTCACAATTCTCCCACTCATTTATCTCCGTCATTCCGAAACCAGGCAAGGATCCCTATATCCCAGATAATTATAGGCCGATAGCTCTTTTAAATTCAGATTATAAGATTTTCACTAAAATTCTTGCATCCAGATTATCTAGGATTATCCCCAAACTGATTCATAAGGATCAGGTGGGTTTTGTGCCTGGCAGGCATGCGGGGGACAATATCCATCATACAATAGACCTGATAGATCTTTTGGATAGAACTTCCAGACAGGCATTGATCTTAAGTTTAGATGCACAAAAGGCCTTCGATAGGTTGAGCTGGCCTTACATGTTTAATGTTTTAAAGAAGTACGGCTTCAGCAGTCCTTATCTGAAAGCTATAGAGGGTTTATATTCAACAGTTACAGCTAAAGTGCAGATGTCATCCTTCCTGTCGCCTGGCTTCCCCATGACTAACGGCACTCGGCAGGGTTGCCCTTTATCACCATTGCTTTTTATTCTGTGTTTAGAGCCCCTGGCCGAGTCCATCCGCACTCATCCGGATATTCGTGGGGTGTTAATGCGACAGGGGGAATATAAATTATCACTTTTTGTGGATGACATCTTGCTCACGATCACTAATCCACTGATTTCTCTTCCCTCTCTACATAAACTGTTGTCCTGCTTTGGGGCCATTTCGGGCTATAAGGTCAACACTTCCAAAACTGAAGCTCTGCCAATACACATCCTATTACCCATATTATCACAGCTCAAAGAGTCATATCCTTATAAGTGGTGCAAAACTTCCCTCAAATACCTAGGTATTCTTCTCACCCCAGCCTATTCCTCTCTTTACTCCACTAACTTTCCACCCCTGGTTCTGGACATCAATAAATCCCTGATTACTTGGGCAAAGTGCCCTTTGTCTTTGTTGGGCAGGATAAATGTTCTAAAATGTCTATTCTACCTAGACTGCTATACCACTTTGAAACGTTACCAGTTGCCTTGCCCTCATCCCAATTAAAGACAATTCAGCGAAGCTTCCTAAAGTTCAGATGGGGAGATAGGGCTCATCGTATAGCAAGTTTGGTGGTTTTTGCTCCAAGATCCAGGGGTGGAATGGGTGCATTCCACATTCCATATTATTATGCCTCACATTTAAGGCCTATTGCTTCCTGGTCCTCTTTATTTGCACCAAACCAGTGGACTGCCATTGAAAAGGGTGTGCTCTATCCAGTCCACCCGAGTTCCTTGGTCTGGGAGGGTTCCTTATCTTTGGATCCTACTCTCAAACACCAATGCACTGCTCCAATGAATTTTACTTTAACCATTTTATTATTATTATTATTATTTGGCGTAAATACCTTAAAGAATATCACCTTGCCTAGCCTTGCTCCCCGCTTGTCAATGTACTGTTTAACCTACTTATACCAGACAGTATGCCAATGGGCAGGATCTTCCCATGGCTTAATGCCTCCCTTTTCCAACTTTGAAATCTAGTACATCCTATTACGCGAAGGCTACATACCTTTGACACTCTACATGAGAAATTCAATATCCCTCACCAACTTTTCCACTTCTATCTGCAATTTGGACATTTTTTTTACTCTAAATCCTTAACTTATCTCTTGACAATCCAACTACCTTCGAGTACATATGCGCTCAAGGTCCCGTCAATTACATTTAATATCCTCCATTCATCGTATCCTTCATGAGTCGACACCTCTTACTGAGACCACGCATCATTATATGGGGAAATGGTCCCATTTAATAGGCAGACCTATTTCAATCCAGGTGTGGGATAAGATTTGGTCCTCTGTTTCCAAATCTTCCAAGTGTGTGACACAGCGGGAGACTTCTATGAAAATTCTTATGTTTTGGTACAGAACCCCTGATGTTATTCATAAATATGATCCTTCGGTCTTGCCGCGTGTTGGCGTTGCGGGACTGATACAGGCTCCTTATTCCATATATTTTGGCAATGTTCAATGATCCAACCTTTTTGGGGTGAGGTGAGGCTCCCGATACAGAAAGTGTTGGATAAATATCTCCCACTTGACCCCCTGCATTATCTATTGGCCAACCGGCTTCTTTCTTACATACTACTGGCTGCCAAAGACTCATCCCCCTGTGCTGGCTGTCCAACGCACCTCCTCCTTGGCCAAAATTTTTACAACTAGTGGCTGAAATCCGGAGGATGGAATATCTAACGGCCTCAGTACATGACACTGTTTCTATTTGAAACTCCATGCAATGGTGTGAATTGTCTAGTGATTTTATTCATTCTAATGCCATGATTCTGATACAAGTTCTAACATTTATCAATCTTTTCAGCAAAATTGTTCTTTCAAAAAAAAACTTTGTTGGGACATGGTAATACCATTACTAATGTTAATTTCACTATTGTGTTTGTTAAATATGTTAAATATGTTATATTACATATATTACATAAAACCAGAAAATAGGTAAAATCAGCCTACCAAGTTCTATTCTGAAATGTCTGTTATCTGTCAGTTTTTGTTATTATTATACAGGATTTTTGTAGTGCCAGCAGTTTGCTAAGCGCTTTACAAAATGAAGGCAGACATTACAGTTCAAATACAATTTGCTACAAGAAGAATCAGAGGGCCTTGCTCATTAGGGCTTACAATCTAATAGGGAGGGTCAAGTGATCCAAAAGTTAATAACTGCAGGGGATGAGCTGATGGAAAAAGTAAAAACACAGTGTATTAAGTTAGAAGCAGTATAGGCTTCTTTAACCACTTCCCGTCTGCCATATAACAGATCGATGGGCGCAAAGTGGGTATATTATCCTGACTCGGAATCATATGAAGTCCAGCAGGATGCATTGCTAATGCACGCTCCCGGTGACCCGCACCACAGTGATCAGGAATGATGCGTGTCCCTCTAATACAGCCTATCCCCAATCAGGGTAAACAGGCAATGGAATTGCCTGTTTACCATGTGATTGGCTGTGTCCAATCACAGCCAGTCACAAATGTAAACAGAAGAGCCAGCGATCCCGGCTTCTTCTCCTCACACACCGATCATGTGAGGAGGAGTGCTAAGATCTGTGAGCGACTGCTTTTTTTACTGTATTGTACACAACTGTGCACCACATGTCCCCCCCAATAAAGAGAACCTGTCACCAGGGATCTGCCACACATTCCATCTGGATCTGTCACACAGTTCATCTGTATCTGTCACACAGCTCATCTGGATCTGTCTAAATCTGTCACACAATCCATCTGGATCTGTCACACAGGTCCGCCATCAGTATCGACATCAGTGACCTGTTGCAAAGGCCTTCAGTACCACCATCAGTACCGCCATCAGTGACCTGTCATACAGGCTTTCAGTACCAACATCAGCATCTTCATCAGTGACCTGTCATGCAGGCCTTCAGTACCACCATCTGTCCTGCCATCAGTGACCTGTCACATAGGCCTTCAGTACTGCCATCTGTACCGCTATCAGTGACCAGGCATGCCATCAGTAGGGATAAGAACGATGTTTGAGTCGAACATAAGCTCGACCCGAACATTGGGTGTTCGTCTGTTCACCGAATAGCGAACAATTTGGGGTGTTTGCGGCAAATTCGAAAGCCGCGGAACACCCTTTAAAAGTCTATGGGAGATAACAAAAGTGCTAATTTTTAAGGCTTATATGCATGGTATTGTCATAAAAAGTGTTTGGGGACCTGGGTCCTGCCCCAGGGGACATGTATCAATGCAAAAAAAAAGTTTGAAAAACTGATGTTTTTTTGGGAGCAGTGATTTTAATAATGCTTAAAGTGAAACAATAAAAGTGAAATATTCCTTTAAATTTCCTACCTGGGGGGGTGTCTATAGTATGCCTGTTTCCCATGTTTAGAACAGTCAGAGAGCAAAATGACATTTCTAAAGGAAAAAAAAATCATTTAAAACTACTCGCTACTTGTCGGTCCTGGCAATACAGATAAAATAAGTCATTGAAAAAAATGGCATGGGATCCCCCTAGCCCATTACCAGCCCCTTTGGGTCTGGTATGAATATTAAGGGGAACCCCGAACCAAAATTAAAAAAAAAATTGTGTGGGGGTCCCCCCAAATTCCATACCAGGCCCTTCAGTTCTGGTATGGATATTAAGGGGAACCCTGTGCCAAAATTAAAAAAACATGGCATGGGGGTCCCCCTCAAAATCCATACCAGACCCATCAGGTCTGGTATGGAATTTAAGGGGAACCCCGTGCCCAAACTAAAAAAAAATGGCGTGGGGTCCCCCCAAAAATCCATACCAGACCCTTATCCGAGCACGCAACCTGGCAGGCCGCAGGAAAAGAGGGGGGATGAGAGAGCACCCCCCTCCTGAACTGTACCAGGCCACATGCCCTCAACATGGGGAGGGTGCTTTGGGGGGCTACCCAAAGCACCTAGTCCTTATGTTGATGGGGACAAGGGCCTCATCGCCACAACCCTTGTCTGGTGGTTGTGGGGGTCTGCAGGCGGGGGGCTTATCGAAATCTGGAAGCCCCCTTTAACAAGGGGACCCCAGATCCCAGCCTCCCCCCCTGTGTGAAATGGTAATGGGGTACAAATGTACCCCTACCATTTCACAAAAAAAGTGTGAAAATGGTAAAAATGACATGACACAGCTTGGGACAAGTCCTTTATTAAAAAATAAAAAATAAAAATGTCCCACATAGTCTTCTTCTTCTTGACCAAAAAAGAAAAAAAATGTGACCGACTGGCCTCCATGGGAGGCTCCCGCCGTAATGACCGTCCTCGCAGGTGACAGTTTTTTTATAACAGAGGACGGGGCCGCACGGTGATGTTCCTGGGTGACCCCGCCCCTCTCTGATGTACAGGGACTGTCACGGTGTGGCCCCGCCCTCAGTTATAAAAGAACTGTAAAGCGAAGACGCGTCATACAGCAGGAGCCTCCCATGGAGGCAGGTCAGTCACTTTTTTTTTTCTTTTTTGGTCCATCGGCGGAGCAAGAGAAGAAGAAAAAGACTTTGTGGGACATTTTTATTTTTTTATTTTTTAAGACGGGAAACATGCGCCACTTTACAGACATCCTATAGACACCCCCCAGGTACGAAATTTAAAGGAATATTTCACTTTTATTGTTTCACTTTAAGCATTATTAAAATCACTGCTCCCGAAAAATCGGAGGTTTTTAAAACTTTTTTTGCATTGATACATGTCCCTTGGGGCAGGACCCAGGTCCCCAAACATTTTTTTTGACAATAACTTGCATATAAGCCTTTAAAATGAGCACTTTTGATTATTCATGTTCCTGTCCCATAGACTTTAACGGTGTTCGCGTGTTCAAACAAATTTTTTGCCTATTCGCATGTTCTGCTGCAAACCGAACCGGAGGGTGTTCGGCTCATCCCTAGCCATCAGTACTGCTATTAGTGACCTATCACACAGGCCCGCCATCAGTACCGCCATCATGTCCAAAATATTTTTTACATCTGAGGAGGCATATACAATCCTTACTATGTCGAATGATGAGAGCAGCAGGGAGCTCTCATCCGATTTTGGTTCGGAATTTGAGCCAGTAGAGAGTAGTGGATCGGGAACCAAATAAAAGGAGGAAACAGTCACTCCTAAAAGAATAATGAGAATAACAAGAGCAGAAGACCTGCCTACCACCAGCAGCGCCATACACCCCAGTGGCACCAACACAAATGGAGCTAGACCCCAGGAAGAGGAGCCCAGTACCAGCACTGGAATAACAAACCAAACCCAAAGAATCCAGGCCCAAACCTATCCTACCAATGCCCTGGCAAACCCCTTGTGGTTACCTTTCAGCTCAGGGTCAGCTATAATCCCACCTTTTACCGCACAGCCAGGTGTGCAGCCCAACATTTCAAATTTTTCACAATTAGATTATTTTTATTTGTTTTTCCCACAAGATTTGCTGCAGTATATGGTGGACCAACCATATCTCTTTGCAGAGCAATTTATTGCCTCCAACCCCAATTCATCTTACACTCGTATGTTTAATTGGTGACGTTTCACACTAGATGAGTTCAAATTGTTTTTGGGTCTTACATTTAATATGGGGCTTACAAAGAAAAATTGCATGCTTACTGCTCCACCCACCCCATCCACCACATGCCGATTTATTCTTCTGTCATGTCCAGGACACGCTATGACATGATTATGAGCTTCCTACATTTTAATGACAACTCGCAGTGCCCTCCCCGAGATCATTCCAACCATGATAAATTGTATAAAATATGCCCCCTAATATTCTTTTTCCAAGTGATTTGCTGAAGTGTAGGTCCCAGATGAAAATATTTGTGTAGATGAATCCCTTATCCACTTTACTGGCTGGCTGCACTTAAAACAGTATATTCCCAGTAAGAGGACCAGGTATGGGTTGAAACTGAATACACTTTGTGATAGAACCACTGGATATGTGCATGACTTCTGCGTATATGAAGGCAAAGACTACCAGCTCTAGCCCCCTGAGTGCCCTACAGATATCAGAAATAATTTTTCTGGGACCTGGCATACCCCGTGTTCAAAAAAGGATACCACATATATTTGGACAATTACTACACCAGATTGCCCTTTTTTCATCACCTGTACCGTGAAAAAACTCTGGCTTGCGGTACCTCCAGAAAAAACAGGAAGGGCTTCCCACAAAATTTAGTAATGAAAAGGCTACAAAGGGGGGAATCTGCATTTCTGAAGAATGAGGAAGTGTTGGCCATGAAGTGGAGGGACAACAAAGATGATTACATTATGTCCAGCATCAACAATGACACCTTGGTGGACATTCACAGAAGATGCAGCCCCATTGTAAAGCATGAATGTGTCCACGATTATAATCAGTTCATGGTGGGGGTGGATTTAAATGACCAGATGCTACAACCATATTTATCAACCTGAAAGTCCTGTTACCGGTATAAAAAAGTTGCATTTATCTCTTTCATATGGCCATGTTTGATTTGCATGTCTGCTATCAAAAGTCAACAGAAAACCAACCCAGCACCTACCTCAAATATATTGAAGACAATGTCACTGCCCTGATTTACCAACAAGGACTCGCCCCAGGAAGCATTTGCTCTGATAATGTAAGTCGACTTCATGAGCAACGTTTTCCCTATACCATTCCTCCCACACAATCAGGAAAAACATGCCAAAAGCAATGTTGTGTATGCAGCAGAGGAGGAGTTAGAAGAGATACCAGTTATCATTGTCCCCAATGTCCCTCCCAACCTGGCCTATGCATCGAAGAATGCTTCAGAAGTTATCACACATCCATAAGATATAAGTTCCCCTTATTTTTAACAGACTGCCATTTCCACATTTCAAGTACCTATGCAGATCATTTACCTGCTACCATGTTTCTACCTTCCAGGTTAACTGACTATGGCCTGTTTACCGACGATGCCTTTGCCTTAGAGCTGCACAATTAATTGTTAAAAAATCATGATCTTGGAGCGCATGCGCGGAGGACTCCAAGATAGCCGCCTGAGCCTGGAGCTCCGCTTCACCTAGGTCCAACGGCACAGGCAGCATTCGATTACAGCTAGCAGGACACAAACAGACTGTGGAACCAGCTGGGGGAATAGCCCGGGACCACCTATATGCCCAGGGGCTCAGCCAAACCTGAGGGAACTGAGGCCGAGCTTTAGCCCGGGAACAGAGTCGCTCATTTCCAAGATGGTGGTTGCGAGGTACCTCACAACACAGCTCTGCACTGAAATGGAGGAGGATTCCTCCACAACCGCGGCTCAAGCCTCCCAACAGATACTCACGGAACACGCAGTGAGTATCAGACAAGAGGAGGCACCCTCCCCTGCTTCCACAGAATCCCTTATAGGACACACTATGGAAGACTTCCTATTCTCCCCCATGAGACCTGATGAGGCCTACCCGATCTCTCCAAGCCACCACACGCAGGGCGCCTCAGACTCCCTCATAAATACAGCAGACCTTTTTAATAAGCTTCCTACATTTTAATGACAACTCGCAGTGCCCTCCCCGAGATCATTCCAACCATGATAAATTGTATAAAATATGCCCCCTAATATTCTTTTTCCAAGTGATTTGCTGAAGTGTAGGTCCCAGATGAAAATATTTGTGTAGATGAATCCCTTATCCACTTTACTGGCTGGCTGCACTTAAAACAGTATATTCCCAGTAAGAGGACCAGGTATGGGTTGAAACTGAATACACTTTGTGATAGAACCACTGGATATGTGCATGACTTCTGCGTATATGAAGGCAAAGACTACCAGCTCTAGCCCCCTGAGTGCCCTACAGATATCAGAAATAATTTTTCTGGGACCTGGCATACCCCGTGTTCAAAAAAGGATACCATATATATTTGGACAATTACTACACCAGATTGCCCTTTTTTCATCACCTGTACCGTGAAAAAACTCTGGCTTGCGGTACCTCCAGAAAAAACAGGAAGGGCTTCCCACAAAATTTAGTAATGAAAAGGCTACAAAGGGGGGAATCTGCATTTCTGAAGAATGAGGAAGTGTTGGCCATGAAGTGGAGGGACAACAAAGATGATTACATTATGTCCAGCATCAACAATGACACCTTGGTGGACATTCACAGAAGATGCAGCCCCATTGTAAAGCATGAATGTGTCCACGATTATAATCAGTTCATGGTGGGGGTGGATTTAAATGACCAGATGCTACAACCATATTTATCAACCTGAAAGTCCTGTTACCGGTATAAAAAAGTTGCATTTATCTCTTTCATATGGCCATGTTTGATTTGCATGTCTGCTATCAAAAGTCAACAGAAAACCAACCCAGCACCTACCTCAAATATATTGAAGACAATGTCACTGCCCTGATTTACCAACAAGGACTCGCCCCAGGAAGCATTTGCTCTGATAATGTAAGTCGACTTCATGAGCAACGTTTTCCCTATACCATTCCTCCCACACAATCAGGAAAAACATGCCAAAAGCAATGTTGTGTATGCAGCAGAGGAGGAGTTAGAAGAGATACCAGTTATCATTGTCCCCAATGTCCCTCCCAACCTGGCCTATGCATCGAAGAATGCTTCAGAAGTTATCACACATCCATAAGATATAAGTTCCCCTTATTTTTAACAGACTGCCATTTCCACATTTCAAGTACCTATGCAGATCATTTACCTGCTACCATGTTTCTACCTTCCAGGTTAACTGACTATGGCCTGTTTACCGACGATGCCTTTGCCTTAGAGCTGCACAATTAATTGTTAAAAAATCATGATCTTGGAGCGCATGCGCGGAGGACTCCAAGATAGCCGCCTGAGCCTGGAGCTCCGCTTCACCTAGGTCCAACGGCACAGGCAGCATTCGATTACAGCTAGCAGGACACAAACAGAGTGTGGAACCAGCTGGGGAAATAGCCCGGGACCACCTATATGCCCAGGGGCTCAGCCAAACCTGAGGGAACTGAGGCCGAGCTTTAGCCCGGGAACAGAGTCGCTCATTTCCAAGATGGTGGTTGCGAGGTACCTCACAACACAGCTCTGCACTGAAATGGAGGAGGATTCCTCCACAACCGCGGCTCAAGCCTCCCAACAGATACTCACGGAACACGCAGTGAGTATCAGACAAGAGGAGGCACCCTCCCCTGCTTCCACAGAATCCCTTATAGGACACACTATGGAAGACTTCCTATTCTCCCCCATGAGACCTGATGAGGCCTACCCGATCTCTCCAAGCCACCACACGCAGGGCGCCTCAGACTCCCTCATAAATACAGCAGACCTTTTTAATAAGCTGTCTGCACTTCTGGACAAGGGACTTTCCACAGTAGCAGCAAAAATTACAGGAGATATAAAAGAGGACATTCAAAGATTAGGGGATAGAATGGAAACTATGGAACACAAGCTGGAAGACACAGTGGCAAAAACCAATCAAAATTCTGCACATATACAAGTCCTGTAGGACCAACTGGACGAAGCTCTGTCTACAATAGACGATCTCGAAAACCGTTCAAGATCATACAACTTCAGACTGAAGGGACTCCCGGAATCGGTAACTGACATAACAGCAGCGGTTCATGTTCTCATTAAGAGCCTCATCCCAGACATTCCCGCACATAAAATGGAATTAGACAGTGCCCACAGAGCACTGGGACCCTGAGGAAAGACGGAGCACCAAAAGACATAGTGGTGAAGCCTCACTTTTACTCTGTCAAAGAAGAGATCATGAAAAGATCCCACAAGCAAGTGACTATACCCTGCCTAAACCATCCGATCAAAATCTTCGCAGACATATCTCCATCAACTATTCAAAGAAGATGGACGCTGAAACCATTATTGACAATCCTTTTCCAAAAAGAAATCAAATACTGGTGGGCATTACCATTTGCCCTCCGGTTCACGGTCAAATCCAAAACCTACTCCTTCTCCAATCTCCAGGAAGGCGAAAAATTGCTCCTAGGATTGAAACTGATCAACTTAGAACCACCTCAGACCCCACCAAATCCCCACTCGGGAGCTACGAAGCGACAGACACCATCCAGCCCCATCTCACAGATATGGAACAAGTCCAACTTCAAGCGCTCCAAGGAAGGAAGACCTCCCTGAATCTACAAGAGAACACTTTATACACACATTCTCCATTTTTTTACCCCTGGTTTGACCAGTCTTTTTTTGAAGCTGCACAACATACTGTGCCTTAAGATATGCTTCTTACACTTTCATTTTTTTTTTTTTTTTTTTTTATTTATTTTTTTTTTTTCCTAAGCTCCACAAATTTATCAATTCCGAACAGTTCCTGAATGTTTTTTGTGACTCTTTTTTTTACATTTATTTAAGGAATTCATAGATGCTTTTTGGAACCTAATAATTCTGATAACCCTACCTTGTTTTTTTCTGGATTCTCCGAACCAAGACCCAAATTCATAGGGGAAAAACCACAAGAGGCCGCACCAACCTTCTCACTTATGAATCTGGGTCTTTTAATTCAATGTCCCCCTGAACAAACCTATATCTCCAATCTTTCCCATTCCTCTCTCCCACGTGCTATGTGATAATGGCACCCACTCCCCCCTCCCCCCTTCCCCCACACCATTAACCAACATTGAGGTCCAACATTTTCTTAAGCCTCATATGGGCCACAGTCGGTTCTGTTTACGTTACAGTTTTTTACAGTTATTAACTTTGGTGTGCCTTGATCTAGGTGACACAAGGTTGCGCTCCACCTATCCAATGATCTCGACTTTCTCGAGGCCACTTGATGGGATTTCAGCCCCTCAAGGGGAGGTTGATTTCACTGTCTATTTTATGGACAGCAAGTTAATTTACTTCTTCTGTTCATCAGAGCCTCTGGAAGGCTCTCTCTTTCTTCCTTTGTCTCCTATTCAATTCCTTTCTTTTCTTAATCTTTTTCTCTCTTCCCGTTTTGCCAGACTCCGAGATCCACATGCACCCACTGATCAGACCAGTGAAAACAAATCTTGCTGGAATGGATACCATATAGACTATACGACAATCTCTGAGGTAGGTGATGGGTTGGAAGCAGGGGGCCTCTCACCCGTGCTCGATGGCTGATCACACTGCTCCCTCTCCTCTCCTGCGGGTTGCTTCACACAACACGCAGGGGATGAACTCCACTATTAAACGACGTAAAATCCTACAATACATGCATTCACAGCAAATAGATATAGTACTACTACAGGAGACCCACTTTCCGAGGCGGTACAATCCCTCCTTCATCCACTCAGGTTTCCCGGTTTTCTTCTTGGCCAACGCTGAGGATAAAACCAAAGGAGTGGCGATCATCGTATCCAAGAATTGTAAATTCACACCGCAACTAGAACATAAGGACCCTGACGGCAGATTTATTCTCCTAAAAGGCACTATAAAAGATCATTTATACACGTTTGTCTCTTACTATGCACCCAATCAGGGCCAAACAAAGTTCTTCCATGATATGCCCCAACAACTAACCCCTATGGTGGGCGGGACAGTCATCTGTGGAGGGGATTCAAACATAACCCTTGACCAGCGGCTCGATAAAACTAGACCCCCGGGCTCTCAGATCGTTCGCCCTCCCAAAAGAAGCATTAAAATTGCCAAACTAATTCATCAGCACAGTCTAACAGATGCATGGAGGGAACTCAATTCTAATACACGGGATTACACACACTATTCCCATCCACATCAAACATATGGTAGGATTGACCACATCTTTATTTCTATGGCTCACGCCCCAAACATGATCAAATCAACAATTAGAGACACAGTATGGTCAGATCATTCCATGGTTTTACTTACAATTAAACGCAGCTCACACCGATCTAACCTTCGGCAGTGGCGACTAAATGAATCCCTACTTAGCGACCCGGCCAGGGCTGCAGAAATTGAAAAAGCTATTAAAGAGTACTTTCAGTTAAATACATATTTAGAGGTTTTGGCTGAAACCCTTTGGGCAGCCCACAAGGCTACCATCCGAGGCAAACTGATCCAAATGTCTTCCCAGGCCAAAAAGGAACACACGATTGAGATAACAAAATTAGAATTAGAATTCGAACGCATATGAAAACTTTACAAGCGGGAACCTAAACAAGTTTCCGTAGCTAAGCTAGATGCAATGCGGTTGTCCCTCAATCTCGCTCTCACATCTAAAGCTGAAAAACACATCCGATGGAGTGGAGCTAAATTCTACCACCAGAGGGACATGATCGGCTCCATGTTAGTGGCCAAACTGACTCCCTAACCAAGACAACGTCACTTTCCCAAAATACACGTCTCAGGCAATCACCACACGACCAACCCACAACGAATCATGGACACCTTCCATAGATTCTATGAAAAGTTATACAGTACAGATAATAAAAACAATGAACCTTCAATTACATCATTTTTGGATTCAATACCAATCCAGAGGTTAGAAACTAGACATCGCGATATCTTAGTGTACCCATTTACAGAAGAGGAAGTACTAGATGTCATCAAACGGCTAAAGAGAGGATCTTCTCCTGGCCCTGATGGATTTTCTATCCCATATTATAAAACATTTGCACAGACATTATCGCCGCACCTCACACTCTTCTTTAACGCCAAAACAACTGGTGAACCCCTAGATAGCCAACTAAATTCAGCCTACATATCGGTAATTCCCAAACCCCACAAAGACCAGGGAGAGGTGGGAAATTACAGGCCCATATCCTTAATAAACAACGACCTGAAAATTCTAACAAAGATCCTTGCGGATCGTTTGGCCTCATTTATAGGTCTATACGTCCACAAGGAACAAGTGGGATTTATCCCAGGCCATCAGGGACCAGATCAGATTCGCAGAGCTATAGATATTATTTCCATTCTACAGTCGGGCTTGCCCAGGGGAACACACCAGGAGTGTTTGCTTCTCTCACTCGATCTCTAAAAGGCATTCGACTCTATCTCATGGTCATACATACTCAAGATCTTACAATGCTGGGGATTCGGGCAGAATTTTTTAGGCATAATCTCAGCTTTATATTCCAATCCAGTAGCGCGAGTAAGAATGCAGGGTTATTACTCTGACACTATTAAAATAGCCAGAGGAACCAGACAAGGTTGCCCCCTTTCACCCCTTATATTCGCGATAGCCATTGAATCCCTAGCTATAGCCATTCGCGCCACCGAGGACATTAAGGGGGTGACCTGTGGTCAGCAGATGCACAAATGCGTACTGTTTGCGGATGACCTCTTACTACTCATAACGTCGCCAACCACCTCTCTCCCTAACATATGCAAACTACTGGATCAATTCTCCAGGGCATCTGACAGTCAATCTTTCAAACTCCCAATCCTTGAATGTGAATATACCCACAGTAGTAGCAGACAATTTAAAAAACGCCTTTCAATTTAAATGGAGCAGCTCCACCATCAGATACTTGGGGGTGGAACTCACATCTCGGGTGGAATTACTTTATGAAGCTAACTTTCCCCCCATGTATAAAAGACTAACTGAAGACCTTAAAAACTGGACAGCTCATGGCATCTCTTGGTTGGGGAGACTAAATGCGACAAAAATGACAACGCTACCCAAGTTGCTTTACCTTTTTCGTTCTCTGCCAATCTCAATCAGAAAATATCATCTGAAAAAATTCCAGAGCAAACTGAAAAAATTCATTTGGGGAGCGGCTGGTTATCGCTTTTCCAAGAAGGTTCTTTACAGACCCAGGAAACAAGGAGGAATGGGAGCTCCCAACCTACTTTGGTACTATCAGGCAGCCAGAATCTTACAAATGTCTATAATTTACACACACACAGAAAAGCCTGATTGGTTGCATATAGAGAGACAAGCAGTACCTACGCATGCAATCGACTTCCTACTCTGGTGCCCACCTAAAGATCGCCCCTCAATTATGTCCCCAACTCTTTCTCATTTGGTCCTCCTTTGGGATAGCCTAAAAAACCACCCCTCCATCTCATCAGAGATGACAGCACTTGCACACATTTTTCACAATCCAAAATTCCCACTGGGAATGGACATTAAAGCCATCGTTGGTGGTTGGATAAAGAATTGTATCGCATCGGGCATTTCATGACTCCTCAAGGGCCAATCTCACTAAGCTACTGAAAAAGCAAACTGGAAATGCCAGAATCCGAACGCTTTAGATACTTGCAGATATCCCACTTTCTATCCCAATTATGGATCACCAAACCCAGACCACCTATCACAACAACATACGAGCAGTGGTGCGGCCAGGCCACTGAGCAGCGGGGGGGCATCTCAGAAGTATACCTGTCACTAGCCTCAGAAAGCTCCAAACTATCATATATGCTGAACTGGGAAAAAGAGACTCTGATAAGCTGGAGTGAGGATAAGTGGAATAGAAACGTATTTCAATCATACAAACAAATAATAATGTAATACCGCCCTAATCGAGGCAAACATTAAATTAATCACCAGGTGGTATCTTGTCCCAGCACGATTGACGAAAATCTTTCCTTCTACCTCACCAATATGCTTTAGGAACTGCCATCACTATGGCTCTATGATACACATATGGTGGGAGTGTCCGAAAATTAAGGGATTCTGGAACAGAATATTCTATATGTTACGCAAAGTCACAGGTAAACAAGTTCCCAAGAACCCAGCCATAGCACTCCTCAATGAGGAGATTCCAAAAGTGTCCAAAGCAACCCAATCCCTAATTTTCTTCATCCTCTTAGGCACCAAACTAACCATAGCTAAGGCTTGGAAACAACATAGCGTATCCTTTTCTGCAGCAAAAAGGAAAATATCTTGGATAATGGCCCAGGAAAAAATGGTAAGCATACTAAAAGATACAGTGACTAAATTTAAATTGATCTGGGAACCATGGGCTGCATATATCGGAACTTAGGCAATCGACTCTAGCAAGTTCATGGCAGAATAGGATCAGTGGGAATAGACGGGACGGGAACAATCTATCCTCTTCTCTTTTTTCTTTCTCTTCTTCCCCTCTATACCTATTTTTCTTTCATATCTATTTTTCTCCTATCATCTTACGAATTAATATTCGCTATTGAGTTACGCGCAATGAGCGTGTGAAACTTACAAAATAAGTGCTCCCTAGATCAAAGGAGAAGCAATTATAGAAAGTTTAATTGTTAGATATCATCCTACCAGGTCAGACCTCTAACACTTTATCCTACCGAGTAAACCAACAGCATGTTCCAAGCACATCAAACAAAACGAGTTTACTTGCAATAATAGCATGCTGACCGAATGATTTTATTCACCTCCACAAGAATGTTATTGTTATGATCTATGTGACGCATACAGGCAACCATTCTTTGTTCATTGCTAAAGGGATGTATAATATTTTGCCTTTATCCTTATTGTATGTCATGTTACAATCGAAATAAAAACATTGAAAGTAAAAATCATGATCTCGATTCAACCCCTCTCATGATCTCTATTGCAGAGTTTCTGAATTCTTTCATGTAACAAGTGTAGAGACTGCTCTGCTCACCCAGTTGTCAAAAGAAAAAATCCGGGCAGTCTGCCAAGTTTTTAACAACATTGTTGGCTGCTAGTAGATAACTAGAAACATTGTAACTCTTCCTTAGATCAAGGGGATAAACTTCTGTGTGTAAATGCAGGAAGCTTGATGGTCCTTCCTGCTGCCTGGACCAAAACTTTCAAGTACAGCGCTGCGCTAAAGATGCAAAAAATGTATATACCAATTAGCAGCTAACACACCTATAGACTCAGGTTAGGGTTCAAAATAAAAATAGTAAAAGTGTAGCGCTATGTATATTAAACAGGAGGTCTTATGTGCGTAGAAACAGTGAATAAAACCTAATCACCCCTTGTAGAACAAAGGTATGAAGTGCATAAAATAGTGACACTGTGTAATTCAAAACAGCAATTGAAATACAATATAAATAATGGTGACCAATTGAAAAATTTAATACAATATATCTGAAAAAATGTGAAGGTTCGGCAGGTCAACCACTCAAATTCATATAAAAAGTCCAAAATATAAATGAATAATAAATTGTGAAAAGGAAACCACCACCAAAAGTCTATGGGGGTTGTGCATTGAAAGTGGTGGAAATATGACTCCTAAGTTCACACGTAAATGAAATTTGTCACATCCGGCAGATTGGTAAACACTGAGGGAACCACAGGTGAACAGAGGGTCTAGATGGGTGGCAGTACCATCACCGTAACATCAAGAGGCTTACTGGAACTTAATGACTTGAAAAGACCTACGTCTTACAAGTCAAAAAGGCTTGTTGATCAACCAGTCTGGACAGGGTAACTCGTCAAATATCCTCAACTTGCAATGGGAAGAGGGGTATCAACACAGCTTTCCACATCCACAAACGATCCTTCCGTTCTTGCCACTGCAAACTGCAATAGAAGCCACACCACACATGCGCCACTCCCCGAAGCTCAGGATTGGAAGACAACTTTCCACTCAGCAAAGTGATACAAAAAACTGGATCTGCTTCATAAATTTGTTCTGTCAGTCTCTGATCGCTACTGGAGATGCGGAAAGGAGATGGTATGTTCCTTCATATTTGGTGGATGTGCCCCCTGATTTAGTCTTATTGGCGTGAGGAATAAGACACGACAACTGCGATCTCCACACTCCCGTTTGAGTTTTCACTGGCACAGTACCTCCTTCATCTCTATTATATGTCAGTAGCTATGCATATGATCAACGTTGCTAGGCTTTGCGTACCGGTCCATTGGAGTTCCAAATCACCCCCTTCAATGAAGGAGCAGGTCTCTCGCATTAACCATTTAGCAGCGATGGAGGAGCTGATCAATACCACCCTTGATAAAATATCTGAATACTCGGCCACATAGGAGGCCTGGACAACATTTTGATAATCTCACTTATACCAGGTATTAATACAGGATTGCAACTAAGATGTTCCATTGGGACAATGATTTATTAGAAGTTGAATTGTGAGCTCTCCTTTGGCCTGACACGAATAGCTGTTTACAAGAAATAGATGGAAAGAGTAGCTGGTGGTTTTCCTACCCCCTCTCCTTTCCTTATTTTTTGTATGCTACTTCCCTTCACTCACCCCCTCTTTTTTTTTTTTTCCTCTACTCCCTCTCCTACTTCTCCCCCCCACCCATGGTAGCTTAGTTCTAACAGAGAGGGGTGGTGGGAATGGAGACTGGAGGTGGAATGGAGACTGGAGGTGATAACCAGCCCCCACCTCCACGCCCTCCATGACCTGCTCATAGACCTTGCCATAAATGCTTTTTTTTCTCTCCTTTTGCCCGTTGTTTGTGCTTAATTACTACAGGAATATCCTTGAGACAATTCCAGATAGGTGGGATATCATCGATATTTGCTGCTCATTTTGTTCTTATTCAGGAAGGTTTCCTTTTTAATTTAATATCATAATATTCATTAGATGGACTTGTTACATCTTGACTTATTTTGCTTTGTAATTATCTTAACCCATTTACATGATGTAATGTACTTGGAACCATTTTGTGTAATTTTGTTTTTAAACCTTCAATAAAATCTTCATACAATAAAAAAAAAAATAAGATAGATTTGGGTGTAATCAGCCTAGAAATGGTATTGGCAACCATGCAAAGCTATTAACTGACCCAGGGAAGAGGTGTAGATCAAGAATAGGAGAGGTCCAAGGACAGAACCTTTGGGGACCCCGATGGTAAGAGACATAGGAGAGAAGGAAGTGACACTAAAGGTGCAGTGAGATAGGTAAGATGCGAGATGGAGAGAACAGTCATGGAGACCAAGGAAATAGTTCTTGAGGAGGAGGGGTGGTCAACTATATCAAAGACAGGGGAGAGATCCAAGAGTAAGTACAGAATAGTGACAGTTGGTTTTAGCTGTTTGAGTCATTTGAGAGTTTGAGGAGAACATTTTCTGTGGAGTATTTTCGAGTGAAATCCAGACTGAAGGGGATCAAGAAGGTGGCAGCTTAGCCGGTTGTAGACTAGACTTTCAAGGAGTTTGGAAGCAAAAGGGAGTAAGAAAAAGGGTCTTAGGTTGTTAAGATTGGTGGGGTCCAGTGAGGCATTTTTAAGTATGGGGATGACTAGCGCATGTTTTAGAGGGTTGGGCAAAATGCCAGTAGAAAGGGAGATATTGTTTAACATGGATCAAAGCATTATATAATAAACCCAAAGCCTATATAAAATATGCTGGATACAAATCTGATGCCTTTAATATCGAAAGAGGTACCCGACAGGGTTGCCCATTATCTCCCTTATTATTTGCCCTTATACTCGAACCCATGGCCCAATACATCAGAACAAACCAAACTATAACTGGCATTGAAGTAGGAGGTATTACACACAAATTATGTATATTTGCAGACGATATATTACTTTTTCTATCATCACCACAGGTCTCTGGTCCTAACTTAATACCAGCTCTTGATGGATTTGCAGCCCTATCCGGCCCTATGATTAATCCTAAGAAATGCCTAGTGCTTAATATTTCACTCACAAACATGGAATTGATCCCGGCTAGGGCTGCACTCCCATTCACATGAGCAGAAAAATCAATCCTATATCTTGGAATTCATTTAACAGCATCTCATTCTGACTTATTCTCAACCAATTATCCTCCTGTATTAAGACAGATCACAAATCTAATAAAACAATGGTCGCAACTTACTTTATCCTGGATAGGGAAGATTAATGCAATCAAAATGACTATTCTACCCAAATTGCTTTATCTATTCAGAGTCCTCCCTATTCCAATTCCTTCCTATTTTTTGAGACTAGTACAAAAAAGAGCAACTTCGTTTATATGGGGCTCTTCTAAACCACGTATACCTATACACACACTACATCTTCCCAAAAATAAAGGAGGCCTGGGATACCCTAATTTTACTAACTACTACGGAGCAGCACATTTGGCCAGTCTGTCCAAATACCATTCAAAACAGGAAATCCCATTATGGGTATTTATAGAGGCTTCAGAAAATGACCCTCTATTAATATCAAATTTATTATGGCTTGATCCTAAAGACCGCTTTAAAATTCATAATCCCATAATTAAACACTTCTTATCTCTCTGGGATAAACTAAAAACCAAATATCAGTTACAATCTCCACACAATCCTCTCCTTTCTTTTATCAGAAATCCAGCCTTTTATCCGGCATGGATCTACCCAAATTCTTTTAAAGCTTGGACAACATCAGGCATTCAGACACTAAATGACTTCATAGCATCTAAATCATTCCTTTCATTCCCATCGCTTAGAGAAAAATATGATCTACCAAACTGAGATATTTAGATGTCTCCAAATCAAAAATTTCTATACACCATTCCTAAAGGGGGATACGCCATTATCCCAATTATCCATTTTTGAATCAATCTGTACAAAAGATCCATTTGCTAAAGGTACAATTTCATCACTTTATAATCAATTATATGGAGTAGCAAATCTTAATAGAGCCTCTTACGTTCAGAGGTGGGAGGAGGACCTGGGACGAACTTTAGAAGACACGGACTGGTCTAACATATGGCTCACACCTAAGTCATCTTCACCCAACATCTTAGCACTGGAGACAAATTATAAAGTCCTAACTCGCTGGTACCTTGTACCCGTTAGAGTGGCAAAATATTCTCCTAATACCTCAGCTCTTTGTTTTAGAGGATGCCCAGAAATAGGCACATATTTACACATATGGTGGACGTGCCCAGTAATCCAAACCTTCTGGAAGGAAGTCTTCGTGATTGCATCTAAAATATTTAAAAAAATAATACAACCAGATCCATATTTAACTTTACTTAATCTAAAACCGGAATGGTTAACACTCTCTCAATTCAAACTTATGATCCAACTAATAACGGCTGCAAAACAAACAGTGGCCAAGGCATGGAAATCTCCTACATTGGTACTAGCAGAAACAATTCACAGAATGAATAATACAATGTCCCATGCTAAGATGGTAGCCATCGATCAAAATCAAATTCCAAAATTTGAAAAACTTTGGCACCCTTGGATAAAACAACAGTTCCTGTCAAACTTCAATGACTCTGTCCTGTTGCCATGGTAGCAGATTAAATGACTTACAGAGACACCCATTCTAAGGCTTCAAAGAGAACTAAAAAGAATAATAAACTGACGAGCAGGACAACCTTGTGGACCATACCTCTACCTTTCAACCCTTTTTCTTCTTTCTCTTTCCTTTTCTCCACCTTACGATTAAAGCTCATTATCAGAATTTATTTGACCTATATACACTCTACTTGTAAACAATATGTATAGTAGGTATAAATCATTTAAATACCTACAAAAGTAACTAAGGAAATGATATATATCTTTAATTTAGGTTTACGTGAACCCAATGTTTAATATTTGAAATTTCATAATATTTACCTATATAAACCCTACTGTAAAACAATGAGCTTACTTTATAGATCCTTGTAAACTTACTTTATGTATCTTTATAATATTGTATACTCAATAAACTTCTTTTGACAAGGAAAGGGAGATATTGAAGATATGAGTAATATAGTGTACTTTAACTCATATCTTCAATCCCTTCCTGCAGGATAGAGCCAGAGTGTGACCATAGTTTTTGTGAGGGAACAGGGTCCACCGGGCAAGTGGTTAGGTGAGCGTTTGAAAAAAGTTTAGTGACTTCCTCTATAGTAGCTGGGTTAAACGAGGGAAGTATTGATTGTGCAGCAGAGATGTCGTCACAAATTGTATCAATCTTGTTTTTGAAGTGATTAGAGATTTCCTGGGCAGTGAGTGAGCCAATGGGTGGAGGTAATGAAGGATGAAGTAGAGTGTTAAAGGTAGAAAAGAGTTGATGGGGACTGCATGAGAGGGTGTTAATGAGAGTGATAAAATAGGTCTGTTTGGCAGTGTGGAGGCAGGAATTGGTATTTTTGAAGAGAAGATTTATATTGGTTAAAGACTTGCTGGGACTTAGTTTAACACCAAAAAAGCTCAAGAGCTACATTTTTTAAAGGTTCTGGTATTGTCTGTTTTCCAGGGTTGTAGGGGTTGGGCCTGATTCTATGTACAGTGAGGGTGGCAGGGCAATGTGTTCAGTTTGGATGACAGTGAACTGTTGTAGACAGAAGTGGCCAGGTTGGGGCAGGACAGGGATGAGATATTGTTCATTACCTTCGGTAGTTTCTGAGTCACTTTCACATTCCGTTTAGGTGATTGAACAAATCCCCAATTCTCTTCCAGCTGCAGAGCGATTAAAAAAATTCTGCGCTAGAGAAACTTACTGGATTTATCATTTAGATGTCCTTTCACCTGGTGGAATGAATGAAGGTATAGAAATTTCCACCATCATATAAACCCACCTTTCATCTTTGTTAGTATACTTCCGCCTATCTTTGTTTCCTTTTTTTAATTATATCTCTTATATATACATGTTTTTATGGTACTAATTTCCATATTAATACATTTGGTATGTGTGTGCGTTTGTATGCATTTTATATGCGTGTAAATGCATATATATATGCGCTTTATTACCACATTTTATCCCAGCATATTGGGAGCTATTATATTATCCCACTTAATTATTTATATCATATATGTTTTGTATGTAGACCCATTCTGTTTTATATATTTATCATTTTCAGCATGCGTACCGCCTGCCAATTCATGTACGTCTATGTTTAATAATGTTATCGCTTTATTTATATATCCCTACATATGTTATAGAATTTTCATTGTATTTATGGATACTTCCCATGCGTGCGCATTGTTGCTCTGTGGGTTTAGCTTGTCCTCCTCTTTCCATTTTTCATATCCAGCATATATAATAACAGTTTTTACTTTACTACTTTATATATGTCCATTAGTTCATTTAGACTATATATACATATTTTTCTCCCCTACCAGTATTATATATACTCAGTCCGGACCAGCATACTATATCCATTTTTTTTATTTGCATATTATAGTATTATAGTATTTACATCTTAATTTGGTCAGTCTACTAATTTCATTATCACTTCCAACCTCCCCTTCATTGCCCCATCCAGCTCCGCCCTTTTTGTCTTTTTCCTTTATTTAATCCCTATCTATGGTATTCAGACTTTGTCTGCTGAGGAAGGAGCGCGACTTGCAGAGCATTCAAGTGTGCACATTAATGAAATGCGTCCATTTTTGATGACGTTGTCCCCCTGCTGCCAGCCATCCACTGTGTTCCAAGCCTCGTTCTGAGTCCGCTCTTCCGGAGCCGGCGTTTACATCATTCCCGGTCATTGTACACAGCACGGATCTTGTCACAGGATGTGGAACGTCATCTCAACTTTCTGATACCATGCTTTTCATTTTTATACTACATGTGAGTTTACCTTGTCTATTAAATTGAATTTTAAAAATGACTGCACCCAGAGGCGCCTCTCGATTTGTGCTTTCTTTCAGCTCTTTGGAATATGGTTTCTTCTGTAAATTGATGGCAGCCTTGTGTGCTTCCTGTGGACATTTTTTTCCTCTCTCAATACCACTACATAGCTGATTTGCCTGTGTATGCCAGATGGACTATATTGTAAATTACTAGCAGATTTGTATTGGGACCTTTATGATCTCTGTGTTGATGCGCCTATACTTGTGTTCATGTTTGCCTTTTGAAACCTTGTGCTGCACTCTCAGTTTTTCATTTTTTCCTATTTACGTCTGCCTCAGTTTGAATTTATTATTTTCCTGTCATTTTGTTTTTAGTGCTTCTTAACCACTTCCAGCCTATTTTTCTCTTTGTAGATACCCACCCCCTCCCATTCCCTATCTTCCACTGTTAACTCTCTCCCATCCTAGTTCCCTTCCACCCTTGTACAGGTGCATACCAGTACCTATATGTCTTAATATACTAATATATCATCATGGATTTCATTAATGATATCGAACAACATAAATATGCTGCTCTGAATGATTTATATACTTTATTTCTTTCATCTATGTTCTCACAAGGTTATGTCCTTCCCAGCAAAAAACGGCATGTTTTATGCGGGGAAATTCAAACAATTAGAAAGAGTTATAGAGACTGCAAAACAGCAGTGGTGGGACAAATTCTTTCTCAGCAAATATATTGACACCAAAATCTCTCCTAGAGGTTTAAGGATCATGAAAGTGTGCCCTTTCCTTGACACTGACAATACACGGGAGTGGGCTGATATTTTGGCTTTCTGTACTTCCAAATGGATGAGCATTCTCATTTCCCACAGAACATCCAAATTTAATAAACTCAAACAAGACGTCTATACACTGATTTAAAATATTTCCAGTTTACACACGACCATTCCCCTTTCATGGTTTGACACATTAAAGAAAAATACCAAAGCCGATGAGGATTCCCTGTTACGTATGAAGTTGGGAAAGTTCAGACGTGACCTAGGTGATTTTAATAACAATAGAGTATTCTCCTGGAACAAACAAGGGAGACATTACCCTCATAATGAACTTCCGGCCACTCTAGTAAGTTCTTCCTCTCTATATCCATCCTGACCCACCCTCATGTCCACCTCCCAATACCAATCCCCCACGTCCTCTTATGAGCATTCCTGTGAGTCCCCCGACTCAACCCTATCACCAGAAGCCCACTAGAGCTCCTCGCAGTCCACTGCATAAACTCTCTAGCAGTAATAATCACACTAAGAACTACGGCCCAAAAAATCCGTACAGTAATTCCAGTCTTCTCCTTGCCTTAAACCAATTTTATAATAGACCACCCACCACCAAACCTCCTGACAGTTTGACCACCAGTATTACCTCCCATTTCCAGCCAGACCACTTCTGGTAACATAATTTCCAAGAGTTCTACTATCTCTGATTTGGATACTACAGTAACCCCTTCTGTGGGTGCAGATATCATTGCATCTACATCTGACAATAATCCTCTTCACACTAACAAATACACCCATTCTACCTCTCCTTTTTTTAGTGTCCAGTCCTCCTCAAACAGCCTCCAGAAAAAGAAAGTTCACCGGAGAGGCTGTAGAGGAGGACGGAATAAAAAATCATCTCAACGTATCCAAAATAAGGAAACAGTGAAGATTTTCAACTTATCTTCACGCCACTTGTCAAATGCAGATATTTCACTCTTGAGTAGAGGTCTTAATTTTGCACCTGTCAATAAACCCAACCCATTTCTTCTTTTTAAGGATCTGAACAGATATGTGCGGAACCTTACCTTGAAGCATTACTATTATATCAAAGAACAAAAGAACATTCAGGTCAATGTCACTTCTCCCTTATTATCTCCTGCCCTTACATCAGACACCTTTTCCATTGACATCAGTTCTGCGGGAGATATGGATAACTCACTGTTTGATGCTGAGTTTGCCTATCTTCTTACTCAACACACTGCTACCTCCCCCCAGTCATACACACCCCTAAGTTGTTTCTTTATCCGTCACAAGCTAAAGGCCCATATATAGAGAGCTTTTATAGAGTTGTGTTGTCAGACTTTCAAAAGCTTTGTCAGTCCTCCAGCACCATCAAAACGAACAATTTGTCACCGCTAGAGACCAGAGCCCTTAAATCCTTGATGGAAGCCGACGATTTAGTTATCAAATCAGCAGACAAGTGTGGGGGAATTGTCGTACAAGATAAGAGTGACTATATGGAAGAGGCAAGAAGATTGCTATCCATAACAATATTCTCAATAAATTAGAGAAGTCTTTTCTCCTTCAAGACTTCTACCAAATCCCCTACTTCCACCATCTACCCAAAGTTCATAAAAGTTTAGACCACCCTCCCGGTAGACCATTTGTAGCAGCTATGGACAGTGTCACCAAAGGCTTGAGTTTATACATAGATCATTTTCTACAGCCCATTGTCCAACAGCTACAGTCTTACGTTAGGGATGGGACACATCTCCTTGAACTTCTGTTTGCCTACAAGTGGGTGCAGACTTATGTCTGGCTCTCACTTGATGTCAATTCATTGTACACATCCATCCCCCATTTTTTTGGCCTACTAGCATTAGAGTTTTTTCTAGCCAAAGATCCTCTTGTCAACCCGCGCCAGCCAGCGTTCATTCTGGATGCTATTTCCTTCTAACATACAACTACTTTCAGTTTGATGGGAATATTTTTGTACAAATACAGGGTACGGCTATGGGGGAAAATTTTGCGCCCTCCTATGCCAACCTTGCTATGGGCTACTGGGAGAACCTTCATATCCTCCACAATAACCCATATGCACGCAATATTGTTTTATGGTCGTTACATCAATGACATCATCATCATCTGGGACGGTCCTACTGGTGTGATAGCTATTTTGTCGATCACTGCAATGACAACCAATATGGTTTATCCTTTACCTATGTTACTAACCCTGATACGTTATCTTTCCTTGATCTTAAGTTGGGCTTTGATCCAGCTACCCTCACCATCTTCTCTAAGAATTATGTCAAACCCACTGCGGGAAACTCATTTTTGCATTACAACAGTTGCCATCTCCCGCAATGGATCAACAATATCCCTAAGGGTCAGTTCTGTCGACTCAGACAGAACTGTACAAGAGAATGTGATTATGTCGATCAAAGTACTCTACTCACTAAAAAATTCAGGGATAAGGACTATCCCCCATCTCTCATCGACCAAGCATTTCAATATTATTTAAAAGGGAAACCTCCGAAACAATTGTGTGAACCACCCAACCACACTGTTCGGTTCACTACCACCTTTCATCATCAATTCAGGAAAATGGAGAAAATCTTGGCTGACCATTGGAACATACTATTACAGGACCCATTCCTAAAACCTTTCATTCCAGATAGAGCACGGGTAACATATCGGAGAGCGCCTAATTTAAAAACGAAAATAGCTCCTGGCAAAATCCGATCCAGACGCACTGTCTTGGACAAGCCCATACTCATTCCACTAATTGGGATGTTCCAGTGCCACAAACCCTTATGCAAAACGTGCCAATATGTACAACATGGTAAAAAGTCATTCACCACAAAGAGGGTCACCCATATACTGAAGGACATTTACAACTGCTCCTCAGACTTTGTAGTTTATGGACTTACCTGCCCTTGCAGCCTACTATACGTAGGCCACACTATACGAGCTCTATTTCCATATTAATATGTTTGGTATGTGTGTGCGTTTGTATGCATTTTATATGCATGTAAACGCATATACATATGTGTTTTATTACCACATTTTATCCCAGCATATTGCGAGCTATTATATTATCCCACTTAATTATTTATATCATATATGTTTTGTATGTAGACCCATTCTGTTATATATATTTATCATTCTCAGCATGCATACCGCCTGCCAATTCATGTACATCTATGTTTAATAATGTTATTGTTTTATTTATATATCCCTACATATGTTATATAATTTTCATTGTATTTATGGATACTTCCCATGCGTGCACATTGGTGCTCTGTGGGTTTAGCTTGTCCTCCTCTTTCCATTTTTCATATCCAGCATATATAATAACAGTTTTTACTTTACTACTTTATATATGTCCATTAGTTCATTTAGACTATATATACATATTTTTCTCCCCTACCAGTATTATATATACTCAGTCTGGACCAGCATACTATATCCATATTATTTATTTGCATATTATAGCATTATAGTATTTACATCTTAATTTGGTTAGTCTATTAATTTCATTATCACTTCCAACCTCCCCTTCATTGCCCCATCCAGCTCCGGCCTTGTGTCTTTTTCCTTTATTTAACCACTTGATATCCGCGCTATAGCCGAATGATGACTGCAGCACAGACCTGAATCCCCGGGAGGCTGTCATATGATGGCCCCCCTGTGCACGTGCCCCGTGGAGCACTCTGTGATCATTGAGTCACTGAGACTCAGGTGATCACCGATCCAAGTAAGGGGCGGTCCCAGCCAATGACAGCTGATCACATGATCAAAACAAAAGCTCTGTGATCGTTTTTTTTTTCTCCTCGCGCTGACAGTGCGAGGAGAAAAAAAGCTGATCACCGGCTCACCAGCAAGGGACATCGGTCCCGAAGAGGAAGAGGCAATAATGCCTCAATTGTGCCTCAATTGTGCCACCAGTACCCCCTGCTAGTGCCACCTGACATTGCCACATCACAGTGCCCACAGTGCCCACCAGTGCCACATATCTATGCCCATGAGTGCCACCTATCAATGCCTACAAGTGCCACCTATCAATGCCCACCATTGCCACCTAACAATGCCCACCAGTGGTGCCAATCAGTGCCACCTAGCAGTGTTGCAGATCAATGTACCAGATCAGTGCCCATTATTGCCACAAATCAGTGCCCATCACTGCCACCCATCAGTGCCCATCACTGCCACCTATCAGTGCCCATTTGTGCCGCCTCATCAGCGTACATCAATGAAGGAGAAAAATTAGCCTTTTTAAAATTTTATAACAAAAATTTTTTTTTTTAAATTCGGACTTTTTAAATTTTTTTAACAAAAAATAAAAACCGCAGAGGTGATCAAATACCACCAAAAGAAAGCTCTATTTGTGGGGAAAAAATGATAAAAGTTTCATTTCGGTACAGTGTTGTATGATCACGCAATTGTCATTCAAAGTGCGTCAGTGCTGAAAGCTGAAAATTGGTCTAGATAGGAGGGGGGTTTAAGTGCCCTGTAAGCAAGTGGGTAATCCCTCTCTATGGTATTCAGACTTTGACTGCTGAGGAAGGAGCGCGACTTGCAGAGCATCCAAGTGGGCACGCTCATGAAATGCGTCCATTTTTGATGACGTCGTCCGCCTGCTGCCAGCCATCCACTGTGTTCCAAGCCTCGTTCTGAGGCCGCTCTTCCGGAGCCGGCGTTTACATCATTCAGAAGATCCCCGGTCATCGTACACAGCACGGATCTTGTCACAGGATGTGGGAACATCATCTCGACTTTCTGATACAATGCTTTTCATTTTTATACTACATGTGAGTTGATCTTACCTTGTCTATCAAATTGAATTTTAAAAACGACTGCACCCAGAGGCGCCTCTCCACTTGTGCTTTCTTTCAGCTCTTTGGAATATGGTTTCTTCCGTAAATTGATGGCAGCCTTGTGTGCTTCCTGTGGACGTTTTTTCCCTCTCCCAATACCACTACATAGCTGATTTGCCTGTGTATGCCAGATGGACTATATTGTATTCATATCAGCATGGATGTCTGAGTTCGGAATGTGAAAGTGTACACAAGTATAGGCGCATCAACACAGAGATCATAAAAAGTCCCAATACAAATCTGCTAGTAATATAGTGACAATATAGTATAATGTACCATTTTATGTAGGATCCCAGCAATGGGATCATGCATATACTGTACCTCTCACTGCAAGTTGATGGAATAACTTTTTTGCAATTGCAATGCAGCTAGATTGATGGCAAAAGCATGAAATCCAGGCTAGTATTAATACTAATTAACCACTTGCCGACCGCCGCACGACGATGTACGTCGACAGAGCGGCACGGGCAGGCAAAAGGGCTTACCTGTACGTCCCTGCCTGCCCGCGGGTGGGGGGTCCGATCGGACCCCCCCCGGTGCCTGCGGCGGTCGGCAAATGTCCCCCGGCGATCGGTGGTGAGGGGGAGGCCATCCATTCGTGGCCCCCCCCTCGCGATCGCTCCCAGCCAATGGGATCATTTCCCTGCCTCTGTATTGTACACAGAGGCAGAGGAAATGATGTCATCTCTCCTCGGCTCGGTATTTTCCGTTCCGGGCCGAGGAGAGAAGACTGTAATGTGAGTGCACCAAACACACACACACACAGTAGAACATGCCAGGCACACTAAACACCCCGATCCCCCCCCCGATCGCCCCCCGATCCCCCCCCGATCACCCCCCCCCCCTGTCACAAACTGACACCAAGCAGGTTTTTTTTTTTTTTTTTCTGATTACTGCATAGTGTCAGTTTGTGACAGTTAGTGTGTTAGGGCAGTGAGTGTTAGGCCCCCTTTAGGTCTAGGATACCCCCCTAACCCCCCTAATAAAGTTTTAACCCCTTGATCACCCCCTGTCACCAGTGTCACCAAGCGATCATTTTTCTGATCGCTGTATTAGTGTTGCTGGTGACGCTAGTTAGGGACGTAAATATTTAGGTTCGCCGTCAGCGTTTTATAGCATCAGGGACCCCCATATACTATCTAATAAATGTTTTAACCCCTTGATTGCCCCCTAGTTAACCCTTTCACCACTGATCACCGTATAACTGTTACGGGTGACGCTGGTTAGTTTATTTTTTATAGTCTCAGGGCACCCGCCGTTTATTACCGAATAAAGGTTTAGCCCCCTGATCGCCCGGCGGTGATATGCGTCGCCCCAGGCAGCGTCAGATTAGCGCCAGTACCGCTAACACCCACGCACGCAGCATACGCCTCCCTTAGTGGTATAGTATCTGTATGGATCAATATCTGATCCGAGCAGATCTATACTAGCGTCCCCAGCAATTTAGGGTTCCCGAAAACGCAGTGTTAGCGGGATCAGCCCAGATACCCGCTAGCACCTGCGTTTTGCCCCTCCGCCCGGCCCAGCCCAGCCCACCCAAGTGCAGTATCGATCGATCACTGTCACTTACAAAACACTAAACGCATAACTGCAGCGTTCAGAGTCAGGCCTGATCCCTGCGATCGCTAACAGTTTTTTTGGTAGCGTTTTGGTGAACTGGCAAGCACCAGCCCCAGGCAGCGTCAGGTTAGCGCCAGTACCGCTAACACCCACGCACGCACCGTACACCTCCCTTAGTGGTATAGTATATGAACGGATCAATATCTGATCCGATCAGATCTATACTAGCGTCCCCAGCAGTTTAGGGTTCCCAAACACGCAGTGTTAGCGGGATCAGCCCAGATACCTGCTAGCACCTGCGTTTTTCCCGTCCGCCCTTCCCAGCCCAGCCCACCCAAGTGCAGTATCGATCGATCACTGTCACTTACAAAACACTAACCGCATAACTGCAGCGTGTGCAGAGTCAGGCCTGATCCCTGCGATCGCTAACAGTTTTTTTGGTAGCGTTTTGGTGAACTGGCAAGCACCAGCCCCAGGCAGCGTCAGGTTAGCGCCAGTACCGCTAACACCCACGCACGCAGCATACGCCTCCCTTAGTGGTATAGTATCTGATCGGATCAATATCTGATCCGATCAGATCTATACTAGCGTCCCCAGCAGTTTAGGGTTCCCAAAAACGCAGTGTTAGCGGGATCAGCCCAGATACCTGCTAGCACCTGCGTTTTGCCCCTCCGCCCGGCCCAGCCCACCCAAGTGCAGTATCGATCGATCACTGTCACTTACAAAACACTAAACGCATAACTGCAGCGTTCACAGAGTCAGGCCTGATCCCTGCGATCGCTAACAGTTTTTTTGGTAGCGTTTTGGTGAACTGGCAAGCACCAGAGGCCTAGTACACCCCGGTCGTAGTCAAACCAGCACTGCAGTAACACTTGGTGACGTGGCGAGTCCCATAAGTGCAGTTCAAGCTGGTGAGGTGGCAAGCACAAGTAGTGTCCCGCTGCCACCAAAAAGACAAACACAGGCCCGTCGTGCCCATAGTGCCCTTCCTGCTGCATTCGCCAATCCTAATTGGGAACCCACCGCTTCTGCAGCGCCCGTACTTCCCCCATTCACATCCCCAACCAAATGCAGTCGGCTGCATGAGAGGCATTTTCTTTACGTCCTCCCGAGTACCCCTACCCAGCGAACCCCCCCAAAAAAGATGTCGTGTCTGCAGCAAGCGCGGATATAGGCGTGACACCCGCTATTATTGTCCCTTCTGTCCTGACAATCCTGGTCTTTGCATTGGTGAATGTTTTGAACGCTACCATTCACTAGTTGAGTATTAGCGTAGGGTACAGCTTTGCACAGACTAGGCACACTTTCACAGGGTCTCCCAAGATGCCATCGCATTTTGAGAGACCCAAACCTGGAACCGGTTACAGTTATAAAAGTTAGTTACAAAAAAAAGTGTAAAAAAAAAAAAAAAAAAAACACATACAAAAATATAAAATAAAAAAAAAATAGTTGTCGTTTCATTGTTCTCTCTCTCTCTATTCTCTCTATTGTTCTGCTCTTTTTTACTGTATTCTATTCTGCAATGTTTTATTGTTGTTATGTTTTATCATGTTTGCTTTTCAGGTATGCAATTTTTTATACTTTACCGTTTACTGTGCTTTATTGTTAACCATTTTTTTGTCTTCAGGTACGCCATTCACGACTTTGAGTGGTTATACCAGAATGATGCCTGCAGGTTTAGGTATCATCTTGGTATCATTCTTTTCAGCCAGCAGTCGGCTTTCATGTAAAAGCAATCCTAGCGGCTAATTAGCCTCTAGACTGCTTTTACAAGCAGTGGGAGGGAATGCCCCCCCCAACGTCTTCCGTGTTTTTCTCTGGCTCTCCTGTCTCAACAGGGAACCTGAGAATGCAGCCGGTGATTCAGCCAGCTGACCATAGAGCTGATCAGAGACCAGAGTGGCTCCAAACATCTCTATGGCCTAAGAAACCGGAAGCTACGAGCATTTTATGACTTAGATTTCGCCGGATGTAAACAGCGCCATTGGGAAATTGGGAAAGCATTTTATCACACCGATCTTGGTGTAATCAGATGCTTTGAGGGCAGAGGAGAAATCTAGGGTCTAATAGACCCCAATTTTTGCAAAAAAGAGTACCTGTCACTACCTATTGCTATGATAGGGGATATTTACATTCCCTGAGATAACAATAAAAATGACTTAAAAAAAAAAAATGAAAGGAACAGTTTAAAAATAAGATAAAAAAATAATAATAATAAAGAAAAAAAAAAAAAAAAAAGCACCCCTGTCCCCCCTGCTCTCGCGCTAAGGCGAACGCAAGCGTCGGTCTGGCGTCAAATGTAAACAGCAATTGCACCATGCATGTGAGGTATCGCCGCGAAGGTCAGATCGAGGGCAGTAAGTTTAGCAGTAGACCTCCTCTGTAAATCTAAAGTGGTAACCTGTAAAGGCTTTTAAAGGCTTTTAAAATGTATTTAGTTTGTCGCCACTGCACGTTTCTGCGCAATTTTAAAGCATGTCATGTTTGGTATCCATGTACTCGGCCTAAGATCATCTTTTTTATTTCATCAAACATTTGGGCAATATAGTGTGTTTTAGTGCATTAAAATGTAAAAAAGTGTGTTTTTTCCCCAAAAAATGCGTTTGAAAAATCGCTGCGCAAATACTGTGTGAAAAAAAAAAATGAAACACCCACCATTTTAATCTGTAGGGCATTTGCTTTAAAAAAAATATATAATGTTTGGGGGTTCAAAGTAATTTTCTTGCAAAAAAAAATTATTTTTTTATGTAAACAATAAGTGTCAGAAAGGGCTTTGTCTTCAAGTGGTTAGAAGAGAGGGTAATGTGTGACATAAGCTTCTAGATGTTGTGCATAAAATGCCAGGACGGTTCAAAACCCCCCCAAATGACCCCATTTTGGAAAGTAGACACCCCAAGCTATTTGCTGAGAGTCATGTTGAGTCCATGGAATAATTTATATTGTGACACAAGTTGCGGGAAAGAGACAATTTTTTATTTTTTTTATTTTTTTTTGCGCAAAGTTGTCACTAAATGATATATTGCTCAAACATGCCATGGGAATATGTGAAATTACACCCCAAAATACATTCTGTTGCTTCTCCTGAGTACGGGGATACCACATGTGTGAGACTTTTTGGGAGCCTAGCCGCGTACGGAACCCCGAAAACCAAGCACCGCCTTCAGGCTTTCTAAGGCCGTAAATTTTTGATTTCACTCTTCACTGCCTATCACAGTTTCGGAGGCCATGGAATGCCCAGGTGGCAAAAAAAAACCCCAAATGACCCCATTTTGGAAAGTAGACACCCCGAGCTATTTGATGAGAGGTATAGTGAGTATTTTGCAGACCTCACTTTTTGTCACAAAGTTTTGAAAATTGAAAAAAGAAAAAAAAAATTTTTTTTCTCGTCTTTCTTTATTTTCAAAAACAAATGAGAGCTGCAAAATACTCACCATGCCTCTCAGCAAATAGCTTGGGGTGTCTACTTTCCAAAATGGGGTCATTTGGGGGGGTTTATGCCACCTGGGCATTCCATGGCCTCCGAAACTGTGATAGGCAGTGAGGAGTAAAATCAAAAATGTACGCCCTTAGAAATCCTGAAGGCAGTGATTGGTTTTCGGGGTCCTGTACGCGGCTAGGCTCCCAAAAAGTCCCACACATGTGGTATCCCCATACTCAGGAGAAGCAGCTAAATGTATTTTGGGGTGCAATTCCACATATGCCCATGGCCTGTGTGAGCAATATATCATTTAGTGACAACTTTGTGCAAAAAAAAAAAAAAAAAAAAAAAAATTTGTCACTTTCCCGCAACTTGTGTCAAAATATAAAACATTCCATGGACTCAACATGCCTCAAAGCAAATAGCTTGGGGTGTCTACTTTCCAAAATGGGGTCATTTGGGGGGGTTTTATGTCATCTGGGCATTTTATGGCCTTCAAAACGGTGATAGGTAGTGAGGAGTAAAATCAAAAATGTACGCCCCTAGAAATCCTGAAGGCAGTGATTGGTTTTCGGGGCCCCGTACGCGGCTAGGCTCCCAAAAAGTCCCACACATGTGGTATCCCCGTACTCGGGAGAAGCAGCTAAATGTACTTTGGGGTGCAATTCCACATATGCCCATGGCCTGTGTGAGCAATATATCATTTAGTGACAACTTTTTGTAATTTTTTTTTTTTTTTTTTTTTTGTCATTATTCAATCACTTGGGACAAAAAAAATGAATATTCAATGGGCTCAACATGCCTCTCAGCAAATTCCTTGGGGTGTCTACTTTCCAAAATGGGGTCATTTGTGGGGGTTTTGTACTGCCCTGCCATTTTAGCACCTCAAGAAACAACATAGGCAGTCATAAATTAAAGGCTGTGTAAATTCCAGAAAATGTACCCTAGTTTGTAGACGCTATAACTTTTGCGCAAACCAATAAATATACACTTATTGACATTTTTTTTACCAAAGACATGTGGCCGAATACATTTTGGCCTAAATGTATGACTAAAATTGAGTTTATTGGATTTTTTTTAGAACAAAAAGTAGAAAATATAATTTTTTTTCAAAATTTTCGGTCTTTTTCCGTGTATAGCGCAAAAAATAAAAACGGCAGAGGTGATCAAATACCATCAAAAGAAAGCTCTATTTGTGGGAAGAAAAGGACGCAAATTTCGTTTGGGTACAGCATTGCATGACCGCGCAATTAGCAGTTAAAGCGACGCAGTGCCGAATTGTAAAAAGTGCTCTGGTCAGGAAGGGGGTAAAACCTTCCGGGGCTGAAGTGGTTAAAGAAAATTGCGCTGCGCTTAGGTATACATCAATACATGTGTTCTCCCTATCGGTATCATATACAAAGGTGCTGTGCGCATGCGATTCAGAACAAAAATAATACCATATATCCCAAAGGGATGTGCTACCAAATTCCACATCCAAAGTGCAATGTGCTCAATAACAAATGAACTCTATATGCATAGAAAATCGTGCTACTGAATGTTGCATCCAAAGTGCATTGGGCTTACTCCTAATACATACCTAAAAACTGCATAGCTCATATAATCAATTAAATCAAACTACCAAAAAAAGTGCCAAAGAAATGTATCAAAAAACCATGCGTATTATATCCAAAGTGCAGTGTGCAAATAATATTCTACATATATCCATAAATATACTCACATTGATTGATAGTATTAAATAAATCTAGGTGGACCAAAACATGCGCTATAAATATGGTATCTTATGCTTATAAACTGCAATAAATCATACAGGTGATAGGTGAAATCAAAACCATATATAAGTGATATGCAATGCTTGAAATAATAATGTCCTTATCCGTGACAAAAATCTTCCAAGATAGTATCCCACAGCAATGTGCAGTGAAAAAGTTCCAAAGGTAAAACTGCAGTGCAAAAAAGTGTTTCACAGTGTTTCACAGAGAAATTCAATCGCTGAACCCCAGTGCCCAGATCATGCCGTGATGTGCCGTGGTGACCCCCAAAGTAGTTGCGCTCACCCTAGAGCGTGTGACACAGGGTTTAGCTGCGTCAGTACACGCTATGGAGCCACCTCTGGGCTCAGTAACAGGAAAACAGATGATCTCCAACCAGGCTCTTTAGGCTCCACAGACATCAAACCCATAAAAAAGAAGGGACTACATAGTGTAATATCGCCAGACACTTTATTAAAACCATAAGAAACCAATCCCCACACTGGGGTACTCACATTTTATAGGTGCTCAATGTGCACCAAACAATGACAGGCAGAGTAGCGCTAATTGACGTGCTGTGGGGTGTTAGAGATCCCCAGCCCAGCTCTGTGCTGATCGCTCCGTCCTGGCCCCTCCCCTAAGCGTCTTCGACACAGGGAATCATGTGTCTTCATCAGGGGGATATGATTGGACGGGCGCTCTGCAGTTTAAATACCCTAACGGCGGCCATTTTCCCTGAGACCGCAGACTATTATGTATTAGGCTCCGCTCCTCTATGCATAGCTCAGCATTAAACATAAGACGTTCTAACACTATAGCTCTGTTAACCATACTAATCATAGGGGAACAAAATACAAACACTATCTATACCCAGGACGGAGTCTCGGAGGGGAAACTAAGACACCACAGCACTCTCATAGCCCCTATTAAATAAACAGAAACGATCTCACATATCTACTCTAAGCGATCTCATATCTAACTATATTGCAGACAACCACATATAATGTTGGGAAACCCACAGTAGATGTACTGGTTAAATTAGCAAACACTGCTGGTATGCAAAGATGAATGGTAATATGCATGGTATTTTAACCAGTTTTCTCATGAATGATGCCTGTATACCGCTCTCCCTCCGATCTGTTAACTCTCTTGTTTCAAGCAAGCAGACGCATCCAGGCATATATTCATCTTATGTATATAGATTAACCAATAGACTGTGGCCCTAAATATCCACAAAGGTATAAAAATTTCTTTTTTTAAAAAAACACTTAATTTTATTGAAATATAAATTAAAAAATATATTTTAAAAAATGAAAATAAAAAATAAAAATTAAAAAATATGAATTAAATTTTTTTTTTTAAATTATTATAAACCAGTGGACACCTAAAGGAAATAAGCATAGTTGGAGCCTCTCCAGTTTCGCTTCGGAGCCTCTAGTCCCCAAAATCTCATGCCCTGCGTGCTCTGATTATGTTCATTTTTAAAGTGCACATACAGGAAATGACTATCAGACCCCTTTCGTATGTTTCTCACATGCTCCTCCATACGATCCTTCAGGGCCCTAATAGTGCGACCAATATATAATAAGTTGCAAGGACATTGAATCGCATACACCACTCCAATGGTGTCGCATGAAACAAAATCCTCTATAGTATTTATCTGTTTTCTATGGGGGTTGTAGAACTCTTTAACCCTCTTGATATTAGAGGGTACCCTTACACAACTATAACATCTCCCACAACCAAAGAATCCCTTTAGGCCCCCGAACATCTTAGGCTTCGGTGGGGGTGGTTCCACTACATTATGCACCAGTCTATCCCGCAAACAGGGTGCTCTCTTGTAGATGATCTTAGGTTTATCAGGTATTAAATCTCTTAAATGACAATCCTGTTTTAGTACATTCCAATACTTTTTTAAAATCCTCTCTACTTCTTTACTCTGTAGACAATAGTCTAAAACTATACATGTACCATCATACTCATCATTGACCACAGCAGCATTTTTATCCTTTAATAAATCTTCCCTCTTAAAATTCTTCACAAAATCTTTTTCTCTTTCTAAAAATTCCTTCTGGTAACCTTTATCTAAAAACATTTTCTCTAATTTATCTGATTGTGATTCAATTTGGTTTTCTAGTAATCTTAGTTTTCGCTGTTTTCTTTTCATTGAATTTTTCATTCATGAGAAAACTGGTTAAAATACCATGCATATTACCATTCATCTTTGCATACCAGCAGTGTTTGCTAATTTAACCAGTACATCTACTGTGGGTTTCCCAACATTATATGTGGTTGTCTGCAATATAGTTAGATATGAGATCGCTTAGAGTAGATATGTGAGATCGTTTCTGTTTATTTAATAGGGGCTATGAGAGTGCTGTGGTGTCTTAGTTTCCCCTCCGAGACTCCGTCCTGGGTATAGATAGTGTTTGTATTTTGTTCCCCTATGATTAGTATGGTTAACAGAGCTATAGTGTTAGAACGTCTTATGTTTAATGCTGAGCTATGCATAGAGGAGCGGAGCCTAATACATAATAGTCTGCGGTCTCAGGGAAAATGGCCGCCGTTAGGGTATTTAAACTGCAGAGCGCCCGTCCAATCATATCCCCCTGATGAAGACACGTGATTCCCTGTGTCGAAGACGCTTAGGGGAGGGGCCAGGACGGAGCGAACAGCACAGAGCTGGGCTGGGGATCTCTAACACCCCACAGCACGTCAATTAGCGCTACTCTGCCTGTCATTGTTTGGTGCACATTGAGCACCTATAAAATGTGAGTACCCCAGTGTGGGGATTGGTTTCTTATGGTTTTAATAAAGTGTCTGGCGATATTACACTATGTAGTCCCTTCTTTTTTATGGGTTTGATGTCTGTGGAGCCTAAAGAGCCTGGTTGGAGATCATCTGTTTTCCTGTTACTGAGCCCAGAGGTGGCTCCATAGCGTGTACTGACGCAGCTAAACCCTGTGTCATACGCTCTAAGGTGAGCGCAACTACTTTGGGGGTCACCACGGCACATCACGGCATGATCTGGGCACTGGGGTTCAGCAATTGAATTTCTCTGTGAAACACTGTGAAACACTTTTTTGCACTGCAGTTTTACCTTTGAAACTTTTTCACTGCACATTGCTGTGGGATACTATCTTGGAAGATTTTTGTCACGGATAAGGACATTATTATTTCAAGCATTGCATATCACTTATATATGGTTTTGATTTCACCTATCACCTGTATGATTTATTGCAGTTTATAAGCATAAGATACCATATTTATAGCGCATGTTTTGGTCCACCTAGATTTATTTAATACTATCAATCAATGTGAGTATATTTATGGATATATGTAGAATATTATTTGCACACTGCACTTTGGATATAATACGCATGGTTTTTTGATACATTTCTTTGGCACATTTTTTTGGTAGTTCGATTTAATTGATTATATGAGCTATGCAGTTTTTAGGTATGTATTAGGAGTAAGCCCAATGCACTTTGGATGCAACATTCAGTAGCACGATTTTCTATGCATATAGAGTTCATTTGTTATTAAGCACATTGCACTTTGGATGTGGAATTTGGTAGCACATCTCTTTGGGATATATGGTATTATTTTTGTTCTGAATCGCATGCGCACAGCACCTTTGTATATGATACCGATAGGGAGAACACATGTATTGATGTATACCTAAGCGCAGCACAATTTTCTTTAATTATATCTATCGCACGGTCATGAAAAACGTGATCTGCGTTTGCAGCTGGGTATTTAGTTTCATAACTGTTTTTGTTGTCCAGTAGGGCATCGGATTATTGTGGCTCGCAAGATTCTCTCTATATATTTCTAGTATTATTACTACTACCACTAACTAGTCAAGACAGAGCCTGCACTTTCAAAAACAAATCAGCAATGGCAGCATTCATACTTTAGCTGGTTTGAATAAAGAGCTTTGTACATTCCATTTCATATTCCTTTAATTCTCACATTGCTGTAATGAAAAAAAACATAGCAGAACACACATTTACAAATTCATAAATATTCAAGCACAAAAAACTACTTATGAAATTCCTATTAAAAATATTCTGTATCTTTCGGCATAGAATATACTGATAAGTGGACTTTGCAGAGCATGATAAGCAATTATATGCAGAACATTGTGTTTAATATGATGTGTTAGGTTGCAGCATGTGGTAAAATAAGTCTTCTGGGATCGACTTAAACTGTGTAACTTGATCGACTCAATTTCTTTCACATTAACAGGTGCTGTATCTGGAGTCCCCTTGTACTGAAACAAGAACAGCTTCAGCAAGATGATGAGCTTTGCTTCAAATCAACTGACCTACTGACTGCAATTATAAATAGGTAAGTGGAGACATTTTCATTGCTTAAACGTAACAGCACTGCATGTAAACATGATTTCTTTTTGACCGTTTGTAAATCACAGCAGCGAAAACAGATGTAAATTAGGCAATCACGTTGTGTAACTGTACACAGCATGACAATATAGATGTACAAAACGTTTGCTTAAAAACTAGTGATATTATCTTGGGGTTACATAATAAATCTGTGACTAATGCTGTAATAAGTGACTATCTTCCTTTCTTCAATTCTGGTGATCCAACAGTAATGGTTTTTGTGCATGTACTTCCAAAGTAGACTGCGCACCTAAACAACAGGAGGGGGAGCAATTTCTGTACATGACTAAGTGCTCTACAGCTAAAAGGTGAAAAAAAATACACCATAAAACACTATATAAATAAAACATTGTAAACAACCAAGAGTAATTTCTGGCTAATAAGCAACCTATTGTCATAAAATAAGTCTGGGAACTGTCTTGGGGGACATATTCCAGTGCCCAAAAATGTTTTAACTATACTGCACAGCAGGGGGAGGCTCCTTTTATCCAACATCAAGAGCGACATGGAAAAAACACAAGTTTCCTATAATGCAGAAGCAAAACCCCAGTTTTTGTTATAGGAAAGCTAAAGGAAAAAAATATATAAAACAGCTTGCTTTAATCAGGACAAGAGCAAAACGTGATCGTTTTTTCTCAAATCAACCACAAACTAAAATCGGGCAAAAACCTCCCTATAACAAGAATAAAACTAGCATAACACAGATATCAATCCTAATGAGAACTTTGGGTTAAATGAAGAACTGTGAACATGAAGGAAAGGCTGGGAGAGCAGAAGTGAAAGAGCCAAGACCTTCCCAATTGTAATTCTGCTGTCAATCAAAGTCAATGAGCCAATGAGGAGAGAGAGAGGGGGCAGTGCCAAGCCGCGGGTCTGTGTCTAAATGGACACAAAAAGCAGTGGCTTGGGTGCCCCATAGTGGGTGGCTGGGGACAAAGAGAAGGCACATTTATTAAATACCTTCTTCAGCTCTGTGTATACAGAGAAGCATGGGGGAGCTCATGTCCCTAATGGGAATAGTATTGACACAGCCCCAAATGAACCACTATGGCTCAAAATGTATAAGGTCCAGAAAAATGTAGACAGCATGAAGGTGAATAAAGCACCTGGACCAGATGGCATACATCCACCGATCCTAAAATAATTGAGCTCTCTCATTTCAAATACATTCGGTTGATTCGTTCAGTTCGTATTTGGGATTCATATTCGGAATTTGTTTTGGGAATGTTTCAAATTTAAATAAATAAATTTAGAATTGGTCGAAAACCAAAATGTTATCTTTTTTTCAATTTGAATGCAACAAAGTGAACAAACCAAAGAAACATCTTCATCAAATGTTTACAATGACTCTTAAAATCTTTTTAAATCTTTTTAAATCACATTTGGCCTAACAAAAACAGCATTATTTCGAAATGGTACACTAATAACACACACACAGTCTTTGATTTCAGAAACATGTTTACAGTTTGAATTGGAATGGAATTCGATGTAGAATTTGATTCAATTTTTAATTTTAATTTCTGAAATTCGGACTAATTTTTTTTCGTTATTCAGAGCATTCAGTAAACTTTGTTTATACTGTAATTTCGGGTCTATATCCGAAACTCTGAATAATGAAAAATTTGTCCGGATATTAATTTGGAACGAAATAAACCGCACATGTCTAGTAACTACTGCATAGACCTGTTAGTTTAACTTCTACAGTTGGGAAGATACTGGAGAGTTTAATAAAAGACCACATAGATGAGTTCTTAACAGACAGCATGGATTCATGAAAGACAGAAGTTGTCAAACAAATCTGATTTCTTTTTATGAGGTGAGTAAAACCTTAGATAAAGTGGCTGTGGATGTAGTATATTTCGATTTTGCCAAAGCGTTTGACACAGTTCCCCTCACACGGCTAATGTCTAAGGTCAAGTCTACAGGCTTGGAAAAACCTTTTTGTAAATGGATAGATAAATGGCTAGAGGACCAATTTCAGAGAGCAGTGATTAATGTTTCATGCTCTGAATGGTCTAAGGTTATTAGTGGTGTACCCCAAGGTTCAGTTTTGGTACCCTTACTTTTTAATATATTTATAGATGATACAGGGTCTGGGATTAAAAGTACAATTTCACTGTTTGCAAATGACACCAAGCTATGCAGTGGAATAGCAGCCTTACAAGATGTCTCCAACTTATAAGCCAACCTCAATTAACTGTTTAATTGGGCAACTGTGCTTTAATGTTGGTAAATGTCAAGGTATGCACTTGGGGGCTATAAACAAGCATGCGTCTTACATACTAGGAAGACTACAGCTGGGGGAGTCCATGGTGGAGAAGGATCTGGGTGTTCTGGTAGATCATAAGCTTAAAAATAGCATGCAATGTGATACTGCAGTTTCCAAAGCGAGCAAAATCCTTTCCTGCATTAAGAGAGGTATAGACTCCAGAGAGAGAGAGAGAGAGAGATGATTTTACCCCTGTACAAATCATTAGTAAGACCGTATCTGGAATATGCAGTTCAGTTTTGGGTACCAGTTCTCAAAAAGGATATTGGGGAACTGGAGAAAGTGCAGCGAAGGGCAACCAAACTCATAAGAGGCATGGAGGAGCTCAGCTATGAGGAAAGATTAGAGCAACTAAATTCATTGTCTCTTCAGAAGAAGAGATTAAGGGGGGATATGATCACCATGTATAAATACATAAGTGGCCAATATAGTGAACTTGGTGTTGAGTTATTCACTTTTAGGTCATCACAAAGAACAAGGGGGCACTCTTTATGCCTGGAGGAAAAGAGATTTCATCTCCAAATATGGAAAGGTTTCTTTACAGTAAGATCTGTGCAAAATGTGGAATAGACTCCCTCAAAAGGGTGGTTCTGGCGAGCTCAATAGATTGTTTTAAGAAAGGACTGGATTCTTTCCTAGGTATACATAATATAACTGGATACTAACATTTATAGGTAAAGTTGATCCAGGGAATATCTGATTGCCTCTTGGGGGATTAGGAAGGAAGTATTTCCCCTGCTGGAGCAAATTGGATCACACTTTATCAGGGTTCGTTGCCTTCCTCTGGATCAACTGTGGGTAGAGGATTGTGTGTGTGTGTGTGTGTGTGTGTATATATATATATATATATATATATACACAGGGCTCATAATTTCAAGTCCTAAGCTACTAGCCAGGCCTCAAGGGTTACTCGCTACTAGTTGTCCCAACCTGCCCCACCCTAATTCCCCCCTTTAACACGCCCTCATAAATTCTCATGAAATGACACTTAAATGTTTTATACAGAATTAAGTTATAAATATTAACAACAACAACAACAACAATAACAACTTTATCTGTGCACACCAATGCAGGCTGCCTGTGCCCACCAATTCAGCCTTGTGCCCACCAATGCAGCCATGTGCCCACTATGCAGCCTTGTGTCCACCATGCAGCTGTGTGTCCACCAATGCAGCCGTGTGTCCACCATGCAGCAGTGTGTCCACCATGCAGCTGTGTGTCCACCAATGCAGCCGTGTGTCCACCAATGCAGCCTTGTATCCACCAATGCAGCCTTGTGTCCACCAATGCAGTTGTGTGCCCACCATGCAGTTGTGTGCGCACCAATTCAGCCTTGTGTCCACCAATGCAGTTGTGTGCCCACCATGCAGTTGTGTGCCCACCAATGCAGCCATGTGTCCACCAATGCAGCCTAGTGCCCACCATGCAGCCTTGTGCCCACCATGCAGCCCTGTGTCCACCAATGCAGCCTAGTGCCCACCATACAGCTGTGTGTCCACCATGCAGCCATGTGTCCACCAATGCAGCCTTGTGTCCACCAATGCAGTTGTGTGCCCACCATGCGGTTGTGTTCCCACCAATGCAGCCTTGTGCCCACCATGCAGCCTTGTGCTCACCATGCAGCCTTGTGCCCACCATGTAGCTGTGTGCCCACCATGCAGCCTTGTGCCAACCATTCATTCTGGGTCCACTATGCAGCCTTCCTATGCAGGGGAGGAGAGGAACAAAAGAGCCTCCCAGGTGATCAGAGCACAGTGCAGGGAACAGCTTTCATTTCAATTGCCGTGTTCCCACCACTCAATGTCATATACAGCCCCGCCCCCTGGCTGGGGAACTTTGATTGACAGATCACCCGTCACCGGGATTGGACGGGTGATCTGTCTATCAAAGTCCCAGACCAGGAGGAGGGGCTGTATCTGACAGCAAGCGGTGGGGAACACGGCAATTGAAATGAAAGCTGTTATCGCTGTGTTCCCTGTGCTGCACTCTGATCACCTGAGCGTCTCTCTCCCTCTCTCTCTTCCCCTTCGCGATCGCTGGGAGAAGGACTCCCATTCCAATCCTGTCTGCCGGCGGTGCTCACCCCCCATTCCCAGGCAGCCATATAGCTTGCCAGCCCTCAAAATCCACTCGCAAAATGCGAGCAGGCGAGTGGATTTTTTGAAGGCTGTATATATATATATATATATATATATATATATATATATATATATATATTCCCTTTATTGGATGGACTTGTGTCATTTTTCAATCAGAATAACCATGTAACTATGTACCATAAATAAATAGAATACATAAATAGAAAATCTCCATATACAGAATTCTATACCCAGAGTTGATCCAGATGAAGGCAAAAAACCCTATAAAGCATGGTCTAATTTGCTCCAGCTGGGAAAAAAACTCATTCCTGATGCCCCAGAAGGCAAGCACATTTTCTCTGGATCTTCAACCTCTGGTGTTATTACCCATAAATATTAATATCCAATTTTATTTTGTGCATATAGGAGTGGACCCAGATCTTTGTAAAACAACTGAGTTGCCCAGAATTAGTTCTATTCCACATCTCCTACCATGAAGAAGACTTTCCACACGTTGAAGTTACATTTTTTTTCCTCCAGATGTCCCTACCCTTGTCCTTTGTTATGTCAAGCTAAAATCCATACCAAGCATGCCGCATGGATGGCCAGAAAAGGGGAATGGGTTTATCCTGAACGCTACTAGGCCACATGCCTTCAACATGGAAGGGCACAAGTGGTTGTGGGAGTCTCTGGGTCCACAATATAGTTGCCCTTTTTAAAAATAAGGAGGCTCCCAGATACCACTTACTCACTCACTCACAAAAAATGTCAATAGTAAATAAACACACACATGAAAAAATTAAAAATATGGATTTTTGAAGGTCTGCGATTCCAGAATGTGGAAGCCCTATTTAAAAATGAGGTGGCCCCCAGATACCACCTACTCCTACCACCACCTAAAAAAGAATGTCAATAGTAAATAAACACACAGTAAAAAAAAATAGTTCCATGATGTAAATGCATTTTCAAATACATTTTCCAGTAATGTAGATCCATGTCAACCATTATACCTGATGTTCACCAGCCTGCCATAAGAAAAGAACTCACCACCCACTGACAACTTCGCTTTCATTAAATGACAGCCCCTGCTGACAAAATGTGAACAAAAGGGGCTAGTCTGCAAGCTGATGTCATTACCATATATGGACATAATCGTGTTTGGTCATTGATGTTATGTGACACAATTGATCAAACATGGTCATACCCATTTATGGGCAATGACTAGGATATGTCATCCGGCGGGAGAGAAGTGACTGGATCGAATGTGTCTGAGAGTTTTTTCTTTTGCAGGTCAGCAGGCGTTCAGGGCATCAGAATTGGTGTGGATCTGCATCATTGATCGACAGGATTGACGGTGGATTTACATTTTTGAACATTTTTAAAGTTGTTTTTATTAAAGGAATTGTCAAAAACTTTGTGTGTTTATTTACTGTTGACATTATTTTTGTGACTGAGTAGATGTACCATGTACCTCTTACCCATTTATGATGGGGGCAATATTTGGGGGCAGTCTTATATTTAAAGGGGTTTCCATATTTAAAAGATGCAGACCCCCACAACCACCAACAAGAGCTGTGGGGGAGAGGCCTTTGTCCTCATCAACATGGGAACAAGTTGCTTTGCTAAAGGGTAACCCCCGGGTTAAGACCATGTGACTTGGTATGGCTCAGGAGGGGAAGGGCACTCCCCCTGTTCCTGCCCAACCAGGTTGCATGCACAGATTAAGGGTCTGGTGTAATTTTTAGGGGGACCTCATACATTTTTGAGTTTTTTTTTGCATGGAGTCCCCCTTAAAAGCTGTACCAGAATCAAAGAGTGTAGCAAAGTGTAAAGAATGCTGTTACCATTGTTAAGATATGAATTATTGTCTGGCTTGTTGACTGTTTAACCACTTCATTACCCAGCCATAGTCAAATGATGCCCACAGATAGGATCTCCCATCCTGGGTGGGCATCATATGACGTCCTCGGCTTTCCGCCGATACTGCGGGCCCCCCTAAATAAAGAGGACCTGTCAATTCGTACCTGTCATCTAGTACCTGTCATCAGGAGTACCTGTCATCTAGTACCTGTCCATCAGGAGTACCTGTCCATCAGGAGTACCTGCCACCTCACCAGAGTACCTGCCACCAGACCAGAGTACCTGCCACCTCACCAGAGTACCCGCCACAAGATTACCCCCACCAGAGTACCCGCCACCCCACCAGAGTACCTGCCACCTCACCACCTGCCACCAGAGTACCTGCCACCAGAGTACCCTCCACCTCACCAGAGTACCCGCCACCTCACCACCTGCCACCAGAGTACCTGCCACCAGAGTACCCACCACCAGAGTACCTGCCACCTCACCAGAGTACCCACCACCTCACCACCTGCCACCAGAGTACCTGCCCCCAGAGTACCCGCCACCTCACCAGAGTACCCGCCACCTCACCACCTGCCACCAGAGTACTTGCCACCTGAGTATCTGCCTGCAGAGTACCCACCACCTCACCAGAGTACCCACCAGCTCACCACCTGCCACCAGAGTACCTGCCACCAGAGTAACCCCCACCTCACCAGAGTACCCGCCACCTCACCACCTGCCACCAGAGTACCTGCCACCAGAGTACCCGCCACCTCACCACCTGCTACCAGAGTACCTGCCACCTCACCAGAGTACCTGCCACCAGAGTACCTTCCACCAGAGTACATACAGAGTACATACATCCACTATGTCCAGAAAGGTGTACACCCCAGAAGAGGCATACCAAATACTCAGTCTGACTGATGAGAGCAATAGGGAGCTCTCACTGCTCCATTCTGATTCCGACTCTGGTTCATAATATGAGCCCCCTGAAGGCAGCACATCAGGATCCGAATCAGAGAAGGAAGCAGTCCGTCCAAAAAGACAATGGTCTGAACACCAGACAGCTACCAGCAGTGCCAACGGTGGTAGACCCCTGGAGGTGAGGCCCAGTACAAGCGCTGCTAGACCCCAGGAGGAAAGGCCCAGTACAAGTGCATGCCAAAGAATTAAGGCCCAAACCCAGCTTCCAGATGGCTTGGCAAATCCATTGTGGCTGCCTTCTACCACACGATCCCCCCTTTTACAGCACAGCCAGGTGTGCAGGTCAACACTTCAGGTTCTTCCCAAATGGATTTTTTAAATGTATTTTTCCCGGACGAATTAGTTCAAGGCATCGATGACCAAACCAATCTCTTTGCCCAACAATTCATTGCAACTAACCCCAGCTCCAGCTATGCCCGCCCTTTCGAATGGAGACCCCTAACTGTGGTGGAGCCTAAATTGTTTTTAGGCCTAACGCTCAACATGGGGCTTACAAAAAAAATGAAATGCATAAGTATTGGTCGACCAAACCCATCCACCATATGCCAATTTTTTCATCGGCCATGTCCAGGTCTCGATATGAAATTATAATGTGCTTCCTGCATTTCAGTGAGAACTCACAGTGCCCCACCCCCAAAATCACCCAAACTTTGATAAACTATATAAAATTTGCCCCTAATTAATTTTTTTTCCATGAAGTTTGCCAAACTTTATGTCCCTGACAAAAACATATCTGTGGACGAATCCCTAGTGCATTTCACAGGCCGGCTGGGAATCAAGCAATATATCCCCACTAAGAGGGCGAGGTATGGCTTGAAGCTCAACAAGCTCTGTGAAAGCGCCACCTGTTATGTGCACTCATTTCACATGTACAAAGTCAAAGATTCCCAGCTCCAGCCCCCTGAGTGTCCATCGTACATGGGAATAAGTGGAAAAATTGTTTGAGAGTTGGCATTCCCACTCCTCCAAAAGGGGTATCATATTTACATGGACAACTATTACACCAGTTTGCCCCTTCTCCGCCACCTATACCTAAAACATACTTTGGCCTGTGGTACAACAAGGAAAAACCGAAAGGGCTTCCCACAGCGTCTTGTCACCACAACCATTCGAAGAGGGGAATCAACAAGCTTGAGGAACGAGGAAGTGTTGGCTGTGAAGTGGAGGGATAGGGAAGATGTGTACATCATGTCCACCATCCACGATGACACCTCAGTGGAACTTCGCAGAAGACACGGTCCCATTCGCAAGCCTTTCTGTATCAACGAGTACAATAAATACATGGGGGGGGATTTAAATGATCAAATATTGCAGCCCTATCTTTCAACAAAAAAAACCCCTCTTCTGGTACAAAAAAGTTGCAATTTACTTTTTTCATTTGGCTCTTTTAAATTGTTTCATCATCTACCAAAAATCAACGGAAACACCCACCACCTTCATAAAATTTATTGAAGATATTGTCACTGTCCTGATTTACCAACAAGTATCCCCCCCAGAAAGCATTCGCTCCAATTGTGTCAGCAGACTACATGAGCGCCACTTTCCGGACCATATTCCACCAACAGGATCTAAAAGACAACGCAAAAAAAATGTTGGGTGAGCACCAAAAGAGGAATTAGGAAAGACACCAGCTTCCATTGTCCTGACTGCCCCTCCCAACTTGGCCTTTGCATCAGAGAATGCTTCAAGCGATATCACACTTTTAAAAACTATTAGCCCATATTTCTAATACTGCCGTTTCCCCGTTTTCAATTTCTGTCCTGAATATTTCCCTACCTCAACAAACCATATCATTGTCTTCCATGTGAACTGACCCTGGCCTGTTTCTTGACTATGCCTCTGTCTACCGTCTGCATTATTTATCCGCCATGTTTCTGCCTTTCATGTAAACTGACCCTGGACTGTATCGACTATGTCTCTGCCTACCGTCTATTTCTGCCTTTTACCTGCACTGACCTCAGCCTGTTGACCATGTTTTTGCCTGCCCCTTGGATGGATCTTTCACCCTGCTACACAGAGGTCTCACATATGTGAGGGGCTCCAGAATAGTGTTCTGAGTTCAGAAAACCAGTTTTTGGTTTTCTGTGTCCCCAAAACAGGGTCTGGTTGTCCGGAGGCTTCAAAGCATTTTTGGTGGGAGAAGCCTCTACCCCTGTTCCCATTCTTTCCTGACCGATGGCCCTAAGCTTGATGGTCCTGCCTGCTTCCTGGACAAATACTCTAGCTGTGCTGACCATACCTTTGCCTGCTGCATGTACTAACTATGGACAGTATTCCTGGCTGCTGCATGGACGATCCTTTGATCCTTTTGCTGCTGCTGACCACATCCCTGCCTGCTATCTGGACCAATGCTTTGGCTGTGCTGACAACATCTCTACCTGTACTGACTATTTCTGCCTGCTGCCTGTTTTGCTGTCGCTGTCCACGTTCCTGCTTGCTGCCTGGACCGATGCTCTCCTCTGTGGACCACTGCACTACTAAAACGGCAGGTAATCTTTTCTTTACCCTTTGCTCAGCAGAATGTATTTTGGTTTGTAGATGGTATGTACAGTACATGCTATGTGTTAGAAATACGAAGGGCCTTCAACAATGTGATAGGTTGGCAGGAATTTAAGTGTGTAATTTATGCTCCTAGAACTTCAATTTTGGACCTCTGTATGTGGCCAGGCTGTGTAAAATTCTCACACATGTGGTATTGCCATACTCGGGAGGAGTAGCAGAATGTATTTTGGGGTGTCAGTTTTGCTATGTACATGCTATGTGTTGGTAATATATTATAAATGGACAACTTTGTATAAAAAAAATGCATTTTCATTTTTTTCCCACATTCTCCAAAATCTTCTGGAAAAAAATGAACCGCTCAAAAAGCTCATTATACCTCATAGATTATACGTTGGGGTATTAGCTTTCCAAAATGGGGTCATTCTGTGGGCGTTTCCATTGACCTGGTGCTCCAGGGCCTTCAAAAGTGTGATAGGTTGTTATCAAATAAGATGTGCAGTTTATGCTCGTAGAATGCCTGACGGTGCTACTTGGATGTTAGACCTCTGTATGTGGCCAGGTTGTGTAAAAGTCTCACACATGTGGTATCACTATACTCAGGAGGAGTAGCAGAATGTATTTTGGGGTTTCATTGCAAGTATGCATGTGCTGTGTGAGAGAAATAACTTGTTATTATGACAATTTTGTGCAAAAAAAAAAATTCCCAAGAATTGTGGGAAAAAATTACAACTTTAAAAAACTCACTATGCCTCTTACTAAATACCGTGGAATATCTGCTTTCCAAAAAGGGGTAATTTGGGGGTTATTTGTACTTTTCTAACTTGTTAGGGTCTCAAGAAATGAGATAGGCCTTCAGTACATCAGGTGTGATCAGATGTGATCATCTTTCAATGATTTGCACCATAGCTTGTAAACTCTATAACTTTACAGAGACCACATAATATACACTAATTTGAGTTATTTTTACTACAGATATGTAGCAGTATACATTTTGGCCCAAATTTATGAAGAAAAACGACTTATTTGCAAAAATATTTCAATAAAAACTAAAAAAAGTGGGTTTTTTTTTAAATTTCTCTCTTTTTTCACTTACATTGTAAAAAATAAAAAAACCTAGCGGTGATTAAATACCACCAAAAGAAAGCTGTTTGTGAGAAAAAAATGATAAAAATTTGGTTTGGGTATAGTTTAGCATGACTGAGTAATTGTCATTCAAATTGTGAGAGTGCTAAAAGCTAAAAATTGGTCTGGGAAGGAAGGGTGTATAAAAGCCCTGTATTGAAGTGGTTAAACAAATGGGTTGCTAACTCTGCTCTAGCTTCACAATAGAAGCTACCAATACAGTAGATTATGTCTGTAAAGGAACCAGAAGCCTAACAGGTTACTGCATGCAGGTCAAAAAACAACAAAGCTGGTCTAAGGCTATAGGATGCTTATGTTTCCCTTTAATCTGTCTACCCTATTGAAATGAAAAAATATTTCCCTCTTGGGACGTCAAAAACTGCAGTTAGAAACTAGTTAGATCTTTACCTTCCTTATACTTGCATATTCATATTATGATTGTGCATTGTTATAGGACAAGCAAGGTTTGCAGTACCTTTCTAAGCCCATACTGGGGAAGATTTACTAAAAATGGTGCATGCAGAATCTGGTGCAGCTGTGAATAGTAACCATTTCACATCTAGGTTTTATTGTCAAAGCTTAAAGTGATTTTAAAGACTCAAGGTTTTTTACCTTCATGCATTTTATGCATGAAGGAAAAAAAACCTGTGTGCAGCGCCTGAGCCCCCTTTCAATCCAGCGCTGTGCATGAGAGCTGAGCTTCTCTCGGGTCTCTCATTTATCATTAGCTGAGCAAGTACAGCCAGTGAGCCAATGATAAGAGAGAAGGGGGCGGGGCTGAGCCGTGGCTCTGTGTGTCTTATGGATGCATAGAGCAGGGCACCGGAGTGAGCATGCACCAGTGCCCCCAGAGCAAGCGGCTTGCTATTGGGGGCACTGGCTATAGAGAAGGAGCCAGGAGCCCCAGGGGACCCAAAAAGAGGAGGATCAGGGCTGCTCTGTGCAAAACCACTGCACAAAGCAGATAAGTATGACATGTTGTTTTTTTTTTTAATGAACCTTTAATGTCACTTCCATTGAACAAGCTGAAGTTAGAAGCTGATTAGCTACTAATCACAGCTGCACTGAATTCTTTGTGCACCAGTTTTAGTAAATCTGTTAGCAGTCTTTTTCCTCAATGTTGGTTCTGCCTTGGTCAGCTATCACAGACAATGCTGATTGTCATCTAGTCCTGTCCCTAGATAGGCTACTTGTACTATAAAGTGCCACAACACGGGCCGAATATCAGGCAACATCGGACGGTTTAATAGAAACTGGCCGTCATTTGGCCTATGTGCATTGCAACTGGTCGAAAGGGGCATGACCGAAAATGGTCTGCCGACAGGCTCCCGATCGGCACTCACAACCAGTGGCTGAAAAACAGCAGGGGAGATTGCTGTAATAACATTGGGTTGTTAGTACAGCAGCTCCAATCTGAGCTGTCAGTCTTTTACTTTCATTCAGCCCGCTAGGTTGAAAAAGAAAAAAACTAGCAGTGTGTACCAGGCTTTAGGGTAAAACTATATATATATATATATCTATAGATATATCTATATCTATATCTATATCTATATATATATATATATATATATATATTACAGTACACAGTACCACTATTTCCAGGACATTCCTTGTTACATTAAAGTTGAACTTTAGGCAGATATTAAAACATATGCATTCATAGAAACATGTTCATAAAAAAAAAAATATTAAAGTGCATTTTAATGCATTTAGCCTAGGGTAATACCTGAATTTGATATAGTTTCAGCTTTTATAGAGCCTTATACAGCAGCACTCAGTGTTGACAAGAAACATGTTCACAGAAAAAGAGAGCAGACTTAGCGAGGGAATGACCTCATTGGTCTGCTGCTTTCAATGTTCAGGCAGAAGGCTTGGTGGAGAAAAAACAGCACTGTTTTCTTTAAAGCTGAGCTTGAGGTATGGTCTTTATTGCATAGTTACATTGGTCCAGCTCATACCTGAGGGACTGCTGTGAAAAGTGACAATTGAAGTAGCAGTTCACTACTTCAGTGAATGTCGCTATCTTCTGGGTCCTGTGTTCAGGGCTGGTGCTATCACAAGGCAAACTAGGCAGCCGCCTAAGGTGCACTGCTGCCTAGAGTGCCCTGCCACTGGTGTTCCTACTCTCTTCTCTCTGCAGCAAGCAACTAAGTCTCAGCATCAGCAGGCAGTCACCGCTCCATTCGTACATAGCGTCAGAGGTACAGCGGCGGTGGAGGACTGTGTCTGTGTCCCGACTGCCAAATGTATGGAAGCAAGTAAACATTCATTGATGGGCACTAGTAGGCTGCATTGATGGGTGCAAGTAGGCGGAAATTTATGGGCACAGGTGGGGCTTCATTTGATGGGCACTGGTGAGTCTGCATTTGATGGGCACTTCATTAAAAAGTTGGGGTATACGTGAGTGGGGCAAAGGGGGTGGAGTCAGGGGTGGAGCCAGGGGGGCAATATGAGGTTTCTCCTAGGGTGTCAAAAATCCTTGCACCAGTCCGGCCTGTGTTGAGCAGCTTTCCTTCTGAATAGTGACCATATAGAGTTGCTCAGCACTGCTGCCATTCACAAAATGCCTTAATTGAAAACATACAAGGTGCACTGTGAATGGTTGCAGTACCGAGTAAGAAAACCTCTTTTGGGCATTATGCAAGGGATGACAGCCGGCACAGGACCTCGAAGATAGCAGTGATCACTGTAGTCAGTAATGTCTTAATTATATTGGGGGCCACAGATCTATCCAGATTAGTTTAATTTTAAAAAGTTACCATTGTGTGCCTTGTCTGCAGGAATATCTTGAGACAAGTAAACCTTGTCTTCAGGTATATATTGTATATGTGGGCCATCCATTATTGCTAATTACATATGCAATTTCTGCTTCCTCTGGTTGTATTTACATAACAGTTCTGCTTTTCTGTATCTTTTTAAAGTCAATTGTATGATTCAGTTGTTTAACTAAAAACAGCACACTGCTTATCTGTAAGTGATAATGTAGTTGAGCATTATAGCAGACCTAACTGCTAGTGCAATAAAAGATCCACACTCTCCCTTGTTGCTCAGTTCACTGCCATCTTTTGTCTGACCTAGTGTCTTTATTTTAGTGACTGAGGTTGATTTACTAAAACTGGAAAATGCAAAGTCTGTGCATGGTAGCCAATCAGCTTCTAACTTCAGCTTGTTCAATGAAGCTTTGACAAAAATACCTGGAGGCTGATTGGTTTTCTTGCAGAGGTGCACCAGATTTTGCACTCTCCAGTTTTAGTAAATCAAGCCCTGTGTGTCCACTGATGATGTAATTGCTGTGCATCCTAACAAGAGGTATCAGTCTCAGCATTTTTTTAATTCCACTTTGAGAAAGGAGCCAAACTGTTTGCAAATTGAGTGTTTGCTCACTCTATTATTATTATTATACAGGATTTATATAGTGCCAACAGTTTGCCCAGCGCTTAACAAAATGAAGGCAGACATTACAATACAATTTTGTACAAGAGGAATCGCTCTAGAGCATGTAAAAATCAATATATCTTATACAAAAACAATATAGTGAAAGACAAAACATAAAAAAGTCATTTAAAAAATTACCCATAAAAAAATTTGGCAAACACTGTCACTGTTAATACAACTAAAAATGTTTGTTTGCTTAAAAGACGTTACATTTTTTTTCTTGAATTCTTCTGCTAGAAAAGCTTTGGAGGGAGAGAAAGTTTGACTAACCAAACAGGACATGCTTTTGGGTTAATCTGAAAGTTTGAAGCATCAATAAGTAAACAATAAATCTACAGGAACTAAGTGAGGCCAGCATGGACCAGATTCCCTAGGGAACATTATTTGTCAAGCGTCTTGCTAACTCCATGCCATAGAGACTGTTTTGGAGGCAAAAAGCATCTTTACTACCACCAGATATGCGTACCTAATAAAGTTACCACATACTGTATAATATCACATCATGGAAGCCATAGTAAGTGTAATAAAAAGTACATCTGAGTGTTATAAAATGCATATAAAGTTATTACCTGACATATTATTTTTAAGATTCTCTAAAGTCAATCAAATCACCCCATAAAGTATACTTTGAGAACAGCATGGGTGGCTCTGCATAATAATCTCCATTAGAGCAGCAAGCTTGAAGTAACAGAACAGCATTAACCCCATTATTTGGCAGTTCTCTAACCTTAGAGAAGACTAAATAGATCAGATAACACAACACCATGCAGAGATCATTTCTCTAGAAATGTTCAAGGGGAGCTCTGTAAACAACAGGTTATATACTTTTAAAAAAAGGCGAAATAGCACACATACAAGTACATTTTTTACAGCTGCTTGACAAGCCAAATAAATATTCTACATCAAATGTACTGTACGAATGATAATAAAGGAGAACACATTAAAAAAACTGGAAGAGAAAAAATATATTATTCTAAACTAAGACCACATATATTGATAAATAAGGCAAAAATATATTCAGACACTTTCAATAGTAAGTCTGCCTCCCCTAGGCAGTAGTCTCCTTTTTTTCATCAGTCGCACAGGTTCAAGCCTCTCCTGTGGTGACACTCCCTGCTGTACAGGCTGTAAATCTCCTATATGGGGGAGGCCATCAGTCTCAAAGGTCATGGAAGGAAAATCAGGTATGCTCCCAAAAGATGTGAGGTCAAGACAAAGAAGCTATCTGGAAAGGGGGCAATATGCGACCAAGATCCGAGAATTTAGACCCCTGAATATAGAAGGAGTGGAAGAGCGCTCCAGGGGATGGTGGCTCGCTTGCCAAAGGCGAAAATGGCTTCTGTGCAGCAACAGAAGCCCTTTTGAGGGTTTCTCCGTCCAGGCAGGGGCAGTGGGTGCCAGGTTACATGGATACACAAAAGTCTGGATGGAAGAAATCAAAGACCCCTGGGTCACAAATGTGATTCGGTTGGATCACCATTGGAGATTTTGCTCTCCTCCCTCGATCACCCCTTTCACTCCCACATGGTTACCACGTGACCAGCAAAAGGTTTAGTTGATATTCAAATACATCCAGATACTGCAACAGAAGGGCATGATAGAGCCAGTGCCAGCTCAAGAGGAACATAAAGGTTTCTATTCATCACTTTTCTTAATGAAGAAAAAGAGAGGAGACTTAAGATCGCACTAGACCTAAGGGAACTGAACAAAACAATCGTGGTCCAAAGCTTTATGATAGAGTCATTGCAATCAGTGGCACAAGCACTCACTCTGGGTGATTGGATGCTGTCCCTCGACTTGAAGGATGCATATTTGCATGTTCCAGTACATCCTCAATTCCACAAATTTCTTCGATTTGCAGTGTTTCAGTGTGCAGTGTAAGATTTCATATCAAGTTGCAGAGACTAGGTGAAGTTAGCATTCTCTTCAGCACAGTCTCTAATACTATGAGATCTGAGGTGGTGAATGCCGCAAAGGGGTCTGAGTGGAGTTGTAAGGCCTGTTGGTCTGCGGCCTGGGCGCTCACCTCCATATCCATAGCCCCTGAGATATCATCAGAGGAGTCCCTTTGCAGCCTCAACTTTGCTGAGCTTCTTGTGGAGGGTGTGGAGACTCCTGTAGGAGGTGATCCAGCCTGGGAACCTGGTGGATGTGTCACCTGAGGAGCAGCAGGGAGCTTAGAGAAGAAGCTGTCCAGCTTGGCAGGCTGTGGCGTTTCTCTCCATCTGCGGGACATAGCTGGAGGGTGCCCAATGCTGTGAAAGACAAAATCGCCGCTCCTGGATATGCAGAGGCCCAGGTATCATTGTGTGTCTCCTGCGGCAGAGCAGATCTCAGAAGTCAAGTGGCCATTCAGCAGCACGACCGCCATGCCCCCTGCATAGGTATTTTTTAATGACCATCCACTATGTGATATGACAGTTTGTATGTGATTAGGGATAAGCTTTATGTTCGGGACGAACATGAGTTCCACTCGAACATTCGCTATTTGACCGTTCGCCCAATTGCAAATACTTTGGGGTGTTCGGGGAAAATTCGAAAGCCACGGAACACCCTTTTAAAGTCTATGGGAGAAATCAAAAGTGCTAATTTTAAAGGTTAATATGCAAGTTATTGTCATAAAAAGTGTTTGGGGCCCTAGGTCCTGCCCTAGGGGACATGTATCAAAGCAAAAAAAAGTTTTAAACACGGCCGTTTTTTCAGGAGCAGTGATTTTAATAATGCTTAATGTGATACAATAAAAGTGAAATATTCCTTTTAATTTTGTACCTGGGGGGTGTCTATACTGTAGTATGCCTGTAAATTAGCGCATGTTTCCCGTGTTTAGAACAGTCCCTGCACAAAATGACATTTCTAAAGGAAAAAAGTCATTTAAAACTACTGGCGGCTATAATGAGTTGTCGGGTCTCGGCAATACAGATAAAAGTCATTAAAAAAAACGGCATGTGATTCCCCCACAGTCCATTACCAGGCCCTTTAGATCTGGTATGAATATTAAGGGGAACACCGAATCAAAATTTTAAAAAAAAATTGCGTGGGGGTCCCCCCAAATTCCATGCCAGGCCCTTCAGGTCTGGTATGGATATTAAGGGGAACCGCACACCAAAATTTTTTAAAAAATGGCGTGGGGGTCCCCCAAAAATTCATACCAGACCCTTATCCGAGCACACAACCTGGCAGGCCACAGCAAAAAAAGAGGGGGACGAGAGAGCGCCCCCCCTCCTGAACCGTACCAGGCCACATGTCCTCAACATAGGGATGGTGCTTTGGGGTAGCCCCTCAAAGCAAAATTGTCCCCATGTTGATGGGGACAAGGGCCTCATCCCCACAACCCTTGCCCAGTGGCTGTTGGGGTCTGTGGGCAGGGGCTTATTGGAACCTGGAAGCCCCCTTTAACAAGGGGACCCCCAGATCCCGCCCCCCCCATGTGAAATGGTAACGGGGCACATATGTACCCCTACCATTTGACAAAAAAGTGTGAAAATGGTAAAAATGACATGACACGGCTTGGTGACAAGTCCTTTATTAAAAAATAAAAAAATAAAAATGTCCCACGTAGTCATCATCTTTTTCTCTCGCTCTGCTGGACCGAAAAAAACCCCTGCACGCCGCCACCGATCCACCTTCATGGAAGGCACACACAAATCCCCATGCTGGTGCTCGTGCACACGATTGGGTGTGGCCACGGCGATCGTGCCTACCGGCCACATGCATTGGGTCCCCTGACGTGCAGCGGGTGCGCATGCATGCCGTCTGGTGGCCGCTAAAGGAATGAAAGTACCCATATGGGATTTCACCCAGGGGAGCCATTCTGCCACAGTATGAGCTGTTTGGGAACCTGTTAATACATTAGGCTCAAGGCATATAAAATATGTATTTGGAGATATCTCTTCTGAACTACAAAATAGAGAAATAAAATCAGTTTCCAAATCACTATATAATCAACAAAAAGGAGGTGGGGGCCTTGTGTACTAGAGAAAGCCCTGAGCACATGCTCTGATCTCTCAGGCAATAGGCACCAATTTTGGTGACCCTTTTACGCAGAAAAAAAAAACAAGGAAATATGATTTTTGTAAAATTACAACCTATTTATACTTTCTACATGTTTGAATAACCTACAGTGTACAAATATGGTTTGGTCAGATTACGAATAGATAAAAGGATACAATATGATTGATTTGCTAAAGGCAAATAGACTGTGCACTTTGCAAAGTGCAGTAACACTCTTCAAGTGCAGTTTCTCCACAGCTTAGTAAATGATATAAGGCTTCACTTTGGAAAGAAAACACAATCACGTGCAAAAAAAAACAACATTTTTATTGGCACATGATTGGATGATGGAAGCCAGTAGAGCTTCTGCTCATTTTCTAAGCTCTGGAGCAACTGCAACTTGCAGAGTGCAAATGCACTTTACAAAGTGCACAGTCTATTTGCCTTCAGTAAATCAATCCCAATATTGCTATTCCTCTGAAAATACAAAAAAACAACATTGATTTTTAGAATACGATCACATTTAGTATTGTAAACTTAGCAACATGTGCCCTTCATTTATAAAATAGTCTGAAAAAGACAGAAATTCAAACCTACAGGAAATAATTAAGTACAGTAAGAACAGTACAACCCATTCAGCATAGTACAAAATAGGGAAATGGGAAATGACTATATTTTTCACCTTTCTTTGAAGCCTCCCCACCTAAGAAGAACATACAGTAGAGGTCTCTTATTCTTCCTTTTTTTTCTTGACAATATTCACCAATTGCATAGTCTTATTTGTTTAGCAGCATTGAATACTAACATAGTTGCCATGAAAGGAATGTACCAGCACACCTATGGTCAACAACAACAATCCACAACTGAGATCAATGCTATTATAGAGTAAGCTTTATGTTATTATCACCCAGACTGTTTAAATTCACTATAAAACATACAGTAACTACATATGACTTTATCTTGTTTTTCCATAATCTCACACATGATTGAAAGAGCCCTTGCTGTACTAACTATGCTGTATTAAAATGATAAACTTTTTTTTAGCAGAAACAGATGCCCTTTTCTAAATGACAGGGAAAGAGACACTTGTAAAGAAATGTCAAACACTGTAAGAGCTCAAATCAATGTATCATATACAGTCAACATTCTCAATGTATTTTTATACAAGTATATAATGAAGCCAAGTTAAGTGGTGTTTCAGGTCAGGTGGTGATGCAGGCTTTCCTTGAGTGTTAAACAAGCAAGCCTTCTCCAAACTGCAGATATGCAAGATAAATGTAAATCCTGTCACAATTAAAGAAGTTTTGCCAGTATTTTTGCTTTTAAATGAAAATTATAGGAGTAGGTATCATGGAAAGTCCAGTTTTCTTCAAAATGCTAAATAGAAGGTGGGCACGGTCTGGTCATGCACATGTAAAGATACAACTTTCACCTGCCCCCACTTCTCATTCCCCTAACAGCCGAGCAACCAGGTCAACATCACCCAAACACTGTAAACACAGTCCCCTGAAGGTACTGGTGAGTATCAGCAAGATAGAAGCCTTTCTTTCCTACTGCTAACATTGGGAACCTGCATGCCCACATATGGCGAATGCAGAGTCAACACAGCCTGCAGGCAATATACCAGTTTTATTATGTAAAAAAACCTGCACTTAGGAAAATAGGGTGCAGCCTTCCCTAATAGGTTCCCAAGAGAACTTACAAGAGTAGATAAGAGCAATTGGGGAACTGGCACTACCCAATATGGCCCTAACTAGATTAAAGAAAATTCTAAGATGTTTCGGCTCAGCTCCCAAGCCTAATTTATAATACGTATAATATCGGAGTGTGGGTCTCAAAAATAATTGTGTAAAAAAGGTGACACCTTATAAATACTCACTAAGTGTGTGTGTTAAGAACTTTTAAAGTGATAGGAGGGTAGTAATGAGAGGGGTTAGGGTGCAGCTCCACTAAAAATGTACTGGGATGCACACCAACCCTCATCCATCCACCCAAATGTAAATAATATAAATCAATCCAATAACGAAAAACTATAAATGAAAAACGTAAATATTCTAAAGTACAGGACTCTCTAACCTTGATATAAACATTAATTAATAGGTGCACACCTTAATTTGACGTGCAAAAAATGTCTGCAATAATTGCATAATATAAGTAATTTCCAATGTGTAGTCCAAATCCTTGAGCAAACGCAAAACCATAAAAGCAATGAGTGAACAGAAAAAATGATTCAAAATTCCACAGGATCAGGTGACTTCAGTGCATAACAGGTATGGTGACTTGGTGCTCCCCAATGCCTCCCCACTCACCAGATGTAGTTAACCCTACAGGGGTAATAGGCATAGAGTGGGCAGCTGTATCCGGATCTCCTCCTTGGGTAGCTGTATTACCTCATCTGTACCTCCCACATCCTGTTCACTTAATCAATAGGGTTTCGGAATATACTCCAATTAGGGCTCCACCTCGGCAGCAAGCAGCACGATCAAAGTCCACTGGAACCAGTAGTAGCAATCATTGTATGTCTGTACCGTGCCAGGTACAGAGACCATGACAGGTTGTAATTTTCAAACCAGTTACGTCATATAGACTTCGCTAGATCATATCCTTCATTTCCAGCTTGGAAAGTTGAATATAAAGCTTTTCTAGTGACTTGATACTCCATGTCACTACAAAACACAAGTAAAAAAAGCTGCACACAACCTCTTCACCTTCTTTTAGACCTCACACTTGTTCCGAAACATCTTAGAATTTTCTTTAATCTAGTTAGGGCCATATTGGGTAGTGCCAGTTCCCCAATTGCTCTAATCTACTAATATACCAGTTTTGCTACTGAAAGTGGACATCACTTTCCATCTACCCACAGTGCATCTAGAGGATTGAAGATAAACTAGGGAATATCTCCTGGAATAATAAAAAATGCTCCAGTGACCTCCAGACTAAAGTCAATCTTGCCGGTGTGTAATCTGGTGGAAAAATGAGAAAATACCACCCAAACTCTAAAACTGAAGCCTTAATATCCCACCTAGAGGACTATGAAAATAGGAGGCAGAGGAGAAATAATGTATAGGTGTAAGAGGGATGCTGGAAGCCTACAGGGCCCAAGATTTGTTTCTGACACTGGGTATCTTTAAACAATCCTGAGCCAGCCACTTACTCAAACCCTGGAAAGGGAATGACAACAGAGAGCCCTCTTGAGGCACCCCATTCCAAAATGTATAAAACTAAATGAATAGTTTTGCATTATGCAGAAACATTCACACACATAGAACACCCAGCATTGGAGGTGATTTATTCTTCCAAAGTAAGTGCACCTTTGCCCACTAATACTGACTAGTATTCCAATGTTTCTCCCACAGTTTATCTTCCTCACTATGACTCCAGTCCTGATGGAGAGGGGCAGGGGAGGGGCAAACAAGGATGCTGTGCAGGTGCACGACATCCTCCTTATCAACTAATGACTTCATTGGTTGTTAGAATGCTAGCAGCTAAAAGGCTGTAATGGTGCACAATGAAAACCTGTGGCTCTGTGTAACTAAAAGGCAGGCTTGATCCACCTGCTTACTTGTGTACAATTTTTGAGCAATTTTTAGACATTTTGCCAAGGCACCCTGGAAGAAACCTGAAGGTCCCCCAAGGTGCCTGGGCACCCTAGTTGAAAAAGGTTGATCTATACTGACAAAGAGATTATTATGCACTTGGTACTCTGGAATTCCTGTAAGACCCCTGACAGCTACTGACCCTAAGGAGCCATTCATAATTTTGTTGATCTTAAGTAACCATTCATATTAACTGCTGACCCTTAGGCTCCGTTCACACATCCTATTTGCATGACATGTGAACCAGCAACCCTCTCTTTGAAGCCGGTTCACATATATGTGGTGCAGCAGCAGTGCAAATTCACTGTGAATTGAAAAAGAGTCCTGTGCATTTTCTGACCACTGCGGTACGGGTCAGATGCAATTCCCTGGTTATTGCAAAACTGAGGGGAAATTCACACCGGACATGCATGAACATAGCCTTTTTGTGCCAACTGCTGTTTTAAAAAAACAACCTGTGCAGATTGTTTTGCTACTTAAAACAATGGGAATTCATCCTGCAGGCATGATGGGTGTATTTCATACTTTGCTTTGTGGTTCAGATTTTGATCTGTTTAACCACTTGGAAACTGGGAGAGATGAGGATTTCTTCATGTCCGGTTTTGGCTTTGTTTACCTGGCCTTTAGAACCCAGGAAAGCAACCGATCAGACTGATCTGTGTCTGATCAGCTGTATTGAAGTGAAGAAATTTGTGATCTAATAGACCCCCAGATCTCTCCATAAAGAGGACCTGTCATGGCCCATACTGTCAAAAGGAATTTTGTTGATCCATTGTGATAGCAATGAAGTTAATACAAAAAAACCCAAAAGAGACAAAAAATACATACATACATACATGTGAGTGATATCGTAATACATGTGAGTTATTGTTGCGAATGTCAGAGCAAGAGCAATAATTCTAATGCTAGACCTCCTGTGTAATTCTAAACTGGTAACCTGTAAAAATGTTTAAACGTCGCCTATGGAGAATTTTAAGTACCATAGTTTGGCGCCATTTCACAGGCATACACAATTTTAAAGCATGACATTTCCTCATTGTAACATTATCTTTTACATTTCAGTAAAAAAAAAATTGTATTATATTGTGTTTATGTGCAATAAAATTCAATAAAGCATATTATTTCCCCAAAAATTGCATTTGAAAAAATGCTGCGCAAATGCCCTGTGACATAAAAAATTGCAAAACCCATCATTTTACTCTATAGGGCCTCTAAGTAAGTGAGTTCTAAGTAATTTTCTAGCAAAAAATTTTGATTTTTTTTCCATGTATGTTAGGTGTTACAATTGGCCCGGGAGGCAAGTGTTGCAGCAGACATTTTTGATTTTCTCACTGAAGATGTATATATGCTGCGGCACCTTTCACTAGTTAGGATTACTCATTTATAGGATTATTGCTCTGTTCTGTACTGGGTGGTTTAGACCAGTGGTCATCAACCCTGTTCTAAGGGCCCACTAACAGGCCAGGTTTTATGTATTACCTTGGGGAGATCCAGACAAGAATACTGCAATCACTGAGCAGCAAATGATATCACTTGTGATGTATTTCAGTTATCTTGCAAACCTGGTCTGTTAGTGGGCCCTGAGGACAAGGTTGATGACCACTGGTTTAGACTGAGCATGATGAGTGCCTACGTTACACCACTAGTTTGGCCCCCTGATACAAGGGACACACTCCTAAAGGGAGACAGGCATAGGGATACTGCTGGCTGCTCAAGAGTTTTGAGCATGGAATACATTCATGCATTGGCTACTTTGTAGCTGTACATTAGCTGATATACATTGTTTTTAATTCTTTGTTTATTGTTTGTTATTAATGTTGTTTTACCTTCCACTTGTCATCTGTATCAGTGGCGGCAGCTCATTGGGGGCACAGGGGCGCAGCCCCCCAATCCATGCAACCGGCCCCTAATCTGCATGCACATGGCCACATGGATTTCAATGTTTTATTTTTGAAGCACATGATTAGAGGCTGAGGCTCCAATTAGCTTCAAAAAAGGGCAGGCTCAGGGCGCAGAGCACTGCGCCCTGAGCCCACCCACTTATGTGATGTGTGTGGCGGTGGTTGGAGTGGAGAGGAGGAAGAGTAGAGGAGCAGAGGAGGAGGAAGAGGCAGGGAGCTGGCGTCAGGCAATGAGTGTGCTGTCTCTGGTGTTATTCCAAAACACCGGCGGTGACAGGCAGAGTTGAAGCAGGGAGAAGAAAGATGATGATTTGTGTCGGAAGCGTGCCGCAGCCTGGCTCTGTCTACCTGGCTGCTCTCTTACTGCTTCTGCCGAGAAGGAGGGGAAGTGATCATGGATTGGGTAAATGCTTTGTATACTTCTCTCTTATTTCTGCTGATCATGTGGGAAATCTATAGGCACTTTCTTGTAAAGAAGTGACTATTAAAACATGGTGCCATGTGATTAGAAAAAAACATACAAACACCGGCGGTGATGTGCAGAGGCAGAGTTGAAGCAGGGAGAAGAAAGATGGTTATTTCTGCCGGGGTTAAGCCGCAGCCTGGCTCTGTCCACTTGGCTGCTCTCCTACTGCTTCTGGCAAGAAGGAGGGGAAGTGATTGCGGATGGGGCGGCGAGAGAGTTTGTTTGGTGCACCAACCGCCACTGATCTGTATGCATCAATTGAGAGCACAGCTGACCTAATTTAGCTATTAGTTTCAGCAGTTAATGTGATAATGGGCTGTACACGGTTAATCTCAGGAATGTAAAAAAATATTTTGAGCACTCTTTTAATGCACTCTTTTAGTTCAATGTTTTTATTATGATTTTATATTTTACATGGTTAACCCTGATGAAGGTGACAATATATAGTCCCCCAAAATTTTTTTTTTTTTTCAGAAAAGTTTTTTTTTTTATTTTGTCATAAAAAGAAAAATTACAGAGGTACATTGTAAACAGATACATTGTAATATCTTCAGGTTATACATTGGCAAGAGTATTATGCCGGGTTGTTGGGCCTTACACGGAACTTAGGTAAGATATTTTTTAACAATATAGTTAAATCGGGTGTGTTCCGTCAAAGCTAATTACATTAGATGCAGATTTATTGAGGATTAACAGAAAATAAAAATAAGAAAAGAAAAGGGAGTATGGTGTACCCTGTGAAAACCATAAAGAATAACAGTACTTTTTCCAGAACGTATAAATATAGTTATATTCAGTGCTATAACCCATGTCTCAGCTCTTTTTTCCTTTTTGTTACCTTCTTACCCATGGTGTACATGTAGAGCTAATTTGTCTTGTTGTGCTAATTTGGCTTGGTCATGTTGTAGTATCTTAGCATACGTGGTCAGAGGGGGGGTTGGTCCTCGGGCTACCTAGTTACCTAGTTTGTTCTTAAGTACAAGTGTCAGATGACTGTGTCCATTTGTCCCATATTTGCTCATACTTCAGAGGGCAACCTCTGTGTATATAGATCAATTTTTTATAGGGTAGTGTATTGTTGACTTCAGCCAGCCAGTGCGAGAGCTCCGGGGGATTAGGTCTCATCCAAGCTCTAGCAATGACTTTTCGAGCAGAAAAGAGTGTTTCATGCACGAAGACCTTTTGGAATTTATTTATTTCGGGGTCTGATAGAATACCCAAGAGGCAGAGTTTGGGCTGCAGTGTTACAGGGGAGCCCATTGTGTCATGGAGGAATCTCACCACTTGTGCCCAATACGCTTGGATTTGGGGGCACTGCCACAATAGATGGAAAAAGGTTCCGGTAGCTTGGTTGCAAATTGTGCACATTGTGGATTGATCCCTCCTGTACTTGGACATTTTTAATGGCGTAAGGTATGCTTTGTGGATCATGAACAGTTGGGTCAAACGGTCTGACAGTCTGGGGGACACTAGTTTGCATGCGTCTAGAGCATCGCTCCATTCGTCGTCTGCCAGTGTGCCTACCTCGCCTTCCCACCTTGTTTTCAGGGCGTAGGCCGATGAAGTAGCCTGTGGTATCGTTAGCATTGAGTAGAACTGGGAGATTAGTTTTTTTGGGTCGGGGCATTTCAATGCTTCCATTAATGGGTTGTTTACCATGTGACATTCCCCCGAGGGGAACTGTGCATAAAAGGCATGACGTAGTTGCATGTACCTGAAAAGCATTTGGTTTGGGAGTGTGTATTCTGTTTTTAGTTTATCAAACGTTTTTAACCTGTCGTTGTGTACAATGTGTAATAAATAAATGATCCCTCTGGAGCTCCACAGTTCACTGTCCGGTAGCAAATCAAATTCAGGGAGATTTGAATTGTGCCACAGAGGAGTGAACTCATTAATTGTCGGTAGTTGGAGTTTGTGCATGGACAGGTTCCATATTTTGGTATAATGGTAGGATAGCGTTTTGCGGTTGGTGTTCCTGTCCGCCCCTGTGGCTTTCCCCGTTATTACAGTTAGTGGGTCTTGTGATGCCTGGGACCACTTTGGGCATATTAAGTGCAGGAATCTTTCCCTATCTGTCTTATCCACATGAAATAGCTGGGATAGCTGCGCTGCAATGTAGTAAACATTGAAGTCTGGCACAGCCATTCCCGCCAAGTCCGTGGGGTTTTTAAGTTTCTGCCAGGCGATTTTATGTCTGTTATTGCCCCATACGAATGGTTTTATGATGGCTTCCATCAGCTTGAAATGTCTAAGCACTAGGTACATTGGCGAGTGCCAAATCATGTAGAGAATTTTAGGTAGGAGGACCATTTTGGTCAGGTTGATTCGTCCCATTACTCCCAGCGGAAGACGGGCCCACACCTGCGTTTTGTGCTTAAGCATTGCAAACAGTGGCATTATGTTGAGTGTCTCGTAATCCGCTGGGTCTTTTGTGGTGTTTATACCCAAGTATTTTATAGTGTCTACTCTCTGTAGGGGTAGTTCGGCCCTGTCTCTGGGTTGTGGGAAGCTGTCAAGAGGTAATATCTGGGATTTGTCCCAGTTGATCCTGAGGCCAGAAAACCTGCCGAATCGTTCTATAAGGTCCAGTGCAAGGGGCAAGGAACTCTCAGAGTCATCCAGGTATAGCAGGGTGTCATCTGCGTAAGTGCTGATTTTTTCGGTCACATCTCCCCTGCTAAGCCCTTTAATTTTGGGGTGTGCCCGGATGGCCACGGCCAAGGGTTCTGCCGCCAATGCATACAGCAGAGGCGACAGAGGGCACCCCTGTCTCGTGCCCCTAGATAACAGGAATTGGTTAGATGGCCATCCGTTCGCTAGTACCCTTGCTGATGGTGTTTGGTACAAGAGTTGCACCCATTTTATAAATTTTGGGCCAAAGCCGAATCTGCCCAGGCACCTCCACAGGTACACCCATTCCACTGAATCGAACGCCTTGGCTGTATCCAAGGCGACGATTATTCTAGACCCTATATTGTCATGCGCGGCTTGTAGGTTTATGAACAGTCTTCTAAGGTTGAAGGATGTGTTTCTGCCCGGCATAAACCCCGCTTGATCGCTGTGTATTAAGGAAAGGATTACCTTATTGAGTCGGATGGCTAAAATTTTTGCAAGTATTTTAATATCTACTTGTAGTAGAGATATGGGGCGGTAGGACTCTGGGATAAGTGGGTCCTTCCCAGGTTTGGGGATCAATACTATGGTGGCTTCTCTCATGGATGCTGGTAGTCTAGAGTCTTTGAATATGGCCTCATATAGCTGTAGCAGTCTAGGGATCAGTACTTCTGAGTATGTGGAATAGAACTCCACTGGTAGGCCGTCCGAGCCCGGGGACTTCGAGGCCGGGAGTTCCGCCAGGGCTCCCGATATCTCGTCTGTTGTCAGTGGGGCTTCTAATTCCTCAACTTGTTCTGCAGAGAGCTGGGGAATTGCCAACTCTCCCAGGAATATTTCCATTGGAGTGGTGTCGGGTGGGGCTGTTGCTGTGTAAAGCTTGTGGAAGAATTCTCTAAAGATATCTGTAACTCTATGTGGTTCTGTTTCTATAGCTCCACTTGATGAACGCAGTGAGATTACCACAGGGGGTCTATCCTCGCTATGTATCAAATATGCGAGGAGTTTTCCCGCCCGTTCCCCGTGCTCGAACGACCTCTGTCTATGGAAAAAAAGTTTTCTTTTGGACTTTTCGTAGTGTAGCTGTGTCAGCACCCTTGAACAAAGTTTAAGGTTGTCAGCTCTATCCGCAGTGGGGGCCTCGAGAAATGTCTTTTCAGCGTCTCGGAGGCTCTCCTCCGCCCTAATTATGACCGATTCTGACACTCTTTTAAGGTTGTTAATTCTGTTGGTTAGTATCATACGTGCGTGTTTCTTGAAGGCCTCCCACACTACCTGAACCGAGGCAGATCCCTCGTTGATATGAAAATAGTTTCCCCATTCCATCGAGAGGTCATCCTCCTCCGGCAATAATGTCAGCCAGAAAGGGTTTAACCTCCACGACATCGGGGGGCGACTGTGAGGGACGGTATGTATGGCCCAGTAGGGGCAATGATCTGATAGGGACCTAGGGGAGAAGCCCGCGTCTGACAGTCTAGGGAGGAGCACTTTAGATACCAATATTAGGTCTATTCGGGACATGGCTCGGTGGGACGTGGAGAAGCAGGAAAACCGCTTGTCAGCAGGGTTCCTGAACCTCCACGTATCTACTAGGTTAAAGTCAGATAGGAGTCTGGCGAATCTTGTGGGGTGTGACGCCACTGGTTCTATAGTTGACGTGTTGAGTCTGTCTATGGCTGGATCTAGTACATTATTGAAGTCACCGAGCCACACAGCAGGAATGCCAGAGTGCAGGGCCATGAAATCGAACCCAGCAGCTATGACACCCGCGCTGAACAGTGGTGGCACATAGAACGCCATGAGGAGAAGCACATCTCCGTGTATCTTAGCTTTTAACAGAACATACCTGCCCAGTGGGTCGACTACTGAGTCCTGGAGCTAGAAATGAGTGCTTTTAGCGATTAAAATTGAGACTCCCCTAGATATTGTGGTGTGTGTTGAATGGTACGCCCATCCAATCCACGGTCTCCTAAGCACTCTATGTGCAAGGCCTTCGGCGTGTGTTTCTACCAGAGCCACTACGTCAGCTCTCTGTTTTTTGAGGATTGAAAACACCGCCGACCTTTTTATGGGCTCCCTGAGCCCGCGGATATTCCACGTAATAAATTTTAAGCTAGCCATTTGGATGTGTGCAGGTGGTATTGAGCCCCAGGACTCAGATCCCCCCCCCCTCCCAAACAACCTAGTACATGCACCAAGAAACATGACCGTTAGCAAGAACACCATGAGGTTATTGTAATAGCAATTAAGTAGTTTAGACATTGGGTAGAATAGTAGAACATTTGAAAATCTGAAAACCCCTTCCCCCCTCCCCGCTCTGCACCTTCCAAACCTGGTGCGAGCTTCAATCCCGAACTGCCAACTGGGCATAAACATTGTCCCACCTGTGGAGAAATGGTTAGAGCTTGAACATGTGTGGGTGGCAGTTGCCACACTAGGGGTACCGATAGTCTCGGAAGGCCTGAATCGCTTGCACAGCGTTGCCAAAGATAGTATGCTCCATTTCAGGTGATGAGCTGTGTTACGTGGGGCGAAAATACGCTGCGTGTCGTTGCGCATTTTAGGACTTTACTCACCGCTCTTGGTGAGTGTCTTGTAGACATTGCCTAGCTCCGCCGGTTGCCTGTGTGGACACTGTTAGGGTGAGTATGGGTAAGTAGCTGAGGTGTGTCTCGGTGGCGTGGGGCTGCAAGACACCCGCTGAGCAGCCGCACCAGGTGGTATGTGGTGAAAGTTCCCACGGTTTGTTGTCATCAGGATGTTCGTGAAGGAATGTGTAGCTGCGACATTCGTTAAAGACCGGTCGTGGTCGGTATCGTTTAGGGATATACCCAGTCCCTGTAGAGTTGATGAAAAGTTGTCCGTCGCTGGAGAATAGTAGGGGGAATAGGAAGGAGGTGTGGGAATGGACAGTTCATCCTGTGTTTTGGATGGAGTTTCAAGTTTGGGTTCGACCCGTGGAAAAGAGCTGAGTGCAGGAGAATGGAGGATCTGTAGGGGTCACAGGGGCATATAGATGAGTGTAAGTGACGCTAGGACTTATCCATGATTTTCCCTCTGTTCCAGCCAGGTGATGGCGGCTTCTGGATCCTCAAAAAAGTGTGCTCTGTCCTCTCCCTCTACACGGAGGCGGGCCGGGAAAAGCATGGCATACTTGATGTTTTTGATGCGGAGGCGCCTTTTGACCTCCATGAATGTGCGCCTTTTCCGCTGCACCTCTGCGGAAAAGTCCGGGTAGATCGCTATCATTTTGTTTCCCAGAGGGATATTCCCTTTCACTCTGCTGAGGCGAAGTATGGCATCCCTATCCCTGTAGTTCAGGAACTTCGCAATGAACGTGCGTGGGGGGGCTCCAGGTGGTGGCGGCCTGCCCGACATGCGGTGTGCGCGCTCTACCACAAATGTTGGGGAAAAGGAATCTCTCCCGTATGTGTCGCAGAGTAGATTTTCAAGAAACGTGGGGGGGGGTCTCTCCCCTCTGACCCCTCAGGGAGACCCACAAATCTGAGGTTGCATCGCCTGAGGCGGTTCTCAATGTCATCTTGCTTCTGAATCAATTGATTCACCTGGTGCTGCAGTTCGGATGCTGTATTCTGCAGGGGGGGGAGGGAATCCTCCATATTGCTCAGCCTGTTCTCTGTCTCAGTGACCCTTCCTTTTAATTTTTGAAAGTCCTGCCTTACCAGTGAGATGTCCACCTTGACCTCTTCTATCCGGGCTGTGAGGGATGTCTGGCATGTTGTTACAGCTTCCTGGCATGATGAGATCGCCTCCAGCACCCTCGCTGTGTCAGTCTCAGCAGGAGATTCTTCTTCCAGCGCGGCGGCGCCATCTTGGCTGGAGGGGTCCGTGCCTTGCCGGCGGTATTGCTCGAGTTTTGCGGCCGCTGCAGATGCCTTTTTGGTAGGTGACATGTCCCCTGTAGGTTGCCGGTTCGGCGGCGGTATGTTGAGGGCTGAAGTAAGCCGTTTGTCGTCCCAGGATGTTAGAAACAGATCAATGGCCGGCGGAGCTCTGTCTAGTTGCGTCCTACTGCATGCCGCTCCAGGCCACGCCCCCCCAAAAAAATTTTTTGACATAAAACTTCATTTTGGACTCTACATCTTGGTGTGTGACATGCTGATTTTCACACTTAAACATTATTTCTATAATACGAGGCCACTGTTCCAGTGCCTCATTTCACAAGAGCAGCTCACCCACCATCTAGACACCCCACTATTATCAGTGCATTTTCTTTGAATACAATGCTTAGGATCTAAGTACTCTATCCAAGGATCCAGTGCAATCAGCCTATCACATCATGCAACCATCAACACTATGGCAGAGTTGCGTATCTTATAATAATAGAGGTATGTATTCCCCTTCCAAGAGAAATAGAATCTGGACCAAACTTAACCATCATGCCCCACATATTTTAATGCTTTTGTAAAGGCATTTTACACATTTTACACATTTTTAAACTCTCCACACAAAGTGGAGAGTAGGGCCCAAAAAAGGACCAAAAGTGCAGTCAGCAGAGGCACCCATATGGAAAGGATGTAAATCCAAATTGTATCTACATAAAGACGGGCATTTATTAAAAGTGTTACATACAGCAAGAGTGAATGTATGGCCTTGTAGCATTCCTTCTGAATTGTTACAATAATCTTACAATAATTTTTTGTTACAAAAAGCTCTGTGCAATCTCTCAGAGTGTCAGTCAGAGAAAACTAGAGCTAACCGGAGAAGGAAAATTCAACCATTATCAGATGGGATTGATTACCCTTGTTTGGCCGCCCAAATCTTAAGGATCTGCAATAGGAGATTTAACCTGCAGGTATAATGGCATCCCTTACAGGGATGCACACAGGAGAAAGCCCAGGACTGACTGCCCTGACTAAGACCTATTGCCTAAAATATTTTTTAATGATCCTACTATATATTTCCACCTATTTTAATTCCCTGACCTCTGCATTAACTATCTAAAAAGTTACCCAGCTGAGCCATATAATACTCCCTTTGCCAAATTTTCCTCCCATCCCATTGATAAACATAGATATCAAAGTCTAAATGGGCTTTGAGATCCTGCTAGTCCGGAACTCCCAGGAGCGAGGGTGGAAACTGGAAGGACGTCAGGGACTGTGATGGGGATGGATGGGTCCACAAAGAGGCTCAGCCCTCAGCATAGTGTTGTCATCATGGGAAGAAAGAAAGGGAGGGCTCCCATAGTGTAAAATCAAACAGTAATTTATTGAAGTAAAAAACATAAACACTCACATGTAGGTATGAAAATCATCATCATCAATGGAAGAACAATCTATGGCACCACAGTCCCTGACGTCCTTCCAGTTTCCACCCTCGCTCCTGGGAGTTCCGGACTAGCAGGATCTCAAAGCCCATTTAGACCCTCTGTAATGGGGGGTCATGGGGTTCTGGTAAGCGACCAGGCTCTCCCTTTTGGTGGTGGACCCACACATTTATGACCCTACACATTTGAATTATCTGGGATTGTCAATTACTTTTTTGGGTTTCCCCTCATATGGACTCTAATGATCTACTTCCTGATTTATATCTATCACACATAGACTTATTTTGAAATTTGTTTGCACCGATTGTGTTATATTATTGCACTGTTGCACATCCACTAAAGGGGCTTGTGCATCCCCCTATATATAGTGTGTCACAGTTTGTTACACTATTTTCATCTATGTATGTATTGTATTTATTTTTCTTGGTGTGGCACCTCTCAGCCACACATTCACCAGTTTGTTAAGCGCGAGTCACCAATTTTTTTCTACCTATATTGTGTGTTTGTGTCACATTCTAGGACATTGCAGCTTTGTGTCACTTTATTTCGTATGTTTTTGAAGCGCAATTATTTTTTTCTTTCCTTTTTTCAATTGTATGAATGGCAGACTTTGAGTTAATAACATCCAGATGACTACTCATTAACGGAGACTGCAAGTCTAGAACCTGTCAGGATTTTGATGGATTTTGTAAATAATATATGTATGGTTTTAACGTATTTCTATGTAACCGTTATTCTGTTTTGAAAGAGGTATATTTTTTAAGTGGTTTGAACGCCTCTCTCACACATATCTTGTTTCATGTATAGAAGGCTTTGTTTAAGAGAAAACAGATGTTGCTCTCTCGTAGCGCCCACTTTTAGGAGGGAGGAGAGAGAAATAGGAAAAGGGAGTGTGTATCTTTTGGCGCAAAAATCAGTATGGGAGTTTATAAAAAGGAAATAGCTCCTTGAAGACAGTCTCTTCCATCTTTGGCTGCCTTCAGATCAACACCACTGCACACAGAACACATGAAGTTTTTCGGGCATTTTAAGAAATCAAGACAAAAGAAAATGCATATGGTCTAATGACTTTAAGAACTCTTTTCAGATCTTTGAAACAAATGAACTATACTTGAATATTTTTGATCATATATGAAACAACACTAATTCTGAATATGAATGTACTATTTTTGTAAGTATTTTCCAAGTTTATGCGTGTACAATAAAACACACAGTTTGATTTAAGCTGACTCAGACATAATTAAGAAAATTAGTCTCACAATCAATCATCATTATTGAAGGCTTTTTATACAATATTAAGCTCTTTATTACATTGGCTCAGCCAGCCAGTTTCAATCGTCAGAAGTCTTTGCCACTTTCTTCCGTTGATCAGAGGGGAAAAAGTGATGAACAGAAATTACTTTGCAATTGTTGAAAGAACCTAGAAGAACATTCGATTAATTGATTTTTGTGAAACACAAGAGAATTTTGGACATACAGAAGTCTTGACAGATGGTTTAATTCGAGTACAGCGGAAAATGGAAAAGTTTTATATTCGGTGAGTACCAAAATATGGCATTTATAAATGTAATAGCCGAAGAAAGTAATTTAGAATTTGAAGGTTTAGCCAGTCATATTTCAGATGCTAAGTTATGGAAATCTATGTTTCAGCAATGCCTACAGGCAAATAATGAAATTGATAAAACTAGATTCTCATTAGCTAAAACAAATACAAAATTACGTAATGTAATGAAGCTAGTTACGGTTTTCAATACAATGGTTTTTGATGAGCCAGATAAACAAATGATTTGTGTAGTGAATCAGTCAGCAAGTCAAAATGTAACGGAAATTATGCAAACACAAGAGAATGTACCTATTGAACCTAGTTGTTCAAATTGTGAAACGTTTTGTACGTATATTGAGCATTTAGAGAATGAGATAGAAATGCAGAATGATACAATTTCAAAAAACAAACATATCTCGGTACTTACAAAGGGGGCTGAAAAGAAAAAACAGTCAGCTGCGGCAAAATCGTCGTTTATACCGGATAATCCTGTTGAGTTAGAGGAGCCGTCAGAAGGTGACATTCGAAAGCAAAAGCTATTAGACAGAGCGTCTAAACTTAAATTGCAAATACACAATCAGTTGATGAAAATTTTGAAAGATATCCCACATTATGATTTGAGAGCAGATGTTTTTCGCAATGGGGATGTTTTTGAAAGTTTGTGTGATCGTTTCAATTTGACTGATGAGCAAAGGAATAACATTTTCTGTTTATGGGTTCCTAATCATATAGCAAGACGTTTAGTTAAAACATCTTACATTGATGATTATTGAACTGAAGTTCATACTGATGCATCTGAAAGATTGCGTCAGTTACTGATGTGTATCACGGGGGAGGAAACTCCGACAGCTGAGATATTGGATTCTTTAAAAGTAACTATACATGATGATCCATATCATTTTCGTGAAACATTTGCAAAGGCATTCAAAATGGTATATGCAGTGGGAGATGAGAATTCTGCATTAATAAGAGCATTTGTTCGGAAATTTACATATCTAGATCCTGCATCGATGGCGTTAGCCAGTCAAAAAGAAACTCTGGATGATGCAACTTCAGTTGTAGAACTGGTAAAAAGACAACTGAAGCGGAGTAATTTGAAAACTAAAATTGCTGTCATTCAGAATAGAAATTCTGACATAGACATTCAGAATAAATGTTAAAGCAGGCGGTGCTGCCACCTTCAGGAACGACAGGGTAAGACAGGTTGATAAGAAAAGACCAATGACTTGTTTCTTTTGTCAGAAGCCTGGTCATTATAAATCACAATGTAGGAAGTATTCAAAATATATTGAGTCGAAAAACATTGGGAAAGAAAATGGATTAGTATTTACCAAACCTTCTGCCCCACCTTCAACAGAAGAAGTTCAAACTTTTTCTCCCTATGCCCCTTTGAGGAAAGAGCTAAAAGAGATTGGTACAAATATGAATGCACATTCAACCAGCGATAGCAGTGGGAGACAGCCACTGTTATCTTCTCCATGACAGATAGAGGAAAAAGAAATTGAATACCACTCTTTAGTCCCTGTAGCGCCTATATTTCTAGACAAGAGTGGTCGACCTTATTTAAAGGTTAAAATTAATGGACAAAAAGTGAGAACTCTTTTACACACTGGTGCTCAGATTAGTGTCACTGGTTTGAAATTACCTGTTTTATCGAATGCAGCAATTTGTACAATTGTTGGGTTTAATGGAACAGGTGATTCTCAAGCTAAAATGTGTAAAAATGTTTGTTTTGAAATCCCAGGTCATTTGAAAACTGAAATAGATATGTGGTTTTGTAAAGGATCCGAAAATATCATTGGAACTGATATTTTGTATCAAAGAGGGTGGATTATTGATTTAGGCAATGGAGTGCTTTGAAAAGGTTCAGCTAATCGTAAGCCTGCGGTAATTGATCCAGCTGATTATTCAGAAGTGGAAAGCAAATGTTTAACAGAAACAGTTGACACTGACTACAAATGGCCTGATACAGGAGAGAATTTGAAGTTAAAACAAGTGGTACAGTCACACAAAAAGCTTTGGAGTCAAAAAAAGAATGATGTTGGCTTATTTAAAGGTATTGAAGTTAATGTTGAAGGCAAGGACCATCCTTTCATGAAGCCATATAAATTACCACCAGATTCTGATGAACCTGTCTCATTGATCATTCAAGAGTTTTTAGAACAGGGTATCATCAGGAAAGCAAATTCTGTAACAAATAATCCTTTATGGGTTGTGGCTAAACGAGATGACCCCAGTGCATACAGACTTTTGATTGACCTAAGAATGCTAAACAAATACATACCATGTTGTTCGCCTATTGTAGCGGAAACACCAGATATCATGTCGCAATTAAATGCTAATGCAAAAGTGTTTTCTGTATTAGACATTGCAAATGGATTTTTTAGCATTTCTTTGGCCAAGAGCTGTCAATACAAATTTTCATTTGTGTATAAAAATGTTTCATACATTTTTACAAGACTTCCGCAAGGATTTCATAGTTCCCCGTCTATATTTCATCAGGTGTTGGCAAATGTTTTATCAAGGTTCTCTAGACCTGATTGTTTAATTCAGTATGTAGATGACATACTTCTTTCAAGTGAAAATGAGGAGGAGCATTTGACTCTTCTGGCAGAATTGTTCACACTTCTGCAAGAGGAAGGTCTCAAGCTGAATACACGCAAACACACGGTAACATTTCTAGGAATTTTGATTGATCCAGGGAAGAAGTAGCCTTTACAGGAACGTATAGAGGCTATTGCATCTTTACCTGTACCAACAACACTCAAAGCATTGAGACAATTTTTGGGATTGGTAAATTTTTCCAGAGATCTTATCGAGTCATTTGCAGAAAAGGCGAAACCGCTATATGACTTGTTAAAACTTACAGAGAATAATGAATTTGGTCCCTGGACTGAAGTCCAGCAAAAAGCTTTTGAAATGTTGAAAAATGATTTGCAGTCAGCCCCTGCATTAGCGACAGTGGATAAACAAGCACCATTTGCTTTGCAAGTGCATGCTTCAGAGATTGTCATCTCAGTTGTTTTGCTTCAGAAACAGGGAGAAGATTGGAGAATTCTTGGGTATTTTTCACGTTTAATTACCCCAGTGGAGAGGGGACTTGATGAATGAGTTCGACAATTAGTGGGTGTGCATTATGCAATAAAAGCAACAAAGCATATTGTAGGATTTAACAAAATCATTCTGCAAACCCTACATAAGAGACATTGTAGCAATAAGTATTGATGGGTTTAGAACAAATTTAACAAATATGCTTATGAAAAATATAAGTGCTCTTCCCACACAATATAATATATCTCAGGTAGATGAATTTCCTTGGGAAGAATGGACAAATGTAATTCATAAGGATAAAGGTTTATTGATAGCTTTGGCTAAGGAACTTCAGAATGCAGAAATATTGTTTAAACATGAACAAGGTAATTTGCAAGAGATATCTCATCAATGGTCAGAATTTTCAGGAAGGAGGCGCATGCGCGAGGGACTCCAAGATGGGCGCGTAAGCCGGGAGCTCCTCACTACCCCAGCCAGCCGTCCTAGCGCCGTCCCAAGGCCAGCCGCAACCCCGTACACAGCGGGATCTGTGAGGGGAACACAGCGGCATCCCACCCATGCCAGGCACAACAGCTAAAAGGGATCTGGGACCCCGATTTGAGGCCGGAGGAGTGCAGGCCGAATCCAAGATGGCGGCCGCGCCTCAGACACGAGACACAGCATCAGGGGGATTACAGGACAACAGGCAAGTGATCGCTCCTGCTACACTGTCATATCCTCCTCCAGCAATCCCCTCACCCCTCCTCACCACAGCCCCCTCAAATTATAACTCAGACATTCTGGATGAGCACTCCCTGGCCACCCCCATGCTATCTCCTATGGGACATAATTCTAACCTCCAGCACACTAACAACACTATGGGAGGACCAGACACCGACATGCCCCAGAATGCAGGGGATCTCTTTCTCAAGTTATCTGACCTGTTGGAAAGGGGCTTAGCTAACACAGCTCACAAAATCACAAATGACATTTGCTCTGATTTCCAGAACCTGGGCACCAGAATAGAAGCGATCGAACAGAAACTCGATTATACAGTCGCAAGAACCAATCAAAACACTGATCACATTCAGATCATTCAGGAGCAGTTGGATGTAGCCTTAAATAGGATCGAGAAGGGAGAACTTTAGGGTCAGGGGCATCCCAGAATCTTGCACAGATGTCCCTACAGCAGTGCAAGATTTGATCAAAAGCCTTATTCCTAATATCTCTACACACAAGCTGGAATTAGACAGAGCCCACAGATCACTGGGACCCCCCAGGAAGGATGGGTCCCCCAGGGATATAGTGGTGAAGTCGCACTACTACAGAGTGAAATAGGACATTATGAAGCTTTCCCGCTAACAACCGCACATCTCCTTCCAGGGCCACGATGTCCAAATATTTGTGGACATTTCGCCTATGATGATACGAAAACGCAGAGCCCTCAAACCACTATTACTAATCCTGACGCAAAAGGAAATTAGATACTGGTGGGCTTTCCCCTTTGCTTTAAAATTCACCTACAAAGGCAAAACCCACTCATTCACCAATCTGTCTGAAGGAGAACGGATCCTCCTTTCACTGAAGCTTATATCTCAGGACTCAGAGATGGACACGTCAAATACACAATCCGGATCCTACAAGAGACCTACTCCGACCAGCCCAGTCTCCCCATTATGGAAAACTACCAAAAGCAGACCCTTGAGGGAACTGATGCCCACCTGATTCCGACAAGTGTTTCCAGGTTTTCATTCGACATGCTCATCAGGGACGAATCCAGGACGCCAATAACCCTAAAATCTCTACTTACTGAGATGGGGGCCCTCCAGACTCCCCCACAGGTTTCGTAAGTCCAATCTATGGACCCATCAGGGTTAATGGAATCCCACCACCTCAAATACATCTTCTGACTCTGAAACCTCGGACTTGACAGGTCCCACCGATCCACAAGAATGTCTCTATATGCAATGCAAGCACTTCTGCTGGATCTTTGGATCCTACTCAAGCGGGACGAATCACCATTGCTCCCCCCCTTCTTCAAAAGGTTTACCCGGTCCTCTAACTCTCAACTTGACAACAAGCAACAGAGGTCGAGCTCTTCGACCCTCCTACCCTCTCGGACTTCTTCAACACCGGCTGGTAGATTTGAAGACCAGGAGCTGGACACGATAGAACTCTGCGAAGATTTCCCCAAAGACTCTAGGGGGACATGCGGAGGACTTTTTAGAGGATTTCTACCTTGTTCCCCTACCATCCTAGGGATAGGAATATCTATCCCCTAGCAGATTGAGATGCAGCCCTTCTCTTAATCATCCCCCTCTTTCCTCCCGCTCATACCCCATTCCCCTCCTTTTACCTCCCCTCCCTACCTCTACCTCCACCCCTTTTTCCCCCATACCTTTCCAAGGCTTCTCAGGTCTACTGTAAGAATAATTTTGCCGGCTGGCTTTGACTCACACAGTTTGCAATGTTATAGTGTTCAATTGGTTTTTATGTAAAGTTTTTTATACAGGTTAACCAATTGGGTTGGCACTGACTGGGTTAGCAGTCATGCGCCTCCATCCGTCTCACGATAATGGAATCCCCATTGTCGAGAGATGGACAGTTAGCCCCATTGGAGAGCTACTATTGTCTAATGTTTTGCATCATTGGGAGGCTCTTTTCACCCTCCCGATGCCGCAGGTCCTTTTTGGGCCACTTTGCACGACAGTATCCGCACTTTCTTTTTCTCTGTTTTTCCTTTTTTCTGGTCTTCTTTTCTAACCCTGTCTTCTTTTGTGCCAGTCCACAGGTCATGCGGCTATGCTCCTCTCCTTCAGGTTCCAAGTCCTGCTTCACACTTCGAAAAGAAACTCTCCACAGCAATCCAGCGGAGGTAAGAAATACTGACTCTCACATGCCCCCCCCCTCAGCCAATATGTCAAGTAACACCGTGCCCCTAACATCCTTTAAATTAACGTCACACAATGCCCAAGGTCTAAACTCAGCGGTAAAGAGGCGTAAATTATTCCAGTCTTATCATGCACAAAAAATGGCGGTAGTCATGATACAAGAAACACATTTCTCACCTAGATAAAACCCAACATTTTTACATGCTCAATATCCCTTATTCTTCCTAGCTAACGCGGAAGATAAGACCAGAGGTGTGGCAATACTATTCGCGAAAAATTGTAAATTCAAGCCCAGTTTGGTGCACAGAGACCCAGAGGGTAGATTTATTATGGTAAAAAGTAAAATAGATGAGTGCTTATACTTGTTCATTTCTTATTACTCCCCCAACAAGGGTCAAACAAAATTCTTCCAAGCTATGTTTCAAACTCTAAGCCCCCTATTAGAAGGAACGGTAATATTCGGAGGTGACTCTAATGTCGCTTTCGACCCTGGTCTAGATAAATCCAAACCTCTAAAAGCACAATCCATCCGCCCCACAAAAACAAATTCTAAGATTGCGAAACTTATTTATCAACAAGGGTTAGCCGATATCTGGAGAGAACATAACCCCACAAAGAGAGATTATACACATTATTCAAACCCACACAGAACATACTCCAGGATCTACCACATCCTCCTGTCAGCGATCCATATCCCTTATGTAGTCAAGGCCTATATTAAGGACACAGCCTTATCAGACCATGCCATGGTGGTCATCACCTTACGGGGCAGTTCCCACAAACCACCCACTATCCAGCTGAGACTCAATGACACTATCCTTAATGACTCTATTTCAGTGATAGAGATTGAGATGGAATTGAAAGAATACTTTTTGCGGAATGATGTGGAGGGAATCTCAGCGGAGACTGTATGGGCCGCTCATAAAGCTATATACAGGGAAAGCTCATTCAAATGTCTTCTCAACGGAAGAAAGAACAAATAGCGGAGATAGAGAAACTCGAGAGGGATTTCAAGGCCCTATGTAAACAACACAAAAGGACCCTTCTAAGGTCCAAATAGCACAACTAGACGCAGCCAGAATAGCTTTAAACTTAGCTCACACAGTAAGGGCAGAGAGATCCTTGAAGTGGAATAATGCGAAATTCTACTTTCAGAGAGACAAGATGAGTACGCTATTAGCAAGAAAGCTCTCTCCTAAATTCACTAGCTTCACACTCCCAAACCTCAGACTACAGGATGGCTCCACAACACTTAACACCCCAAAAATTCTGCAAGCATTTCAGTCTTTTTATTCTAACCTATATCAGAAAAATGACTCCATGTCAGATTCTGCCATGAAATCATTCCTAGATGATCTTAATATACCCACTCTACGTAAAGACCATGTAGACCTCATGGAAGCACCCTTTTCCACAGAAGAAACATTAGATTTAATTAAAAATTTAAAAGGGGGTTCAGCTCCCGGCCCCGATGGATTCTCCAATCAATATTACAAAACTTTTGCGAATACCTTAGCACCCCTTATTACTAAATTCTTCAACTCCAAAAGGGCAGGGGCACCCCTAGAGTCACAACTAAATATGGCGTTCATATCTGTCATCCCCAAACCCGACAAGTATCCATCTTTAGTTGAGAACTACAGACCAATTTCGCTGATTAATAACGATTTGAAAATACTTACTAAAATCCTAGCTAACAGAATTAACTCCTTTATCAACCAATATATAAACAAAGACCAAGTGGGCTTTATACCAGGAAGACAGGGCCCGAATCAAGTTAGAAGGGCGGTCGATATTGTCTCATTACTACAATCGGGTTGGGAAGGAGGCCCAAGACAGGAAGGTTTATTACTGTCGTTGGACCTTCAAAAGGCCTTTGACTCCTTGTCATGGTCATACCTATTCACAGTCCTGGGACGTTGGGGATTCGGGGAAAAGTTCATAAGTACCCTGAAAGCTCTATACTCCACTCCTAGTGCCAAGGTCAAACTACACAGATTCTATTTGGATCCCATTCAAATAACCAGGGGTACCAGACAGGGGTGCCCCCTATCCCCTTTAATTTTTGCATTGGCTATAGAGGTTCTGGCAATTGCAATCAGATCTAACCAAAACATTAAAGGTGTAAATTGTGGTTGGCACACCCACAAGTGCGCCCTTTTTGCACATGACATCCTTCTATTTGTCACATCCCCAACTACCTCTCTACCCAATATTTGCAAACTCTTAAAAACATTTGGATCCTTGTCGGGTCTAAGGGTCAACATGGACAACTCCCAGGCATTAAATATTTCACTTCAAGAGGCAGAAGTAGACAGGCTCAAGCCTTCGTTCAAATTTAAATGGAGCAACTCATCGATCCGATATCTGAGGATAAACCTTACCCCCAAGTTTGAGCGGCTTTTTCAAGCCAATTTCCCTACCATGTTCCGCAAATTAGAATCTGACATTCTATCCTGGTCCCATTACAATATATCCTGGCTAGGTAGAATACATTCTATCAAAATGACTTTACTGCCCAAGCTCCTCTATTTGTTTAGGTCGCTCCCGATAGACATTAGAAAACACCATCTCAAATCACTCCAAGGGAAGATCATAAAATTCATATGGGGTAAAAAAGGATATAGGCTAGCCCACAATATTCTTTTTAGTCCCAAAACCAAGGGGGTTTAGGTCTGCCAGACCTATATAGCTACTACCAAGCTGCCAGACTGGCCCAACTCTCCATGGTATACTTCAGAGTTGAGAAACCCGATTGAATAAATATTGAGAGACACGCTGTCCCGACACACACCATAGACTACCCCCTCTGGTGCTCCATGAAATCAAGGCCCTCCATATTAGCTCCGGCATTGTCCCAATCCTTTAAATTATGGGACACCGTGAAACATTTCCCAGCACTGACCCCAATCATCCACCCCCTAGACCACATTTTCCATAATCCCCGATTTGGGCCGGGCATGAACATCAAGTCCTACCAATGGTGGCTGGACAAGGGGATGTATCGTATTGGCCACTTTTTTACTCCCTCGGGTCCGATTACGTTGAAGCACTGTATAGATAAACTTGAACTTCCAGGCTCAGAGAGATTTAGATTTATCCAGATCTCTCACTTCCTCTCCTCACTAACGAAGGGACAGCCGCACCCTATGGAATTCACACAATATGAGCGCTGGTGCGGCCAAGATTTAGACATAAAGGGGGGATATCTCTCATATACACGTCTCTTGTGGAACCTACCACAAAATTTTCGTACATGGAGGCGTGGGAGAGGGACCTGCAGGAGACCTGGAACCTGGAGGAGTGGCATCGGAGGGGATCTAGAGCCTTTAAAGGTATTTTAAATATTTCACTAATAGAAGCTAATCTAAAAGTGTTAATGAGATGGTATCTAGTACCCGCCAGACTAGCGACTATGTTTTCTTCTGCTTCCCCGTTATGCTTCAGAGGTTGTCAAGCTCAGGGCTCCATGATTCATATCTGGTGGGATTGTCTGAGATTAAGAGGTTTCTGGAACAAAATGTTCGCCATGATTCAAAAAGTCTCGGGTCTTCCAATTGCTAAATCTCCCCAAGTGGCATTACTCAATGCCCCAATTCCTAAGACAGCGAAACATTCTCAAAAGTTGATATCCTTCATGTTGATAGGTGCTAAAGCCACCATAGCTAAGGCATGGAAGCAACCCACAGCGTCTTTCCAGGCAGCCAAAAGAAAGATTTTGTGGATCATGTCCCAAGAAAATCTCGTCAGTTCTATGACGGACACCACTAAATCATTCGAGGCAACACGGGAGCCCTGGGCTAGGCATATAGGCATTCCCCTCACCCCTGGTATTCAAACGGTATGGACAAGCTAAAAAAAAAAAAAACCCGGACTGGGCACAACTGTATTCAACCATCCTAGCTTTCTATCTCTCTCTTCTTTCCTTCTTCTCTGTCCTTTCTTTCTGTTAATATAATGATCTGAAATCACAACCGCAGTGTATCAGTAATATTTACCTCACTAGTCTACAATGGAGTAGAATTTGTAAAGTCAACATAAGATTTTGAATAGTGAGTTGAAGACATGGATTCAAAATGGATTATTACCAGTTAGATAGGAGCTGCTGGAGAGGACAGTTTACTTCTCTAGCAATCCCTATTTTTACCTCAGGGACTGTGGCAGGTCCCTGGGTGCGGGGCCAGTAGGGGTCCCGGGGTAGCCATAACTCTTTCCCTGGAGTCGGGGGGCACCTGACACAGTGTGAACCCATTAGGGGTGTTGGGACTGTCAACCCACTCAGGGAACATAAGATTCCGCTTTCCCTACTGCTCTAATTGCAATTATAAGTTGTTTTGAATGATTGATTAATATATTTGTACATTTCAAATGTTACTCCCTTATTTGTACGGGATTTGTCAGTATACCTTTGGATTTAATTACAATGTACTGCACTGCTCTTTAATAAAGCTTTTTTCAAAATAAAAAAAAAATAAAAAAATAAAAAACAAATACCAAGTCCAATGGTTACATGGCCCTGGCTGCGTTTCAACAGATAAAAAATATACCTGTGCTCGAGTATATCTTTTCTCTGTTGAAACGCAGCCCAGAGACTTTCATTTACAGATTAGCCGCATGTGGGAAACTGTGTCAAATGCTTTGGCAAAACATAATTCTGCCTTGTGAATCCATGCTGACTATTGCCTGACTATTGCTTAAAATATAATTTTATAGCAAAAAAAAAAAAAAAAAAAAAAAAGATTTTTCAGGAAGTAATTGGTGGAAAAAATTTAGTAATCGTGTATCAATTTGGGGAAAAACTTCAATAACCTCAGCAGCAGGAAATATTTTATCACATCCTATGGTTATTTTTTTTTAATTATTATTATGTTATTCATTATATTCCAGTTATGTTTGATGTTTAGAATGAAAAAATTATATTATCGAATTAGAAATGAAATCAGGAAAGGAGATAATTTATTGCAAAATAAGCTTAAAAGAAAGATGGGTTTTGGTATTGCACACTCGGTTAATGATGGAAATACATTTAGAGTTATTGGATCAGTCAGAATGAATGTGACATGGATGTTATGAATGAATTAAAAGCTTGAAAATATGATTGTTATTCATATTTCAGATGGGAATGTTATATTCTTAATATCTAAATTTTAATTGGCTCTATAAAAGAATATGCGTTCTCTACAATGGTATGAATGGCAGACTTTGAGTTAATAACATCCAGATGACGACTCATTAACGGAGACTGCAAGTCTAGAACCTGTCAGGATTTTGATGGATTTTGTAAATAATATATGTATGGTTTTAACGTATTTCTATGTAACCGATATTCTGTTTTGAAAGAGGTATATTTTTAAGTGGTTTGAACGTCTCTCTCACACATATCTTGTTTCATGTATAGAAGGTTTTGTTTAAGAGAAAACAGATGTTGCTCTCTCATAGCCCCCACTTTTAGGAGGGAGGAGAGAGAAATAGGAAAAGGGAGTGTGTATCTTTCGGGCGGGAAATTCAGTATGGGAGTTTATAAACAGGAAATAGCTCCTTGAAGACAGTCTCTTCCATCTTTGGCTGCCTTCAGATCAACACCACTGCACACAGAACACATGAAGTTTTTCGGCCATTTTAAGAAATCAAGACAAAGAAAAATGCACATGGTCTAATGACTTCAATAACTCTTTTCAGATCTTTGAAACAAATGAACTATACTTGAATATTTTTGATCATATATGAAACAACACTAATTCTGAATATGAATGTAATATTTTTGTAAGTATTTTCCAAGTTTATGTGTGTACAATAAAACACACAGTTTGATTTAAGCTGACTCAGACATAATTAAGAAAATTCGTCTCACGATCAATCATCATTATTGAAAGCTTTTTATACAATATTAAGCTATTTATTACATCCTACAACTCACATCCTTTGCAAATAATGTCCTGTTTTTGTCCCTAAACCCTACCTTTTATACCTAACATTGTGATGGAACCTTAAATGTTCCAAGACCAATTATAAAATCAATTTGGAAAAATCTCAGATTCTTCTGATTTCCTTTACAAAGGGTGACAGATGGTAACTGGAAAAATCCTTCCCCTTCAAATGACAAACAAATGACAAACTCACTCCATCACATACTTGGATATCAAATTGACTGCTCAGTGAACTTCCATACTGTATTACCCAAAGGGACATCCTGGAATGGAAACTGGAAAGGAAACTGTAAAAAACATTGTCATGCCGTAACTTGGTGCATGGCCCCTGGCTTCTGAAATAACACAGGGTCCTAGCAGATACTTTCTCACACCAGTCACAAAATGGTACATGGGAGATGTCCCAGTGTTTGCCCCAGAGGAGCGTCTGGATTTTTTTACTTGATGTCAGGACATGAAAACACCAGGTGTTTCTACTACCTCAAAGACTCCCATTTAAACTCCCCAGCAGCATTTAAAAGAGAAAGTGGTCACTCTCTTTTGGAACTCTATGACATTCTTTGGAAGCTCATTAAGTCAGCAAACACTCCAACCCAGTTTAAAACATTATACAAGCAGAGACACCCCTCTTTTTTACCACTCTCCACTCTCTACAAGATCTTCTTGGACAAGGAATCTTCATCTACTCTCTACTACCACTTCTACCACTTGCCTACTGGACACTTTCACCCCTTTCCTGCTTAGGCCAATTTTCAGCTTTCAGTGCTATCGCACTTGGAATAACAATTGCACGGTCATCCAACATTGCACCCAAACTCAATTTTTATCTTTTTTTTGACAGATAGAGCTTTCTTTTGGTGGTATTTAATTGCCACTGGGTTTTTTTATGTAGCGGTACCCCCATAGGGGCTGCTAAGTGATGTGGCCTACCTGTCACCCTGCCCAGCCCGACATTCCATTCTCAGTAACTCTAAGACAATAAGCAGTCCATGTGCTTGTTTTTGTTTGTTTTATTGAGGGAATTTAACTTGGATGGGGTAAGGAAAATATAGGATGCCCGGTGAATTGTAGAACAATCAGTTGGTGAACTGTAGAACAATCAATTGGGACAAACTATGTACACTCGCTGTACACATCACTACTCCAGCACTTTCATTGCTTGCAGACTATTCCTCTTCCTTCCTCCTGCACAACTCTTAACTGTCAGGATCAGCTAGTGCTAAACGGTTAGGCTCTTAGGTTCATTACTCCTATGCACTGGTGGCCACTAATAAGAAGTAATGAAGAGGGGGAGGGGTGCTCCAGCCCAAGAGACCTGGTCAGGGTCCATACAATATACAAAAACATATTTGGGGGGCACACCCTAAAATCCTTTACATTTAAGATGGTGCTGCTATAAGACAAAAACAGTTCAAAACAGATTAAACCATTTTAGGGTGTGCCCCCCAAGTATGTTTTTGTATATTGTATGGACCCTGACCAGGTCTCTTGGGCTGGAGCACCCCTTCCCCTCTTCATTACCTCTTATTAGTGGCCACCAGTGCATAGGAGGAATCCCTTCAGTTCTCCCACATAGAGGACTTTATCTCCCATGGTTGAGACACAGGTTCTTTCGATCTATTACTAGGGTAGGACATACTAATTTGGGGTACTTTGTCGCAGTAAGTGGGCTTAGCACTATATGACCATATAGTGTGACCAAATCCCCGTATTTTTGAATTTCTTTAGGTGTTTTTAACTAGCCTTGCAGGATAAATTATCATTTTTGTATGTGTGCGCTGTAATCTGTTTTGTTGTGTTGCTAGGACATGGCGCAGCCCCGATCTCTGTAAAGAGCCGCGTCTGTGGCTCTTTAACCATGTGATCGGCTGTGTCCAATCACAGCCGGTCACATGTAAACAAGGAAGTGCCGGTAATCGGTGCTCCTCGCCTCACACTGACAGAGTGTGTGGTGAGGAGAGCCGATCAGCGGCTTCTCCACGCAGGGGGACATGTAGGAATTTAATCAGGGCACTGATCATCAGTGCCCTGATTACAGTATATTAAAACAGTGTCAACATGCAGTGCCCACCAATGGCAGCAATCAGTGCCCACCAGTGGCAGCAATCAGTGCCCACAAGTGCCACCAATCAGAGCCCATTAGCGATGCCAGTCAGTGCTGGCAATCAGTGCCACCTATCAGTGCTGCCCATCACTGCTGTCGATCAATGCCCATCAGTGTCGCCCATCAGTGCCACCCATCAATGCCGTCTATCTACCAGTACCGTCTATCCATGCCGCCTATCAGTGCCCACCAGTGTCGCCTATCAGTGCCCACCAGTGCCCGCCAGTGCTGCCTATTAGTGACCATCAGTGCCACATATCAGTGTTCATCAGTGCCACCTATCAGTGCCACCTATCAGTGCCCATAAGTGCAGCATATTAGTGCCTCCTTATCAGTGCCACCTCATCAGTGCCCATAAGTGCCACCTCATCAATGCCCACCAGTTCAGCCTATCAGTGCCCATCAGTGCTGTCTCATCAGCACACATCAGTGAAGATGAAAAAATTACTTAGTTACAAAATCTACTGACAGAAAAAAAGTAAAATGCTTTTTTTTTCAAAATTTTTGGTCTTTTTTCTGTAAAAAATAAAAAACCCAGCAGTGCTTTTAAATAACATCAAAAGAAAGCTCTATTTGTGTGAAGAAAATTATAAAAAATGTGTTTGTTTGGGTATAGTGTAGCACAACAGCGCAATTGTCATTCAAATTTCGACAGCGCTGAAAGCTGAAAAATTGCCTGGGCAAGAAGGGGATGTAAGTGCCTGTTAGGCAAGTGGTTAAAGAATGGTACTGAAGTCCAAAAAATGCTATCTAATGTACAAAAAAATATGCCCAACAGAAGATCAGTGTTGAGGTTAGGTGTTTACTAAATCAAATGGCTAGTTATACTACCTGTATGTTGCATTCCTTTTTATGCTTTTATCTTTGACCATTCGCAAGGTAATATTAAGCTGTTGGCTAAAGACATGGCTAAACTGACCTCTAACATCTATTTATGTGGGCTGCAGTAACATTTATACAATATAATACTTGTTTATCTCTAAAAGAAAAAAAATATATACTTTATGATAATAAGCCCTTAAAATCACAGTCATTACTTTACATTGTTTTCTTGCAGTTCACTTTGCTATAAAATGATTCTTAATATAAATATGGATGAATGAATGTACTGTATGAAACAGCAATTAACCCATTAAAGCAGCGCTATTTTCAGTCCTCAATGCTGACTGATAAAACAAAGTCTTTGTAAATGCAAGCAAAACACATGCAGGCAGGTAAATTCCAAAAAAGATTCCCTTATATGAATAGTAGATCTGATGAGTGCACCTTTCACCATCTATTGGGACACCTTGTGCTGCACACACCCCATAGGGGTTCAAACTCACCGGAGACAGGAGGTTAACAAGCCTTGGATCAAATCCTCTCTCTGTTTACTCCCGAAGTCCTCCAGGCTTGATGATCAGATAACAGCAACAATGTCCACATGTAAAAAAGAGACCCCGAATAGTCCAGTACCATTTTGATAATTTATTGTAAGTCACAAATAAGAGAAAAAAAACGAATAAAGTAAATACACTGTAAAAATCAGTGGGCGCAGTTCCTTACAAAGGATAGCCTTCTAGCTTTCAGTTGGTTGGTAATAGTGGATAACTCAAACTGCTTCTCTCAAAGCACAAGGGTACTGGTTGCAGACTGGATGGATGTTTCACACTCACAGCTGATCAGTCCTTCATTCCACTAGTATACAACTATAAGCTTGGAGCGCACTGCGTGTCAGCCAGGCACAGCTGATCCGCACTTCCTCCCTCTCGTGTCTGAAGCTTCAGGCTCGGTTCACACATGGGCGGCACGACTTGCAGGTCGCCTCAGCGAGGCGACCTGCAAACGACTGCCGGGGCGACTTGCGAGACGACTTCTGCATAGAAGTCTATGCAAGTCGCCCCAAGTCGCCCCCAAAGTAATACAGGAACCTTTTTCTAAGTCGGAGCGACTTGCGTCGCTCCGATTAGAACGGTTCCATAGCGCAGAACGGGAGGCGACGGGAGGCGACTTGTCAGGCGACTAGGTCGCCTGACAAGTCGCCCCAGTGTGAACCGAGCCTCAGGCTAAAAGCACACTGCGTCCTCACGTGATAACGGTTGCCGTGGTATCGTGCTCTGACTAGTTTCGTCAGGAAGACTTTTTCAAAGAGCATGACTACACGGCTTGTTGAACAAAATTTATCTGAAAACCAGGGGGTGGGGCACAACCAACACTCCGCCCTAATGAGTTAATACTTGGTAAGCACTAGGTCTGATTGGAAGGTGCGTCCCTATCTTAAACTGGGAACGTATCCATACTCCAACCAACCAAAAGCTGCAGGCTGCACATTTAAATGACACCGCAGTCTATTTATACCAGAATCTTGCATTACATCTGCAAACTCCCAATTCCTTGTGAGAAACAGTGCCTATGTCCTGGATTAAAATTAAACATCTCCTCTTCCATATATTCCAGGTACAACTGAAGAGAGAGAGTCGCTTAACCGCCAAACATTATTAAGCTATATGGATGTCGCAGTGTAGTGACCAAGTAATTAAAATACCCATAGTTCCTCACCCAATATAATTATCATATTAAATCAGATAAGTTTATCACATTGCGACATAAAATTGACATAAAATTAACAAAAAATAAAAATGTACCATACAAAATCGCATATAATCGCATCTAATCGCAGCAACATCAGAACTTGTGATAAAATCACGAAAATAATAATGATTAAAATCTAATCAGATTAAAATTACCTGATATACCTATTGACATAACAAAAAATAAAAATGTTACATGCAAAATCACATATAATCGCAGCAACCTCGGAACTTGTGATAAAATCAAAAAATAATAGTGGTTAAAATCCAATCAGATTAAAATGAACTGCACAGCATAGTCTAAAATTCTACATAGATAGAAAGCAGAAGTTGATAAAAGATTCTCCAGTACCGCTCTGTATAACATAGTTCCATATTGTACATACACAATAAAAAAATATGTAATCCAAACGGGGCATAGTTATTAAGTTATTAAGTTATCTATACAGAAAACAGATCAAAATCTCAGAGTGAGAAACCCCTCCATTAAAACTCTAATACATTGTGTAATCGTCCACTCTAGTGAACCTAAAAATCGCTAATAAAGCAATTAATATCGAGTTCGATATTTAACCCTTTCGGGCTAAGAGTGTCAGTTAAAAAAATCCATTGAGTTTCTTTTTTTGATAAATCCCTTATTATATTACCCCCCCTCCAAGATTGTTTGATGTGATCAATCCCCCAAAATAACAGTCCAGCAGGATCTTGTCCGTGATGTAATTTGAAATGCAGGGATACGTTATGGTCTTTATAGCCAATAGTAATGTTGTGCACATGCTCAGCGATTCTCACTCTTAAAAGACGCTTAGTGCGACCTATGTACATTAATCCACATGGACAACGCAGGGCATACACTACATGTGATGTATTACATGTTATAAAGTGCTTAATTTCAAATTCCCTATTGTTGGAAGTTGCAGTGAATTTTTCTACTTTTCTCATAGGTCTCGCCACTCTCGGACCAGAATACCGTGTATAGCTATTCGTCTCCGCGCCCTTTTTTAGGGAGAGGCCGGGGGGGTCAGAGGAGAGGCAGGGGTTTACCACCCCACAGATCCAGACCTCCCTACCATTACTACCCACCAACAACATCCACGTACAAACAAAATCAGTGGAAGGACCCTTACCACTGGGAAAGAAACCCACCTCAACAACAAAACCCAAGACAAAGCATACCAGAGGATGTAGAGTAGGACACAGGGTCCAAAAAATGAAGGAGGGAAACAGATTAGGAGGTATTTTTAATCTTAGTAATACACCGCTTACACATAAAGAAACTAACATCTTACATCAGAGACTAAAATGTGGCCTTAATAGACCACTCACCAAGTTTGATGCCTATATAGATGTACATAAATATGTGTGGAGGCTGAGTATTAAAAAACATTTTTTAAATAAAAACTCGAACCCAACCAGTCTGAGAGGGGTCTCAGCACTGGCGGTGGATAGTGGGTTAAAAAACTAGTCCTTATTCAATCCCCCCAATAATGGCTCCCACCATTTGGAGGTTTTTAAAAGTCTTATTTTAAGAGATTTAGATCAGTTAAAACCAAAAAAACAAGTGAACCCGAGATATATTAAGGAAGGCATTGATTCACTTGAAGCGAGAAAGGGCATAATAATCAGACCTGCTGACAAGGGAGGGGGAGTGGTGATTATGTCAAAGGACTACTACACCACTCAGCTGTCTGAATTGTTGTCAGATAAAGATACATACGAGATGCTAGGTAAGGATCCAACCCCTCAGTACAGAGCCGAATTAAAAATGCTGATTGATTTTGGCTATCGCTCACATGTCCTTACGGACAAAGAAAAAAGATTTCTGTTCCCCAGCAGTAGTCGCACCCCTACTATTTATACCTTTCCGAAAATCCACAAGGATTCGACCAATCCCCCCCCTAGACCCATAGTTAATGGGATTGATTCAGTCACCTCAAGATTAGGACAGTATTTAGACATATTCCTACAAAAAAGTGTAACCACAACCAGAGCCTATTTGAAAGACACTAAGAGTTTATTACAGGATCTGAAAGAAATCAGCTTAGCAGGGAAAAATGAGGTGTATCTGGTCACATCTGATGTGACCAGCTTATACACTATTATCCAACATGAGGATGCTCTACTAGCACTCAATTGGGCATTGAGTAAAATGGAAGATCTGCCTCTGAGACAAAAAATATTTCTTAGAGATGCGTTAGACTTCTGTCTCTCTCACAATTACTTCTGGTTTGACCATCATTTCTTCACCCAGAAATTTGCGCCCAGCATCGCTAACCTCTTTATGGGTGAATGGGAGGATAAAGAGATTTTTAGAGACAGACGACCAGAACTCTTATATTACAAACGCTATATTGATGACCTGATATTGATATGGGCAGGTTCAGAACTGGCACTTCAAGATTATATGTCTCATTTGAACAACAATACTCATAATATCAGACTTACGAGCCAATGGAGCACTGAGGAAATACACTTTTTAGATGTGAACATCTACAGAGTTGGTGACAGAGTACAAACGAAAGTGTTCTTCAAACCCACCGACAGAAATAGTTATCTTCCAGTGCATAGTGGCCACCATCCGCTATGGTTGAAAAATGTGCCCAAGGGCCAAATATTGAGGGTCAGGAGAAATTGCTCCGAATTAGAGGATTTTAACCAACAGGTTACAGTATTAAAAAATAGGTTTGTGGAAAAAGGGTATAAACCTCAGTTTTTAGACCCTATTATTGAGGAGATTAGGTCTCTCCCTCGAGATCATTGTTTAACCACTTGAGCCCCGGACCATTATGCTGCCTAAGGACCAGAGGTCTTTTTCCAATTTGGCACTGCGTCGCTTTAACTGCTAATTGCGCGGTCATGCAATGCTGTACCCAAACGAAATTTGCGTCCTTTTCTTCCCACAAATAGAGCTTTCTTTTGATGGTATTTGATCACCTCTGCCGTTTTTATTTTTTGCGCTATAAACGGAAAAAGACCGAAAATTTTGAAAAAAAATGATATTTTCTACTTTTTGTTATAAAAAAAATCTAATAAACTAAATTTTAGTCATACATTTAGGCCAAAATGTATTCGGCCACATGTCTTTGGTAAAAAAAATGTCAATAAGCGTATATTTATTGGTTTGCGCAAAAGTTATAGCGTCTACAAACTAGGGTACATTTTCTGTAATTTACACAGCTTTTAGTTTATGACTGCCTATGTCATTTCTTGAGGTGCTAAAATGGCAGGGCAGTACAAAACCCCACCAAATGACCCCATTTTGGAAAGTAGACACCGCAAGGAAATTGCTGAGAGGCATGTTGAACCCATTGAATATTTTTTTTTTTGTCCCAAGTGATTGAAAAATGACAAAAAAAATAAAATATTTACAAAAAGTTGTCACTAAATGATATATTGCTCACACAGGCCATGGGCCTATGTGGAATTGCACCCCAAAATACATTCAGCTGCTTCTCCTGAGTATGGGGATACCACATGTGTGGGACTTTTTGGGAGCCTAGCCGCGTACGGGGCCCCGAAAACCAATCACCGCCTTCAGGATTTCTAAGGGTGTAAATTTTTGATTTCACTCTTCACTGCCAATCACAGTTTCGGAGGCCATGGAATGCCCAGGTGGCACAAAACCCCCCAAAATGACCCCATTTTGGAAATTAGACACCCCAAGCTATTTGCTGAGAGGCATATTGAGTCCATGGAATATTTTATATTTTGACACAAGTTGCGGGAAAGTGACACTTTTTTTTTTTTTTTTTTTCATAAAGTTGTCACTAAATGATATATTGCTCACACAGGCCATGGGCATATGTGGAATTGCACCCCAAAATACATTTAGCTGCTTCTCCTGAGTATGGGGATACCACATGTGTGGGACTTTTTGGGAGCCTAGCCGCGTACGGGACCCCGAAAACCAATCACTGCCTTCAGGATTTCTAAGGGTGAAAATTTTTGATTTCACTCTTTACTGCCTATCACAGTTTCGGAGGCCATGGAATGCCCAGGTGGCACAAAACCCCCCCAAATGACCCCATTTTGGAAAGTAGACACCCCAAGCTATTTGTTGAGAGGCATGGTGAGTATTTTGCAGCTCTCATTTGTTTTTGAAAATGAAGAAAGACAAGAAAAAACTTTTTTTTTTTCTTTTTTCAATTTTCAAAACTTTGAGACAAAAAGTAAGGTCTGCAAAATACTCACTATACCTCTCAGCAAATAGCTTGGGGTGTCTACTTTCCAAAATGGGGTCATTTGGGGGGGTTTTGTGCCACCTGGGCATTCCATGGCCTCCGAAACTGTAATAGGCAGTGAAGAGTGAAATCAAAAATTCACGCCCTTAGAAAGCCTGAAGGCGGTGCTTGGTTTTCGGGGTCCCGTGCGCGGCTAGGCTCCCAAAAAGTCTCACACATGTGGTATCCCCGTACTCAGGAGAAGCAGCAGAATGTATTTTGGGGTGTAATTTCACATATGTCCATGGCATGTTTGAGCAATATATCATTTAGTGACAACTTTGTGCAAAAAAAAAAAAAAAAAATTTGTCTCTTTCCCGCAACTTGTGTCGCAATGTAAAAAATATTCCATGGACTCGACATGCCTCTCAGCAAATAGCTTGGGGTGTCTACTTTCCAAAATGGGGTCATTTGGGGGGATTTTGAACTGTCCTGGCATTTTATGCACAACATTTAGAAGCTTATGTCACACATCACCCACTCTTCTAACCACTTGAAGACAAAGCCCTTTCTGACACTTATTGTTTACATGAAAAAGTTATTTTTTTTTGCAAAAAAATTACTTTGAACCCCCAAACATTATATATTTTTTTAAAGCAAATGCCCTACAGATTAAAATTGTGGGTGTTTCATTTTTTTTTTTCACACAGTAATTGCGCAGCGATTTTTCAAACGCATTTTTTGGGGAAAAAACACACTTTTTTAAATTTTAATGCACTAAAACACACTATATTGCCCAAATGTTTGATGAAATAAAAAAGATGATCTTAGGCCGAGTACATGGATACCAAACATGAGATGCTTTAAAATTGCGCACAAACGTGCAGTGGCAACAAAATAAATACATGTTTAAAAGCCTTTAAAAGCCTTTACAGGTTACCACTTTAGATTTACAGAGGAGGTCTACTGGAAAAATTACTGCACTCGATCTGGCCTTCGCAGTGATACCTCACATGCATGGTGCAATTGCTGTTTACGTTTGACGACAGACCGCCGCTTGCGTTCGCCTTAGCGCGAGAGCAGGGGGCGACAGGGGTGCTTTTTTTTTTTTTTCTTTATTATTTTTTTGCTTTTTTAATCTTACTTTTAAACTGTTCCTTTCATATTTTTTTTTTAATCATTTTTATTGTTATCTCGGGGAATATAAATATCCCCTATGATAGCAATAGGTAGTGACAGGTACTCTTTTTTGAAAAAATTGGGGTCTATTAGACCCTAGATCTCTCCTCTGCCCTCAAAGCATCTGACCACACCAAGATCGGTGTGATAAAATGCTTCCCCAATTTCCCAATGGCGCTATTTACATCCGGCGAAATCTAAGTCATGAAATGCTCGTAGCTTCCGGTTTCTTAGGCCATAGAGATGTTTGGAGCCACTCTGGTTTCTGATCAGCTCTATGGTCAGCTGGCTGAATCACCGGCTGCATTCTCAGGTTCCCTGTTGAGACATGAGAGCCAGAGAAAAACACGGAAGACGGTGGGGGGGGGCATTCCCTCCCACGGCTTGTAAAAGCAGTCTAGAGGCTAATTAGCCGCTAGGATTGCTTTTACATGAAAGCCGACCGCTGGCTGAAAAGAATGATACCAAGATGATACCTAAACCTGCAGGCATCATTCTGGTATAACCACTCAAAGTCGTGAATGGCGTACCTGTAGACAAAAAAATGGTTAACAATGGTTAACAATAAAGCACAGTAAACAGTAAAGTATAAATAATTACATACCTGAAAAACAAACATGATAAAACATAATAACAATAACAATAAAACATTGCAGAATAGAATGCAGTAAAAAAGAGCAGAACAATAGAGAGAGAGAATAGAGAGAGAGAGAACAATAAAACGACAACTATTTTTTTTTATTTTATATATTTTTTTTTTTTACACTTTTTTTGTAACTAACTTTTATAACTGTAACCGGTTCCAGGTTCGGGTCTCTCAAAATGCGATGGCATTGTTTGTCTTTTTGGTGTCAGTGGGACACTATTTGTGCTTGCCACCTCACCAGCTTGAACTGCACTTATGGGACTCGCCACGTCACCAAGTGTTACTGCAGTGCTGGTTTGACTATGACCGGGGTGTACTACGCCGCTGGTGCTTGTCAGTTCCCCAAATCGCTACCAAAAAAACTGTTAGCGATCGCAGGGATCAGGCCTGACTCTGCGAACGCTGCAGTTATGCGTTTAGAGTTTTGTAAGTGACAGTGATCGATCGATACTGCACTTGGGTGGGCTGGGCCGGGCCGGGCGGAGGGGCAAAACGCAGGTGCTAGCAGGTATCTGGGCTGATCCCGCTAACACTGCGTTTTTGGGAACCCTAAACTGCTGGTGACGCTAGTATAGATCTGATCGGATCAGATATTGATGCGATCAGATACTATACCACTAAGGGAGGTGTACGGTGCGTGCTTGGGTGTTAGCGTTACTGGCGCTAACCTGACGCTGCCTGGGGCTGGTGCTTGCCAGTTCACCAAAATGCTACCAAAAAAACTGTTAGCGATCGCAGGGATCAGGCCTGACTCTGCGAACGCTGCAGTTATGCGTTTAGTGTTCTGTAAGTGACAGTGATCGATCAATACTGCACTTGGGTGGGCTGGGCCGGGCGGAGGGGCAAAACGCAGGTGCTAGCAGGTATCTGGGCTGATCCCGCTAACACTGCATTTTTGGGAACCCTAAACTGCTGGTGACGCTAGTATAGATCTGATCGGATCAGATATTGATCCGATCAGATACTATACCACTAAGGGAGGCGTATGCTGCGTGTGTGGATGTTAGCGGTACTGGCGATAACCTGACGCTGCCTGGGGCTGGTGCTTGCCAGTTCACCAAAATGCTACCAAAAAAACTGTTAGCAATCGCAGGGATCAGGCCTGACTCTGCGAACGCTGCAGTTATGCGTTTAGTGTTTTGTAAGTGACAGTGATCGATCGATACTGCACTTGGGTAGGCTGGGCGGAGGCGCAAAACGCAGGTGCTAGCGGGTATCTGGGCTGATCCCGCTAACACTGCGTTTTTGGGAACCCTAAACTGCTGGGGACGCTAGTATAGATCTGATCGGATCAGATATTGATTAAGGGAGGTGCATGCTGCGTGCGTGGGTGTTAGCGGTACTGGCGCTAATCTGACGCTGCCTGGGGCGACGCATATCACCGCCGGGCGATTAGGGGGCTAAACCTTTATTCGGTAATAAACGGCGGGTGCCCTGACACTATAAAAAATAAACAAACTAACCAGCGTCAACCGTAACGGTTATACGGTGATCAGTGGTGAAAGGGTTAACTAGGGGGCAATCAAGGGGTTAAAACATTTATTAGATAATATATGGGGGTCCCTGACGCTATAAAACGCTGACGGCGAACCTAAATATTTACCTCACTAACTAGCGTCACCAGCGACACTAATACAGCGATCAGAAAAATGATCGCTTAGTGACACTGGTGACGGGGGGTGATCAAGGGGTTAAAACTTTATTAGGGGGGTTAGGGGGGTACCCTAGACCTACAGGGGGTAACAGTAACTGTGCTAACACAGTAACTGTCACAAACTGACACCTAGCAGTAATCAGAAAAAAAAAAAAAAAACTGCTGGTGTCAGTTTTCAGTTTGTGACGGGGGGGGGGTGATCGGGGGGGGATCGGGGGGCGATCTGAGGGGGGATCAGGGTGTTTTGTATGCCTGGCATGTTCTACTGTGTGTGTGTGTGTTGGTGCACTCACATACCTGTCTTCTCTCCTCGGGCCGGAACGGAAACTACCGACCCGAGGGGAGATGACATCACTTCCTTTGCTGCTGTTTAGCATACAGCAGCAAAGGAGTGTTCCCATTGGCCGGCGGCGATCGCGAGGGGGGGGGCCACGAACGGATGGCCTCCCCCTCGTCTCCGATCGCCGAGGAACAAAACGGGACCGCCTCGGGCGGCGGGGGGGGTCCGATCGGACCCCCCACCCGCGGGAGGCAAATCACGTACATGTACGTGATTTTGCCTGCCCGTACCGCCTTGCCGACGTACATCGGCGTGAGGCGGTCCTTAAGTGGTTAAGAAATGCACCCAGGATGGAAAAAAACTTAGATCATGAATGGAGTTTCATATCTCCCTTCCACTCACAGTACAAGGAGGTGGAGAATATTTTCCATAAGCATTGGCATGTCTTTTGTCTGGATAGGACACTGGCAAGTTTTCTACCTGACAAGCCCAAGTTCATTTACCGTAAGGCGCCAAGCTTTGGGGATGTTATAGTCAAAAAGATTATTGATCCCCCCGGGAGAAATCCAACCTTTTGGGAACAAAATGTTTTTTTTGCTTGCCGGAAGTGCAAAGCGTGTAAAATGGTGGCGAGACCTATGAGAAAAATAGAAAAATTCACTGCAACTTTCAACAATAGGGAATTTGAAATTAAGCACTTTATAACATGTAATACATCACATGTAGTGTATGCCCTGAGTTGTCCATGTGGATTAATGTACATAGGTCGCACTAAGCGTCTTTTAAGAGTGAGAATCGCTGAGCATGTGCACAACATTACTATTGGCTATAAAGACCATAACGTATCCCTGCATTTCAAATTACATCACGGACAAGATCCTGTTGGACTGTTATTCTGGGGGATTGATCACATCAAACAATCTTGGAGGGGGGGTAATATAATAAGGGATTTATCAAAAAAAGAAACTCAATGGATTTTTTTAACTGACACTCTTAGCCCGAAAGGGTTAAATATCGAACTCGATATTAATTGCTTTATCAGCGATTTTTAGGTTCACTAGAGTGGACGATTACACAATGTATTAGAGTTTTAATGGAGGGGTTTCTCACTCTGAGATTTTGATCTGTTTTCTGTATAGATAACTTAATAACTTAATAACTATGCCCCGCTTGGATTACATATTTTTTTATTGTGTATGTACAATATGGAACTATGTGATACAGAGCGGTACTGGAGAATCTTTTATCAACTTCTGCTTTCTATCTATGTAGAATTTTAGATTATGCCGTGCAGTTAATTTTAATCTGATTGGATTTTAACCACTATTATTTTTGTGATTTTATCACAAGTTCCGAGGTTGCTGCGATTATATGCGATTTTGCATGTAACATTTTTATTTTTTGTTAATTTTATGTCAATAGGTATATCAGGTAATTTTAATCTGATTCGATTTTAATCATTATTATTTTCGTGATTTTATCACAAGTTCCGATGTTGCTGCGATTATATGCGATTTTGTATGGTACATTTTTATTTTTTGTTAATTTTATGTCAATTTTATGTCGCAATGTGATAAACTTATCTGATTTAATATGATAATTATATCGGGTGAGGAACTATGGCTATTTTAATCACTTGGTCACTACACTGCGACATCCATATAGCTTAATAATGTTTGGGGGTTAAGGGACTCTCTCTCTTCAGTTGCACCTGGAATATATGGAAGAGGAGATGTTTAGTTTTAATCCAGGACATATGCACTGTTTCTCACAAGGAATTTGGAGTTTGCAGATGTAATGCAAGATTCTGGTATAAATAGACTGCGGTGTCATTTAAATGTGCAGCCTGCAGCTTTTGGTTGGTTGGAGTATGGATACGTTCCCAGTTTAAGATAGGGACGCACCTTCCAATCAGACCTAGTGCTTACCAAGTATTAACTCATTAGGGCGGAGTGTTGGTTGTGCCCCACCCCCTGGTTTTCAGATAAATTTTGTTCAACAAGCCGTGTAGTCATGCTCTTTGATAAAGTCTTCCTGACGAAACTAGTCAGAGCATGATAGCACGGCAACCGTTATCACGTGAGGACGCAGTGTGCTTTTAGCCTGAAGCTTCAGACACAAGAGGGAGGAAGTGCGGATCAGCTGTAACTGGCTGACACGCAGTGCGCTCCAAGCTTGTAGTTGTATACTAGTGGAATGAAGGACTGATCAGCTGTGAGTGTGTAACATCCATCCAGTCTGCAACCAGTACCCTTGTGCTTTGAGAGAAGCAGTTTGAGTTATCCACTATTACCAACCAACTGAAAGCTAGAAGGCTATCCTTTGTAAGGAACTGCGCCCACTGATTTTTAAAGTGTATTTACTTTATTAGTTTTTTTTCTCTTATTTGGGACTTACAATAAATTATCAAAACGGTACTTGACTATTCGGGGTCTCTTTTTTACATGTGGACATTGTTGCTGTTATCTGATCATCAAGCCTGGAGGACTTCGGGAGTAAACAGAGAGAGGATTTGATCCAAGGCTTGTTAACCTCCTGTCTCCGGTGAGTTTGAACCCCTATGGGGTGTGTGCAGCACAAGGTGTCCCAATAGATGGTGAAAGGTGCACTCATCAGATCTACTATTCATATAAGGGAATCCAGACCGAGCTCCAACCGCTGTGTCTTTGTTGGAATTTACCTGCCTGCATGTGTTTTGCTTTGTTTTATCAGTCAGCATTGAGGACTGAAAATAGCGCTGCTTTGATGGGTTAATTGCTGTTTCATATAGTACATTCATTCATCCATATTTATATTTCTATTTTTTTATTAAGTGGCTGCTGAGAGATATCTCACTCAGAATATGGTGACATCAGGTTAAATCACTGTGGTTTATTACCATTATTATCTTCCATCTGTATATACCGAATATCCTTTAGCGCTGAGATAGGAGGATTGGAGTAGGGCGTATTGTCTCCTTTTTGTTTGTATAAAATGATTCTTGATAAACTTTCCATAAAGTAAATTCTATAAACTAATATGCAATAATTCTTACCTCTGTGATGTTCAAAAACATTGGAATGTTTAGCTTTTTAACAACATACTACAATAAACTTTATTTTTACGGCACAATCCAGATAGAATAAAAAAAATACCCTTTGAGGTTAATGCAAGGAAATCAGTCTACCTAATCACCTGAAGTTTGAATGTGACTGGTTACACAAGGACCAATAAGAAAGGTCATTACAAGGAAGGAATTCTAGGAATTACAATCCTATTGCTATCCTGCCTTGAAGTAATTGTAAAGCTATGTTTTTTTTTAATAACAAACATGTCATACTTACCTCCACTGTGCAGTTTTTTTTGCACAGAGTGACCCCAATCCTTGACTTCTGGGGTTCCCCCGCAGAGCTGGTAGCTCCTCCCCGCATCGTATAACCCCCTAGGAGAAGCGCTCTCCTGGGGGGTTACCTTGCGGGCATGCTCTCGAGTCCAGCATTAGTGTCCATAGACGCAGAATGCCTGACTCGGCCCCGCCTCCCTGGACCTGCTTCAATTGGATTTGATTGACTGCTGCTATCAATCTATCCAATCAAGAGCCGAGACAACGATCAAAGGGGAAGAGCGCGTCCCCGGCGAGGGAAATACGGAGCTCAAGTGAGTAAAAGGTAGGGGGACTGGGGGCCGGTCAGTGACAGAAGTTTTCTCACCGTAGCCCCCCTGGCGGTTTTCCTGAGTGTGGCTCGGGGTTAAAATTCAGTCCCATTAGTGGTAACCCCGAGCCACACTCGGGATCGCATTGCAGGATCCTGGGGCGGCGTTACTTACCTTGTCCCCGGGATCCTGCGATGTCCCCCGCAGTGTCCGTGGGCTCCGTCCTCTGCCCGAAGCCTCTCCGTGCCAGGCTCCGTTCCCTGCGAGCGTCGCGACACACATGGGTGGAGCCTGGTGGCAAATTCAAAAAACTGTAAAAAGCATAACACATACAGTACTGTAATCTTACAGATTACAGTACTGTATGAAATTATTTCACATCCCTTTTGTCCCCAGTGCTTTGTCCTATGTCCTGCATGCAGTTCTATATTATATATACTGTTCTTTCTGGCTGGAAACTGGAGATTGTCCATAGCAACCAAAAAGTGTCCCTTTACGTCAAAAATGGTTTTAGACCAGCTAGAAAACAGCGATAGTAAATTAGAACACTTGCAGAATTGAGCGATAGTGAATCGTGGGGAAATTTATTTTATTATTTTATTTTTATTTTTTTAATTATTTATTTTTATTTATTATATTATAATTTATGTTTTTGTGTTTCAAACTTTATCATACCCGGGATATCTACTAGACTCTTGTTTGGACAGATTTAAGTGTGTTATTGTTAAGAATTACAGACCTACAATATAAAATTTCCATGCAAAATAATTGTACCGCTTTCAGCACCTAAAATCCGAAATAATCATACCGCCAGGGAGGTTAATGCATAGGATGCATTAAGGTGGAAAAACATGAGGGTTTAAAACCGCTTTAAACAGATAACAGAAAACTCGGATTAAAGTATACTGAGTGAACTTTTTTTGATCTAAAAAAAGCTGAATTGATTATCTGATAGCACAACCAAAAAAATTATTGCATTATATTTCCAAAAGTTTATGGACACCTGACCATCATACCTATACAATTTAGCCAAAATGATGTGGACACTCCTCAAAATTATTGAGTTCATGTGTTCCATTGAAGTGCACAGTTAAAATGGTAGTAAACTGCTGTGTGTTTTTCTGGAACCTGCAAGGTAAAGCCATAATGTGTTAATATGCATCACATACTAGCACATTATGTGAAGCTTACCTTGGAACGAAGCCCTTCCAGCGGTGAGCTGTCACTGCTAACAAGGCTTCCATCTTCACCCGTCCTCTGTCTGGGTTCTTATTAAAGGCTTACCTACAGGTACAAATTATGCATGTGAGTTTACTCCCACTTTAATGCTACAGCATGCAAAGACATTGTAGACAATTGTGTCAACATTGTGGCAATAGTTTAAGAAAGGACCTTTTTGTTACAGCATGACTGCCACTTTGTGTGCAAATCCAGTTCCATAAAGGCATGATTTGATAAATTATAGTATGGGGGAACATAAGTGACCTAACTTTTTAACCACCTCCCACCCACCCTACAGACAAAAGACGGCTACAGCACGAGCCTTAATTGCTGGGAGGGCTTCCATTTACGTCCTCTCGAGAATGAGCCGCCTGCACGCCCCCTGCATAGCATGCTCTGTGATCAGTGAGTCAATGAGACTCGGCTAATCACAGATCGGAGTAAGGGGCTGATCATGGCCCCTTACCACCTGATCAGCTGTCAGCCAATGACAGCTAACCATGTCATGTAAACAGAAGATTGTAATCGGCTTTTATTTTTCCTAACGCTGACAGAGAAAAAAAAGCTGATCACCCCTGGCTTCTGTCAGAGGGACATCGGTCCCACACACAGACACCCACTGCTGCAAAGCAGTCCCCACCAGTACCGCCTGCCCTTGCCCACCAGTGCCACCTACCAGTGCCTACCAGTGCCACATTTCAATGCCCACCAGTACCACCCATTAGTACCCATCAGTGCTGCCAATCAGTGCCTCATCATCAGTGCCACTTAACAGTGCTGCCTATCAGTGTCACCTTTTAGTGCCTATCAGTGACCATCAATGCCACACATTAGTGCCCTTCAGTGCCCATCAGTGACACCTATCAGTGCCCTTCAGAGCTGCCCATCAGTGCCACCTATAAGTGCCCATCAGTGCCAACCAGTGCTGCATCATCAGTGCTCACCAGTGCCATCTATCAATGCTCATCAGTGCTGCCTTATCAGTGCCTATCAGTACAGCCTATAAGTGCTCATCAGTGCAGCCTATCAGTGCTCATCATTGCAGCCTCATGAGCGCACATCAGTGAAGGAGAAAAATTAGCTGTTTGCAAAATTTAATAACAAACTATGAGACTGTTTTTTTTTCTCCAAAATTTACAGTCTTTTTTTGTTTTTTTAGCAAAAAAAAAAAAAAAAAAAACAGCAGTGATTAAATACCACCAAAAGAAGGCTCTATTTGTGTGAACAAATGATAAAAATTTCCTTTGGGTTCAATGCTGCATGACCGCGCAATTGTCATTCAAAGAGTGACAGTACTGAAAGCTGAAAATTGGCCTCGGCGGGAAAGGGGTTTAAGTGCTCAGTAAGCAAGTGGTTAAACACTTTTGGGATAAATTAGAATGCCAAAGTCTTCTTGCAAAACATCAGTACCCAACCTCACAAATATTTTTTATATTGAGTTTTCGGTGTCTGATGATCAAAGACACCAAATCTCATCAAGAATAGTTAAAGAACAGGTATAGAACACAAGGGAATTTTTAAGGTGCCACAAAATTAAGTCACCAAATTATACAAAAATAACACATTTTATTAGAATGCATAAGTGTTAAAAACAATAATTTGATAAAAAAACCATTACAAAAATTCCATATAGCTTAGGGAGTATGTACAGTGACTTCAGCTCAACATGTTTCGACAATCAATGGCTTCATCAGAAGACTTCTATAGTACTGCATACATGTGCCACCAAGATGCCTGAAGGTGTTTAATAACTCTATAAGCCAAATGCATAATCACACACAGAAGGAATCAATCACCAGGTCAATGTCAGTAAGCCGTAGGAGGGGTGGAGCACAAAAAATATCAGCTACTCAAATCAACATGAAAGAGAAAAGCTTAATTAAGCCCGTGAAGCTGTGGATTCTAATCGCCTGGCTCCAATTGTGAAAAATGACTCAATCAGATATGATGCTGCCCTCAATGAAAGGCCATCAATCTGATATTCAGCTAAAAGCATTAAGAGCATGTGGGCTGGGTTTAAATGGCGCCCCCCCCCCCCCCCCCCGTGGCTTAATTAGGCATATTTCTCTTTAGATTTTAGAGGTCTCCTAAGAAACCATTGATTGGCAGAACATGGTGAGCTGAAGTCACTGTACATACACCAAAAGCCGCATTGATGTGATGTTTTTTATCAAATTGTTGTTTATAACACTTATGTATCCTAATTTAAATCAAAACACGTGTATACATAATTTGGTGACTTAATCTTGTGGCACCTTATAAATCCCCTTGTGTTCTATACATGTTCTTTAACAAATATTTTTAGTTGGGAATGGGCACAAATTCCAATGTGTGTGTAAAATGTCTTCCCAGAAGAGGCAGCCTCACCTGTGCCCATCAGTGCAGCCTCACCTGTGCCCAAAAATTCAGCCTCACCTGTGCTCATCAATGCAGCCTCACCTGTACTGAACAATGCAGCCTCACCTGTGCTGATCAGTGCAGCATCACCTGTGCCCAACAATGTAGCCTCACTTGTGCCCAACAATGTCGCCTCACTTGTACTCATCAATGCAGCCTCACCTGTGCCTCTCCTGTGCTCAACAATGCAGCCTCACATGTGCCCAACAATGCAGCCTCACCTGTGCCCATCAGTGTAGCCTCACCTGTGCCCAACAATGCAGCCTCACCTGTGCCCAACAATGCTGCCTCACCTGTGCTCATCAATGCGGCCTCACCTGTGCTCATCAATGCGGCCTCACCTGTGCTCATCAATGCGGCCTCACCTGTGCTCATCAATGCGGCCTCCCATGTCCCCATCAATGCAGCCTCACCTGTGCTCATCAATGCAGCCTCACCTGTGCCCAACAGTGCATCCTCACCTGTGCCCAACAGTGCAGCCTTACCTGTGCCCAAAAATGCAGCCTCACCTGTGCAAAACAATGCAGCCTCACCTGTGCCCAACAATGCAGCCTCACTGCTCAGCAATGCCACTTCACCTGTGCAGGGTAAGAGAGAGGAGAGGAAGAAGATTGCCAGCCAGATCATCAGATAGCAGGGAACATCGTTGTAACAGCTTTCCTTGGAATTGCCAAGTGTTCCCCGCCATCATCATCACATACAGTCCCGCCTCCTGGCCCTGATACTTTGATAAACATCACTAGTCCTGGTATTGGACCAGTGTTCTGTCTATCCAAGTACCTGGGCCAGGAGGCGGGGCTGCATGTGACGGCAAGTGCAGGGAACACTCGGCAATTCAAATGAAAGCTGTTTCAACGATGTTCCCTGCTATTTGATGATCCCGCTGGTAATCCTCTTCCTCTCTTTCCCTGGGTGAGCGCTGGGAGAAGGGCCCCTATTCAATCCCGCCTGCTGGCGGTGCTCCCCCCGTGCTCCGAAGCAGCCCACGCTCGCAGACAATCATTTTTGCAAGTAGGCGAGTGGAAAATGTGATGGCTGACATAGTGTGTGTGTGTGTGTGTGTATATATTGTATATAATATATATATATATATATATATATATATATATATATATATATATATATATATATATATATATATATATATATTTATAATGTATATAGACATATTTTATTAAAACATACAAATTATACCTTCACATCTCAACAAATGTTTTTATACTTGAATTATAATGACAAGACATATACAGTAAAGCCAGACCACCCTGCAAAAACACAGAGGCACTGAAGTTTTTAGGATGACTTTAAAATAAATGGTAAAGTCAGAGAGCACCCCTTTATCCTTCCCTAGTCACTCATTTGATTGAAGTGTTGCCTTCCCTAGATAAAATACTGTTGCTTACTTTTCACTCCCATTTCTTCTGCAGCTTAGGCGTGCAATATTTTAATACTCACTTAAAACATTTCAATTTTTTACTTTTTAAATAGACCCAATGCATATAACTTTATTATGGTTATAAGGGTTACAAAATAAGGTATGTGGAAATTAACCTGAAATGCAAGCATCCCACACAGTGGTGGAACTATAGCCATAACTGCTCACTTTGCTATGTGGACTGTGTGTGTGTGTGTGTGTGTGTGTGTGTGTGTGTGTGTGTGTGTGTGTGTGTGTGTGTGTTATGAAAAAAACACAGATCTGGTATTTTATCACTAAGGCTTGGACATAGTGCAGTTAATGCTGATCCCCAGTAAAATCCCTCAGCAAGAGTCTTCGGGTGGGTTGCAGAAAGATCTCTGATTTGTAATAATAACATTCACAATGAACAGCACCACAGTGCACTAATAATTGTAATGCACATTATGCATGCATGTTACTGAGTTGCAATATTGCGAATGGTCTCTCAGAACTTGCACTCTTTCAGAACCCTTGTGTCTCTATTTCCTTTACTCTCTTCAGCCAACTCTATTGTTCACTATCACAGCTCTGTTTCCATCGTCCCCAGATGCTCAGCTTACTGGTAATATGCCTTTATACCTGCCAAATTACTGTCTACAGCATGGTGCTTATTTATGTTCAAATTACAATCATAACAAAATCAATTTAAAAAATGGCCTATGTGGGCATTTTTTTAGAGCCACGCCATGAAACAAGATGATTTATAAAGATAATTACTGGGAATCTAAAGTGCACCCTCTGGTTTACAAGCATCAAATGTTTAAAACTAAACTAAAGAACCAATAGTTAAACACACAGAGAAGGTGATATAATAGCCCTGTCACCGACAAAATCCAGCATTCCTAAGAACAAATAAAGCAGGTCTTTCCATCACTCTAGGCAAATAAAGTAAAGGGATGACAAGTGACCCTTTCAGATAACCCATTACACATGTATAGCATTGTAGAATTGTAGCCTTTTGTGTCTACAGAGCATAAATAGTTCTGACAAGCACTGAAAGTATCAGAATACCAAAATCTCTCACCCATCTAGGAAATATGATCTCTCGGGTATTAACCTCTGCAGAGTATGCAGCCATATTTTAAAGAAGCTTGTTCAAATTCAAAGCTCTGAATAAAAAGAGAAATCTGAAAGTTGCAAAATATAATCAGCTTTTGTGCTGGGTTCCTTTATTACATGAACCAGATTTCTCCTTGTTTTTCAACAACAGGCTTCCAGGAAGACCAGGCTTGCCATAAGAAGAGGTGCAAATTTTACTCTGTCTCTCATAAAATAGGTGCAGATGATTTTTTTTTCTTAAATTGTGTCTTAGGCCTGTACACACAATCCGAATATTGCATGATCGATCGTATGACCGATTTTGCTTACTAGTCGCAAGTAGAAATTGAATAGCTAAATAAAGTCACGAAAAATTCTCGTACGACAGTGACGAAAAAATCGAAAGTGATGTCATGTGTTGTAATGTATTTGTATTGAATTTCCGGACGACAACTATAGTGGCTAATGGAAAATTGTACGATCTGGAATCGTAAAAGGAAAATTTTTATGCATGCCCGATCGAATAAGATCGGATGAATGATTGTGATTGGCTGTCGAAAGTAGCGTACACACGATCCGAAAATCGTAGATCCTTCCTCGGACGACCGTTTTTGTACGGTATTCGGATCATGTGTACGGGCCATTAGCCTAGGAACCAAGGGCCAGAAGAACTATTTTGTTTCAGTGGGGGTTATTTACTAAAGGCAAATCCCCTTTGCACTACAAGTGCACTGCAAGTGCACTTGAAAGAGCACTGCAAGTGCACTTGAAAGTGCACTTGCAGTGTACTTGGAAGTGCAGTCGCTCTGATGATTTTATCATCCAATCCTGTGCAAGCTAAAATCCTGTTTTTTTTGTCCTCCTTGCATGTCCCCCTCGTATTTACAGTGACTGCACTTCCAAGTGCACGTGCAGTGCACTTATAGTGCAAAGTGGATTTGCCTTTAGTAAATAACCCAGTTTGTAGTAAATATGAAAGTACAAGCTCATAGAGTGGCTCTTCATTTAGATTTAGTGGTCCCCTGTAAATACTACTATATTTAATTACATCTGGCCAAGGCAATGAAACAATAGAATATGGAGGCTCAAAATGGTGGTTTTTGGGTTTACTCCTTATTAATTCTTAGAAAGGTTCAAAGGAATTGGGCTACATTGACATTATAAAGACCCCTTTTCATTTATTTGGTCAAAATTCTTCTTGATGAGTCTCAGATTAAAAACATTTTGTTTCAACTAATGTATATATATTATTATAATAATAATATTTCAAACAATTTTAATTAAACATAAATAGAACAGCAGTAAGCCCAATGTCCCCTAAGGCTGGATTCACACCTATGCAGTTTTAGTGCTTTTTGCATTTTGCAGATTTGCAATACAGTCCATTTACTATGGTTTTCTATGGAACACGTTCTGTAGTGCAAATCTGCAAAATGCAAAAAGCACTAAAAATGCATAGGTGTGAATCCAGCCTCAGGCTCCATTTACACTAGAGCGTTTTTTGATGCATTTTGCAGAAATGCACGGGAATTTTTTAACATGGGTTCCTATGGAACATGTTCACATCAATGCCTTTTTGTTTCTCTGCATTTTTGGAAAGGGTCAGGGACTTTTTTTCATGCAAAATGCAGCGTTTTGCATGTAATAGAATTCAATGGACAAGCATCAAAAACGCACGTACACCGTTTTTGCAGCGTTTTTGGTGCATTTTTGATGCGTTTTTGCCGTTTTTTTTTTTTTTTCTTATGCCGCGTACACACGGTCGGACTTTCTATCCTACTTGGTCCGGCACACTTTCCGACGGACTTTGTCCGCCAGGTGCGCCGGACTTTAAAACGGACGGACTTGCCCACACACGCCGGGACTTTCCGGCGGGCTAAGTCCGCCCGTCTTTCCGACGGACTTTCGCCGGAGTTCCGGCGGACTTTCAGAATGAACGGACTTGCCCACACACGGACAAGTCCGTTCATTTTGAACGTGACTCAGGTGCGACGGGACTAGAAAAGGATGTCAATCTTGCCGCTTTTATCGGCGAGATTGACACCTTGCTAGGCCCGTCGCGGGGCATACCAGGCCCTTAGGTCTGGTATGGATTATAAAGGGGAACCCCGCTACGCCGAAAAAACGGCGTGGGGTCCCCCTAAAATCCATACCAGACCCCGATCCGAGCACGCAGCCTGGCCGGTCAGGAAAGGGGGTGGGGATGAGCGAGCGCCCCCCCCCTCCTGAACCGTACCAGGCCGCATGCCCTCAACATGGGGGGTGGGTGCTTTGGGGGAGGGGGGCGCCCTGCGCCCCCCCCCCCAAAGCACCTTGTCCCCATGTTGATGAGGACAAGGGCCTCTTCCCGACAACCCTGGCCGTTGGTTGTCGGGGTCTGCGGGCGGGGGCTTATCGGAATCTGGGAGCCCCCTTTAATAAGGGGGCCCCCAGATCCCGGCCCCCCACCCTATGTAAATGAGTATGGGGTACATGGTACCCCTACCCATTTACCTAGGAAAAAAGTGTAAGTAATAAAACACACTACACAGGTTTTTAAAATATTTTATTAAACAGCTCCGGGGGGGGGGGATCTTCCTCCGGCTTCGGGGGTCTTCTTCCGGCGTCCCTCCGCTTCATCTTCTCCCGGCGTCCGGTTGGTTCTTCTCCGCTCTCCGGCCTCTTCTCCCAGTGTCGCAGGTCTTCGGCCGGCCCCTCCACTGTCTTCATGTAGCTCTATTGCCAGCGGAGGTCCGGACTTCTGGGCTTCTTGGCTTCTTGGCTTCTCTTCTCTTCTCTTCCCCCAGATGTTGACACGACGCTCTCTCCGGCTGGACTGGTCTCTGAGGGCTGCGTTGTGACTTATATAGGCGGAGACCCCGCCCCCATATGATGTCACAGTCCCTGGGCATGCTGGGACTGTGACGTTTTAGGGGGCGTGGTCGACCACGCCCCCTAAAACGTCACAGTCCCAGCATGCCCAGGGACTGTGACATCATATGGGGGCGGGGTCTCCGCCTATATAAGTCACAACGCAGCCCTCAGAGACCAGTCCAGCCGGAGAGAGCGTCGTGTCAACATCTGGGGGAAGAGAAGAGAAGAGAAGCCAAGAAGCCAAGAAGCCCAGAAGTCCGGACCTCCGCTGGCAATAGAGCTACATGAAGACAGTGGAGGGGCCGGCCGAAGACCTGCGACACCGGGAGAAGAGGCCGGAGAGCGGAGAGGAACCAACCGGACGCCGGGAGAAGATGAAGCGGAGGGACGCCGGAAGAAGACCCCCGAAGCCGGAGGAAGATTCCCCCCCCCGGAGCTGTTTAATAAAATATTTTAAAAACCTGTGTAGTGTGTTTTATTACTTACACTTTTTTCCTAGGTAAATGGGTAGGGGTACCATGTACCCCATACTCATTTACATAGGGTGGGGGGCCGGGATCTGGGGGCCCCCTTATTAAAGGGGGCTCCCAGATTCCGATAAGCCCCCGCCCGCAGACCCCGACAACCAACGGCCAGGGTTGTCGGGAAGAGGCCCTTGTCCTCATCAACATGGGGACAAGGTGCTTTGGGGGGGGGGGCGCAGGGCGCCCCCCTCCCCCAAAGCACCCACCCCCCATGTTGAGGGCATGCGGCCTGGTACGGTTCAGGAGGGGGGGGGCGCTCGCTCGTCCCCACCCCCTTTCCTGACCGGCCAGGCTGCGTGCTCGGATCGGGGTCTGGTATGGATTTTAGGGGGACCCCACGCCGTTTTTTTGGCGTAGCGGGGTTCCCCTTTATAATCCATACCAGACCTAAGGGCCTGGTATGCCCCGCGCTCGCTGCAATAGGAAGATTTGTTTTTCCTATTGCAGCGAGCGCGAGATGCAATACCATCCCCTCGTGTCGTATTTGGTCTGTCGGACCAGCCTACACACGAGCGGGCTTTCCGTCGGACCAGCACACACACGAGCGGACTTTCCGCCCGAAACTGAGTCCGACGGAAAGATTTGAAACTTGTTTCAAATCTAGGCCCGGCGGGCTTTTGGGAAGAAGTCCGCCGGAAAAGTCCGCCGCCGCCCACACACGGGCGGATTGTCCGGCACACTCTGGTCCGCCGGACCCAGTATGCCGGAAAGTCTGACCGTGTGTACGCGGCATTAAGACTGTAAAAAAAAAAAACGCAAATCGTGGCAAAAACGCCGCAAAAACGCAGCAAAAACGCTGCTCAAAAACGTGGCAAGCATGAAAAAAAACCTCCAAAACCGCTCAAAAGCAACATGCATAGGTGTGAATCGAGCCTAAGGCTCCATTCACACTAGCGCGTTTTTTGATGCATTTTGCATTTTGCAGAAATGCACGGGAATTTTTTAACATGGGTTCCTATGGAACATGTTCACATCAATGCTTTTTTGTTTCTTTGCGTTTTTGGAAAGGGTCGGGGACTTTTTTTCATGCAAAATGCAGCGTTTTGCATGTAATGGTTTTCAATGGACAAGCATCAAAAACGCAAGTGCACCTTTTTTGCAGCGTTTTTGATGCGTTTTTGGTGCGTTTTTGATGCGTTTTTGCCGTTTTTTTTTTTTTTTTTTTTTTTTTTTTTAATTTTTTTTTTTTTTTTAATTTTTTTGAAGACTGTAAAAAAAAAAGTAAAAAAAAAAAAAAAAAAAAAAAAACGCAAAACGCAAATCGCGGCAAAATCGCGGCAAAATCGCGGCAAAAACGCGGCAAAAACGCGGCTCAAAAACGTGGCAAGCATGAAAAAAAAACCTCCAAAAACGCTCAAAAGCAACATGCATAGGTGTGAATCGAGCCTAAGGCTCCATTCACACTAGCGTGTTTTTTGATGCATTTTGCATTTTGCAGAAATGCACGGGAATTTTTTAACATGGGTTCCTATGGAACATGTTCACATCAATGCTTTTTTGTTTCTCTGCATTTTTGGAAAGGGTCAGGGACTTTTTTTCATGCAAAATGCAGCGTTTTGCATGTAATAGAATTCAATGGACAAGCATCAAAAACGCAAGTGCAGCGTTTTTGCAGCGTTTTTGCAGCGTTTTTGCAGCGTTTTTGCCGTTTTTTGTTTTTTTTTTTAATTTTTTTTTTCTAAGACTGTAAAAAAAATGTAAAAAAAAAAAAAAAAACGCAAAACACAAATCGCGGCAAAATCGCGGCAAAATCGCGGCTCAAAAACGTGGCAAGCATGAAAAAAAAACATCCAAAAACGCTCAAAAGCAACATGCATAGGTGTGAATCCAGCCCTAGGCTGGATTCACACCTATGCATTTTTAGTGCTTTTTGCATTTTGCAGATTTGCACTACAGAACATGTTCCATAGGAAACCATGCTAAATGGACTGTAGTGCAAATCTGCAAAATGCAAAAAGCACTAAAAATGCATAGGTGTGAATCCAGCCTTAGGCCCCATTCACACTAGCGCGTTTTTTGATGCATTTTGCATTTTGCAGAAATGGACGGGAATTTTTTAACATGGGTTCCTATGGAACATGTTCACATCAATGCTTTTTTGTTTCTTTGCGTTTTTGGAAAGGGTCGGGGACTTTTTTTCATGCAAAATGCAGCGTTTTGCATGTAATGGTTTTCAATGGACAAGCATCAAAAACGCAAGTGCACCGTTTTTGCACCGTTTTTGCACCGTTTTTGCAGCGTTTTTGGTGCGTTTTTGCCGTTTTTTTTTTTTTTTTTTTTTTTTTAATTTTTTGTAAATTTTTTTTTTTTAGACTGTAAAAAAAACTGTAAAAAAAAAAAAAAAAAAAAAAAAAAACGCAAAACGCAAATCGCGGCAAAAACGCGGCAAAAACGCGGCTCAAAAACGTGGCAAGCATGAAAAAAAAACCTCCAAAAACGCTCAAAAGCAACATGCATAGGTGTGAATCGAGCCTTAGGCCTGATTCACGCCTATGCATTTTTAGTGCTTTTTGCATTTTGCAGATTTGCACTACAGAACGTGTTCCTTAGGAAACCATGTTAAATGGACTGTAGTGCAGATCTGCAAAAAGCACTAAAAATGCATAGGTGTGAATCAGGTCTTAGGCTGGATTCACACCTATGCATTTTTAGTGCTTTTTGCATTTTGCTGATTTGCACTACAGAACGTGTTCCATAGGAAACCATGGTAAATGGACTGTAGTGCAAATCTGCAAAATGCAAAAAGCACTAAAACTGCATAGGTGTGAATCCAGCCTTAGATACTTAAGATGCTTGTAGTAGGCTCGATTCACACCTATGCATGTTGCTTTTGAGTGTTTTTGGAGGTTTTTTTTTCATGCTTGCCACGTTTTTGAGCAGCGTTTTTGCCGCATTTTTGCCGCGATTTGCGTTTTGCGTTTTTTTTTTTTTTTTTTTTTTTTACAGTTTTTTTTTACAGTCTTAAAAAAATTTAAAAAAATAAAAAACGGCAAAAACGCACCAAAAACGCACCAAAAACGCACCAAAAACGCTGCAAAAACGGTGCACTTGCGTTTTTGATGCTTGTCCATTGAATTCTATTACATGAAATGAAATTTAAATTTGTGCTGAGTGATACCCCATCACCCCCCGTGACAAAATTAAATTGTGGCGCTCTCTCTAAACAATTTATCTCCTTCAGTGAGAGATACAAAATCTAATTACTAAATCTAACCCACACCCTAGTGATGGTGTGTAACTAAATAATAAACGACTGTACAACAGGTATTTAAAAAATGCCTGCTGGTACCCTCACAATGTGTTCATTGTAAGAGGTAAGTGAAAACAACAATAGTGACACCAACAATAACTAATACATAACGTGACTTAGTGTTAATATTAATCAGGTATTGCTATACCAGTTCCCATATAGTAGATAAGTGTACAATCTATATATATAAGTGCATAAACATAATGCAAAAAATAGTGTCCGTGATAGTAATCAAAATCAACATATGATGTGCAACGGCAAGTCCTTCTGCTGTAAGCATGTGAATACTTCTGCCCGAAATCTTCCACCACACCTTTGTGCTCAGTGATCACTCTCCCTATGGACAGTCACTCACCAGCTCCTCATGCCTCCACTTTCGTAAGAGGCTAAAAAGGCATAGATGACTGCTGCTACTGGCAAGGGTTAAGCCATGTCCATCCAGGAGGTGCGTTCCATATAGAAAAAAGACTTCTAATAGTGTAATACCGTCAACACTTTAATAATTCACACTGCAAACAGCACTACAAAGGTTCCACTCACATTGTGTAAAAAACAAACAGCACAGCAAACTCCACAGCAATCTGCCCGATTGAATATAAAACCACAGCTGAGATAAACCTCCTGGGGGGTATGCGGTCACAGCGGACCCTCTATTCGCCAGCGCTCCAAGTGTCTCTCACCCTCTCGTCGCTTGCTTCATAGATGGGTATAGCTGTCCTCCCCACTGGGTAAATTAAACAGCCAGCTTCTTCCTGTCACTAGTACGTGGTGTTCCTCTTCTTACGGCCACGCCCCCGACATGTTTCGATACGCCTGTACCTTAATCATGGGATAGGCCGTTTTGGACATCCATCACCCCTTATATTCCCTCCCATTGTCTGTATGACTGAGGACGCACCAGTGCGCATGCGCGCCTCCATATTCGACGGCCAATCGAATGTTCCCCGTCGGAGATAAGGGCACCCTAGTGCGCGTGCGCCTCTATTTCCCCAGCGTCTGCGCTCTACGAGTGTCCCCGTGACCGCAAAACCCCGCTGATTTGTACAACACAGCTCGTGTTGGAGCTGCGTATTTTAGCGCTGTAACTTTAATTCCTCCCAGCCAGCATAGATGGTGGGTTCCCAGATAGCGCTATTATACCCTGACATGTTAAACGAAACACTTCCTATACTTTTTACATATTACAGCGATTCACCTATACAAAAGCATGTACCCACATTATCTTCTCTATGCTCCTATACATTCTCACGATACAATATATCAAAAGCATGGTTACAAACTCTTCCAACTATTGCTGTGGTGAGAAAATAATAAATGAATGAACTCTATTTCTGTATACATATAAAACCAAAAAAATTAAAAAAATTAAAACATTATATATAAAATAAAATGAAATAAAATAAGCAAGAATGGCTGAAATACATATTTCAAACCCCAACCTCCACTGTTAAGTAAAGGATGGGGAATAGATTCTATCCAAATCTATAGACTACATAAAATTACACTACAAATTGATCTGCTCGCAAATTCGATAGACAAACAATACTCATATTAATGATGAAATCTACACGAAATTAAATTTACCCAAAATTATTCACTCGTAGCAGCATGAGTGAAATATGGAATATTGGACCATATAGTCTATCTCCAGGGACTATCTAAAAATCATTCAAAAAACAGTTTAGATCTAGTTCGATATTTAAGCCTCTCGGGGTTAAACTCTTAAAAAGAAATATCCATTCCGTCTCTCTCCGTGATAGGTCCCTAACTCTGTTGGAACCCCTCCAGGACAGATGGACCACATCGATACCGCAGAATTGTAACAGCGAAGGGTCTTGTTGATGTTTGATCTTAAAGTGCATGGATACACTGTGGTACTTGTATCCATTTTTTATGTTGGTGAGGTGTTCACTAATACGGGTCTTTAGCTGTCTTTTCGTCCTCCCAACGTAATACAAGCCACAGGGACACCACATGAGGTAAACCACATGCGTGGTAGTGCATGTACTAAACTCTTTAATTTCAAATCTTTCCCCTTCTCTGTTGGTCACATTAGTGATACCTCTGTTACTAACTCTCACTGTTTTGCAGCAAACGCACTTCCTGCAACAGAAAAAACCTTTAAAATTAAAGGATAAAGCTCTCGGTTTTGGTGCGTCCAGAATCTTCCTCACTATTTGATCTCCTATGTTCGGAGCCTTTCTATAAATAAACTTCGGATTAGTTGGTAATATTCCTCCCAAATGTTTATCTCTACAAAGAATATACCAGTGTTTTTTATAGATGTTCTCAATCTCTCTATACTGGTAGTGGAAACCTGAGATGAAACTTAATTGGTGTTGAGGTTCACCTATGGGTGCTTCTTTTTCTTTCAGGCACTGTTCCCTAGGGATATTGGCCACTTCTTGCACAATCTTAGTGAGCTCTCCATTTTTATACCCCTTCTGAATAAATTTCTCTTTTAGGAAATCTGATTGGGACAAATAGTCTTCCATGTGAGTACAGTTCCGACGGATCCGTAATAGCTGACCCTTCGGAATGTTTTTAATCCATGAAGGATGATGGCCGCTGGCTACAGACAGGTAGCTATTGCGGTCCGTCGGTTTAAAGTACACCTTAGTTTTTAGTGAGTTATTGAATTTCTCAATAGTAACATCCAAGAAATTTATTGATTTATCACTAATCAGGTATTCCAACTTGATATTATTCGTATTTGTATTCAAATGTTCCAGGAAGAGTACCAAGGCTTCCCTAGATCCCTCCCATATCAACAAGATGTCGTCAATGAACCTTCGGTAGAAGATCAATTGAGGTCTATGGGTGTTGAATACCTGTCTATCCTCCCATTCAGACATGAACAGGTTGGCGAGGCTGGGGGCATACTTAGCCCCCATTGCCACGCCAACCTGTTGGGAGTAGAACTGTCCATCAAACCAAAAGTAACTGTGGGACATGCAGAAATCCAGTGCATGTCCCACAAATTTCTTCTGTATATAGGGGATGTCGTCTCTTTTGCTTAGTGCCCAATTCAGGGCTAGTGACGCATCTTCATGTTGTATACTTCTATTACATGCAACGCTGCATTTTGCATGAAAAAAAGTCCCTGACCCTTTCCAAAAATGCAGAGAAACAAAAAGGCATTGATGTGAACATGTTCCATAGGAACCCATGTTAAAAAATTCCCGTGCATTTCTGCAAAATGCAAAATGCATCAAAAAACGCGCTAGTGTGAATGGAGCCGTATTGTGGCTCAATCTATTACAAATTAAACGTTTGCTTTTTACTTGTCCCCTATAGTGTAAAATTACAGCCAACAATCAGAGCCCTTGAGCATGAGCAATTTTAACATTTCTGAAATGACATGGTATGTATTGTACAACAATGATTGTCAACCTTTGACTGAACCTTTCCTTAATCATGTTCTGTTTGATAATTAACTTAACAAAAGTAGAAGCTTTCATGTTTGTCTTCCTCTTTAGGGCTGATGCACACCTATGCATTTTTAGTGCTTTTTGCAGATTTGCCCTACATTCCATTTAACTTGATTTCCTATGGAACACGTTCTGTAGTGCAAATCTGCAAAATGCAAAAAGCACTAAAAATGCATAGGTGTGAATCAGGCCTAAGGCCTGATTCAAACGTGTGAAGCTTTCAGTTTGCATATTGCAGATTTTTTCAAAACACATATTTAGGCTCCATTCACACAATGCATTTTTTGATGCATTTTGCAGAAATACAAGGGAATTTTTTAACATGTGTTCCTATGGAACACATTCACATGAATGCATTTTTATGCCTCTGCGTTTTTGGTCAGGGACTTTTTTCCTGAAAAATGCAGCATTTTGCATGTAATAAACTTCAATGGACCTGCACCCAAGATGCAAGTGCCGCATTTTTCTGTGATTTTGCTGCGATTTGCCTTAGCGTTTTTTTTACACTGTATATAGCTGAGTCAGCTAAAAAAATAATTGCCTGATAAAAAAATAGTGAAAAAAATCAGTGTGGGGTCCCTCCCAGGTCCATACCAGGCCCTTGGGTCTGGTATGGATTTGTAGGTTACCCCCCCACACCAATATTTTTCAAAAAAATGGTGCGGGGTCCCCCTCAAAATCCATACCAGACCCTTATCTGAGCATGCAGCTCGGCAGGTCAGAAAAGGGAGGCTACGAACGAGCAAACCCCTCCTAAAGCATACCAGACAGCATGCCCTTAACATGGGGGGTGGGTGCTTTGGGGCAGGGAGACTCTGCGCCCCTCCACCCCAAAGTACCTTGCCCACATGTTGATGGGGACAAGGGCCTCTCCGGACAACCCTTGTCCTGTGGTTGTCGGGGCGCGGGCAGGGGGCTTATCGGAATCTGGAATCCCTGTTTAACAAGGAGGCCCCCAGATCCTGGCCCCCCTCTATGTGAATGGGTATAGGGTACATTGTATCCCTACCCATTCACCAAAAAAGTAGTGTAGTGTGGCAAAACACAATAGACAGTCATCTGGAGGCCCCACCCCTTTGTGACATCACAGGTCCATCATGCCCCAAGCAGTGATGTCATAATGGGGGTGGGGCCTCCAGATGACATCATGCAATGGCCACTCCCCCATCGTTATCTAGGGTCGTCAGTGGGATTGGCGGCAAGGAAGAAGAACACCAGACAAAGAAGCTGGAGAAAGAAGAAGAGTGGAAGAAGCGGGAAAAGGGGAAGCCCGGAGGAGGAAGATGTGGGAGAAGATGCAGGAAGACTGGAGGAAGAAGGAGAAAGAAGACATTTTTAATAAAAGACGTATCAAAAACTGTCTACTGTATTTTTTCACACTACACTACTTTTTTGGTGAATGGGTAGGGGTACAATATACCCCTACCCATTCACATAAGGGGGCAGGATCTGGGTGCCCCCTTGGTAAAGGGGGCTTCCAGATTCCGATAAGCCCCCCACCCACAGACCCAGATAACCACCGGGCAAGGGTTGTCGGGAAGAGGCCCTTGTCCCCATGAACATAGGGGCAAGGTGCTTTGGTGTGTGGGGCGCAAAGTCCGCCTGCACCAAAGCACCCACTCCCCTATGTTGAGGGTATGCGGTCTGGTATGGCTTAGGAGGAGGGGCGTGGGGGGGTCCCCTCCGAATCCATACTAGACCCAAGGGCCTGGTATGGACCGGGGGGTGACCCCACACTGTTTTTTTTATGTTTTTTTTTAAGCCGGCAATTTTTTTTTTTTACATTAAGCTGGGAAGCCCGCTGACAGCTGATGACTTATCGGTTGTTAAGGACACGGTGGCCAGCTTCCCGGCCCCCACATGAGCAACCAGCTACAGTATATACAGTGTAAAAAAAAGCAAATCGTGGCAAAATAGTAGTAAAATTGCTGTAAAAATGTGTGTCCAAAAACGCAGCAAGCACCGCAAAAAGTACTGCAGAAACGCTCAAAAGCAACATGCATAGATTTGAATTGAGCCTCAAAGCAGAAATATTCTTTCCTGCATCTTGCAGTGACCTAAAATGACTGTTACTACAAAGACTATCTATCTATCTATCTATCTGTCTATCTGTCTATCTGTCTATCTGTCTATCTGTCTATCTGTCTATCTGTCTATCTGTCTATCTGTCTATCTGTCTATCTATCTGTCTATAGATATAAAAAAAGGGGTTGGAAATTTAAACAAATAAAGGGTATTTGAGATGCAATATCCTTTATCTTTTTTCAAGAAGAAATGTTGTTGCATTTAGTTCTATGATGGACTTCCTCTTTTGCTCACTGCAAAGCCTGCAAATGAAAAGGATAATGGGCTAGTATCCATCGCATACTAGCCCATTGTGTGCCACTTACCTGCAAAATAATCCAGCGATGTCCCCTGTGTAGGCAGCATCCATATTCTGGCCCCTCTTCCTTCCGGGGCGCGGACTCCAGCTCTGTGATTCGCCAGAGCAGCGTGACGTCACTCCCGCGCATGTGCACGGGAGCCGCGATTAACAGCACAGGCTAGGGAAGAAACGGCACTTCGTTTCGTTTCTTCCCCGTGCATGCACTGTTGGAATTTTCAGCGGACCACAAGTGAAATATCTCACGTTAATTTCCACTACCTATAGGTAAGCCTTACTCTAGGCTTACTTATAGGTAGAAGTCCAAAAAGTTTACAACAACTTTAAGGCGGGGGGAAGATGAGGGCAGTGGAGGGAGGGGGTTGTATGCAGGGGAAGAGCTACTATTTGATGCCATTTGGCAGGTATGTGTGTGTGGCAGGCATGGGTTCCTGCAACTATTCTCTGAGAAAAAAAAACCCTGTTTTCGGAACTATGTCACTGACTATTGCTGAATTGGGGAAATAGTCTTTCACACACAAATACACTCATTTGAACTTGCCAAACTTTAGAAAAAAACTATTCACTCTGTAGCAAAGAGATGCATGAATATACTATTAATAATGAGCTTAATTTCTACAACCCAGAGAAATAATGTATTTAGTGTCCAGAACTAATTTGTAACAACTAATTACTATGGGCTTGATGCATGAAAGGCCAGTAAACTGAGCAGTATTCTTGCATTAATTATTGATCATTAGGACATGCTAGTTAGCATTTGAATTATTAAGTATCACAAAAGGATAAACTGCATGCAATGTGAAATGATAATTACTAGATGGTATTTATGACTTCTCCAGGTTTATTATTAATTTTCAGTAAGTAGTGGGCTTAAAATGAATGACAATCATTTAAATGTCTTGTTTAGTGCTGATCGAGTGCTGCACAGGCAAGGCCTTCAAATAGATAATGTTTTCTAACTAAAAAGAAAAAAAACATAAAGCCTCCCACAACCACCAAAAAATAATATTAAACTGGTACATCAGGCCTATGGCTGCACATCCACTTGGCATGAGGCCTCCTACCGTCCAATCATATCCCCCTGATGAAGGCACGTGATCCCGGTGCCGAACACGCGTAGGGGAGGGGCCTGGACGGAGCTGTCAGCAGTGAGAGAGAGAAGGAGAGGTTGATGCATACACCGCACCGCACGCCATACCGCTACCATTAGCCGATTTATGCTCTTTTAGAATGGTGCACTAACGCACCCGCAGCATGTGAGTACCCCTACAAGGGGAGATTTCAGTGTTTTATTAAAGGTCTCTTTATTGTTAAGCAGTATTGCGCTATGGAGTCTCTTTTTTTCTTGCATATTTATTCTTAATGGGGAGCATTGGATGCCCATACAGCTGATTCCATTTGAGTGCAGGAGTGTCTCCAAAGCGTGTTTTGACAGAGTTTAAATACTGTGTCACACGCCGGAAGGTGAGCGCATATACTTATGGGGATCACTGGAGGACACTGAAGCATGCTTTATGGTGTTGCACTTTTGGAAGAACTTAATGGATATACTTCACTAATTATGGACACTTACTTTGGGCACTTTATGTATTTTTGTATCTCTGAACTCACACTGTTCAGACTTTAAGAACTCTTATGATATATTTTATTATATTTCACTTTTGATCGGATTCCTACTGTGTGTTTCATACAGCACTTTGCACTTTTGATTGGATGCACTAGAAATTATCCTTGATCCAATAGTTATTAATTATAGCACGTTTATTTACGTATATGTTTATTTATGCACTTAGCACTTATAACATTATTATATTATATATTATATATTTTTATACACATTTCAAAAAATTTATTTATCTGTATACTGTTTTGATTCTTTCATCTAGCGAAGACACATTTTTCTTTTCTTTATATGCCATTTACACGAATATGAACGTGATATAGTGTTTGCTGCTGATGTCATTTCATGAGTGGTTTATGGTTCATTTTTAAGGCATAGTCCCGTCTGTGGCTCGCAAGGTTTTCCACTATTTTTTATTCTATGCTAATATCAGCCTGAATGCCCTTCACTATCATAGGGTGCTTCAAGAGCAGAGCTGGGAAACTGCACTAAGGGCCAATACACAATTTTGACAGACTTTCCCCACCTCTGATGCCCATGAGTAGAAGTTTATGTGAAACTTACCTACCATTGGGCACCATTCACAAAGTGGTAGCTACTGCTTTATAATCAGTAGTAAAATACCTCTTAGCCTTTTTCCAAAAAAATGTTTGCAATTCACTAAAAAACTCTATCATTGAAATGTGTAGTATTTATCTCATAAAACGGTTCAATATTTTATCTCATGCAATGTCATATCCAGTGGGATGGATAGAGTGGAAAGGGATTAGCCTGTCTGTCTTTATTGCTGTCTGTGCCCCCATAAGGGAGATTCACTCTCTCTTTTTTTTTTTTTACTGTTTCTCCTTGTCACTGAAATTGAAAGGAACATAAATTCCCATATTTTGCATTGACATCAGAACACTAATAGTGGGGAAATATCCCCAATAGGACACCTATGGCAAAAAAAAAAAGTTCTCTCTTGAGTTACACTTGTAGAGGATTGTACACATGTACACGTGTAGAGGATAGATCTGAGGGAGTTATAATTGTTGTAGAGGCGTAATGCACAGAGACAGTTGAAAAAATAAACTGCCGTCTGCCTTGAAACCCCAAATGGGTTCAGACTGTGTCAGGGCCTCAAGGTCTCCTGGCCTTCGGATGCTGAACAAATCAAAGTGCACTCATAGGGGGTACAATAAAAATACATAAACCCCCGTTGATAGCCTGAAAAGAGAATCATCCTCATGAAAAAAATGGATCTGCCCCAAGGACAACTGAGCATTTGCAATGTGGCAAACCATAACAACTTGTGCCAAAAACAAAACAGTGCAATAGTACGAGAAAGAGGGATTTTTGTTACGTTAACATCCAATCTACCCACCAGCAGGTGCTGATAAGAAGGGTGGATACAGAGGTAGAAAAAAGGATAGTTTGGGAAAGAGTGAATGGGGTGCGTTTGGATATGGGGACGGCAACCTCTCTCTTTTTATCATCTGCATTGGCTAGAAAAAAGTAGGGTAATTACGGAGCATAAAGGTAGGGTTGAAGCTCTTCGGGAAGTGGGTCTCCTGGATTAGAATGATGTCTAGCCCCCTAGAGTGGTAGGTATGGAAGGCCTTATGTCTTTTGATCGGGGAATTCAGACCCTGTGTGTTATGGGATGCTATTTTGAGGGACGTCTGTTTGGGGATATTATCAGCCATGGACATAATGGGGAGAGAGCGAGTGTGTGCATAAATTTCTTATCCGGTCCATTCAATTAGATTCATGCGGCTGGGGAGGTTGGAGCAAGCCTGAGATCTGAGTAAACCTGATTCAGTGAGCTCTCCTTGAAGGCACCTTGAGGGGGGGAGAAATAAGAGCAGAGGAAGTGGAGAAAGACCAGAAAGGAAAAAGAGAGAGGAAGAGAATGAGAGAGGATAAGTCCAGCATATGAAACATCTTGGACTCTCTGTTAGCAGGGTTGGGAGGCCAAGACCTGCTGCAAAGCCCTATAATTTATAGCGTATGGTTAAAGGGCAACCCAAGTTGGGGTTGCGATCCTGGTGTCACCACAGGAGGAAAACTCCTCAAGGTCACAGCAGATGGAGTGGCATGCTGCCCAGCTCTGGCCGCAGGGCACCTTGATAAACATAGTCAAGGTGTGAGCCCCGGAAGAATTAATCAAATGTTATGCAGGAGGTGCAAACGTATCATGTGAGTAAACATATATCTCCTGAACTGAGACAAAAACATAAAACAAGCATTTAAGTCAGGCTTATGGCCACAATAACAGGGCTAATGAGGAAGGGAAGGGGTAGGGAAGAGGTGAGTGAGGGCTGAGGGGGTAGTGAAGGGGGGATGGATAGAGAATAGGGGGGTAGGGTAGTGCAATTATGGGATGAAAACTGTACCAGTTTTTTCAGTCCTAGCCCATGACATAAATGGGTAACTTCAGCTTTCATGGAATGGTGGGGAGGATGGGAGAGTGGAGCTTGGGATAAAATAATAAAGGGGAAAAGTTAGGGATGGGGGGGTGAAGAAAAGGGCATGGCTGCCTAGGGAGCACAGGTCCAGCAAGTCCCGAAAAGGACTAAGTGGGTGTAGGAGTAGCCACTACACCATCGAGGGTTCCGGATAAAACGGAAAGGTTGGAATCAGACCCCTAGGGGCCAGTCGGACCCAGTGTTCATCTTGGGGGAATCGAGTCGCGTTGTCTCTTCGGTTGCTGTTTCACCCACAGCGGAGTGAGGGGGCTGTTTGGTGAAAGTCTCTTGGAGGAGCTTGGATGGTTCTCAGTTTGGTGAGGAGGTAGTCCCTGTGAAAAAAAAACGAGTTGAAGAAGTATACGTTCACCATTTTGAAAGTTTGTGAAGCTGTAGGATTTTTCCTTGTACTGGAATTGCAGGCGGAAGAAGAAGGCCCATCTGTACTTTATCATCTTCTGGGTGAGAATGTCAAGCAGAGCTCTGAGGGATCTCCTTTTCTGAATTGTGGAAAGGGAGATATCTGCAAAAATTTGGATTTTATTGCCATGTATAGTGATATTGTCCCGACTGCGAGATCTCTTCATGATTTCCTCCTTCACCCCATAGAAATGTGGTTTGACCACAATGTCCCGGGGGAGACCATCTTGGCAGAGGGGTTGCAGCACTCTGTGGGCCCTATCCAATTCAAGCCTGTGATCCGGGATATCTGGGATGATATCCTTGATTAAAGATTTAACAGTGTCGTGTACGTCAATGTTAGATTCGGATATTCCTCTGAAATGGAGGTTATACCGTCTGCTCCTGTTCTCTAAATTGTCTAATTTGGAGAGTGCAGTTTCAAGTTGTTCTTGTAGTGTCCGGATGCATGTGGTGCTCTGATTTGTGCGAGCCGCAGAATCATCTACAGCCTCTTCAATTGCATCCATTCTGGCCCCTAGGCTCTGTAGCTCTACTTAGATTGAGGTTGTAATCTGCATTGCGTTTTGTGCTAGTCCAGCAGACAGCATGTCAGAAAAGCTGCTTAGTAGCTGAGCCATATCTGGGGGGTAATTGAGCGGCTTGGGAGAGGCCTGCAGTGAATCAGCCAGGCTGTTAGGGGTGTTAATCAGGGGAGAGTATGGGTTGCCGTTCTGTATTCTGCCCAGGTGTGATTCAGTTAAGGCTGGGGATGCCGGAAAGCCCTGGATTCCCTGGATGTTACTCACATTTCTGGAAGAAGACAGGGAAGGAGGTGGAGGGTCTGCTATGCTGAGCTGGGTCTCTATGTCTCTGCATGGATGAGCAGCGGCCGCCATCTTGGGAGGCTCAGAGGTAGCCAGGCCAAAGTTTAGCTGATGATTAATGTCCTTCTTTGGGTGGGCTCCCGACATGCAGGCGAGTGCCCGGCACTGTCCGGAGATCGGTGGGGGTCTCACCGAGGGGATCCGTTGGGTATAGCTAGAGTTAGGTGCGCTGGAGGGCCAGAGCGGTGTGGAGCTCCCGGCTAGCGTGGTGATCCGGAAGTCCCGCCAAGCGCACTCTTGAGTTACACTTTAAAGTAATTTTTGTCATTGCTATATTTTTGGACAGGTCTGTTTTTTCATCATTCCCTGATGTTCTTGAAAGTGGTATCCATCTGCCAAACCTTCAAATTGATGACACCTATCCCCTAACAGCTCAAGCTCGACATCTTTGTAAGAATACTCATCTATTCCTAATCCGATTCTGTCTTGCAAATTTTTTTTTTATCAAACATATCTCCAAAGATAATTTTGAAAAAGTAAAGTATTCCCACTACATATGACATACTGTGGGGGTTATTTATGAAAGGCAAATCCACTGAAAGTGCACTTGGAAGTGCAGTCGCTTTAAATCTAAGGGGTAGATCTGAAATGAGTGGAAGCTTAGCTGATTTCATCATCCAATCATGTGCAAGCTAAAATGCTGTTTTTATTTTTCCTTGCATGTCCCCCTCGGATCTACAGTGATTTTACTTCCAAGTGCACTTTCAGTGCACTTTCAAGGGCACTTGCAGTGCAAAGTGGATTTTCCTTTAGTAAATAATCCCCTGTATGTTCCACCAAGGGATTAGACCATTATAATAGGCATGTACATTGTATTATGTTTGGAGTGATTGGGAGGTTTATGCAGCAAATGATGTATATGCTTGTATATACACAAAAAGAGTATCTCACAATCGGGTGAAATAACAAGAGAAAATATTATAAATATATTTCATGTAATGCGGTTTGTTTACCAAAAGCAAATAGACCGTGCACTCGCAAGTGCAGTTGCTCCCGAGTTTAGTAAATGAAGGGGAGCTCTGCTGACTTCCAATCGTGAGCAAACAAAAATGCAGTTTTTTTTTAATTTCTTGCATGTGGTATTCTTTGTAAAGTGAAGCTTTACATTATTTACTAAGCTCTGGAGCAACTGCACATGCAAAGTGCACAGTCTATTTGCCTTTAGTAAATCAACCCCAATGTTTCTGTATTTTTATCCATTATCTCTATGCATATTATCTATGCATTAATGTTGACAGACTACTGATCCAAAAGGGTAGAAATTACTCCAAATTGGCTATTATATTTTTACATTCTTTAAATACTGCATGCCTGGATCAATACTTATTTACCGTATTTTTTTATTTTGTTTAGTGAATTGACTTTAACGTATTTACATGAGGAATTTACCAAGCGTTTTTGTTTTTTGAGGTAAATGACGTTCAAAGAGATATTGAATTAACACTTCATCATCGCATACAACATTTGAGAAAAATGTGTCGGATCACCTAAATATGCGATTTGCTTTACTGAATAGAGCCCATTTTGAGCAGAAAGATAGGTTGATACATCCAAACCATGAACTGGTTTGGATTACCTACTGTTTTACTATGACCCTCCCATGGGTACAATGCCCGCTAGCTTTAAATCAAATAAGCATTTGTCATTTTATTTTACTCATTAGGTAAAACCTAAAAATAGACAATCTCCTTGTCCCAACAAAATAAGATCTAACAAAGGCACCCGCAATTTGTATATATAATGTAGCTCATCCATCCAGAAATCAATAGTTCACATACTTTTACTAAATTAGCATTTGTGTGTGTGTGTTTTAATCACTACAGGGGTTTTTGGTATTATTGCATTTAGCAGGATTACATTTGCCACATTTACTGTAAGTTCATACGTGTGGAATAGCACAGTTGGATGAAACAAACGTGACACTTGTTGGCTAACAGTTAAAAACTGAACACAAAGTTACATGATAAGGCTGCTCACTTTTCAAGAAAAAAAAATAATTTATCACCTATCATATTGTTTATCATAACAATCTTAATTTCTTTAAATCCTTTTACAGACCTTATAAACTGGCCCTGCATTTTATCTGTCATGCACATTACAAGCTTGCCCACAGTTCATGCAGGACGCTGTATTGAATTGGTAGAGGCAAAGCAGAATAGGGATCTTCACTGGCACCCCTTGGTATAATGATAATCATGTAATTTATTTACAAAACATTTTTAGACCTTGTGAGAACCTGTTCTCAAAGCAGAGTGGTCTGCCTTGAGAAAGGAATTCAGAGAGGCCTGAAACATCAGCTTCCAATGTATTTTTTTAATAAATAAAGGAAAAGATTGTGAAGATTTCTATATTTTTGGTAGGGATGTCAGCCAGGGGATTCTGCTGGAGCCGGTGGTGACTTGCATCCCATTAATTCACAGATCTCTGTGAATGATTGATGAGGCTGTGAAGGCGGAGTCCCTCACAGCTGTGGCAATTTAGAAAGTGACATCTGTTGTAGGAGGAGAAGAAGCTCTACAATAATCCCTTCCTACCATTTTGTCAGCAGCACTCCTTATGCTTTCCCTGTCACAGCTAAAAAACATTGTTAATAAGGCTGCTGTGGCCTCACCCTTTTTATAGTAACAGGTCTGGCATAAGCCAGTTGACCTAAGTTCAAAGGTCAGGCAGTGCCTTATAGTTATGGTGGTGAATTTATTGAATTGTTTAGCTGGGTTTGCAAATGTTCGTCATGTACCCATCATAGCTGCTAACACAAATCTTATCCCTAACTTTGAGCCAATAAAGTCAGAAATGATCATTAAAACTAATGGCTGCTAAATGTAAGTGGCAAAATAACAGCTGCAGTAGTAAAACATAAAAATGCAGTGATAAAGAATTAATAATAGCAGAAAAATTACACTGAGCACTGTATCTATTATTAGTAACAGGTTTGACCAGAAGCACTTATGTACTAATGTCTGCAACCAGTGGTGAAGATTCAGTGAGCTCATGAATTGTATCACACTCAGTGGTGTCTTATAAAATAACCCCTCCTTTTCTTGTAGGCACAGATAAGCCTGCTATATGAGACAGTAACCTTCAATGTTTAATTAATGTTGATGCTTTGCAATGATCTAGTTCTGTGCTGACTGAGGGAATGATGGAGGGAAATTTTACTAAGTACCTGTTATATTATTGCATTACATTAGACAGGGGGTCATTTTTTAATGGCTGCCACTATTGTGGGAAGGGCACAGTCAAAGGGAAGGTTGGTGAGGAAAACGTTATGCACTACACCTCACTACTTTTGGTCTACTGGTATAATTCACAGGATCTGTTTTTCGGTTTGATAGCCAGGTCACACTCTGTGTTTTAGGCGCACAGACAGTGGCTACTGTGTCAATGAAGCCTGTAATGGTAATTTTACCAATATTGTTGAAATGTTGTACTTTATTACAGATGCTTTTATGTACAGATCAAATGTTAGTTCCAGCAACCGTACAAGTAAAATAGTATTATTGAAACAAAAAAAATTCAGAGCCAATAAAACCTCTGACCCTTGCGTTCTAAAATGGAAAAAAGTTTTTTGGTGCACTTCTAGCTGCTGTTATAAATAAAAACAATGTTGTACTATTTTCAAAATAGTATTATTATTTTTTTAATTGTTCATATTTACACCCATTACTAAACTTTAGCTATCACTACCCATTCTATTAATTTACTCCTTCCCCTACCACTTTCTTTTTGCTATTCCCCTACCACTTTCCTTTTGATATTTTATATTGTTTTATTCTTTTTTAACGTTTGTATGGACATTTTCTGTTTTCATCAGTTTGTTCATTTTTGTTATTTTGCATTTTAAAATATATTTTATTTGCATAGAATGTTGCCATGCTTTGTATTAGAAGCATCATTTTAGAGTTACATGGCTTTAAAAATTACCACAGATCATACTTGATAAAAGCATGTTTTTACAATTTCGTCTTTATAAAACATAGAAGATAAAGTAGTTACTGGAGATTCTGTCTGGAAAGGTCCTGAATAGAGATTACATTTCTCCTAGGGTCTCCTAGGGTGTTGCTGTATGGTCCACAGATTTGATAATTCCAGATGAGGTTACCTCGGGTACCTCAGAAGCCTTAGGTGAGCTATATTAATTCTGAGCTCAGTCAATGTTCTGGTGTGGGAACAGAAACAACACCAAGAGTTAATGGAGCTGAGAATGAAAAAATGCAATTTAGAGCCTACTCACAATTAGAGATGGGTGAACAGTTCAAGCCGAGCATAAATTTGCCCCGAACTTCGCCAGGTTGCCTGTTCGGCAAATATTCAAATTTGAGGGTAGCTCGGTGGGATGTTTGCTGCTTCACAGTGCCTTCTAGGGCCCTAATTGAATGAAGACTTGCACCCAACCACTTCACCAATTAGCACTGTCAGAGCTGATCTAATAAAGTAATGATAACTTTGATAACTTTCTCCAAGCATGGCTCAGTGCTCATAGTCCCACCCCACACTGTAAAAGGTAACTTCCCATAGCCAGCTCTTGTATTGTGTTGAAATGGAGATAGCTAGAGCAGAGCTTGTTTTGCTACTAGCAATTAGTGTGTTCGCTTATTGTGACTCTTGAGTGTAGAGTGTTAGTTTAGTGTTATGCCCCGTACACATGGTCGGACTTTGATCGGACATTCCGACAACAAAATCCATGGATTTTTTCTGACGGATGTTGGCTCAAACTTGTCTTGCATACACACGGTCACACAAAGTTGTCAGAAAATCCAATCATTCTGAATGTGGTGACGTAAAACACGTACGTCTGGACTATAAATGGGTCAGTAGCCAATAGCTTGCGTCTCTTGATTTATTCTGAGCATGCATGGCACTTTGTGCATCGGATTTGTATACACACGATCGGAATTTCCAACAACGGATTTTGTTGTCGGAAAATTTTATAGCAAGCTCTCAAACTTTGTGTGTCGGAAATTTCAATGGAAAATGTGTGATGGAGCCCACACACAGTCGGAATTTCCGACAACAAGGTCCTATCACACATTTTCCATCGGAAAATCCGACCGTGTGTACAGGGCAATACAGGAGAGTATTTCCCTTCCTGGGGTAGATTTCCTCTCACTTCCTGTTGTCTCCCTCCGTTTGTAAGTAGGAGTCGTTTGTAAGTCGGATGTTTGAAAGTAGGCGACCGCCTGTATATACTATACGTACGGCCTGCCCTATATACTCTGGAGAAAATTGGTCCTTAGGTGTTTGTGGTACCAGAACACTGTGATGCCCCATACACACGGTCGGACATTGATCAGACATTCCAACAACAAAATCCATGGATTTTTTCCGATGGATGTTGGCTCAAACTTGTCTTGCATACACACGGTCACACAAAGTTGTTCCAAAATCCGATCGTTCAGAACACGGTGACGTAAAACACGTACGTTGGGACTATAAATGGGGCAGTAGCCAATAGCTTTCATCTCTTAATTTATTCTGAGCATGCGTGGCACTTTGTGGAAAATGTGTGATGGAGCCCACACACGGTCGGAATTTCCGACCACAAGATCCTATCACACATTTTCCGTCTGAAAATCCGACCGTGTGTACAGGGCATAAGCCCTCACAGTTACTCTTAGTGGGCGCTGGAACGGGCCCTGCTGTGAAATATTAGATCAAAAATTGCAATTACATGCCCCTGTTGAACAGGGGCAGAAAAATTTGGCCTAAGGTGCTGCTGGTGGTGGTGGCACAACACTGTAAAGCCTCACAGATACTCTTGTTTAGCGCAGGAACAGGCCCTGCTGTGAAATATTAGAACAAATTTTGTAATTACATGTCCCTGTTACACAGTGGCAGAAAAATTGGGCCTTAGCCACTGGTGGTGGTGCCACAACACTGCAACCCCTCACAGATACTCTAGTTGAGCGCAAGAATGAGCCCTGCTGTGTGTGAAATATTACAGCAAAAATTATAATTTTACGCCCCTGTTAAACAGGGGCAGAAAAATTGGGCCTTAGGCACTGGTGGTGGTACCCTGAAGCAAAAATGTTCTTAGAAGCTATCAACATGAACATTGAGGAGGAATAGGATAGTCACTCAGCCTAACAGGATAGTCGCTCAGCATAGGCAGTCTTCAAGGGCTCTCATTCATAGAAAAATTAATCGGTTACATCAGCATCAGGTGCTTGGTAGTCTGACAGCAAAATTACATTTCGAAGAAAAAAACCCATATAAAACTATACCATATAAAACCATATAAAACTCGCGGCTATTGCATTGCCGAAATACACATAGAAGTTCATTGATAAAAACGGCATGGGAATTCCCCACAGGGGAATCCCAAACCAAAATTTAAAAAAAAAAATGACGTGGGAGTCCTCCTAAATTTCATACCAGGCCCTTCAGGTCTGGTATGGATATTAAGGGGAACCCCGGCCAAAATTTTTTAAAAAAATGATGTGAGGTTCCCCCTAAACTCCATACCAGACCCTTCAGGCCTGGTATGGATTTTAAGGGGAACCCCACTCCAAAAAAAAAAACCGGCGTGGGGTCCCCCCAAAAATCCATGCCAGACCCTTATCCGAGCACGCAACCTGGCAGGCCGCAGGAAAAGAGGGGGGGACGAGAGTGCGCCCCCCTCCTGAACCATACCAGGCCACATGTCCTCAACATTGGGAGGGTGCTTTGGGGTAGCCCCCCAAAACATCTTGTCCCCATGTTGATGAGGACAAGGGCCTCATCCCCACAACCCTGGCCAGTGGTTGTGGGGGTCTGCGGGCAGGGGGCTTATCGGAATCTGGAAGCCCCCTTTAACAAGGGAACCCCCAGATCCCGGCCCCCCCCTGTGTGAAATGGTAAGGGGGTACTTACCCCTATCATTTCACTAAAAAACTGTCAAAAATGTTAAAAATGACAAGAGACAGTTTTTGACAATTCCTTTATTTAAATGCTTCTTCTTTCTTCTATCTTCCTTCATCTTCTTCTTCTTCTGGTTCTTCCTCTGGCATTCTCGTCCAGCATCTCCTCTGCGGCGTCTTCTATCTTCTTCTCCTCGGGCCGCTCCGCACCCATGACATGGGGGGAGTTTCCCGCTCTTCTCTTCATCTTCTTCATCTTGTTCTCTTCTCTTCTTCTCTTCTTCATTTTCTTCTCCGGGCCGCTCCGCATCCATGCTGGCATGGAGGGAGGCTCCCGCTGTGTGACGGTGTCTCCTCGTCTGACGGTTCTTAAATAACAGGGGGCGGGGCCACCCGGTGAATCCACCCCCTCTGACGCACGGTGACTTGACGGGACTTCCCTGTGACATCACGGGGAATGCCACAGGGAAGTCCTGTCATGTCCCGTGTGTCAGAGAGGGGCGGGGTCACCGGGTGGCCCCGCCCCCCGTTATTTAAGAACCGTCAGACGAGGAGATGCCGTCACACAGCGGGAGCCTCCCTCCATGCCAGCATGGATGCGGAGCGGCCCGGAGAAGAAAATGAAGAAGAGAAGAAGAGAAGAGAAGAAGATGAAGAAGATGAAGAGAAGAGCGGGAGCCTCCCCCCATGCCATGGGTGCGGAGCGGCCCGAGGAGAAGAAGATAAAAGACGCCGCGGAGGAGATGCTGGACGAGAACGCCGGAGGAAGAACCAGAAGAACCAGAAGAAGATGAAGGAAGATAGAAGAAAGAAGAAGCATTTAAATAAAGGAATTGTCAAAAACTGTCTCTTGTCATTTTGAACATTTTTGACAGTTTTTTAGTGAAATGGTAGGGGTACCCCCTTACCATTTCACACAGGGGGGAGCCAGGATCTGGGGGTCCCCTTGTTAAAGGGGGCTTCCAGATTCCGATAAGCCCCCCGCCCGCAGACCCCCACAACCACCGGCCAGGGTTGTGGGGATGAGGCCCTTGTCCTCATCAACATGGGGACAAGGTGTTTTGGGGGGCTACCCCAAAGCACTCTCCCAATGTTGAGGGCATGTGGCCTGGTATGGTTCAGGGGGGGGCGCACTCTCGTCCCCCCTCTTTTCCTGCGGCCTGCCAGGTTGCGTGCTCGGATAAGGGTCTGGTATGGATTTTTAGGGGGACCCCACACCGTTTTTTTTTTGGCGCGGGGTTCCCCTTAAAATCCATACCAGACCTGAAGGGTCTGGTATGGAATTTAGTGGGAACCCCACGTCATTTTTTTCTTAAATTTTGGCCGGTGTTCCCCTGTGGGGAATTCCCATGCCGTTTTTATCAATGAATTTCTATGTGTATTGTCGGCAATGCAATAGCCGCGAGTAGTTTTAAATGGGTTTTTTCCTTCGAAATGTCATTTTGCTGTCAGACTGTTCTAAACACGGGAAACATGCGCCCCTTTACAGGCATACTATAGACACCCCCCAGCTCCAAAATTTAAAGGGATATTACACTTTTATTGTTTGACTTTAAGCATTATTAAAATCACTGCTCCTGAAAAAATGGCCGTTTTTAAAACTTTTTTTGCATTGATCCATGTCCCGGGGGGCAGGACCCAGGTCCCCAAACACTTTTTATGACAATAACTTGCATATAAGCCTTTAAAATTAGCACTTTTGATTTCACCCATAGACTTTTAAAGGGTGTTCCGCGGCATTCGAATTTGCAGCGAACACCCCAAATTGTTCGCTGTTCGGCGAACTTGCGAACAGCCAATGTTCGAGTCGAACATGAGTTCGACTCGAACTCGAAGCTCATCCCTACTGGTGATCCAAGACTGATTCTTTTTTATGAAGGTGAGCAGATCAACTGAGTTTGTGGAAAAGTGTGAACAAGATATGGTGAAAAATACTCCTGCACTTGTGACATCGTTGGCCGACATGTGTACATGGGGAGAGGTGGTGTGGCTAGTAGGAGGATGTGTCCTGTGACTGAGTTTGTGGACAGGTGCACTCTGTGATTAGTTTCATAGCCTCCAGCAGCACTGAATGTGCGTTCAGAAAGAATGCAGGACAGGCCAGTAGCTCAATTGCATATTGTGCAAGCTCTGGCCAGTGATCCATCCTCAAGACCCAGTAACCCAGTGGATTTTCTGTTGGAAAGGTCTCCAAGTCTGATTTTGCCCCCAGGTATTCCTGCACGGTGTAAATCAGATGCTGGTGATGGTTGCTGGAACTGATCAGACCTTGGGGCTGCGGACTAAAGAATTGTCTGAACACATCGGTCAGACGGCCATCTTCTCCACAGCACCTTCTGTGACTGACCGAAGCCTCAAGAACACAATGTCCAGGAGGACCAGGAAATTGTAACCTCCCAGGCTCTGGAAACACATTACATAAACCCTTCTGCAAGGCCTCCCGAAGATGTTTCATGCTTTGTTCCCTCTGCGAAGGCTGGATAAGTTCTGCAACCTTACCCTTGTAGCTTGGATCAAGAAGGGTTGCCAGCCAGTAATGATCCCTCTCCTTGATACCACGAATCAGAGGGTCCTTTTGTAGGCTTTGCAGGATCAGGGAGGCCATGCAGCGAAGGTTTGCTGAGGCATTCGATCCAGAGTCCTCTGGGTCACTAAGGATGACATAATCCTCCTCCCAGCCACGTACAAGTCTATTGGTTTCTGGGGACTGAAAACAATCTCTTGAAGGCTGCTGCTGATGCTGAGGCTAGGCTCCACCTCCATGCTGACATAATCCTCATCCTCCTCCTCCCCTCCTCCCCTTCCTGTGTGATAGGCAGGCCTGCAAGAATACTGTCTGCATAAAGGGGGCCTTGAGAGGCAAGGAAGTCCTCCTCTTCCTCCCTCTGTTCTGCCTCAAGTGCCCTGTCCATTATTCCATGAAGCGTGTGCTGCAACAGGAAGACAAGAGGGACAGTATCACTGATGCATGCACTGTCATTGCTCGCCATCCTCGTGGCCTCCTCAAATGGTGACAGGGCAGTGCATGCATCCTTGATCAGTAGCCACTGGCATGGTGAAAAAAAGCCAAGCTCCCCTGACCCTGTCCTGGTACCATACTCACACAGTTACTCATTGATGGCCCTCTGCTGTGTGTGCAGCCGCTGCAGCATTGCCAACGTTGTTCCACCTGGTGGGTAAGTCACAAATGAGGCGGTTCTTGGGCAGGATTCCTTTTGAAGGTCAGCCAGCTAAGCACTGGCATTATATAACCAGCGGAAATGCCCACAGACTTTCCTGGCCTGCCTCAGGAGATCCTGTAAGGCCGGGTACCTGCACAAGAACTGCTGCACCACCAAATTCAGGACGTGAGCCAAACAGGGAACATGGGTCAAGTGTCTCTGTTGGAGGGCGGAGTGGAGGTTGGTGCCATTGTCACAAACCACCATTCCTGGCTGAAGCTGGCATGGCATCAACCACCTCTGATTCTGCCCCTGCAGAGCTAACAGAATCTCTTCCCCAATGTGACTCCTGTCCCCTAAGCAGACCAACTCAAGCACCGCATGGCATCTTTTTGCCTGAGTGCTTGCGTAGCCCCTTGAATGCCTACGGAGCACCGCTGTTTCTGAGGACAAATCTGCAGGGGAAGAGGCCATAGAGGAAGGAGAAGAGGAGGGGGTGGAGGAGAGGGGTGTGGCGGAATCACCACTACTAGCATTTTTTAGGCATGGTGGTGGAACAAACTCCAACAATACTGCACCCTGTCCTGCATTCTTCCCAGCTGCCAGCATAGTTACCCAGTGCACCGTGAAAGAAAGGTAACATCCCTGTCCATGCCTGCTGGACCATGAGTCAGCGGTAATATGCACCTTACCGCTGACCGCCCTGTCCAATGAAGCCAAGACAGTGCCTTCCACATGCCGGTAGAGAACTGGAATGACCTTCCGTGAAAAGAAATGGCATTTGGGAACTAGCCACTGAAGTACCGCATATTCCACAATTCACGAAAAGGGGCAGAGTCTACCAGCTGAAAAGGCAGCAGTTGGAGTACTAGCAATTTAGCCAAGCTATCATTTAGCCACTGAGCATGTGGATGGCTGGGACCGAATTTCTTTTGATGGTCTAGCAACTGGGGTGGGGAAATTTGCCTGCTACAATCGGATGTTGGTGTAGCAATAGCAGATTGCTCGCAAGTACTTGGCACACCTAATTCTACCCCTTCATTCTTCTCAGTGCAGGTTTCTGAGAGGAATGAAGGTATAGTGGGATTGGAGATCCCAGCTGATGAGGAGCAAGAAGAGGTCCGCCTTGTTCTTTGGTGTGGGTCTTTTAAGTACTGTTGCCAAAGGACTGCATGGGAGGTCGACATATGTATGGTCAAGCATGTGGTGCCCAAGCGGCTGCTGTTTTGGCCACGCTTGATACGCTTCAGACATATGTTGCAAACAGCAATGGTGCGATCTGCTGCACACGTATCAAAAAGGCCCACACCAAAGAACTTTTCAAAAAACACTGGGAGTCAGCAGCGCCCTGCACATGTGGAGCTTTACGGTGTGATGCAGTCGGGAGGCTGCCCTTAAGCTGGCCCCTGGGGGGCATCCTGCCTCATTGGAGATGTGCCTCCTTCTCCTCTCTTCTATCAGGCACCTCATCATCCCCTCCCTACTCATCACTGGAGCAAACCTGGTAGTATGCTGCAGCTGGGGGAACATGACTGCCAGTTTCTTATCCTTCTTGGGCACCCCCTCTCTCTGTGCTCATGTCACTGCCTTCCTCAACCTGGGTACCATCATTGGAGCCTTCAAAATGCTGTGCATCCTCTGAGCCTGGGTGACAGAGGATGAGGAGGATGAGGACGGCTTAGTTATCCACTCTACCAACTCTTCTGCATGTTGTGGATCAACAGGGCCAGCTGCCAAAAAAAAGGACAAGTGTGCCCCACAGCCACGTGCTGAGGATGCTCCGTGTGCACAACCACCACTGTTGACTGTAGACACAGAGCCTGCTTGCCCTCTTTTAGTGGCCTGTGAGCATCTACCTCACCTTGGAGGCCTTCTAGATATGCTGTAAAATGTTATTAGCAAAACACCACCTGAAGTTTACTAGAAAAAGTATAATTGAAAACGTACACCAGGAATGGCCTGCAGTCAGATATAGGCTTGGCTAGACTAGAATGCAGTGGATATATATGTAGGAGACCGTATATATATTTTATGCACTGCAGATCACTGAATCACCTGCCTGCCTGCCTGAAAGTGTATTTGAAAACGTACACCAGGAATGGCCTGCAGTCAGATATAGGCTTGGCTAGACTAGAATGCAGTGTATACATATGTAGGAGACTGTATATATATTTCATGCACTGCAGATCACTGAATCACCTGCCTGCCTGCCTGAAAGTGTATTTAAAAACATACACCAGGAATGGCCTGCAGTCAGATATAGGCTGGCTAAACTAGAATGCAGTGGATATATATGTAGGAGACTGTACATATATTTTATGCACTGCAGCTCACTGAATCACCTGCCTGAAAGTATATTTGAAAATGTACACCAGGAATGGCCTGCCGTCAGATATAGGCTTTGCTTGACTAGAATGCAGTGGATATATATATGTAGGAGACTGTATATATATTTTATGTACTGCAGCTCACTGAATCACCTGCCTGCCAGAAGTATATTAGAAACAGTACACCAGGAATGGCCTGCAGTGAGATATAGCTAAACTGTATGCAGTGAATATATATCTATACATGAGACTGACTATATATACAGTGGGGACGGAAAGTATTCAGACCCCCTTAAATTTTTCACTCTTTGTTATATTGCAGCCATTTGCTAATCAGTATAATCAGTTTGATTATACTGATTGGACTTGATTAGGAAAGCCACACACCTTTCTATGTAAGACCTTACAACTCACACAGTGCATGTCAGAGCAAATGAGAATCATGAGGTCAAAGGAACTGCCTGAAGAGCTCAGAGACAGAATTGTGGCAAGGCACAGATCTGGCCAAGGTTACAAAAACATTTCTGCTGCACTTAAGGTTCCTAAGAGCACAGTGGCCTCCATAATCCTTAAATGGAAGATGTTTGGGACAACCAGAACCCTTCCTAGAGCTGGCCAATTGGGCCAAACTGAGCTATCGGGGGAGAAGAGCCATGGTGAGAGAGGTAAAGAAGAACCCAAATATCATGTGGGCTGAGCTCCAGAGATGCAGTCGGGAGATGGGAGAAAGTTGTAGAAAGTCAATCATCACTGCAGCCCTCCACCAGTCGGGGTTTTATGGCAGAGTGGCCCGACGAAAGCTCTCCTCAGTGCAAGACACATAAAAGCCCGCATGGAGTTTGCTAAAAAACACCCGAAGGACTCCAAGATGGTGAGAAATAAGATTCTCTGGTCCTATGAGACCAAGATAGAACTTTTTGGCCTTAATTCTAAGTGGTATGCGTGGAGAAAACCAGGCACTGCTCATCACCTGTCCAATACAGTCCCAACAGTGAAGCATGGTGGTGGCAGCATCATGCTGTGGGGGTGTTTTTCAGCTGCAGGGAGAGGACAACTGGTTGCAATCAAGGGAAAGATGAATGTGGCCAAGTACAGGGATATCCTGGATGAAAACCTTCTCCAGAGTGCTCAGGACCTCAGACTGGGCCGAAGGTTTACCTTCCAACAAGACAATGACCCTAAGCACACAGCTAAAATAACGAAGGAGTGGCTTCACAACAACTCTGTGACTGTTCTTGAATGGCCCAGCCAGAGCTTTGACTTAAACCCAATTGAGCATCTCTGGAGAGACCTAAAAATGGCTGTCCACCAACGTTGACCATCCAACATGACAGAACTGGAGAGGATCTGCAAGGAGGAATGGCAGAGGATCCCCAAATCCAGGTGTGAAAAACTTGTTGCATCTTTCCCTAAAAAGACTCATGGCTGTATTAGATCAAAAGGGTGCTTCTACTAAATACTGAGCAAAGGGTTTGATTACTTAGGACCATGTGCTATTTCAGTTTTTCTCTTTTAATAAATCTGCAAGAATGTCAACAATTCTGTGTTTTTCTGTCAATATGGGGTGCTAGCTAAACTGGATACAGTGTATGTATATATATATATATATATATATATATATATATATATATATATATATATATATATATATATATATATATATATATATATATATATATATATATATATATATATATATATATATGCCCGGATGTATATATGTGTGTGTGTGTATATATATATATATATATATATACTAAATACACTGCAGCTAACCGAGTCGCCTGCCTGCTCAATCTAAATGAAATGACACTCTCTCTCTCGGTCAACGCCAGCAACACACTACACAAGGCCAACGTGCAGGCGGCCTTATATAGTGTGGGGCGTGGACTTAACCACCTGAGCCATAATTGGCTCTTTTTGCTGACGGCGCTGTGATTGGCCAAAGCATGCGAGTCATAGTGCATGCTTGGCCAATCATCAGACAGCAACGCACTGCGAGTTCGCAGTGCATTATGGGACGTGACGCGCCGCTCGAATTTGGCGCGAACGCCCCATAATGTTCGTATTTTGACCAACGGTCGAACAGCCAATGTTCGAGTCGAACTCATGCTCGACCCGAACATAAAGCTCATCCCTATTCTGCACCTAATGCACTTCTAAGCCTAACACACTCCTGATCCCTGCATTCTGAGCCTAACACACTTCTGAACACTGCATTCTGAGCCTAACACACTCCTGAATCCTGCATTCTGAGCGCAACTCTCTCCTGAACGTTGCATTCTGAGCGCAATGCACTCCTGAAGCCTACATTCTGATCGCAACACACTCCTGAACCCTGCAATCTGAGCGCAACGCACTCCTAAACCCTGCATTTTGAGCACAATGCACTCCTGAACCCTGCATTCTGAGTGTAATGCACTCCTGATCCCTGCATTCTGAGCGCAGCACACTCCTGAACCCTGCCTTCTAAGTGCAACGCACTTATATACTCTGCATTCTGAGTGCAATGCACTCCTGAACCCTGCATTCTGAGTGCAATGCACTCTTAAACCCAGCATTACTCCCGGGCCTATAAGGCAATCAACTGAGTAATCTGAGAATACTGGTAATATTTCAGGAAATTTGAAACACCTAAACTATTATAGCACCTATGAATAAACATAGTTTTACGAGGGATACATGGTTTATGGTTGTGTCAAATAAAAGACATGACATGCTTTTTAAAAGATCTAATAGCAAAGGAAGGGACTGGGATGAAGAGTGTTGCTTTGCAAACTTTTTTTAAAAAAAACATCCACAATGGCTTCTGGGCTGCTGAAGCTGCACTCAAGTCTGACCCAAGTGGCATTAATGAAATTGAATTGATTGCATTGCCCTCAGGTGGCAATCAAACACCTAGGTATAAATATGCCACATCCTATGTAATCTATAAATGCTGAATAAAGGAATCATGGACTTTGTAGGCATGTATAAAAATATATAACAATTTTTAATAATTCACATAAAATACAATAATATACAATACATAATATATATGGTAGAGAAATATGGGACACAGTGGTTTATACTAGTGGTTACACTTGACTAATACTTCCTGTGTGGCAATATTGAAGAAATGCCCACACTGAGATGTATACATTACTCTTGGTAGTTCCCATTGTTCTCATAGATTAAAAAGAATTGCTTGCTCTACATGTTTCCCAATCCTAATTGAAGTAGCTTACACTAATATTCATTGCCATATCCTTTATACCCAGTTTACGTGTACATCCCCATATCCCGACACCTGTGCCTTTATTGTGGCTACCGCCTGGCCTGGGTGTCTCTGGTTGTCATCTCTATTTGGAGGGGGTTGTTCTGTGGCATTCCCGGCATAGATGAGCGTTGAGACAATTTGTTTAAGCACCACATTATTGGTGAGTTAATGTACATACACACACCTGTATCATTATGCCAATAATTTGTACTGTATTTTAATTTGAGTATGTTTCTCCAACTAGAATTATTGAAGCTCCTGAAGAAGCGTCATTTTAGGTCACAAAACATGTAGAGCGAGCAATTCTTTTTAATCTATGAGGGCTATTTCTCACAAACAGCATTGGCATACTTAAAAATACACTCCAAAATGTGTTCTGCTATGCCTCCAGTATAGAGTATAGAGTATAGAGATATTACATGTGTGAGATTTTTTTTTACAATCTAGATGCATACTAATTATGCTACTAAAATTAGTGTGCACTATAAATTGCCTCCAGCACTCTTCCTGTTACTTCTTGCTGGAAGTTGACATTTTGCTGAAGCCCAAAGCCCCAGCAGAAAATCATAAAGCAAAACTAAACCCATTAATTTACCAGTTTCAAAAAACAGCTACATTCCTGGAATGTTGGAAATGCAAACTGTCACATTTGATTGTGTCCTCAACCAAACTGTCAAACCATCAAATGGCTGGTGTCATAACTGATCACATGTGCAGCACCATGGTAGTTGCAGTTCAAACAGAAGCAGTTTTCTTGACTGAAGGATAGAAGGGTTTAATTTGGCTTTAAGTCTGTCAGCAGATCAGCCTCTACAAACTCAGCAGTGCCTAAAAATGGAGAGCAACTGAGCATGTGCAGAGCAGGGTGGGGCAGTGCATTACTTGATTTTAAACAGTATATGTACTTATTTTTAATGTTTTTCATAGCTATACCTGCAAAAGGGGCCAGCCTGAAGTGATATAGCAGGACTTAATTTTCTGCCTAAAGTTCCACTTTAGACACAAAGCTGTAATTTTAATTCCCACCCTCTCCACGTCAAGAAAAAATAAATGGAGGAGGGAGGGAATAACAACAAAAAAAGAAAAACAGAAAGAAAAAAAAATTTCAGTGGGGGAAGGAAAGGGAATGGGAAGAAAATTACGACACGTAAATAAATAAAGCTATCAAAGGTTAAAAGAGCAATGAGAAAATCAAAAGCAATGTACTGTAATGGTCAGCATTGCATGCATGGTCAGGGAATATAGCTACCTATAGCAGTCCCAGTTATAAACCAAGCAAACCCAGGCACTGGCCAGGAAGCACAGGAGGCTAAAGAAAAGAAGAACAAGGATATATGTGGTTACAGGAGTGCAGTTGTCCAGGCGCAGTTAGAGACGGTTGGTTAGATGGTTAGCAAACAGGCCCTAAACACAGATAACTCTTCAGAGAACATTGCACTTGTGAACAAGTTCTTATGGTGACACTATGACTGATAGCAGGGACACTGTTACCGGTATGGCGATGATGAGGGACACTCGGACTGGTGTGTTGGTAATCAGTGGCACTGTAACTGTTGTGGTGGTAATTATTTACAATATGATGGGGGCCACAGTGATCAGGGACACTGTAACTGGTGTGGCGGTGATTAGGGACACTGAGTGGTAACAGTATGTAAAAAAGTATGTCACCAGAGCAATGCAGTGTCACCATAGTGACACCATATTTTCTTTACACTTTGATTGCTTATTGCTGTGATGATCACTGTAAAAAGCAGTTGATAAAACTGGCATTGTCTAAAGGATTCATTAATTAAATCTTGTTTACTACTGTGATGTTGTGATTAGTCACAGTTATCACATGGTACAGGGCTGCTCTGATTGGCCATGGTACCATGTGATAACTGTGACCAATCACAGAGCTCAAACAGTAGTAAACAATGAGAGCATTGACTGTGATTGCTCTGATCACTGTAGAGAACATGGCACATATCATGAGGGACTCCATTTTAATTCTAAGACACCATCTTATGTTTTACAGGAAAATTGAAAAAACTCAAATATGAGTTTCAACTGAAATCCACATCACGTTTAAGCTTTTATCTATAGAATATGTCTAACTCAGGGTTACATATATATTTAAATATAGCTAGAATGTGGAGTTTGTCCTAGCTTATGTTTGTTCTAGTTAAGATAAATACTTCCCTCAACATCGGTTTAAGAATACATATATAATCTTATAGTGAAAGTGATGCAAGATTTTGTCTTATAACACCAGCTAATGGGTAAATATTAACTAAACCTATTTTCATTTCAATTACATGTATAAGTTTAGTAAAACTCCTCCCATCCTCTCAACTGCATAAATACTGTAATTTTGTGCATTGCAAATTAGATATCTAAGTGGCCAAGCAAACCTGTCTCCTGTGTCACTTTATTGATATCTCCAGGCCTGGGGGTCTACGGAGGTCTTCCTGCATTACCTGAACCTACCTGGGTGGTCTTAGAAGCCGAAATTCCCTACAACTGGGGGCTCTCCGGGAAAAAAAAAAAAAGCCAAAAATCATCTGAAGGTAAGTCTTTTATTTTGTCTTTATTGATGAAATATTTTTTGCCTCAGCTCTGATTAAAGGTTTTTAGACCCATAAATTAGTAGGGGATAAGAACCACGCCAGAGGTTAATATTGGAGGGTTTTTTGGGAAACCCACAAAGATAAGCAGTACTGCATACACATATATAGATAAATTCCTTTTGGGAAGGGATATGAAGTGGTTAATGAGGAAATAGACTCTGGTGACCCCAAACTCTTTTGCTTTTTCTTATTTATCGCATAGAAGTTAAGATAATCTGTCTGTGGATCAGAAGACTGCGTGGTAAAACAGTCGGCTCCCACCGTCAATATGGGTCAGAAACAAGGTAAAGAAGATCCTCCCCCTCTTCCCAATCCAGGAGAAACGTGTAAGGATTTTGTAGCCAGAATTTGTGGTACTAATTATGAATTCATAGTCCCATGGGTTTCAAATTTGGCGGGATGGACCGAAGCCATACACTGTGTATACCCCTTTCCCCGGGATGGTGCTAATGATGAATTTCACATAGATATGATAAAAGGATTGTGTTTAGGAGATAAGAGAGCTTTCCCTTGGTACCCCGGGGATCCTCAATGGGATATGGATTATATGGAAAAGGGAGGAGAGAACTGGTTAAAATACGCCCCATATTGGTTTCAGAGGGATAATAAGAAACAGTAAAAGCCCATCAAATGTTTAAGTAAGGAAGATTATGACCAGAAACATAGAGAAGAAGCTGATAAAAAGAGATTTGTCCCTGACCCAATAGCCCCACCCCTGCCAATAGTCAGTCATCCTCCACCCGCATATGTACATGTCTATCCAAGTTTAAGAAAGGAAGATATTGATCTTCTGGCTGGACATTATGCAACCAGACAACGGCAGGTCCCCCCGCTCCACAACCACAACAGCAGATCCCTCCCGCTCCCGATAGACAGCACCCACAGAGGGCCCGAGTCGAGGTAGGTGAACCAGAAGAAGATCAGGGAGCTATAGGAGGGGTAGTTTCACCACCTGGCCAAGAGCAGGAGGAAGAAGACGTTAAAGGGGATAAAATACTTAGTCCCCCTAAAACAAAGAGTGGAACTGTATATAGTAACACTAACCTTCAAGCACCTTTCATGACCATTGGAAATGAATTATTAAAAAAGGTAATAGACATTGAGGACATTGACAGGATAGTAAAACATTGCCCCAAACCCACCGCCTCTGTAGGAGGCACTTAAAAAGGCCTGTAAGGGTAGAAATTACACACAGGAAGACATGCGTCTTATCATTGATGGTATCATAGGACACACCAGTTCCTGGAGCTGGGCAAATGTTCCAAGTATAAACACTATTGACACTGGAAACGCTGGAGCATATGGGTTAAACACAGTACCAGGTAGGAACACCATGTGGAAAGAATTAGAGACTGAAATGATGAGAGTATTTAAAAATAAAAGTTCCCTCCCTACTGCCATAGCATGCAAACAAAAGTCAGGAGAAACTGTAGTTGAGTTCTGGAAAAAGTTTCATGAAAATTGGACAACAAAAGCTGGATTAGCTACAACTACTGATGTGGGAGCTTTGTTTATTCAAACTTATATGAATAATCTAAAACCCCAGTTCGCCTTGGTGGTGAAACGGATGATATCTGAATGGACCACACAGACGATTGACCAATTTCAGGAAACTTTAATACAGAAAGAAGCAGCAGGGTGTTTTGATGTAATAAAAGAGAAAGCAGTGAGTACCCTTTATCAGGGTGGAGTGCGAACTCAGCCTCCCCAAGATAATGGTGGACAATGGGGCAGTGGAAACAGAGGCAGAGGAAGAGGAAAAATAAAAGGGAAAGGGCATGGTTTTTCCAGACCACCCCAGCAGTCCCGCACATGTTGTTTTAACTGTGGACAACAGGGTCACTAGAAAAATCAATGTCCTTATGAATGGAATAACCCAAATACTCAAGACCAAGATCAAATGCATACACAGGGACCCCAATCTAGCCAACCGAATCAAGTTGCCCCAAAGCAACAGGGTCCCCAATTCCCTATACAGTGGAATCAACAGCAACTGAAATGAAGCTGCCCGGAAGGTAGTATCCCAGCATTTCCTTTGATTTCACACTCTTACAATGAACAACCAATTGTGACCCTATATGTCAAAAATAGACCTGTTCCATTTTTAACCGATTCAGGGGCAACTCGGAGCACCCTCAGTGAGGACTACTACAGAGGTGAGACTAAAATTGCTGAACCTTCTATGGGAATTAATGGGATACTTACCAAAACATACAAAACACCACCTTTACCAGTAAGTGATGTTGAAAGGGGAGGTGCAACAGTCTTGCATCATTGTTTCAGGATTATACCAAATTGTCCTGTGAATCTTTTGGGTAGAGATTTGATGGGAAGATTGGGTATAACACTGAAAATGACTACTGAAGGAGGGGTCTTCGTACATTCCAAGGTAATACCAATATATTACACTGAGGATAGTAATCTCCCTCCACCAGATGATCCGGTATGGTCTAAAAGCTCCTTGGATGAAGGTCTTATTTCTTGTACCCCATACAAGGCAGCTTTAAAATCATGGGCACAGCCGGTTTATCACAAACATTTCAAAAGAAAAAGAGGAAGGAGTGGCCCCAATGGTGGAAAGGTTCCTGCAGCAAGGAATTCTTAAAGAGACACTGTCACCCTACAACACCCCCATTAACCCAGTAATGAAGCCAGATGGCTCTTACAGGTTTGTACAAGACCTCAGCTATAAATAACCTAGTGATACCCATCGCTCCCATAGTGCCTGACGTGCCATCACTCCTAACCTCCATACCATCCTATGCAGAGTATTATTCGGTCATTGATCTTTGTAATGCATTTTTTTCAGTTTCTGTTGATGAAGAGACACAGCCTATCTTTGCATTCAATTTCAGAAATCGCCAGATGACGTGGTGTAGACTACCTCAGGGTTATGTAGAGTAGTATACACAGTGGCCCTCCAAGCAACCCTGCGGTCTTGGACACCCCGCCATGGTTCTGTCCTATTTCAATATGTTGATGATTTGTTGTTGTGTAGTCCAAGCCAGAAAGCATGTAAAAATGATGGTTTACATCTGTTACATTGGTTAGCAGATAATGGTCACAAGGTTTCTAAGAAAAAGATACAATGATGTCAGGAAACTGTTGAATACCTTGGTTTTGTACTCTCCAAAGGAGAAAGGAAAATCAGTCACAAGAGAGCTGCGGCTCTCGTGGGTCTGCCCCGCCCACTTACTAAGAAGGACATGCTATCCTTTATTGGAATGATTGGTTACTGCCGCCAATGAATACCTGATTGTTCCTACTATGATAATCTCATGAGGCAAGCCACAGGTACTGACATGCCAGATTGTGTGAAATGGAATGATGAAATGTACAATGCTTTTGTGTATCTTAAAACTGCAATGGTCACAGCTCCTGGACTTGGACTACCTGAATATGGTAAAATGTTTCACTTGTTTGCAAGGGACAACTGTAAAATGTTGGCGGGGGTCCTGGCTCAGGAGCATGGGGGGAAACTCCGCCCTATTGCATTTTTTTCAAAAGTTTTGCCGATGCCAGTACAGGGCTTGCCGGCGTGTCTCAGAGCTCTGGCATCCTGTGCGATGGTGGTGGAAATGGCTACATCATTCACTCTAGGACAAGCCACCACACTACACACCACTCACAATGTATCCATTCTACTAAAGAATATCCATACCCAGTACATGTCAGCCCAGAGGCTGAGCGGTTATGAAGTAATTTTACTTTCTAACCCAAAACTTGAGATAAAATATGCCTCTCCCACTTCTGGCCCAGCTCTAATCCTGAATGCCTTGCTAGGCTTGAAAGGTGAAGAAGATGAGGTAGTGCCTCAACATGAATGCATGGACCTCATCCACCAAGACACATCCCTGAGACCAGACATGTCTTCAACTGCTCTCCCTGGAGCACAGAATGTCTTTGTGGATGGGTCTTGTTCAAGACCAAATGATAACACATACCATGCAGGGTATGCTGTTGTTCAGCTGCCTGATAAAATACTGGAAGCAAACCCTGTCCCATTCCAATCAGCACAAGCTGCAGAACTTATAGCCCTTACTAGAGCTTGTCAGCTTTTTGAAGGGCAGGATGTAAACATTTACACAGACTCCAAGTACGCTTACGGTGTTGCGCATGATTTTGGAGTCATATGGAAAAGGCGGGGCTACAAAGCAGCAGACGGTAAATCCATCTCACATTCCACGCTTGTCACAAGTCTGTTAGAAGCTATACAATTACCAAGGTCCATAGCTATACTACACTGTAGGGCACATACAGGGCAACAGGATGACATAGCCAAAGGCAACGCCTTAGCTGACAAAGCAGCAAGAGAGGCAGCATCCACACAGCCTGCAAACATAAAAATGCCATTACTCTCACCAGAAATTCCTCTTTTGGATCAAACATTGCGTAATCTCCAAGCATATGCCACAGACCAAGACCTCCAGCAATGGAACTCAATAGGTGTGCAGACAAACCCAGAAACTGACCTTGTCTGCCAAGAGGGGAGATCATGTATCCCTGTAGCCAGTGCACTCATTTTTATTTCACAATACCATGGGATAGGTCACAGAGGGTGGAAAGTCACATGTGAACTTTTGGATAAGGATTTTTACATTCCAGGTCTTCCCTCTCTCGTTAAGGCATATGTTTCCAGATGCATCACATGCATTTGGAATAACCCTAGCAACCCTCACAAAGCAAAACACGAACATCTGATATATCCATCTACACCATTCACTCATCTGCAGATAGATTTTACACACATGCCCAAACTAGGTAAAAGACAGGAATATTTGCTAATAATAGTGGACATGTTCTCAAGATGGATAGAACTGTTTGTAACTACAAAGGAAGATGCACAAACAGTAGTGAGGATTCTGATACAAGAAATTATCCCAAGGTGGGGTTGCCCACTACAGATCAACTCTGACAATGGTCCTGCATTTGTGGCCAAAGTTTGTCAAGACCTGGTAAAAACACTGAAAAAAGAATGGAAGTTTCATATTCCTTACCACCCCCAGAGTTCAGGTATAGTGGAAAGGATGAACAGAACCATTAAAGATAAGATCAGGAAGGCCACTGGAGGTACGTATGCAAATTGGAAGAAGGTCCTACCAGCTGTACTAGCCGAGGTAAGAATGACACCCTCTCAAAAGACAGGATACTCTCCTTTTGAAGTCTTAATGGGTAGGCCATTCCCCACCCCATGGGCCAGACAGCCACTTATGTTAGAAAGAGGGGACCTAGATCTTATTCAGGAAGAATATGTAAAAAAACTTATTGAAACTTTGGATAAAGTTGAAAGGAATGTTGCTCGCACCTCTCCTTCTTCTTCACAGGAACCTACACACCCTTTCCAGGTGGGTGACACTGTGGTGGTCCAGAGATTGAACCGCACCAAGAAACAGGAGTATCCCTTCGGACCCCCAACCACAGTGATCGCAGTCACCCGCACAGCTATTTTGGTAGAAGGACAACAGGCCTGGATTCATGCAAGTCGCGTAAAGAAGGTCAACCAGGACCCTAAGAAGCAAGGCAAAGATAAAGCACAGAGAGGTGAAGCAGGTAATATAAATCCTAGAACACTGAGTGAAGCAGGTGGTCAAGACTCTGAACAAGATGACATCGCTTATTTCACCACGGACTTCTGGGAAGGCCTTGTGCCTCCTAGGCTGGGCTGCCCTGATTGTGTTCCTGCCAACTTGGCTGATAACTAACTGTATTTATCATTCTGAAGATTTGGGACTCATAAAGGGTATTTGTGGGGCCTCTAACACTCTACAACAGAATAATACACATGACAGACACAAGAGAAATGAAAACTCAGAAAGTTTTACAGATAAAATGTTATTGTTGAAGTTTAAATATAGCTACGCCCAGAAATCTGGATTTGAAAAATATTGGATATGTAGTAAACTCCATCCTAGCACTGCTAGAATCCCCTTAATGGCAGTACCTCTAAACTTCACCCCACTCCTTAATGGCACACCTCCTGTCGTCCTTACAGAAGTCATAAGAACACTTTCAAATAATACCCTTACTTTCCAATTTACTGGTAGAAGTCATTCCCCAGACTGATGTTTTAGATTGGGAAACTCCACAAACGGAGCTGAAGTTTGCCAACAAGCTAATATTAACTTTTCAATGACTTCAATTGAAAGCCCTTTCTTTCATACTTCAGAACCTGCCCTAAACACCACTCTAATAAACTTTCTTAACTCCGGTTCCACTTCCACAGTAGGACAATTATTGTCAAGTTTAACTTTTTCCAGTTTTTCTGACGAAATGATGACAATATTCAACAAACGATCCTTAGCTCTAGGAAACAGTATTTATATTTGTTGTGGAAAAATCTGTCACCCTTGGATCCCCACTGAACCCCACGGATGGTGTTATCTTGCATCCCTAGTCCCCATCATGGGTGTAGTAGGAGATAGCAAGGGAAGACACCTCCTTGAAGCTAGCATGCATCCTAGGTACCCCCTCAAACACCGCAATAAAAGGGAGATATTTCTTGAAAAAGATATGGCATGGGCTTGGTTCCCCTCATGGACTGGGTGGGGAATAGACTTAATGAAAAGATTGAATAATTACACTGGAATCATTGATGAAATAATGGAAAAGAATTCTGATGATATTACTAAATTAAATATAGAAACTAGGGCAATTAGAAAACAATTAGAACTACACAAGTTAGCCATAGAAATGAGTGCTGCTTTAACTGGGTTATGTGAAAACACAGAAGATTATGAGTGTTGTACCTGGTTTCATAACACAAGTATTAAGGTACCAGATTATTATGATATAATTGCACAACACTGGAAAGAAGTAAGCAAATTACAAGATGAAGCTAGAAACATTGCTAAGATCCTTTTGCAAACCTAAGTTCTGGGATAGGAATTTTGGCATGGATAAAAAGTGCTGCCATAAATATAATTATGATTATTCTTTTTGTTTTGTTCCTATATGCCTGTTATAAGCTTATAATGTGCATAATTGTTAAGGCATCCCGAACCCCTGATCCTGCTGCTGCGAATAGAATTTATCTCAGTATGTATTATGATAGAAGAAAAATTACATAACTGTGAAAGGTAGTGAGCCATATAATAATGTCTCCAAGAGGGGATTGTAAAGAACATAGCACATAGCATGAGGGACTCCATTTTAATTCTAAGACACCATCTTATGTTTTACAGGAGAATTGAAAAAACACAAATATGAGTTTCAACTGAAATCCACATCACGTTTAAGCTTTTATCTATAGAACATGTCTAACTCAGGGTTACATATATATCTAAATATAGCTAGAATGTGGAGTTTGTCCTAGCTTATGTTTTTTATAGATAAGATAAATACTTCCCTCAACATCTGTTTAAGAATACATATATACTCTTATAGTGAAAGTGATACAAGATTTTGTCTTATAACACCAGCTAATAGGTAAATATTAACTGAACCTATTTTCATTTCAATGACATGTATAAGTTTAGTAAAACTCCTCCCATCCTCTCAACTGCATAAATACTGTAATTTCGTGCATTGCAAATTAGATATCTAAGTGGCCAAGCAAACCTGTCTCTTGTGTCACTTTATTGATATCTCCAGGCCTGGGGGTCTACGGAGGTCTTCCTGCATTACCTGAACCTACCTGGGTGGTCTTAGAAGCCGAAATTCCCTATAATCACTGCAATCACATCAGTCTGGTACCATGATTGGTAATCTGCTGTGTCTGGTGGCAAAAGTGGGTCGGACCACTGGACAGGAAGCAGTTAAATAATGTACAGCAAGTCTGTACAATATTTCTCACCATTGTCCATCATTTTTATTTTATGATAAAAACTGCCTTGTCTCTTCCACTTATACTGCTGTATTTAAGCCAAGCTTAATATGTAACGCCAATATTTGTTGTCCTTGATGCTTTCTGTTTATTTTTATGATTAACCATTTTCAAGATAAGATTCTAATTAGATAAAATTCTGAGCAAAAAATTTTTCTTACATCTTAAGCAATATAACCTTACATTTTAAAGTGGTAGTAAATTCCCCCTCTCCGGACACTTTACCTACATTTAGGCTTATAATAAAGGTTATCTGTAGGTACAAGAATTATCTCCTAAATGTGCACCGTTTCGTAGATATTCAGTGTCTCTGCAGCCTGTGATGTCAACGATGCATGTGCTCTGAAGGAATGACATACCCATGCCGTTCCTTCAGAAACCTGTGCCATGAACAGTAACTCCCACACGCATGCATGGGAGTGATGTCAGTGCAGCTCAGCCTTCAGGAGGACCGCAGCCTGCCAACCTTGAAGGAAGACCGGGTGAAGATGAAAGCTCTATCAGAGGTGTGCACCGCTGGAGGGCTTCACTTCAAGGCAAGTTTTTCATAGTTAGTGGCCCATTGTTTCTTTACCTTGCAGGTAGAAGATGTTTTTTTTTCCAACTTTAATGGAGTAGTGTGTGTGTGTGTGTGTGTGTGTGTGTGTGTGTGTGTGTGTGTGTGTGTGTGTGTGTGTGTGTGTGTGTGTGTGTGTGTGTGTGTGTGGGGGGGGGCTCAAAGTTAGTTAAAGAATCCAAAGGTTCAAAAAACACAAAGGTTATAAATCACAAGGAATTGTTCCATGCTTGTCTAAATCCTCTGCAATAGCTTTATTGAACTAAGTTCTCACAAGCAGAGTATCTGAATTCTCAGTTTCAGGCACCATGAAAATATAGCATAATAAATATGAAATACAGGCTGTAAGTGAAAGACTGACAGCAACACACACAAAAGGTGCAGAAATACAGAACAAAAACGCCAAAGGAAAATAAAAACTAATAACCATACCAAAATAATAAGTATACTGTATATACTGTTTTCTTTTCTAAATTACAGAGCTTTATCAGAACAAATAGCATGTGACTTGAGAGATATCAGTGTGCCATCAAGTTACATATTGTGCAGAAATGTATTTTCCTTTGAATGGCTTGACAATATTTAGAGCTGTGTTTTCTATACAAGATAACAAAGGTTTACTGTAATATAGCACTTGGGACTAGATCACTTAAAGCAACAGATTAAAAAAAAAAGATAAGTAGTGTGTTTATACTGAATGTTTTCATTATTTTATCTTTATTCTACATTAGATCTAAGATGTTATAAACATTTACACATGCATTAAAGCAATAGTTTGTGAGAAGCAATCCAAAGAATGCAATGAAACATGTGAAAAAACTTCCTTTATTGATATCTCTTTTATTTTATAAAGACATATAACTGATTCACCATGATTTTCTTTTCTTACTTTACAGGTGTTTGCAATCAATAACTTTAGTGGTTATATTCAAAATGGCTACTTAAATTAAGTACATAATTTATTAGGGTTGAGAGAAACATGCTGGGTTTGATGCGTTGGCCATTCATCAAACTCATTGTACATTTCAGAAATTATGAACTTAAATCCAAACCCCATTTAAATCAATGGAGAGGAAGGGTGAATCTTGAAAATTACTTCTGAACATTTTTAAGGGTAAGAGCCAAGGGATTGCTAAACAAAGGGTATGGTGGGCCATGAAGAACATATATTGATGCAAACATTTTTTTTTATAAATTATGTTCAGTGTGGAGATGGTCTTCCTTTTTACTTGTCTTCGAGCTAGACAATGGAAAAACACCAGTCATCTAGGTGTGCAGTTCCTATTTAATGTGCAAGTGTAAGCATATCTAAAAGGCACCTAATTAATTCAGTTAGGTATTTTTTTAAATACTAAATGAGGAAGAAACAACGCCAACTAAGCTTTGCTGCATTGCAAATGTGACTCTAACAAACAAATATGAGCACAAGGATGACCTCATCAGTGGTCTGTACTCTCTTCAATATCTATCCACAGCCTTGGCAAAGCCCTGTTGCTATACTGTAACTGTCATAGACATGCACAGGGGGTGTATTGGCATACAGTCTTTGTAAAAATCCTAAGGCTACAGTTGCTCCACCTCTCTTCTCCTCCTTAGCCCAGGGTCGGAAGGGGCACGTACCCTGGGCGGTACCATTTGCTATAGGGGGGGCGCAGCCTGCAGGTGAAGTTCTGCCATGGCCGCCACCCGCCAGTGTGTACTATCAGTGACCTATGTCAGCGCCCAGTGGCACTGTACAAATTGCCGAGTTTGTGCCCTCCTGCATCCTCCCTTCCCTCAGCACAGCTTCACTGTTTCCTACTGTGTCACAGTTTACTCCCCCTACGGAGGAATCTCATAGTCCCTGCCAGCGGCGTGACATCAGTCACTGGGATGACTCAGAGGAGAACAGTGGGCTGTGTCGGACTCGGTGCGCTGTTACCTCGAGGGGCCGAGGAGCTGAGGAGCTGCTGCCTGGCTGGCTCTAGTGTAGCTGGATTCTGGAAGGTAGCTAAGGTAGAAGATTTGGATTGCAGTGTGTGACAGACAGTGTTGGGACTGAACTTGTGTAAAAGTAAACACTAAACAAATAGATTAATAAATAGCTGGATTGGGGGAGGGGAGGAGGCTGAGGTGAGGTTAATGACCAGTGACCACAACTGCTGTTTAATTTCTGCTGTAACAGATGGGGAAGTGTGTGGTGTGTCCAGTGTATGCACCCTCTCCTGCATGGATTTTGGCTGGAAGAGGAGAGCTGCCTTGTAGTGGACTGTGGAAGTGTGCTGCTGTGCGTGCGGTGTATTGTGATGTCCAGGCTGGCATAGCTGTATGACAGGTGTCCCCACATGGACACTGGTCCATGTGCGGTCCTTGCAATGTCCACTGCTGCCACTGACTTTTTTACATTTTTTATAAGACTTCTTTCACACTGGGGTGACGGGTCCATTAGTGGTAAAGTGCCACCAGTTTTAGCGGCGCCTTACCACTATTTAAGCAGTACTTTTCGGCCGCTAGCAGGGAACTTTTAATCCCCAAGAAGGGGTTAAAAGCGCCCATGTTACTAGCCGGAGGTGGCTGAGGGTAAGTTAATTACAATAGTATTAAATTTCTCTAATATACAGCATGGATGGGGGTTAATGTGTTACCACAGTGTTGACTGATGCATTAGTGACCAGTGGCAGTTAATTAATCCATTTGTGCTGCATTGGTGGCACCAGTGTTAGTGTTAATGCATCTGTGACCAATGGCAATAAATTAACCACTTAAGGACCACCGCACGCACTTATACATTGACAGAATGGCAAGGACAGGCAGATGGGCGTACAGGTATGTCCCCTTTAATTTGCCATGTGGTCGCGCGCTCCGTGACTGTGCCCGCGAGACCCGCGACTCGATGTCTGCCGGTGTCCCACGATCATGTCACGGAGCTGAAGTACGGGGACATGTCATTGTAAACACAGCATCTTCCCGTTCTTCCTAGTGACATGTCAATTGTAGCCTCGTAGCCACGCCCCCAAACAGAATCACTCCTTAGGACACACTTAACCCTTTTCTAGCCCCTAGTGGTTAACCCCTTCCCTTCCAGTGTCATTTTTACAGTAATCAGTGCATTTTTATAGCACTGATCGCTGTAAAAATGACAATGGTCCCAAAAATGGGTCAAAAGTGTCCGATGTGTCCGCCATAATGTCGCAGTCATGATAAAAATCACTGATCACCGCCATTACTAGTAAAAAAAAATTATTAATAAAAATGCCATAAAATTATCCCCTATTTTGTAGACACTATAACTTTTGAGCAAACCAATCAATAAACGCTTATTGCTCACCCATCCATCTATGTCTCTATGCTCTATTTTGGTGAGGAATCTCTTTGAAAAACACCCCCTAGCATTTCTGATGGCCATGCCATCTTGAGTAAGGGCAAATGATTCATGTAGCATTTACTTGTAAATGTAAAAAAAAAGTATAGACCAAGTAAATATGGTATACGGTACTTATTGATCTATTTACTAATGCTAGCAGCATAAGGATTAAACTATTAAAGCAGTTATATACTTAAAATTGTAACTTTGCATTTAATTCTGTCTCATAATATCCCCAATCTATTGCCATTATTTATTTTTTGCATACCTGCTTCCTTTCCGTATCATCGCTATATGCCGAGTAATGACGTGTTATACCCGCATGCGCCATATCATCGATAATTCCGGTAAGCCGAGACCCTGCCGGAAACATTCACTGTGTATGTCGGGACTGCGTTATTTCCTGTTGTACATATGTGTATATTAACCACTTGCCGACCGCCTCACGATGATATATGTCGGCAGAATGGCACGGGCAGGCAGAATCACGTACCTGTCTGTGATCTGCCTCCCGTGGGCGGGGGGTCCAATCGGACCCCCCGGTGCCAGAGGCGGCCGGCATTTGTTCCCGGGCGATCAGAGGTGAGGGGGAGGCCATCCATTCGTGGCCACCCCCTCGTGATCGCTCCCGGCCAATTAGATCATTCCTCTGCCTCTGTAATGTAAACAGAGGCAGAGGAAGTGATGTTTGCACAACACTACACTTACAGTAGAACACGCAGGCACACTTTTCACCCCCCAGTCACCCCCCCATCACCCCCCTGTATACCCCCTGTCACAGTGACACCAATAGCAGTTTTTTTTTTTTGCATTGGTGTCAGTTTGTGACATTATAAGTGGCAGGGCAGTTAGGGTTAGCCCCCTTTAGGTCTGGGGTACTCCCCTTTAGGCCTAGGGTACCCCCTAACCCCCCCTAATAAAGGTTAAGACCTTGATCACCCCCCGTCGCCAGTGTCACTAAGCGATAATTTTTCTGATCGCTGTATTAGTGACACAGGTGACGCTAGTTAGGGAGGTAAGTATATAGGTTCACCATCAGCATTTTATAGTGACAGGGACCCCCATATACTACCTACTAAAGGTTTTAACCCCCTGATTGCCCCCTAGTTAACCCTTTCACCAGTGATCACCGTATAACTGTTACGGGTGACGCTGGTTAGTTAGTTTGTTTTTTATAGTTTATTATAGTTTTAGGGCACCCACCGTTTATTACCTAATAAAGGTTTAACCCCCTAATTGCCCGGCGGTGATATAAGTTAAGTTTTTAGGGTCAGATAAGGTCTGCGTCGCCCCAGGCAGCATCAGGTTAGTGCCAGTACCGCTAACACCCACGCACGCAGCATACACCTCCCCTAGTGCTATAGTATCTAAATGGATCAATATCTGATCCGATCAGATCTATACTAGCGTCTCCAGCAGTTTAGGGTTCCCATAAACACAGTGTTAGCAGGATCAGCCCAGATACCTGCTAGCACCTGCGTTTTGCCCCTCGGACCAGCCCTGCCCAGCCCACCCAAGTGCAGTATTGATCGATCACTGACACTTACAAAACACTAAGCACATATAACTGCAGCATTTGCAGAGTCAGGCCTGATCCCTGCGATCGCTAACAGTTTTTTGGTAGCGTTTTGAATCAGTCGCTAACAGTCAGGAGCTTTTTTGCCTGTGAGTCTCACTAGTGTACCTCTAAATTTAGAGCCCAAAATGGCAAATCGAAGGTACACTAGTGAAGAGGCCTACACGTTTCTGAGCATGACAGATAGTGAAGAGGAAGTCACTCATCTGTCATATTCAGGCTCAGAATACGATCCTGTAGAGGACAGCGGCTCCTTGACAGATAGTCCAAAGTCAGGCGTACCAGACCCCAAACTTCTTCTTCTGTCCTTGATGTGCAAGAGCCGCAGGTCCCTCGTATGGAGCAGAGCAGTACTAGCGCTGCTATTCCTTCTGGTGAACTGGCAAGCACCAGAGGCCTAGTACACCCTGGTCGTACATCCAGCACTGCAGTATCACGTGGTGACGTGGCGAGTCCCATAAGTGCAGTTCAAGCTGGTGAGGTGGCAAGCACTAGTAGTGTCCTACTAGTAGTGTCCCACTGCCACCAAGAAGAAGAACACAGGCCCGTCATGCCCATAGTGCTCTTCCTGCTGCATTCACCAATCCGAATTGGGAACCCACCACTTCTGCAGCACCCATACTTCCCCCATTCACTGGCCAACCCGGAATTCAGGTGGAAACAGTTGATTTTTTTACGCCACTGGATTTTTATTCGCTGTTTTTCACCGAAGATCTCTATAGATCTATTATGTACCAAAGCAGTTTATACGCTGGTCAACACATCGCCACTATTCCCCAGTCCTCCCTTGCCAGAGATTGGAGACCATCTACGGCCTTTCCCTCAACATGGGCATAACCAAAAAGAGTGAGTTGCGGTCATATTGGTCCACTGACCCAATTCACCATATGCCCTTGTTCTCTGCCCCCATGACCAGGGCACGATACGAGCAGATTTTGCGGTTCATGCACTTCAACAACAATAAACTCTGTCGTCCTCATGGAGACCCTGAATATGATCGGCTCTACAAAATTCGGCCCCTCGTAAACCATTTCAACCAGCATTTTGCAGACTTGTTTACTCCCCATCAAGTTGTCTGTGTTGATGAGTCCCTGATTAAATTTTCTGGCCGCTTGTCATTTAAACAGTACCTTCCCAGCAAGCGTGCCAGATACGGGGTCAAGATGTATAAGCTCTGTGACAGGGCCACAGGCTATACATGTAGTTTTATGGTTTACGAGGGCAAATATAGTCATGGAGAGCCGACAAACTGCCCTGACTACATAGGAAGTGCTGGCAAGATTGTGTGGGACTTGGTGTCACCCTTATTTGGAAAGGGGTACCACTTGTACGTGGACAATTATTACACGAGCGTGCCACTTTTTAGTCACCTTTTTGATCAACAGATTGGAGCATGTGGCACCGTGCAACCTAATTGCTGGGGCTTTCCCCAGCGGCTTGTAGATTTCCGTCTTAGGCTGGGGGAGAGAGCCTGCTTGCAGTGTAATAACTTGCTCCCTATGAAGTGGAGGGATAATAAGAATGTTTTCGTTCTTACCTGCCTTCATGCAGACACGATGGTCCAAATTACTACGGCGACTGGTGTTGTGGAGAAATGCCTCTGTGTCCACGAATATAACCAAAATATGGGAGGGGTGGACCTCAACGACCAGTTGTTGGCACCGTACCTAGTTGCCCATAAGGCCAGACGCTGGTACAAAAAAGTGTCTGTTTATTTATTTCAATTGGCTTTGCTGAACGCTCATGTGCTATACAGAGCTTCAGAACGGACTGGATCCTTCCTTAAATTCCAGGAAGAGGTCGTCAGAGCCCTTCTGTATCCAGACAGTGCTCCACCTCACCTTCCCCAACCAAATGCAGTAAGCCGGCTGCATGAGAGGCATTTTCCTTATGTCCTCCCGAGTATCCCTACCCAACGTGCCCCCCAAAGCAGATGTCGTGTCTGCAGCAAGCACGGATATAGGCGTGACACCTGGTATTATTGTCCCTCCTGTCTTGACAATCCTGGTCTATGCATTGGTGAATGTTTTGAACGCTACCATACACTAGTTGAGTTTTTGCATAGGGTACAGCATTGCACAGACTAGGACACACTTTCACAGGGTCTCCCAAGATGCCATCGCATTTTGAGAGACCCAAACCTGGTACCAGTTACAAAAGTTAAAGTTACTAAAAAAGTGTAAAAAAATAAATAAATAAATAAAAAAAATAAAAACACAAAGAAACTAAAATAAAAAAAACATAAATAGTTGTCGTTTTATTGTTCTCTCTCTTTCTATTCTCTCTCTATTGTTCTGCTCTTTTTTACTGTATTCTATTCTGCAATGTTTTATTGTTATTATGTTTTACCATGTTTGCTTTTCAGATATGCAATTTTTTTATACTTTACTGTTTACTGTGTTTTGTTGGTAACCATTTTTCTGTTTTCAGGTACGCCATTCAGCTGCAGAGCGGATTTATTTATCTTGACAGCAACAGCGTTTGCTCCCACGATACATAAAGCCGTGACTCCAGCGCTGTCAGAGGTGATTTCATCACCACAGTTACATACTTCAGCATATATGCTGAAGCGTGGGGGCAGCAGTGGGTGGAGGAGCGATTTGTTCCTGCCTTTTGTGGGAAGATGCCCCCATGCTTTGGCATATATATATTTTAGGCACAGGTTGCATTAAATGTTTTTTATTTTTTACTATTTTTTTTTGTATTTGCTTTGCAGGTATGGTAAGTCTTTATGCCCTGTACACACGGTCAGACATTGATCGGACATTCCGACAACAAAATCCTAGTATTTTTTCCGACGGATGCTGGCTCAAACTTGTTTTGCGTACACACGGTCGCACAAAGTTGTCGGAGTTTCCGATCGCCAACAACGCAGTGACGTCAACCATGTACGACGAGACTAGAAAAAGCCAGTTCAGAACCAAGCGCGGCACCCTTTGGGCTCCTTTTGCTAATCTCGTGTTAGTAAAAGTTTGGTGAGAGATGATTCGCGCTTTTTCAGACTTGTGGCTTTCAGATCGTTTTCTGCGGTTCAGTTTGTGCTTGTGGGTTTGTATCTGCTCTTCAGTGCGTGCAGTCAGTTCGTATTGGAGTTTTCTGTGCGATCTTGTCCGATCGTTGCTGTTTTTCAGGTCGCTCTTCACAGGCCTTGCTATTCTTCAGTGCGTTCTGTTACTTTGTCCTGAGCAGCCGACCGTTTTCTAGCCATGTTGCATATACGTACTCCTCGTAGAGTTCGTGCTGTGCGGGGGCTTGGTATTGGGGTCCTGACCTTGACACAAGTCCAGTCCATGAACAGGGTGGGGAGGAGTTCATGGACCAAGAATTGGTTGCTTCAGTGTGACCAGTTCTCTCATGTGCCTTTTTCTCCGTGAGAATAATCCTGATGATTTCAGGAACTTTCTCAGGATGATGGACCCCGTATTTCACCGTTTGTTGGCTTCGCTGACCGCCTATATCAGCAGGCAGGATACCTGCATGAGGCAAGCCATCACTCCGGAGCAGAGGCTCGTCACTACCCTGCGGAACTTGGCAACAGGGAGAAGCCTGCAGGACTTGAAGTTCTCGACAGGCATCTCCCCCCAGGCTCTGGGGATCATTATCCCAGAGACCTGTTCTGCCATCATAAAGGTCCTGCAGAAGGAGTATAAGAAGGTAAGATTTTTATCCATTAATATCACATTTTATTGTATTGAATGTTTGCTAATATATTGTATTTCTTTCCTCATTCCCTAATTACCATGATTGTAATATGCTGTGAATGTCCCCTTTCTCCTCATGCATGCTTGAATTTTATGTTTTTTTTGTCCTTCATACATATTTGCCTTCACTTACCTCCCCAGCATGTTCTCCTGGCCCTATATTCACCTCATGTAGTCACTTAACAATGTATTTTATCAGCTCCATAGTAGTGCTTTACCCCAAACACCCCTAAAATGTTTAGAAATGTGATTTGTGCTTTAACCACTTGACAACTGGGCACTTAAACCCCCTTCCTAACCAGACCAATTTTCAGCTTTTGGTGCTCTCACATTTTGAATGACAATTACTCAGTCATGCAACAATGTATCTATATGAAATTTTTGTCCTTTTTTTCACACAAATGGAGCTTTCTTTTGGTGGTATTTAATCACCGCTGGGTTCTTTATTTTTTGCGCCGTAAAAGAAAAAAGACCGAAAAATCTGTAAAAAAATACATTTTTCTTCATTTCTGTTATAATATTTTGCAAATTAGTAATTTTTCTTCATATATTTTGGCCAAAATTTATACCGCTACATATCTTTGGTAAAATTAACCCAAATCGGTGGATATTATTTGGTCTTTGTGAAAGTTATAGAGTCCAAAAGCTATGGTGCGAATATCTGAAAATTGATCACACCTGAAGTACTGACGGCCTATCTCATTTCTTGAGACCCTAACATTCCAGAAAAGTACAAATACCCCCCAAATGACCCCTTTTTGGAAAGAAGACATTCCAAGGTATTTAGAAAGATGCATGGTGAGTTTTTTTAAGTTGTCATTTTTTCCCACAATTCTTTGCAAAATCAAGGTTTTTTTTTTACTTTTTTTTTCCCCACAAAATTGTCATATTAGCAGGTTATTTCTCACACACCGCATATGCATACCACAAATTACACTCCAAAACACCTTCTGCTATTACTCCCGAGTATGGCGATACCACATGTGTGAGACTTTTACACACCGTGGCCACATACAGAGGCCCAACATGCAGGGGAGCACCTTCAGGTGTTCTGGAGCACCCAGGCCAATTCTGACATTTCTCTCCTACATGTAAAAATCATCATTTATTAGCTAGAAAATTACATAGAACCCCAAAACATTATATACATGTTTTTTTAGCAAAGACCCTAGAGAATACAATGGCGGTCATTGCAACTTTTTATCTCGCACGGTATTTGCGCAGCAATTTTTTTAACGCGTTTTTTTTTGAAAAAAAACTGTTTTGTGCTTTACAAAAACCAAAACAGTAAAGTTAGCCTAATGTTTTTGCATAATGTGAAAGATGAAGATACGCCGAGTAAATAGATACCCAACATGTCACCTTTCAAAATTGCACGCGCTTGTGGAATGGCGCCAAACTTTGCTACTCAAAAATCCCCATAGGCGACGCTTTAAAATTTTTTACTGGTTACAGGTTTTGAGTTACAGAGGAGATCTAGGGCCAAAATTATTACTCTCGCTCTACCGACCTCAGCGATACCTCACATGTGTGGTTTGAACACCGTTTTCATATGTGGGCGGGACTTACGTATGCGTTCGCTTCTGCATGCGAGCACGCAGGGACAGGGGCGCTTTAAAAATTTTTTTTTTTTTTTATTGCTCATTTTACTTTATTTATTTTAGTTTGATGCTTTTTTCCCCAAAAAAAAATTTTTGACCACTTTTATTCCTATTACAAGGAATATAAACATCCTTGTAATAGGAATATGGCATGACAGGTCCTCTTTACAGTGAGATATGGGGTCAATAAGACCCCACATCTCATCTCTAGGCTGGGAAGCCTGAAATTTAAAAAAAAAACAAAAAAAAAACATCCTGGCTTTGATCGTAGCGGTGAGTCGGTAGAAGCGCGGGAGGGGGGACATCTCCTCTCACCTCCCGTAAGAATGATCAAGCAGTGGAACAGCCGCTATGATCATTCTCATGGTGTAGGGAATCGCCGGCTGAAAAAGCTGATATCTGAATGATGCCTGTAGCTGCAACCATCATTCAGATATCTCCGCACAAATTCAAGGACGTTGTATGATGGCCGGCAGGCGGGAAGTGGTTAAAACGCTTTTTTTTTTTTTAACACAAAGTTGTCCTTTATACAATATTTCTACCACATAACATGTACATACCAAAAATGACACCCCAAAATAGATTCTCCTACTCCTCCTGAGTACGGCAATACCACATGTGTGAGACTTCCACAGCCTGGCCACATACAGAGGGCGAGTACAGCTGAGCATGGCTCAGCATGGCAGGGTATGGCGGGGTATTGCAGAGTATGGCGGAGTATGGCGGGGGCATGGCAGAGTATGGCGGGGGCATGGCAGAGTATGGCGGGGGCATGGCAGAGTATGGCGGGGGCATGGCAGAGTATGGCGGGGGCATGGCAGAGTATGGCGGGGGCATGGCAGAGTATTGCGGGGGCATTGCAGAGTATTGTGGGGGCATTGCAGAGTATTGTGGGGGCATTGCAGAGTATCGCACAGCGTTGCAGAGTATTGCACAGCATTGCAGAGTATTGTGGGGGTATTGCAGAGTATTGTGGGGGTATTGCAGAGTATTGCACAGCATTGCAGAGTATTGTGGGGGCATTGCAGAGTATTGCACAGCATTGCAGAGTATTGTGGGGGCATTGCAGAGTATTGCACAGCATTGCAGAGTATTGTGGGGGCATTGCAGAGTATTGCACAGCATTGCAGAGTATTGTGGGGGCATTGCAGAGTATTGCACAACATTGCAGAGTATTGTGGGGGTATTGCAGATTATTGCACAGCATTGCAGAGTATTGTGGGGGTATTGCAGAGTATTGCACAGCATTGCAGAGTATTGTGGGGGTATTGTAGAGTATTGCACAGCATTGCAGTGTAGTGGGGATGGCTGAGCATGGATGGATGGATAGCTGGATGTCTCTGTGCAGCGCTGTGGGCACTACACATACAGCCCACAGCGCTGCAGACATCCATCCATCCCCCTCCCCGCTCACAGTGTACCGATCGGTACACGGGAGGGGAGGAGAGGAACCGGCGTCATCAGATGACTCCGGTCTGTTTACATGTGATTGCGCCGTCATTTGACGGCGCAATCACATGGTAAACGGCCGCGATCAGCGGCCATTTACCGGGATCCGTGATGCGCCGGGTCCTCAGGACCTGGCGGTCACGGATGTGTTCGGGTGCGCGCCCCAGGGGGCGCGCGAGAGGGGAATCCTGGGAGGACGTCATAGTACGCCCTCTCAGAGTTATCCAACCGCCCTGCAGCCGTCATTCGGCTATGGGCCGGTTGGTAAGTGGTTAAATTCAGGCAGAGTGCTAGAGGCTTGTTTTTGTGGTGTCCCCAAATCATTTTGAACCCTCTCTACCCCCCAACTGCTAAGTCAGCTGATCCCAATTCTCTATCTAACCTCAATCCTCTATCTGCTGACTTTGCCAAACCCATTCACACTATACCCATCTCTTTTGTGGTCAGATTTATGGATGAATTCCCCAAAGCATGTAGTGCAAGGGTCTGCCGGTATACTTTCAAATGGTACTGTTTAAAGTTTGTGGATACTATTATTATCTTGATAGGTAATAGCAGAATGTCCAAATGTGCTCAAATGTGTACAGTGTGTATTTATATCTTTGTATTATGACACTTCTTACCTGTCCAGTGGGCTGCCAATAGTGTAACTAAGGAGGGGCTGTTCCAGGTAATACCCATTATTTAGGCATTCATCTCTCAATGAAGTGAAGAGGGTTACCTGTCCAAGATTCCCCCCCCTATAATGTTAGAAATGGCCCATGAGAGGGGGGAGGGGGAATATGATAGGTGTACCTTATACTTTGGTGTTGTAAAATTCACCTTAATAAATGTTATCTGGATGTTGGTCAAGAATGTTTGTGTCTAATCTGCTTTCCATGTTTATGTGCAAAAATACTAAGTTTTTTTTGTTTTCCTCAACAGTTTCCTTCCACGCCACAGGAATGGCAGACTATGGCCTCCCACTTTGCCCAGCGGTGGGACTTTCCTAACTGCGGAGGGGCAATTGATGTGAAACACGTCCACATCGTCCCACCACCCAACTCAGGGTCATACTATTATAATTACAAGGGGTTCAATAGTATTGTGATGTTGGCGGTGTTGTCGGCTAATTACGAGTTCCTGTATGTGGACGTGGGGAAGAATGGCTGGATGTCCGATGGTGGACTCATTGCCCAGACTGAGTTTTACAAGCGTCTCCAGAATGGCAGCTTGGACTCGCCACCTCCAGAAGAGAATGTGGAAGGACTCCCATTCGTCTTTGTTGCGGATGAAGCATTTGCGCTGGGGGACCATCTTATGCGGCCATTCCCGATGAGGACCCTCACCCCAGAACAGAGGGTTTTTAATTACCGGCTGGCAAGAGCCAGAAGAGTGGTGGAGGCCTGAGGCCGGAATGATAAATGAAACAACCCTGTCGGCGCTTGAAAGTGGCCGTCCTGGCTTGCCCTCCCTGAGTGCCCGTGATGTCCGGTTAAGATACCTTAAGTTCTTTGCGGGTAGGGGGGGCCATCAATATGCCAGACAATTTGTGAAACCTTGATCCAATAAAAAAAAAACGCAAATCTTTGGTGACATTTACTGCTTGTGTTTGTTTTAGCTGACCCTGACAGAAATGTGGTGAGTCCAGAAAATGGCGTGATTGTGTAACCTTATACAAAGCACTGTTGGGTGTTATTTACTAAAGGTAAAGACACTTTGCACTACAAGTGCACCTGAAACTGCACTTGTAGTGCAAAAAAGAGGATTTGTCCTTAGGAAATAACCCCCATTGTCACAGAAAACCGCAATTACATCACCACAAAAGAGTTGTAGCGTTGAGACAATAATCCACACATTCTTGATTAACAATCTTTTAATACCTGCACAATCACATGTGCATTTAGAAAAGGTTTTTAAAACAAACCAACATGTTTGTTGTATAACAATTTTTGGGGTGGCATTATCAAAAATAGAAATGTCCATTTAAGATAAAACAGGCATGTGTAAAACCAACAAGAAAGACACAAATCTTGAACTTACAAAGTCCACATTTGGTAGAACTTGAAGGCAATATCAGACATGATTATTTAGGAACTGTGTTTGATATTGCGTTCAGATGGGGTGAAGTCACCCCAGGAAAAGCCAAATTTGGAAGATGCACACAAATTTCCCAATGTCAACATGTGCTACCTGCCATCACGGGGGATCAAGGGACGTGTTTTGGGGGAGAAACCCCTTCCTCTCAGCTACTTTATTTTTGAGGAAGGGGTTGCACCCCCAAAACACCTACATTGCTCTCCCGTGATGGCAGATAGCACATGTTGGCACACTGTGTGGATCCTCCAAATTTTGCTTTTCTAAAAATCGCTAAAACATTTTGAACTTTGTAGCACACAACAGAAGAAAGTGATTTGGAGGGGTTTAAACTCGCCCCAAAACATCAATCATGTTCTTATTTTTTTGAATAACATCATTGATGTTTTTCTGGAGGTTTTGTAAAGCTAAATTACACCCCATGATCTCCCCGATCAGGATCTGTGCACTTTCTGATGTGAAAGGATCTGGATCCACAACATCACGATCACCTAAAAAGAGAGAAACCAAACAAAAACAGGTATCAAAAATATGCCGACATCCATCTCTTACCTGAGCCTGTGGTCGCAGACACTCACCTGTTGTGGTGACTAGTTCCACCACATCTTCTTCCTCCTGCTCTTCTTGTGTTGGGGGTTTTCCCCTGCTTCCAGAGGGGGGGGCTTTGGTCTCCTCGGATGAGGGGTGTCCTCCGAGTCTTTTCTCCGATATGTAAAAATGCTATACTTAGCACACAGATATTTGATGGCAGAACTATAAATAGGAAACATTGCTTGGAAGTGGAGTACAATTGTCTATTTTGGCAGAGTTCCAAAATGTAGTATTTTCAGTGTCCTTTGTCAAGCTGCAATACTTTACCTGTTTGGTACAAGCTTCACAGATGGAGACCCCCCTATAGTATATACTGGAGCACCTGTGTGCCCCCCCTAATAAAAATGGTGTTCTGGTGTCCCACACTAGTACTCCAGTGTCCAGATGTGAAAACAGCTGCTCAGTGTCCTCTCCTTACACAGAATCTAGTTTGCATTTCATTCTAGTAACAAAGCCATCTACACAACCAAATTAGTTTCATACAAGTAGGGCGTAAAAAATGTGGCCAAATGCATATGGCCAAAACAATGGTGTTTTATAGGCCGAAAGAAAAATGTTTGATACAAAGGAATAATGTGCCCATGAACATGAAATTTGCCATTTTAAAATGTACACTTTTAAGAAAAGCACATGGAGCAGCACGAACGTAATAAACATAAAGAATAGGAACACAGCACAACTATTTACTTTTTTGCAGCACTCTCCGGATATTTCTGTACTGCTCATGTTCTCGTAATTTGAGGTCCGACCACCGCTTCCTGAGCTGATCTTTCGATCATCGTACCCCGAAATTCCGGTGCAGACTCCTGACCACTTTCGCCATGATCTTGGCCTTTCTGACATTGGGGTTGGGGTAAGGTCCATACTTTCCATCATAGTCGGTCTTCTTTAGGATGTCTACCATCTCCAACATCTCCCCAAAGGACATATTTGAGGCCTTAAATCTCCTTCTGGATCGGGACGTCTCCGGATCTGGGCTTTTACTCCTCCTCCTCCTCGTTCCTGTAATTAGCACGCACCTGCTGTGTCTCCGCCATGTGCTCTTCCCCCACTGCACAGAACGAAAAGGGGCGGGGAATAGACTAGAAAGAACGTCAGGGGCGGGCGGAGTTATACGCATGCGCAGTGTGTATAAAGGGTAACACGCGTGCGTATTGCGTCCGATCTGTGAGCGGAGGAAGGAGCATCGGAGGCGCCGATCGTGATAACGAAGGTAAGATCTAAACTTGGGCCTATACTGCTTCAAAATTGAAGCCTATATTGTAACAAGATTAGGAGAGTTTGGCCTGACCTTAGGGTTTGTCTTGTGTTGTGTCTTGCAGAGAAAATGGATGGCTTCAACGACCACAATTTCCTCCCCCTGTTCATAGACAAGTACAGGGAGCTGCCCTGTCTGTGGCAGGTGAGACATCCTCATTATAATAATAAACAAAAGAGGCAGGCAGCGCTGGAGAAACTGCTGGAGTTGGTGACGCCGGTGGTCCCCACAGCAACCATCCCTTATTTAAAAACCAAAACTGGTGGCCTGAGGAGCACTTATCTAAGGGAGCGCAAGAAGGTCACGGATTCCCAGAGATCCGGAGCTGCAGCAGATGACATTTATGTCCCCAGGCTGTGGTACTATGAGAGACTGCGATTTCTGTCAGACCACACTGAAGTCAGGGAATCCCTCTCCACTCTTCCTTCCACTCTTCCTTTCACCCCAGCTGATGCTTCCGATGTCCAACCTGGGCCTTCCAGCCAGGAAGAAGTGGAGGAGCCCAGCTGGACAGGTATAGCATTGTTCTACTGATTTTTGGTCAATAAATAAATTATGTTTATTAGATGTTATTAATGATCACTAATTGCTGATTGAAAAAAAGTGTTTTACATATCAATAGACAGTAGTGGGCACCCAAAATTGGGACAAGAATGAAAAATGCTGGGCTCAGAATGATAGTCTGTTATTTGTTAACATTCATTTTGAAACAGTCAGGAGGTGAAAATTGTGTGTAATTGATGAATAAAAAACTAAAACTATGTCCCTTTTTCATACACAGGAAGACCTCAGCCAGGAGGAGGCTGTGGAATGTGGCAGCCAGGAGGAGGCGGGGGTTAGTGGCAGCCAGGAGGAGGTGGGGCTAAGTGTCAGCCAGGAGAAGCCTGGGACCAGTCGCAGCCTGACAGAATCACAGGTTCCTCCCCTCCGCCTTCCATACAAAAGACCCAGGAAGGGGAGTCACGTTCAGGATTCTGCACTGCACTCTGATTCTGCTTATTCAGGAGGCTTCTGCGTCCCTCCGAGCCTTACCCACTCCTGAAGAGGCCTTTGCCTGCATGGCTGCCAGAAAACTGCAGGGCATGCAGGAGGGTCAACGCCTCATGTGTGAGCAACTTATTTATAAAGTCCTAACTAAGGGGGTGTGTGGTGAAATCACACCCAAGACCGACGTGATTGAGTTGGACCATCCTCCTCCTCCTGCTGCCACAACTCCACCACCAGAGCCACAGCGTGGAAGGAAGCATGGAAGGAAGACCAGAGAGTGGAGGCCCTGGGTTCAGTCTGGTCTGACAAAAGCTGCAGTCTCTTGTATGACCACAGCCTGGGGACACAGATGTCATCTGCTGCTTTCCGGATCTCTGGGACTTCTGGACCAGACTGCACTTCCTTAGATAAGGACTCCTCAGGCCACCAATTTTGCTTGAAAATAGTTGATGTGTGCCCTGGGGGTCCAAGGCTTCACCCATTTCTGCTGTTTCTCCAGCGTTGCCTCCCTCTTTGTTTAGTTGTGAGCCCTTAATAAATGAATTTTTTTGGAAAATTATACTCTCCTATGTGTGTTTTCATCCAAAAAGGACAGTTTGTTGGTGACGATTCAGGTACATTTCTAAAGTACAATGTGAAATTAACAAGAGACAACAACACCAAACAATCTCCTACAGATTAAATATAACAACATATCAATCGTGTTGTGGTAACTTGACACACAAAACACACACAAAAATATTCTGGAGTAAAAATAAAAATACAATAAAACAAAGATCAGCCTTGAAAAAAATACAAACCAAAAAAAATAATCTGCCTTAAAACAAAAAAAAAACAATACAACACAAAAATAATGTCAGATGTGACAAATCAAAATATATTGAGGGAATCCCGATAAATAGTAAAGAAAGAAGTTTGTGAGAGCGTGATGAAAGTGCTGTATCAATTGCGAACGCTAAGTTTACCAGACTGAGCTGTTCCGTGTTGGAATTTCTTCTGAGCATGCGTGGCACGTTGTGCGTCGGAACAGGCCACACACGGCCGGAATTGACGAGATCGGATTTTGTTGTTGGAAAATTTTATAGCCTGCTCTCAAACTTTGTGTGTCGGAAAATCCGATGGAAAATGTCCGATGGAGCCCACACACAGTCGGAATTTCCGACAACACACTCCGATTGGACATTTTCCATCGGAAAATCCGACTGTGTGTAGGGGGCATTACTGTTATACTGTAATGTTACTTTGTTTTATTGTTAATCATTTGCTTAGCAGGTACGCCATTCAGTTGCAGCTCGGATTTATTTATCTTGACAGCAACAGCGTTTGCTCCCACGATACATAAAGCCGTGACTCCAGCGCTGTCGGAGGTGATTTCACCACCACAGTTACATACTTCAGCATATATGCCGAAGCGTGGGGGCAGCAGAGGGCGGAGGAGCGATTTGCTCCTAACTTTTGCGGGAGGATGCCCCCATGCTTCGGCATATATATACGGCGCATGTATGCCCGTCATTAGAAGTGGGTGGATGAAGGGAGGTATTCTAATGGTGGGCATACCCACCGATCAATCTCTTTTTTTCGTTCAGCCCACAGGCTGCATGAAAAAAAAAGTTTACAGGGCGCATGCGCGGCGCTCTGTGACATGGACGCCTGATTACAGAGCTCCGTACCGCTCCGAGCATTCGGCACTCCCCGCAACGGATCCACTCGCCCCCAACACCCGCAATCGGGAGCGGAGCACGGCGGCTACCCCCAGGACAGAGACAGGGCATATTGCAGCAACCAAACGGACCCCAGAGGACTGTTTTTCGGCTGGGTCTCCCACAGCACAGACACCTAAGATGGCGGCGGAGCGGCACACAAGCGATGCTGCACACACAGGCACAGCTGATTCCTCTCCCTGGCGCACTGCTCTGCTTAAAGAGGTATGTGGAGAGGCTCCTCTGCCCCATATTATCTTAGATCCAGAATCTCCTGCCTCCACATTGTCCTTATTAGATCAGACCCTGGATGGGCTTCACATACCTCACACAGCCTCATCCCCCCAGAGGCCTGTCATACAGCAACAAGATGTGCATCAGTTCTCCTCATGTCCCACTGATATCTCAATGCTCTTTAACAAATTCGCAGAAATGCTTGATAAATGACTTGCACAAACTGCTGCCAAAATAACTTCAGATATCACCTCTGACATTAAATCAGACCTACAATCTCCTGGGATCCCGCATTGAGCATATTGAAACTAAAATTGATGCCACAATTGATCGGGTCAATCAAAATACGGATCGCTTTCAAGAACTCACTGATCAGCTGGAGGGGGCCATCGCCAAAATCGATGACCTTGAAAATAGGTCCAGATGGCTGAACTTTAGGATAAGGGGTCTTCCTGAGACTTTCACGGACATTCCGGAAGCAGTCCACTCTCTCATCAAATACCTGATATCAGAGCCCACAGGTTGGAGCTCGATAGGGCCCACAGAGCCCTAGGTCCTCCTCGCTCGGATGGTCTTCACAGGGACATTGTGGTAAAACCTCACTACTACAACGTTAAGGAGGAGGTCATGAGGAGGGCTCGCACCATGCCCCAAATCCAGCTCCTGGGTCATTCAGTTCAGGTGTACGCTGAGATTTCTCCTTATACTATTCAAAGACGGCGAGCACTTAAACCACTTCTGAATGTTTTCACACAGAAATATGTGAAATACTGGTGGCTTTTCCCACTGAGCCTCAAATTTGAATTTAACGGGAAGCCTTTCAGATTTTCTACACTAGCGGAAGGAGAACTTTTACTGAAAAAACTGGGACTCTTGAACACTGATCCATCATCACCGATGCAGTCTTCTCCATCACTCCTACCCAAACGACCACCTCCACCCAGCCCTCTGACTCCTACGTGGCAAAAACCCAAGTATAAGAAAGCCAAGGAAACCCTGCTACCTGAACCACCGGACTCTCTTTTTTTCTCCCTTTACATCCTTTTTGGGATGTGGACATGCCTTACCCCTTCACCACACAGGTCTCCCCCCCCCCTTTTTTTTTTTTTTTTTGTGGAGCACCTGTCTGGTTCTGGGGGGCGTTGAAAGTTTTTGATCCTGTTTTTTGGGGTTATACCCTCTTCGTGAAATTTTTTTTTTTTTTTTAATAATTTTGTCATGGGGGTCAATTTTAACTTGTGATCCTTTCTGCTCCCTCCCGTTATAGATATAATTCTCAGTTATTAATGGGATAGGGAGTGTATCCTAATATATTGCTGTCATAGTTTTTTAGGGGTGCCGTGCACGGGGCGGTACCTTTGCGCCTCATCCTTCCCTCGAAGTCAGATTGCAGTTATTCCTACTTCGGGTGGGGATTTCCTCCACGAGTTTGGAGGTAACACATTTATATCTCGGGATATGATGAACATTTTTTTCACATATCCCTGGATCTTCTTCTCTTCTCCTACTATTCTTCTGCTTTTTCTCTCTCTTAATCCCCTTACTAAATTTCTACTCTTTTCAGTGACGTGTGCAGTCTCGCTTGCCCACGGGACCGGGGATCGTGCTCTGAGGATCCTAACATTGATACATAACCACATACCACCCATCAATTGGAAGGTAGGTGATTGGGGTTTACTGGCAACTTAACCTATCCTGCTCCATGGCTGACCACACCACCTCCTCACAGGCCCTACGCCTGGCCTCACATAACGTACAGGGGCTTAATTCCCCACTTAAGCATCGGAAAGTCTTTCAGTATTATCATGACCAAAAAATAGACATACTATTTCTTCAGGAAACACACTTTCCAAGATCTTACGCTCCGTCTTTTATACATGCCAAATTCCCCACATTTTTTCTTGCCAATTCTGATACAAAAACCAAAGGGGTGGGAATTTTCTTCTCCCGCAAAACGCAATTTTCACTAACTTCAGAATTTAGGGACCCTGATGGCAGGTTCATTCTAGTGAAGGGACTCATTGATGGTCAGATTTACTCACGAATCTCATATTATGCACCTAACCGAGGACAATCCAAATTTTTCCAATCCCTCTTTCTCACCCTTGCTCCAATGCTGGAGGGCATGGTCCTTTACGGCGGTGATTCCAACATAGCATTTGACGCAGGAAAGGATAAGTCTAGACCCCCGGGAAGGGATGGAGTGCGCCCCACCAGACAGAGCCTCAATGTAGCCAGACAGATCTTCCAGCAGGGTCTGGTAGATGCTTGGAGGGAACTAAATCCTGGTACTCGGGATTATACGCATTATTCCAGCCCCCACAATACTTTCGCCAGAATTGATCACTTTTTCATTATGCAAAAACATATCCCGCTGGTGTGTAAAGTAGTCATTAAAGACTCTGTCTGGTCGGACCATTCCTTCCTTCTCTTAATCATACACAAATCTGTAACTCTTCACCAAGGGTTTCATTTGGAAATTAAATGCCTCTTTACTCAGCAATCCCTCACATGTCAATGAACTTAGCAAAGATATTCAGGAATATTTCTTACATCAGGGCTCGACAAACCCCGGGCGCCAGGTCGCATTTGCGACTAGAATTAGCGACCTGGTGCCTGGGGCGGCACAGCTGGGGGTATCCTGTCTCTGTGTGGACTCCGACCCCCCCCGTGCGATCGCGTCGGGTCGCGCCGGCCGGTAATTGAGGCCCCGGCTTTGCGGCCTTCTTCGGTGGTAGTTCTGGAGTCCTTCTGAAATCTGGCGCCATCTTGTGGTGGCCGTTGGTATTGCAACCAGCAATGCTAATGCAATGCTAATGCAAAATACCTGCCTTTTTTCACTGCCCGCCCATCTCCTTCCCAAAGTGGAGAAGAGAAGGAAGTGAATGTGGGAATAGCCTTTTTTTTTCGTAATAGATTTTATTTTTATTTATATTTATATAAAAACTGTTTATTTATTTTTTTCCTAATTAAAATTAATTTATTTGTTATCTCCCTGCTTGGCCCCTTTCACATGGGCTGTCTGATCAGGTTCGCCTGTCTGTTTTTCAGGCGGACCTGATCGGACCCTTAGAGCCCTTTCACACCGAGCCACGGGGGGCGTCGGTGGTAAAGCGGCGCTATTTTTAGCGCTGCTTTACCGTCGTTTTAGTGACGCTATTCGGGCCTCTAGCAGGGCGGTCTTTTTCTGTGTAAATTTAAGATTAGTTATTTTTTATACTGAAAATAAAGCTTTGTCGGTCGTTTAAAAAAAACCTGGCTCCTAACTTTTTTAGCTGGCTCCTAGATTCCAAGCAAATTTGTCAAGCCCTGTCTTACATAATGATGTTGATAATATCTCTCCCATCACACTGTGGGCTGCTCACAAAGCCTATGTAAGGGGTAAGCTAATCCAAATGTCCGCTAGAATAAACAAAGCCCGCAAACTGGAAATAGCTAGACTTTAAAGTGAATTTTCTCACTTCAGTAAACAACATAAACGCAACCCCACTGTTACATCGACAGCTAGCCTTGAATCCGCGCGCATGGCTCTTAATCTATCCCTCACGGCCGTTGCGGAGAAAAGTCTACGATGGGATGGAGGGAGGTTCTATTATCAAAAGGACAAATTGGGTGCCATGTTGGCACGCAGGCTTACTCCTAGGCTGAGGGTGCGCACTTTACCTAAGATACGTTTAAGTACTGGCTCCCTATCACAGAATCCTCTGAAAATCATGGAATCCTTTCATGATTTTTACCGATATTTATATAGTACTCAAGGGTCGGAACCCTCGTCTCACACAATTGACTCCTATCTGAGCTCCCTGAAGCTCCCTAAGCTACGAGAGCATCATAAAGACAGCCTTGAAAATCCTATTTCTGCGGAGGAAGTATCTCAGGTCATTCATGACCTCAAAAATGACTCCGCTCCTGGTCCAGATGGCTTTTCAGCCCCGTATTACAAGCACTTCTCCCAGCAGCTTTCTCCATATCTAGCTCGCTTTTATAATAAGTTACGAGCTGGGGGTCAATTAGACAAGACGCTTTATTCGGCTTTCATTACAGTAATACCAAAGCCAGGTAAGGACACTAGCTGTACAGCTAATTACAGACCCATATAATTGATCTACAATGACCTAAAAATCTTAACTAAAATCTTAGCTAATAGAATATCCTCCTTTATAAGCCTGTATATTCATGGGGATCAGGTGGGCTTCATTCCTGGGAGACAGGGTCCAGACCAGATCAGGAGAGCGATAGATATAGTTTTGTTACTAAACTCCGGCTGGGACAAAGGACTCCCTCAGCAGGGATTCGTTTTGTCTCTGGATCTAATGAAAGCTTTTGACTCTGTCTCCTGGGCCTTCCTGTTCCCGATACTAAAAAAGTGGGGTTTCGGTCAAACCTTTATGAATATAATAGGAGCACTATACGATACCCCAGTTGCACAAGTCAAAATGCAGGGTTACTATTAGGACTCTTTTCCGATCCTAAGTGGTACTAGACAAGGCTGCCCTTTGTCTCCATTGATTTTTGCCGTAGTCATCGAGACACTAGCTAGCGCAATCCGGCATAATCCGGACATACAGGGAGTGCGTTGTGGCCAACAAACCCACAAGTGCGCCCTCTTTGCTGATGATGTTTTACTTTTCATCACCTCGCCACTTACTTCTTTACCTAACCTATACAAGGTGCTCGATGACTTCAGCAAGGTATCTGGTCTTAGGGTTAATTACTCTAAATCTATGGCGCTAAACATTAATCTACCGACCTCCGTGATGGCCTTACTTAAAACCGACTTTCGATTCAGTTGGGGGGAAAAAATGATCCCCTATCTGGGTATCAACCTTACTTCATCAATTGACAATCTCTACAATGCTAATTTCCCCCCACTTTTTCGTAAATTAGGAGAGGACTTATCCAGATGGGACAAAATGGGGCTGTCTTGGCTAGGTAGAATCAATTCTGTAAAACTAACTTTGCTACCACGTGTTCTTTATCTCTTTAGGTCCTTACCGATACCTATCCCCAAAGATCACCTCAGGAAGTTTCAATCGAAAATTATTAAATTTATATGGGGTGGAAAGGGACATAGAATTGCCAAGGAGACTCTGTTCAGGAGCAGGGATCAAGGAGGAGTGGGTTTACCTAATCTTCTTTGGTATCATCAAGCAGCGCAACTCTCCCAACTGTCCACTGTATATTCTAGGGTTGCTCACCCAGATTAGGTTCATATGGAGCGACAGGCTATACCTCAATTTACTTTAGATTACATTATCTGGTCCCATCCTAGATCTAGACCTGCCATCATGGTCCCTACACTTTCCCACTCCCTGACACTGTGGGACTCTCTCAAACATAACCCTCGAATAGTATCAAATTAGCATCCGCTGTCCCATATATTCCGAAATCCTCTTTTTCCCCCAGGCATGGACATACAAGCATTCCAATGGTGGCTAGATAAGGGGATGTATAGAATAGGACACTTTGCGAATCCTACGGGACCCCTCACTCTGACCCACTGCATCAACAAACTTGACATGCCCAACACTGAAAGATTTCGTTTCAGACAGATATTTCACTTTCTGCAGTCTCTTAGGTCCCCCAGTCATACCCCACTTTCGATCACGGAATACGAGCGGTGGTGTGGTCAAGCTGTGGAGCAGAGGGGAGGGATCTCAGTGATTTACCAATCGCTAGCTAGGGCTGAGACTAAATCACTCTTTATGCGAGAATGGGAGAGTGATCTCCATCACACATGGAGTATTGAGGAATGGCATAGAGCTTCCCTTGCAGCATCTAAGGGCATATTGAATATAGCTTTAATTGAAGCAAATCTGAAAGTCCTTATGTGATGGTACATGGTCCCTCTCAAACTCTCCAAAATCTACCCCAGTGCTTCCCCTATGTGCTTCCGAAATTGTGGACATATAGGGTCCATGTTACACATTTGGTGGGACTGCCCTAAAATCAGGGGTTTATGGAATAGGATCTTTCATACCATCAGGAAAATAACAGGCTTCCCAATCCAAAAGTCTCCTTAGCTGGCTCTCCTAAATTTTCCCTGCCCTAAAACTCCTAAAGTAGTTTATTATGCTAATTTTCCTGGGGACCAAACTCACGATTGCACGGGCCTGGAAGAGATCTACTGTTTCATTTCTCTTGGTTAAGAGAAAGATTTCATGGATCATGGCCCAGGAGAAGACGGTTAGTATTCTCCTGGACACTACTGCTAAACACGATGCCACCTGGGACCCATGGGTTAAATATATATCTCCGCCACCTTTGTCTACAGCTTGACCTGGACCTGTGGTTGAGCGAGTACCGCACCGTCTCATGATGTATCATTTCTTGTTCTCTATCCTCTCTTTTCTTCTCTCTCTCTCCTTTCCTATCTTTTTCCCTTATTTACCCTATAGATTTTTGGCATACAGGTTAGACTGCCTTGCTAACACTTACAGAAGTTACTATAATCCATTACCTTATTATAGATGATAGGCTTCTTCAGATACTTAACAAAGCTTATTTACTGCTGACTGAACCTATGATATCTCTTTCCTCGCTAGTTGGATAGTCACATGCAAACCTTACCATAAGCTCTACTAGTTATTCTGTCTTCCTAGGTATAATACTCATGATAGACACCTCAGGTTTGAATTCACTAATCCTATTACAGACGTTACTACATTATTATTTCATCATATATCTCTGGTTTACTGGTATTGCTTCTCCTGAGTGGTGGACCTCCCCTCCTAGCACAGCGAGCTCCCATGTGGGGTGCTGAAGTAGGGGAGTGGCTCCTCTTTTTGGAGTCGATCTTATGGAATTCAATGTAATGATTACGACATATCTTTCTGTGTCCTACAAGCAGTTTATGATCTGCCAACTACTTTATGTGTATGAGTATAAGTTGATCTTTTGGTAAGACCTGTAATCTTGATCTTCCTTATTGTTTTGTTAACTTCTCAATAAAACTATTGAAAGAAAAAAAAGAAAAAAAGTTTACAATATATGCCCAACAAGGACCACTACTACGTTGCTGGACTTTGAGTGGTTATACCAGAATGGTGCCTGCAGGTTTAGGTATCATCTTGGTATCATTCTTTTCAGCCAGCGGTCGGCTTTCATGTAAAAGCAATCCTAGCGACTAATTAGCCTCTAGACTGCTTTTACATGCAGTGGGAGGGAATCGCCCCACCGTCTTCCATTTTTTTCTCTGGCTCTCCTGTCCCAACAGGGAACGTGAGAATGCAGCGGGTGATTCAGCCAGCTGACCATAGAGCTGATCAGAGGCCAAAGTGGCTCCAAACATCTCTGTGGCCTAAGAAACCGGAAGCTACGAGCATTTCATGACTTAGATTTCGCCGGATGTAAACAGCGCCATTGGGAAATTGGGAAAGCATTTTATCACACCGATCTGAAGGCGGTGCTTGGTTTTTGGGGGCCCCGTACGCAGCTAGGCTCCCAAAAAGTCCCACACATGTGGTATCCCCGCACTCAGGAGAAGCAGCAGAATGTATTTTGGGGTGTAATTGCACATATGCCCATTGCATGTTTGAGCAATATATCATTTAGTGACAACTTTGTACAAAAAATAAAAATGTCACCTTCCCGCAACTTGTGTCAAAATATAAAATATTCCATGGACTCAACATGCCTCTCAGGAAATAGCTTGGGGTTTCTACTTTCCAAAATGGGGTCATTGGGGGGGGGGGGTTGTGCCATCTTGGCATTTTATGGCCTTCAAAACTGTGATAGATAGTGAGGAGTGAAATCAAAAATTTATGCCCTTAGAAATCCTGAAGGCGGTGCTTGGTTTTTGGGGCCCTGTACGCAGCTAGGCTCCCAAAAAGTCCCAAACATGTGGTATCCCTATACTCAGGAGAAGCAGCTAAATGTATTTTGGGGTGCAACTCCACATATGCCCATGGCCTGTGTGAACAATATATCATTTAGTAACAACTTTTTGTAATTTTTTTTTTTTTTTGTCATTATTCAATCACTTGGGACAAAAAAATTAATATTCAATGGGCTCAACATGCCTCTCAGCAATTTCCTTGGGGTGTCTACTTTTCAAAATGGGGTCATTGGGGGGGGTTTGTACTGCCCTGCCATTTTAGCACCTCAAGAATTGACATAGGCAGTCATAAACTAAAAGCTGTGTAAATTCCAGAAAATGTACCCTAGTTTGTAGACACTATAACTTTTGCGCAAACCAATAAATATACACTTATTGCCATTTTTTTATCAAAGACATGAGGCCGAATACATTTTGGCCTAAATGTATGACTAAAATTGAGTTTATTGGATTTTTTTTATAACAAAAAGTAGAAAATATATTTTTTCAAAATTTTCGGTCTTTTTCCATTTATAGCGCAAAAAATAAAAATGGCAGAGGTGATCAAATGCCATCAAAAGAAAGCGCTATTTGTGGGAAGAAAATTATGCAAATTTCGTTTGGGTACAGCATTGCATATCTGCGCACTTAGCAGTTAAAGCGACGCAGTGCCAAATTGTAAAAAGTGCTCTGGTCAGGAAGGGGGTATATCCTTCCAGGGCTGAAGTGGTTAAACATATACATAAGTTGGTGCATACATATTCCAAAGTAATGAAAAGTTTATCAACCTGTTGCCGCCCGCCCACCATCATATGACGTGATGGACTTTGAGCGGGGATATCTGAATGATGCCTGTAGCTACAGACATCATTCAGATATTGTCGTTTTCAGCTGGCAATTCCCTACACCATAAAGATGATCATAGCAGATGTTCTGCCACTTGATCGTTCTTACAGGAGGCGAGAGGGGATGCCCCCTCCTGCCGCCCTCCGGTGCATCTACTGACTCACCCCTACGATCGGTGAGTCGAACACAGGATCCGCCGGCCCCAGATGTTGATCATATTTCCATATTTCCAGAGATTTCCAGTGGACCAGATGGTTGCCGGAGTCTCTATGGTCGTTGGAGGCCGGGCGCGATGTTATGACATCACGCCCGGCCTCTGAATTCAAAAAAGGGCGCCGCCTCGGCTAAGAAGCTGTGATCGGTGTATTTTTGGTTTTTATTTCAGGCTTCCCAGCCTAGAGCTGAGATATGAGGTCTTATTGACCCCATATCTCACTGTAAAGAGGACCTGTCATGTCATATTCCTATTACAAGGGATGTTTACATTCCTTGTAATAGGAATAAAAATGATAAAAAAAAGTTTTTTTCAAAAAAGTGTCAAACTAAAAAGAATAAAGTATAATTAACAATAAAAAACACGCAGAAGCGAACGCATACGTAAGTCCTGCCCACATATGAAAACGGTGTTCAAACCACACATGTGAGGTATCACCGCGAACGTTGGAGTGAGAGCAATAATTTTGTCCCTAGACCTCCTCTGTAATATATATATATATATATATATATATATATATATATATATATAGATATAGATATAGATATAGATATATATATATATATATATATATATATATATATATATATATCTATAAATATATAGATATATATATATCTATATATATTTATGGTTGGAGCCCTCCGTCCTGAGAGATATGAAGCACATAAACACGTCACAAGACTAACAACATAAAATAGACCTGAAGTGTGCCCTGGCCTGCTGTATGGTAAACCCAGATCTGCTGGGTGGTATGCCAGAGAAGGGCGCATACCTTAAGAAAGTAATGTATGTTTCTGTAGAGAAATTGTTTGAAGAGAAGTACCCCAAGAAGGGGAATGGGTGGGTGGGTACCGCGCACTGGAACCGACACAGACCATCCTGGGTGGTCTGGTTAAATACCCTCCAGGCTCCTCCCATAACTTCAGGCCAGTAAACAGGCCTTCCTATTTATGGTCGGAGCCCTCCGTCCTGAGAGATATGAAGCATATAAACACGTCACAAAACTAACAACATAAAATAGACCTGAAGTGTGCCCTGGCCTGCTGTATGGTAAACCCAGATCTGCTGGGTGGTATGCCAGAGAAGGGCGCAAAAAGACTTGGTTAGGGAGGTAATGATTTAAGTTTACTGACATACTACGGGGCAAGCTTGCCAAAGGCTTGTGACATTTCTGTTTGTGGATTGGGAATGTATCGAGCGAAGCAAGCGAATTTCCACCTGCCCATCTTCTTGATGACGTGGTCCGGGACCCCGTTTCGTGAGGCTGCTGATGCTACTCCAATGCGAAAGAATTTCCAGAGAATTGTCCGGGGTCAAGGCCTAAGTTGGGCAAAAGATTTCTAACGTGTCTAGTGAACTGGTTGCTACTTTGAGGGCTAGTAGGGAACGATAGTAATGGTTGCCCTCCGAGAGGTCGGGCAGATGAGCTAATAACTGGTCTAGAATGGCCACGGGGCACCAGGCGTTACGAGTCTGGGAAGTATGATATCTATACCGGGACCAGACTGTTGTGTTTCGGACACCATGAGGTGCCGGATGAAGTAACTTTGGTGGCGTGTCAGGTGGCGTCTATGTAACATGTTACTGGGACCGTGAATTCACTGGGGCATAAGAAACCGCAAAAATCCAGGTAGATGGCTGCGTGAACGACCGGGCTGAAATTAACCCAAAGGGGAATGTGACAGGATGGTAGACCTGTCTCGGAATATGGCGCTGGTCGCAGGCAGGCGTTTACTGTTGATTTGGAGTTGTCTGTGACTACCGTGCAGTATAGACTTGACCGCATGGGCGACAACCAAAGATGGTTTGGTAGGATTTTGTAAGGAGATGAAATGCTGGATGCCAGCTAAGTAGAGACTAATGGTATAGTGTGAAAATGCCAACTGTGTGTGGCAAGATGATATGAAGGCCAGGATGTGATGGAAATCTCCTGATACTGCCCCAGGGTTTGAGGCTAGGAACCTGTCATGGATTTTCCAGGCAGTACGGTAGTCAGGGCGTTGTGAGAAAATGATAGATTAATAAGGCGGGTAGCATTGTGAAGGTGTTTGTTTTAATCCGAGGTTAGCTACGACCAATGTGGGATAAGAAACATGGTCGGGTCGGTTCCAGATCCCTGCGAAAGAATAACGCAAAGTTAAAACGGGTAGTGCGTCGGCCAGAGTATTGCATTTGCCTGGGATGTAGATGCAGCGAACATTATTTCGTGCTGTGGGGATAGTTGCACCAGCCTGCTCAGGAAGGCCATGATGGCCAGCGAGTTGAACCTGCTTTTATTTATAATACTAGCTGTGGCTTGGTTGTCTGTGGTAAACAACAGTGTTTGTCCTGCCCAGTTACTGCGCCAGACATGAGCTGCTGCAACAATGGGGTAGAGTTCAAACAAAGAAAAGGACTAACTGAAGCCGGGAATCAAAAGGATTTCTGATGGCCATGGCCCTTCAATTCAAAGATAGCCAAAAAATTGACGCGAGGACCTGTGGAGGCTGCGGAGTCCGTGACTACCTGAGATGAAGAGGGAGATGCTAACGGAATGAACATTGACATACCATTCCAGTTGATGAGAAATTCATTCCATCTGGGCAGATCCGCTATTTCTGGCACGTCTAATTTAAGGATTTAGTCAGGAACTTGTACTTGGGAGAGAAACACTAGGAGGCGTGAGATAAGGGTCACCTCGAGTCTGGTTTTTTAAGTGCTACTAAAAAGATGAAGTGGGCTGTATGAGCGCCACTGAGTGTGCTTGCAGAGATTGCAAGGAGTATATGTTGAGATGCATGTTTGCAGCGATTGCAAATGGGTATATGCTGAGATGCATGTTTTTGCAGCGATTGCAAGGAGTATATACTGAGATGCATGTTTTTGCAGCGATTGCAAGGGGTATATACTGAGATGCGTGTTTTTGCAGCGATTGCCAGGGGTATATACTGAGATGCGTGTTTTTTGCCGTGACTGCAAAATGGGTAAATGCTGAGATGCGTGTTTTGCAGCGATTGCAAGGAGTTTATACTGAGATGCGTGTTTTGCAGCAATTGCAAAAAATGGGTATATGCTGAGACGCGTGTTTTGCAGTGATTGCAAGTGGGTAAACACTAAGATGCGTGTATTTGCAGCAATTGCGAGGAGTTTATACTGAGATGCATGTTTTGCAGTGATTGCAAACGGGTATGTGGTAAGTTGCGTGTATTTGTAGCAATTGCAAGGAGTTTGTACTGAGATGCATATTTTACAGAGATTGCAAAATGGGTATATGCTGAGACGCGTGTTTTGCAGCGATTGCAAGGAGTATATACTGAGATGCGTGTTTTTGCAGCGATTGCAAGGAGTATATACTGAGATGCATGTTTTGCCGTGATTGCAAAAAATGGGTAAATGCTGAGATGCGTGTTTTGCAGCGATTACAAGGAGTTTATACTGAGATGCGTGTTTTGCAGCGATTGCAAGTGGGTAAACACTAAGATGCATGTATTTGCAGCAATTGCAAGGAGTTTATACTGAGATGCGTGTTTTGCAGTGATTGCAAATGGGTATGTGGTAAGATGCGTGTATTTGTAGCAATTGCAAGGAGTTTGTACTGAGATGCATATTTTACAGAGATTGCAAAATGGGTATATGCTGAGATGCGTGTTTTTGCAGCGATTGCCAGGGGTATATACTGAGATGCGTGTTTTTTGCCGTGACTGCAAAATGGGTAAATGCTGAGATGTGTGTTTTGCAGCGATTGCAAGGAGTTTATACTGAGATGCGTGTTTTGCAGCAATTGCAAAAAATGGGTATATGCTGAGACGCGTGTTTTGCAGTGATTGCAAGTGGGTAAACACTAAGATGCGTGTATTTGCAGCAATTGCGAGGAGTTTATACTGAGATGCATGTTTTGCAGTGACTGCAAACGGGTATGTGGTAAGTTGCGTGTATTTGTAGCAATTGCAAGGAGTTTGTACTGAGATGCATATTTTACAGAGATTGCAAAATGGGTATATGCTGAGATGCGTGTTTTGCAGCGATTGCAAGGAGTATATACTGAGATGCGTGTTTTTGCAGCGATTGCAAGGAGTGTATACTGAGATGCATGTTTTGCCGTGATAGCAAAAAATGGGTAAATGCTGAGATGCGTGTTTTGCAGCGATTACAAGGAGTTTATACTGAGATGCGTGTTTTGCAGCGATTGCAAGTGGGTAAACACTAAGATGCGTGTATTTGCAGCAATTGCAAGGAGTTTATACTGAGATGCATGTTTTGCAGTGATTGCAAACGGGTATGTGGTAAGATGCGTGTATTTGTAGCAATTGCAAGGAGTTTGTACTGAGATGCATATTTTACAGAGATTGCAAAATGGGTATATGCTGAGATGCGTGTTTTTGTTTTGTTTTTTTTTTTCAGCAAATGCAAGGAGTTATGATGAGATGCGTGTCTTGCTGTGATTGCAAGGAGTTATGATAAGATGCGTGTCTTGCAGCGATTGCAAGGAGTTATGATGAGATGCGTGTCTTGCAGCGATTGCAAGGAGTCATGATGAGATGCATGTCTTGCAGCGATTGCAAGGAGTTATGATGAGATGCGTGTCTTGCAGCGATTGCAAGGAGTTATGATGAGATGCGTGTCTTGCAGCGATTGCAAGGAGTTATGATGAGATGCGTGTCTTGCAGCGATTGCAAGGAGTTATGATGAGATGCGTGTCTGTGAATGTTAATGCTTTAATACACGTAAGGCTGAAGATCTGAATCCTAAGTTCCACTGTATTCGTAAGCACCGATGCAACTAGTTCAAACCGGGCTGAGGTGTAAGCACCGGTGGGGTTTATTTGTGAAAGATCAGTCGAAGAAGTTTTGTATTGCCCAGGATCCGAATCGTTGAGCTGGTGCTGCGATTTGGACTCGGATCGGTCGGTGGAGTTGTACGGTTGGTGGAGTTCGTATTGCCGAGGATCCGAATCATTGCACTGATGCTGTGACTAGATTCGGATTGGTTGTGGATGTGAGGTGACGAGGGGGCTTGTATGGATTGCTGGATTGCTGGATCCGAATCGCTGAGCCGGTGCTGCGACTGGACTCGGATCGGTTGGTGATGCTTTGTATTGCAGAGGATCCGAATCATTGAGCCGGTGCTACGACTGGACTCAGATTGGACGGTGGGGTTTGTAATGCCGAGGATTCTGCATCATTGACCCGGTATGCGACTGGACTCAGATCGGTCGGTGAAAGTTGGGTTGGCAAGGATCCGAATCGTTGAGCCAGTGCTACGACTGGACTCGGATCGGTTGGTGACGCTTTGTATTGCAGAGGATCCGAATCATTGAGCCGGTGCTACGACTGGACTCGGATTGGTCAGGGAAAGTTGGGTTGGCAAGGATCCAAATCGTTTAGCCAATGCTACAACTGGACTCGGATTGGACGGTGGGGTTTGTAATGCTGAGGATTCTGAAACATTGAGCCGGTATGTGACTGGACTCGGATCGGTCGGTGAAGTTGGGTTGGCAAGGATCCGAATCGTTGAGCCGGTGCTGCGACTGGACTCGGATTGGACGGTGGGGTTTGTAATGCCAAGGATCTTTAATCATTGAGCCGGTATGCGACTGGACTCGGATCAGTTGGTGAAAGTTGGTTTGGGAAGGATCCGAATCGTTAACCCGGTGCTACGACTGGACTCGGATTGGGTGGTGGGGTTTGTAATGCTAAGGATCCGAATCATTGAGGCGGTGTTGCGACTGGCACGGATTGGTCAGATGAAAGAAGCACACTGTTGGTGAGTGCTTGTGTATGCTGAGGATCCGGATCATTGAGCCGGTGTTGCGACTGGACTCGGATCGGTCGGATGAAAGAAGCACACTGTTGGTGACTGCTTGTGTATGCTGAGGATCCGGATCATTGAGCCGGTGTTGCGACTGGACTCGGATTGGTCGGATGAAAGAAGCACACTGTTGGTGACTGCTTGTGTATGCTGAGGATCTGAATCATAGAGCCGGTGTTGCGACTGGACTCGGGTCGGTGGGATGAAAGAAGCACACTGTTGGTGAGTGCTTATATGCTGAGGATCCGAATCAATGAGCCGGTTTTGCGACTGGACTCGGATCGGTCGGATGAAAGAAGCACACTGTTGGTGAGTGCTTGTGTATGCTGAGGATCCGAATCATTGAGCCGGTGTTGCGACTGGACTCGGATCGGTTGGTGATGTTTGTATTGCCAAGGATCGGAATCTTTAAGCCGGTGCTGCGACTGGACTCGGATCGGCTGACGGTGTTAGTGGTTGAAGGGGCTTGTGATTTGCTGAGGATCTAAATCATAGGGCCGATGTTGCGACTACATTCGTTGTAAGTCACTTGTTCCCGAAGGTGGCTTGTGCTTATTCGTACGGTTCTTACCACCTAGTCGGTAAGATACCAGTGGTGCCGAGTGGAGGCTGTCATGAGTCGTAACATCGCGGATGCGACTGGGCTCGAATGAGGAACGGAGAAAGGCAGTAAGTACGGATGTGTGCGAATAACCGAGTAAGACCTACAAAGTTGTAGGTGGTTTACGAAGGGGAACATAAAGTAACGGTTCGGTAGCAGGAAACCACAAGTGCTACCTGCGACAGTGAGTGTGGGACAATTGATGAAAACCTACGACCAATCTCGAAGGACATGCAGTGAGTTGGTAGAGTCGGCCTCTGCAATGCATCTGATATGAATCAGTTTGTAAAATGTATTAAATTAATCCGATATAAATCGGTAGTAAGGAGTATCTGATACAAATTGGTTGTAGAGTGTATGCCATCCCTTACTGTGAAACTGAACACCTATCAACCACCCATCCCCCCAGGCTAATCAAGTGAGAGAAGGCACCAGGTGGGCTCAACCACACCTCAATCAGCCACAGAAACCTATACAAACAATACATGAATGAGATGGCGACCCCATGGACCATGAATTTTATAACCAGTGAAGCCTATTGCGAGTGATATTGAGAATGACCTATAGTGACTGGAGGCTTGGGTCTACGAATGAATCGTATATTTGTCAGAAGGAACTTTACGAATGTACTATGCCTGTGCCGAATGATGTCGGGACATGAGCGACAACGCTCCGGGGTAGGTTCTTTCACGAAAGGGGTGCAGGATAGGAAGCATAATAAACCGCAAGATTTTGCACATGACACGAAAGTTTGGATACTACCTGCGACCGTGAGTGGGAACTGCCGACGAAGACCACGAATGAAAAGCCGGAGTGCACCTGCGATTGAATGCACAGACTGCCGAACATGAGGTGAGCTGGGAAGAGTCAGCCCTGTGATGTGAACTACCGCGCACTGGAACCGACACAGACCATCCTGGGTGGTCTGGTTAAATACCCTCCAGGCTCCTCCCATAACTTCAGGCCAGTAAACAGGCCTTTATATATATATATATATATATATATATATATATATATATATATATATATATATATATATATATATATATATATATATATATATATAGATAGATATTCTCATAATCTCTATGTATATAGTTTTTATAGTTTGTCTAGTACTTGGGAAATTAGATGTAACTGATTACTCAGCCTGCTCCAGGAGGTATGGTCATTGTTTCTTCTGTATTACCTAGTTTCTGGAGCAAGCTGTGAGTCACTATGCCTATGAAGAGGCTTGGCTATGTTATTAGTGCGCATGCGTGAGAATACCAAGACGATTATGTACTGTGGGCGGAAGTAATGATGATATCAGACGCGGAAGACCACAGTGAGAATGGCGCCAGCTAAGATACAAGAGAAACGAGGAAAAAATAATATATAAATACAGTAAGATAAAGATTTTATGTATATACATAGTGATCAATCGTTTTTTAATTAAGATGTCTTTCATATTATTAGGAAAATGGAATTAATGTGACAGGATTTACCACTTCTTTAAGTGTTGATTGGGAGAGTGAAGTTCCACTTTAATGTTCTTTGGATATTTTAAATGTTGAAGCTGTTTACTATGTTTTTTTTTTTTTGCACATATAATGTATGTATTTAGATATTTTAGTTAGATATTTTAGTCTGTATTCTCTGATTTACCGTTGTTGCATGAACATCCAGTTTTGACATGAGTTTGCTTGGTATTATTGTTCTCTAAAGAATGTCCAAAAAAACATCTGGGGCAGAATTCCAAAAACAAAGAAAATTAGGAGGAAGCCACAAAGTTATTTCAATAGTGGCAGAAATGGTTGAAATAAAGCACAAGCAATGTTTCTCTGAATACCACCACATCAGAAGAAGTTGCCAGCACAAGTTCTGCAACTGAGAATACTTCAGCCACAAATGTCAATGTCATCACCCTAGATCAAGAGATGACTGCTGTCAGCGAGGCTGATAAAAGTTTGGAGAACATGTTTTGTACAGAAGAGAGTGGCAGCGAGCCATTTGTTTCTGAAGCCCAAACAGCAGAATAGCAAACAACACCAAGTGAGCCCTCTATAGAGGATACTTTGCCTGAAGCTGAAGCTTACATTACGATTAACCCAAACGATCCTCCCTCATTGCCAACTTTAACAGACAAGATTAGGTGTAGACTGGTTGAAAAGGGCCAAGATCAAGGAAAAGATGGTGACTTTGGAAAATGTAAACCACAAGAAGGACGCACTTTCAATGCCACTTGGTTTACCAAAAATGTACTTAGTGGTAAAAATATTGATAGTGCATGGTTGATTTATTAAAAAATCTCAATTTCACTATTTTGCTTTCCATACTTTTTTTTGGCAAGCACAATTATGCATTAACCAACCCAAAAAAGGGATTCTGTGCATGGAAACACTTGAATCCTCGTATATATGACACTTAGAGGTTCCAAAGATGTCATTGGTAGGCCACATTCTGGTATATTTTTTGACATTTTAGAAGTAATAAGCCATCACAACATCTCATTAAAAGAAAAAATTGAAACATATCGGAGGCACATTGGCCAACACTCTTCACTCTACCATTTTATTAAGGATAAAGGAGGCAAGGTTTTTTTCATTGCTTTTTGATTGTATTCCAGACATCTCCCATCATGAGCAAATGAGTGAAATTATACGCTATGTCACTGCTGTTAAAGGGAAGGTGACAATAGAAGAGAGCTTTATAGATTTTATTCATAAGAAAGAGAAAACTGGAAGTGGTCTAGTCTCAGAAATTATTAACAAGTTAAAAACCAATGGAATTAACCTTAAGGATGCAAGGGGTCAAGGCTATGATAATGCAGCTAACATGGCTGGCAAATACAGTGGTGTGCATGCAAGAATTCTGCAAGAAAATTAACATGCAAGATTTGTTCCATGTGCAGCCCATAGCCTAAACCTGGCAGGGGTACATGCAGCTTCCGTGAGTCCAGAAGTTAAAACCTTTTTTGGAACTGTTCAAAGAATGTTTACATTTTTCTCCAGTTTCACATCCTGCTGGGAAACCCTAACAAAGCTTGTAAAGACAACTCTAAAGGGTCATACAGATACTCGATGGTCTTCAAGAGCAAATGCAATAAAAGCTTTATTTATACAGATCACCGATATATGTGAAGCTCTTACAGACATTATTGAAAACTCGTCAAAACCCAAATCCGTATCAACATCTGAAAGTCTTCTGCTGCAGGTTAATTATCGTTTTTTGTGTACGCTTTTTTTGTGGAACAAAATGTTGAATCAGGTTGATCGAGTTAACCAAGCTATCCAGGCCAAAGGGATTTCCATACTACAGGCATCTCATATGATTGATGGCTTAAGACGCACTTTTCAAGAAATGCGTAATATGGATGTCCAGGAAATATTTCATTATGCTGCAGAAATATGTGAAAAACTTCAGATTCCTGCAACATTTCCACCAAAGAGGAAAAGAAAACCTAAAACCAGAGCCTTATACAAGTCTCGAGATGCTCAGGTCAACCTGAGTGGGGAAGACCGTTTTAGGATTGACTTTAACCAGGTTTTTGATGTTCTCATCGCTGACATGACATAGAAGTCACAAACACTAATGGAAACGTCCCAAGACTTTGAGTTCCTCTCTGGCCCTGCTCTTGTCACAATGACGGTGACAGAATTACAAAAATCTGCATTTAACTTGGCCTCCAAGTATAACAAAGACCTGGATGGCTTGGAAAGCTCTGCTGAAATTGAAAGCTTTAAATTTTTCATTGAGTCTATACCGTCAAACTTAAGATCTGCAACACCTCTTGATCTGTGTCAGATAATACATGACTATTCTCTTACTGCTTTTTATCTGAATATTGAAACAGCATTGAACATTTTTTGACTCTTCCTATTACTGTTGCATCTTGTGAAAGGAGCTTCAGCAAGCTGAGACTCATTAAAAATTATTTACTATGGGTCAAGACAGGCTTTCAAACCTCAGTATACTTTCTATTGAGTATGCAACTGCTAAAGAGATTAATTTTGATAGTGTCATAGATGATTTTGCTTCTATGAAAGCAAGAAAGGTGTCTTTGTGATTATGTCATAATACTAAATTCTCCATAGGAGTATACAGTGGGGATGGAAAGTATTCAGACCCCCTTAAATTTTTCACTCTTTGTTATATTTGCTAAAATCATTTAGGTTCATTTTTTTCCTCATTAATGTACACACAGCACCCCATATTGACAGAAAAACACAGAATTGTTTACATTTTTGCAGATTTATTAAAAAAGATAAACTGAAATATCACATGGTCCTAAGTATTCAGACTCTTTGCTATTATTTAGTAGAAGCACCCTTTTGATCTAATACCACCATGAGTCTCTTTGGGAAAGATGCAACAAGTTTTTCACACTTGGATTGGGGATCCTCTGTCATTCCTCCTTGCAGATCCTCTCCAGTTCTATCAGGTTGGATGGGTGGACAGCCATTTTTAGGTCTCTCCAGAGATGCTCAATTGGGTTTAAGTCAGGGCTCTGGCTGGGCCATTCAAGAACAGTCACAGAGTTGTTGTGAAGCCACTCCTTCGTTATTTTAGCTGTGTGCTTTGTTGGAGGGTCAAGGGTCATTGTCTTGTTGGAAGGTAAGCCTTCAGCCCAGTCTGAGGTCCTGAGCACTCTGGAGAAGGCTTTCATCCAGGATATCTCTGTACTTGGCCGCATTCATCTTTCCCCCGATTGCAACCAGTCGTCCTGTCCCTGCAGCTGAAAAACACCCCCCCAGCATGATGCTGCCAACACCATGCTTCACTGTATTGGACTGTATTGGACAGGTGATGAGCAGTGCCTTGTTTTCTCCACACATACCGCTTAGAATTAAGACCAAAAAGTTCTATCTTGGTCTCATCAGACCAGAGAATCTTATTTCTCACCATCTTGGAGTCCTTCAGGTGTTTTTTAGCAAACTCCATGCGGGCTTTAATGTGTCTTGCACTGAGGAGAGGATTCTGTCCGGCCACTCTGCCATAAAGCCCCGACTGGTGGAGGGCTGCAGTGGTGGTTGACTTTCTACAACTTTCTCCCATCTCCCGACTGCATCTCTGGAGCTCAGCCCACGTGATATTTGGGTTCTTCTTTACCTCTCTCACCAAGGCTCTTCTCCCCCGATAGCTCAGTTTGGCCGGACGGCCAGCTCTAGGAGAGGTTCTGGTCATCCCAAACATCTTCCATTTAAGGTTTATGGAGGCCACTGTGCTCTTAGGGACCTTAAGTGCAGCAGACATTTTTTGTAACCTTGGCCAGATCTGTGCCTTGCCACAACTCTGTCTCTGAGCTCTTCAAGCAGTTCCTTTGATCTCATGATTCTCATTTGCTCTGATATGCACTGTGAGCTGTAAAGTCTTATATAGACAGGTGTGTGGCTTTCCTAATCAAGTCCAATCAGTATAATCAAACACACCTGGACTCAAATGAAGGTGTAGAACCATCTCAAGGATGATCAGAAGAAATGGACAGCACCTGAGTTACATATATGAGTGTCACAGCAAAGGGTCTGAATACTTAGGACCATGTGGTATTTCAGTTTTTATTTTTTAATAAATATGCAAAAATGTCAACAATTCTGTGTTTTTCTGTCAATATGGGGTGCTGTGTGTACATTAATGAGGAAAAAATGAACTTAAATGATTTTAGCAAATGGCTGCAATATAACAAAGAGTGAAAAATGTAAGGGGGTCTGAATACTTTCCGTCCCCACTGTACTTGACATTTTTGCAACTGTCTTCAGCAAGTTTACAGAAATTTTCATTTATTGCCTTGATTTCATTTTGCACTTTTTTAAATTAATATTTTGTACTAAGGGGTTCTTTTTGGCTGAAGGCCCTGTATGTTGTTTGAAATATGTCTGTTTGTTGTTTTTTTTTTGGGCACTGACTACCTTTAGGAAAGATTACAGTTGAATGTTATATGTTTCAGTGAGAAATAGTGTAATCCCTTGATTTTGCACTTTTATATATTAGTATTTTGTATTGAGGGTTCTTTTTTGCTGAAGGTCATGTATGTTGGTTGAGAATTTTGTGAAATTTTTAGATTTTTGCACTTTTCATATATATATATATATATATATATATATATATATATATATATATATATATATATATATATAATATATATATATATATAGCGCTGGTAGATTTACAATCTACTGCAGGTTAGGTAAATTTAGTAAATAGTGTGTTAGGAAGGTTAAAAGTTTGCCTCTGTTCCAGCTTGGCTGACGTTGTGTGTGCTTCTGTGCTGACCAATGGGTGTCGCTGTTACCACTGTTCGGTGTTGGAAAGGCAACGTGTCGAAGCGTATGGATGTTCCTCTGTCTCGGAGACAAGCTCGGTGGAGGTGGTCCTCCGAGTTGCATTCTGGGAAGAGGGTATTAATGGGACAGACGCCATGTTCTTGGGCCTTTTTTTTACAGCCACCTGCTGGCCCTCCTGGCTGACAGGTATGCGTTAAAGAGCTACCTCGTGGTCCTCCGATCGGGAGGCACACGATACAATGGCGCAGGGGTGGGCCCAGAGGCTTGTCTGGGGCCTACCACCGCGGCCGAGAAATGGCCCTGAGCTGTCGGTACTGTGTGACGAAGCTGGGCGGCTGATGAGAGCCCAGGGGAGGACCCGTCTTGGATAGATCACGCAGCGTGCTGGTCTATAGAGGGGCCTGGTGACTCGGTCAAAGGACGTATCCAAGAGAAGTAACCATACAGCATAGTGTTGCCGGTTCGGCTTAAAGGTTCAGGCACTGTGACTGATTTTCACTGCAGAGAAAATCTGATACATCCTGTGACAGAGGATTGTACGGATTTACCCCCCCAATTGAGTCTCTGGCAGAGACTTTTGATTTGTGCTGCGTACTGGCTGCTAGACTGGTGAGAGAGGCCTATCCAGACGAGCAAGGAGTGTGTCCCACAAGGGGAGCGCATTCCACCTAGTTATCTGAATTCTACCAGGACATTTGTCACTAAGATTCTATAAGAAGATATTTGAGTTTCTCCTGAAAGTTTACTTTTCCGCCCCTTTCCTGCTACTTCCTAAAGTTTGTTTGCTCAATAAAGCATTGAAAACGTACTCCAGTGTTGGTGCTTGTGTTGTCCAGAAGTAAACTCAACTGAACCCCTAGAACCGGTGCCGGTGAAACCAAGGGAAACAAGGTGAAGGTAACAGACCCGCTTAAACCAGCAGCTCCACCGTGAGTTAGTGCTACATATATATATATATATATATATATATATATATATATATATATATATATATATATATATATATATATATATATATATATATATATATATATATATATATATATGTTGAAGTGTAGAGGCGAACCGCACACAGTTTTCAATCTAGTACCAGCAAACAGGTCCTTCCATCGACCTTGTATAAATAAGAATAAAGTTCCAGAGGTTGCTGCACTTAAAAATTGTTGCTTTATTCCATCAAATCTTTAGAAAAATATTACAAAGTAAGTAAAATCATTCCAGACAAAATCGTTACAATCATTACGTTTCGGGCTGATTTGTTCGCGCCCTTCCTTAGATCAGTCAGAACACATCTGAAGGTCTTCACCACAATCATCTGTTTTATATGTGTTTCACAAGCATCATCACACATGGAATCAATATGGTTAATCAATCTTAGTTTCTATTCAATCAATGTTACTGAATATTACTCTTATACCATAGACACAGAAAGTAGCTAATCGCACGGCCGATAATCTCAATATCTGCCTGCCATCCTGCGATTCATCCTATTTTCAGATCTGAAAGCATATATATGCATAAAACGACATATATCTTCAATAAATAGATGTATAAATCTGTTTAATCACAACACAGAACCAATAACCTATTAAATAAACAAATAAAGATCTAAATCCATGTTTAAACCGCGTGGGGCAATTGTATTCAAAAAATTGATCCAGTGTACCTCTCTTTTTCTGAGGGTTAATTCACGACCCCCCCTCTTCTGTTTCTTTCATGCGTTCAATGTAACTCCATGATCAAGGGTAAATTTTTCACACACCCCCATAAAGGTTTCAATATTCCTATTAGGGGACACTATACATGTCAGTCATTATTTGTAGTATATGCCATCAAATGTCCATGTGGATTGGTCTACATTGGTGAAACTACACAGAAAGTGAAGGATAGAATCGCAAGACACAAATAATCCATTAGGCATAAATTAATATAGCTACCACTTGCATTTTGGTGAATTTGGACATAGTGTGTCACAATTGAAATATATGGTCCTGGGGGGGATTGAAAGAAACAGAAGAGGGGGGGATCGTAAATTAACCCTCCGAAAAAGAGAGGTACACTGGATCAATTTTTTGAATAAAATTGCCCCACGCGGTTTAAACGTGGATTTAGATCTTTATATGTTTATTAAATAGGTTATTGGTTCTGTGTTGTGATTGAACAGATTTTTACATCTATTTATTGAAGATATATGTCTTTGTATGCATATATATGTCTTTCAGATCTGAAAATAGGATAAATCGCAGGATGACAATGAGATATTGAGATTATGGGCCGTGCGCTTAGCTATTTTCTGTGTCTATGGTATAAGAGTAATATTCAGTAACATTGATTGAATAGAAACTGAGATTGATCAACCATATTGATTCCATGTGTGATGATGCTTGTGAAACACATATAAAACAGATGATTGTGGTGAAAAAGTCAGACGGGAGCTTTTCATTGTATATTCCGTTCATGTGTATGCCCCATCAGACTTTTTAAGTCAAAAATTCTGACAAACCTAGAAAAAGATCATGTTCTAAATTTTTCAGGCGGAACTCCTATCCCTATCAGGAAAAACGCTCGTCTGTATGCTGTTCCGACGTACCAAAAATGACGCATGCTCTGAAGCAAGTACGAGACAGAATCTATTGGCTACTGGCTATTGAACTTCTGTTTTCTAGTCCCGTCCTACATGTTGTACGTCACAACAATCTGGACGGTCGGAATTTGGCGTGACCATGTGTATGCAAGACAGTTTGAGAGGAATTCCATCGGCACACCGTCGGAAAAACCTTCAGAGTTTATTCCGACGGGAAAACTGGTCATGTGTACAGGGCATAACAGAAAAATTTACAGAAAATTAACATTACCAAGGTTCTGCAGATGTAATTAATGTTCTTCTAAGGCTATGGAGAACAAAACAGATCATCATATAATGAATTTACCTTGCCTTGAGTCCATAACATTTAAGAACTGGTAGGCTGCATTTTTTTGAGTTAGATATATTTTACAAGACTGTCAAATAATTTGCAGGCATGGCAGTCTTAGTAGATACATTTTGTATAAAGAAATAATTTCAATCTGTTAAACTTAGTACAAATTGTACTAAAACATTGTTTAGTGTTAATTGTTTAGCAAGATGTCAAGCGTTGATTGCAAGCTTATGTTTCATTATTTCTCATACTAGCTACATAGAAACTGCTTTATATATGTCCTAAGAATAGATTTAGAAATATCAGGGATGTGGGATTTTAACATGTTTGTTTTTATTTACAAAGCAGAATAACATACAGTATATATAATTAGTGAAAACAAACATAGAAATTATAAATACAACCTATAAAAATCTAAAATTTATATTAAAAAATCTATAAGTTATTAGAGACTAATGAGAGGGTAAAAAAGCATAAATGTTAACAAACCTAGACCATGCACAGTTAAGACTTGACAGGGCCTCTTTCAGTGATGTAAATTCTTAGTTACAGGTGCTGTGCAAAGAATTGGCATCATACCTTTTTTGGTAGACCAATCACTTTAATATTATTCAAGAGAATAAGTCACAAAGTGTACCATTCATATGGGTGATCCAGCCTGTAGGCTTAGCATTTTTTTGTTTAATCTAATATTGATTAATTTCCTCATTGCAGACACTTTGAAACAACCGTGCTCTTTAAATATGTAATATTTTAGCTGACAGTTCTCACATTCCTTAAGGTGAGCTGTGGCTATACTGTGTGGCTGTCTACCACAGACACAGTAAGAGGTGCAATTGATACATAATTAAAAATAAATCTATTTTTTTCATGAGAGATCTACCTGTCTATTGCTCACACTACAATTTAGCTGTACAATTAACATTTTATGAGCAGGGGGCCTTTAAATTATGCTTAAATTGCATGTAAACCCTCACATATGCCCAATGAAGTGAACAGCCTCAGATATCACAGGGGATGAAACAAATCTCCCTACATAAGTTTTACATGTATATCTGCTGTCTTCAGCTTTCTATACTGTTTAGAAAGTTTAGATCATGTTAGGAGATTTTCTCTTCCTGTTCAACACTGCAGTGAAGTCTGGGCATACAGCTAAGACAGCTGATTGGAGGAAAGGCACACACCCCCTCTCCTCATAGGTAGAGACTTTCAGAGCTGATCGTTGAATAGTTCAGGGCTCTGCTAATCTATTTATAGCATCTTCCCCAACACTCTGGCTGTTTTTATCATATGTGACAGAGAACTTGTCAGAAGTTATCAGGCTGATAACAGAAGAACGGAGCAGGAGACAGCTATGGACATAGTGCTTTGAAAAGAGATAACACAATGCTACAGATATATGTGCCCAGCTCAAATTTCATGAATCAGGTTTACATCCACTTTAAAGTATAAGTTCACCTTTCACATTTTACAAAAGCCCCTTGTGCAATTCAACTTTCCTTGGATAGTACATACCAATACTCCTCATTTTCAAGTAGTGCTCCTGCCATTACATATGCAGCCATAGCTGAACTCAGCCACTGCAGTTAGAGAAGGAAAGAGTGCACTGCATGTGTGTGCAGTTTAAACGACCCACAGTGGCCACTAGGGATGCACACTTGTAGCATCCAGCCTGTCCTGCAAACAGCAGAATGAAGGGAAGTGAGGGCAAGCTATTTCTGTGGAGAAGCCCCCCATACCTTCATGTTTAAGGGCAAGCAGAAACAATAATTAAAAATGTGGAACACTGGTATGTACTATTCAGGGGATCTGGGATTGCATACAGGGCTATTTGTAAAAAGCTGCCAAAAATGAACGTACATTTTAACACTTATTATTTTTTCAGTTTTGGATAGAGTAGTAAGAAGCTAACATTTCTGGAAAAAAATGTATTTCTGCCCATGACCCCATTGGGGATATTTTTCTTCACTTGTCCACTCTATGCCCATACAAGAGTTGGGGATTGTTAACATCAAGGAAGGCACAGAAAGGAAAATAAAAAATGTATTTTTTATTATTTTCTGTGCTCCCATGGTAGAAATGCCCCTTCAGATCATGTTCTGACACATATATAGCATATGTCACAAAAAACATCCCTACAGTTCAATAGAGACAACAGATGTTGCTGTGGATGTAGCAGGAGAATGTTGACCAGGGAGGGAAGGTGTAGAAAGTGTATAGTATTGTGGAGGTGTGGAGGCCATTTGCAGCAGCTTTGTCTCACTGTGGTGTTGCTCCCACTGAGCTTTGTGGTGCAGTGTAATTTGTTTCCTCATGCTCTTGGCATTCATATAGCTTGCTTTTACTACGGTTGACATGCTGCAGGAAGAGGCTGCAGAACGCAAAGATGTTGTCAGCACTTTAACAGTGAGGACCTTCCTTGAGGATAGCCATGGGATGTACCTCTTGGATAGTAGCATCAAATTAGGATGGCTGCTCCCTCCAGATCATTGTAAGCTGCCTCTGCCCCTGGACAAAATCCTCCCTCACTCTCAGAATTTTCTTGCTATCCAGTCAGCATCTATTGGCAGTGCCACCTCCTTTTCCACAACCTCCTCATAACTGGAGCCGATTTTTCAATAAGCTCCAGTGATGTAACAACACAACCATTGGTCCCTCCACACATGCCAGAGTCCTGGGTGTAATCCTTGACTCTGACCTCTCCTTCAGCCCCCATATCCAATCACTGGCTAAATCCTGCCGCCTTAACCTCCGCAACATCTCCAAAATTCGACCCTTCCTGACTAATGACACTACAAAACAACTTATTCACTCCTTGATTATTTCCCGCCTCGACTATTGCAACTCTCTCCTTAATGGCCTACCCTTAAGCAGGCTATCCCCCCTTCAGTCTATTATGAATGCTGCTGCTAGACTAATACACCTCACTAATCGATCCGTGACTGCTGCTCCTCTCTGCCAATCCCTTCACTGGCTTCCCCTACCCCACCGTGTAAAATTCAAAATGCTAACCATAACATACAAGGCCATTCACAACATCGCCCCCACCTACATCACCAACCTCATCTGCAGATATCGCCCAAATTGCCCCCTCCGCTCCTCCCAGGACCTCCTGCTCTCTAGCTCCCTTGTTACCTCCTCCCATGCTCGCCTTCAGGACTTCTCCAGAGCCTCTCCCATCCTCTGGAATTCCCTGCCCCAATATGTCCGATCAGCCCCTACCCTGTCCACCTTTAGGAGATCCTTGAAAACTCATTTATTCAGGGAAGCCTATCCCACACCCACATAACTGTCCCTGAGCCACCCCCATCAAATCATTCTTTGCAGCTATTACCTTTTGTACCACCACCCCCTCCCTTTAGAATGTAAGCTCTACAAGCAGGGCCCTCCTGTACCTTTTGTATTGAACTGTACTGTAATTGTGTTGTCCCCCTTATACATTGTAAAGCGCTGAGTAAACTGTTGGCACTATATAAATCTCGTATAATAATAATAATAATAATAATGTAACTTAACTGCTTCTTGCTATTCCTCTTCTGATGCCTCATCCCTATATGGTCTTGGCACTATCTTCCTCAACCTCTATAGCTAAAAGGAGGAATGCTTGCGCATGACAAAATCATCCTCCAGCAGCAAATCAGTGATCATATGTTCAAATTATTCCACTGACTTATTTTAACCAGTTTGCAATGACTAACTAACAATAACAATGACTAACTGACTAAATAACAGTTGTGCTGTGTATGGGAAAATTAAGAAGAAAAAGGCTTTAAAAGCTACTTAACTATCTCCTGCATGTGCAGTGACTGTATGATATGACTGTATAGATAGAAATGTGGGGAACTGTGTCAAATGTGTTTGCAAAGTCTAAGAATACTATATCTATAGCTACTTTTTTTGCTTACTTTCTCATAAGATATCTATAATAATAAAACAGTCCATTTTTTGATAGGTTCAGTCTTTTTTGATGTTCCCATTTTTCAATAAGCTCCAGTGATGTAACTTAACTGCTTCTTGCTATTCCCCTTCTGATGCCACATCCCTATATGGGCTTGGCACTATCTTCCTCACCTTCTATAGCTAAAAGGAGGAATGCTTGCGCATGACAAAATCATCCTCCAGCAGCAAATCAGTGATTATATGATCAAATTATTTCACTGACCTATTTTAACCAGTTTGCAGGGCTATGACCTAAATAACAGTTGTGCTGCTTATGGAAAAATTAAGAAGAAAAGGGCTTTAAAAGCTACTTAACTACCTCCTGCATGTGCAGTGACTGTATGATATGACTGTATAAATAGAAAAGGGACACATGTCTTGACTCAAAATGGGGTGGCCCAACCACCACTTTGTCTTGCAAAACCTGCTCATCCTCTACTACACCCGCATGCAGAACCTCTACCTCTCACTTTGCAGTAGGGACCTCATTCAAATTTGGGTGTAAACCTAGTACAATCTTTTAAAAATACATATAGCTCACTGAATATAAAATTCTTGAATAAAGAGCTGAGAGGACACTTACAACTAACCCAAACTAATAATGTACTGTACTGTAGATGTTCAGGTTCAGGGTCACAAAACTGAACCTTGAGGTACACCACTAACAATCTTACACCATTCAGAATCTGAATCATTAATCACTACTCTCTGAATACAGTCTTTAACTAGTTGCAGACCTTAGGTACACATGCTCAAAAAAATGTCACCTTTGCCCCTCCCCCCAGCATTACTGTTTACTTAGAAAATGTGTGGACAGCTGCAGCTGTCAAAAAAGCAGTCTGAATCAGTTTATTACTGCTCAGATGGGAATATAGAAAGATACAAAGTAACATACTGTTACTTTTGTATCATTCTTTTTATTTATCTGCAGATCAAAGGGATGCACTTAGAATTGCAAATGATTTCAGTTAAAGCAACTCTTCCAAATGTTCTTCAGTTTATTCCTTTGTTAACCCTTTACTCTAGTCAGCCCTAATTAACTTCTTATTCTCATTCTCTCTTTGACTATTATTTTTCTGCTGTTTTTTGTTTGTTTCCATTTCATTAACTTTTAAAATGTAGGCTTTTTTGTTTTTCTTTTGTTTGTTAATATTTTTACACATTTAACATATATTTACATATTTCTCATTTAAAAAAGTCGCAAATCGAAAAAAAACTGACACTTTATTTAATTTTTAAATAACTTTGCAATGCTTTGTATCAGAATCAGAATTTTTGTCATACCTTTTAAACAGAACAATTTACATAATAAAATGTGCACTTTCTTTTGTAGTAACAATATTCATTTTTTTTTTCTTGAAGAAAAAAATGCATTTTGTTTAGTTTTGTTGCATTTTATTGTCCAAGGATTAAAAAAAATCTTGATTGCAAGACAATTTTCAGAAGACTTTGTCCTTAAAAAAAACAAAACAAAACAATATATGCATTACTTTTTGTTTACTTTTGTAATGACAAAGTTACTGCCAAGTAAGCGGTTCTATAGTAGAAATGTAAAAAATTGCTTTTGGTCCATAGGGGGGTGAACGGATGTGAGAGGTGAAGTGGTTAACCCAGTTTTATACTCATTTACAGACTGAAGTTTCTATACCTTTCTATACCTAAAGATCTTAATTCATGCATTATCCATCTATGGGGAACTGTGTCAAATGTGTTTGCAAAGTCCAAGTATACTATATCTATAGCTACTTTTTTTGCCTACTTTCTCATAAGATATATATAATAATAAAATGTCAATTTTTTGATAGGTTCAGTCTTTTTTGATGTTCTGCATGGTCCCACTGTATGTAGGAATACAATACATCCTCTCTTGCTCACTCCCAAAATGAAATAGGGACTATAGAACAGTGCACATGAGCACATCTAATGTGTTCTGCATGTTCTAAAAACAAGGAAGTGAGCAGGAAAAGGAGAGGTTTGGGAGGACATTACAAGGAGGCAGAAAAACACTGTAAAACATGATTTAATGAAAAATAGATTACATGACTATTAAATAGTGGATATGGATTATTTTTAGATTTGCGGCACCAGTGTCAGTGTTATTTAACCCCTGCATGCTGCAGCATGCAGGGGTTTATAGACACTGGTGCCACTAATGCCGCACAAAGGGGTTAATTACCTGCCACTGGACCCTAATGCATAAGTAACCAGTGGCAGTACATTAACCCCTTCATGCTGCATCTTACAAATAGCATTGTTAATTTATTAACCTCCCCTAACCTCCAGCACCTTCCCCCCCAGAAAGTTAACCACTTCTGTCAGTTCATGTGGGGTTTATTATTACAAAAACTGCCATCAGTCCTGGGGGTAATTATGTTAGCTGGCACCATTGCTGAGGATTATTTTTGTAGAAACTGGTATTGGTGCTGGGAGCTTATTGTTACTGATACAGACACCAATGCTGTGAGTTGTTTTTGCAAATACTGGCACCGATGTTGGCAGTTATTATTATCCAGTTCACTAAGGCCTATAGCAAATGTACTGCCACTCAGCCACCAGGGACCCCACATAGCCATCAGAGACTTCATAGAGCCTCCAGAGAACTCACATAGCCTCCAAAAACCCTGCATAGCCATCAGAGACCCTGCAGAGCCACCCGCGACCCTGCATAGCCACTAGAGAGTCCACACAGATGGGGGTGCCGGATTTTAGTCTTGCCTAGAGCAGTGCAAAACCAAAATACACCACTGGTACACTAGCTAACCATATTCCCTGACCACTTGTACAGGAGAAAGCGTTACATTATCACAAGCCTAAATCTCAAGGATTAGTCTGAACCAGACACCACTGTTTACTGACACTGAAAGTACAGGAATTTAAGCTCTCACACCAAGAGAGTAATAGCCTAATCAATTAAGTCCTAAACAACATTTTAAAACATTGGGATAGGATAGTTGCTGTTTGTCCCTGTAGGAGGCAGGGATAAGCTGCTCCTGCAGGCTCCTGGGCTTTTCATGCTTTTACAAAGCACTCCATAGGAGTGTTATGTGAAGGTGAACATAAACACAGCACTTCTTTGTTGTGTTGACATTGGTTGACATCACTACACTTCCATTCACTATGCAGGGTCAGGCAGAACTCTAATAACTCTAATGCCCATCATCTCTATATAGCACTGCTATAGTGATACTTTGCTGGGTGATTGCAGCCAGAAATAGATCAACAGATGACTAATAGCTGGGATTTACTGCTGCAAAGGAGGATACCGCCCGGGCATGCAATCGCTCCACAAAGCAATCCATGTGGGCCCACAATGTAACAGGGATGGAGGGTGGTCTCCCCAGAGCAGTGGCTGGGTTTAATAGAAGATTATGTGAGGAGCGCTGCGGGAGCTGGAGATATCTACTTCCTCCTCATGTGGCGCTGGAACCGGAAGTGTGAATTAATTTTTATGTCTCTACTGCACTGTGGGATTTGTTGCTCTAGTACCCTGCACCTCCACTTGTATTAGTGGTTTGGATCAACCCGGCTTTGTAAAACTAGTCTAGACTGTCTTTTTGACACAAGGATTCTTTTGTACATCTCTCCTCAATCTCTGGAAGAATCCATGTATTTAGACATTAAAGTGAATTGCCATTTACATGGAAGAAGTGTGGAATGCTGCTCTTTCTGTTCCCACTCCACTGGTGTCTTTCAGTCTACCTTCTGCCATACAACTAAAAGCTATGCACCTCTCTCAGCAGAAAAAACAATGCAGATGTATCCAGAAGTTTTGTTTTTATTGTGGAACCAAGGGCCATTTATTCTCAAATTGCCTTAACAAACTGGGAAACTGGATGTTCCTAGATTCCAGCTCCTTGGGTAATTTTTCTCAACATTTAATACTTAATTTTTCTTCTAAACTTTTTAACACCTCTTCTTAACTAATGATGCCACAAAACACCTAATCCATTTCCTGGTTATCTCCCTCCTTGACTATTGCAACTCCTCTCTCACTGGCCTGCCTCAATGCAGGCTATCCCACCTTCAGGCTATTATGAAGGCTACTGGTAGCTTCTTTCACCTTATTCACCAATCTGCAACTGCCACCCCCTCTACGAATCCCTCATTTAATTTTCGCTAGTCCGATGTATAAAATTCAAAATACTAACTACATTCACAGTTTTGCCCTAGCTATAACGCCAACCTCATCTCAAAATATGTTCCAAATTGTCTGCTTCACCCCTCCTAAGACCAACTGCTTTCTTGTCACTTCCTCCCATGTTTGTTTCCAGTATTGGAACTCCCCTTCCCAATCTGTCCAGTTATCTCCTACTTTGTCCACCTTTAATCAATCCCCAAAAACTCATCTCCTCAGGGAAGCCTACCCCACCTGAAAATTATCCCCTTCCCGCCGACCGTACGCACATATGCGTACTCGGCTTTCCGGGGTTATACCGGGATGATGCCCGCAGCTGCAGGCATCATCCCGGTACCGTTGTTTACAGCGGGCGATCGGCTACCCGTGTATAACAACCGATACGGCTAAAAGCCGCTCGGTTGTTATACCGGGGGAGCGGGAGGGGACATCCCCCCCCTCCCGCCGCCTCCCGCCGCTGTTACCGGGCCTCCCGTGCGATCGGGAAGCTCGGTATCCAATCGGGTACTTTCGGCGGTTGGGGGCGGGCTGGAACGAAGCTGTGAGCGGCTTCGTTCCAGCCTTCTTGTTGTAAAGGCAGAAGCGACGTCATGACGTCACTTCCCGTTTACTCAGCTGCCAATGGCGCCGAATTTAAAAAAGTACACAGTATTCAGAATCGCCGTTTTCGGTGATCTGAATACTTTGAAGTGTAAAGGAGGGATGGGGGGTCTTTTAGACCCACGATCTCTCCATAAAGAGTACCTGTCACCACCTATTACTGTCACAAGGGATGTTTACATTCCTTGTGACAGCAATAAAAGTAAAAAAAAAAAAAAAAAAAAATTTAAAACACAATTTATAAAGTAAAAAAAAAATAAAATAAATAAAAAAAAAAAAAAAAAATTTTTAAAGTGCCCCTGTCCCCGTGAGCTCGCGCAGCGAAGAAAACGCATACGGAAGTCGCGCCCGCATATGTAAACGATGTTCAAATCACACATGTGAGGTATCGCCGCGATCGTCAGAGCGAGAGCAATAATTCTAGCCCTAGACCTCCTCTGTAACTCTAACCTGGTAACGTAAAAAATTTTTAAAGCGTCGCCTATGGAAATTCATAGGTACCGTAGTTTCTCGCCATTCCACGAGTGCGTGCAATTATAAAGGGTGACATGTTTGGTATCTATTTACTCGGCGTAACATCATCTTTCACATTATACAAAATTGGGGTACCTTTACTGTTTGGATTTTTTAAAATTCATGAAAGTGTCCCTTTTCCAAAAATTTGCGTTTAAAACACCGCTGCACAAATACCGTGTGATAAAAAATATTGCAACAGTCGCCATTTTATTCTCTAGATTCTCTGCTAAAAAAATATATATAATGTTTGGGGGCTCTAAGTAATTTTCTAGCAAAAAATATGGATTTTAACTTGTAAACACCAAATTTCAAAAATAGGCTTAGTCATGAAAGGGTTAAACTTCAACTTTATCCACCGGCTCATTCCCCACAGCTATTACCTATTGTACCATTTGTCCCTCCCCTCTAGATTTAAGCTTTATGAAAAGGGCATTCCTAATCATCTTACATTGAATTGTATTGCAACCATGCTGTATCACTGCCTTTATTTTGTAAAGTGCTGTGCAAACTCTTGGTGCTTTATTAATCCTGTAGAATACTAAAAGAATAATAGAATAATAATTATACTTTTATTGACCAGTTAATGGCTGAAGGTATTGGAATTTTATTGATTCCTCTTGAGTATCCTTTATTCATCCTTCCTCTTCTGATGAGAAAAAGTATAGGGCATTGCACTCCTATATTAATTACAGGGGCTTAAACAAGATAACTGTTTGTAGCAGATACCCTTCACCTCTCATCATGGAATTATTTAGCAGAATCCGCAGTGTTTCACAATTTCTCTATGTTGGATCTACAGGGGGCCCATCATTTGGTGAGAATTCATGAAGATGATGAGTGGAAGACCACATTCAATACAAGAAATGGCCACTGTGAGTATTTGGTCATACCATTTGGCCTCAGAAATGCACTGTCAGCATTTTAGAATTTTATAAACAATGTGTTCCAAGACTTCTTGACAATATTCTTATGTTTTCATCCTCTCTCTCTGAACATGTTAAGCACATTGCATGCTTTTTTATTAGACTACTTGTCAGTCTGAAGTCAAAACACCTTTGCTTATAAGAGCCTCCCTGCTAGTCAGCTGTTCATGCCACCCACCTTGGTACCTTAGGTTTATAGATAGTAGTAAAACTTCAGTTTATCCTGATATCAAGAAAACCCACTCCCTAGTTTCCTGAGACCTGTGATGGCCTGCTCTTAGAAAGGATGTATTCTTTTCACAAATTCATGTGAATTCTTTGCATGCTCCAAATCTCCCAGGACCCGGCCTTCTGGCTACTTATTATCATTACCCATTTCTTCTTGTGAATGGCTCTGGACTCATCTTGCCATGGATTTTATTATGGAGCACTCACTTAAGATTGAAATGTTTAGGATCCTTGCCTTTTCTGTTAATATAGTCTCTAATCAATGCCTCTCAATTTGTATCTAAGTTCTCAGAGCTCTCTGATAATGCTCAGTATGAATCTCACCTTTTCATATGCATATCATCAACAGATGAATGGCAAGGTCAAATGCATCAACCAGTCTTTGGCAACATTTTTCATATGTTTGTACCCAATAAACAAATGGAATGGACTGTCTTTCTTCCTTGGGCTGAGTTTGCATATAATAATCAGATTAATTCATCATCTGGTTACTCTATCTTTGTCTATGTCTATATTCAATACCCTAGAGCATGTTCCTTCTCCATTATGTTATACAGTAACACCAAAAAAAACAAAATAAATGTGTATATACTGTAAATAAAGATATGAGCTTTCGAAAAAAAAAATATATATGTGAAAAACACCAGTTCATCAATATGTGGATTGTCAAGCGTTGTATATGCATAATAATAGTCCCAAACAAGTGATATGCAAAGTTGCTGTAAAAATTGCCAGGAACTCCTAAGTGACCAAGTGCTCAGAAGATCAGGTCACTCTTGTGCTCCCCCTTATGGGTCTCCACTCACCAGCTCCTGTTACCCTTACAGGGGTGATAGGCATATATGGATAACCATGGATGATGTCCCATGGTGACCCCTCCAGCTGATACACCGGTACTTAGCGTGATATCCCTTAATGGCTCCTCCAGCCGATCCACCAAGCCAAGATATCCAAAACGATCTCCTATTCAGCAATTTCCAGTCACTGTTTCCAGAGAATTTTCAGTGAAATCCCAGGGATAAATCCTCATAGGGAAGAAATAGGCTCCCCATAGTGCAGTAAAGGGTAATTTATTTAAAAAATCAGAATAAAAACAAAAAACAACAAACTTACCAGCAAATGGGTAAAACACCCTTAAAAACTGCTACAATCTACAGTCAATACAATGTATGCAGGGGCCAGTTCACAGCATGCGCTCCAACTGTGTTCCAGGCTCCCTGCTGACGTGTGTGCGTGGCTCCAACTTACGCATTTCGTCATTGACATTTTCAAAAGCGGTGCCATCTTACTACACCTCACAGCTTATAAGGAGAGCAGCCGTGTGGGTTCCTCCCCCTCATAAGCTAATTAGTAAGCAACATTCATTGCTATAGCTAGAGGACAGATCGCCCCCATGTACAGCCTTAATAGGTAAGAGAGTAAAGTGGGAAAGTATCCCACACATAATAGTTGTGTCCCCCTAGTGATAACAAACTAAAACCACTGCATCTCTGCTCACCCCTACATGTTAACAGACATGAGTTTATAAAAAACAACATAATATTGCCAGACTGATATTTGACAAAAAGTCAAATAAAATGATTAAATATTAAAACCGGATAAGCCCTATATGTATTAGAAGCTCATCCCTAACCTAAATGCCCTGCATACAAATTGTGAGTAGATATAGGCTAAAACAAAACTACCAATAGCAATAAGATACAATATATATTCCCTAGGGCAACCTAACTAAGGGGTTAAAGGCCCTAGTCCTCCATATACAAGGAGAATTTAATTTGATGTCACGGTAAACCTTAATATTGACTAAGTGGGCAAAAAATATTTAAAACTAAAGCCACCCAATAGGGTAAAGCAATATACACACAAGTGTCATCCGGACACTGCCTAGTATGTTAAACATGTTAAAAGGACCCACAAGTTAATTAAAAATTAAAAAATATAATATTAATAACAAGTAAACATGTGACAGCACTGAGTATGCTATGACCTATAGAAAAGCTATCAAAGGGGAATAGATGCCCACAAAGGTACTGCCCCATTGACAATATATTCCATGGGCTACACCCTATAAGCTAACCACTCCCGTGGCATTAGACTAAAGTAAAGGGTCAACCCATATTTGCCCCCAGATCAGACCTAGACTCTATCCAAGAATTGAAAAAGATGTATATATAGCCCCTCTAAATTATGTCGGTGTCATATAGGGTACTAACCAAACCAGGGTACTACCAAAAAGATTGTCCACTGCAAGGGGTATGGGCTCAAAGAGTGTTTCTGGGTATCAGCTGCCCATGTACTCTAGTTAAGTTTTCCATTATTTGCACCCAGCCAAACCTGCAACTAAGGGTCCAGAGGTGCATTCTCTAGGTGGTGAGGGATAATTTAAGGACTTTCCTTTTCCATCAGGCTCCTTGAAATTCATGATGGTTGGCCTCCTGCTACACTTCTCCAGCTCACTCCCCACATAAGATGCCCTCAGCCAAGAAACACCACTGGTCTGATTAAGCCAGAGCACAAGCTGATCTCCCCGCAGATTATTCAGAGCCCCTTTCCGGCCTTGGATTTCCCTGTAACTGAAAGCATGCTACATGTTATACTCCTTTCCCTCCAGGCTGGCTTGCACAATGAGCTTAGGTCCTCCATCTCCCAACTCTCTCTCCAAACTATCAAATAGGCTGGAATGTATGGAGGAGCACACAGAGCACTTAGAATCCTAGGTTGAGGTAATAGCCAAGGCACATGATAAAAAAGTGGATACACATAAGGAGCAGGCAGAAGCGATTCGCAAATTACAACTTAAAAAGAATTAGAAGATCACTCCAACCATAACAATATTATGTTGATGGGGAATTCCAAAGCAAATTCAAGCTATTTCTAAAATGCATCCCTGACCTCAATCCACGAGACCTCCTCATGGATAGAGCTCACAGAATTCCCAAGCTGGCCTATCCCCCAAACTGAATAACAACTTTGTGAAAAAAAATATAATTTCTTTCTTTCTTTAATTTTCTAAATATTGTAACAAAAATTACAACCTCAAAAAGCATACTATATCTCTTATATATCTAAATACCTGGTATTGTCTACTTTCCAAAAAGGAGTCATCTTTTCAATATTTGTACTGTCCTGACATTTTCAGGATTGATCAATTTTCAAATTCATACCTTCATTTGTAGGCTCAATTTAACACAGACTAAATAGAATACACTCATTTTATTTTTTCACTGAAAAATGTGTTTTGGGCTGAATTTATGAAGAAAGATTATTTATTTGTAATGTTTTATAAAAGAAACTGAGAAAACTTTTTTTTCAAACTTTTAATTATTTTTTTCTTTATATACAGTAGTAAAAAGTAAAGAACCCAATAAATACCACCAAAAGAAAACCCTATTTGTCTAAAAAAAATCATTTGGGTGGAATGTTGATTGACTGAGTAATTGTCATTCAAAGTATAACAACGCTAAAAACTCAAAATGTCCTGGACTGGAAGGGGGTGTAAGAGTCCAGTATTCAAGTAGTATTCAAAAAAATATATAACACCCATATGTGAGAAAGGGAGGGAGGAGGAAGCAGAGCCTTCATATAGAGTGCTGTGTTGCTGGAATTAAAGGCTAAGTTCACTTTTTTTTTCTAAAATCCAGTTTTCCTATGTACCAATATACTATTATTGCACCTCAGTTTCAGGGAAATACAGCTTTCTTTAATTTTAAGAACAAGCCTTACCTTAGCCCTTGCTATATTTCTAAGAACACTTCAGAGACCCCCTGGTATACAAACAGAGACAGAGAAACCAGTAAGACACAGGAAGGAGTTTACCAGTTGACCTCATTAGCACACCTTCACCCATCAACTAAGTTTTCACAGCACCCCCAGCATTACTCCACGTGCATTTGCCTGGTTTCCCCAGCATCGCTTCAGACGGGCTCAGGCTGCCTAAACTCCCTGATGTAGTGCAAGGCCCTGCCTGATTGGATACAGAGTGATTGGATAGATGGTGTACCCTCCTATTCTATAGTTTTGGTATATCTAAAGGAGATTGTACATTGATTGTACAATCAGATTGTATAGTGTGTGGCCACCCTTATACCCCTAAAATGACCTAGTTGCACTTTCAGTGTCATTCATTATTAACAGCACACCAAAGACAGAAGCAAACACACATTTTGCCACAAAAGCAGGTGACAAATGCAGTAAAAAATGTACAACTCACAGCATGCCAAAATGTCCCAGAAGCTACTTTGCCACATATAGCGCAGCCCATTGAAGTCAACGGGCTGCCCTTCGTGTGTCACTAGAAAAACGAGCCAAAAAACAGGTACTTCCACTACTCAAAATGTGAATAGGGCCTGAAAGTGAAATTGGTGTGCTTACACAAGAACAATGAGGCTCCATTCACATTTGTGTGTTTCCAAACGCATGGCAAACAGCACAGAAAATGCACACTTTGCCATGTATTTTTAAAGGCTCCCCAAGTATGGCAAATGCACCAAAAACTGCGGTAACACGCCATGCTACACGCCAAAAAAAGTTCTGGAGCTTCTCTGGGGTGGTTTTAAGCGAGTAGGGAAGCCCATTCAAGTGAACGGGCTGCCCTATGTGTGACAAGTGAAAATGCTCCAAAAACACCCAAAACTAACGCATGTGTGTGAATGTGAGTTTTTGCTACGTGGCGATGTGAACTATACCTGACAACTGATTGTCTCCATCCACTCCCTCCTATGTACGTGTATAAAGATGGCCATACATTACACAATCTGATTGTGCAATCTCTATCGTTTCCTTTAGATTTACCAGAACTGTGGAATAGGATAACACACCTGAACAATCCATTCAATTTGTATACAGTCAGACAGACCCTTGTACTACATTGCTGATGGGTGGTTTAAAGGAGTTTGTACAATCAGATTCTATAGGAAGTGGGTGGAAGGTGGTTGTAAGGGAGGGAGGGAGGTGTGGCACAGAGTGGTGAAAACACCCTATCACACGCTCTTCTGTGATGCAACAACGAAGTGAAGGCTTCTGGGAGAAGACCTAACAGGAAGTGAAAGCTGAGAGATGATCTACAGTAGGGGTAGGCAACCTTGGCCCTCCAGCTGTTTTGAAACTACAAGTCCCATGAAACATTGCAAGACCCTAACAATCACAGGCATGACTCCTAGAGGCAGAAGCATGATGGGATTTGCAGTTTCACCACAACTGGTGGGCCGAGGTTGCCTACCCCTGATTCAATAGGGAGTGATGGAATCTGAAAATCATTTTAAAAATACAAATAAATGACTTTAACCACTTGACGACTGCTTCATGCTGATGTACGTCAGCAGAATTGCACGGGCAGACAAAATCATGTACCGATCGGACCCCCCCCGGGGCCCGAGGCAGTCGCCTTTGGTCTGGCAGCGATCAGAGATGAGGGGGAGGCCATCCATTTGTGGCCCCCCCTCGCGATCGCTCCCAGCCAATGAGAATCTTCCCCTGCCTCTGTGTAGTACACAGAGGCAGGGGATGTGATGTCATCTCTCCTCGGCTCGGCAGTTTTCATTCCGGCACTGAGGAGAGAAGACATCTGAGTGAGTTGCACAACACAACACACACAGTAGAACATGCCAGGCACACTTTATACCCCCCTTTACCCCCCGACCCCCCCCCCGATCACCCCCTTAATCACCCCTCCCCCCCCCCCGTCACACTGACACCAAGCAGTTTTTTTTTTTTCTATGATTACTGCATGGTGTCAGTTTGTGACAGTTAGTGTGGTAGGGCAGTAAGTGTTAGCCCCCTTTAGGTCTAGGGTACCCCCCTAACCCCCCAATAAAGTTTTAACCCCTTGATCACCCCCTGTTGCCATTGTCACTGAGCAATCATTTTTCTGATCGCTGTATTAGTGTCACTGGTGACGCTAGTAAGGGACGTAAATATTTAGGTTCGCCGTCAGCGTTTTATAGCGACAGGGACCCCCATACACTACCTAATAATAAATGTTTTAACAACTTGATTGCCCCCTAGTTAACCCTTTCACCACTGATCACCGTATAACTGTTACGGGTGACGCTGGTTAGTTTGTTTATTTTTTATAGTGTCAGGGCACCCGCCGTTTATTACCGAATAAAGGTTTAGCCCCCTGATCGCCCGGCGGTGATATGCGTCGCCCCAGGCAGCGTCAGATTAGCGCCAGTACCGCTAACACCCACGCACGCAGCATACGCCTCCCTTAGTGGTATAGTATCTGAATGGATCAATATCTGATCCGATCAGATCTATACTAGCGTCCCCAGCAGTTTAGGGTTCCCAAAAACGCAGTGTTAGCTGGATCAGCCCAGATACCTGCTAGCACCTGCGTTTTGCCCCTCCGCCCGTCCCAGCACAGCCCACCCAAATGCAGTATCGATTGATCACTGTCACTTACAAAACACTAAATGCATAACTGCAGCTTTCGCAGAGTCAGGCCTGATCCCTGCGATCGCTAACAGTTTTTTTGGTAGCATTTTGGTGAACTGGTAGGCACCAGCCCCAAGCAGCGTCAGGTTAGCGCCAGTAGCGCTAACACCCACGCACACACCGTACACCTCCCTTAGTGGTATAGTATCTGAACGGATCAATATCTGATCTGATCAGATCTATACTAGCGTCCCCAGCAGTTTAGGGTTCCCAAAAACGCAGTGTTAGCTGGATCAGCCCAGATACCTGCTAGCACCTGCATTTTGCCCCTCCGCCCTGCCCAGCTCAGCCCACCCAAATGCAGTATTGAGTGATCACTGTCACTTACAAAACACTAAACGCATAACTGCAGTGATCGCAGAGTCAGGCCTGATCCCTGCAATCGCTAACAGTTTTTTTGTAGCGTTTTGGTGAACTGGCAAGAACCAGCCCCAGGCAGCGTCAGGTTAGCGCCAGTACCGCTAACACCCACGCACGCAGCGTACACCTCCCTTAGTGGTATAGTATCTGAACGGATCAATATCTGATCCGATCAGATCTATACTAGCGTCCCCAGCAGTTTAGGGTTCCCAAAAACGCAGTGTTATCGGGATTGCATTTGGTGAACTGGCAAGCGCCAGTGGCCTAGTACACCCCGGTCATAGTCAAACCAGCACTGCAGTAACACGTGGTGATGTGGCGAGTTCCCTAAGTGCAGTTCAAGCTGGTGAGGTGGCAAGCACAAGTAGTGTCCCGCTGCCACCAAGAAGAAGACAAACAGGCCCGTCGTGCCCATAGTGCCCTTCCTGCTGCATTCGCCAATCCTAATTGGGAACCCACCACTTCTGCAGCGCCCGTACTTCCCCTATTCACATCCCCAACCAAATGCAGTCGGCTGCATGAGAGGCATTTTCTTTATGTCCTCCCGAGTACCCCTACCCAACGAACCCCCCCAAAAAAGATGTGTCTTCAGCAAGCGCGGATATAGGCGTGACACCCGCTATTATTGTCCCTCCTGTCCTGACAATCCTGGTCTTTGCATTGGTGAATGTTTTGAACGCTACCATTCACTAGTTGAGTATTAGCGTAGGGTACAGCATTGCACAGACTAGGCACACTTTCACAGGGTCTCCCAAGATGCCATCGCACTTTGAGAGACCCGAACCTGGAACCGGTTACAGTTATAAAAGTTAGTTACAAAAAAAAGTGTAAAAAATATATATATATATATATATATATATATATATATATATATATATATATATATATATATATATATATACAATAAAAAAAAAGTTGTCGTTTTATTGTTCTCTCTCTCTCTATTCTCTCTCTATTGTTCTGCTCTTTTTTACTGTATTCTATTCTGCAATGTTTTATTGTTATTATGTTTTATCCTGTTTGCTTTTCAGGTATGCAATTTTTTATACCTTACTGTTTACTGTGTTTTATTTAAACCAGACCTCACTTTTTGTCACAAAGTTTTGAAAATTGAAAAAAGAAAAAAAAATGTTTTTTCTTGTCTTTCTTCATTTTCAAAAACAAATGAGAGCTGCAAAATACTCACCATGCCTCTCAGCAAATAGCTTGGGTTGTCTACTTTCCAAAATGGGGTCATTTGGGGGGGGTTGTGCCATCTGGGCATTCTATGGCCTCCGAAACTGTGATAGGCAGTGAAGAGTGAAATCAAAAATTTACACCCTTAGAAATCTTGAAGGCGGTGATTGGGTTTCGGGGCCCCGTACGCGGCTAGGCTCCCAAAAAGTCCCACACATGTGGTATCCCCATACTCAGGAGAAGCAGCTAAATGTATTTTGGCGTGCTCTTCCACATATGCCCATGCCCTGTGTGAGAAATATATCATTTAGTGACAACTTTGTACAAAAAAAAATATATATATATCACTTTCCCGCAACTTGTGTCAAAATATAAAATATTCCATGGGCTCAACATGCCTCTCAGCAAATAGCTTGGGGTGTCTACTTTCCAAAATGGGGTCATTTGGGGGTGGTTTGTGCCATCTGGGCATTTTATGGCCTTCAAAACTGCGATAGGTACTGAGGAGTGAAATCAAAAATTTACGCCCTTAGAAATCCTGAAGGCGGTGATTGGTTTTCGGGGCCCCGTACGCGGCTAGGCTCCAAAAAAGTCCCACACATGTGGTATCCCTATACTCAGGAGAAGCAGCTGAATGTATTTTGGGGTGCAATTCCACATATGCCCATGGCCTGTGTGATCAATATATCATTTAGTGACAACTTTTTGTAATTTTTTTTTTTTGTCATTATTCAATCACTTGGGACAAAAAAAATTAATATTCAATGGGCTCAACATGCCTCTCAGCAATTTCCTTGGGGTGTCTACTTTCCAAAATGGGGTCATTTGGGGGGGGGGGTTTGTACTGCCCTGCCATTTTAGCACCTCAAGAAGTAACATAGGCAGTCATAAACTAAAAGCTGTGTAAATTCCAGAAAATGTACCCTAGCTTGTAGACGCTATAACTTTTGCGCAAACCAATAAATATACGCTTATTGACATTTTTTTTACCAAAGACATGTGGCCGAATACATTTTGGCCTAAATGTATGACTAAAATTGAGTTTATTGGATTTTTTTATAACAAAAAGTAGAAAATATCATTTTTTTCAAAATGTTCGGTCTTTTTCCGTTTTTAGCGCAAAAAATAAAAACCGCAGAGGTGATCAAATACCATCAAAAGAAAGCTCTATTTGTGGGAAGAAAAGGATGCAAATTTCGTTTGGGTACAGCATTGCATGACCACGCAATTAGCAGTTAAAGCGACGCAGTGCCAAATTGAAAAAAGTCCTCTGGTCTTTAGGCAGCCAAATGGTCCGGGGCTGAAGTGGTTAAGAATCATTTTAAAAATACAAAAAAATGACTTTAAGATTTTAAACCTCCTGTGGATGAGGTAAGTCAGAGAAATGCACATTGGGATAGCCAGGCCATAAATGGCATTGGAAAAACGCTTCTATTTATTATGAAAAGTGAAATTTTGCCCAAAAAGGTGAACTTATCCTTTAAGCCCAAAAAACAGCTAAGACCTGCCACAGCCTCTGAGACAATGTCAGAACAAGAAAGTGCAATTGCAGTGCCCTTTTAATATATGCTCAAGATTCTAGTGGTTAGGTTTGCTGCATTGGTAACTTGGTGGGAAAGATAAGCTTTTTCTGCCAGGAAGTTCAGTGTGATGCAAAAGTATTTCCACCATGGTTCTGGACAATGATTTAGGCCAGGTAGAGAATTAAATATTACCCCACCCCTCAACATAGTAAATAAACTTTACTTTGGCGAAGTTATTTTGTAAATACGTTTTACAATACACAACCTGGTTTACACTTGGAAGGAGATGACAATTTGGTATAATACTTCATCAGTTAAGACAGATGCTTGCCTGATGTATTGAATAGGTCACTGTACCTAGTCAGCTGTATCACAACAGTCAAATGCATCTGATGTCAGTTCATGTGGTTAGATAAAGCCTATACATGTGTTTAGAAGTCATATTCAAACTACTTTTACCTGCTGTGTCATTTAACATCTGATTAATCCAAAACGTGTGCTTCAGTTTACTATTCATTAGACATGTGCATTCGTTTTCGTCCGAATGCATTTTCGTCCGAATTTCAGGTATTTTCGTTATCGTTTTAACAAACGATAACAAAAGTGCAGAATCCGAAAAACGAAAGATCCAACATAAACAAATGCTTTATTTTCATTTTCGTTGCTACAACAGTTCGATATAAATAGGAAATTCAACATGATGATGACAATAACAATCTGTGTCCATCAAACCTGTGGTCGAATGTGCCTAACCTTAACTCTATTAGTCCAAGATTATTCTACATAGAGAGAAAAGATTTGACATAGGGGAGAAAAGATTCGACGTAGGGGAGAAAAGATTCGATGTAGGGGAGAAAAGATAAATAAAAATAATGATGATGATGAATGTTATTGGCTGATTGTAACCAAAGAGGAGGAGCAGTAAAATAGCTAGAACTAAGTACACACGTACTTTGGCTTATGGTGTCTGTTGAAAGTTCTAAGAAGATTCGACGGAGCAGGTAAACTATACGGCGTTGTACAGTTTAGCTGCTCCGTCAAATCTTCTTTGAACATTCGACAGACACCATAAGCCTTCAATGACAGATTCTACCTTAATTTGGATTTTCGGACGAATGCAATTTTTAACGAAAAACAAAATAAATAAAAATGAATTTCGGGAGTAACTAAATAAATTTATTTTTCGGACGAAAATGAAATTCCGAAACAAAATATTTCAGTGTGCACATGTCTACTATTCATACAGGCTATGAGGCTTGTTGCAGAATGTTTGGTGTCAGCAGCAAGAAAAGGCTTCACCCTTCCCAAAAACAATCTGTATCAGTTAAGTAAAGATAAACATAAAGCAATATTCCCACATCTGCCGTGAACTGGGTTATATACACTTTGTACTGACATCGACAAATACATTTTACTACAATGGGCTAAAATGATCTTCCATTATAAAAATGTTGCTATTCCCTCTTTTGCTATAAATAGGACAAAAAATATTTTCCAAATGACAGAAAAAGCATGTACTCCACACAGAAATCCCTGCAGCGACTTGAAAGAAAATGTTACATGGAAACAGTGGTTATCCTTTCATCGTTTTAATAGCATCCCCAAGACACCTTACAATCACTTAAATATATTGCCCAATATCAACACTTGTTTATGACAGGTAAATGCATAATGTATATTTAAAAAATAATAACAGAATGCATTTTGTTTCCTGTCTTTATTAGCTATATAAATCAATTGTGACTAACACTATATCCCTTTAACTAACAGCAACATATACAATACCATAATAAGAAACACAGAAGGAAGCTAAAATACCAAATTTCCTCCTTTATTTATATAAAAATAATAATAATAATAATAATAATAATAACGTATGTATACTACGAGACAAAATGTCTAAACATAATTCAATAGATTGCTCAATTAACTTCACTCTGCTCTAGGTTAGGAACACTAACAGTGTTTAGTACTTCAGGGCTGCCTCATAATGTAATTACTGAGTTTATTATCATAATCGCAATCCTTCTTGTTTACAGAATCCATTGTTTCTACTAGCTAAACAATATTCATAGAAAGTTTGATTACTACAAAGGAAGCTAAAATGTAGACATGAAGCATATGTTGCCCCCTGCAAGTTCAATCGTAGAACTAATTAGTTAGGCAATCAGCTACACAATTAAAATGATATAATTTAGTCCAGCAAAAGCCAGTTTGTAAAGTATCACAGCCTTTAACAACCAATCAGAATTGTATTTTGTTGTTCCAATAGCTTTGTATTGATGAACTGGAATGTTTTCCTAGTTGCTACTGGTTGCTTCACATCGTTGCTTCTAACTCTTTTATTAAAAAGCCTTGTTTATTTGTTTGTACCAATTAGAAATGGAGGCAGTTTTAGGAGATCCCAAAGTACTGGTATGCACCTTTTGGCTGCATTTACCATCATCATAGTGTTGCCTTATGAGTTTATGTGAAATCTCCATTAATAGATGTAAAATATTGTAATTACCATATTTATCGGCGTATAACACGCACTTTTTTCCCCTTAAAATCAGGGGAAAGTCGCAGGTGCGTGTTATACGCCGATCCCCGCCGATCCCGAGCTGTCCAAATGTCAAAATCGCGGACCGCGATTTGAAAATGGCGCCGCCGGAGCCGAAGTACACAGAGCCGGTCCTCGGCTCTTTCCGGCGGCTCTCGTTTACTTTCGGCTCCACTCGTAGTCCCGAGCGGAGCTATCCGAACCTACTCGGATAGCTCCACTCGGGACTACGAGTGGAGCCGAAAGTAAACGAGAGCCGCCGGAAAGAGCCGAGGACCGGCTCTGTGTACTTCGGCGCCGGCGGCGCCATTTTCAAATCGCGGACCGTGATTTTGAAGCCCTGGAAGCAGGAACAGGGGATCCCAGGCTGCACTGGGGGAAGGCTGCACTGGGGAAGGCTGCACTGGGGAAGGCTGCACTGGGGAAGGCTGCACTGACAAGGCTGCACTGATAAGGCTGCACTGGGGAAGGCTGCACTGGGGAAGGCTGCACTGACAAGGCTGCACTGGGGAAGGCTGCACTGGGGAAGGCTGCACTGACAAGGCTGCACTGGGGAAGGCTGCACTGACAAGGCTGCACTGACAAGGCTGCACTGGGGAAGGCTGCACTGACAAGGCTGCACTGACAAGGCTGCACTGGGGAAGGCTGCACTGACAAGGCTGCACTGACAAGGCTGCACTGACAAGGCTGCACTGACAAGGCTGCACTGACAAGGCTGCACTGACATGGCTGCACTGACAAGGCTGCAATGAAGGGCATTTAAATGTAAGTTTTTTTCCCTTCAACTTCCCTCCTAAAAGTTTTTTTTCCTTAAAATTCCCTCCTAAATTGGGGTGCGTGTTATACGCCGGTGTGTGTTATACGCCGATAAATACGGTACAAATATATTTCAGTTAGCTTTATATCTATGTAACATAGCGTCCCAGAAGTCTCTGTTAGACAGATGAGTCGGTGTGTATCTAAACAATGGGACCCAAACCTCTTTATTCTATTATTAATATTATTATTATACAGGATTTATATAGCGCCAACAGTTTACGCAGTGCTTTACAACATTAGGGAGGACAGCACAAGTACAATACAATTCAATACAGGAGGAATTAGAGGGCCATGCTCATTAGAGCTTACAATCTTGGAGGGAGGGTCAAGTTATACAAAAGTGTAATAGCTGTGGGGGGTGAGCTAATAGAGAAAATAGTGCAGTTGTTAAATGGAGGCAGGATAGGCTTCTCTGAAGAGGAAAGTTTTCAGGGATCGCCTAAAAGTGGATAAATTTGGAGACAGTCTGACAGATTGGGGTAGGGAATTCCAGAGGATGGGCGAGGCTCGGGAGAAGTCCTGGAGGCGGATATGGGAGGAGGTGATGAGGGAGCTAGAGAGCAGGAGGTCCTGGGAGGAACGGAGAGGGTGATTAGGTTGGTATTTTGAGACTAGGCTAGTGATGTAGCTGGGGGCAGAGTTGTGGATGGCTTTGTAACTTATTGTTAGTATTTTGAATTTAATTTGTTGTGCGAGTGGCAGCCAATGGAGGGATTGGCAGAGAGGGGTAGCAGACACTGAGTGGTTTGTAAGGTGGATGAGTCTGGCAGCAGCATTCATGATGGACTGAAGGGGGTATAGTCTATTTAAAGGTAAGCCAATGAGGAGGGATTTGCAGTAGTCGAGGCGAGAGATAACCAGGGAGTGAATCAGGAGCTTTGTGGTTTCATTGGTTAGAAAGGGACGTAGTTTAGAGATGTTGCGGAGGTTGAAGCGGCAAGCTTTGGAAAGTTATTGGATGTGGGGCCGAAAGGAGAGTTCAGAATCCAGGATAACACCTAGTATCCTGACATGTGGGGACAGGTGGATGGTTGTGCCATTGCTCTTGACAGACAAGTCAGGGGAAGAGGCATGTGGGGGAGGAAATATTATAAGCTCGGTTTCGGACAAGTTTAGTTTGAGGAAGTGGTGTGACATCCATACAGATATGTCTGTTAGTAAGTTTGTGATGTGTGAGGTGACTGATGGAATGAGTTGAGGGGTGGAGAGATAGATTTGTGTGTTGTCAGCATAGAAATGATATTGAAAGCCATGAGAGGCTATCAGCTGAACCAGGGAAGAGGTGTAGATTGAAAATAAAAGAGGTCCAAGAACAGAACCTTGGGGGACTGCAACAGAGAAGGGAAGAGGAGTGGAGGAAGTAGAATTGTAAGTGACACTGAAGGTGCGTTGGGATAGGTAGGATGAGAGCCACTGAAGAGCACAGTCACAGAGACCGAGGGAGTAAAGATTTTTGAGGAGGAGGGGGTGGTCAACCATGTCAAAGGCAGCTGCAAGATCCAGAAGTAGGAGTAAAGAATAGTGTCTGTTGATTTTTGCAGTTAGTAGGTCATTTATGAGTTTTAAAAGAGCAGTTTCTGTGGAGTGTTGAGGGCAAAATCCAGATTGAAGGGGATCAAGAAGGTTGTTTTTAACGAGGTGGTCACTCAGTTGGTTGTAAACCAGGCGTTCAAGGAGTTTAGAGGAAAAGAGGAGCAAGGAGATATGGCGTAGGTTGTTAAGATTGGTAGGGTCCCAGGACAGCTTTTTAAGTATGGGGGTGACCAGTGCATGTTTTAGAGCATTGGGGAAGATGCCAGAGGTGAGGGAGAGATTGAACATGTGGGTTAGAGAGTGTAGGATGAAGTTAGAGGGCGACCGTAGCATATGAGAGGGAATAGGATCCAGGGGACAGGTGGTTAGGTGGGCGATAGAAAGGAGTTTAGCAACTTCGTCTTTAGTAGCAGATTTGAATAGGGGGAGTGTCAGTTGTACCTGTTGACATGGGGTCTTAGCTGGGGGAGATACCTGTAGAGTGGAGATTTTATCACGGATTGTATCAATCTTGTTTTTGAAGTGATTAGCGATCTCCTGGGCAATGAGTGAGTCAGTGGGTGGAGGCGGTGGAGGACAAAGTAGAGAGTTGAAGGTAGAGAAGAGTTTACGGGGACTGGATGAGAAGGTGTTAATAAGAGCTGTAAAATAGGTTTGCTTGGCAGTGTGGAGGAAAGAATAGTATTTTTGGAGGGCAGATTTGTATTGGTTGAAGTCTTTGAGAGACTTAGTCTTGTGCCACAGACGCTCAAGAGTGCGACTATGTTTTTTGAGAATTTTTTTTTTTTTAAACAATAAATTTTTATTGGTATTTTTCCAAAGTATACAAAATACAAGCAGATTTCTCATTTCTCATTTGTACATATTGTTTGCCATTCAGGAGCTTACTACATTAATAGAGTAAAACAGATTACCTGGTAGGGTTACTAAGAAATATCCTCAATGAAGCATTGTACATTTGTCAAGCCTGTCACCCCTTGTGGGTACACACTGTAAACAGACTTTCTGCTTAAGTTTTCAAAGTTAGCCCTGAGAGGACCTTACTGAGGGTCCCCTCAAATATACTATCACGTAAGTTCCCTGTAAATTTGTCGTTAACCAATAATAATAAACTTAGAATGACTGATTCATCTTAATTAGACTTTCTCATTCTTTTGATAACAGGTAAACCACGTAGTGTTGCTATGCTGTGTGCTTAGTATAATACCATATCATATATGACCATACCCAATAATGGATTGTACCACTAGATCATTGATGGTTGTGTTTCAGTAGTGGAGGATTAGGAATAGTTTTCATACATGTGAGGAGGCATATTTAGAGGAACTCCAAGTTTCCCAATGTTTGTGGAAACTCGGGGTTCTTCTTTCTGTATATGCTAGGATTTTTTCCATAGTGTATTGAGCATTCACTCTTGATATGACTTCTGCAATTTTTGGAGGTGAAGTAGAGCGCCATTCCTTGGCTATTGCTATACGTGCAGCAAACAAAATGTGGGTGACTACCTTTCTCCTCAGAGGAGGATAGTTTTCGATGCCTAAGCTTAGAAGAGCAAGAGCAGGGTTGATGGTACAATCAGAGCTGGTCACCTTTCTAATTAGTGACTGTATTTTTTGCCAGAAAGGTTTTATAGTTGTACAGTTCCAGAATATATGGAGGATATTGCCAATAGCTTGGCAGTTTCTCCAGCAGAGAGGTGTAATACTAGGGTTCATTTTGTTTAATCTGTGCGGAGTAATGTACCATCTATGTAAGAGTTTTTGTGCATTATCCCAGTGATCTACGCATGCTGATGATTTATGATTGTATTTTATCGCTTCATGCCATTGAGGCATAGAAAATTCTTTTTGTAATTCAAATTCCCATTTCATCATGCTTGGGGTTTTGGAGTGTAGGTAGAGGGGGGTGGTGAATTTGTAAAAGAGCGATATACCCTTACGCTTATTAGAAGTCTTGCTTAAGAGGAAGTCCCACAGAATCTGTGGTATAGCTATTTGTCGTATTGGGTTTTTGCTCTTGTAGTGGTGTAATTGGTACTCTCTATATCTATCTATCGCATTTTGATGAGGTGGAGCAGGTGTGGTGAAGTTGTCTCCCGAGGATTTCCATGGTTGGACTGAGAAGTTTGGGATTAGGTATTCGTAGGATGCCAGTGGTACATTTAGTTTTCTAATTGGGGTGTCTGTTAAGTGTTTATGCACTATGGAGGACCAGGCATCTATTGTTGCTCGTATAGTTGAGTAAGGTGGGGCGTTTGGTCTGCAATGTATACAGGCTGCTATAGCCAATGCAGGGAGGTCGTGACCTGGTGTTACAGTGCGTTCAATGTCTGACCAGCGGTTGTCTGTTTGGCAGGAGAACCAGTACTTCATTTGGTCCAGTATTGCAGCTTTATAGTAAGTCTGTGCATTAGGTAACCCTACTCCCCCTAGATGTTTAGGTTTATAGAGGTGGGCCAATGCTATTCTGGGTTTTTTACCCCCCCATATGTATTTTTTCAGGCATTTCTCTAGTTGTATAAAAAATTTCTGGGGAATTGGTATGGGTAATGATCTGAAATAATATAGGAGTTTTGGTAAGATTTGCATTTGGTATGCAGCTATCCTCCCCAACCATGTAAGGTGTAGTTTGGTAATTTGATGTAGTTCCTCTTCGATTTTTGTTAATAATGGAGGAAAGTTTTGGGAATAGATTTTGGAGGAAGAGGAAGTCAGCTGCACACCAAGATAAGTAATGGAAGGTGGGTCCCAGTTGCAAGGAAAAATATTTTTCAACCTGCTTTTGTTCTCGTTTGATATATAAAGCGAGAGTGCATAGCTTTTGGTTGTATTTACTTTATAAAAGGAGATTTGTCCGAATTTATGTAATAGCGTTTTGACGATGGGTAAAGAAGTGGCTGGGTTTGATAGAGAGAGGATTATGTCGTCAGCAAACAGTCCTATTTTGTGGTTAACAGAACCAACTTTAATGCCTTCTATTTTATCATTAGCTCTAATAGATTCTGCTAGTGGTTCTATGACCAAAGAAAAAATAATTGGGGATAATGGGCATCCTTGCCGAGTGCCGTTAGTTAGTGCAAAGGGGTCGGATAGCAAGCTAGATGTGAAGACTCTTGCAGATGGGTCTGAATACAGGGACATAATTGCTGAGTGTATCATTCCCGAAAGACCAAACTTGAGTAAGGTCCTGGACAGGTATCCCCAATGGACCCTGTCGAAGGCCTTTTCTGCATCTAATGCTAAAAAGATGCTGGGCTGCTTGCTTAATTCTGATATGCGCAGGAGGTCTAGCATCCTCCTCGTCCCATCTGGTGCCTGTCTGCCCTTTACAAAACCTACCTGGTCCAGTCCTATGAGGGAGGGGGTTATTTCCATAAGTCTGTTTGCTAAAATTTTTGCATAGATCTTTAAATCGGAGTTTAGTAGGGAAATAGGCCTGAAGTTTTGTGGATCCGCTACGTCTTTACCAGGTTTAGGGATAGTGATAATGATGGCTTGGAGCATTTCTTTCGGGAAGGTACCATCAGAGGCTGCTATATTGAATATCTTTACCAGTTCAGGGGCAAGGATGGCAGAGAAAGCCTTGTAATATTCAGCGGAGAACCCGTCTGCTCCTGGCGATTTGTGCATGGGTAGAGAGTGAATTACGTATTCAACCTCTGTGAGTGTGATGGGCGCGTTTATTTTTTGTAGGGAAGTTTTGTCTATTGAGGGAAGGTGAACAGTCTGTAAGAATTCGTCAATCTCTATGTCCGAGGGTTGGTAAGTGAGTGGGTCCGTCTGGAGATTGTATAGGGATTCATAATAGTCCTTAAAGGCGTTGGCGATATCTTTGGGATTGTGATGTAGGGCTTTGGTACTGTGATGTCTGAGATTTTTGAGATTAGAACGTGCCTGTTTTTTTTTAAGCTGGGAGGCTAGGATTTTACCTGCTCTGTTATTTTGGGAGTAGTAGGAGACTTTTAGTTTTTTAAAAAAAGTATCATAGTCCGCTCTAATTTCCTGTCTTACTTCTTCCCGGCAGTTATTAAGGCTTTTGAGTATTTCACTTGAGGAGGTAGCAGGATTCTTGTGTTGCGCTTCCAGATCTGCTATCTTCTCAAGTAGGTTTGTCATGCGCTGCTGTTTCTTTTTCTTTTCCCTAGAGGCTACCTGTATAAGGGCGCCTCTAGCGAATGCTTTGTGTGCACACCAGATGGTCATAGGTGAACAATCTGCATTATTATTGAATTGAAAAAATTCCGTAATTTTTGCTGCAATTTCGTCTCTGATTTTGGGGTGTGATAAGAGAAACGTATTGTTACGCCACAATGGTTTGTGGGAGTGTTTGTTGGCATCCACAATTTCAATAGTCACTGGGGCGTGGTCAGACCATGTAATATTGTGGATGTCAGCTTTCTGGACATTTTGCAGAGTGTACAGGTCAGTGAGGAAAAAATCTATTCTAGAATAGCTCTTATGTACAGCCGAATAAAATGTGTAGTCCCTCTCGGTGGTTCTAAGGCAGCGCCAAGGGTCATAGAGTCTCTCTTCATGGCACAGCGAGTCTAGAGAGGGCCGCCGCTTAGAGGCCATCGAGGACACATCTAATTCTGTGTTCATAATCGAGTTAAAATCACCACATATTATTAAGTTGCCTTTTTGTACCTTTTTAGCCATACTTACAACTTTGCGAATAAACCTTAGAGATCTAACATTAGGTGCATACAGGTTAACTACAGTATATGTGATGTGGTCCAGTTCTGCGACCACGATCAGAAAGCGACCTTGGGGATCTATATGTTCCTGTAAGAGAGAGAAGGTTAGTGTGTCCCTAAATGCAATCATTACTCCATTCTTCTTGGTCGTATTCTTGGCCATAAATACGTGCGGAAACTTGGGATGTGTACATTTTGGGGAGTTGTCACTGGCGAAATGGGTTTCCTGCACACATAGAATGTCACATTTCTCTTCTAAGGTTGACTTCCAAAGGGCCCTCCTTTTGTAGGGGCTGTTCAAGCCTCTCACATTGTATGACATCAGTTTAAGATTCATTCTTGTGGAAAGTTGTGCAGTAGTGCCATCTAGTGGTAGTTCCAGGAACTGGAGTTGAGATCTTGGATATGGTTATAATGCATGGGGTCTGAGAAAGCAAAGTCCTCATAGCTTTGTAAATGAACAGTTTAACTGAACAAACTTGAACTGTTGATAAATGATGGGATGTAGGCCGCATGAATTGCGGATAGTAGGTCACGGGAATCATCTCGTAACTAACGAGGGGGGTTCAACAAGGTAAATCCTTGAATAGCCGAACATCGGGTGGTTGATCAGAAAGAACAGCTTCCTAGAGAGCTGCAAAGCACCATAACTAGCCAGATGACAGTTATTAGGGGAGAGTGCTCACTAAAAGAAATAGCATCAAGTAGCATCAACTGAGGCAGGTTGCTACTTGTAGTTCTTAGTTGAACGGTGGTTGTTGCGTCTGTTATATTGTGGGTTAGGGTCCTCAGGTACTGCGTCTGCGGGAAGCAAGCGCCATTTTCGGAGGAGATCCAGGCCCTTTTCTAGCGATGTTATCGCATGCGATTCGTTGTTCATTTCAACCAGAAGTTTAGCAGGGAAACCCCATTTGTAGAGGATCTTATTGTTGCGCAAAATCTTAGTGATAGGTACTAAGTTGTGTCTGGCTGACAGGGTGGCTTGTGACAGGTCTGCATAAAGTGCGATACCAGCATAAGGGTCAGGGAGAGAGGGGTGCTGTCTTGCGAATCGCATGAGTTGATCCTTAATGTGGTAGAAATGGATTCTTGCTATCACATCTCTAGGTGTTTGTTCAGGCAAGAAGGAAGGTTTTGGCAGTCTGTGTGCCCTGTCAATAGTGATGTCTGCTGGGCTTAGAGAGGGGAGGACAGTCATCATGAGCTTTTGCAGGTAGGTAGTGATCTCTGCGGGTTTGACCGTCTCAGGGACCCCCCTAAACTTGATATTGTTCCTTCTGGCCCGGTCCTCAATATCTGCCATTTTAAGGCGCATGGCTCTGATTTTGTCTTCTACCTCAAAGTGGGCATCTACCAGTTCATTGTGTGCTAGAGTGAACTCCTCCATTTTATTCTCTACATATTCCACTCTATTGCTGACAGCAGATATTTCCCTTTTTGTGTTGCTCATAAACACTGCCATATCAGATTGAAGAGCTCCCCTCAGGGTTTGCAGCATCTCCTTCATTGTAGTGTCAATAATAGGCTGACCTGAGGTGGGGAATGCATCTAGCTGCTCTGCCTGTGTGGAGGATTCCTCCATTTCTTCCCCTGCTGCTCCTGCCTCATCCTCATTCTCCCCTCCTTCCCCAAGCCTCCTCTTTTGCTTAACAGGGCTGCAGAATGGGGAGGATGACAAGGGATTGTCATTAAAGTGTGACTCACCCGAGGATGGCTTTGGATTGCTGTGTGGCTTTGTTGTGGAGGCAGATGAACGGCTCCTGGGGCCGGCTCCATCTTGGAATTTTCGTCCCTCAGCAGGGCGGAAGAAATCAGTCAGTTTTCGGGGTCCCTCTCTCTCCTTCCTTTTGTACATCGTGCCTGCTGTGTGCCCCTTGCTCTCCTCTCTCAGATGGTATGCTTTTTGGCTGTTTTTGGTGTGCTGTGAGCCGCTGATTACACCCGGTGTGTCAGAGCTCTCCTCTCACACGTCCATGAGCTCTGGCTGCCGGCTCCGCCCCCGTTTTTTGAGAATTTTAATGTCATCTGTTTGCCAGGATTGTAGGGGTCGAGGCCCGATTCTGCATGTAGTGAGGGGAGCAAGCTTGTCCAGGGTGGAGGACAGGGATTTATTGTAGATGGACGTGGCTTGGTTGGGGCAGGACAGGGGAGAGATTTCGTCATAGAGGTGGTCAGTAGCAGAATAGAGGAGAGAGGAGTTGAAGTTGCGAAAATTTCTACGGGTGATGGTTAGGCGATTGGAGGGAAAGGTGGTGGAAGACAGGGGGAGAGAGAAACTAATAAGGTGATGGTCGGAGAGAGGAAAAGGATTGTTTGAGAAGTTGCATGGAGTACATAGGTAGGAGAATACAAGGTCAACGGTGTTGCCATCAGAGTGAGTAGAAGCCTGTACTCATTGTTTTAGGTCAAATGAAGAGGTTAGACTAAGAAATTTAGAAGTAGCAGTTTTTGTATTAGCAGGGATGTTGAAATCACCGAGAAGGATTGTGGGAATTTCCGAAGAGAGAAAGTAGGGTAGCCAGGCAGAAAACTCATCAAGGAAAGTTGATAATGGTCCAGGGGGCCAGTAAATCACAGCAATTCTTAGGGAAGTAGGAGAGAATAGACGTATACAGTGGGCTTCAAATGATGAGAGAGAAAAAGAGGGAGGAGAGTGAATAACCTGGAAGGTGCATTGGGGTGATAGGAGGAATCCCACTCCACCTCCCTTGAGTCCATTAGGCCTAGGGGAGTGAGTCCAGTGAAGGCCACCTTGGGATAGGGAAGCAGGAGAAGGGGTATCATATTCGTGGAGCCAGGTTTCGGTGAGATCAAGTAGAATAAAGGAATTAGTGACAAAGAGCTCATGAACAGCAGTGAGTTTGTTGCAGACAGAGTGGGCGTTCCAGAGGGCGCAGGAGAGAGGGAGGCTGGCATTGGGAAGAGGAGGAATGGAGACTAAATTGCATAGATTGCGACTACTGCCAGAGGGTGTAGGGTTATGGTGATTGGTGTGTTGGGCACAGTTAAAAAAGGGAGGCCCAGGGTTTGGGGAAATATCTCCAGCGGTTAGGAGAAGCAGAAGAGTAAGGGAGGTAATATGAGAATATGATTTGTATGAGGAGACATTAATTATAACTAAAAACTGGTGGGGTCAACCTGCGCTAGTGAGCAATACGTGAAAATAATGTATAATGTGTATTCACAAAGATTGCAGCAGCAAAAAAAACTTCAAATATCCATGAAGTGATAGACATACAAAATAAAACTTAATTGCGCTAGCAGTGATAATATAATTGAAAAGTGTTTAGGAAACACGATATATGCATGTAAATCCCAATCAAAAAGTAACAATAAGTGCATAAACCTTATAACAAAAAATAGTTATGTGCTAAAAATCGATAATCAGGCATCAACACCACCTATAATCTGTCCATAGAAGAATAATTCCAATAAAAATAAAAGTCCGTTTGATTTGTCTAGTCACCAAGCCATAAGGACTGATAGATTGAAGTAATTTTCTATCGGACGTGCATTGATTGCAGAGAGAGAGTAATAGGTGTGCGCTTACCCCTATTGTTGGACCTCCTCTGTGGCAAGGTCTTACGAGCTTGCAGATTTCGCCCTCTGCAGGGACCAAATGTTAGTAACCAGGTCTTGACAGCGTACACCGCAGACTTCAGGATGGTCAGGATAGTCCAACTTTGTGCTCTTTTATGTTTTCATGAATTACCAAAGCTGTGAAGTCCAACTCCAGGCACTCCCTTTGTGGAGGAAGACAGTGATGGGACAAGGTCCTATGCATAGGTGAAACACAAGCGTCAACAATCCTCCAGTGGGGAACCCTGAACAGAGTCCCATCCGAGCGGCACAGTTAATGAGATGTCCAACCCTTTGGACATCTCATTAACTGTGCCGCTCGGATGGGACTCTGTTCAGGGTTCCCCACTGGAGGATTGTTGACGCTTGTGTTTCACCTATGCATAGGACCTTGTCCCATCACTGTCTTCCTCCACAAAGGCAGTGCCTGGAGTTGGACTTCACAGCTTTGGTAATTCATGAAAACATAAAAGAGCACAAAGTTGGACTATCCTGACCATCCTGAAGTCTGCGGTGTACGCTGTCAAGACCTGGTTACTAACATTTGGTCCCTGCAGAGGGCGAAATCTGCAAGCTCGTAAGACCTTGCCACAGAGGACGTCCAACAATAGGGGTAAGCGCACACCTATTACTCTCTCTCTGCAATCAATGCACGTCCGATAGAAAATTACTTCGATCTATCAGTCCTTATGGCTTGGTGACTAGACAAATCAAACGGACTTTTATTTTTATTGGAATTATTCTTCTATGGACAGATTATAGGTGGTGTTGATGCCTGATTATCGATTTTTAGCACATAACTATTTTTTGTTATAAGGTTTATGCACTTATTGTTACTTTTTGATTGGGATTTACATGCATATATCGTGTTTCCTAAACATTTTTCAATTATATTATCACTGCTAGCGCAATTAAGTTTTATTTTGTATGAGGAGACATGTTTCAGTATCCTGGGGGGTTTGTTAGCAAGTGGGCTTAGAGTTAGAAAGAGGTGATGAGTGCAGTAATAGGGGGAATGGAGAAGTGAGGGTGATATGTACAGATTGTGGGGTGGAGCAGAAGGGTGAAGAAAAGAGAGTTTGAGGAGAGAGGCAGCAATTGTGAAAAGGAGAGGAGGTAAAGAGTGCATGTTTCAGAGAGGAAGGTGAGATCATTTGGAATTGAGGTCATCTGCAGTCTGTTGTAGTTTGCTTTGTGCAAATCACTGAAGTTCAAGAGCAGAAGTGCCACTTATTTAAAGAACCCCACTTCTTTGTAAGAACCCCTGTATGTGCAGCCCCCTGTATGTGTTCCCCCGTAAAGAAGGCCTTGTATTTATACTGTGTGTTGGGTGTGGATAGAATCTGGCAATTAATCAATTAAGAGGGGATATTAGGAACACAGCTAGCAGAGCATAACTTTCACACCACAATCAAACTGCAAGGGGACTAAAAGGCCAAAATTGTGATAAGGGAACCCATAATTTAGGTAGGGCTTAATGGCTAAATAAACATTGAAATAATGTGAGCATGGCTACAGATGGAGTTGAAACAGTGGTGACAAACACAGATTTACCAAATATGCATTTGAGCAGTCAGTCAATGTTCAGTTTAAGGTATATGGAGGTATAAACGCAGGTTTACCAAATATGCATTTGAGCAGTCAGTCAATATTCAGTTTAAGGTATATGGAGGTATAAACGCAGGTTTACCAAATATGCATTTGAGCAGTCAGTCAATGTTCAGTTTAAGGTAAATGGAGGTATAAATGCAGGTTTACCAAATATGCATTTGAGCAGTCAGTCAATGTTCAGTTTAAGGTATATGGAGGTATAAACGCAGGTTTACCTGTGAAGAGAGAAGAACATGTTCAGATGGATGGTGCAAGAGCAGAAGTTATTTAAAGAACCCCACTTCTTTGGAAGAACCCCTGTATGTGCAGCCCCCTGTATGTGGGGACCCAAACCTCTTTGTTCTACACATATGCACTTCAAATGATCCCATGTTTGAATATGCAATAAAGGGCCATGGCTAGTCCATCATGAATACTTAGTTTCCCTGAAAATGTAATCTACTTACAAAGTTAAGTTTTCTGCTCAAAATAGTCTGGGACTTATGTAAAGTATAGGGATTGGAGATGTAGCCAGTCCTTTCCCAGGATTAGAGAAGCCCACCAATCAGAGCCATGCCATGCCAACCAATGAGGCATCAGCCTGTAATGATATTCACAGTCTAGATGGGAAACACACACTTTCTGGTAGAGCAGTCACCCAAATGGAACCTTTGGGGGTCATAGCCTGGTAACTATGGGAAATTTCTGCCTTGTACTTGTAACTAAATATGTTTGTCTTATGTCTTTTATGCCCTACTGTTTGTAGATCAATGTTTTAAGGACTATACTCTGTATTCCTTCATGTAATCCATGATTTTTACTCTTTCCCTGTACAAATAGATTGTGTGTATTTATCTAGGCCTCTTTACTATTTACCAATACATTTTTGTTATTGTGTTAAAGCATTCACTCATGGTCAAAGAACTCTCATTTAAACCAAATCATATCTGAGAGATAATACATCTCAAAAATAGTAAACGGGTAACATAATTGGCGACGCATGAAAGGGCCCAGGACTGAAAGTATTCAATATAATACCGAGATTTGTGTAATGCAAATTTAGGTTATTGGGCTGGATTTTAACCTCAGTTTTTCCAGGAGTTTGGAGGTTACAGCAAATTTATCTAGGGAAAAATATAGGTAAATGTTTTGTTTTTTTAGTGGGTATCAGAATAACTCTAAGGAGAGAGGATGTATGTTTGTTTTGTTTTTTTCTTTTCCTGGTTAAAACTAAACCAGGAAAAGAAAAAAAATATGAAGATACTAGTGTTATTTTAATGTTTGTGTCTCCACTCTTGTGCATATTCTAAGTGGTAGACTACTGTGTCAGAAGTGTGCTCTGTGGTGTATTGTTGTATTGTCACTGAACGTGTACATCATGGAGAAATTGATGGCCAGGATTGCTAAAGTCAAAATAGCTCTGAAATAATAAGAGCAATGGAGGAATCTAAAAGCCCATGGCACCAGGCACAAGAGTATGTAAATATAAAGCTTACAGAGAAAAAATACAGCAAACGTGAGGGTAAGACTGCACTAATTTTTGTGGCTTGCTGGTTGGCTAACAATTACAACAATATCTCTCAAGGGAGATATAGAAATAGCCAAAATTAATATCAGTACTCTAAAAGTTTCTATGACAAATTTGAATGCTAGCCACCAGCAACCAACAATAGACAACCAAAATGAGCAGGGAGAGGTGGATCAGCTGGCACGTGGGCTGAAGGAGGCAGAAAGTAAATGTAAACAATTGTCTGCATCTTCCAGCCCAGGGCAGCATGTGCAATCTCCACATACCATAGACTGCAATGCAACCGGTTTGAGTATTTCTAGATGCAACAGGAAATTATCTCCATCTGAAGTATGTGCTAGTTTCAACAACTCATTGATAGGTGGGAGCTCTTTTGAAAGTGCCCCTATATCTCATATGCAGACAGGGAAACTTGTGAATCAGGTTTTAGCCATTGAATATTCTCAGCCTAAAACCACACCGGTTGTTAGGAGATGCTTTAATACTTTACAAAACATCAAATGCTACACCTATGGTTTATTCGGTCACATTGCTCAATTTTGTTTGTCTTCTGGTGAAAAGATGTTGAAACAAAATAAATATACAACAAAGAGGCGTGACGTGGAAGTGTACTTACCTCGCTGGGGAGAATGGCCTAGGTGTAATAAATATAAAAATACGAGATCATACATCCCTTCCTCAACTATTAAGGCAGAGAATAAGGCTTTACAGTATGAGATTAGGCAAATGAAACAGGAACGGGATGAGTTTGTGAAAGAATTCCAATCCTTTAAAAGAGACTATTGAATCCTTGAATTGGAAAAATGGGGGGGGGGCATGGCCAGCAGCCGAAAGAGATGGCCGCATAAGGAGAGAGCTCCGTGATAGCCAGCTGCACCGGCCCGTACACAGCGACTATCATAGCCGGCAGACACATACCGAAAGCGCTAGAGAACCCCGCAATATTGATCCAGTGATGGGTAAGAGAAAACCCCCAGGGGGACCCCGTAAACTGATGGTCTTTTATCCCTCGGCTAGCACGCCGGAGATCCAAGATGGCGCCGCCACTCACAGGCAGCAGCATGCCAGGCAGACTGACTCCAGAGGGAATAGGAGAGACAATAGCAGACCCCCGTCTTTCTCTCCAGGCCACAGCAGCCGCTCATCCTCCTGCAATACCCCAACTCAGAGCCCACAAAAAGCAGCCCCTAAGCGTTCCTCTGCCCATACCTATGCAGGGGAAAGAAAAGAGGAGGACTATATATCCCAAAACAGCACTACTGAGTTTATTGATCAGATTCAGGAGTTCCCAACGTCTGAAAAGCCCCTAAGTGACACTACAATGAAAGAGATGTTGGTCTCATTGTGGGGGTCCATGCACAGGGATCTTATGGACTGCATATCACAATTAAAAACCGATATTACTGAAATTGGGGAGAGAGTTAGCCACGTAGAGGACAAGATGGCAGAATTTACAACAGCACACAACAAATTAGTGGACGCCCATAATGAAAAAGATGAGGAGTTGGAAGCCCTAAAAAACAAAATGGCAGATTTAGAGGACAGGTCCCGCAGAAATAATATGAAACTGCAAGGGGTAGCGGAATCTGTACCCCCCTCTGAACTCCGGAACTATGTTCAGCAACTAATTCAAGACCTACTCCCAGACACGCCAAACGGGGAAATCACTGTAGATCGGGCCCATAGACTACCTATGCCGCAATATCTACCAGAAAAAATACCTCACGTCATAGCTCGCATACACTTTTTCCATGTCAAAGACGACTTGATGCACTTTGCAAGACAAAACTCCCCATTACCCAATCCTTACTCGGGTATCGCTATTTATGCTGATCTTTCCCAGCATACAATGCTGGCAAGAATAAAGCTAGTAACGCTAACGAAGTTACTACATATTAACAAACTTCCATACTCTTGGGGCTTCCCCACGAAACTCCTTGTAACTAAAGATGGTCGCACATATGCCATTAGATCTCTGGAAGAAGGTCTCCAACTTACAAGAAAATGGGGGCTTCTCCCATCTGAAGAAGATGATGTCCTCACTACCAAAACCCCTAGAGGTATATCCCCAGAATGGAAATCAGGCATCAACACTTGACTGTATTCTCATACATCAGAATTTAACAATATACTCGATGTTTTCTCACCCAGATCAAGGGTCGAAGCTGGCTATTAGGAGCCTGTACCCCCAGGTGCTTCTATGCGATTTTACTCGCACTCCGAGGAAGATTTCCTCACTTTTTTATGTTCTGTTTTTTGTTTAGATGTTGACGTTTTTCATTTTTTCTTTTTTATTCTACCACCGACAACCGGCCACGGCAACTGATGACAACTATCTGGAGTCTACTTCTTCTGTGCAGCCACTTCTTTTGAACGAACACCCCTCACTCAAGGTCACGACAACTTCAATTACAGGTACCTTCATGTACTACTTCACAACTCAAGTTTTGAACGCATCTACACATAAGAATTTCTCCCTACAGACCAATGGTTCATAACTTTGTGACTATAAACGCTCATGGTATCAACAGTCCCTTCAAAAGGAGGGCTATGTGGCAGCAAGCAAAATCTTTAAGGAGCGATGTGTTATGCATCCAAGAAACTAATTTTGTCCAGCAGAAATACCCTATATGCACGGACAAAAAATGTCCTCATATTTTCACGGCTTCAGGCCCAAAGAAAAAAGGAGGAGTACTGATCGCTATTATCAGAATGTAGCATTTAAATTGCAAGATTTAGTAAGTGATAACGCAGGAAGATATATTATACTAGTTTGCGAATTAAACAATACCATGTATACTAGCATTAATATATACGCTCCGAATTGCAGACAATTATCTTTTTTGAATGCCCTCAAAAAAAAGGTTGAGAACATCAAAAAAGGCTTAGTATTGTATTGTGGGGATTTCAACTGTGTTCCTAACAAACAATTAGACTGTTCATCCCCACAAAAATCTATGCGTACTGAACTCCAATCCTTTTTACACTCTTCTAATCTGTATGACGTATGGCGCTGCGTCAATTCAGGAGAAAGAGATTTTACTTACTACTCAGCTCTTCATAAGTCTTATTCAAGAATTGACTTATTTGTAGCTGACCTAGCTTGTCTTAACAATGCACTATCCGCTAAAATCCATCCAATTACTTGGTCTGATCACGCTCCCATTTCCCTTTCGATTAAAGAAAAAAATGCAGCGTCACCTATACATCTGTGGCGAAACAACATATCAATTCTGAATAATCCTAAACACAGGGATGGTTTGTGTGATTGGATCAAAGAGTTCTTTCATTTTAATGACACTCCGGACACCAATATTTTCACATTGTGGTGTGCGCACAAAGCATTCAGTAGAGGCTTACTCTTGCAAACAGCATCCTAGGAAAAAAAGAGGAAATTAAAAACATTCACCACATTAATGGCTAAACTCACATCTCTCGAACAACAGCACATAGCAAACCCTTCCTCCCAGATAAACACAGAGTTAACTCAAACTAGCCAAGAGCTTGTTTAGAGCTTATTTAATTTCAGAACATCAGCTACATTTGCAAAAATTTAAAGCTACCCACTATACCCAAGGAAACAAGGCTGGCAAATTTTTAGGGGCCTATATTCGCAAAAAACAACAGAAATCTAAACTTTCCCATATTATAGATCCTATTACGTCACAAGCAGTATACCACCCCAAGGATATAGCAAACGCATTCTGTAGATACTATAAACAACTATACAATTTGAAAGAAGATCCCTCAACGACACAACCCACTGACATAGGGATTAATGCTTTTCTCCAATCAGTTAATCTTCCTTCCCTAAATAGTGACCAATTAAGTTATTTAAATTCTGCAATATCAGATAAAGAAATTGCTCAAGCTGTTCAATCCCTACCCCACAAAAAATCACCAGGTGCCGACAGCTTCTCGGCAGAGTATTATAAAGCCTTCTCCAGTATTTTAGTGCCATATATGAATAAGATTTTCCAAAAAGCCACTACTGATTGCTTATTTCCGGAAGAAATGCTCCAAGCCGTTATAGTAGCCCTTCCCAAACCGGGGAAAAAACCAGATGCTCCACAAAACTTTAGACCCATATCCCTACTCAATACAGATTTAAAAATATATCCAAAAATTTTAGCTAACCGCTTAGCGGAAGTAACCCCTTACCTAATCAAAGCGGATCAAGTAGGCTTTGTGAAAGGGAGACAAGCCCCGGATGGAACTCGTAGGATGTACAACCTCCTCAAAATAGCAGAAATGCGAAAGGTACCCACAGTGTTCCTGACATTAGATGCCGAAAAGGCGTTCGATCGGGTCCACTGGGGGTATTTATTAGCGACACTCCCTAAGTTCGGTCTTAAAGGTCCTATCTTTTCATCTATCTCAGCACTCTATACAGTCCCAGCTGCACAAGTTTATACTTCTAATGCCATGTCTGACAAATTTCATATAACAAATGGGACCCGCCAGGGCTGTCCCCTATCGCCATTGATTTTTTCACTGGTGATGGAACCCCTGGCGGAGGCCATCAGCCAGGACATCCACATCAAGGGCATTAAAGTATCAGACATAGATCACAGGATAGGATTATTTGCTGATGACATGGTATTGACGCTAACCTCACCATCTACATCTCTTGACAGAACTCAACAAATTCTTTGTGATTTTGGGAAAATCTCATATTATAAACTTAATATCAGCAAATCTTCGATTCTCCCTATACATATTAATAACCCTAATCTTAAAAAGTAAAAATCTGAATTCCCTTTTTTTCGGGCTCATAAATATTTGAAGTATTTAGGGATAAATCTGTCCTACCCTTCTAGCTCTGTGTATGACCATAACTACCCTTCCTTGTTAAATACAATAAAAAATGACCTTGAACATATCTCCTCACATGAACTTTCATGGATAGGGAGAATAGCCGCTTTTAAAATGACTGTCCTACCAAAAATATTGTATTTCCGCACTATCCCTATCATCTTGCCTGACCACTTTTTTATTACGACTGATAGACTACTAAGGAAATTTGTATGGGCTGGTAAAATAGCAAGACTTTCATATTCTACGCTACAAAAACAAAGACAGACAGGTGGAACAGGTTTCCCCAACATACACAACTACTACGTAGTAGCGCTACTGGACCAGGCTAAATCTTGGTTCAACCAGACAACAGACAAATTGTGGGTGCAAATAGAAAGAGCAATAATACAACACAGAGACCTACCATCACTTCTATTAGCCACATTAACAAACAGACCATTATTCTATCCCAACTTTCCCTCTATAAATGCAATGGTCAAAGCATGGAAAACATTTAATACACACGCTGATAGCAGCAAAGCCCTACAAAAGAGAGTAAGTACCTTAGGCATGTACGAATACCTTATCCCTTCCTTAAAAATAAAAAATAAATAGCTTTTTGAAAAATATGACATATACACAATTCAAAGTTCAAAGTCCAGCAACACCTTCATATGCAACTATCCAGCTGCACCACTACCATATCAAATACCCAAACTCCTTTCTTAGCCATAGTCTGGAAGTGTGGACATATCTAACCACCTCTTTCAACAAAACTAAAGGCCTTTCATGGTTCTACAAAAATTTGCAAAACACGCACAGTCAAACTAAAACTGTTGGCATGCTAAACTGGGAAAGAGACTTTAGGAGTAAATTTGCTTTAACTGAATGGAACAAAGCTATTGAAGCTAACCATTTATATTCCCACTGTACTAATCACTGGGACATGTCCCTTAAATTGTTATATAGAAGCTACCTAACACCAATGAGAACCTCACAAATCTTTAATAGTTCCAATATACTATGTTGGCGGAAATGTGGCATTAAGGGAACGATATTCCACATATTGTGGGAATGTAAATCCGTGAGAAGCTTCTGGAATTCGGTTTTCTCTCTACTAGCAAAAATCATTGGAATTGTCCTTTCCCCCACTCCTGCATTAGCTCTTCTTAACTTAGGTATAGATAATATACCTATAAAGTATAGATGTATAACTATTCATATATTGATAGCAGCACGTTTATCTATCACTTTAAAATGGAAATCAGATATTATACCAAATATTAGTGACGTAATACACAGAGTGAATACTCACTACCTTTATGAAAAATTTTTTGCATATTCAGCCAATTCAATGGCAAAATTACAGAGTGAATGGGCTCCATGGTGCGCAAGACTTCCAGAGACTTCTCATTGATAATCTGGTATAGACATACTAGCTATACTGTCATTTGGTGGTAAAATGTTGTCACTGCAGTTTTATGTTTGGTTTTGCATTTCTTTATTTTATAATTTCTATAGTTTTTGTTTTTTTTTTCATTTTTTATTTTTTATTTGTTCGTTAAATGAAAGCTTAAACACTTATTAGTATATTTGGTTTCATTTTTTTGATGTTGAGCATCTTCAGCAATTCTATATTAACTCGCACCCATACGCATAAGTATTTTTAATACAAAAAATATGGAGTAAAATGGGAATCCCAAGAAACAAATGTTCTATCAAATTGAATATACTACTGAATATGGGGGGGGTACCTCCCCGGACACAGTTTGCTCCCAAGTGGGGTGTCTGGGGGGGAGTCTCCTAGTTCCTGTCCTATCCTTGTTATTATAAGAAAAAAGTTTGAAATACTCAATTTAACTCAGTTAAAAGTTAATATAAAATGTACACCGTGATATGTAAAATTACGTGTTGGATGCATTTAGAGAAAGAACTAACGAATAATACTTGTAACTGTTTACGGATGTACTGATTTATTGTTGTTAATATGAAAATCTTAATAAAAAACAATGAAACGAATTGGAAAAATGGAGGGAGTAACTTGTCCATCGCGAACCAAACAAGTACACCAAATCCGGGGATGAAATACAAGATATAAGTTATGTTATAGAGGTCTATGACATTTTAGTTTCACTAGATCAAAGTGGGAATTTCATTGACCATTTACCAATGTACACGTAAGAATGTTGTACTGTTTGCTTTAACCACTTCAGCCACAGAAGATTTGGCTGCTCAATGACCAGGCCATTTTTTGCCATACGGCACTGCGTCCCTTTAACTGACAATTGCGCGGTCATGCAACTCTGTACCCAAACAACATTTACGTCCTTTTTTCCCACAAATATAGCTTTATTTTGGTGGTATTTGATCACCTCTGTGGTTTTTATTTTTTGCGCTATAAACAAAAGAAGAGCGACAATTTTGAAAAAAAACACAATAGCTTTTACTTTTTGCTATAATAAATATCCCACTTTTTTTTTCAAAAAGACACATTTTTTTCCTCAGTTTAGGCCAATATGTATTCTTCTACATATTTTTGGTAAAAAAAAAAACAAAATAAGGGTATATTGATTGGTTTGTGCAAAAGTTATAACATTACAAAATAGGGAATAGATTTATGGCATTTTTATTATTATTTTTTTTTATTAGTAATGGCGGTGAACTATGATTTCTATTGGAACTGCGATATTGCGATGGACAAATTGGGCACTTTTGACATTTTTGGGACCATTGACAATTATACAGCGATCAGTGCTATAAAAATGCACTCATTAATGTATAAATGTCACTGGCAGGGACAGGGTTAACACTAGGGGGCAATAAAATGGTTAACTGTGTTCCCTAGATGTGTTATAACTGTAGGGGAGATGGCACTGTCTAGGATGAGAGAGAGATCGGTGTTCATACTTAGTATGAACACACGATCTGTCTCTACTCCCCTGAAAGAACCGGGATTTGTGTGTATACATACACAGAACCCAGTTCTCGCTCCGTCACGAGCGATCACGGGTGTCCGGTAGTCATCACACAAGGACTTGCATTGGCTCCGGGCACACGCTTCGGGCACTTGCTCGCCCCTAGTGGCCAAAAGGCCAAGCGACATAAGGTAACATTGTTTTGCCCAGCCATGCCATTTTGCTGCGGTGGCATTTTTATTATTATTTTTTTTATTAGTAATGGCGGTGAACTATGATTTCTATTGGAACTGCGATATTGCGATGGACAAATTGGGCACTTTTGACATTTTTGGGACCATTGACAATTATACAGCGATCAGTGCTATAAAAATGCACTCATTAATGTATAAATGTCACTGGCAGGGACAGGGTTAACACTAGGGGGCAATAAAATGGTTAACTGTGTTCCCTAGATGTGTTATAACTGTAGGGGAGATGGCACTGTCTAGGATGAGAGAGAGATCGGTGTTCATACTTAGTATGAACACACGATCTGTCTCTACTCCCCTGAAAGAACCGGGATTTGTGTGTATACATACACAGAACCCAGTTCTCGCTCCGTCACGAGCGATCACGGGTGCCCGGTGGTCATCACACAAGGACTTGCATTGGCTCTGGGCACACGCTTCGGGCACTTGCTCGCCCCTAGTGGCCAAAAGGCCAAGCGACATAAGGTAACATTGTTTTGCCCAGCCATGCCATTTTGCTGCGGTGGCTAGTCGGCAAGCAGTTAAATAGGTTTAAGAAAATATACAAAATATACAAGTTATCTTTTTTCAGGTTCAGTGAGTTCCTGAAAGTATATTTACATATAAAGCAGCTGTAGGTAGATAGCTGTACATATGCGTAAATACACACGCCTAACAGAAGGTAAAGTATAATATTCCATTTGTTTTTGTTTTTTTTGTATTCTTCCAGTTGCCAGAAACACCTAGCAATTCATTTGCAATTACCAAATCTCTCTCTATTCCTAATGTATGGGATTCAATCTAAATGGATGTGTGTGTCTGGGTGATGTAATGGATGTGTATGAACTGTCTATGTGTAAACAAAGATTTTTTTTTTCCTCAGGGGTGTGTACACACCATTGTTGGATGGCCATCTATAAGAAATGTGATCATAGTAACGCGCATGCTTTGTATTTTTTATTTCTGAATGAGCTCAGTACTGGTACCAGTTTACATTCCTACTTTATTTATTATCGAATAAATAACCTGTGCACAGATATGAGATCTCGATCTCTATAACTCTGAGAAACTGTAGGGATTTTGTTTTGTTTCTTTTTCCTTTCCTGTGGCTTAGAGTTATGTTTCATTCACTCTGACACTCCGAAAGTACATAATAATACATTACTTTGTACCTTGTGGCATATTATGGATTCAGTGTGTCTTGTGTTTTGTTTTTCCTTCCAAATTGACTTATGTCCTGTTAATATGTGTGAAGGTTATATGTCTACATTTTATCTTCTTAGACTTTAAGTACTTACAAACCCAACAAGTTTTCCTGTAACTTTTTTTGTCTGTCAGAGTATAGGTATGTGGGTGTGTCTGTACATTTTTGACCGTACTTACTGTTGATGGACTCATTACCTCTCATGGAAGTCTGTTCCAAGCATCCACTACTAGTTTATTCCATTAAGAACCTCTCAGAGATTAATGGTTTTTGAGTTTTGTATTTAATGGTAAATATACAAACATAGTTGGATAATCCAGAGCGGACCCAGACTGGGCAAATTATTTTGAAACACAGAGGACCTTAAAGCATAGTTTTTGTTTGTTTTAAGGAGAAGCCTTGAATGTCATGTCTAACTAAATTCTAAAATATTTTATTTTTTTAGTTTGTTTGTTTCAATAAACAGTTTCTGTCATCTCTTTACTACAACGTTTTGTTGCCTGCTTGACTTGCAAATTGAAGGGTCAGTTAATATGTTAATCACCACAGGGAAAGGGTGTCGCCTTTGTATAGCTGCAACATTTGAAAGCCCATTCAGTTGTGTTTTTTTTTTTGTTTAACCGAATACAGATTCAATGCTCTTTAACAATTTAAAGAGACAGGGGTATCAGAGATATCATCTTAAGGCAGCATTGTGATTGTGATTGTGGAGTTTTGTTTTGCTATGGTAAAAAAGGGATGAGTATGCAGTTAAAACAGTTTAAAATGTTGATATAGAATATTAAAGCTTCCCTATAGCATTTTGAGCTTGGGCCAAGTTCCAACAGTTCTTTTCTTTTTTTTTCTCTCTTTCGACATTGGATAATTGTTTTATATAAATTTATGTCATTGTAGCTATTACCAACTATGACAATAGTAACAGTAACACCAGGCTTTAGCAACAGTCGTGTGAATATATTCTTTGTATATGTGACACACAGTCCTCTCTACAGTCCTAATATGTGGCAGTCATCATATGTGGTCAGTGGTAAAAAAAGATTTCTTGGTCATTTTTTTGTGCAATAACTAAGTTCAAAGAGCATTGCTTGAATATCATATAAATATACTGGGACTTGTGAGACTCATAGTGATTAGAAAATAGCAGAGAGTATAGAACAATTGCACTTAAGAGTAATTTAGTTTGATTATTCCTGAAGCCACAAGTACCTGGTGACATTACACTTATCCGTATTCTGAAATCAAGTTATTTTTGTCTGCTTAGTTGACACTGCCTAATCTGCACTGAGACTTCTTAAAGTTATGACCTCTTCCGTAGCCTGCTAAAGGAAGGACTCGTACAGTAGCTACACGCGGTAGCCAAGGATGGAGCTATATGCACAAAAGTTTGGCACCAGCCAATGTTAGCCCATCAGGGTTGGTATAACTGAACACAGTTTCAGTAAAAGGAGTTAGTGGTGAGTTGCAATGGCATGAAGATCCCCTGGACACTTGAAGGGTCATACACACACACACACACAGTGGTATTCAGCAGAAGGCGGGGCAGAGTTATTTGCAGGCAAATGACAATGAAGGAAGAAAGATGGGGAATGAAAATCAGACAACCTGTCTGAAGGGCGGAACCATTCAAATTGTTAAAAGTGTTGATGGGAAAGGGTCTCATTATTATTTAGCAGTATATATGTGGCAATTATAATTAAAGGTCCTTAATGCTCAGACTTACCAGGTAAGCATTCATTTGAATACATATGTCTTAAAAGCACTTGTATTTTTCTTTCTCTACCTTTGTCCACATTAATAAATTATAATCTCAGAAAGCCAGGAAAGCTGGTCCAGAGGCCGTTACTGTATGCTGTATCCAATTGGAATCACCAGGGAAGGCTGTCCCAGAAGCAAGGGCAACAGGACCAGATTAGCATTATGGACTTTCGTACTATTGTTATTGGACTGTTGAGTACAAGGATCCTTATTATTATTTTTTTCCCTTCTTGTTTTTTTTGGTGTTTTGTGTCTTATTATTTTTATTATGGACGTATTAAATCCAGAACAAGTGATGACTGTCGATATTGGGATCCAGAAATGTGGACTGTAGAAATGGAGAGTTTAAAAGTTGTTGTTTTTTTCTCTCAAAGAGTTTTTTGGCAAAGCCAAAAGTTCTAAATATTAAAGGAGATTACACATAAACCATTATTTTAGGTGTGGCCGAATCTCATATTCTCAACTGTCCACAAGCGGGCATCTGTTGCCTTATGAGTTTATGTGAGATCTCCATTAATAGCTGTAAAATATTGTAATTATGAATATATTTCAGTTAGCTTTGTATCTATGTAACATACCATTCCAGAAGTCTCTGTTGAGTCGGTGCCTAGGTGTGTGTATCCAAAAAATGGGAACCAAACCTCTTTGTTCTACACATATTCACTTCAAAGGATCCCATGTTTGAATATGGAATGAAGGGCCATGGCCAGTCCCTCATGAATACATAATTTCCCTGAAAATGTATTCTACTTACAAGGTTAAGTTTCCTGCTCAAAATAGTCTGGGACAAGGATTTGCATTAAAGGGGGTTGACTTATGCAAAGTATAGGGATTGGAGATGTAACCAGTTCTTACAGAGGATTAGAGAGGCCCACCAAGCAGAGCCACGCCATGCCAATCAGTGAGGCATCAGCCTGTAATGATATACACAGACTAGACGGGAGGGAAACACACCCTCTCTGGTAGAGCGGTCACCCAAATGGAACCTGTGGGTCATAGCCTGATAACTATGGGAAATGTCTGCCTTGTACTTGTAACTAAATATGTTTGTCTTATGTCTTTTATGTCCTACTGTTTGTAGATTAATGTTTAAAGAAATAAACTCTGTATTCCTTCATGTAATCCATGATTTTTACTCTTTCCCTATACAAATAGATAGATTGTGTGTATTGTCTAGGCCTCTTTACTATTTACCAATACATTTTTGTTATTGTGTTAAAGCTTTCACTCATGGTCAAAGAACTCTCATTTAAACCAAATCTGAGAGATATTAAATCTCAAAAATAGTAAATAGGTAACAATAGCCAGAGATTTAAAGTAAGAGGTGGAGGAGGATGGTGAGAAATGGAGAAGATATTGTGCTGGGGTAAAGTCTAAAGGGTGGGTGGTAATCTGGGTTGTTTGTGTACTTACATCCAGAATGATTGGATAGCTGAACAATCCCACCAGATAAGTAGGAGAGTTCCTTTTGCTTGATGGCATCACCAGCAGCGATGAGAGATATTTGGATCAAATTTTTGGAGAAGGGATGGTGTTATGTACCAGCAAGATAAGATTTTATAGTTGTTTTCTTGCGTAGATATGTTGATGGGGGTCTTTATGTACATTACGGTGAACAAGCTCCCAGTTGTCTTCAGTCAGGTCTAGTTGAAAGTCTTGAGGCCATGCTTTACAAGCTTTCCCTGCGTTAGCTTGTTTGTCTGTCCATAGTGTATTATGGACATTAGAAATTACATGTTGCAAAGGGGTGGTTGTAGAGCATAGTCTGCCAAAGGGGTAAGGGGGTCTAATGTTGGCACTAAGCATCATAGGGTTTGAGCAAAATGTCGCAAAAAGTTGCATGTACAATAGGTCCAAGGGGTTATTTGAGAGTCAGGCCAAACAATTAAACAAGATAGCAGAAATGGAAGAATCAATATCAGTGTCAAAATATTCACCTTCTAAATTCACCTCCACGTGGGCATGTTGGCTGCACTGATCTATGGCAGAATATCTTCAAGAAATGGGAAACTCCCCCATGAAGCCAGATTTAGCTCAGTACACCGGACCATATACATAACCTCTTAAGTTCTCGGGAATCATATCCTTTCTCTAGAACGAAACCATTAAGAGATATGCCAAAAACGCTTGACTGGCATAGATATTTGTTATAACATATCATCTTAAGGCTCAGTCACCTTATCAAGGTGTCAATTTGTTGTCACACTCACACCCCGTCCTTTTTTTTCCTCTCTTTTCTTCTCCTCTACCCAAACACAAATCCCCCCCACACTTTTTCCCTATGACCCTCCTTATCCCTTTTTCCGCTTCTTCCGATCCATTTTCACTGATTCCTGATACCTACTATTCCTTCTATATGTTGCACTATTTAAAATTCCTTCACTCATGTCCCTAAAACAAGAATTGCACGATTACATCATTGCGACTCATTGCGCTACAATTTCTGATTCTTAAAACCCAGCAAAATAGTATTGATCCACAATTATATCCTACTACTCTACCCTTCTTCCAAATCCAGAATCCTCTCACGCTTCACAGTACTGATCTTGTTCTCCGAGACTTGCCCAAGCAGGTCACGTGCAGGTTAAGGACAATAGACCTCTCTGCGACAATCCTAGCTAATATGTCATGTATAGCCATGACTCATCGTATTAAATCTGGCATAACTGGCCCACAGGTAACTCACTGCCCGAAACTGAACATTACTACTGAGCACACATGCCTATATGCACACCATCAACTACACCCTATACCACTCGATGTACAGTTAACATATGGGAAGTCCTTTTATTGTTTAGGTTTCTGTATTCTACAACGTATTACGTCTAATTGCTATAAGGTGTACTTTTTTGTTATACAATCAAGATACTGTATTCCTTCTGGATTCTGCATACCGCACACATGATTTTGTCTTATCCCTTTTTTCTTTGCTCAATAAACCTTATTTTGGGGGGGGGGGGCACGATTAGTGTCTACAGGCTTTAACATAGGGTTTATATTAGCCATGTTTAGTCTGATTTACTTTCAGCTAAAAGAGTCTCTGTCAGGGCAAGAGGAAACACTATGCTAGGTATACCTGCAGCAGATCCTACGATCCATCTGTTACAACTGAATATTGGGGGAAATTTTTTCTTTCAAATCTGCTCTGGCAATCTGTGCGAACAGAAGTCAGGATTTTTTTTTTTTTAATGACAAAGACTCTAGAAGGATTGATTGAGGGCAAAACTTTTTTTAGCTTAGCTACAAGACAATAAAGATAGCTCCTAGTACCGGAACTTTAATACACGAGGAACACAGTGTAAAAAATCACAAACAAAGCTTGAAATACCATTTTCATTTTTTATTTTTTTAATTATTGTTGTCAGCATAGAAACATTCACTCTTTCTATTTATCCTGATTTCCATTGTCACTGGAAGTGAAAATCCAAAATTTTGAGCTGCCACTATAACAGAAATGGAAGGGAAAGCTTCCAATGGGGACATTTGACAGGAACACTTGATAACTGTCCAAGAGGGGATTTCCCACACACTGGAAAACTATACTCCCAATTCATGTTCAGTATATAGAACAGGAAATGTAGAAAAATCTTGCAAACGAGACGCAGTTGGAAAAAAACTGACAGTGGTTTTACCTTTCCATCTACTTTATCCAAAATGAAAAAAAGGCTTTATATACTGTATACAGTGGCAGAACTACCGCCGTAGCAACACACGCGGTCGCTATGGGGCCCGCGGTCGCTATGGGGCCCCAGCATGCTGCCGAGTGGGGCCCTCAGCCGGGGGCCCGCTGCCGAGTGGCATCCGCAAGCCCCTGTGACTGACCATGGTGCTACACAGAAGCTAGAACACCGGCCGACGCATCCCCATCCCAGCGGCGTGAGCCGCGTGATGTCACTCGGCCGGAGGAGGGAGAAGCGTCGAGACTTGCAGAGAGAGAGAGCCTACAACGAAGAGGAGCCGAGCTAGGCAGCGCCGCTGAGGAGGAGGAACCAACCAACTGTATTGCAGAGCGCCAGAGACAGATTCAGACTGAGAGAAGATCATTCACGACTGTTTCACAGGTAAGTAAAAGAATGCAGCAGTACACTCCATCCACACCCAGCTAAATTACTCTGAGATGATTCAGTGATCCCATACAGCCAGACTGAGGAATATATAAACTAACTGTGTCTGTGTTCTCTAATATGCAGCATGGTGGGGGGTGGGGGGAGGGGGATAAATGTCCTGCACTGGAGTCAAGTAACTGCTGTATTAATGTCCTGCTGGCTGCACTGGTCACCTCATGGTCCCTAAGAAATGATTGCACTGGTCACCTCGTGGTCCCTAAGAAATGATTGCACTGGTCACCTCATGGTCCCTGAGAAATGATTGCACTGGTCACCTCATGGTCCCTGAGAAATGATTGCACTGGTCACCTCATGGTCCCTGAGAAATGATTGCACTGGTCACCTCATGGTCCCTGAGAAATGATTGTACTGGTCACCTCACGGTCACTGATGAATGATTGTACTGGTCACGTCATGGTCACTGATGAATGATTTACTGGTCACGTCACGGTCACTGATGAATGATTTACTGGTCACGTCATGGTCACTGATGAATGATTTACTGGTCACGTCATGGTCACTGAGAAATGATTGTACTGGTCACGTCACGGTCACTGATGAATGGTTGTACTGGTCACGTCATGGTCACTGATGAATGATTGTACTGGTCACCTCACGGTCACTGATGAATGATTGTACTGGTCACCTCATGGTCCCTGAGAAATGATTGCACTGGTCACGTCACGGTCACTGATGAATGATTGTACTGGTCACGTCATGGTCACTGATGAATGATTGTACTGGTCACGTCACGGTCACTGATGAATGATTTACTGGTCACGTCACGGTCACTGATGAATGATTTACTGGTCACGTCACGGTCACTGATGAATGATTTACTGGTCACGTCACACTCACTGATGAATGATTTACTGGTCACCTCATGGTCACTGAGAAATGATTTACTGGTCACGTCACGGTCACTTATGAATGATTTACTGGTCACCTCACGGTCACTGAGAAATGATTAATTAGTGTGTGTGAATGTGCTACTCCCATAATTAACCACCACTTGCAATGTTCATTTACTATTACTCCAAATAATCACTTATAAATATTCTCATGTGCATATACTTAAAGCTGTAAATCAAAAAGACATATAACCATATATTATTCAATGCATGCAAAAAGTCCTTCAAACGTGTTGCAAAATCTTGTAACCATTAATGTGACTGGCGTGCTTCTAAGTTCCTTCAATGTTCATATGTGACTGAGTGAGACACCTCCACCACTTAGATTGGCCACTCACCAGATGCTTAATTAAAGATGCGCCTTTGGTTCATTCAAGGGATAACCACTCCACCTAAGCAACACTCCTCACCGGCTAAAAACTTGGACTCTAGTATTCCGCATAGGAAAGCATAGGGACAAAAGGCGATCATAGCGCAATATGTTTGAACTATTTATTTTAAAATTCAAAGTAAGAATAACCACTCACATTTAAAAGTGCCCTCGAGCCGGCACAAAGCTTATCCAGCAGTTACGGACGGGTGTATGGCTGTTTGCATGGTCCGCTTAATAGTAATGTGCGGTCTCCACGCTCGGCTTGCGCTCCAAGCCTCGTTCCCGTTCACGTCCGGTCACCTGATGCAAGAAAACTCCCAGCAGGCTCTACGCATTTCGCATCATAGAATGCGTCATCAGGAAGCTCCTGATGATGCATTCTATGATACGAAACGCTTAGAGGCTGCTGGGAGTTTTCTTGCATCAGGTGACCGGATGTGAACGGGAACGAGGCTTGGAGCGCAAGCCGAGCATGGAGACTGCACATTACTATTAAGCTGACCATGCAAACAGCCATACACCCGTCCGTAACTGCTGGATAAGCTTCGTGCCGGCTCGAGGGCACTTTTAAATGTGAGTGGTTATTCTTACTTTGAATTTTAAAATAAATAGTTCAAACATATTGCGCTATGATCGCCTTTTGTCCCTATGCTTTCCTATGAGGAATACTAGAGTCCAAGTTTTTAGCCGGTGAGGAGTGTTGCTTAGGTGGAGTGGTTATCCCTTGAATGAACCAAAGGCGCATCTTTAATTAAGCATCTGGTGAGTGGCCAATCTAAGTGGTGAAGGTGTCTCACTCAGTCACATATGAACATTGAAGGAACTTAGGAGCACGCCAGTCACATTAATGGTTACAAGATTTTGCAACACGTTTGAAGGACTTTTTGCATGCATTGAATAATATATTGTTATATGTCTTTTTGATTTACAGCTTTAAGTATATGCACATGAGAATATTTATAAGTGATTATTTGGAGTAATAGTAAATGAACATTGCAAGTGGTGGTTAATTATAGGAGTAGCGCATTCACACACACACTAATTAGCATTTTCTACCCATCTTAGTGAAGGGTTTTATTTGAGTGCAGCAACCCTGATACATAAGGTTGAATTATCTTTATATTTTTATTATTTTTTGAGAAATTAGGGGTTTTTGCGCCGGTGACACACACACAGTAATTCACTGAGAAATGATTGTACTGGTCACCTCATGGTCACTGAGAAATGATTGTACTGGTCACCTCAGGGTCACTGATGAATGCATTTACTGGTCATGGTCACTAGGGCTGGGCAATTTTCTAAAAAAAAAAACAACAAAAAACTGTGATTTAAAAAATAAAACTCGATTCACGATTCAAATTTATTTACTTATTTTTTTGGACACCGCACCGGTCCTGAGGAGCTGCGGGCAGGAGTTTTTAGGCGAGGCTGCAGCTTCAGCCTAGTCTGCGGCGTCCGGCCTCGCGGACTAGGCCGAAGCCGTGGCCTTGCCTAAAAACTCCTGCCTGCAGCTCCTCAGGACCGGTGCTGCGAAAAAATTAAAAATCTCAAAAAAATCGATTTGCTTAAATTTTGGGTATAGTGCTACAGATGTGAGTACCTTTCTTATAATAAAAGGAATTGTTTTAAGTTTTACAGAGAGCGCTATATTATTTCTTTATTTATTTCATGCAAATTTGGATGAAATCTTTTAAGTCATATTAAGGAAGAGGTTTCCGGCTTTCCAGTCAAGATATTACCCCGACCACTATTAAGTGGTGAATGCTTATGAGACCTTCTTGTTAGTTCAGGGGTCACAGCAAAAAGGTGAGCGGTTTGACTGGCAAGAGAGGGGAGCACGTATCTAAGAGCACTTTGGATTTGCATGAAAGCACCCTGCATCACCGTTTATACTCTCTGGTTTTTTACTCATTTATGGACTTTTATGATAATTGATTAGTAATTTCAGCGCTGCACTATATTTGTTACTGTATTATATGAAAGGACTTATATATTTGCCTTTAGTGTTCAGCAGCTTTTCTTATCTGATGGTTTTTGCGCTGACTGTTTTGTCTTTGAGTATTAATGTACTGCCACTAGTCACAGTCACTGATGAATGAATTTACTAGTCACAGTCTCTGATGAATGATGTTACTGGTCACGGTCACTGAGGAATGATGTTACTGGTCACGGACGGTCACTGATGAATGAATTTTATTGGCAGTGTTTTTGTTTTGTTGTTAACTATGTAATTGAGGAGTAAAGGCCTTTCCTTGTATTGTATTTTTTCAGTTTCAGCCATAATGTCCAGTTACCATCATCAAAGTGGCGCTCACAAGCTTAAAAAGAAAAGGGAAGACACCTACAAAACGGAGAAACTTCCAAAAATCACACAATTTTTGAATGTGCTCAATGTTGGTCAGAGCTCTATAGCAGACCATGATGCAGAAAAAGTTGCTGAGGCAAGCCCAGAAAGCCTTGACCCCACAATTACTGACATGCCAGTACAGGAGCAATTGCTACTTAGCCAGTTTCCCCTGAATGAACCAAGTACAAGCCAGGAGTTAGGTGGTGTTACTAAAGGGAATATTGAAAAAGATAATCCTGAAACTGAGCCATTTGCAGCAGCCGATGTTCACTTGCCTAGTAGTGACATAGCTATGTTAACTGACATTGCATCTACAAAATATGTCACAGGCAGGGCAAACTTTCCCATTACAATTACAGATGCATATGTGAAGAGATTTATCATCACAAATGGTCCTTGCAGACCTACAGGGCCCTTTAAGAGAGACAATGATGAGGAACAGAGGTGTTTTTCAATAAAATATTATGAAAAAACAACAAAAACAGGACTTAAACTCCCCATTACCTGGCTCTGTTATTCCCCCAAATTAAATGTTGCATACTGTGAACCATGCTGGTTATTTGGTGACCGTAAAAAACTAGGCTCTGAACCAGCATGGGCAAAGGGGATACAAAAATGGAAAGGCTTGTCAACAAAAATACAGGTTCATGAAACATCTCAAACTCATATAGATTCTTGCATAATCTATGATCAGTGGCGTAAAAAGGGAACAATTGATGAGGAAAGCGAAAAACAATTAAGAAAAGAAAAAAACTTTTGGAGAGATGTTTTAAATAGAATAGTGAATGTCACCTTGACTATGGCTATGAATAACATGGCCTTCCGGGGCCACAGAGAAAAAATAGGAGTCAACAGTGGAAACTTCCTGGCAATAATTGAACTGCTAGCTGAGTATGATCCCATATTAAAGCAATTGCTACAGTTACCACAGGGAAAAGTCAAATACCTTAGTCCAAAAATTCAAAATGAAGTTATAGATATTTTGTCAAAGCAAGTTCTGAATGACATTTTGTCTGAAGTGCAAAACGCACAGTTTTACTCGTTGATTATAGATACTACTCAGGATATCTCTAAATGTGATCAAATGAGCCAGGTGCTCTGATATGTTTCTATTGAAAGAGATACAAATACGAGAGCAAAACAAATTAACATACATGAGGCATTTCTTGGATTTCATGCTATTCATGACCAAAGTGCTGCAGGTATAGAAAAAGAAATACTTGCATTTATTGATGATAAAGGTATTTCTCTGGATAAGTGCCGTGGTCAGGGCTATGGTGGTGCTGCCACAATGAGTGGAATCTATTCTGGTGTGCAGACTCAAATTTTGTAGAGAGAGGAAAATGCACTTTATGTTCATTGTGCAGCACACAATCTTAATTTGGTCCTCCAAGATGCTGTGGCAGAGATTACGGAGGTCTCAAACTTTATGGGTGTGGTTCAACATTTACACAATTTTTTGGGGGACAGTGGAAAGCGGTGGGAGATCCTGTCTTCATTTACCAGTGAATTCTCTGTTACACTGAAGAAATTGTGCCCCACACGCTGGTCATCTCGCTATGAGTCGCTGCTTGCCTTGCGTTTTCGTTTTGTAGATGTACTTAAAGCGCTATCAAAAATAAGCCTTGTAGCTACCAAAAAAAGTGAAAGAGAAGAGGCAATGGGGCTGAAAAAAAAATTAGAGTCCTTCCAAACTATATTTCTAATTGTTCTACAAACCAAAATATTCTCAAGCATAAATTCTCTGTCTAAACTCCTCCAGTCAGAGAGCATGGACTTGTCCAAAGCTTCTCATTTAATCAAGACATCCTTGGATGAGCTATCCAATTTCAGAAGCAGTTTTGGGGAAGCCAGAAATAATGCTGTATTGATTGCACAAAAATGGAATATTACCCCCAGATTTGAAGCAAAACGAATTTGCACTGTCAAAAAGTATTTTGACGAATTGTGTGTTGATGAGAGATTAGAGGACCTTGAAGAACGTTTCAAAATCAACGTTTTCTATAGGTGCTTAGACATAATAGTAAACCAGTTGTCAAACAGGTTCCAGGGACTTAATCGTGTTGTTCAGCAGTTTGAAATAATTCAACCTGTAGTTCTAGTATCAGCATCAGATGATGATTTGTTTAAAGCTGCATCAAATCTACAACAAAAGTATGAAAAAGACCTCTCATCAACTTTCGCTGGTCAGCTTCTAAGTTTTAGATCAGCACTTAAAGAGGACATTCAGAAATTGTCCTCTGTGAAGGATCTTGCACATTTGCTCTTAGTTGAGAATAGTGCTCTTTCATCAAATCTGCCTGATGTGTGCACAGCATTGCTTTTATTCCTAACACTACCTGTGACTGTGGCCTCAGCAGAAAGATCCTTCTCAAAACTAAAACTAATAAAGAATTATCTCAGAAGCACTATGTCTGAGCAAAGGCTTTCTGGGATTGCTATCCTAAGCATTGAAAATGCTAGAGCAAAACAGCTGGACCTAAACCACATTGTGGACACTTTTGCAGAATTGAAGGCACGCAGACGTGTTTTCTAAGATGTGGTGTTTTGTGAGTATACAAGTTGGAAGAGCTTTCAAAGTTCATGTTTGGTTTTGTTGCCAGCCATAGCCTTTCTTCTTTGGGTTAAACCATGGGGTCTATTTATAACCTATTCACAGAGCCATTCACCCTCTGAAAATGTCAAAACATTTCTTTTTTGCCACTTGGCACAAAAAGATATGTTCTTTGTTTTTTGGTTTTTCAGGTCAAACTTATGGAATATAATATTGTATTTTGACTATTAGATGAAGCTGAGGAGCATGGGAAAAATGTTATAAATAGAACCCTTTGGTTCCAGTTTGGCAAATAATAAAGTGGAACTTTAGGCAAATATTTGAATAAATACATGGTAGAATTGGCAGCTTATGTTTGAGTGTGCAGTAAAGGTACAATGGTGCAAACCTGACTGGCTTTCTAAGATCACTTTGATGTGTAAAACTGAAAACTGGCTGAACTGAATTATAAGTATTTGGCAAATATTTTGTCTGAATGCTTATATGTATGTCAGCTTTGTGCTTTGTTGTGTTGACTAGAGTTCCACTTTACTCATTTAACTAGCCTCAGTTCTTGAATTGGCTTGTTAACCGATACTTTCCTTTTTCATACCTGTCCACAGCTGCCCCACGTGCCCACTTTGAGCATTGCAAATCAGGCAAAATTTCATCCTATGTGAATCAAATACTTTTTTTTTAATCCAGTCAAAATTAGTTATCTGCATACACTCTTTTGTAAAGTGTGTGTAGACCTTGCCCATTTACCCATCTAAATCTTCCTTTTTGATGACAAATGACACCTTTCTAGTCAATTAAATTAAAGGATGGCAAGTTTTTTGGCTTCTGCACTGCCTGTTTGGCTGGAAAACAGCTTTGGAGAGAAATGGATAGAATCAAATAAAATAAATATAGTAAGATATTGTTAATTTATCATCATCATATCTTCATATTTTAGATCAAGATTCACTCTTTTTCAGGTTGACTTTTTCTAATGTTCTGTTGCCCTACATTTGGCTTGTTTTTGGCTGTTGGATGTTGAAACCATGGCTTCTTTTCCTTTGGTTATTTTTAAAAGACATGTTGAAAATATGCACGTTAAGCATCAAGGTCTAAATCAAGTAGGTGCGAACTCAAAAATTAAGAATTTTATGCCAAGTTAAAGTGCATAGAATGTAACACCTAATTTCTTCCTTCCCTTACAAGGTTGTCATCCTGTTAATTTTCCTCTCAAACCGGTGCAGTTTGCGTTGTTTGCCCTTTACAAAACGTAAGTATAAAAGAGTAAGAGTAGTACACACAATGCTTTGAATTTTGCAATTTATTATATGGTTATTTAAATTTTTGTTTTGTTGTTTGAAATTAATATAAGCTGTTGCCTGGGTACTGTGCATGTACATGAGTGTGGTAATCTGTTGTTCAATGGAATTAGTTATTTTTTTGTGGGGGAGGCCCCATACAACATTTTGCAATGGGGCCCTGTGATTTCTAGTTACGCCCCTGACTGTATACCTACAATGTCAGTACTGAGTACTATAATTATTTCCTCACAGCACCAAAACATATTCTAACTTTCTAAAAAAAAAATATTACATATTTTTTCAGGGGCAGACTAAATCTAAACATGGGCTACAAGACAATGAGTACCGGCACTTTGATACATGAGGACCAGAGTATAGGAAATCACAACAAAGTTAATGCCAAATTCTCTGCGTCATTTGCATAGATATTGAAGTATGACTAAACATGTTTTATAATGTCCACGTGACACTCAGGTTTTCATTGATAATAACACCCTTATCTCAGATTGGTGTTATGGGAGTGCTGACTCCATGTAGCTATGTGTTGTGAATTTCCATCTGATGGTATTTTGTGTGTGATATCTACAGTAGATATTTACTTCAGGAACTAAACATGCAGAGTTTGGACAAATCTGCCAAAAATTCAGTTTGGCCAGGTCTAGTTATGGAAAGTTTTAGACATCAGGTCTCTTAAAAACTGTGCAAGCTGTACCCAGACATAGTAAGTGGAGGACAAAGGACCAGTCACAAGTATTATCTGTGGGGTCCCTGCAACTGACCTTTACCGTATTACTGATTTATAAAGCTTTGTTCTACACCATGTCTCTGTGTGGATTTGTAGAGGTGCCCCCTTCCTCTTCAGTGATGAATGATGGCCTAATGACAGATGGATAAATAATAAAGCAGCAGCAGGAAGGTTGTGGAAAACAAAGATCCATAAAATGAGTGAAAGAGAGTCAGAGATACATGGAGTGCAGGTCCTTAGTTCTCTACAGAAATGAGAACAGTGAGCAGCACAGTAGTCACTAGGGATGAGCACCCCCCTGTTCAGTTTGCACCAGAACATCTCGAACAGGGAAAAAGTTCTAGCGAACATGCAAACTCTATTAAAATCTATGGGACACGAACATGAAAAATCAAAAGTCCTAATTTTAAAGGCTTATATGCAAGTTATTGCCATAAAAAAGTGTATGGGGACCTGGGTATTGCTCTGGGGGACATGTATCAATGCAAAAAAAGTTTTTAAAATGATTGTTTTTAAAGAAACAGTGATTTTAATGATGCTTAAAGTAAAACAATAAAAATGAAAAATTCCTTTAAATATCATGCCGGGGGGTCCCCTTAGTCTGCCTGTAAAGTGGTGCATCTGTACAGTGTATAGAACATGCTGCAGCAATAATGACATTTCTAAAGGAAAAAAAAATAATTGAAACTTGCTCACAGCTGTAATGCATTGCCAACTCCTGGCAATACAGATTAAAATAAAAAAAAAATGGTGTAGGTTGCCCCCCAAAATCCATACCAGACCCTTATCCGAGCATGCAGCCTGGCAGGTCAGGAAAAGAGGGGGACGCCCCCCTCCTGAACCATAATAAAGCCACATGCCCTCAACATGGGGGTGGGTGCTTTGGGGCAGGGGAGCTCTGTGCCTCCCACCCCAAAGCACCTTGTCTTCCAGACATCGGAATGAGCCTTCATTCCCAGTCGATGCCTCATACTGGGAAACACGTGGGGTGGAGCTGAATTCTGTGACGTTGCCACGTACCAGGCTGCAGATAAGGTCCGTGGCCATGTGTTTGTTTTTTGCATGCTTACGTTCATCTTCCTGTAAGTTCAATAAGTTATTTTTAAATAAATGGTAATTTTTACATACTACACCATGAAGTTTCTCCCTTCTTGAAATCCCCTATGCTTCAGAGCATCTATATTATAAAGAAGAAAACCTGCGCTAGCAACTTACCAAGTGGGTAACTAAAAAAATTTTTTTGGGTTCCTAACAAACCACATATCATGAATGATTATTATACAAAACATATTGCGTGAACATATATATAAATGTACAAAACTGTGCACAAACACACTGCCACCACTAAGTCACTAGAGGTGGATTCAGGGACGTGAATGAAAGATGATCTATATCAATCACATAAAACCAGATAACTTGCACTGAGACTGTAATTAATCATATAATCCTGAATTGATAAGGTAAATCTGTGTATAAACAAAAAAACACAAGAGCAACATAAAGTCTATTGAGTCACCCAGTTCCTTCACATGAGGACACTCTACAGACTTCAGGCTTGTTGATTCATATGGTACGCTTGAATGGCAAATATGCTGGTGCTGGTGATGTTTTAAGAGGAGAACTTCGGATCAAAAAACCTCACATTCCACCCAAGGGAGAAAAGATAAATATATAGCATAAAACCTAAGGTACCGTGAGATCACCTGCGCATAAAAGCGCTACTCACGGAACCGATGTGCAGAGCAGGCATTCAGAATGAGGGCCGGTGTTCGCTGCTGGACGGCGTGCGTTCCACCAACACCAGGAAGTGATGTCACTGGTTCTCGTGTAGGCGAGCGTGGGCCGGATGTTGCGTCGACGCGTTTCGCCCCTCCCCCAGGGCGTTATCAAAGACTTAACATCCAGCTCAGGCCATGAGTCATTTATACTGCGCTCGATGAGTGACAGCCAGTTACGGCCAATGGGTGAAGGATCACTCATTACTTCCTATATCATCATATCCTGTTGCACTTGGAAAAACTTTAATCAGAGACCGGAGACATAACAACTCCGATCCCCATGACAACAAATATACAAATATGTGCAACCTATATAGGACATCACATTGACTCTTATTGTCCCATATAAACATTTCAGCAGGACATTTAAATACAAAATGCTTACAAGATATTAATATTTGATTTTGCTTACTATAAACATATCTTTAATAAAAATTAATATATAATATTAGAAATTAAATAAGCTATTAAAAAAATTTTTTTAAAAATTTTTTTCCAAAAAATTCCTCAAAGATTGGACCATTTGGAAAATGAGATTAACTAATAGATATCAAGAATTAAAAATTATAGAATAAAGAAATATAAAAATGGGTAAGAAATAAGAAATAAAAAATATATAAAATATATAAATTAGTAAGAAATATGAGATCAAATATGAGTGATAGCTAGTTCCTTGTACTAAAAAGGGGGGGGGTATAATACCCTACTGATTGCTGAGTTCATGCCAGAAGGATTTCAATTCCGTTATATATACATATTGGTGGGCCATTCCGAATATGAAAAAGGACCCACAAAAATATATATATAAAGACTGCTAGAAAGGATAAATGGAGCTACCAGTTGGATAGAAAACAGTTGAGGTCTAGCTCAATGTTCAGGCCCAGGGGGTGTAGAGTCCGTAATCTATGTATCCACTGGGTCTCATTTTGCGATATATTTTGCCTGAGATTGGAGCCTCGCCAGTGCCCCTCAACCCTATCAATCCCACAAAAAGTGAGCAGACTCGGGTCTTTGTTGTGGAACAACCTAAAATGATTGGAAAGGCCATGAAACTTATACCCCTTTTTTATCCTGTTCACATGTTCTTGAAGCCTCACCCTCAATTGCCTTGTGGTTCTTCCTACATACTGAAGGTTACAAGGACAAGATAGAAGGTAAGTAACATGTGTGGTACTACAGGATATAAATTTTTTAATTTCATATGATCTGCCATCTGTCAGAGAGCTAAATTGGGTGGTTTTTCGTTTGCGGAATTTGGAAGTTTTGCACATTGTACATCTCCCGCAACTGAAAAACCCCACACTGTCCAGGAAAGTACATACCTTTTTTGGGGGGTCTATAACATTATGAGCTAGTTGGAGCCTAAGCGTGGGGGGTTTGGTATACACAAAATTGGGCTGTTTTGGCAACACCTTCCTCAGGTCATTGTCCCGAAGAAGGAGGGGCCAATGTCTTTTGACAATTTTTTCGAAGTCACGGTATTGCCTGTTAAATCCAGTGAGAAAAGACAGATTATGGTTGCGCACACCTTTCTCTCTTGGCTTAAATAGATCATTTCTATCCATTTTCTCAACCATTTGCTTCGTTCTCTCTAGGTTTTCTAGATTGTAACCTTTTTCTTGAAACCTTTTCAGAATGACACTGGCTTGGGAGTTGAAATCACTTAAGTTGCTACAGTTCCTTCTGATCCTAAGTAGTTGGCTTTTTGGGATGCCTCCTAGCCACCTAGGATGGTGGCAACTTGTCAGGGGAATATACCCGTTTCTATCGACATCTTTGAAGAAGGTGCGAGTGAGTAATTTATTCCCCTCTTTGAATAATGTCAAATCTAAAAAATTGATTTGATGATAACTATAACATTCGGAGAAAGAGATGCCAAACCGATTAGTCCCTATTCTGGCCAAGAATTCCCGAAACGAATCTGGTGATCCTGCCCAGATAATCAGGATATCATCTATGTACCTCTTGTATAATCTGAGCTCTGGTATGTTAGATTGAAAAATGGCTTCATCTTCCCAAAAGCTCATGAACAAATTGGCCACTGAGGGTGCGTACTTGGCACCCATGGCAACTCCCTTCTTTTGCCTATAATACTCTTTTTGATGCCAGAAATAGTTATGGCTCATTGCCAGGTCAAGAGCTTTCCGAATGAACTTCTTTTGTTTGGGTTTCATGTCAGTGTGCCCCAAGGCCCAATCAACTGCTTGCAATGCGTGTTCTTGTTGAATATTAGTATAGAGAGAATTTACATCAATACTTGCAAGTAAACAATTCTCATCTATCATTACAGTATTGGTTAATTCGATTACTTCTCTACTATCTTTAAGAAAGGCGGGGTATTTCCTGGTCAATGGTTGTAGGAAGTAATCCAGGTATTCACCTAGTCTAGAAAAAAGGGATCCTATCCCACTGACTATCGGTCGACCGGGAGGCTTGTCACGATTCTTGTGTATTTTGGGCAATTGGTATATCACGGGGACCCGTGGTGCATCAGGGATAATATATCTGGCCTCTTTTTTCTTTAAAATACCTTCCTCGGTCGCTGTTTTAATTAAATTCTTCAATTTAGCCTTGAATTTCTTGGTGGGGTTATTCTTGAGTTTTTCATAAGTTTCTTGATCTCCTACTAGTCTGTTTAATTCTTCTAAATAATCAGTTTTATTTAATATTACTACCCCTCCCCCCTTATCGGCTGACCTAACAACTATATTTTTGTTTTTTATTAGAGACTCCAAACCTCTTTCTAAATCTTTTTTACGTCTCTGGGGTCTGACAACAAGATTATCCAAATCTTGTTCTACCAGAGATTTAAACACCCCAACAAAATGGTTATTATTAATCTGGGGGTTAAAAATAGAATTATTTTTCAAAGTTGTGTGCATGTATTCCTCTTCCGGGGAACTTTCTATGATTTCCTTACTAGAAAAATGTTTTTTGATATTAATCTTCCTAATAAACTTCTGCAAATCAATGAAAACATCAAATTTGTTCAAATTGTTTTCCATGGCATACTTTAAACCTAAATCTAAAACTTTTAATTCTTCTTGAGAAAAAATGGCATCACTTAAGTTAAAAATTCCTTCCATTACATTAGTCTTTTTCGCTTTCCTTTTCCCTCCTCTGCATCCTCTTGTTCTCTTCTTTCTGAGTTTTGTGGTTGGGGGGTGATGGGGTACCATGGTCTCCATTCTTCTGGTGGACCCTGGTCTCTTCCCCAACCCCTGGGTGTTGTGGCTCCTCTCCCTCTCGTAAAAGGCGGTCCCCCTGATCCTCTCCTTTGAAAATCCCCTCTTTGATTATTAGGATACCATCCTCTTCCTCGGTTGGCAGGGGGACGGTAATCAGGCTGGCCGTAATCCCAAGGCCGCCCACCATGCCCTCCTCCTCTGTTGTTATATCCCCTTTGATTGTTGGAACCCCTACTGTCATAGCCACCCTGACCATAGGGCCCCCTTGGGGATGAGTAAGGGTGGTCATAATCAAGGGGTTCAAAACGATTGTATGTGGGTATACCATACCCAGATGCTGATGCACCATAATAGTCATTGGACTGACTATTACCAATGGCTCTACCAGAATCTTTATATGAGCCATCATATTTTCTAACAGGGGTTTTTATGGTATCCAATACCCGAACTGCCTCTGTTTCTTTAGGTATATTATTTGGCTCCTCCCCCGTTTCTTGCCATTTGTAGACTTTATTAGATTTGTAGTCATTGGTATCTCTAATAAATTTTTTTCTTTTTTTCTTTTGGGTATCTCTATCAAGTTTGTCTACAAATTCCTGAAGCTGTTTTAATTTATCCTTACATTCACCAGAAGTGATGAGAGGACCCAATTTGGATTTAATCCCATTGATATTAGCTTCGATTAATTTCATTTTCCTTTCTTTTCTGGCTATCAGCATTTCCAGAAGTTTCCTTTCAATGCCATTAAAAAAGGAAAACCACTCATCCTCAAGATCCTTATCAGTGAGCCCATCATTCGGGGCAATATCCCATCTCAGGCGCCTTGGGGTCATCCTATCCCTCACATATTTTTTGAGGGAAAAGATGTCCCACCAGGTCCTTACTTGCTTATCAAGGGCCCCCCTGAGATGCTTAAAATCTGAATTGATATCTGGTTGTTCATTATTGGAAGAGAAAAAATCATCTGCATTTAAATTTCTATCATTAATAAATGTGAAAATTTCCATAGTGATCTGATTGATGATTGACTGAATATTTTTGCAGCTGCTGTGACCAAGTGATAAACTTGTAAAACATAAACTGATAAAAAGACAGCGCTTGCAAGTGAATATATTCTAAACTAATTCATATGTTGCAGCTGCTAGGTGAAAAGTGCTATTACTTTGATAATGTTATAAAGAAGAAAACCTGCGCTAGCAACTTACCAAGTGGGTAACTAAAAAAATTTTTTTGGGTTCCTAACAAACCACATATCATGAATGATTATTATACAAAACATATTGCGTGAACATATATATAAATGTACAAAACTGTGCACAAACACACTGCCACCACTAAGTCACTAGAGGTGGATTCAGGGACGTGAATGAAAGATGATCTATATCAATCACATAAAACCAGATAACTTGCACTGAGACTGTAATTAATCATATAATCCTGAATTGATAAGGTAAATCTGTGTATAAACAAAAAAACACAAGAGCAACATAAAGTCTATTGAGTCACCCAGTTCCTTCACATGAGGACACTCTACAGACTTCAGGCTTGTTGATTCATATGGTACGCTTGAATGGCAAATATGCTGGTGCTGGTGATGTTTTAAGAGGAGAACTTCGGATCAAAAAACCTCACATTCCACCCAAGGGAGAAAAGATAAATATATAGCATAAAACCTAAGGTACCGTGAGATCACCTGCGCATAAAAGCGCTACTCACGGAACCGATGTGCAGAGCAGGCATTCAGAATGAGGGCCGGTGTTCGCTGCTGGACGGCGTGCGTTCCACCAACACCAGGAAGTGATGTCACTGGTTCTCGTGTAGGCGAGCGTGGGCCGGATGTTGCGTCGACGCGTTTCGCCCCTCCCCCAGGGCGTTATCAAAGACTTAACATCCAGCTCAGGCCATGAGTCATTTATACTGCGCTCGATGAGTGACAGCCAGTTACGGCCAATGGGTGAAGGATCACTCATTACTTCCTATATCATCATATCCTGTTGCACTTGGAAAAACTTTAATCAGAGACCGGAGACATAACAACTCCGATCCCCATGACAACAAATATACAAATATGTGCAACCTATATAGGACATCACATTGACTCATCTCAGGGGGGCCCTTGATAAGCAAGTAAGGACCTGGTGGGACATCTTTTCCCTCAAAAAATATGTGAGGGATAGGATGACCCCAAGGCGCCTGAGATGGGATATTGCCCCGAATGATGGGCTCACTGATAAGGATCTTGAGGATGAGTGGTTTTCCTTTTTTAATGGCATTGAAAGGAAACTTCTGGAAATGCTGATAGCCAGAAAAGAAAGGAAAATGAAATTAATCGAAGCTAATATCAATGGGATTAAATCCAAATTGGGTCCTCTCATCACTTCTGGTGAATGTAAGGATAAATTAAAACAGCTTCAGGAATTTGTAGACAAACTTGATAGAGATACCCAAAAGAAAAAAAGAAAAAAATTTATTAGAGATACCAATGACTACAAATCTAATAAAGTCTACAAATGGCAAGAAACGGGGGAGGAGCCAAATAATATACCTAAAGAAACAGAGGCAGTTCGGGTATTGGATACCATAAAAACCCCTGTTAGAAAATATGATGGCTCATATAAAGATTCTGGTAGAGCCATTGGTAATAGTCAGTCCAATGACTATTATGGTGCATCAGCATCTGGGTATGGTATACCCACATACAATCGTTTTGAACCCCTTGATTATGACCACCCTTACTCATCCCCAAGGGGGCCCTATGGTCAGGGTGGCTATGACAGTAGGGGTTCCAACAATCAAAGGGGATATAACAACAGAGGAGGAGGGCATGGTGGGCGGCCTTGGGATTACGGCCAGCCTGATTACCGTCCCCCTGCCAACCGAGGAAGAGGATGGTATCCTAATAATCAAAGAGGGGATTTTCAAAGGAGAGGATCAGGGGGACCGCCTTTTACGAGAGGGAGAGGAGCCACAACACCCAGGGGTTGGGGAAGAGACCAGGGTCCACCAGAAGAATGGAGACCATGGTACCCCATCACCCCCCAACCACAAAACTCAGAAAGAAGAGAACAAGAGGATGCAGAGGAGGGAAAAGGAAAGCGAAAAAGACTAATGTAATGGAAGGAATTTTTAACTTAAGTGATGCCATTTTTTCTCAAGAAGAATTAAAAGTTTTAGATTTAGGTTTAAAGTATGCCATGGAAAACAATTTGAACAAATTTGATGTTTTCATTGATTTGCAGAAGTTTATTAGGAAGATTAATATCAAAAAACATTTTTCTAGTAAGGAAATCATAGAAAGTTCCCCGGAAGAGGAATACATGCACACAACTTTGAAAAATAATTCTATTTTTAACCCCCAGATTAATAATAACCATTTTGTTGGGGTGTTTAAATCTCTGGTAGAACAAGATTTGGATAATCTTGTTGTCAGACCCCAGAGACGTAAAAAAGATTTAGAAAGAGGTTTGGAGTCTCTAATAAAAAACAAAAATATAGTTGTTAGGTCAGCCGATAAGGGGGGAGGGGTAGTAATATTAAATAAAACTGATTATTTAGAAGAATTAAACAGACTAGTAGGAGATCAAGAAACTTATGAAAAACTCAAGAATAACCCCACCAAGAAATTCAAGGCTAAATTGAAGAATTTAATTAAAACAGCGACCGAGGAAGGTATTTTAAAGAAAAAAGAGGCCAGATATATTATCCCTGATGCACCACGGGTCCCCGTGATATACCAATTGCCCAAAATACACAAGAATCGTGACAAGCCTCCCGGTCGACCGATAGTCAGTGGGATAGGATCCCTTTTTTCTAGACTAGGTGAATACCTGGATTACTTCCTACAACCATTGACCAGGAAATACCCCGCCTTTCTTAAAGATAGTAGAGAAGTAATCGAATTAACCAATACTGTAATGATAGATGAGAATTGTTTACTTGCAAGTATTGATGTAAATTCTCTCTATACTAATATTCAACAAGAACACGCATTGCAAGCAGTTGATTGGGCCTTGGGGCACACTGACATGAAACCCAAACAAAAGAAGTTCATTCGGAAAGCTCTTGACCTGGCAATGAGCCATAACTATTTCTGGCATCAAAAAGAGTATTATAGGCAAAAGAAGGGAGTTGCCATGGGTGCCAAGTACGCACCCTCAGTGGCCAATTTGTTCATGAGCTTTTGGGAAGATGAAGCCATTTTTCAATCTAACATACCAGAGCTCAGATTATACAAGAGGTACATAGATGATATCCTGATTATCTGGGCAGGATCACCAGATTCGTTTCGGGAATTCTTGGCCAGAATAGGGACTAATCGGTTTGGCATCTCTTTCTCCGAATGTTATAGTTATCATCAAATCAATTTTTTAGATTTGACATTATTCAAAGAGGGGAATAAATTACTCACTCGCACCTTCTTCAAAGATGTCGATAGAAACGGGTATATTCCCCTGACAAGTTGCCACCATCCTAGGTGGCTAGGAGGCATCCCAAAAAGCCAACTACTTAGGATCAGAAGGAACTGTAGCAACTTAAGTGATTTCAACTCCCAAGCCAGTGTCATTCTGAAAAGGTTTCAAGAAAAAGGTTACAATCTAGAAAACCTAGAGAGAACGAAGCAAATGGTTGAGAAAATGGATAGAAATGATCTATTTAAGCCAAGAGAGAAAGGTGTGCGCAACCATAATCTGTCTTTTCTCACTGGATTTAACAGGCAATACCGTGACTTCGAAAAAATTGTCAAAAGACATTGGCCCCTCCTTCTTCGGGACAATGACCTGAGGAAGGTGTTGCCAAAACAGCCCAATTTTGTGTATACCAAACCCCCCACGCTTAGGCTCCAACTAGCTCATAATGTTATAGACCCCCCAAAAAAGGTATGTACTTTCCTGGACAGTGTGGGGTTTTTCAGTTGCGGGAGATGTACAATGTGCAAAACTTCCAAATTCCGCAAACGAAAAACCACCCAATTTAGCTCTCTGACAGATGGCAGATCATATGAAATTAAAAAATTTATATCCTGTAGTACCACACATGTTACTTACCTTCTATCTTGTCCTTGTAACCTTCAGTATGTAGGAAGAACCACAAGGCAATTGAGGGTGAGGCTTCAAGAACATGTGAACAGGATAAAAAAGGGGTATAAGTTTCATGGCCTTTCCAATCATTTTAGGTTGTTCCACAACAAAGACCCGAGTCTGCTCACTTTTTGTGGGATTGATAGGGTTGAGGGGCACTGGCGAGGCTCCAATCTCAGGCAAAATATATCGCAAAATGAGACCCAGTGGATACATAGATTACGGACTCTACACCCCCTGGGCCTGAACATTGAGCTAGACCTCAACTGTTTTCTATCCAACTGGTAGCTCCATTTATCCTTTCTAGCAGTCTTTATATATATATTTTTGTGGGTCCTTTTTCATATTCGGAATGGCCCACCAATATGTATATATAACGGAATTGAAATCCTTCTGGCATGAACTCAGCAATCAGTAGGGTATTATACCCCCCCCCTTTTTAGTACAAGGAACTAGCTATCACTCATATTTGATCTCATATTTCTTACTAATTTATATATTTTATATATTTTTTATTTCTTATTTCTTACCCATTTTTATATTTCTTTATTCTATAATTTTTAATTCTTGATATCTATTAGTTAATCTCATTTTCCAAATGGTCCAATCTTTGAGGAATTTTTTGGAAAAAAATTTTTAAAAAAATTTTTTTAATAGCTTATTTAATTTCTAATATTATATATTAATTTTTATTAAAGATATGTTTATAGTAAGCAAAATCAAATATTAATATCTTGTAAGCATTTTGTATTTAAATGTCCTGCTGAAATGTTTATATGGGACAATAAGAGTCAATGTGATGTCCTATATAGGTTGCACATATTTGTATATTTGTTGTCATGGGGATCGGAGTTGTTATGTCTCCGGTCTCTGATTAAAGTTTTTCCAAGTGCAACAGGATATGATGATATAGGAAGTAATGAGTGATCCTTCACCCATTGGCCGTAACTGGCTGTCACTCATCGAGCGCAGTATAAATGACTCATGGCCTGAGCTGGATGTTAAGTCTTTGATAACGCCCTGGGGGAGGGGCGAAACGCGTCGACGCAACATCCGGCCCACGCTCGCCTACACGAGAACCAGTGACATCACTTCCTGGTGTTGGTGGAACGCACGCCGTCCAGCAGCGAACACCGGCCCTCATTCTGAATGCCTGCTCTGCACATCGGTTCCGTGAGTAGCGCTTTTATGCGCAGGTGATCTCACGGTACCTTAGGTTTTATGCTATATATTTATCTTTTCTCCCTTGGGTGGAATGTGAGGTTTTTTGATCCGAAGTTCTCCTCTTAAAACATCACCAGCACCAGCATATTTGCCATTCAAGCGTACCATATGAATCAACAAGCCTGAAGTCTGTAGAGTGTCCTCATGTGAAGGAACTGGGTGACTCAATAGACTTTATGTTGCTCTTGTGTTTTTTTGTTTATACACAGATTTACCTTATCAATTCAGGATTATATGATTAATTACAGTCTCAGTGCAAGTTATCTGGTTTTATGTGATTGATATAGATCATCTATCATTCACGTCCCTGAATCCACCTCTAGTGACTTAGTGGTGGCAGTGTGTTTGTGCACAGTTTTGTACATTTATATATATGTTCACGCAATATGTTTTGTATAATAATCATTCATGATATGTGGTTTGTTAGGAACCCAAAAAAATTTTTTTAGTTACCCACTTGGTAAGTTGCTAGCGCAGGTTTTCTTCTTTATAACATTATCAAAGTAATAGCACTTTTCACCTAGCAGCTGCAACATATGAATTAGTTTAGAATATATTCACTTGCAAGCGCTGTCTTTTTATCAGTTCAGAGCATCTATAGCAGGATGATCAGTGGAGCCAGAGATATAAGAGAAACATATTGTATCCGGGTGAAGCTAACACCTTACCAAGGAGCTTTCTCATCAGAGCCTGGGGAGTGGAAAATCTCAGCTGGCTTATATTAAAAAGAGAATGTTAGATCCTTATCATTTGGGATCTAGCCTTTCTGGTAAGAGGCGTATAATTACTTTCTGTGTGGGAGAGTGCACCATATGAAGCACTGATGGTTTATGAATCTACTTAAAGAGCACTTTGGACTTTTTTTCACTTGGATTTTCCCTATGATGGTTCTTGTGTATGGACTTATTTCTTTGTTGAATATTTAGCACAATAATATTTTTTAGGTTGCGCACTAATTTGTTTTATATTTATTCCAAGTTGAGTATTTAGACTTGTATAAGTTGCAACACCTTCACATATGATTAAACTGTTTCTTAGGTGAGCACAAGCTACAGTATATATACATTATACACAAAAAGAAAAACTATTAATACAATTGAAACAAAAATATTACATAACATACTTTTTTACATACTTTCACCAGTCCGTATCCCTGATCACCGCTACACCAGTGATATAATGACGCTGTACTGCAATGGTGACAAAATGTAAAAAATAAATAAATTGTGAAAAAAAACATTTTCTTTTTATTTAATTATTTTCCAAAAAATGTGACAAAAATGACAACCTCAAAAAAAAATAAATAAATAACCATGCCTTTTTTTAAGTACCTTATTAATTAAGGCTATTCAAGGCTACGAATACATTAAGACTGATTAATTTTATTTTTTATGTACTCTATAACTTTCCTACAGACTAAATAATATACACTGATTTGGGTTATTTTCACCAAAGAAATGTAGCAGTATACATTTTGGCCTAAATAGTACTGTATTATTTGTTTGCAAAATGTTATAACAGAAACACAATTTTTTTCAAAATTGTTGGTCTTTTTCTTTTTTTTTTTAGCAAAATAAAATAATAAAAAAACACCTAAATAAAGCTTCATTTGTGCGAAAAAAGTGATAAAAATTTCATATTTTAACAGTGTTGCATGACCATGCAATTGTCATTCAAAGTGACTTCGCTGAAAGCTGAAAACTGGCCTGGGCAGGAAGGGGGTGAAAGTGCCTGGTATTGAAGGGGGTTACAATATACCTATAGGTGCAAGAATATGACTCTATTCATGGGACTGAGTACAGTAAAATAAAGTATGTAACTATAGTTATAAATATGTTCAATAAAAGTTTGCAAAACATTAAAGATATCCTAAGCGACAGTTTACATTCTGCCAGCAGCTCAGCCAGAGGTACACTTTCTCATCATTTATGCTTATTGTGATTTGTAAATAAATATATGATGCCTAACAGAAATGTCTCAGAAATGTAATCATGCAGTAAAGTGCAGCCTGGTATGTATTTGTTAATCATTAAGAATATTTTTCAGAATACAATAATAATAAAACAGGCAGTTGTAAATTTTACTAAATCTTCTTTTTTTGAACAGTCAGTCAAATGAGATTAGCAGATTGTTACTGAATCTCTGTAACAGAATGCAACCTGCCTAATTTTAAAACCTGTCATCTTTGTTCCCTGTTTTGTATAAACAGACCACTGCTACACATGGCATATTATAGGGCAGTTGGTGTAGCTGTGCATAGCTATTTTTTTACTTTAAATATTTTTTTAACTTAATTTATTTGGCTTTAATAAGGATGACCTAATGATAATTCTTACTTATGTCTGTTTTTTGTTAAAGGACAACATATTATAAGATCAAATAATATGTTGCTACCAATATTAACGAATATCATTCTTTATCTAAAAGGTAACCCTTTTATAGAAATGATAAATGTCATTAAAATTCTAATAAGCAAAACTGCTAAGTCCCTGTTATCTGTGTATCTCTATGTTGTTATTTTAGTTAATAGGGAAATTAAATCTGCCATTTGCTCCCTTTTCTCTTATCTCTCACATTCCTTTAATAAGGAAAGGTAAGCCAACTAATACACTGGAGAACATTAATCTTTTTTGGGGTTATACTGTGTTAAGTAAATGTTATACTTAATCTATATTTTCAGAGTACTTTTTGAATGACACTTTGGAATGGAGCACATGGGGGTAAATGTATATATTTTTCACTGATGGGAAAGGGTTAATATCTACATGCTTTTGGAACAATCACAGTAACATTGATTAAACTGTATCATTTATTCAATATCTAATTAAAGTGACAGCATGACAGAGTCTATTTTACACCCATGTGAGGATGTATTAGGTAGTTTTGTGGAAATTCTAATTATAAAGACCAGCTATGCTTCATTTCCTACTAATTTCAATGGATCTATGACTAGAATTTCCCTGTATCCTGTGAAGAGTTTTTTGTGTGTTATAAATATTATTATTACCTTATTATGTACAATTTTAGAATTTACAGACAATCTGTCTACAAAAGGGTAAAGTGCTTTTTAGATATTTCAGTACAGATATAATATGGGTGCATAGAAAGAGAAAATGGACGGATTTTCCACGTACATTGATTAACATTTGCTATTAACCCTCATGACAGCTCACTGTGTAATGCGTCAATCTAGTTCAAATCATCTTCATGGCTGTTTAATGTTAGTTAATTGTTTTAACACTGTGTGAAAAACACACCAATGAAGCATGAAGGAGTATTCATAATGACAATTTGTCATGTGTAGAATTCTGCAAAATTGGTATGCATATGTTTAATTCATTGTTTACAAGTCCATTCCACAGAGGCCACTGTAAGGACATATATGATTACATGGCTACATACAGTCATGTGAAATATTAGCTATACCCCAATGAAATAGTTAACTTTTTCAATATATTTAACTACTTAAATACAGGGCACTTACACCCCCTTACTGCCCAGACAATTTCCAGCTTTCAGTGCTCTCACAATTTGAATGACAATTACTCAGTCATGCAACACTGTACCCATATGAAATTTGCGTCCTTTTTTTCTCACAAATAGAGCTTTCTTTTGGTGGTATTTAATCACTAGTGTTTTTTTTTTATTTATTGTGCTATAAAAAAAATTTACATTTTGTGAAAAAAATGCCTTTTTCTTTGTTTCTGTCATAAAATTTTGCAAATTAGTAATTTTTCTTCATAAATTTTAGTCAAAATTTATACTGCTACATATCTTTGGTAAAAATAACCCAAATTAGTGTATATTATTTGGTCTTTGAGAAAGTTATAGTCTACAAACTATGGTGCCAATCTCTGAAAATTGATCACATCTGATCACACCTGATGTACTGATGTAAGGTCTATCTCATTTATTGAGACACTAAAAAGTCAGGAAAGTACAAATACCCCCCAAATGACCCTTTTTTAGAAAGTAGACATTCCAAGGTATTAAGTAAGTAGCATGGTGCATTTTTTAAGGTTGTAATTTTTTTCCACAATTCTTTGCTAAATGAAGATTTTTTTTTTTACAAAATTGTCATAGTAACAGGTTATTTCTCTCACAGAGCATATGCATACAACAATCTACACCCCAAAATACATTCTGCTACTCTTCTCGATGTCAGACTTTTACACAGCCTGGCCATATACAAAGGCCCAACACTGAAGTAGCACCTTCAGGCATTCTACGATCATAAATTACACATCACATTTCTCAACCACCTATTACACTTTTAAAGGCCCTGGAGCACCAGGACAATGGAATTGCCCACAAAATGAACCTATTTTGGAAAGAAAAACACCCCAACATATAATCTATGAGGCATAATAAGTCTTTTGAATGGTTCATTTTTTTCCAGAAGTTTTTAGAAAATGTGGAAAAAAAATGAAAACTGATTTTTTTTACACAAAGTTGTCCATTTATAAGATATTTCCAACACATAGCAAATACATAGAAAATATGACACCCCAAAATACATTGTGCTACTCCTCCTAAGTATGGCAATACCACATGTGTAAGACTTTTATACAGCCTGGCCACATACAGAGGCCCAACATTCAAGTAGCACCATCAGGTGTTCTAGGAGCATAAATTACATATATCATTTCCTGGCAACTTATCATTTTTGAAGGCCCTTCATATTTCTAACACATAGCATGTACATACCAAGAATTACAATCCAAAATAAATTCTATTGCAGAAAGGGTAAAAAAAGGATTATCTGTGTTTTTAGTAGTGTCCACAGAGGAGAGCACTGGTCCAGGCAGCAGGCAGGGATGTGCTTAGCGACAGCAATAGTAATTATCCAGGCAGCAGGCAGGAATATTGTCTATAGTCAGCACAAGGATATTGTCAGCACAGCACAGTCCACAGAAATGCATGCAGCAGCAGCTGGCAGGAGAGGAGGAAACTGGAAGCACTGCAGTGGGTGGGAGCACAGAGGGTAGGGCAGATGGGGAAATCTGTGCACCACAAGCCTATGAATTATACCATTTTCTTTCATTATGTTTCTTTATCCTATTTTGCCTGTAAATGCATATATTTCCTAACACAGACAACCCAGTTATCACTTCTCAGAGAAGCAGTCTAACACTGTCCAAAAACACTTTCTTCAAGTAGGCATAAGGCAGAACTTTTTGTGTGTACAAAAAAGGGCAGAAGGTGTGGATTCATATACATATTTGTATGCAGTATCACAGGAAAAAAAAAGATTCTAAGGGGGACTCCACACAAAAACAAAAAACAAAGAAAAATGCATGAGGTCCCCTTAAAAACTCTTAATCCAAGCATGCAGCTTGACTGGAGATTGAAAGGGGTCAAAGCAACCCGTCTCCCTGTTGAGGAGTACTAGGGCCTCTTCCCCACAACCCTTCCTAATGTAATTTCCTAATATGGCCAGTGGCAATCTTTGGGTAGTGATGTCATAGAAGCTGTCATATATAGAAGTGGTAGAACTGAGCCACCGGCTCGTCCCTAGTTCAGATATCTATGCTTGAGTGACTAAACATAATTTTATAGTTAATAAATATTTTATTTATACTATTTTTAAGTGACCCTGTTCCCACTTTATGCACAAAGCATTAACAAATTCCAAACACATAGTAAAAGTACTTAAAAAAAACATACACTCACTTCTGTAGCTATGGGCATTTTATTTATCTTGAAGGATCACAACAGAGGTACTGAAATCACAGTTCCTTCCCCCTTTAATCACTTGCCTACCAGGCACTTACACCCCCTTCCTGACCAAGCCATTTTCAGCTTTCATATATTATAACTAAGTAATTTTTTGCCTTCATTGATGTGCGCTGATGAGGCGGCAATGATGGGCACTGATAGGCTGAACTGGTGGGCATTGATGAGGCGGCACTCATGGGCATTGATGAGGTGGCACTAATGAGGAGGCACTAATATGCTGCACTTATGGGCACTCATAGATAGCACTGACATGTGGCACTGATGAACACTGATAGGTGGGACTGATAGGCACTGTTAGGTGGCACTGTTGGGCACTAATAGGCGACACTGGTGGGCACTGATGGGCACTGATAGGCGGCACTGGTGGGCACTGATAAGCAGCACAGATAGGCGGCATGGATAGGTGGTACTGATGGGCACTGATTAGCATTGATGGGTGGCACTGATGGGCAACACTGATGGGCATTGATTGACAGCAGTGATGGGCAGCACTGATAGGCAGCACTGATTGCCAGCACTGACTGGCATTGCTAATGGGCACTGATTGGTGGCACATGTGGGCACTGATTGCTGCCACTGGTGGGTAAAAATTGCTGGCATTGGTGGGCACTTGTGGGCACTGGTGGGCACTGTATGGTGACACTTGTAAGGAGATTCCATAATACATTGCACTATGATTGATTATTGATTTTACCCTGAGGATATATGTTCAGGATTGCTTATCTGCTTAATGATTTGAAAATTATCTTGGTATATTTCAGTGAATGAGACAAGCTGTGTCTTATGACAGTATTACTTAATAACTGAATTATCTCATTGCAATATCACCCTGTCTGTCTATTCCTGTCTGATGTCTTCATCTGAGGAAACATCTGTCTGTGGTTTTTATCTCTGTATACTGTTGCTGGGTATGAAAAGGCCAGCAACGGCCAGAATTAGCCGTTTTAGGAACTTGTGGTTGGGCAACTCATGGTCAGCAGACGTTAACAGAAAGTAAGGAATTTTTGAACTGTATTAGCCTGAACTGTATTGGCCTGAACTATAGGGGTTAACATTAAGGTCACAAGATGAAGACATTACTAATATATGCTAATGAACATTTATGTGTATTATTTTGATTGGCCCCCAAATGGGGCAGAGTCTTGTAGAGGCACAGCATAAAAAGCCAAACACCACAATAAACCATTGTAATCATTCAACACGTACTTTGTGTGTGTATGTGTAATTGATTATCCGCCGGCGTGGTCCTCCACTGAGCCATCTCAAGAGCCTAGGCCGCAAGCAGAAGTCGGGCGCCTAACAGTTTTGGTACCAGAAAGTGGTGGGGTGTGTTTGAACAGGCAAGTCATTTTACTCCTTTTTACCTATTTTTTGGTAATTGGTGTTGATACTTGCCATGTTCAAATAACCTTGTATGTCCACCCACTTACATAACTGTGCCTTCGCAACGGACTAGGCTGGTCCCTTGGAGGGTTAAGAAGGGCTCGCAGGTTTTTTGTTTTTTTTGTTTTTTTAAATAGTCTGACTAGGTTGGTCTGACTGTGTTGAGTAGATATATGTGTATGTAAAACTCGGGAAGTATAGAATACGCCCGTAGTATAAGGAGTGGCTGAGTGGACGCCCAATTTTTGGGGAAAATATTGAAAAGTGCACTTATAATAACATGTTGATATAATGTAACTTTATTTTGCCACTGTATATATAAGATTTTGCTTGTTTTCTTTTAGGTACCACCGTAAGTATATACAGTATTAGAGAAATAGAGATAAGTGTATGATATATATGTGTATGACAACTGAATGTAAAGTACTGTATTGATTTAGAGGATTTTTTTGTTAAGGTATTACACATATATGCACTAGATGAACCACATAAGGCGAGAACCTGATTGTAGTGAGATAGCACCCGCTTGCCCACATTGCACTTTTGGTTTACTGTTCCTTAGTGTTGACAGGACGTGGATCCTGCTCACCACTAGACCAACCGGATTTTCATACCGACTTGGTGCAAGGGGAGTTTATCCTGCTACAAGAAGGGGTACCCTATACCGAGTACTAAGGGTTAACCTTCATAGCTATTTCAGCCCCACAGCAATAAGAGACCAAGGGACTTACTCCCAAGTCAGGGAACAGATTATAGCACAAACAGGTTGCTTTCATCTCTGTCCCTGTACTAGACACACACTACCAAGGTTATTAGATGGGGAATTCTGTGGCAACCCAGACCATGGCCAATCCATCTCCCTATGAGTATGTTAAAAACACACTACCGGGGCCACAGGTAGAACCGTTTTGGACACAGGTCAGAGAGAGATGCCAACAATTGGGGATACATGACCCGGGACCATTAGGACCCTGTTCTGAGGACGATTGGAAGGAAGTGAGCAAGGTGTGTCAGGTACACAAGCACTCCTACCCACCTGGGAAATGGGAAGACACCCAGTATATGAAAGATTGTTACAAAATATGGAATAAATGCCTAGCCAAATATAAAACAAAGTACGTAACTAAAGCTCCCACACCAAAACCTGTAAATTCACCCGCCCTATCTCAGCAACCTGAAGCACCCCCCCTTATGTGATGGTTAAACAGGAGGATGGAACATTGGGTCCATGTCTTCAGCTGTATCCATCTTTGGATCCAGCAGTATTGGCTACCATGGTATATGGGGCAGCTGATCAGGCACAAGTTACACGATGGGAAAACGAAAGTAGGGACAGGGAAGAGGAAGTCCGGGCAGAAGGTATACGAAGGAGGGAAGAAGAGAGGATTAGGAGGTTGGATCCGAAGGAAAGGGAATTAGAAGAGAAGTTAAAAGAGCTTAAGAAGAGAAAGGAGGAATTAGAGGAGAAAATGTCTAAAAGGGAGGAAGAGCTAGAACATTACAAAAGAGAGCTAGATAAGAGGGAGGGTGAAATAAGAGAGTATTCTGCGATAACTAAGGAAGAAAGGGATGGAATGTCCCTGGAAGAGGGAGAAGAGGAAGGAGTCAGGAAGTTAAGCCCCAGGGAAAAGGAATGGGAGGAGAAACAGAAAGAATTTAATAAAAGACAGCAGGAAGAGGAAGAAAGGATACAGAGGAAAAGGGAAGATTTAGAGGCGTACGAGAAGAAACTAGAGAAAGAGGCAAGAAGGATAAAGGAAGCTGAGGAAAAGATAATTTCACAGCCATCCACTACACTCAGAAGCCAAACTAAACCGGCCATAAGCCAGAAACCCCCACAGGAGGAAAGGGAGCAGGGAAAGCAGGGTGAATCCTCTACTGAGGAAAGAGAAATAGAAATGGAACAGGAAACTCTAGGTGCCACCTTTAAAGGACCACTTATGCATATAGGGGAAACGGTAGTCCATATTCCCCTACCCCTAGGCACACTGTCAAAAATAAAGGAGTTATGCCCCAGCCCAAAGAAAAGCCCTAGGGAGGCCGGCGCTTTCCTTGCAAAATACAGTGCAGGGACAAGCCTGGATAAAGAAGATATAACAGGGATCCTCAGTATAGTTGACCCTGACAGTCCAGAAGGGCATCCCGTAGATGCCTTATGGACAGCTCACATAGAAGAAAATAAAGATTGGGTGTCTTTTTGGAAAGGTATGGGGAATCATTGGTCTACTATATACAAGGGTTCATCCGCACTTCAGGAACTTATCCTAGCAAAACAGGGACCGAAGGAAAAATTCTATGAATTTTGTACCCGGGTATATGGTCTGTGGAAAGCAGTAGATAACGCCAATTGTTCACCACCACCATTATGGCCGGTGGCGATACGAAGGTGACACAGTTGCTTAAATTCACTAATCCAAAGTGGGCAGAACAACCCCCAGATGAATTTATGAAGGATGCTAGGTCACATGAAACATCAGGGGTATTTGAGCAGAAGGGTGGCATTTTTCCCTCCCTGACACCAACCCAGACTCTGCCAACTGGTGGGACTCCGCCCACCCACATAATGACAATGCAACCTTATCCACCAATGCAATCTTATTCACCAGACCAGGGTTACCCACCAGACCAGGGGTGCTTTAACTGTGGGGAACTGGGGCACTGGAAGTCCCAATGTCCCTACAGAACTAGAACAAACGCCCAGAGAGGAAGAGGTAGGAATCTTAACACCACCCCCCGTCGCCTTCAGGATATCAGGTATCCTCACCCACCACAACCACAACCACCCCCACCACAACCCCAATACCAGCCTCAGCCTAATAGACCACCCCCACGCATCCCGATGCAGTGGCCGTCAGCTCGGCGGACACCACAATAGGGATGCCAAGAGTATGTCCCGTCCCTCAGCCTTGTGTGTTACAATCCATCATGGAAAAGTCTCCCGCAGGTACTATTGCGGGTAGACAATCACCTGATATGTCTACTTTTGGATTCAGGGGCTACATTCAGTAGTCTGAATGATGCCATATATGACACACCGCACTGCACTGAGGGAAACTCTATTGGTATAAATGGGACATCAGTTACCCACCCCATCACTCCACCATTGCCCGTGGCCACCCCAGAAGGGCAGGAACTGTGCACCCAGAGTTTTGCTGTCCTTGTGGATTGTCCAGTATCATTAATGGGGAGGGACCTACTCTCAAAACTGAATATCACCATTAAATTTGACAGAGGGGGCTCCCTCACTGCCAGCTCACCGTTTTGCGATTTACATGCTCCAAAAAGACACACTTTCAGGGGACTCTTTGCATCATTGCCACCCACTCTAGAAACACATGCCATATGGGCAGACAACAAAGGGAGTGTGGGTTTTATTAATTGTACACCTTACACACCACAAATGCGTCCAGACGCTGAAGTACAATATCACAAGCAATACCCCCTGCCACTTGAAAAAATTGAAGGCATCACACCATTAATCAACAATTATATAGCAAAAGGGATTCTGAAACACATTATAAGCCCCTGGAATACACCAATCTACCCTGTGAGAAAGGCGAATGGGGAATGGAGGCTTGTACAGGACCTAAGGGCCGTCAACAAGCAGGTTATACCTCTGCCACCTTTGGTAGCAGATATTTCTTTCATCTTTTTGAAAATACCTGCTGATTCCCTTTGCTACACAGTAGTGGACCTGGCGAACGCATTCTTTAGCATCCCGATCGATGATGGGGTATTGCCCATGTTTTCATTCTCATGGGGGAGGGGAAAACAGTTGACCTGGTCAAGATTACCGCAGGGGTATGTGGACAGTCCAGCAACCTTCTCCATGGTCCTTAATGAGACAATTAAGTCATGGACTGCTGAGCGCGGGTCGGTGCTAATACAGTATGTGGACGACTTGCTCCTGTGCAGTCGATCTGCTGAAGATTGTGCGGTCGATTCCACATCTCTGTTACATCACCTGGCCAGGACTGGCCACCTAGCATCACGGAAGAAAATACAATGGTGTCAAAGTCAGGTAGAATACCTGGGATGCATTCTGAAGGAGGGAACCAGGCTGGTATCCCCCAAACGTGCCGCAGCCCTGCAGGCTCTCAGTCCTCCAAGAGACAAAGCAACTTTGCTCTCATTTTTGGGCGCAATCGTATATTGCCGCCAATGGATCCCAGATTGTTCATATTATGATGGCATTCTGAGGGAGGCTACCTTGTCCACTGCCCCAAAGACAGTAGATTGGACAACAGAAAGGCTCTGTGCTTTTCAGGCCTTGTTGCAAAGTCTGACTCAGGCCCCCGCCCTGGGATTGGTAGAATATGGCAAACCCTTTCAATTATACTGTGTGGTATCGGGAAATTCTTTTGCTGCGGTTTTGACACAGCAACATGGAACCGGGTACCGACCAGTCTCCTATCTCTCAAAAAAATTGCCTACCCAAGTACAAGGGATGCCATCTTGTCTACAAAACCTTGCTGCTTGTGCTATGGCAGTTCAGGAGGCTAGCAAATCAGTATTAGGCCATGAATTGACTCTCTACACTACTCATTCAGTAACTCACCTCCTGCAAAACATGAACACACAGCATATGACAGCACAAAGGCTTAGTGGGTATGAGATCACACTTCTGAATACTGATAACCTCACCCTCAAACACGCACCACCAAGTAATCCCACTGTCCGTCTTTTACACTCTTTGCTCAAGCTACCACAAGACCCTGATCAGAAGCACAATTGTGTTGAACAGGTTGCAGCAATAACCAGCCCTCGCCCAGATCTCACTGACATTCCCCTACCAGGAGTACAGGACGTCTTCATAGACGGCAGTTGTTCTCGCCCCTCCGATGCAACATTCCTGACAGGGTATGCCATTGTCCAACTCCCTGATGTGGTATTGGAAGCAAAAGCCTTGCCACCCTCCTCGGCACAGGTAGCAGAATTGGAGGCACTCACAAGAGCTTGCATACTTTTCTCTGATGAGGAGGTAAACATCTACACAGATAGTAGGTACGCTTTTGGCGTCACGCACACTATGGCGTAATCTGGGCGAATAGAGGATTTAAAACCGCTGACAACAAGCCAATCGCTAACTCTACGCAAATTAAAGCACTCCTGCAAGCGATTCTTCTCCCAAAGCGGATAGCGGTCATCAAGGTAAAGGCACATTCATCAGATAACAGCAGAGTTTCCAAAGGAAACGCTCTGGCAGACAGAGAAGCAAAAAAGGCCGCTGCCCTATACATTGGTCAGCCAGCCCCCACAACAATGTTCTTCAAAGAACATTTCACATTACCCAACTTTAAAACCGTTGTGGCACAAATACAGGGATTAGCTACAGAGGAGGATGTTTCTTTTTGGGTCAAGGATGGCTTGACCAAGGACCAAGAAGGTCTTTGGTCAAAAGAGGGGAAGATATTGGGCATACCAGAATCAAGCAGTGTTCTCATACTTTCCTATCTCCATGGTCCAGGACATATAGGTACCACCGCCCTAACAAACATATACACAAAGTCTTTCTGCACAAACAACTTAAGTAAACAGGCAAAACTCCTCACCAGCAGTTGTCTGACCTGTGCACAAAACAATGTCCAAGGGAAAAATCATGGATTACATGGCCACCTGCCCCCACCCCTGGGTCCCCTAACAGATTTGCAAATAGACTTCACACACATGCCCAAACAAAAAGGCAATTTGAAATGCCTTTGCGTGATCGTATGCAAATGGTCAGGTTGGGTTGAAGGTATTCCGTGTACAGGTGAGACTGCTAAAATTGCTGCCAAATGCCTACTGAATCATTGGGTTTGTAGGTTCGGAATACCAACGGCCATATGGTCAGGCAGAGGACCTGCCTTCAGCTCCTCTGTTACACAGACTTTAGCTAAGCTACTAGGCTTACAGTGGAAATTGCACATCCCTTACCACCCACAAAGTGCAGGAGTAGTGGAAAGAATGAATAGGAACATTAAAGACAAGTTAAAAAAGGCTACGGGGGGCACCATGAAAGGATGGTTGGATTACCTTCCTTCTGTCCTATTCCAGATCAGAACAACACCACATGCTAGAACAAAACTCTCGCCCTTTGAGATTTTGATGGGAGTTCCTGCAAACATAGAGCTGCCCCTCTTAGATCAAAACACTGACATTAACATTTATTCCCAACAGGAAATGTACGTGAAAAATCTGGTAAGTATGCTACAGGATATGAACGAACAAGTCTCTGTCACCTTTTCTCCTCTTTCAACAGAACCTACTCATCCCTTCATCCCAGGAGACAAAGTACTGGTGAAACAACTGGCACACAAAAAGAAGGTTGGACCCATTTTCTCTGGACCTTGGAAGATAGAGAAGGTTTCCAGAACTGCTGTACTGACCGATCTGGGAAACACCTGGATCCACGCCAGCCGGTTAAAGAAGTGTCCACAGCAACCCCAGACCCCTGACCCTCCTCCAGCATCCCAAGACTCCTCTCTTCAGGAACAGCGACCAGATTTTGAGGACATTCAAGAAGGCATAAAACAAATCTCTCTGGACGACGAGACGAATTCCCCACCAACAAGAAGAAACGAGTAACAGAACTTTGCACACAGTATCTGACAAAATGATTTCTACCTTTGTGTCAGGAAAAACATTATGCCTCTGGACATGTCTGATTCTGATAGTATTCCTACCTACTTGGTTAATAGCGAATTGTGTGTACCATCCAGAAGGTTTAGGGCTACTAAAAGGGATATGTGGAAATGCCCAGACAGCCAATGCACCTAGTATAAAATATAAAAGAAGTATGTCCCCCACTGAACCCCCTTCAGGTTTCACTGACAAGATGTTGTTGTTAAAGTTTAAGTACAGTTATGCACAAAAGTCTGGTTTTGAGAAATGTTGGATATGCAGCAAACTCCACCCTAGTACAGCCAGAATCCCATTGATGGCCATTCCCTTAAACATCACTCCTTTTTTAAAGGGAACTCCCCCCATAGTTCTTGCCAATGTCATAAGAAAAAGTCCCAATAAGCCCCTCAGTTTTCAAATTGTGGGCAGGAGCCACGCTCCAGATTGGTGCTTCATACTGGGAAACATTTCCAGGGGAGCTGAGGTGTGCAAATGGTCAAATCTTAATGTCTCCATGGCTTCCCTTACCGATAACTCATTTTTTCGCACCTCAGACCCTGTGATAAATGCTACCATCTATGACCTTTTCAATTCTAGTTCCCACTCCACGGTCGCACAGTTACTAGCTCTGCTGATGGCATCTGGTCATTCAAAAGGCGCAAGGACCATTGTTAGTCAACGACCCTTGGCACTAGGTAACACAACCTACATCTGTTGTGGCAAGCTCTGTTACCCATGGATTCCTGAGGAGCCCCAGGGGTGGTGTTACCTTGCTAAAATAGTTCCTGTGATGGGAGTAGTGGGGGATAATGGGCAAGGACACCTACTTAAAGCTAGCACCCACCCAAGATACCCTCTAAAACACCTTGGAAAGAGAGAAATGTTCCTAGAAAAAGATATGACCTGGGCTTGGTTTCCTTCCTGGACAGGTTGGGGAATAGATTTGATGAAGAAACTAAATAACTACACCTCAATCATTGATGAGATCTTGGAAAAGGACTCTGATGACATCTCAAAATTAAACCTAGAAACCAGAGCAATTAGAAAACAACTAGAGTTACATGACTTGGCTATAGAAAGCATGAGTGCAGCCCTCACTGGCCTCTGTGAAATTACTGAGGACTATGAATGCTGCACTTGGATACACAACACGAGTATCGAGATCCCTGATTACTATGACATTATTGCACAACACAGAAAAGAGGTAAACAAGCTACAACAGGATGCAAGGGACATTGGGAAAACATGGGACCCTTTCTCTACCGGGTTCAGTTTGGGAGGACTCACTTCATGGTTGAAGAACACTGCAATGACAATTTTTACCATACTGCTTTTCATATTGTTCTTGTATGCATGCTACATGTTACTTAAATGCCTCTGCAAAAAGGGTAGCGAAGCACATTCCGAGACCATGAAGCTGACTTCCATTTCCAGAGATCCCACGGTATGGTACGAGAACCAGGAAAATGATACCGGGGGATATGAATCCTTGAGGCATGATGAGAAGGTAAAATGACCATTTCGATGATATTGAATGGTCAAAGGGAGGATTGTAAGGAGATTCCATAATACATTGCACTATGATTGATTATTGATTTTACCCTGAGGATATATGTTCAGGATTGCTTATCTGCTTAATGATTTGAAAATTATCTTGGTATATTTCAGTGAATGAGACAAGCTGTGTCTTATGACAGTATTACTTAATAACTGAATTATCTCATTGCAATATCACCCTGTCTGTCTATTCCTGTCTGATGTCTTCATCTGAGGAAACATCTGTCTGTGGTTTTTATCTCTGTATACTGTTGCTGGGTATGAAAAGGCCAGCAACGGCCAGAATTAGCCGTTTTAGGAACTTGTGGTTGGGCAACTCATGGTCAGCAGACGTTAACAGAAAGTAAGGAATCTTTGAACTGTATTAGCCTGAACTGTATTGGCCTGAACTATAGGGGTTAACATTAAGGTCACAAGATGAAGACATTACTAATATATGCTAATGAACATTTATGTGTATTATTTTGATTGGCCCCCAAATGGGGCAGAGTCTTGTAGAGGCACAGCATAAAAAGCCAAACACCACAATAAACCATTGTAATCATTCAACACGTACTTTGTGTGTGTATGTGTAATTGATTATCCGCCGGCGTGGTCCTCCACTGAGCCATCTCAAGAGCCTAGGCCGCAAGCAGAAGTCGGGCGCCTAACAACACTGTTTTACTATACTGCAATAAGGGCACTGATGATCAGTGCCCTGATTACATTCCTACATATCCCCCTGTGTGGAGATGCTGCTGATCGGCTCTCCTCGCCACCCACTCTGTTAGTGTGAGGAGCACTGATTACCGGCACTTCCCTGTTTACATGTGACCGGCTTTGATTGGACACAGCCGATCACATGGTTAAAGAGCCGTGGACATCGACATCTTGGTACACGTCAACGTCAACCTCACTTTCGGCCACTTCCGGTTTGCCTGATATGGTCTGTGGAACGCACGCTGTCCAGACTCGAAGAACTGGTCATTTCATAGCCATTCTTGCTGAGGTGGTAGAGTGTTTTTAGCCCTGTTTTCTAAGCTACAATATTTTTATTACCCAATATATTAAATAAACATATTTTATATCGGATTTACGCTATGGATGCCCATTTTTGATTGCATGTGGATGCCCATTTGTACACACTTTGGTTCGCATTAGGAAAGTTCATCGCACTCTGGGAACATCTGGATTGGTCAACTTCATTACACGCTCTTTAACTCTGCAGGGGGGAGGGCTTTTGGTGAGTGTACATACTTGAGGGGGAGCACAAGAAGTCACTTTACTTAGATGCACTTGGTCACTTTATTTTATGCTCAAGAAGTCACTTTATTTTTGCACAAGAAGTCACTTTATTTTTGCACAGAAGAGGATATAAAGTTGTCATTTTTTGGATACTAGCACAACAGCACTTTTATGGAAATATGCATATGGAAAGTATTGTTTATACTCCTATATGGATTTGTTCTTTTATAGTGTCATATATGTTTCACACATAATCTTTCAATCAGTTATTCACAGATTTTTCATCAAATAATTTTTCTGGACACTCCATATTGTAATTAAGGATTTATTTATCACTTGATGATTTTGAATAATAATTGTTTTGATTTGTGTTGAGAAAGGCTCTCTCACCTATTAGAAACTTTTTTACACTGCTTAGTGTATTGCACTTCACATGTGTTTGGAATTTACATTTTCATTCTATTAGGATTTCACTTACCCACCCTTGTCTGCTATCCTTCTTGGATTAGAGGGGTTACCATATTATTATTCTTTAGCAGCGCCATTTCCCTGTTTTCATTTAAAAACAAAATTTGGGACAACACTTTGTTGTCCTTTTTTGGGGAGGCTGCAGCTATAAATATATATATCCCAAGTGCAGATTTTTTGTTTTATATAGTCCATAGATGTGGCTGCTACATTTTTTTCAGCATTGTTCTTTGTTTTCACCTAGTGATCCTTACAGCTTACTCACTCTACTGTTTATATAAAGGAGCAACTTTGTCACCCTAGGACAGGAAGCTTGTTAGGACTACAGAACACCTAACCATCCTCTCATCTCCATAACACAGTAAGGAGATATTCTGTAGTCACCTAGGTGAACTGAACAAAGCTTATATTATTGCCTAAGATAACAGCATAGAGTGCGCAGTGCAGAAATAATAGTGCAGAGACGTAGGAGAGCACAGGTTTCTTGCAGGAACAATATTTTTTTCACTTGTGCAATCATATAACAGATATGACCACATGCTTCCAATGGTATATTGAAACGGACCAAAAAGTAGCAAAAAACTGTTATGGTTTACACACATATTAATACTCATTTGTAAATTTTACTCTTATGTTATTTTAAACTGTCATTTTCAAACCCATGTCTCAGCAGTGCCTTGTTTGCTAACCTGGAACTCCAAATACTGTTCCATACAGTGCTTTTCTTTCTTGATTTCTGTTTCTCCCATTTCACTTGCAGAGCTTAATTTCTTCAATTTGATTTCTTTTTTTTTTCTTACTTTACTCTGTATGCAATATGTATATATAATTAATTACCATCATAGAGCATGTGTGCATACTGTAGGTACTGTTTCTGTTCTAGTGTTCGGTTTCAGAAAATCAGTGTGTAAGTGCAAATCTTAGCTGGTTCTATGCATTCATTCTATTTTTAAAAAGTTGGCTTTTTGTGTCAACATTCAGGGTGACAACAGAAAATATATACTCAGTGCTGCCTCTCTCAATCATAAATGTGCATACACTCGCATCAAATATGTGTCATATGACAACATGTGTAACAAAGTGCCAATATAGTTCAAAAAAAGTGCATTCAATAAAGTTCAAAAATTCAAAAAAAATTACAAAAAAGGTGCAAACAATAAAGTTCATCAAGTGTGAGGTGCAGGGCTGGTGACACGTTGATGTAATCTTGGTGACTTCCTGTGCTCCCCTCCTGGATCCCCACTCACCAGATAAAGATGAAAAATACGCCTGTGTGTATGATGACGCCCAGTGGGAGGGGCGAAACATGTCAAGCTAAGGATAATCTGTGAAGGCTGTTTGGATGCCAAGGTGGAAATTTTTGCACATTTTAAAGATTCTGATGTAAGTGTAATGATTTTAAACCTTTTAATAAACCTTACAGTATTACACTATATGCCCTCTTCTCTTCACTTGTCCAAACTTTACTACTCCGATCGTCTTTGACTAAGTAAAGTATGTAGGATCTATAATCAAGTGGTGAAGGAGAGGAGATTCCATTCTCTGAGGCACAACCAATCTACATATCTGCTGGACAGGAAACACCATCTTGATATAAACAGGAGTATTTTTCATCTTTATCTGGTGAGTGGGGATCCAGGAGGGGAGCACAGGAAGTCACCAAGATTACATCAACCCCTGCACCTCACAACCCCTGCACCTCACACTTGATGAACTTTATTGTTTGCACCTTTTCTTGTAATATTTTTTTGAATTTTTGAACTTTATTGAATGCACTTTTTTTGCACTATATTGGCACTTTGTTACACATGTTGTCATATGACACATATTTGATGTGAGTGTATGCACATTTATAAATTGAGAGAGGCAGCGCTGAGTATATATTTCCTGTTGTCATTTTTTGGGGTACTCACCTCGAACTACAGCGGTAGCCCTATTACATATGTACATGCGGGTGAGTGTATAAACGCACACGTATATGTACATTTTGTATTTTATCTATAAATTATTTGCAATTTATTTACAATTTTATTTTTCTCCACGGCGCGGGTCCATCTTTATAACTTTTAACAACATTCACGGTGAGACTGTGGACTGTTTTTTTTTTTTTTCAATAAAAAGAGCAATAGGACATGACTCCACTGTACCTATAAGTAGTCAGTGGATTGCACTCTGTGCAGTGTTATATGTGATTGACTAATTTGCATGAGTCAAAAAGTGAATAACCTTGGTTTAACTGACTGTGGATGGTACACATTTAAAAAAAAACTTGTTCATCACTAAACTTCCTACCCCTTTGTTACAATCCTTGTTACAAACAGAGCACAACACAAACGAAGTACAATCAAACGAATGAAATTGAAAATCAAGGAATGCATACCAACAGTCTGACAGATACGTGACAGTAGCTGGATGCTAACTATGAGCTGCATTCAGAAACCACCATGTGCACTGCATATACAATTCCTATAGGCTAAAATTAAACCCTGTTCAAGAGAAGTAGGAAGATCCGTTTGGCCTGAATGGATCTGTCAAGAACCTGTCGCAGGCATAAAGAGAAGCACCTTGAACACAAGCCATGTCATGTTGTCGATGTGACAGATATTATCCACAACAATCATAAAAAATTCTCAGCAGCTTCTGCTGACTTTGACCCTGCAAATATTGTTGGTAAGAATGTGATGTTTATATGTAACATGTGTCTAACTATATAGCATAGCTAATGAAATTACTCATCTTGTCTGTTTCTAATGCTAAAGCATTTTTTAGTCGTCAAATGAAATTGCATGTAAAGGTTTCACAGTCAATTTAGTTTGTATATCTGAAGTATAAAACTTGAAAGAATTCATTTTTTAAGCAGCTAGGTGGCAGTGTAGTTCAGTTAAACTATCAGTTCTTTAAACGTTTGCTTTCTCATTTATTTCTAAGAAACCACACAGAATCAAAACAACAAAATTTTGATTTTATGGTAATCTTTGATGGTGTTCTAGGTTAGTGTATTACCTTATTTCAGTTTGAAGTCATATCTCTTTGTAAAAGAACGGCTTGGTTAGCCAGCTGGTTTCCTCATACATATGATTTTTCACACAGATACATTTAGGAAAACGAAGAATTTTCCCATATGAATGGCTATAAATGTATTCAACCTAGTCATGGTAATTCAGATTCTAAGTAACAATCCATCACTTGGTCAAAATAATTATCAATGTACAACAGGCATGTGTCCTTGATATTTCCAGATGTATTCATGTATATTCTTGTATGACATTGTGCTTTTTCCCCTTGAGTGTTTCAGAATCTCTTTAACGTGCTGTATAATTTAAGATTATTGAAGGTAAGTATTAGTAATGCAATTGAAATTTATAATGATCATGTTCAGTGCTTGGGTCATGCTTATAAAGTGCTCTTTATCCATGTAAAGTGCAGTAAATGATATGCATGGATGTCACTGTCTAACAGAAACATGGAATAAAAAGACAGGCCGCCAAAGTGAATTCAGGGTTATCTGACAAATCCACATGTACAGTATATAATATTTTCCTATGAAACATTCTTATTTATGTGCATTCAAATTTATATATATATAATAATTACATTAAATTACAATAAACACAACCAAAAGGCAAAATCCAAAAAATTAAAAATGTACACTCTCAGGACTCTAAACCTGCGGTTTAGAAGAAGGTAAAATAGCCTTTTAAAGCATGGTCCAAAAGGGAAAAATGTATTTCTGTTTCCCTAAAGCAATTTGATATTCCCCAAATCAACAATCTACTGTATTTCTTTCTATAATTATTAATAGCCAGCTATATGTGAAGTATGAAGACCCAAACAAAAAACAGATCATTATAGAAAACAATTTATCTGTGTGATCATCAGGGATCAACATTGACTTGACGGCACATAATAATAATAACAATTTGTGCATTTAGATACACATCCAGCCTTTGTTTTTAAAGCAATCTACAGAGTTGGCTAGGTCTATATCCTACAGAAATTCATTTTATATTTTTATAGCTCAAATGGTAAAGAAGCCTTTCCATATGTGGAAAAGCAAGAGTGCCTTTTGCCCCAAGTTTACTATATGGAAATGTTTACACAATTTAATCATGTGAAGTTTTAGTTATGATTTAAAAAATTGATCCAACACTGTCAATAGACTACCCATTATTTGTTAATCACCTGCCGACCGCCCCATAGCAGATTTACTGCTACAGGGCAGCCGCACCGCGCTGGATCACTTATGTGTACGTGATCCTGCACTTCCGGGTATCGGGTGCGAGTGCGTGCAGCTGGCAGCTCACTCCTGTTGTGATTTTACACAGCGGAAGCTGGTCAGCGAGTCCATCGACACTCACTGATCATTTGGTACACTGACAGAATGGCAGTCTGTCTATGTAAACAAGGCAGATTGCTGTTCTGTCAGTACAGAAGACATGGATTCTGTGTTTCTGTAAAGCAGAAACACTGATCCATGCCTTCCACTAGTAAAAGCACCTCCCCCACTACACTGAAACATTAGCTAGGCACACAGTTAACCCTTTGATTGCCCCTGATGTTAACCCCTTCCCAGCCAGTGTCATTAGTGTAGTGACAGTGCATATTTTTGTGTAATAAATCACTCATCCCCAAAAAAGTGTCCAAAGTTTCAGTTAGGTGTCCAATTTGTCTGCTGCAATATCGCAGTCCCGTTATAAGTCGCTGATCGCTGCCATTACTAGTAAATACATAAATAAATAAAAATATCTCATAGTTTGTAGACGCTATAAATTTTGCGCAAACCTATCAATATACGGTTATTGGGATTTTTTACCAAGAATTAGTAGCAGAATACATATTGGCCTAAACTGATGAAGAAATTAGATTTTTTTACATTTTTTTTATTGGACATGTTTTAGAGCAGAAAGTAAAAAATATTGTTCTGTTTTTCAAAATTGTCGGTCATTCTTTATTTATAGCGCAAAAAATTTAAAAAGCAGAGGTGATCAAATACCACCAAATGAAAGCTCTATTTGTGGGGAAAAAAAGGCATAGCTTTTATTTGGGTACAGTGTCACATGACTGCACATCTGTCAGTTGAAGTAACACAGTGCCGTATCGCAAAAAATAGCCTGGTCAGGAAGGGGGGTAAATCTTCTGGAGGTCAAGTGGTTAATATCGAGCATCTAAATAATCATCATGATTTACTGATGGTGCCACTGTTAATGTCATAGTACAGATGTTTACAAACAAGTCTCAAAGATAAGTGCTCAGTTTTAAGCTGGCCAGAGATGGGTCAGTTTTCTTTGTTCAATGAGTGGGTTGACTTAAAAAGACTGACCCGATTACTCCATACACACATGAGGTGGATGGGGGGAATCCTCCTGCTGTGTCATTGTTTTCCAACAGAAGGGAGGCTTGCCCACTGTCAGAATACACTGATCAGCGCTACAGGTTATATTTATATATTTTAAAGATTACTGATGGAGACAGTGCCCATGTTTCTGCATGCTTGCCCAAGGTCTTGCTTTAAAAGTATTGAAGCCAGGCAGAGCCAAGAAAATAGCATTTCAGATCAGAAAACCAAAAGTGCAATAAAATGAGTCTGAGGGGACAATCCCCTGTCAGCAGTTACAATTTGTGCTGAATAATAAGGCAGGCAGCATGGCACTACTCGTGTTAATACATAACCTCTGTATGTAATATTAGAACTGACATTTTCTGTGAAGAAAATACATATCCTCAAATCCCTAGGTCTCTCACTCGAGTTCTGGTGTCGGTGAGTGCTACACTGTAATTAGATCTGCCACAGCTACAAGCTGGCAGAGCATTCACAGACATACGAAGAGTTTACCATATAGTTAGAAGATTTTTTAATTAAATTAGCACTCTGCAAACTAGAGTGGATATCAAGGCATGGATTGGACCATGTATCACCTTGAACAGGAAGTGGCGTATAGGACCAAGTTGGCTGAAGCTATGTGTGGGCAAAGGGGAATCATCTAGACATGATCCTATGAACTATAGACACAACACGTGAGCCCATCATTAAACAAGAAAACACAGGAAACATAACCACATTTATACCTAGTTAAAATAATGAAAACATATGAAAGTGTACAATACTTTTAAGGTTTCATCTTGCTTTGCCACTTTTAATAAAGGAAAAAACACAAGGAGGGGGAGGCACCTCTGGGTGTAGTATGTAAACCAATTTATTTAAAAAACCACTGTGCAAACAACTCACATTTAGATGGGTAAAAACAGCATGTAGTAAAGTTATGATCCATCATGAAAGGGGTCCATCAGATCGATCACAGATATCTCTGCTGGCCGCCGTGCGTATGGCTTGCTTGCACACCGCTCGAGCCGGCCGCGGTGGAAATGGAATTCAGAGTGAGACCTGGAACGCTGGTGGAAGGCAGACACAGAGCTGTGACGTCACTGGAGAGCGACGCGTTTCCTGAGTGTACGGGCTACGATGTCATGGTAGCCGCGCTCCTTCATCAAGGTACGGATGGATCGTGGTGACGACTTAAAAGAGGACGGGGGGAGGGAAAATAAGGAGGGGAAAGGGAGGGAAAGGGAGGGACGGAGGTAAAGGGGAGGTAAGAGGGGGAATGGTGGCCAAAAGTAAAAGCACCCTATCGAGTCTGATTAAATATGTGTATATGTGTATAGACATAATCTCAGCTAGCAACAACATACGGATAATATAGAATATATATATAAAATATGCCTCTAGGTACAAATCGATATAAAAGATATAATATAATAATATTAATAAAAATTAATAATAATAATATAATATATAATAAAGCAACTACATATTCACCTTTATTTTACTTCTAATTGGATACTGGGCGCTCCTTTTTCCTACCCTCACAGATACTTTTACAGTGACAATGGTTTCACCAGAAAGTGAGGGGGAAATTTACAACAGGGCAGGGACACTTGTTCCGACCTTCCTCCACTTTACCAAAAAAGGGCATTATTTTCATTTTAGTTTGATAAAAGCCCCACATACATGCAGATCGGGTGTAATAATTGCACCACACATATTAGGCATTGCTGTACATGCCAGAGTAGGATCAATAATTTTAGGGCAATAATTTAGTGCTAAATTGATGACCTGCAAAGACTTTAAAAGCATTCCCTATGGACAATTTTAAGTACTGTAGCTTTTCACTATTTCACGACATAAGCTTAAATTTTATTTTTTACCAGAAATTTGATATTATATTGTGTTTGTGTGAACTATAAATTAATTTGACTTTACTTTTTTACTGAAATATAGATTTTATAAACAATAGGCCAAATATTGTGTGGCATAAAAATTGAAACATTCACCAGTTTATTCTACAGGGTCTCTGTTTTCAGAAAATATATCATGCTTTGACATTTCAAGAAATTTTTAGATCTACAATGTGCATTTTAACATGTCTGGAAAAAAAAAGAGAATGAAAAAAAGCTCAAAAACCCAAAGCAGAACAAAAAATAAAACCAGTAGCTGTGTATAGGTAAACCATTCATACGATTTTATATTTTACTTAATTGCAGCAATGTGCTACATAAACATGATTGTACTGCAACACACATACTGTGGGCTTGTGCTACTTCTTAGAAGCATATGTATCCTGGAACTGTTAGGAACTTATGACACTGGCTTATCATTTTATATCAGCAATCAAAAACAAAGCTGACTTAACATAAAAATATAGCCTGTCTGTTTTAACTTTTTCAACTTTTGTACAGACTCTACACAGTAAACTTTGAAAGCCTGTCCACCCCTGATTGGAATCATATATTGCCAAAATAAGTAAATATGAGACAATAAAAATGAACTGCTTATAAGTATTTAAGGCAGACTCAGGTAACACTAAGGTGTTTAATTTAAAGCGTATGTTACCATGTACTTTTGTTAAAAAGCATTATGTTGTCTTTGTATTGCCTCTTTTTTTATAACATATCTGTTTAATCTGCCAGTCCTCCTGCTTTCCCATTTCAAAATGACTATACTAGGCATAGAAGCACATTCTTATCACTGTGGACAGTTTTCTGACTGTGCTGGGATCACAGTTTGCCTGTCTTTCAATGGCCAAGACTTGTGATGGAGGACTTATGGAGGACTTACATAGTCATATATATCAAACCCATGTGATACTGCAGGTGTTGATGAAACATGTAGCATAATTAAAAAGATAGTTATCAAAATGCAGAATTTCATCAACAGATTGTTTTGATTATTATTAACATTAAATGGCAAAATAGTATAAATCTTTCATTAAAAAAAAGAAAAAAAAAAAACAATTTAGAATTTTGATTGATCATTGAGCAGCCACACTTTTTTGTTTGATTTTTCTCAGTTTTAAACTAACAAAAGTTAATTAGGTTAAACAGTTTGTTGGATTTTGCAAATATTGTAGTAATATTAAAGCCTTGACATCTTTTGGTTTAAAGGATAAGTTCACCTTTGGGAGCATGTTACACATTACACCCTTATATAGGGTGTAACATGCACCAGCAGTCCACCCAGCATGCTCCCCAATCCTCCCACTGTGACAATAGGCAGGGTATCTTCTCCCCACACCCGCTATCACAATTTAAAGATATGGCCACTGCATGGGGCTCAACCCATACACCTATGTCATTAATAACAGTGATCTGTGAATGAATGGACACCACGGCAGATGGCTTACAGTTCCCAATAAACTGCAAGGGCGCTGGTGAGCACTGTCATATTTAATTGATCTTCCTGCTCTTCAGTAACTGTCTGCCCGTACGGGAAGTACAGGCAGACAGCTATGCTGAGAGTCTGCAGAAGCCTGACATTGCACCCGTTATTTAATGATCATGGGTGCAATGCTTTCCAGGCTCCTGTGGGAAACATTTCTAATAGTGCACACATAGGATGTTGCAAGAGAAAAGAGCCACTCTGAATCAGGAAACCGGGGGAAAACAGGAGCACAGGCAAGGATTAAAAGATAAATAAGCTGTGCACTTATTAAGTGATTAACTAAGCAAGAGAAAAGAGCCATTCTGAATCAGGAAACCGGGGGAAAACAGGAGCACAGGCAAGGATTAAAAGATAAATAAGCTGTGCACTTATTAAGTGATTAACTAAGCCTCTGAAAGTGCCTAAAGTGTTTAATATCACTTTAATTGCTTATTAGGATATACTATACTAGTGAGATATTTCCCTGTACAATAATTGTGATCCAAAAGTAAGCCTTATAAACCGGTTGACCTAGTAAACCTTATAATTGTAGTCATGCTGCCTTATGCAGACTTCAAAGATCATATATTTCTTCACAGCTTTGCCACCTTATCATCAATACAAACCTTCCATTGGAATTTACAGCCCATCAATTAAGAATGTCAGACAAATAGTAGACACCTGCATGTAACTTAGACTACCATAGTGTAAAGTAGGCAGTGTAAAAAAAAAAAAAACTTGTAAATGTTTTGTGTTGAAGCTAGCCCCTCTTTCCTGGATGCCTAAGTCATCAGCCTATGAGTGACCCATTCTATGGGGGTGGGTATAATTTACTAAAACTGTACACAGAATCTGGTGCAGCTGTGCATAGTAACTAATCAGTTTCTAACTTCAGCTGCACCAGATTGTGTGTGTACCAATTTTAATAAATCTCCCCCACCGTGTTGTGATGCTTTATTTCCCTTAAAGGGGTTATAAACCCTCATTTTTTTTTTTTTAAATAACAAACATATCATACTTACCTTCACTGTTCAGTTCGTTTTGCACAGTGTGGCCCAAATCCTCCTATTCCAGGGTCCCCCAATGGTGCTTGTGTCTCCTCCTTGCATCGGTAAACCCCATAGGAGACGCTCTCTCCCTGGGGGTTACCTTGTGGGCACGTTCCCGAGTCCAGCATTTGTGTCCATAGACACAGAATGTCGGACTCGACCCCACCCCCCAGCGCCCCGGTCATTGGATTTTATTGACATCAGCGGGAGCCAATGGCTGCACTGCTATCAATCTATCCAATCAAGAGCTGAGTACCCCGGGCAGAGAAGGTGAGCGCGTCTCTGCCGAGGGAACAAATGGGCTCAGGGGAGTAAAATGGGGAGGCTAGAGGGCCGGTCAGTGTCAGAAATGTTTTCATAGGATGCATTAAGGTGAAAAAACACAAGGGTTTACAACCTCTTTAATTACATACAAACAGTATTTCCTCTGTTAATTAGACATGTGCACACTGAAATATTTTGTTTCAGAATTTCAAAAAATACATTTATTTAGTTACTCCCGAAATTTGTTTTTATTTAGTTTGTTTAGTTAAAAATGCATTCGTATGAAAATCCAATTTAATTAAGGTGGAATCTGTCAATTGAAGGCTTATGGTGTCTGTTGGATGTTCTAAGAAGATTTGACAAAGCAGCTAAACTGTGCGATAATGCGATCGTACATTTCTGGTCGAATGCTCCACCCACAAGCTATAGTAGAATTCTAATGTTGTTTGACTAGTAATAATTATAATTATTTATTATTATTACTAGTCAAACAACATTAGAATTCTTCTATAACCTATGGGCGGGGCATTTGACCGTAAATGTCCGTTCGTGGCGATCGTATGTTTTTAGCTGCTTCATCGAATCTTGTCTTTATAATGTTGAATCTTTTCTCTCTATGTCAAATAATGTGGACTAATGCCCCGTATACACGGTCAGACTTTGTTCGGACATTCCGACAACAAAATCCTAGGATTTTTTCCTACGGATGTTGGCTCAAACTTGTCTTGCATACACAACAAAGTTGTCGGAATATCTGATCATTCTGAACACGTGACGTAAAACATGTACGTCGGGACTATAAACGGGGCAGTGGCCAATAGCTTTCATATCTTTATTTATTCTGAGCATGCATGGCACTTTGTCCGTCGGATTTGTATACACACGATCGGAATTTCCGACAACGGATTTTGTTTTCGGAAAATTTTATATCCTGCTCTCAAACTTTGTGTGTCGGAAAATCCGATGGAAAATGTGTTATGGAGCCTACACTGGGTCGGAATTTCCTACAACAAGGTCCTATCACACATTTTCCGTTGGAAAATCCGACCGTGTGTACGGTGCATTAGAGAATTAGGTTAGGCACATTTGACCACAGTTTCGATAGACACAGATCACTACTGTATAGTCAAATCTTCTATCTATCTATATCAAACTGTTGTTGCAACGATATGAAAATATAATGGATACAAAAATAAAGCATTTTTTTATTTTGGATTTCGGATTTTGCGCATTCTTTTTGTTAAAACGTACATGAAAATCGCAGAAATTCAGACGAAAATACATTTGGATGATAACGAATGCGCATGTCTACTGTTCATAAGTGTATCAGTTGCATTTGTCTTGATTTGAAATGGAAGTGGTGTGGCGGTGGAATACTTGTAGCACTTTTCTACTATGATTCTAGCACTCTGTACATGTTGCTTGTGGTACATTCACAGAACACAGGTACATGGAGCTTTCGAATATAAGTACTAAACCACTGCACAAAATGTGTTCAGCCATAAGCAATCAAGGTAGGTGTCAGTGACATTGAAATCTGTATTGAAGGTAACCTGAGTCTGATATGCAGTGAGTGTTGCTCACTTATACATTTAGGTTCTCCTTTATAGTACATAGAGATAGAAAAACGAATTAACCACTTCCAGACCGCCCACCATCGTTATACGTTGGTACTTTGAAGGAGGATATCATTGTTATGGCAGCAGCTAGCTGCCATAACCCCGGTATCCTCTTCTTCAGTGAACGGTCCAGTTTAAGATAAAAGTAGTCTCAGCGGCTGGTTCACTGCGACATCACTTTTATCGGCGGTGGGAGAGGGCCCCCCCTCCTGCCGCGATCCGGTGCTCTCTGCCGCTTACTGGAGCCGTTGGCAGCGGCGGAGGCGATCGGATCCTTCCTGTGGCCTGACATGGAGAAGAGTGAGGGGAAGATGGCCCCCACCCATCTCCATATCATTGCAGGGTGGAAGCGATGTCAAAACGTCACTTCCGCCCATAGCTCTTAAAGGGCCATTTTTTTCCATTTTTTTAATGACAATTTTTTTTTATTGTATTCTAGTGTAAATATGAGATCTGAGGTCTTTTTGACCCCAGATCTCATATTTAAGAGGTCCTGTCATGCTTTTTTTCTATTACAAGGGATGTTTACATTCCTTGTAATAGGAATAAATGTGACACATTTAAAAAAAAAAAAAAAAAACAGTGTAAAAATAAAAAATAAAAGGTAAAATAAATAAGGATAAAAAAAGTGCAGAAGCGAACGCATACGTGAGTAGTGCCCGCATATGAAAACGGTATTCAAACTACACATGTGAGGTATCACCAGGATTGGTAGAGTGAGAGCAATAATTCTCCTCCTCTGTATCTTAAAACATGCAACCTGTAGATTTTTTTAAACGTTGCCACGAGCGGGCACAATTTTTAAGCGTGACATGTTGGGTATCAATTTACTCAGCGTAAAATTATCTTTCACAGTATAAAAAAATTGGGCTAACTTTATTGTTGTCTTATTTTTTAATTCAAAAAAAATTATTTTTTCCAAAAAAAGTGCGCTTGTAAGACCGCTGCGCAAATACGATGTGACAGAAAGTATTGCAATGACTGCCATTTTATTCTCTAGGGTGTTAGAAAAAAATGTATAATTTTTGGGGGTTCTAAGTAATTTTCTAGCAAAAAACTGTTTTTAACTTGTAAACAACAAATCTCAGAAAGAGGCTCAGTCCTTAAGTGGTTAAAGGGTCAGAAGTTAAACTGAATCTTGCCGGCTTGCTTCAAGCAGGGACTTACCCAGAAGCAACAATTCACTTTACTGGGGAACTTAATTCCTATAATAAAATGGTGAAGTGGTCCAAAAACACTTACAGAGATAGTAGCATATTACCACACGCCATCATTTACAAATATGAGGGAAGAAAATGTTCATGCATGTCTAATTCTTGTTTTCATAACTTTTCAACTGATTCTCCCTTAGTAGGACTGGTGATCTGGTTTTGGAACATACTGAACACTGGGCATATTGAAACAAGTTTTTCCTACTTTTTAATTTTTCTTCTAAAACTCATTTTCTTAAAGATATAAAGCCATGGAAGAAAAGGGCATAGTTGTATACTAATCCCTGCTTCTCTGGGGACCATTAGCAATGTATACATTGTCTGATCATCAATTTGAAGTGCTGCTTATGGCTTTTGTTGCATAATGTTGATTAATCTATAGCACTAAACCCTCATGACATGTGTTGGGGTATATGTGAAAGGATGCCAAATTAAATGTGAAAGTATATATGGATCCTACAAAAATTGAATAGAACACAAATCAATGATATGCAATCAGTATTAAGTATTAAAAGTCACAAAAGTGCCAAAAGCACAAAATAGTGAAACATAAGAAAAAAGTCCCAGGACCAGAAAGGAAATCTTCTAAAACGATGGGAAGAGTCCCCAATTAGCTCTTCATAGGGATCAGTGTATGTAAGTAGAAAGTAAAAACAACACCCCTTGCAGTGATCCTCCACCTTTAAGAATACATGCTTACCAGATAGTAAGCTCAACAAGCTCGTAGATAAACCAAGGGCCAGATAACCAGCAAGTGTTGGAATATCCCTCTGTTAGCGTAGCAGATGACAGGCAAACCAGGTATGTACAGGACCTTGTATTCGGGCATCCAAACAGCATCAGGACATCACTCAGGCAATGTGCCGCGGACATGCATGGGGATTGAGGGGGTAGCCACAACCCAAGTCACAAATTGGATGTTCCCAGGTTGCAGGAAGAAATGGTTTGCCATTTTTTACCACCATGTTTCTCACACAGAGCAAGGTAATGCAGCCACAGCTTTACTTTTGGATACACAGGTTGCACACAGCAATGGTATATCCTAATGTGAAGGAAAATAGCCTGATTGGCGTTTCTTGTGCAACACCACTTCATTTACTAGAATACCTGAAATTATAGCTGGTCCTGAATATAAAATTGTCAGCTGCTTTAGCAGTGATCCTGCTTACTTTACATATATAATTAATTTTCTCTGTAAGCTGACAAATTGTGGTTTGTCACAAACACAAATCTCCTCCTCTGTTTTTGCCTATTTTCATTTTGAATTGGTTCCCACTTAGTGTCCATCATCGTCACTTAACTCAAAGTCAGAAGCAGGGTAAGTACTGCAAGGAGAAACAACAGAATTGTGGTATCAAATGCTCTGAATCCACACTCATGTTTCACAATTTTGACATAAATGTTACCATCAGAAGCACCTTCTCTGCCCATGAAAACCATTTTAATTGTAATGCTCATCTCATGCTCAGTCCATGCCCTTTATAAGTCTCTGCATCTCCTTATTGCATGAAAAAAGTGTAACTTTCACAAATAGCCTCCTTAAATACAGATTGTTTAAATTTGAAGGAAAGTCTTGAGCTAGCACCAACAGTGCTTGCTTGCAGCTTGCGTGCAGCAAAAGCAATACAACAAGCCACTAGATAAGATGGAAATAAAGATAAACTCATAGAAATAGTGCCAACAATGTCAGATGCTTAGGTAAGATAAATCAGCCTGCTGCTACTCTGTGATTGATTTGGGAAATGCAATGCATTCTAGCTGATGGTGACACCTTTAATACCACTGGCAACATTTTTATTTTAAAATCATTTTGAAATTTACTTATTTAAATAGCTCCTATAATATATGCGCTGTAGTACAATTGGATAATGGAAGAAGTGTAAATCAAAATATCTGTTTTTAAACAATATAATACATTTCTAGTGTGCGTTCCATACATTTTGCACATGTTTTCATCTTGAAAACGTAATTTAACTTTAACAGAAATACATAAATGAATTATTCGCCTGGCATACAATAAAAAAATTGAAGTGAGAAATACATCCTAAAAAACTTCTTAGAACATTCAAGCATATTTTGCTAGACTAAATATATCAAATAGCACAGAATAGAATGGCTTCTTTAGTAATTATTAGCTGAAGAAACTAGGCATTAATTACGTCTAACTAAATTATTATAAGAATTTGCTGTAGGAGTATTGACTGCATAACTGCAGATGTTGTGCAGATTCTTTTTTTTTTGTTTAGCACATGTTAGACTATACATTTCCATCTAAAAGTCCTTCTGATACCTACAACTGATTATAAGTGGTAATCAATTACAATGACTAGGTGTGGAGCTATCTGAACATTGCTCACTGGAGACAGAGTAGAATGTACACTGTAGAATTAGGACAGTTAAACAGTTGAATTTGTCCTCATGTTCTATTGCTTTAGCTAGCACTTTCTCTAAGCTATTAATTTTATTATTAGCACACCTGGAGACATTCCCCTGAGGAAAAGCAATTCAACTGTGTGTGTGTGCTAGTGACACAAGATCAATGAGGCAGGAGAGAGCATAACCATTCTCTGTGCATTTGTTTTACACTAGATTAAATGGCAATAGACATCCTGAAATTATGGATACCACTAGTATCAGTAGAATTAGCATGGAAAATATTTATGACTGTGCTTAGTTGCTTTACAAAGCAATGAGGAGAAATTACATTATTTAATCTTGTAATTGTAATTGTAAAAGAGGTTACTGGGTAGTAATCTTCTTTTTTTCTGTAGTTGGGCTATATACAGTAAGATCAGAAAATTGTCAAAGCTAAACGGCAAATTTTTAGCCTCTTGTTGTTTTAATGGAGCCCGGGCTACTCTATATTCTGTGTCTGCAACTTTCCTACCTTTGCTGAGACAATTGTAGAAACTAAGTAGTGCTGTCTCTCTCCCTCTCTCCCTCTCTCCCTCTCTCCCTCTCTTCCTCTCTTCCTCTTCTCTTTCCCTCTCTCTCCTATTTTGTGATTGAATAGTAATATCAGGAGAGTGATAAATACATACATTTTATTAGAAGCATTTATACCCATCTATGACTGTGCAGCAGTACATTAGAACATAACATAGATTATAATTGTCAGAAAGTTTGAAGGCACATTTATTGGAATTGCACCCCTTAGATATATTCAGGTGCTTATCTAATAGTTTTTTGAAATTATCGATGCTCCCCGCTGAAACCGCCTGTGGAAGAGAATTCCACATCCTAATCTCTCTTACAGTAAAAAACCCTCCTACGCAGTTTAAGGTTAAACCGATTTTCTTCTAATTTTAGTGAATGGCCATGTGTCTTATTAAATTCCCTTTTGCGGAAAAGTTTTAGCCCTATTGTGGGGACAACAGTATGATATTTGTACATTGAAATAATATCCCCTCTCAAGCGTCTCCTCTCCAGAGAGAAAAAGTTCAGTGCTTGTAACCTTTTCTCATAACTAAGGTCCTCCAGTCCCTTTATTAGTTTTGTTTCCCCTTCTGGACTCTCTCCAGTTCCAGCACATCCTTCCTGAGGACTGGTGCCCCGAACTGGACAGCATACTCCAGGTGTGGCCACACCAGAGTCTTGTAGAGTGGGAGAATTATCATTTTATGTCTGGAGTTAATCCCCTTTTTAATGCATGCCAATATTCTGTTTGCTTTGCTTGCAGCAGCTTGGCATTGCATGCCATTGCTAAGCCTGTCATCTATTAGGACCCCCAGGTCATTTTACTTCCTATATTCCCCCAGAGGTTCTCCCCCTAGTGAGTAGATTGCATTTATATTTTTGCCACCCAAATGCATTATTTTATGTTTTTCTACATTAAACCTCATTTGCCATGTAGTTGCCCACCCCATTAATTTGTTCAAATTTCCTTGCAAGGTTTCTGTGGCAGACCTAGCCAGAACAGAGGCTGTTGGAGAGGACTGAATGCAAGGCTCTTGCCTTTTGATTATGGGCCCTGTATTTTCAAGGGAACAATACTCTTTGTGAGGTGAATTAGAAATCCAGTCTGAACTGTACTAGTTGGACTCAGTCGTGCATATATGTATATAGCCTCATTCTGTTGTGGACTCTATGCTGTGATCATTTGGGATGTGTGTTCCTGTAGAGGGAGGAGGGATTCCTCCAGCAGCCCCCCTGCTGATAAGACTGTTTACTGAGGAGAAGTTTGAACTCAACCTGTTAATTGAGTGAGCTGATCATATTAGCCTCCAGAACTGGCTAGGAGACGAACAGTCTAGTCTGGCTTACCACAGGTTCTAAGGGTATTCCACACATTGTTGTTTGTTCTAATTAACCCTGTGTTGATGTTTATTGTAATGTGTATTGAATAGTCACCTAGTCTGGGTAAAGGATTTAGTAAACTAGCTCATGTTAATTAGGTTACAGTTGTATTGTTAGAGGAGGTTCCAACGGCATTAAAAAGTCTTGTAATTTTGATTCATAAATATATAGTCTGTGTTAGCAACTAAGCAAGTCTCGCCTTGTTTTGTGCTTATGAGCAGTTGGAATATCTGATATCTGAGTCCAGACTGGGAGGAAGTGGTATATGACGGAAGCACTCAAGCGGAGTGTGGGACGTTCCGTGACAGTTTCCATATCTTGCAAAGAAGTTATTGCTCTGCTTAGCTTAGTATCATCCACAAATTCAGAGACTGAGCTGTTTATACCATCCTCCAGGTCGTTTATGAATAAATTAAATATGATTAATTCCAGGACAGAACCCTGGGGGACCCCACTTTCCACCCCAGACCATTCCGGGTACTCCCGATTTATCACTACCCTCTTAACTCGCCCTTGTAGCCACTTTCCACTCCATGTACTCACCCTATGATCAATGCCAATGGACCTTACTTTGTACAGTAAATGTTTATGGGGAACTGTATCAAATGCTCTTGCAAAATCTAGATACACCACGTACGGACTTCCTTTATCTATATGGCAGTTCACCTCCTCATAGAAGGTTAATAGATTGGTATGGCAAGAACGATTCTTCATTAATTCATACTGATTACTGCTAATGATAACGTTTTCATTAATAAAATCTTGTATATAGTCCCTTATCGTCCCCTCCAAGAGCTTGCATACAATTTACGTTAGGCTAACCTGTCTGTAATTCCCAGGAATGTATCTTGGCCCTTTTTTAAATATTGGTGCTACATTGGCTTTTCTCTAATCAGCTGGTAGCATTCCTGTCAATAGACTGTTCGTAAAAATTAGGAACAATGGTCTGGAAATTACTTGACTGAGTTCCTTAAGGACCCTCGGGTGCAAGCCATCTGGTCCGGGTGACTTATTAATGTTACATTTTTCAAGTCTAATTTTAAATCTGTCCTCTGTTAGCCATGAGGGTGCTTCCTGTGATGTTGTCAGAAACCATGAAATCAGACTGAGAAAGAAGTACAGTTAAATCACACTTGTTTAATAATAAAAGTAAAAAGAACAAATGTAGTCAAAACATAGCCAAAGTTCAGTAACCAGAACAGAAAGTCAGCCAGGCCAGAAGTCAGGGATCCAAGTAGTGGAACAGCAAGCAGGATAAGGAGCCAGAAGGGATGTCAGCAAAGCCAGTCTTTAAACAGGAACACAGGAGATAGTTTCTTGTGATGTGACCAAGGCGAAGGCAGAGCTCCTCTCGACTGGACAGCTTAAGTAGGCAGGACTGACGAGCAGGATCAACAGCTGGGTAACTGTGGAGAGAGCTGGGAGCTGGCAATTAGCCGACAGCTGAGCGGACGGCTCAGAGAAGGAAGGGCTGAGCCCAGCCCTGACAATACCCCCTCCTCAATGACCCCTCCCCCACGGAGGACCACCAGGCTTGAGGGGAAAACATCTATGGAAATTACGGAGGAGGATAGGGGCACCCAAGAGCGTTCCTCCGGACCATACCCTTTACAATGGACTATACTTAGTCAACAATGGGCTATACTTAGTACTCCTCATTGTTCTCAACCTGTACAGGGTGAGGACGTGGCACAGAGGTGGTAAAGTGGTTGCAGACCAAAGGTTTTAATAAGGAGACATGGAATACATTTGAAATATGCGGCCCCATTAGACTGCGGATGATACGCAGAGGAGAAAGCAAGCTGAATTCCCAACTGTGCACAAAAGGCTCACCAGAACCGGGAGACAAACTGACTACCCCTGTCTGAGACAATCACCTTGGGTAGCCCATATAAGCGAAAGATCTCCTGAGCAAAAATGGAAGCCAGTTCCTTAGAAGTGGGCAACTTCTTAAGTGGAATACAATGACACTTTTTTGAGAATGGGTCAACCACCATAAGGATAACAGTGTTGCCTTGGGAGTTGGGTAGTTCCACAATGAAATGCATAGACAGGTGGGTCCATGGCCTCTCTCCATTGGGTATGGGTTGTAGGAGGCCCACTGGAAGGTTTCGTGGAGTCTTACTCCGAGTACACACGGAACAGGCAGCTATGAAGGCAGTTACATCAGCCCGTAGACTAGGCCACCAGAATTGTTGGGAAATGGCCCAAATGAGTTGATTCTTCCCAGGGTGACCAGCTGCCTTGGGAGAATGGTAAGTCTGGAGCACGGCAGTATGGAGACTCTCTGGGACAAAGCAGCGGTCACAAGGTTTCTCAGGAGGAGCATGGACCTGAGCAGCAAGAATTTTGTCACCCAAAGGAGAAGTAAGACTGGTGCGAACCGTAGCCAGAATACAATCAGGAGGAATCACAGGAACCGGCAGATGGGTATAGAGCTGTACTTTCTAGTCATATAATATTCCTATTCTTAAACAGCTTTAATTAAAAACATAGTCTGGCCATGAGGGATATAATGGCAGAATGGATATCCTTTAAAGACCTTAGATGCAGAAGGAGTGTTTCTGTATTTAATATTTTGAGAAAAATTAAAAGCAACAATTGATTTATGGGTGTCTTATGAGTATGCCATGTGGTTAAACTGTTTCTGTCTGCAGTCAAAGATACTGTTCCATTACATTCTGTGAGCAGGACTAATCTGAATTTAAGCTCTTTCACTAGAAGCCTATTTTTCCTATGTGATTGTTTGGCAATATCTGTCCCCTTTGTGGGTCATCTTCCCTGCGTGTATTTTTCTGGAAAAAAAAGTGTGTGCAGTGTCCACGTTCCTATTTAAGGCTCCATTCATCCTAGTACACTGTGGTAATGCATGAATTGCAGTACAGTGAAATGTGTGGTAGTGTGCTAACATATAGAGTAGTGCCAAAAATGCTACATGCATCTTTTTTGGTGTGTTAGGCAACCTTTTCAAATGAATGAGCTCCCTTAACGCAACACACATTAACATGCAGCATAATGTGTGTTCATGTGTGCTAATGCAGTGCAATTGTTTAAATGGGCCATACATGACTGTAGAAAGCTATTTCTTCAAAGATAAACCAAAGTATTTGCTTTCCTAAAAAATAAATTAAGCCTGGTTAGCTACTATGAGCAACAGATATACTTCTGCTCATTTTTTTTTCTATTTTTTTATAAATATTAATTGGAATTACCCAATATAACAGGCTTCTGTGCTGCAGTACTGTTGTGCCATGATATGCAATATACCATCTGCCATACTCAACACCTTTATAACAGTATTATAACAGTTCAAAGACAAAAGAAGCAAGCAGGATGCATTTATCATTAACAGAAAGATACACGTGGGAGAAGTAAATTACTACAAGGACATAAAACACTGCACTTGTCATTTATAGTGCTCACTGGTTCCTTGTCTATGGTCGGTATGTATTGCAATTCATAGAGCTGAACTAAATACTGAAAAGCAAAACATGTACAGTATGTCACTAAATGGCATGACCTGGTTTAGTAAAGACTTTGTGTTTCTACTGAAGAAAAATTAAAATACAAGAAATATGGAAAAATGTGTTGCAATAGGGGCGGCCCGTCCATAGGGGGTGCCCGGGCACTGCCCCCCCCCCCCCCCCCTTTCTGTGTAGTCACAAAAAAAAGTAAAAAAAAAAATGTAAAAACTGCCCCTTTAAGAAAAAAAAAGTCCTTTAACATAGTGCACTGCATTCGAGCACCGGACACAGTGCACTATGGGAAGCGCCACGTCAATGCAATCACGAGATTGCAGACGTGGCACTTCATTTGCGGGCGTTTACCCTGCCTTAGGGCACTTTCCGAAGCACTGAGTAGCTTCCGCCTGGCGCTGTTACTATGGCCGGGCGGTTTGATTGACATCTGAGGTTTGATGTCACTTCCTGTTTTCTCTTTCCCATTGTGCCCGGGACAGAGAAAACAGGAAGTATGAAGAGCGGACCTCTCCATCGCTTCTCTAAGGAGACACTGCGGGAGAGGAGAGGACAACACAGTCAGCATTCAGCAAGGTAAGTGCCGCTGCTGTGCTGGGGGGGATCTGTATTATAATTTTTTAAACCTGCTGGAGGTTTTGTGGTTTTCTTGCTGTGAGATACATATTGGCATGGGTTTTCTCTCTGAGCGCTTGAGCCTGCCCCTGCCTGTGTTGTAAAACATCCAGAGCGAACACATAGAGAGAGCTCTGCTGGTCTGATCTGCAGCTGCACATTGGCTGTTAACTTTGCCCTCCCTCCCGCACTAACTTTGGGCATAACAGCAAGTAGAAGAGCTGTGCCAGTGAGTACACTTGCTATCACATGGATCCAGCCTGTCTCTGACAAAACTCTAGCCCTGCAGCCGCAGAACAGATGCCTCTGATCCTTCCCACGTGCTCCCCCTTCTCTCCCTGTGCTTGATAATGGAGGTGAAGTCCACTCCAGCCAGCTACTATCTCTGATGTTCTTCCAACCACTGCACGGTGCCTCTCTGATCCTCCCTGTGCTCTCCCCCTCCTCTACTTGGGCTTGATAACAGAGGTCACTGCAATGGCTCCTTTTCAGCCTCACAGACTGCACACCTCCCGTCCCTGTTTTCTCTGCATGCCTGGTTGCTGTGAATATCCCTGAGCTCCCTCAAACACCACAGTAGAAGAGGGGGCACATTTAGGGCCGGTTCACACTGCTGCAATGTCAGACATCACATGTGATTTGCACCGCACTGCTGTGCACATCTCATGTGATGTCTGTGTGACGCAAATTTAGCCATACAGATAGTATGGCTGAAATTGCATTCGGACCAAACTCACACAGGACCCATTTTTTGATCCACGCCAGAATCGGATCACATGGGTGTTCACACCCATGTGATCCGATTCCTGTCCGAATTCACAGTTCGCACTGCAATATGCAAACTTTACTGGAGGTGTCATTAATATTGTATTGACACCCCCAGCAGTTCGCAAAGGGCTGCTGTGAGTTGTATGCAATGCAAGAACCCATACTAGAATTGCAGGGTTCCCGCATCGCTGCAGTGTGAACCGAGCCTTATAGGGCGTACACACGATCGGACTTTGTTCGGACATTCCGACAACAAAATCCATGGATTTTTTCCGACGGATGTTGGCTCAAACTTGTCTTGCATACACACTCTCATACAAAGTTGTTGGAAAATCCGATCGTTCTAAACGCGGTGACATAAAACACGTACGTCGGGACTATAAACGGGGCAGTGGCCAATAGCTTTCATCTCTTTATTTATTCTGAGCATGCGTGGCACTTTGTCCGTCGGATTTGTGTACACACGATCGGAATTTCCGACAACGGATTTTGTTGTCGGAAAATTTTATCTCCTGCTCTCCAACTTTGTGTGTCGGAAAATCCGAGGGAAAATGTCCGATGAAGCCCACACACAGTCGGAATTTCCGACAACACGCTCCGATCGGACATTTTCCATCGGAAAATCCGACCGTGTGTACGGGGCATAAGAGTACCTGTCTTGCTCAGCAGTAGCCTGGCCTGTCATCACAAATTCTGTCATCACCAATTCTAGCCCTGCTACCCCCACTACCTGCACCTGCGATTTCTGCAGGGAAGCAAGCAGCGAGTACTTCTGGCTCCCTTGCCAGCCTGGCCAACCACAACTCACAAATGGCTGTCAGTAAAACACTTTGGGGGAAAAAAAGTCTGTGATTCTGAACTGTGCATGCGTAGTCTGAAGTCAGCCTTTTAGAGAACTGCATTTGATGGCATAGTGGCTGTGTTTGATGAGTACAGTGGCTGCGTTTGATAGCAAATTGGCTGCATTTGATGGCACAGTGGCTGCGTTTGATGGTACAGTAGCTGCGTTTGATGGCACAGTGGCGGAGATTGATGGTACAGTGAGGCTGCAATTGATGGGGTTTTTGTTCTGAATTTTTCAGTTTGTTTGCGCCCCCCAAAAAATTTTGAGCACCAGCCGCCACTGGTTGCAATGCTTGTTAATTTGTACATATAGTATCAGAAGTGCATTCCCCACATAACATTCATTATTTATCTATAATATTAGTTCTACCAGAGTATAAATATACTGAATAATATTTTGTTATAATTAGTCCTTAATATCCTAGTTGCATAACTCACTCCCTAGACCAAGATTTTTATCTGAAATAGTTAATAATCCTAAAAGTCTTTTTGTATGTATATCAAGGAATGAAATGACATAAAATCATACTGAGAATCTCTTTGTTGCTTTCATTGTGCACTTTGTGCTGCTTTCAAAGCGCTACAAGGAAACATTGCTAGTATGACAGATGATAAGAATGTTTTGTCGAATTGCTATGTTGTGCAAATGTTTTGGAAAAAGTCACAAATGCTGGACCTTTTTCTAACAATGGACCTGTTCAAGAACAGCTCTTTATTTATACTTGTTTCATTTAGCTGGGAAATAAAGATAACAAAAGAAGGAAAAAGCATAATTAAAAATAATTAAAATTAATAAAAACATCAATGCCACTACGCGTTATCATCTTGGTAGTGGTATAGCCATGTAGATGGTTTTTTTTTCTGGTTCAATCATTTTTAGAGGAGTTACAAAGTAACAGCAGGAAGCTTAGTACAATTGACTGTAAAAGAGGCTGTGTTGACCACTTACAAAGAGTAAATTTATGCATAAACAGACAGGTTAAATTTATCGAAGCTCATCTATGGTGGAGAGTGCACACGTTTTTGAAAGAGGTAAGTATGTCCACGAGAGCTAATGATGAAGCAGCTTATTACAAAAACTCATAAATAATAAATCTGGAGTGTGTGTGATGATCGCAGCCTGGGTGACAAAAGTAAGAAAAAGGACAGAGATGAGGGAAACGGGAAGAGGACAAGGTGTGTTGGAGGTAGGGGGGTGAGTCAGCTGGGGGGTACAGGAGTTGCCCTAATCGGGGAAATGTGGAGTGTAATTTTATATAACCTGGGCATTTTTTATTTTTATTTTTTTATTATATTTTTATTTTATTAATTGTCTGTTCTAAATAAGGTATACTTTTGTGACACATTTTACTTTTTTTGTATGTCATAGCAGACTCAAATTTTGTTTTTTTTTCTTTTGTTGTTTACAGAAGTTATATTCCCTGGGAAAAGTAAACAGTGTGACAACACACACCATTTTATTTTCTAGGGTCTCTGCTTCAAAAAATATATCATGTTTGGGGGTTTTACCCTACGTTCACACCTATGCGTTTGTGCGTTTTGAGGTTTGCAGAAATGCACTACAGTCCATTTAACATGGTTTCTTATGGTACTAGTTCACATCTATGTGTTTTGCGGCTGGTGCATTTTTGGAAAGGGTCAGGGACTTTTTTATCGCGATTTGCGCCTAATAGACTTCAATAGAGCTGCACCAAAAACGCAAGTGGTAAATTTTTTATGTGTTTTATGTTTTGCGTATCTTTTTTTACCACTGTATATAGCTGGTTGCTAAGCAGGGGGATGGGAAGCCGGCCACAGTGTCCTTAGTAACCGATGACTCATCAGCAGTCAGCGGGGCTCCCCGCTGAAAGCTGAATGTAAAAAAAATTGGCCGGCAAAGACAATTTGTGAAAAAAATTGCGTGGGGTCCCCCCCCAGGTCCATACCAGGCCCTTCAGATCTAGTATGGATTTGGAGGGTACCCCTCCACACCAAAATAGAAAAAAAATGGCGTGGAGTCCCCCCTAAAATCCATACCAGACCCTTATCAGAGCATGCTGCCTGGTAGGTCAGGAAAGGGAGAGGACGAGTGAGCGCACCCCCTGAACCATACCAGACCGCATGCCCTCAACATGGGGGGATGGGTGCTTTGGGGCACCACAAAGCACCTTGTCCCCATGTTGATGAGGACGAGGGCCTCTTCCTGACAATCCTAGCCGGTGGTTGTCAAGGTCTGCAGGTGGGGGGCTTAACGAAATCTGGAAGCCCCCTTTAACAAGTGGACCCCCAGATCCCAGCCCCCTACCCTATGTGAATGGGTATCAGTTACATTGTACCCCTACTTTTCACCAAAAAATCTGTGAAAAGTAAAAAAAACAAGAGCCAGTTTTTGACAATTCCTTTATTAGTAAAATAGCTCTGATCCGCCATCTCTCCCAGTGTCATCTTTCCCGGTGCCCTTGTCTTCTTCCGCCACCATTTTCTCCCCGAGCTGTCATCTCCCAGTGTCGCCTTCTTCCTTGCCACCGCTACCGCCTTCTTTTTTTTCCTCCTCATTTCGCCATCTTCTTCCTCGCCGCCCCCAGTTACCCGCTAAAAAAACCAAAACACTTGTCTCTGCGCAAAGCTGTCTTCCTCTGTTGTTATGTTCCCCGCTGTCCGGCGCCTCTTATATAGGCATGGCGCGTGGCCATCCAATGATGTCACCCTGAGAGCCCACCCCTTGTGACATAATGTCACACGGGACTGGCTCTCCGGGCGATGTCATTGGATGGCCACGCCCCATGCCTATATAAGTGGCGCCGGACAGTGGGGAATATAACAATGGAGAAAGACAGCTTCACAACAAGACCAGTATTTTTTTTTTTTTTTAGCAGGTAACAAGGGCGGCAAGGAAGAAGTAGAAGAAGAAGACGGCAACGCGAGGAGGAAGAAGGTGGCATCGAGGAAGAAGACGACCCTGGGAGATGACAGCTCGGGGAGAAATTGGTGGCGGAAGAAGACGCAGGCACCTGGAGAGACAACATCGGGATAGACGACACCGGGAAAGATGGCTTCTCAGAACTTTTTTTACTAATAGAGGAATTGTCAAAAACTGGCTCTTGTTTTTTTAACTTTTCACAAATTTTTTGGTGAATGGGTAGGGGTACGAGGTACCCGATACCCATTCACATAGGGTGGGGGGGCGGGATCTGGGGGTCCCCTTGCTTCCAGATTCCGATAAGCCTCCCATCTGCAGACCCTAACAACCACCAGCTAGGGTTGTCGGGAAGAGGCCCTTGTCCTTATCAACATGGGGGCAAGGTGCTTTGGGGTGGGGGGTGCAGAGCCCCCCTGCCCCAAAGCACCCATCCCCCCATGTTGAGGGTATGCAGTCTGGTATGGTTCAGGAGGGTGTGGGGTGCTCACTCGTCCCCCCCTTTCCTAACCTTCCAGGCGGCATGCTTGGATAAGGGTCTGGTATGGATTTTGGGGAGACCCCACGCCGTTTTTTTAATTTGGCATGGAGGGGTCACTTCCAAATCCATACTAGACCCGAAGTGCCTGCTATGGACCTGGGGGGGAACCCCAGCCCAATTTTTTTGCTTTTTTCTTCATTCAGCTTTCAGCAGGAACCCAGCTGACAGCTGATGACTCATCGGTTGTTAGGGATGCGGCGGCCGGCTTCCCGGCCCCCTCCTTAGCAACCAGCTTTATATAGTGTGTTTTACAGTGCATTTAAAGAGAAAAAAATATAAATTGCAAAATGCATGAAAACTGCATGTAAAAATGCATAAAAACACTGGTTTAAAAATGCAAAATGCACAATAAAAACGTGCCTAAAAAAATGTATCAAACGCAGCCACATAGATGTGAACCTAGACTTAAGTAATTTTCTATAAAAAAATGCAGATTTTTTTTACATGTATGTAAGAATTAGTTCCTGCTATCCAGGGCTCTGTTAGGAATATTTGCTTGCTGTCCTGCTAACAGTGATTTACTCTACAGGAACTGAGCATATCAACAAAAGGAATACACACAGAAATAAAACTATGACAGGGGTTTTGACCTTCTCCTACTAAAAAAGTTTTTCATTTTTGTGTTATCTGTGGAAGTGTTCCCTTACTTTCTGTTTGGTAAAACAAAATTTCTTGTAGCAGTTCCTAAGGTAGAACTAAAGTAAAAGTGTGATAGTGGTTCTAATCCTTCCTCACTCTATCCAAAAACTTAGAATGTGAGTTTTGGCTTGACATACACTTTAGCCCTCTTTTATTTTACAGAGTTCAGTAAATCAGTCCAAAGTTTTATTGAGACAAAGTGGGGTGGGCTGGCTTTGATATGCTGTGGCTTTAGCTAACGCATAGTTCTCTAGGAATCGTTTGTTATATATTAAATATTTATGTTTAAAAATGTACAGTACAGATATAGCAATAGAATAAATAAAAACAGAGATATCAGGCATCAGTTTAAAAATATCTAAACCTAAAATGAGGGTCACTTCTAGCCAAACCAACCTTTAAAAAAAAAGTATTTATATACTTAACTTTGTGGTGGCCTTTGTATTAAAAAGATGTCAAAATATGTCATTATGTCCTATAGTGACATATAAGACAGTGTGAAGAACCACAGTTGCTAGAAGGGTAGCAAGTATTCAGCCACTTTGACACTGAGGCACGGGCCACGTTGACGGTAAAGCGCTGATAGTTTTAGCGGCATTTTACCATCGTTTTAGCTGCACTTTTCGGTCGCTATTGGGGCGCTTTTAACCCCCGCTAGTGGCCAAAAAAGGGTTAAAAGCACCCGCAAAGCACCGCTGCCAAAGCACTTTGCAGGCACTTCGGCAGTGGTGCCCAGGCGCGGTTTAGGAGCGGTGTATACACTGCCCCCGCACTGCCCTAAAAATGCTGCATGCAGAACTTTTTTTCCTGCCCTTCAAGCGCACCGCCCCAATATAAAAGCACACTGGCTTTCACACTGGGGCTGCAGAAGAGGCAGTTTACAGGCACTTTCAGGTTCTATTTTTAGTGCTAAATGCCTCAGTGTGAAAGTAGCCTTCCAGTCTGTGGTGACAGAGCTAAAGCCATCATAGTTTCCCTTTTAAGATAATAAAAGTGAGTTTCCATCATACCTAATTTTACATTTTTTTATGGTTGCTATTAACCACTTGCCGACCGCCTACCGCATATATACTGCGGCAGAATGGCACGGGCAGGCAAAATCACGTACCCGTACGTGATCTGCCTCCCGCGGGCGGGGGGTCCGATCGGACCCCCCCCCGGTGCCATTGGCGGTCGGCATTTGACTGGGAGCGTCGGGAGGCGAGGGGGAGACCATCCGATCGTGGCCCCCCCCTCGCGATCGCTCCCAGCCAATGGGAATCCTCCTCTGCCTGTGTGTCGTTTCACACAGGCAGAGGATGTGATGTCATCTCTCCTCGGTCTGGCAGTTTCCGTTCCAGCGCCGAGGAGAGATGACAAGTGAGTGCACAACACACACACACACACAGTAGAACATGCCAGGCATACCTTACACCCCGATCCCCCCCCCGATCGCCCCCCGATCCCCCCCAATCACCCCCACCCTGTCACAAACTGACATTAGCAGTATTTTTTTTTTTTTTTTTTTTCTGATTACTGCATAGTGTCAGTTTGTGACAGTTAGTGTTAGGGCAGTGAGTATTACCCCCCTTTAGGTCTAGGATACCCCCCTAACCCCCCCTAATAAAGTTTTAACCCCTTGATCACCCCCCCTCACCAGTGTCGCTAAGCGATCATTTTTCTGATCGCTGTATTAGTGTCGCTGGTGACGGTAGTTAGGAACGTAAATATTTAGGTTCGCCGTCAGCATTTTATAGCGACAGGGACCCCCATATACTATCTAATAAATGTTTTAACCCCTTGATTGCCCCCTAGTTAACCCTTTCACCACTGATCACCGTATAACTGTTACGGGTGACGCTGGTTAGTTCGTTTATTTTTTATAGTGTCAGGGCACCCGCCGTTTATTACCGAATAAAGGTTTAGCCCCCTGATCGCCCGGCGGTGATATGCGTCGCCCCAGGCAGCGTCAGATTAGCGCCAGTACCGCGAACACCCACGCACGCAGCATACGCCTCCCTTAGTGGTATAGTATCTGATCGGATCAATATCTGATCCGATCAAATCTATACTAGCGTCCCCAGCAGTTTAGGGTTCCCGAAAACGCAGTGTTAGCGGGATCAGCCCAGATACCTGCTAGCACCTGCGTTTTGCCCCTCCGCCCAGCCCAGCCCACCCAAGTGCAGTATCGATCGATCACTGTCACTTACAAAACACTAAACGCATAACTGCAGCGTTCGCAGAGTCAGGCCTGATCCCTGCGATCGCTAACAGTTTTTTTGGTAGCGTTTTGGTGAACTGGCAAGCACCAGCCCCAGGCAGCGTCAGGTTAGCGCCAGTACCGCTAACACCCATGCACGCACCGTATACCTCCCTTAGTGGTATAGTATCTGATCGGATCAATATCTGATCCGATCAGATCTATACTAGCGTCCCCAGCAGTTTAGGGTTCCCAAAAACGCAGTGTTAGCGGGATCAGCCCAGATACCTGCTAGCACCTGCGTTTTGCCCCTCCGCCCGGCCCAGCCCACCCAAGTGCAGTATCGATCGATCACTGTCACTTACAAAACACTAAACGCATAACTGCAGCGTTCGCAGAGTCAGGCCTGATCCCTGCGATCGCTAACAGTTTTTTTGGTAGCGTTTTGGTAAACTGGCAAGCACCAGCCCCAGGCAGCGTCAGATTAGCGCCAGTACCGCTAACACCCACGCACGCAGCATACGCCTCCCTTAGTGGTATAGTATCTGATCGGATCAATATCTGATCCGATTAGATCTATACTAGTGTCCCCAGCAGTTTAGGGTTCCCAAAAACGCAGTGTTAGCGGGATCAGCCCAGATACCTGCTAGCACCTGCGTTTTGCCCCTCCGCCCGGCCCGGCCCAGCCCACCCAAGTGCAGTATCGATCGATCACTGTCACTTACAAAACACTAAACGCATAACTGCAGCGTTCGCAGAGTCAGGCCGGATCCCTGTGATCGCTAACAGTTTTTTTTGTAGCGTTTTGGTGAACTGGCAAGCGCCAGCGGCCTAGTACACCCCGGTCGTAGTCAAACCAGCACTGCAGTAACACTTGGTGACGTGGCGAGTCCCATAAGTGCAGTTCAAGCTGGTGAGGTGGCAAGCACAAGTAGTGTCCCGCTGCCACCAAAAAGACAAACACAGGCCCGTCGTGCCCATAGTGCCCTTCCTGCTGCATTCGCCAATCCTAATTGGGAGCCCACCACTTCTGCAGCGCCTGTACTTCCCCCATTCACATCCCCAACCAAATGCAGTCGGCTGCATGAGAGGAATTTTCTTTATGTCCTCCCGAGTACCCCTACCCAACGAACCCCCCAAAAAAGATGTTGTGTCTGCAGCAAGCGTGGATATAGGCGTGACACCCGCTATTATTGTCCCTCCTGTCCTGACAATCCTGGTCTTTGCATTGGTGAATGTTTTGAACGCTACCATGCACTAGTTGAGTATTAGCGTAGGGTACAGCATTGCACAGACTAGGCACACTTTCACAGGGTCTCCCAAGATGCCATCGCATTTTGAGAGACCCGAACCTGGAACCGGTTACAGTTATAAAAGTTAGTTACAAAAAAAAGTGTAAAAAAAAAAAAAAAAAAAACACAAACAAAAATATAAAATAAAAATAGTTGTCGTTTTATTGTTCTCTCTCTCTCTATTCTCTCTCTATTGTTCTGCTCTTTTTTACTGTATTCTATTCTGCAATGTTTTATTGTTATTGTTATTGTTATTATGTTTTATCATGTTTGCTTTTCAGGTATGCAATTTTTTATACCTTACCGTTTACTGTGCTTTATTGTTAACCATTTTTTTGTCTTCAGGTATGCCATTCACGACTTTGAGTGGTTATACCAGAATGATGCCTGCAGGTTTAGGTATCATCTTGGTATCATTCTTTTCAGCCAGCGGTCGGCTTTCATGTAAAAGCAATCCTAGTGGCTAATTAGCCTCTAGACTGCTTTTACAAGCAGTGGGAGGGAATGCCCCCCCCCCCCCAACATCTTCCGTGTTTTTCTCTGGCTCTCCTGTCTCAACAGGGAACCTGAAAATGCAGCCGGTGATTCAGCCAGCTGACCATAGAGCTGATCAGAGACCAGAGTGGCTCCAAACATCTCTATGACCTAAGAAACCGGAAGCTACGAGCATTTTATGATGTAGATTTCGCCGGATGTAAACAGCGCCATTGGGAAATTGGGAAAGCATTTTATCACACCGATCTTGGTGTGATCAGATGCTTTGAGGGCAGAGGAGAAATCTAGGGTCTAATAGACCCCAATTTTTGCAAAAAAGAGTACCTGTCACTACCTATTGCTATCATAGGGGATATTTACATTCCCTGAGATAACAATAAAAATGATTTAAAAAAAAAAAAATGAAAGGAACAGTTTAAAAATAAGATAAAAAATAATAATAATAAAGAAAAAAAAAAAAAAAAAAAAAAAAGCACCCCTGTCCCCCCTGCTCTCGCGCTAAGGTGAACGCAAGCGTTGGTCTGGCGTCAAATGTAAACAGCAATTGCACCATGCATGTGAGGTATCGCCGCGAAGGTCAGATCGAGGGCAGTAAGTTTAGCAGTAGACCTCCTCTGTAAATCTAAAGTGGTAACCTGTAAAGGCTTTTAAAGGCTTTTAAAAATGTATTTAGTTTGTCGCCACTGCACGTTTGTGCGCAATTTTAAAGCATGTCATGTTTGGTATCCATGTACTCGGCCTAAGATCATCTTTTTTATCTCATCAAACATTTGGGCAATATAGTGTGTTTTAGTGCATTAAAATGTAAAAAAGTGTGTTTTTTCCCCAAAAAATGCGTTTGAAAAATCGCTGCGCAAATACTGTGTGAAAAAAAAAAAATGAAACACCCACCATTTTAATCTGTAGGGCATTTGCTTTAAAAAAAATATATAATGTTTGGGGGTTCAAAGTAATTTTCTTGCAAAAAAAAATTATTTTTTTATGTAAACAATAAGTGTCAGAAAGGGCTTTGTCTTCAAGTGGTTAGAAGAGTGGGTGATGTGTGACATAAGCTTCTAGATGTTGTGCATAAAATGCCAGGACAGTTCAAACCCCCCCCAAATGACCCCATTTTGGAAAGTAGACACCCCAAGCTATTTGCTGAGAGTCATGTTGAGTCCATGGAATATTTTATATTGCGACACAAGTTGCGGGAAAGAGACAATTTTTTATTTTTTTTATTTTTTTTTGCGCAAAGTTGTCACTAAATGATATATTGCTCAAACATGCCATGGGAATATGTGAAATTACACCCTAAAATACATTCTGCTGCTTCTCCTGAGTACGGGGATACCACATGTGTGGGACTTTTTGGGAGCCTAGCCGCGTACGGGACCCCGAAAACCAAGCACCGCCTTCAGGCTTTCTAAGGCCGTAAATTTTTGATTTCACTCTTCACTGCCTATCACAGTTTCGGAGGCCATGGAATGCCCAGGTGGCACAAAACCCCCCCAAATGACCCCATTTTGGAAAGTAGACACCCCAAGCTATTTGATGAGAGGTATAGCGAGTATTTTGCAGACCTCACTTTTTGTCACAAAGTTTTGAAAATTGAAAAAAGAAAAAAAAAAAATTTTTTTCTCGTCTTTCTTTATTTTCAAAAACAAATGAGAGCTGCAAAATACTCACCATGCCTCTCAGCAAATAGCTTGGGGTGTCTACTTTCCAAAATGGGGTCATTTGGGGGGGGTTTTGTGCCACCTGGGCATTCCATGGCCTCCGAAACTGTGATAGGCAGTGAGGAGTAAAATCAAAAATGTACGCCCTTAGAAATCCTGAAGGCGGTGCTTGGTTTTCGGGGTCCCGTACGCGGCTAGGCTCCTAAAAAGTCCCACACATGTGGTATCCCCGTACTCAGGAGAAGCAGCTAAATGTATTTTGGGGTGCAATTCCACATATGCCCATGGCCTGTGTGAGCAATATATCATTTAGTGACAACTTTGTGCAAAAAAAAAAAAAAAAAAAAAAAAATTTGTCACTTTCCCGCAACTTGTGTCAAAATATAAAACATTCCATGGACTCAACATGCCTCAAAGCAAATAGCTTGGGGTGTCTACTTTCCAAAATGGGGTCATTTGGGGGGGGTTTATGTCATCTGGGCATTTTATGGCCTTCAAAACTGTGATAGGTAGTGAGGAGTAAAATCAAAAATGTACGCCCTTAGAAATCCTGAAGGCGGTGCTTGGTTTTCGGGGCCCCGTACGCGGCTAGGCTCCCAAAAAGTCCCACACATGTGGTATCCCCGTACTCAGGAGAAGCAGCTAAATGTATTTTGGGGTGCAATTCCACATATGCCCATGGCCTGTGTGAGCAATATATCATTTAGTGACAACTTTTTGTAATTTTTTTTTTTTTTTGTCATTATTCAATCACTTGGGACAAAAAAAATGAATATTCAATGGGCTCAACATGCCTCTCAGCAAATTCCTTGGGGTGTCTACTTTCCAAAATGGGGTCATTTGTGGGGGTTTTGTACTGCCCTGCCATTTTAGCACCTCAAGAAACGACATAGGCAGTCATAAATTAAAGGCTGTGTAAATTCCAGAAAATGTACCCTAGTTTGTAGACGCTATAACTTTTGCGCAAACCAATAAATATACACTTATTGACATTTTTTTTACCAAAGACATGTGGCCGAATACATTTTGGCCTAAATGTATGACTAAAATTGAGTTTATTGGATTTTTTTTAGAACAAAAAGTAGAAAATATCATTTTTTTTCAAAATTTTCGGTCTTTTTCCGCGTATAGCGCAAAAAATAAAAACGGCAGAGGTGATCAAATACCATCAAAAGAAAGCTCTATTTGTGGGAAGAAAAGGACGCAAATTTCGTTTGGGTACAGCATTGCATGACCGCGCAATTAGCAGTTAAAGCGACGCAGTGCCGAATTGTAAAAAGTGCTCTGGTCAGGAAGGGGGTAAAACCTTCCGGGGCTGAAGTGGTTAAATGACTGAACTTTAAAGCTTACCCAGCTGGCATTCTATAAACTCCCATTCTAGTCCTGAAGTATTTGTTTTGCATTACTGCCACTAAATGACATTGAGATCACTTACAAATTAATTCTATACATTTTCAAGAGGATCAGAAGTGCTTCACAGATATAAAAGGGATTCAAAGAATTCCTCCACGTTTTCAGCTTCTGATGTAAATAATGCATGACTAGAGCATCATAGGAACAAATATAAATACACTGACCAAGGACACACCAAATAATGAAAATAAAGCATGAGAGTGTTTCACAATAGTGCATTCAAAATACTCATCAAATCAACTGTTTACTGGATTAGTGAAAGCTTAACCTGCATGAAAACTATTCTAAAAAGACAAAGCAGACAATAAGAAGGAATGCATTATTTTTTCTAACACAAAGGAACTGTTAAAAACTGTTTACTGTTTGTTATGGAATTGGCATATATTTTATCATAAGAAAGTTTTTTTCTTGATGGCTACAAATGCTGTAAACTACTCTTATCACATTTTATTATGGTAAACTAGTAAAAACCTGAATTTTTGGTAGGTGTAAAGCTTCTCATTTCGTTTTTTTCATCAAAACAAAAAATACGTCTTACTTACTTGCTCTGTGCATAATCCACTCTTCAAATGAATGTGCATATCAAAATGACAAAATAATCCAAAGTAAAAAATGTATTTAAAAAATGCAACAAATGTCCACAGCAATGCAAAGTCCAATGAAGTGTTGTCTAAAATTTTCTTCCACCATGTATTTCTTCCCAGGTGTTCAAATACATCAAAAAGTGCTCCTCCACCACAATCAAGGGTTGCACTTACCAGACCCATAAACCTATTTAGCAACAGGCTCTAGGAACAGAACCAAGCTCATGTCAGGTTCTTAGGCTGTTATCCACCACTTCCTCTGCTCTCCCTTTACAAATATCTCAGATGGATACAAAAAATGAGCACAGGAAAACTCCAATGGTGTGATAACTTTTGGATCATTTTTTGAAAGACACTAAAAAACGACAAATGAACAGGCACATTGAAATTTGATCTCCTAGGGAGAGTAAATGCAGCAGCATTGGAGTGCTCACAACCATTCCACTGGTCAAGAGACACAGATCCAAAGATCTTCCAAGCATCAGGCTCCACTCCCAATGTTTCATCTGTGAAGACTTTTTAAAGGGGGATCATTAAGGTACTATATTGAGTTTTTATGTAATAAATAAATTAGTAAAAATCTTTAAAAAAAAATAATAAAATTTAATAAAATAAAAAAGAACCACCACCCTCTTCTACACATGCACATATGTAAAGGATGCACAAAAGTACATAAACAAAAGCCTAACCTTTTAAGTATTATAGTTTTTCACCATTTCAACTTTTCAAAACAGAATGGCATACAGATGAGCTCATGTTTCTCTCACATGCAACTGTAAAGTCTACAGTCTAATGCCCCGTACACACGGTCGGATTTTCCGATGGACAATGTCCGATCGGAGCGTGTTGTCGGAAATTCCGACCGTGTGTGGGCGCCATCGGACATTTTCCATCGGATTTTCCGACACACAAATTTGGACAGCAGGAGATAAAATTTTCCGACAACAAAATCCGATCGCGTCAATTCCGACCGTGTGTGGCCTGTTCCGACGCACAAAGTACCACGCATGCTCAGAAGAAATTCCGACACGGGACAGCTCGTTCTGGTAAACTTAGCGTTCGTAATGGATACAGCACTTTTGTCACGCTGCAATGTAAAAAATGGTTTAATACAGCGCACTCTCTTCTTCTTTATAATGTGACAAGAATTAAGTCGTTTTGCTGCTCATATTCACACACACTTCTCACAAAGTTTGATTTGTGTTTTTTTAGTGGGATTCTCTCAATATGTTGTTATTAGTTGTCACATCTGACAGTTTTATATTTTTTTTATTTTATTTTTTTGGTTTTTAAGCCTTTTTTTTTCTTTAATGTTTGGATTTTTTCCAAGGCTGATCTTTGTTCAATGTTATTTTTATTTTTACTCCAGAATATTTTTGTGTGTGTTTTGTGTGGCAAGTTACCCCAACACCATTGATATCTTTTATTATTTAAGGAGATTTTTTGTTGTTGGTGTCCCTTGTTCATTTCACATTGTATATTTGAAATGTACCTGAATCCTCACAAACAAACCATCATTTTTGAAGTAAAACACGTAGGAGAGTATAATTCAAAACAAAAATCCTTTATTAAGGGCTCAAAACCAAACAAAGAGGAAGGCAACACTGGATCAACAGGAGAAATTAGTGAAGCCTGGGACCCCCACGGCAGACATCAATTCTTAAACCTCAAAATTGGTGGCCTGAGGAGTCCATATATAAGGGAGGGCAGTCTGGTCCGGGATTCACAGAGACTCGGATAGAAGCAGATGACATCAGTGTCCCCAGGCTGTGGTACCACAAGAGGCTGCATCTTTTGGCCGACCAGACTGGATCCAGGGCAATCACTCTCTGGTCTTCCTTTCACACTTCCTTCCCGGCTGTGGCTGTGCAGTAGGAGATGTGGCAGGAGGAGGAGTAGGACCTGGAGGAGGAGGAGGACTGGGAGGACCTGGAGGAGGAGGAGGACTGGGAGGACCTGGAGGAGAGGGAGGAGGAGGAGGAGGACCATCCCAAAGCTGTGTGTGAGGTGTAAGTTGTCCCCTCACACCTTTCTCCAGAGCCTCTGAAATGAGGGCCTGACACCTGGCTTGTTGGCCCTCCTCCATCCTCTGCATGTTATAGGCAATGAATGCCGCAAGGTTCTCCAGCATGGTGTGTGGTGCTCCCAGGACCTCTGTAGCCCTCCAAAAAAATCTGATAGCCGCCTCCTCTAGGCTACTCCTCCTGCTGCCACTTTCTGTTTTCAGGGTGGGTGGAGGGACCTGCAGATCAGCCACCTCCTGGCTGAGACTTCCCTGTGTATGAAAAAGGAACATGGTTTTAGTTTTTGCATCATCAATCACAATCATAAATTAGTACTCCCAACTAACATCTAGGTAACATGATTGATTGGACAAGCAGAAATATTTAGAGGAATGCTATACCTGGCTCAATCTGGGCTCCTCCACATATGGCCTGGAAGGCCCAGGTTGGGCATCAGAAGCCTCAGCCGGGGGGGAAGGAAGCGTGGAAGGAAGACTGGAGAGGGATGGCCTGGGTTCAGTCTGGCCTGCCAGAAAGTGCAGCCTGTCGTAGTACAACATCCTGGGGACATAGATGTCATCTGCTGCTCCGGATCTCTGTGAATCCAGGACTTTCTTGCGCTCCCTCAGATATGTGCTCCTCAGGCAACCAATTAAGATCTTTAAATAGGTGATGTCTGCCGTGGGGATCACCTGCTTCACAATTTCACACAATTGCTCCAGTGCTGCCTTCCTCTTTGCTTGGTTTTTGAAATGGGGGTGGGTAATCTCCCACAGACAGGGCAGCTCCCTTAGCATATCAATGAATAGTGACATGAAGTCAGTATCTCTCATTAAGATATCCATGTTCACTGCAAGACACAACACAAGACAAAGCCTAATGTCACACCAAACTCTCCTAATCTTGTTACAATATAGTCCTCAATCTAGAAGCAGTATAGGCCCAAGTTTGTCTCTTACCTTCGTTCTTACGATCGTCGCGTCCAATGCTCCTTCCTCCGCTCACAGATCGTACGTAATACGCACGCGTGTTACGCTTTATAGACACTGCGCATGTGTGTAACTCCGCCCGCCCCTGATGTTCTTTCTATTCTATTCCCCGCCCCTTTTCGTTCGGCGCAGTGGGGGAAGAGCATGATGGCGGAGTCACACCAGGTGCGTGCTAATTGTAGCAACGAGGAGGAGGAGGAAAGCCCGGATCCAGGCACATCCCGATCCAGAAGGAGACGTTTTAAGGCCACAAATATGTCGTTTGGGGAGATGTTGGAGATGGTCGACATCATGAAGAAGTCCGACTATGATGGCAAATATGGGCCTTACCCCAACCCGAACATCCGAAAGGCCAAGATCATGGCGAAAGTGGTCAGGAGTCTCAAGCGGAATTTCGGGGTCCGAAGTTCAAAAGATCAGCTCAGGAAGCGGTGGTCGGACCTGAAGTTGAGAGAGCCGGAGCAGTACCGAAAGATCTGGAGAGTGCTGCAAAAAAGTAAGTAGTTGTGCTGTGTTTCTATTCTTTCTGGCTTTATTCCGTTCGTTCTGCTCCATATGCTTTTATTAATTGTAACGTTTAAAAAGGTCAACTTTAATGTTCATGGGCCCATTATTCGTTCGTATCAAACATTTTTCGTTCGGCCTCTAGAACACCATTGTTTAAGCCATATGCATTTTCCCACATTTTTTTGGGGCCTACTTGGATGCCAAATATTTGTTTAGGTAGATGGGTTTGTTACTAGAATGAAATGCAAACTAGATTGTGTGTAAGGAGAGGACACTGAGCAGCTGTTTTCACATCTGGACACTGGAGCACTAGTGGGGGACACAAGAACACCATTTTTATTAGGGGGGGCACACAGGTGCTCCAGTGTATACTATAGGGGGGGTTACATGTGTGAAGCTTGTACCAAACAGGTAAAGTATTGCAGCTTGACAAAGGGCAATAAAAAAAAAGACATTTTTGAACTCGGCTAAAATAGACAATTGTACCCCACTTCCAAGCAATGTTTACTATTTCTATAGTTCTGCCATCAAATATCTGTGTGCTAATTATACCATTTTTGTTTTACATAGGGGAGAAAAGACTCGGACACTCCTCATCCCAGGAGAACACAGACCCCCCCCCTCTGGAAGAAGGGGAACTACCCCAAACCCAAGATGCTGAGCAGGAGGAAGAAGAAGATGTAGTGGAGATTGGCACCACAAGAGGTGAGTGTCTGCGACCACAGACTCAGGTAAAAGAGATGGCTGGTGGCAGATTTTTGAGACCTTTTTTTTTGTTCTTTATCTCTTTTTAGGTGATCGTGATGTTGTGGATCCCCAACGCTTTACTTCTGAAAGTGCCCAGAACCTGATCGGGGAGATCATGGGATGCAATCTCCAATTGCAAAACATCCAGCAACAAATACGTGATGTTATTACCAAAAATAATAACATCATTGATGTTTTGGGGCGAATTTAAACCCCACAAAATGACCGGTTTTCAGTAATTTCTATTTTTACAATGTTTTGAAAAGCCAAATTTGGAGGATGCAAACAGTGTGCCAACATGTGCTATCTGCCATCACGGGAGATCAATGGATGCGTTTTGGGGGGGCAACCCCTTCCTCAATTATAAAGTAGCGTTGAGGAAGGGCTTGCTCCCCCAAAACACGTCCCTTGATCCCCCCTGATGGCAGATAGCACATGTTGACATTCGTAAATTGGTGTGCATCTTCCAAATTTGGCTTTTCCAGGGGTGAGTTCCCCCCATCTGAACGCTATATCAAACCCAGTTCCTAAATACTGATGTCTGATATAGCCTTCAGGTTTTACCTAATGTGAACTTTGTAAGTTCTAGTTTTTTGGCTTTCTTGTTGGTTTTACACAGGCCTGTTTTATCTGAAATGGATATTTTGATTATTCATAATGTTACTGCAAACATTTTATACTACAAACATGTTGGTTTGTTTTAAAAACCTTGGGTAAATGCACATTTTGATTGTGCAGGTATAAAAAAGTGCCTTACTCAAGAATGTGTGGATTATTGTCTCAACACTACAACAACACTTTTGGGGTGATGTAATTGTTGTTTTATGCACAAATGGGGGTTATTTCCTAAGGGCAAATACACTTTGCACTACAAGTGCAGGTTCAGTGCAGTTGCAAGTGCACTTGTAGTGAAAAGTGTCTTTGCATTTAGGAAGTACCAGCCAACACTGTTTTTTATAAGGTTACCCAATCACGACATTTTCTGCACTCAACACATTTCTGTCAGGGTCAGCTAAAACAAACACAAGCAGTAAATGTCCACCAAGAATTGCTTTTGGTTGTTTTTTATTTGAAAAAGGTGTCACATATTGTCTGGCATATTGATAGCCCCCCTACCGGCAAAGAACTCCAGGTATCGTAACCGGACATCACGGGCATTCAGGGAGGGCAAGCCAGGACGGCCGCTTTCAAGTGCCATCATTGTGGAAGTATTTGGGATTCCGGCCTCAGGCCCAACTGAGCCAGCATAGTTGGCTGAATGTTTTCTTAAAAATTATGGAGAACACAGCACGCCAGTATAATATGGTTCAGTTTATACTCCGCCATATTCCTGTGGCGTGGAAGGAAACTGTTGAGGAAAAAAAAAAAACATTACTATTTTTTCACAGAAACCTGGCAAGCAGATTAGACACAAACATTATGGGTCAACCTCCAGATAGCATTTATTAAGGGGAATTTAACAACAACAAAGTATAAGGTACACCTATCATATTCCCCCTCCCCCCCTCTCATGGGCCATTTCTAACATTATAGGGGGGGGGACTCTTGGACAGGTAACCCTCTTCACTTCATTTAGAGATGAATGCCTAAATACAGGGTATTACTTGGAACAGACCCTCCTTAGTTACACTATTGGGAGACCACTGGACAGGTAAGAAGTGTCATAATACAAAGATATAAATACACACTGTACACATTTGAGCACATTTGGACATTCTGCTATTACCTATCAAGATCATAATAGGATACAAGAACTTTAAACAGTACCATTGGAAAGTATACAGGCAGGCCCTTGCACTACATGCTTTGGGGAATTCATCCATAAATCTGACCAGTAAAGAGATGGGTATAGTGTGTATGGGTTTGGCAAAGTCAGCAGATAGATGATTGAGGATAGAGAATTGTGATCAGCCGACTTAGCAGTTGGGGGGAGGGAGGGTTACCAAAAATTTGGGGACACCACAAAAAAAAGCCTCTGGCCCTCTGCCTGAATTTAAAGCCAAAATAACATTTCCAAACATTTTAGGGGGTGTTTGGGGTAAAGCACGACTATGGAGCTGATAAAATACATTGTTAAGTGACTACATGAGGTGAATATAGGGCAGGGGACACCATGCTGGGGAGGTTATTGAAGGGCAAATATGTATGAAGGACATCAAATAATAATTACATAAAAATCCAGCATGCATGAGGACAAAGGGGACATTCACAGCATATTACAATCATGGTAATTAGGGAATGAGGAAAGAAATACAAGATATTAGCAAACATTCAATACAATAAAATGTGATATAAAAGGATAAAAATCTTACCTTCATATACTCCTTCTGTAGGACCTGGATGATGGCAGAACAGGTCTCTGGGATAATGATCCCCAGAGCCTGGGGGGAGATGCCTTTTGAGAACTTGAGGTCCTGCAGGCTTCTCCCTGTGGCCAAATACCGCAAGGTAGCGACCAACCTCTGCTCCGCAGTGATGGCTTGCCTCATGCAGGTATCCTGCCTGCTGATATAGGGGGTCAGCGAAGCCAACAAACGGTGAAACACGGGGTCCGTCATCCTGAGAAAGTTCCTGAAATCATCAGGATTATTCTCACGGATCTCACGGAGCAAAGGCATATGACAGAACTGGTCACGCTGAAGCAACCAATTCTTGGTCCATGATCTCCTCCCCACCCTGTTCATGGACTGGACTTGTGTCAAGGTCAGGACCCCAACACCAAGCCCCCGCACAGCACGAACTCTATGAGGAGTACGCATACGAAACATGGCTAGAAAACGGTCGGCTGCTCAGAACGAAGTAACAGAATGCACTGAAGAACAGCAAGGTCTGTGAAGAGCGACCTGAAAACCAGTAACGAACGAACAAGAATACAGTGACTAAAGTCACGCGGAACTTGCTTGCACGCACTGAAGAGCAGATACAAACCCACAAGCACAAACTGAACGGCAGAAAACGATCTGAAAGCCACGAGTCTGAAAAAGCGCGAATCGTCTCTCACCAAACTTTTACTAACACGAGATTAGCAAAAGGAGCCCAAAGGGTGCTGCGCTTGGTTCTGAACCGGCCTTTTCTAGTCTCGTCGTACGTGCTTGACGTCACCGCGTTCTTGGCGATCGGAAATTCCGACAACTTTGTGCGACCGTGTGTAGGCAAAACAAGTTTGAGCCAACATCCGTAGGAAAAAATCCGAGGATTTTGTTGTCGGAATGTCCGATCAATGTCCGACCGTGTGTACGGGGCATAAGAGATGACATTGGGTGTAGGTGGAGTGTTCAAGATTTAGGTTTGTTACGTTTCCTATTAGCTTTCTTTCAAAGGAACTCTTCATTTACAGCAAAGCCACTGACTCACCAGGACATTCTGGCCAAACAGTGGCTTAGCTGTCAATTGGGTTACAATAAGAAGCTTTGCTTACTTTTGAACACTCCTAAGATTAGAAACATTATAACAGCATCAAAAATTGCCATTATGGTCACTCACAAATTATGGTCACTTAATGCTGTTATAATGTTTTATTTGATTTTTTTGGATTCAAATTAAAAAAATGAAAATAAAATTATAATGAACATTTATCCCAGCATACCCTTACCTAAAAAAAACAGCTTCAAATAGTCCGTCAAACACAGATTGATCATACTATCTCCCTGGCCTGTGGGGGCACATGTAGCAAAAAAGGGATGCACACACACCCATACAGGGCAGCATTGTTTTTAGGTAAGGCTATGTTGGGATGAAAGCTCATTATTATTTTATTATCCTTTTTTGTCACCTGTTACTGTGTGCTGAACAGCTGATTTACAACGCTTGTTTTGATATTGATTTATTTTCTAGATATGTTTGTAATTTCATTGTTTATTTACTCTTTTAGATGGATCTTAGTTTACTGTCAGGGTTTATGTGAAAACACATCCTCAAACTCCTAGAAGCAACTAGGGGCAACAACTTTGAAATGTGTAGACTGAGTATGATACAATGCATTGTGATGTTTTGAGCTTTCACAAGAAGATCCTTTTTATTCCTTGTTTGTTCAATTTTATTAATGTGCATATGATAAAAATGCATGTTTTAGCTACTAATAGTGTTTTATTATCAGTTAATAATTCCTAGTGGTCATATTTAAAGCAGAAGTAAACCCATCCATAAAACAGTTTCATTTCCGGCACTTGTCAGAAATGTAACACTACCATTGGTTGTGCTCTCAACCAAACTGTCAAGCCATCCAATGGCTGGTGTCTAAACTGATCACATGTGCAGCATCATGGCATGTAGATTAGATTAAACAGAGGCAAAGATGCCAGCTTCCTTGGCTGAAAATGATAGGGGGGTTTACTTAAACCTTAAAGTCCCTTATATACCTTTTTAATTTGTTTCCTTTGGGATCATACCCTCATGGAACATTGTGATAGTGTGCAATAGATGACTCCACACATATTTTTTTATTTGGGGCTTCCCACTATTTTGCTATGATCCCTACATCCTTTTTTAGGGCATCCTTACATTGGGGGGGTTTGCTGCCATCCCCGCAAGGTACCCCCCCAATGTTTAACCACTTCAATACAGGGCACTGATACACCTTCCTGCCCAGACCAATTTACACCTTTCAGTGCTGTCGCAGTTTGAATGACAATTGTGCGGTCATCCATCACTGTACCCAAACTAAATTTTTATACTTTTGTTCCCACAAATAGAGCTTTCTTTTGGTGGTATTTGATCACCTCTGCGGTTTTTATTTTTTGCTAAACAAATTAAAAAAGACCGAAAATTTTGAAAAAATAAAAGTTTTGCTTTTGTTTCTGTTATAAAATTTTGTAAATAAGTATGTTTTCTCTTTCACTGATGGGCACTGATAAGGCGGCACTGACAGGCACTGATAAAGCAGCACCGATGAGGTGGCACCAATGAGCGGGCACTGACGGGCACTAATATGCAGCACTGATGGGCACTGGTAGGCGGCACTGATGGGTGGCACTGATATGCAGCACTGATGGGCATTGATATGCGGCACTGATGGGCACTCATGGGTGGCACTGAGTGGCACTGAGTGGCACTGGTGGGCACTGATGGGCACTGATAGGTGACACTGATGGGAACTGAAAGGCTGCAAAGATGGGTTCTCATGGGTGGCACTGATAGGCGGAACTGCTGGGCACTGATAGGCGGCACTGCTGGGCACTGATGGGCATTTATACGTGCCACTGATGGGCACTCATATGAGGCACTGATAGGCATCCCTGGTGGCACTGGCAGTGGTAGGCATTGTGAGTGGGCACTGATTGGCAGCTACCTGGGCACAAATTAGTATTTCCCTGGGGGTCTAGGGGGGCATACCTGGTGGTCCAGTGTGGATGGCCATCCTGGTGGTCCTTGGAGGCATGATGGTGGTCCTGGGCGGGATCCAAGGGGTGGCTGTGCTGATAAACAATCAGCAGAGACCCCCCTGTCAGGAGAGCAGCCAATCAGCTTTCCTCTATTCGCGTCAGTCAGACCGAGTGAGGAAAAGCTGATCACCGGCTCTTCCTATTTACATCGTGATCAGCCATGATTGGACACAGTTGATCACGTGGTAAAGAGTCTCTGTCAGAGACTCTTTACCTAGATCGGAGTTGCGGTGTGTCAGACTGACACACCTCAACAACGATCGCCGTGATGCGCGCCCCGGGGCGGCTTAATATCCTGATCACGTCATATGACGTCCTGTCAGAATATTGGAACCACTTTGCCGCCGTCATTCTGCTATATGGCGGGCGGCAAGTGGTTAAAGACATACTGCCTGATATGGTACAGAAAGGCAGAGTATGCTACTATAATGGACTGATCGATATATTAAGTGAACTCCATACTTTTTTTAATTTTAATTTTTAATTATTACAACCCCCCCATGTCATTTTGGTGGTGGTCTTTCACATTATACAAAAAAATTGGGCTAAGTTTAAAGTTTTTTTTTTTTTTTTATTTCATGAAAGTGTTTGTTTTTTCTTCAAAAAAATTGTGTTTGAAAAATCATTGCTCAAATACTGTGTGACATATAAAATTGCAACACCTGCCATTTTATTCTAAAGGGTCTGTGCTAAAAAATATATAGATTTTTACATGTAGGAGCGAAGTGTCAGAAATGGCCCAGGTACAAAGTGGTTAAAAAGTGCACCAAAGATACACCTTCTATTGAAGAACCAACAATGCACTAAAAAGGCATCCAGGGTTTATTTTTAGGACGTGTTTTTGGGAGTCATGAGGCAAAAATATGGTGATTGTTAAGGAGCGGGTACCCACCGCCATCCTTAACCACTTCAATACAGGGCACTTAGACACTTTCCTGCCCAGACCAATTTTCAGCTTTCAGCGCTGTCGAAGTTTGAATGACAATTACGCGGTCATGCTACACTGTGCCCAAACTAAATTTTTATCATTTTGTTCCCACAAATAGAGCTTTCTTTTGGTGGTATTTGATCACCTCTGCGGTTTTTATTTTTTGCTAAACAAATAAAAAAAGACCGAAAATTTTGAAAAAAATAAAAGTTTTGCTTTTGATATTGTTAAAAAAAATTGTAAATAAGTAAGTTTTCTCTTTCACTGATGGGCACTGATAAGGTGGCACTGACAGGCACTGACAGGCACTGATACGGCGGCACCGATGAGGTGGCACCAATGAGCGGGTACTGACGGGCACTGACGATGGGCACTGAAATGCGGCACTGATGGGCACTGGTAGGCGGCACTGATGGGTGGCACTCATATGCAGCACTGATGGGCATTGATAGGCGGCACTGATGGGCACTGATGGGTGGCACTGGTTGGCACTGATGGGCACTGATGGGCGACACTGATAGGCAATGAAAGGCGGCACTGCTGGGCACTGCTAGGCACTGATAGGGTGGCACTGATAGGCGGCACTGATAGGCAGCACTGCTGGGCACTGATAGGCGTCACTGCTGGGCACTTATGGGCACTGATACGTGGCACTGATGGGCACTGATACGTGGCACTAAAATGAGGAACTGATGGGCATCCCTGGTGGCACTGGCAGTGGTAGGCATTGCAATGGGCACTGACTGGCAGCTGCCTGGGCACAGATTGGCAGCTGCCTGGGCACACAGTGACATTTCCCTGGTGGTCTAGGGGCATACCTGGTGGTCCAGTGTAGATCGCTTCCCTGGTGGTCCTGGGCGGCATCCCTGGTGGTCCTGGGTAGGATCCGAGGTAGGGCTGTGCTGATAAACAATCAGCACAGACCCCCCCTGTCAGGAGAGCAGCTGATCGGCTCTCCTCTACTCGCGTCTGTCAGACGTGAGTGAGGAAAAGCCGATCACGGTTCTTCCTATTTACATCGTGATCAGCCGTGATTGGACACGGCTGATGACATGGTAAAGAGTCTCTGTTGGAGACTCTTTACCTAGATCAGTGTTGCAGGGTGTCAGACTGACACCCCGCAACAACGATCGCCGCGGGGGTGCGCATCGGCTAGATATTCCTGATCACGTCATATGACGTCCGATCAGGAATATCAAACCACTTTGCCGCCGTCATTCTGTAATAGGGCAGGTGGCAAGTGGTTAACAACCAGTGAATAGCTTATTGTGAAGGACCTGGCACATGCCGGTTTCCTTAACAATCAGCGGGTGTACAGTTCCCCATAAATCTTTACTGAACAAAATAAGGTCCGTTGCCATGGACCATAGGATGAGTACATAAATTGAAAACTGACTACAAGGGCGAGTTCAGAGGGTGGTGATAAATGGAGAATACTCTGAATGGTAACTGGTGGGTACTGGGGTCCCACAGGGTTCTGTGCTGGGACCAATCCTATTTCATTTGATCATAAACGACCTGGAGGATGGGGTAAACAGTTCAATCTCCGTATTTGCGGACAATACTAAGCTAAGCAGGGTAATAACTTCTCCGCAGGATGTGGAAACCTTGCAAGAAGATCTGAACAAATTAACGGGGTGGCCAACTACATGGCAAATAAGGTTTAATGTAGAAAAATTTTAAGTAATGCATATGGGTGGCAAAAATATGAATGCAATCTATTCACTGGGGGGAGAACCTCTGGGGGAATCTATGATGGAAAAGGACCTGGGGGTCCTAGTGGATAATAGGCTTAGCAGTGGCATGCAATGCCAAGCTGCTGCAAACAAAGCAAACAGAATATTGGCATGCATTAAAAAAGGGATTAACCTTTGGGAAGCCCACAAATGTGTCATAAGGGGGAAACTTATAGCCCTAGCCACAAAAGAGAAAAAAATCAGACAGGCCCATATTGCATCCCTCCTTGAAACTATCCATAGACTCGAAAAATCACATAAACAATCCACATCCCACTCTACACTACAGGACCTCCTTTATGCTAGATCCACTCTATTGGAAGAATTAGGGAAACGCACAAGGCGTCAATACGTGCTTAGGCAAAAAGTGTTCTACGAACACGGCAACAAAAGTGGGAGACTACTTGCACGCACTATACAAGCGGCCAAGACCTCTTCCATAATCCATCACCTAAGTACCGACGGAGGTGCGATGATCTCTAAAAACGAAGACATTGCAGCACATTTCGAAAACTTTTATTTTAAACTATATAACCTGCCATCTCATAACACAGATTCACCCAACACCCCACCTCGCCAATCTCAAATACTAGACTTCCTAGCCCAATACTGCCCTAAACCGATAACTCCACAACAGGCCGCCACTCTGGAAGGCCACATGACCACAGAGGAGCTGGACCTGGCAATAAAACAAATGAAAGTAGGCAAGAGCCCAGGCCCAGATGGCCTACCACTAATCTACTACAAAAGCTTCCTAGAAACTCTTTCACCGCAAATGCTCAATGCCTTCAACTCCCTATCGGATCCTTCCACCTCACCAGGCAGCATGCTCGAAGCCCATATAGCAGTCATACCAAAAGCAGATAGGGACCCAGCCCTGGCGTCCAACTACAGACCCATTTCACTACTCAACGTAGATATCAAACTCTACGCAAAAATACTAGCAAACAGATTATTACCCCTGATTCCTAGCCTGATCTCAGCAGACCAGGTGGGTTTTGTCCCGGGGAGGGAGGCCAGAGAGAATACCATCCGCACCTTAAACATACACCACTGGCTCACCTCCTCAGAAGCGAAGGGATTCCTGTTGTCTCTCGACGCCGAGAAGGCGTTTGACAGGGTGGCCTGGGACTATATGCGGGAAGTGCTGAGAGGCGTTGGTTTGCCGCCACACATGTGTAATTACATCAACGCTCTATATGACAATCCCTCTGCAAGAGTCAAAGCAAACGGCCTCCTGTCAAACGCCTTCCCAATAACCAATGGTACTCGCCAGGGATGCCCTTTATCCCCCCTTATTTTTATATTAACCTTAGAACCCCTCTTAAATAGACTGCGAGCAAATACAGATATCCAAGGAATAACTAAAAACCAGAGAGAATTTAAAGTAGCAGCCTTCGCAGACGATATCCTGCTAACACTCCAATCGCCTCACATTTCTCTCCCAAACCTACTGAAAGATATCAACCATTTCGGGGTCTTATCAAATCTTAAGATTAACTACCCTAAATCACACGCTCTGAACATATCCCTTCCCCCACAGATGGTCACTCACTGCCAACACGCCTTTCCCTTTCAGTGGAAAAACGACACCATTACTTATCTAGGCATCCAAATCACTAAACGACTCACAGACCTATACGAACAGAATTTTCTTCATACCCTCTCAAAGATTCAGATGGACCTAAAGGAGTGGGCCACACTTAACGTATCATGGTTTGGACGTTCGGCCCTGATCAAAATGATTATACTCCCTCGCCTCTTGTACTTAATGCAGACCATTCCAATTCATCTACCCCCTGCATTTTTTTGTTCATATAAGAAGGCATGTACAACCTTCATTTGGAAGAACGGTCCTCCGAGAATCAAATACTCCCGACTGACCTGCAGTAATACCAAAGGTGGAATTGCACTTCCAGATCCCTACAAGTATTACACTGCCTGCCACTTAACTAGGGTAGTAGACTGGTGCACCAATACAACAGAGAAACCCTGGGTGACTCTAGAAAATTCCTTTATGCCTGGCCATCTACACAACCTTCCTTTGCTCCCACCCAAACATTGGACACAACCAATCAAAAAACACCCACTCGTCCACCGTCACTACTAGCCTTTACCTCCGCTATGACAACCTTTCAACTGTCCTCACGACCAGGGCCTCTGACTCACCTGAGGGGAAATCCAGATTTCCCCCCGGGGTCATCAAATACATTTTTAAAACAAGAATGGCCACACGAAAAAGTCCAAGCACACCACTTTTTCCATACAACCCGGCTACGATCATATGATAATCTCAAATCAATATCCCTCACAAAAAACTTTCCTTTTTGGACATACAGACAGCTGACACACTTTCTTTCCTCTACAACCTCCAGTAATACATGGTCGAGAAGACTAACTCCATTTGAATCACTATGTACCCAAGACACACCCCCAAGACACCTAATATACATCATCTATTCTCTCCTCCAAGAAACGCCACACCACTCACACACTGAATCCCTCCATTTATCCTGGAACAAAGATCTACACATAGACCTCACTGAGGAAGACTGGGAAACCATTCATATCCACACTCACAAAGGCTCACTAAATGTTACCATCCAAGAAAATGGATATAAAATACTTACCAAATGGTACAGAACACCATCTCGCATACATAAATTTTCGCCCTCAATCCCAAACACATGCTGGAGGTGTAATAAAGAAGTGGGCTCAATGATCCATATATGGTGGGAATGCCCGATCATCCAGGCTTTCTGGAGGGAGGTTCACGACATAATACAACGAGTAACCACATACACCCTGAACTTCGACCCAGCACAATATCTCCTTCATCATACAACCTTACCTAAAAGATCCTACCACAGATCACTGACCATGCACATGGTAAATGCAGCCAGATTATGCATTCCTGTAAAATGGCGCTCAACCAGCCCCCCAACGGTCAGGGAATGGCTGACAAAGGTTGCTAAGATAGAGGAGATGGAAGAATTGATATATATTTCACAAGACCGCATACAAAAATTCACCAATCTATGGGCTTGCTGGACTCATTTCAAAAGCACTGATTGTTACAAGTCATATTTCCCGATATAGTATTCCCCCTCTCCTGAGGGACATGGGGACCTCAGAGACCCCTGATTCAGGGATGGGCTGGCTGGGGAGGGGAGGCGGCCCCCCTATCCCCTCCTTCTTTAACCTAATACCTTACTTATATCTTTCCTCTCTGTTCCTCCTCTTTTCCCTCTCCCCCTCTGTTTCCCCTATCCCTACAGTTCCCCCCGCTAAATTTTTCCAGTACTCACATCTCACCCTATGTATATCCCACTCTTATTCATATTTGGACATAACCTCTCCACATTATCAGACTGTGCCAATAGGACACAGTCAGGAACCTAATAGAGACAGACCTTTCTGTTTTAGTTTCACACAAGTCTATTTATTTTATTTACTTTGTAACTGATCCTAGTGTAAATGAACCACACAAGATACTCCTGTTTCCTATAGTACTTGTATACAGAAAATGTCTCGTTGTAAATTATCTAGATGGTTCTTCTTTTATACATTTTTATTATCCTACCATACGCTTGAACCCCCATGACGTCATTGGCATCAATACTTATTATATCACTATCCTATAAAATGTCATGGAATATCTGTCAAATCTGTTCAACTGCTTATACATGTAATTGTGTTTATTTTTCAATAAAATCTTTTTTGTGGAAAAAAAAAAAAAAAGGGATTAACTCCAGGGATAAAGCGATAATTATCCCACTCTACAAGACTCAGGTCTGGCTGCACCTGGAGTATGCTGTTCAGTTCCTGGCACCAGTCCTCGGGAAGGATGTACTGGAAATGTAGTGAGTACAAAGAAGGGCAACAAAGCTAATAAAGTGTCTGGAGGATATTAGATATGAAGAAAGGTTGTGAGCACTGGAGAAGAGACGCTTGAGAGGGGATATGATATCAATTTACAAATACCATACTGGTGACCCCACAATAGGGATAAAAAATTTTCGCATAAGGGAGTTTAACAAGACACATGGCCTCTCATTAAAATTAGAAGAAAAGAGGTTTAACCTTAACCACTTCAGCCCCGGAAGGATTTACCCCCTTCCTGACCAGAGCACTTTTTACAATTTAGCACTGCGTCGCTTTAACTGCTAATTGCGCAGTCATGCAATGCTGTACCCAAATGAAATTTGCGTCCTTTTCTTCCCACAAATAGAGCTTTCTTTTGATGGTATTTGATCACCTCTGCCGTTTTTATTTTTTGCGCTATACACGAAAAAAGACCAAAAATTTTGAAAAAAAATGATATTTTCTACTTTTTGTTCTAAAAAAATCCAATAAACTCAATTTTAGTCATACATTTAGGCCAAAATGGATTCGGCCACATGTCTTTGGTAAAAAAAAATGTCAATAAGTGTATATTTATTGGTTTGCGCAAAAGTTATAGAGCCTACAAACTAGGGTACATTTTCTGGAATTTACACAGCCTTTAATTTATGACTGCCTATGTCATTTCTTGAGGTGCTAAAATGGCAGGGCAGTACAAAACCCCCACAAATGACCCCATTTTGGAAAGTAGACACCCCAAGGAAATTGCTGAGAGGCATTTTGAGCCCATTGAATATTCATTTTCTTGTCCCAAGTGATTGAATAATGACAAAAAAAAAAAAAATTACAAAAAGTTGTCACTAAATGATATATTAGTCACACAGGCCATGGGCATATGTGGAATTGCACCCCAAAATACATTTAGCTGCTTCTCCTGAGTATGGGGATACCACATGTGTGGGACTTTTTGGGAGCCTAGCCGCGTACGGGGCCCCGAAAACCAATCACTGCCTTCAGGATTTCTAAGGGCGTACATTTTTGATTTTACTCCTCACTACCTATCACAGTTTTGAAGGCCATAAAATGCCCAGATGGCATAAAACCCCCAAATGACCCCATTTTGGAAAGTAGACACCCCAAGCTATTTGCTTTGAGGCATGTTGAGTCCATGGAATATTTTATATTTTGACACAAGTTGCGGGAAAGTGACAATTTTTTTTTTTTTTTTTTTGCACAAAGTTGTGACTAAATGATATATTGCTCACACAGGCCATGGGCATATGTGGAATTGCACCCCAAAATACATTTAGCTGCTTCTCCTGAGTATGAGGATACCACATGTGTGGGACTTTTTAGGAGCCTAGCTGCGTACGGGGCCCCGAAAACCAATCACCGCCTTCAGTATTTCTAAGGATGTAAATTTTTGATTTCACTCTTCACTGCCTATCACAGTTTCGGAGGCCATGGAATGCCCAGGTGGCACAAACCCCCCCCCCCCCAAATGACCCCATTTTGGAAGTAGACACCCCAAGCTATTTGCTGAGAGGCATGGTGAGTATTTTGCAGCTCTCATTTGTTTTTGAAAATGAAGAAAGACAAGAATTTTTTTTTTTCTTTTGCAAAATACTCACTATACTGCTCAGCAAATAGCTTGGGGTGTCTACTTTCCAAAATGGGGTCATTTGGGGGGGGGGGTTTTGAAGAGTGAAGAGTGAAATCAAAAATTTACGCCCTTAGAAAGCCTGAAGGCGGTGCTTGGTTTTCGGGGTCCCGTGCGTGGCTGGGCTCCCAAAAAGTCCCGCACATGTGGTATCCCCGTACTCAGGAGAAGCAACAGAATGTATTTTGGGGGTGTAATTTCACATATTCCCATGGCATGTTTGAGCAATATATCATTTAGTGACAACTTTGTGCAAAAAAAAAAAAAAAAAAATTGTCTCTTTCCCGCAACTTGTGTCACAATATAAAATATTCCATGGACTCGACATGCCTCTCAGCAAATAGCTTGGGGTGTCTACTTTCAAAAATGGGGTCATTTGGGGGGGTTTTGGACTGTCCTGGCATTTTATGCACAACATTTAGAAGCTTATGTCACACATCACCCACTCTTCTAACCACTTGAAGACAAAGCCCTTTCTGACACTTTTTGATTACATGAAAAAATTATTTTTTTTTGCAAGAAAATTACTTTGAACCCCCACAAATTATATATTTTTTAAAGCAAATGCCCTACAGATTAAAATGGTGGGTGTTTCATTTTTTTTTTTTCACACAGTATTTGCGTAGCGATTTTTCAAACGCATTTTTTGGGGAAAAAACACACTTTTTTAAATTTTAATGCACTAAAACACACTATATTGCCCAAATGTTTGATGAAATAAAAAAGATGATCTTAGGCCGAGTACATGGATACCAAACATGACATGCTTTAAAATTGTTCACAAACGTGCAGTGGCGACAAACTAAATACATTTTTAAAAGCCTTTAAAAGCCTTTACAGGTTACCACTTTAGATTTACAGAGGAGGTCTACTGCTAAAATTACTGCCCTCGATCTGACCTTCGCGTTGATACCTCACATGCATGGTGCAATTGCTGTTTACATTTGATGCCAGACCGACGCTTGCGTTCGCCTTTAGCGCGAGAGCAGGGGGGACAGGGGTGCTTTTTTTTTTTTCTTTATTATTTTTTTGCTTTTATCTTATTTTTAAACCAAAAGCCGACACCACCGCTAGCACGGGGGGGGGGGTCCGATTGGACCCCCCGCCCGCAGGAAGGCAATCACGTATGGGTACGTGATTTTGCCTGCCCGTGCCATTCTGCTCACGTATATAGGCGTGAGGTGATCGGCAAGTGGTTAAACTACGTAGAGGGTTCTTTATTGTAAGAGAGGCAAAGATGTGGAATTCCCTTCCACAGGTGGTGGTCTCAGCGGGGAGCATCAATAATTTCAAAAAACTATTAGATAAGCATCTGAACGACCACAACATACAGGGATGTACAAGGTAATACTGAAATATAATCACACACATAGTTTGGACTTGTGTCTTTTTTTAAACTCACCTACTATGTAACTATGTATTTAAACAATGCCCCGCCCCATTCAGCCTTCCCCCTGGTGGTCACCAGGATTGTGGGAGTTCAGTCTTCCATCCTGTGTAGGTGCCAGTCTAGCCTTCTCCCGCCTTCTATCCTGGGAGCAGATGCTCCTTTCTATCCTGCCCTCTGTCTCTCTGTCACCTTCTCCTCCGGTACTAGCATCGCTCCTACACTTGAGGAGCTGGAACTTGCTGACCGCTTGGGGGGGGGGCATTATTACTGGTTAATAAGGATGGCAGCAGGTTCTGGCTCCTTAACAACCATCCTCCAGAATCCTTAACAACCAGCTATTCAGGCTTCTGCTCTGCAATGCAACACGTTTAAAACAAGCTATGTTTTTTTTTTAAAACACATAGTGCATTTTCAAAGCACTGCAGTGTGAAAACAGATGTGCTGCAGTGTGAAAGCAGCCTTACTGGTGGGTTCATATGGTAATAGAAAAGGCTGCGCAGACTGGAGCTATAGCATTATTGATACAGAGACCTGGGTTTAAATCCACGCAGCACTGTGACAACAATTTTAAATAAACATATTTTTATAAAACCATTTGTATTGACATTTTCTATCCTTGCACAATATTTTTTTCTGAACATTTTGATTTTTAGTCTACATGGCTGTGTTCCAATTTTTTTGAAAGCAGAAAAAAGAAAAATAAGTATTATCTAGTTAAGGCTCCTGCATTTTGACTTGTAATTGACAGGAATGTTTGTAGTAAAACAACATATTTCATCTTCTCACTGAGTGAGTGTACTGAGAATTATTGGTAATTCACTTAGGAATTTATTATGCCTGCACCGCATTTACACAAAGTGGGTCAGCAACAGCCTGGTATCATTAGCGATAGACAAGGGAGTAACAACTGACACGTTAAAAATGAAAAGGTATTGTCCAACAGCTGGGACATACAATAGGGTCATTTTACAACACTGTAGTGATTCTAGTGTAGTGCAATTTGTGAGCTTTCCATTACAAAAAGAAATCTCAAATAAAATACATGATATGCATATACTAGCACATCGTGACCAAGAGACTGATGTTACATCCACTATCTGGAGCTGAGACACCTGGTGACGGCTGCACTAGATCTGGGACGCCATTTACTGTCTGCTGCTACATGCCTATTTCCCCTGCAGGGGTTTAAGGAGCTGGTGAGTGGGGATCCTTGAGGGGGAGCACCAAAGTCACTGGAAATCATCAGTTTTCATCATGAGAGTCACTAATTACAAGAACTTTGTTGCCAATCTGGAGCTTCACATCCACAATTTTTTTAACACATTTTTTTATTTTTTATTTTGCATTTTTTCATTTTTTGATTTAATTTTTATTCTCTCACAGTGTTGCATTTAATTATGTTTACCTGATAGGACTACTGTTCATTATAGACTCTAGATTTATTTGATTATATATATGATTCACTTATTATTTAGTATCACTTTAATAGACACTGTAAAGTATTTATTTGTACCATTTGTTGTGGGACATTGGGGGAGACTTTGATGGGTATTATCTCTCTCAACGCTAATGCGAAGGGTTCACATAATTTCACATATATATATATTTTTTATAATTTTTTTATTTGGTCATTTATAAGTGGTTTTATTAGTTTTGAGTGTAGAGGCACGGCATAGATATTATATAGGATGCCCCGGCACAGGTAGCGCCACATACCCCTCCTTCTTTGTTTCATGATATGCATATAGTATTTCTTTATACAGATATAAATTTACCGACCTAAGCTCACACTAAGATGCATCATATTATTATTATTATTATTATTACTGCTAAAAAAAAGTTTTATTGGGAATTTAAATACACTTGCAAAATGTTGGGGCATATTTGTATAATAGTAAATGTGTCATTAACTGTAATCATAATCTTGTAATAGCCACTTGCGACACACATCTGTCAGCAAGTGGTTAAACTCCAATCTAGTAAAGAAGATTTCATGTACATGGAACCTATGAAAACATGTCTTGCTGTTTTTGGCTATGGCTTGTGAAATAACTTACTCAAATTTCTGTGAAAGGACAGACAGCCTTTTTTCTTTTTTTATACACTCCTTCTACTCAATGTCAGAAGCACATCCCCTCCCCCTCACTACCAGCACTCCAACACTCTTCCTCCTATGGCAGGATTAGCAAAATAAAAGGAGGATGAGGCCGCATTAGCAGTCGTCCAAAACAATTGTGGGTAGGGGTCCTTTAGGAGCAGTAGGTAAAAGAAACATTAGCAAATAAAATGGCTGCTATGCACCCTTGAAGAGGAGGGGAAAGAAAAGATCACATTAGCAGAGATTAGCAAAATGAATGTTGTGTGCCCTTTGGGAGGAAGTTAAGGAAAATTGCACATTAGCAGTACTCAAAAAAAAGGGGTTGCAATGTACCTTTGAGGAATGAGGACAGTGTGCCTTTTTGCTGCCAACTTATTTCATTGAGATACTGCTTCCACAGAGCTCTGCGGTCATACTGTATTTTTCTCATTTATTACACAAATGGATGGTAGTTTCACCACAGTTGATACCACAGCTGTACTGTCAGCTGCAGGCACACAAATTCCCACACCTCAGAACTCTATTTGCTACCTACATTATTCAAATGGTTGTGTGCTAACAATGACAATTTATGCCAAATAAACAACTAAAGTCTATTTTTTATTATTATTTTGGGGATTGATTGGGGAAATAGGCAATGGGGTTGGGTAATTTGGAGTGGTGTGGTAATGTGTGTGGTAATCTGAAAAAAAGAATCTCACAAACAATACTTTGAAACTGTTTTGCCACTGGCTTTTTTATACAAAGTTGAGGTTAGAACTTTAACTTTTCTAAATCTTTTAGATCTTTTGTAGTGCCTGCTTCCACCATTCAAGTCAAGTCTATTATTGCTGCATAAGAAAAACAAAACTATTAGAATTTTTTTTTTCAAGTTTAGTAACCACATGTATACAATTTAATTTACTGCTACTTTTGAATGCTGAGAACTACCCATACATACACTGCCTTTTTTATGCCATCAACATTTTATACAGGTTTTTAGAAATTGTACTGCTGTATGTACCTTTTACATACCTAAGTAATAGATAATAGTACTTGTCACATCATAGGTCATCAATGCACAGTCATGCATTGCCACATGTTGTGCTGCATAGTCAAGCATGCCCATAAGCAAGTTTTTTCTTTTAAAAAATCTCAAATAGAAAGACTTTAATTAAAATCGATAAATATGTGAAGGGTATTAAATACACATATGTATACATTGCAGATGATCTGTACAATGTAAGCATGCTATAAAATTCTATAAATTGGTCTTTTAAACCACTTTTGTAGTTTTCTTTGTAGTCATGTGAACACCTTTTCTCTTTTCCTAAGGATAGTATCATGTCTACAGTTGTGAATGGGAAGTATCTGAATATGAATGTCATTTTCAGTAATGTTTCATGACAGGGAAAGTCTTTATATCCAATTATCCAGGTATAGCAGAACCTAGGGCTGCTCCTACCACCACTGTCAATCAGCAGTGAGGAGGGGCAATGCTAGCTGAGACACTGCTGCAGTGGGACCAGCTTCATAATATCATTGCTAAGAGGAAGAGACTGTCCGGTTGCCTAATGGGAATGGGCAGGACTCAGGAGGAATAGGTGACAAAACTGTTTACATTCCACAATTATTTTACAATGTTAGCAACCTGCAGCAGGAAGTCACTTTAAGTATTACTGGTAATATCAACAGAGATAAAGCTGGAAAAATAAACTAGAATTAGAAAATGCAATTCAGGTAGAGAAAAATGACGGAGACTTCATTAACTATGTTTGGTTTGCATTTGCCCAGATATGCATTTGAGTGGTAATATTAATTTAATTATTAAGGCAGTGTGTTTTAAAGGTAATCAGTATCTAGTCATATATGCAATGTTTGCTTGCTGTATCTGTGATTAAAATGGAAGAGCACCAGTATGACCCTTAAGTATCTACTTTGCAGTATAAAGGTTTATGGTGGCAACCTTAGGATTACCCGGCTCAGTGACACCTTGTTAATTCAAATCTACCATAATGTGAAATACATTTTTCAAAATTCACAGCACTGAAAACCAGTGTGGCATGAACTTGAGCATACTTTTTAAAGTTGAACTCCTTAAAATAACAAAATACTCTGTGGACATATATTACCTGTCAGAGGGTTTTTTAGGCTGGGTTCACACTGCAAATGGCTGTGGATCGCAGTAGGTGTCCGATGTGTCCCTGTTCTCTATTTTAGGGACATGTGTCCTAACAGTTGTGAGCATGTTTCTCCTCAGTACCTATGTTTGTAGTAGAGCTTAACAGGCTCAGAGTAATAACCTTCCCTCTCCTAGTCTGAGTTATATTTTACAGAGGATAAGACACGGTTGATATTAAGACGGTTCCAGGTTCTTAGTTTATCTGAAATTTAAAACACATGTAATTCATTCTAAGGATTATACTGCATTAAATGTTGTTTTTATATCTGCTTAGGGTTGAGTTTATCTCTTGCACATCAGATCTCTGAGATGGGGATAGAGGAGCAGTACAAGAAGCCAGTCAGTTTTGCTGCAGTGCTCATGTGCTAACATGAAATTTGCAGAAAGGAGGAGATAGCAGAGTGACATAGAGATAAGCTAATCATGTTGCTGCTTCATCTTTCACTCTCCAATAACGGGAGAGACAAGATCTGTAAGGGATGCTTTAAAAAAACTGGAGAGTGCAAAATGTCATACAGCTCTGCATAGAAACAAGTTGAAGTTAGAAGCTGATTGGCTACTATACACAGCTTCACCAGATTTTGCACTCTCCAGTTTTAGCAATTCTAAAGCCGCGTACACACGGTCGGACTTTTCAGCTACAAAAGTCCAACGGACGCTGACGGACTAAAGCTGGCTGGTAATCCGATCGTGTGTGGGCTTCTCCGGACTTTCAACGTACTTTTTTAGCCTCAAATCCGACGTACTTTAGATTTGAAACATGCTTCAAATCTTTACGTCGTAACTACGACGGACCCCGAAGTCCGCTCGTCTGTATGCTAGTCCTACGGACAAAAACCCACGCTAGGGCAGCTATTGGCTACTGGCTATCAACTTCCTTATTTTAGTCCGGTGTACGTCATCACGTACGAATCCGTCGGACTTTTGTGTGGTCATGTGTAGGCAAGTCTGTTCATTAGAAAGTCCGCCGCAAGTCCGCCGAAAGTCCGCCGAAAGTCTGTCGGACAGGCTGTCGGACTTTTGTAGATAAAAAGTCCGACCGTGTGTACGCGGCATAACACTTAGCGTTACCTAGCTGCAACAGAGAAAAATCAGTTTTTCTGCTCTTCCATTCAGAACGGTGCTGTGTGTTTCTGTTATAAATGTCAGGACATGATGGGCATAATCACTATTGACAGGAAAAACAGTTCCCACACATGTATTATTGATGTGTATTTAGCTGCCTGGAGTTCAGCTTAAATAATGGTCAGCATGCCAGCCAGGGAACTAGCGTTTTAAAAAAGATTGTTAGGTAATGGCAGTTCCCATGGTTCTCTCAGCAGCACCATTCAACACTGGTATCATCCATATGATGTTACATATTTTTCTGACCGGTTTTTATAAAGCATTGTGCCACTTTTTTTATAATGTGCCTGTTACCATGTGCCACAACATTTTTCTTTTGGATATTTTAGTATATTTGTATATTGCAATTTCTTGTAGGTATAAAGCAGCATAGATGTGATTTTGGTATATTTGAGGCAATAAAATATATCTGTTCTTTGCTCTACTTCATCAATGACATAGTCAATTAATGTTGGAGGCTGGGTATAATGCAAAATCTGAATTAGACAAACTAATGGTAATACATTGTTGGTCTAATCCCAATAATAACACTACTTGTCTGTAGTTTGCATGTTCTCCCTGTGCCTGTGTGAGTTTCCTCTGGGCACTCCGGCTTCCTCTCACACCTAAAGACATTGTTGTTAGGTTAATTGGAGCTTTTCTAAATTGGCCCTAGTATGTGCATGTATGAATGTGAAGGACCTTAGAATGTAAGCTGCTAGAGGTCAGGGACTGATGTGAATGTACAATATATATGTAAATTGCTGTGTAAATTGATGGTGTAAGTACCTATAATAAATATATCCTCCACTAATCAAATAAGTGTCAAACATGTGTATATCAATATGTAAAACATATCTTTATGTCTGAGAAGTAATAACAATGGTTACATCTTTAAATAGAAGTGTTAAAAATAGTAAATAATTGAATATCACAGATGTAGTCCATATTCTTTAAGAGTAAATACCAGTTTTAATATATTAGAATAATCCTACAACTCAAAAAAGAGTACTCAAATGATTTACATGTATTAATTCACACGGTACATATTAATAAATTATCATTGGTCATATGCTCATTGGTTATATGCTGTATTAATAAATATACTTTGGTGTAATCAAGTCATATTTAATGTGAGGAAACTTAATTAAGCCTTCTAAATTCTGTATTGGCCTTTTCCTTACTTTTGGGAACAACTTTCAGATAAAACTAAACATTCACTTATGTTCATATCTTATATTTAATGGATGCTGCAGCATTGATGTGACTCATCCCTCACAGAGCTTGGCAAGGCTTCAATCACTGGAATTGTTTTACAAGCAAATGGCACAGGAATCTTGGCTTAGCTACCTTGACAACAGGGCTTCTCAAAGTGGAGCTTTGCCACTAAACATCCAAGCATTCAAGAAATGACACAAAATGGCTTCAGGGCAAGTATTCCATTCACAATTGATGTAGCTGTATGAAAGTTTTACTTGAGTTCAGCCACACAGCAAAAATGTTGGCTCCAACATTTTCCCCTCTGAAAATAATGGGATGTTTTATTAATAAATGCTAGTCTTGTTTGCCCCAGCATAAAGCTGGATTTATACAATTTGGTACTACTTGCCATCTTCTTCTTCACCTATCATCATCATCATCTCTCTTTTCCATAAACAGACCAAGAATAGAAAATTAATCTATTTGAACAACTTTCTCTCCAAATAACAGTTGTGATTAAACTTTTTGACTGTTCGTGACAAGTCCCACAAAACATGATAGCAGCTATGAAACTCAAATCATTATCCAGAAACCATGTCTATTAACTTTATTTTTTAATGGGCTGACTTTAGAACTGATCCTTCTTGGCTAAAATATTTTATTATATTCATATTTCATTGCAACAACAGTTGAAGAATTTGACAAATTAAAGGAAAATTACAGAATTGGATTAACTTAAAAATCCTATTTGCAGTCTTCAATATCAGCAATGGTACCATATTTCATGCAGGGAGTTGATCAGGCATTTAGACCACCTCAGAGTGAAGCAACAGTTAAAAACGTTTCCACAGTCCAGTCCCAACAATACATTAATTATAGTTATAGAGAAAATAATCTTACATTTTAGGATAAAGCTGTTGGGGACAATGACAGAGCCAAAACTGACTAAACAGGACAGGGTATAATTTTGCAGGTATACTTTAGCCATTATAAATCTATAAATCTATAAAATTCCTCTCAACCTGATTGAATATTCTCAAGACTCATTATCACAATCACGTACCTCCCTCACTCAAGCTCCAGCTCCTTCCTCAGTCCTTCACATCCATGGACATTTCCGAGTATTCTCTGCAGTGCCTTGGCCATGTTACATAATCTGAAAGTGAAATATATTTAAAAATTTGAGTGGGCGACACTGTCACCACTCAAGTATTGTGTCTGGCAGTGTTTTCACTGCTCGTGCCTCCTGAGTTCCCGTTCGCTTTCCTTCTCTTTTAGTCTGCTACAGTCCAATCACTACTGTCCAGACTGCTACTGTCCAGTCTATCACCTAATCACTATTGTCCAGTTTGTTTTTAGTCATGTCTGCTACAGTTCTGTGTCCTGCTCACTCCTACCAGTAAAGCTTGCTTTAGTACAGTTCCATATACCCTAGCCCTGTGCACATAGGCATTTATCTCCCAAGGGTCTTCTTGTCACTCCTGATTCTTAGCTTCCCAATTAGTTTTCCTAGATTTCCTGTGACATGAATTCAAAACACGTTTGGGTGGAGGAGGGTGGAGGAGGATCCAGCACAATTGCGGCTAGCCAGGTCTGATCCTAGATGTTTTCCAATATTTCTAAATCCTGCAATTAGAATTGTTTCCTTCTACCCTTGCTCATCCTTATAATACATTACAGCACCAATTCTAATTGGTTAACACTCGTACCTTGTTAGCAGGGTTAGCAGTTCAAAGTTCAAACCTCAATCTTGACACTACCTTCCTGGAGTTTCCATGTTCTTCCTGTGCTTTTGTAATTTTGCTCCAGGAATGCTGGTTTCTTTCCACACTCCAAAGACATGCTGGTAAGTTGATTGGCTTTTATATACAGTATATTGGCCCTAGTATGTGATTAAATTGTAAGCTCCTTGAGGCAGGGACTGATGGAAACGTACAATATACTGTATATGTAAAGCATTGTGCAAAAATTGCAAGTGCTATATTATATTGGTTTCTCTCCTTTTTTTCCTGCTTCTTCTCTTACCTCTTCTTACATCTAATCTTTTCCTTGAAAAGATAATGTACAGGTTTTTCATACTTACATACTTAGATACATCAGTATAGCCTTCCTCTGCCTCTATGTTTTTTTTTTTCTATACAGTATCTGCTTCTGGATCAACTCTTCTCCTTTCAAGTCAAAGATCTCCCCTTCTCAAAATTCTGTGTATCTGTAGATTTGTACTTTTTATGTTTTCCCACTTTCTTTTTGAAGTTCATCCACTTTCATTCTTCTTTCATTCTTATATTGACATTTACTTTTTGATGGATTTTTGATGATGTGATGTTTTTTCTCTGCAAATGCATGTGTGTTTTGGTTGTCTTTAAATTTTAAATTAGGTGATGCTGGATTCATACAGACTGGTGGGGTGAAGGATCAAGCAACAAGCTGCCTAGAAAAGATACTCCTTTAATCCTCCTTTAATATACATATTTTTGTGTGTAGTCATTATTCGGGATGATCAAACTGGGCAAAGTTTGGTTTGCAGTAGGTTTGGCAAACCCAGCAAAAAATCCACCAAACCTCAACATAGTACAAAATACTACTGAAGTCTATAGGAGCCAGATTTAATTTTTTCTGATCTTTGCCAAGGCCAGTTTTTAAACCTTTGTCGAAAATGGGCATGGGTGGCTAAGCCTTACCATGAGGGACAAAAAACCAATGCAAAAAATACCATTCAGCAGGCAGAGGGTCTCTTAATGTGGTTTGAATAGAAACATTCAAACACACATTCCGCCACCACCACCATGACCACCACATGAGAAATCCCCAGCCAGCTCCTGCCAGCTTCTGTTTGTATACAAATAGGCTGGAGACCCTGGGCAATGTCATTGGTAAAATATAGGAGTAGCAGCAGGTGAACATATAAAACTGAAGTGAGTGTAACTCCTGCGCTACCGACCAACTGTGTATAAATCAATAGTGAAAGGGGTTGCTGCTAACATCTAATAGTGTTCCCACACTAATAAAGTGATTGAGTGAAATAGTAATGTTGTCCTACCCACCATACACAAATATTTAAAACCAATAATGGAAAACTAAAAAAAAAAAATTAAATGTGCACACTATAAAGGATGAATGCAGCAATATCCTCTAGCTGCCTTGAGGACAATACCACAAAATAAATATATTCCTATAAAACAGTGAATATGCACATATATGTACTGTACATATAGTGATGTGAACTCTGAGCATAATAAATACCCATCAAACAGTTACCAGTGATAGTGACTCACAAATAGATAATATATAAAATGTGACAAAGTCTCTCAAGTGCTTTCAATGTATCAGTGACTATCAGTGACTATAAATGGATGTCATCTTCAGTGTCAGAATATCATCCAACACCAAACCAATTCCCAGGGTGCCTATTAACGTGCAAGCAACTCATGTCACCTCTGTACTCACAGAACTTTCACCTCACAATAGATGTAATGGTGCATAAGTGTGTTAATTCCTCATGGTTACATAAATCCCAAGGTGTTCCAGCCTCTCCTCCCCACTAGGGGCTCTACAGATGGATCTCCCAGGTTCCAGTGGTATATGGGGTCAGGCTCCTTTAAAACTCCCACCAGCTCATGTATGATGAAAAATTTAAGAAAACCCACAATGTAAGTGTTTTTAAGCGTTCTAAGTGTAAGTAAGTGTAAGTGTTACATACTAGAGGTACCGGGATGTGCTTGCACATGTGTCACTTCTGGTTCACATCCGCCTTTGCTCACGCCCTAATGCATTTTGTCATGATCACGTGACTTCTCACGTGAAGTCCGTAAAGTCCTGCTCCAGAAAGAAAGAGTGGAGACCTCTGTCCCACAAAGCCGCTGCCTTGAGCGGTGTGCAGGACACTTTTTTCCTTCTTGCCATGCTCCATAAGGCTTGATTGTTGCTAATTGAACCTGGTTACTCATATTAGGAAGACCATGAGAGCCAGAGCTCTGGCACGTTCCTCTCTCCTACATGGCCGGGACACACTCTCTTGAAGCAAAACTACTTTTAATAAAGGTAATGAGACACTAAGTAATCAACAGCAATGTTCATAACTGAAATTTTTATTCAAATTAAAAGGTAGCTCTATGAAAACATAGAAATGTAGCATGGAAGTATTATATAAAAACATCCTGATTTATGACAGTAAGCAATAAAAAAAGAGAAAAATATTTTCCAGTTGCAACATATTCAGTTTGCCAAAATATGCTGCATGGGTTATTTTACAATTTTTATCAATACATGCAAATGTAAAGTTTCCTTTTTTTATAGAGATAAATATAGTCTTTGACTTTATACAGAATATTATACTATAAATATCATACTGAGATTTCTTATCAGGAAAATGCTGGTTTATTGATTTCTTTCTGTATTTTCTGTCATGTTTCTGTAGTGTGGCATGTAACACCTTGGAATCATATATATGAATAAGTGAGAGGAGCCCAGTGGAGTGTGTGATGAAAAATATTTTATCTCAAAAGAAAAAGCAACAAAATGAAAATAGCCAGGAACCAGTACTGTTTAGTTCAGTGAATAAAGCCTTGTGCATAAAGCATTTTTTTAAGAACCTCCATCCGTGACTTCACATTGAGTTTTAAATTGATATTTGCTTTAAAGAAATTATTTAATATATTTCCCTGTATATTGTAAACTGTTTGTCATGGCTGCCAAAAAATCTACTACTACTCATCATAAAGAAATCTATGGTATGACAAACATACATATATTGTAGTTACTTGTTTGATAAGGTTTAGTGCAGTAATTTAAACCAGACAGAATTCAATTAATTTGCTATGGGTTTTCGGTAGGTTACTGCACTTTTCTGTCATTTAAAAAAAGGAAACCAAGATGCAACCTCAGTCACATACATTTTCTCATTGAGTGTATTTGCAAGTGGTTGTCATTTTGCTTTAAAACTTTGAGCCATTTTTCATTTATAAGGAAGTTCTTTATATATTGCAACAGTAAAAAGTCTACAGAAAATATTGTCAAGATAGAACCATCATCCAAAAAATGAGCTGGAGTCATTCCTAAATTATGTATCACTGCCATCAGAATAATATACAGAGAACTTGCCAAGGAACAATGACAAGGGATAAGCTTTGACTCAAACCCAATCTGTTTGCAGTTCAGTGAATAGGTGAACAAATTGGCAATATTAGTACAACCAAAGCTGACATATACCCATTTGCTTCTGTTAGTAAACAAGCTGGCAGGAATCCTGGGTGGCATCATTGAACAATATAGTCATGACCATATTTGGTCACTGACTTCACCAAGGATCCCTGAGGGCTTGTTTACATACAGAAGCCGGTGAAGATCTGTCATTACCATGTCATTTGCCATGGCAGGACAGCATCATCATTCAGCAGGTCATCATGTCCGCGAATCAATGCTGTACCCTCTCAACGTTAAAGGTATATTGTCGGGTATGGTTCAGGAGGGACGGTGGCATCCACTGCCAGACCTTTGCTGGCAAGCCAAGTTGCATGTCTGGATGCGATTTTTCAATTAAATTTTAGAGCGTCCATGTTTTTTTTTAAATGGTGTACTGGATCATTTAGAGGAAAAAAAAACCAGTGTAGGGTCACCCTAAAAAATCACAAAAGATACTCATTCAGGCATGTGTTGTGGCTGACCAGAATTTGAGAGGGAAGCAAGAATGTGGTCCCTCCCATCTGCATGATACAAGCCACATAACTTAAACATTGGGAGTTTACATTACAAGGGGCAGGAGGCAAAGTCTTCCTCCCCATTGCAAGACATCTTGTCCCTATGTTGGGAAGACAAGAGCTTTATCCCGACATCATGTCTTAAAAAAAGATGTCAGATGTCAGATATCAGAACATAGAAGCCACCACACATATGTCCACTACCTCAATGGGTGCTGGGTCTGTGGTACCCCTTGTTACAAATTCACACAAAAAAAGGAATAAAAAGTAAAAAAGAAAACACAATGGAAAAAAGGCCTTTACTTTAAAAAAAATATTGTCTTATGATGTTACTTCATGTCAATTAACATAGGCGCTGCCTGGAAATGTTGACCCGCTGCCACAATGACCCTCCACAGGACAATACTGCTTTGCCGCTACTCCTATCAAAAGTGAGATCCTCACTGGCTTCTGCATTTAAATTTTTTCAACAGCGTTAGAAAAGTTCTTTATTAGAAAAAAAGTTAAACATTTTACTCCAATGTTAATCCAACATCGATCAAATTGTCCAGTGATGTAGTTCCATGTCAATCACAATGAACCACTAAAATAATGACCCAACAATATTCACCGGCTTCAGTGAAGTTGTGATACTATGCTACCCACCATGCACAAATATGTTTGTGGGACAAATAGCTTTAAGGGACAGAGTTTTTCACTCTTTCTTTCTGGAGCAGAACACCCTACCGGCAGCTACCATAGTGGTTGTGGAGTGCACAGAGAGAGACAGCTACTCAAGGCAGCCACTTCAATCTGCTCCAGGGGGCAAGGCGGGTGGCAGATGCTGCCTTTGGATTCTGAGACTGTAGAACTTGAATAGGACATTAGAGCATATATTAGATCTCTTACCACAAAGGCTAACTTGGAAACAATGCTTGCTAAAGTGGAGAACTTCTATAAACAAGAAATAGACAGCCTTAAAGCTGTGACTGTCTAGTTGAGACATAGAACTGAAGCATTAGAAACCCAGAAAGTTAATATTTGCACACTCAGCTCAAAAGACAAACCATAATGCAGGATCAAAATATAAAAGTATTGCTTTTCACAACTGGATGATCAGGATCAGCTAGAGGCATATCTGTCGCTGTGTCTCAGACTGACCCAGTATGGTGCTATGTTTTTGTGAAAGACTGGATCCAAAGCCAGACGTATACCTTTGCCTCTATGTATGGAATTAACACTTGCCAAATAACATACTCTGGACAATTGTACAATTTTAGAGAAGGGTTCCTCATATTGAGAGGAGATTTTAATCTTAGCCCAGACTTGAAACTTGACACTTGTAAATCATGGCTCTGAAACACTTCTGGAAAGCAATGCAATTTCCATACCCTTTAGATTGCTTGGGATCAATCCATACTTCTCATTGACTTTTTAGCTATTACTCAAAAGGCCTGTATTGGTTCCTCTATTGAACAAATACCTTTGTGGGATCATGCACCTGTGTCCATCACACTTTAGCCCCTTGCTAGTATAGAAAAAGAACGGAACTGGTGGTTGAATAATAATATCCTAGATGATCAGGCAGCTTTTTATGCAGTTACATAAACCCTTAAATCTTATTTTGAACTCAATACAACAAACAAAATGTCAGAAGGATTGGTATGGGAAGGGAACAAGGCAGTCATGAGAGAGATTGAGATTTCCCATGGCACTTGGCTTAAAAAGCACTGACCTAAAGATACAGCAGGAAAAATGATCACACCTTCAAACCAACATACTATGCACATACATTTTATGAAAGTGGCAACAACACCACATTCTTAAAATGACATCCCTCTCGGGTCACTCTATATTTCACTTGACCCAGGTAGCTAAATAGTTCTGTGGCTTTTACTAATGTCTGTATAATCTGAAATTTAGAGGCAACGTCACAGGAATGCTTAGATAATAGAAACCAGATTAAGTATAACCTAGCTGAGGTAAAATACCCCAAATTATTTAAGGATTAAAATTCCATCTTTGGAGAAGCCAAGAATTCGGGATGGGATTGAACTTATTATTAAAGGGCTCCTTAATGGGAAAAGTTAGGGGCCAGAATACAATAGCCCTTACTATTTAAAATTTCTGCCTCTTCTAGCCCCCCATATGTGCAGATATACAGTATCAACTCCAAGACAACTGCATATCCCTTATGGCAAATATTACCATAATCCCAAAAGAGGGTAAAGATCTTACCCAGTACACTAATATTTGCTCAAAAATTTGGATATATTACAACACCTGCTCCCAAGCGTTGTTCACCCTGACAAATGTGTTTTATCATGGGTAGAGAAGCTAGAGAAAATTCATCACAGGCCCTACATTTGATTCATTGGCTGGGAACACAACAACCATGTCCTCATAGTTTACACCTGTTCACTGATGCTGAAAAGGCATTTAGTTTGGTAGACTGGACCTTTCTGGAGGAAACCCTATATGTCTTAGGGCTGCGACACAACTTGTTAAGTTGTTTTATAAAAGGGGGTTAGGTCTCCTGATGACATTATTGAACATACACTATATTACCAAAAGTATTGGGAAGCCTGCCTTTACACGCACATGAACTCAAGGTTTAGGAGTGTTTCTATGGGAATGTTTGACCATTCTTCCAGAAGCGCATTTGTGAGGTCAAGCACTGATGTTGTACGAGAAGGCCTGGCTCACATTCTTCACTCTAAATCATCCCAAAGGTGTTCTATTGAGTTGAGTCAGGACTCTGTGCAGGGCAGTCAAGTTCCTCCACCTCAAACTCACTTTTCCATGTCTTTATGGACCTTAGTTTGTGCACTGGTCCAAATCATTTGGTGGAGGGGGGTTATGGTGTGGGGTTTATTTTCAGGGGTTGGGTTTGGCCCCTTAGTTCCAGTGAAGGGAACTCTTAAGGCGTTTGCATACCAAGACATTTTGGACAATTACATCCTCCCAACTTTGTGGGAACAGTTTAGGGATGGCTCCTTCCTGTTCCAACATGACTGCGCACCAGTGCACAAACAAGGTCCATAAAGACATGGATGAGTGAGTTTGGGGTGGAGGAACTTGACTGGCCTGCACAGAGTCCTGACCTCAACCCAAAAGAACACCTTTGGGATTAATTAAAGCAGAAAATGCGAGCCGGGCCTTCTTGTCCACATCAGTGTCTGACCTAACAAATGTGCTTCTGGAAGAATAGTCAAACATTCCCTCAGACACACTCCTAAACCTTGTGGACAGCCTTCTCAGAAGAGTTGAAGCTGTAATACCTGCAAAGGGTGGGCCAACTCAATATTGAACCCTATGGACTAAGACAGGGATGTCATTAAAGTTCATGTGCATGTAAAGGCAGGCGTCTCAATACTTTTGGTAATATAGTGTATGTTCAATAATATCACCAGGAGACCTAGCCCCCTTGTATAAAAAAGCTGTCATCCTCCGGACTTTCCATTCTGCAGGTCACAAGTAAACATGTGGGATGTGTCTCAGTTGTGGAAAGTATATATAATTATTCCTGCGCTATCATGTGTGTAAAGACTAAGAGCTATAGAGAAAAGCTGCTTGCACCGAATAGGGTACAGCCAGACCCTATCATCAGATGAATAAAATAAATAAAATGGTGCTGCGCTAATCCTAGCAGGAACACAAATGATATTATTGGAATGCTCCTAGTGGATACGATGGAACACAATAAAATAAAATAAAAGTAAATCTTAAATAACTAAATACACCAAAAATAAATAATAGTGGTCTCTTATATATAAAAGGGTCGGCCACTAAAAGAAAAATGAAGAATCAGTGAATTATAAAGTGCACTAGTGCTATAATTATAACAGTGGCTTATGTAGCGAAATAACAATAAATGCCAAAATAGTAGTAATGCAAATAAAAATCCACTGTATAAGTGAATTCAAACGTGTAGCATACATGCAACACTAAAAGTGACTGTGCAAAACAATATAAAAGATAAAAATAAAATGAAAAAACAACATCCACGTGACATTTAAAGTAAACAATTCAATCAAAGTGTTTCAGCATAAACAGGTCCTCCTTCATAAAGTGACAACAACTTCCTAGCATGCAGCTCTGCAGTGAAGTGCACTGCCTACATGCAACACTAAAAGTGCCTATGTGCAAAACAATATAAAAATAGAAAATAAAAAACATCCACGTGACACTTGAAGTAAACAGTGTTTCAGCAAAAAATGTCCTCCTTCATAAAGTGACAACAGCTTCCTAGCATGCAAATCTGCAGTGAAGTGCTCAAATGTGACTCAATAATGCTCCTCTTCGTGTTCACACACACACTAGTAAGTAGTAGCCCCTTACCTTAAGGTAATGGGGTAACAGCAAATGACCAGTACTGGGAGTACCATCCTTTATATTCCTCCTCAATCCTCACGGTCCTAGTCTTACAGCATATTCCCTCAGAGGATACAGGGGCACGGAAATAGAAAAAGGAAGGTCCCACAATAGTATAGTATTGTTTGGCTAAACAATACTATACTATTGGCTGGAAGCGGCAAAGACGCTGAGTGCGCAGGTTTTAGCCAAACAATACTATACTATTGTGGGACCTTCCTTTTACTATTAGCTTTTACTTTTTGCTATAATAAAGATCAACATTTTATTATAGCATTTTTTATCACAAAAACAATTTTTTTTTCTCAGTGTAGGCTGATATGTATTCTTCTACATATTTCTGGTAAAAAAAAAAATCACAATAAGCGTATATTGATTGGTTTGCTCAAAAGTCTACAAAATAGAGGATACATTTATAACATTTTTATTTATTTTTTTTACTAGTAATGGCAGCAATCTGGGATTTTTATCGGGACTGTGATAATTTGCGGCAGACACATCGGATGCTTTTGACACATTTTTAGGACCAGTGACAATTATACAGTGATCAGTGCTATAAAAATGCACTGATTATCGTATAAATGTCACTGGCAGGGAAGGGGTTAACATTAGGGGGCGATCAAGGGGTTAACTGTGTTCCCTAGGTGTGTTATAACCGAAGGGGGGATGGGACTGTCTAGAAGGAGAGAGAGATCAGTGTTCATACATAGTATGAACACATGATCTGTCTCTACTTCCCTGAGAGAGCCGGGATCTGTGTGTTTACACATACAGATCCCGGTTCTTGCTCTATCACGAGCGATCGCGGGAACCCGGCGGTCATAGCACCCACCGGGCACTTGCATTGGCACCTTGCACACGTGCGCGTGCCCCTAGTGGCCAAAAGGCGAAGAGAAGTAAGGTAACGTTGTTTTGCCCAGCCGTGACATTCTGCCGCAGTAAAACTGCCGCAGCTGATCGGCAAACGGTTAATTGCTATTTTTTTTCCCTTCCAATATACTGCATAGGGAGTACAATTTATATTAGACTGTAAACAAATTTGCAAATAAGGTATTTTAACAGGCAAAAACTGTTTGTACATGTTTGTATTTATATTATACATTTAGTTGTTTATGTGATGTTCTACTTAAAAAATACTTAAAGCACAACACTTATTATCCAGAGAAGCCTATAAATGCAAGGTAAAAAATACACTTTAATATTTGGAGGCTCGCATCATTCATAAAGTCGTCTAAAGGCATTACTGTCTCTGACATGATTTATTCCTTTGATTTTATTGCAGTTTCAATAATTAAATAACTCCAAATAAGAAATTAACTTTGGCAAAAAGATGAAACACTAATAAAAAGGAATGTTTAATGCAGCTATCAACCTCTATCCATTTACCAGTATTGTGACATCTTTGTCAAATGCTGCTAAGTGGCTTTCAATACATATTCATAAATGAATCTCAGATTGTCTACCCTGAAAAGCATATTTAGCCACAATAGCTACTGCCACTCCTTCAGTTATAGTGTTTATTCACTGGCAGATTGAGTGCTCTGATAATCAGCTACACAAATAAATCCTCACTTCTTCAATTTACAGTTAGTAGAACTGCTTCAGGGTAAAATATGATCACATTTATTGCTACCTCTCAGTGCCCTTCTGTTAATGGGACCAAGATGTAACACACACTCCACAAGAACACTTTTTATAAAGATGCTTATGACAGATGCAATATACTAGCTCATATTGTAAATCTAGCAAGTAGTGTTTAATATCTTATGTTCTAAAAAAAAATCCTAAGGCTTTATTTTATGATGGGAAATAAGTTTGTACAGTAGGTAACTAATAGAAAGTTATATAGTCTTTAGGCTTTATAAACTAAAAAGCATATGGCTATCTTCTATGAACGGATGACCACTAGTTGGTTTAAGAATACATAAACACACCCCTATGTCACAGATGTGCTGTCAATGACCCGTGAACAGCTCAGAGGTAGGTACTAAATTGAGTTCCTTGATGGTTAAAGAGGAAGTCTCACGTCTTATTTTAATTCAGTTTTGTGTCCCTGAACAAATTACATTTGTCCCCTCTTCCTTGCCATATAAGGCTAGCTACATGATTGGCCAGAGTGTCCCTCTCACCTTCCCGCATGGCCCTCCAACACATTAGCATTGCAAGGAGAAAGCTGAATTAATATCCAGCTATTAATGCAGCTTTTTTCTTGTTAGCTACATTTTTGGATGGACATGGAAGGAGGGAGGCATTCTTTCTGACCACACAGCTAGCCTTCTCCAGCACATAACAAATGGTACAAAGTATCATTTGTATTTTGTCCCCTGGGAGTCAGAACACTGTAAAAAAAAAAAAAAAAGGATTCTTCTTTAACCCCTTCCCAATAAATGTACATATGCAGCCTTGTGAAAGTGGGTCTTTATCCACGAGGGAGAATATATATGATATGTTGTAATGGGATCGTGCTGCAAAGCAAGCCCCCAGCACAGTGACCGAGTCTGGGTCTAAAACAAATGATCTGGAACCAGAAATACTGATCTCAAGCACCTGATCACTGTGATAGCCTGTAAATGGCTATCACAATGAACACTCATTGTACAGCCGACCCTTGTATTTTTATTTTCTCTTGAATGGAGAAAAATATATATTGCAGCTTTTTCTCCTTGCTAGAGGAGAAAATTATCAATAAAAAAGTTTGTGCAAAACAAAAATACGAACATAAAGATAAAACAGCTAGATTGGGGTTCAATCTTATCATTGCTAGGGTTAGGGTCATAGGTCATGCCCAGAGTCAAAATCGAAGTCAAAGGTCAGAGTCAGTGTATTTTAGGTAAGATTAACATTTTACAATTTAGTATCAGCGCCAGTGTGTTTTAGGTAGGATAAAAAAAGGAAAAATGTACACTATTGTTTCTGGGACATACTATACCAACAACAATATACATAAGCATATGTGGCATTGCTGTGATCGTCAGGAGTATGAGAATTTGTTTTGGGTTGTTCTTAAGTGGTAGGTCATTGTAAATGCAAGAAATATACAGGTAAATTATACAAAATATATTTTTTTCTTTTTACTATTTTGTGCTAGTTTTCCTTTGATAGTAAAAATAATCAGGGGGGCATCTATTATTATTTACAACCAAATGAAAACTCAGTCATTCTTGAAAAAAAGTACAATATAATTCACCTGAATACACTAAATAGTTGTGATAACATGTACAGTTTTAGTAATACATGTCAAAGTTGCAAAATTGTGTTCAGGCTTGTTTTACTTTTGATATGAAGGAGCTATTCTATAAACTGGTAAACATTAGGTAAGTGATAGACAGTGCTTACACCAAGTTTATTTCAACTACCTAAATATCATACTACACTAAAAAGATGTTTGTGAAACAATGGTGCACACCACTAGATGACTGCCTAACTGTAAATGTACGTCATTATTTTACAGTTAAATACCGGGTTTATGGCTGCAGCCAGCTGCCATAACCCTGGTATCTTTACTTTTCCTCAGATGGTCAGCTTTCTGATAAAAGTGTTTCCAGCAATGGATTCCCTGCGAGATCACTTTTATAGGCGCCAGGAGAGGTGCCCCTCCCTCCTGCCACTTCCTGGTCATTTCCAAACTTACCAAAGCCATTGGCAAGCCCAGATCTGATCTGGTGCGGCCGATGGCTAGGCAGGAAGTTGAGTGAGGGCAAGATAGCCCCCACTCAGCTCTATGCCCCTGTTCTCAGGCAGACAAAAAAGATTTTTTGCTTTTAAAGGTAAATGAGAGGTATTTTTGACCCCAGATATCTCAATAAAGAAGACATGTGATCCCTTTTTTTATTACAAGGGATGATCAGAAAAAATTAAAGTGACAGTTTACAAATAAGTAAAAATAGAAAGTAAAAAGTAAAATAAATAGGAAAAAAATATTAAAGTGCTCCATCCATCCGAGCTCATGTGCAGAAATGCTTGCATATGTAAGGTATTGCCGTTATTGTTAGAGTGAGAGAAATAATGCTAGTGCAAGACCTCCTCTGTAACTCTAAACAGGTAACCTGTAAACATTTTTAAAGCGTCGCCTATGGAGATTTTTAGGTCCATAGTTTGCCGCCATTCCATGAGTGTGCACAATTTTAACCACTTGCTGACCCGCTCACACAGATATACTGCGGCAGGTCAGCTCTCCTGCGCGAACCGATGTACCTGTACATCGGTCCGTGCAAGGAGGATAGCGGTGAGGAGAGGCAGAACGGGGAACTGCCTATGTAAACATAAACAAGGCTATTCCCCATTCTGCCAGATGACATGACAGAGATCTACTGTTCCCAGTGATCGGGACAGTAATCTCTGTCATGTTCCAGTAAGTCCATCCCCCTACAGTTAGAACACATTTAACCCCTTGATCGTCTCCTAGTGTTAACCCCTTCCCTGCCAGTGTCATTTTTTCATTGATCAGTGCTTTTTTATAGCACTGATCAATGTAAAGGCCCATACACACGATAGAACTTTGTACAAACTTTCCCGTAGATTTTTGTACAAAGGGCGTTGGCCTTAAACTAATTAAGCATACACATGGTAGGACTTTTTCTCCAACTTTCACCAAATCACGTGGTTTTTCAGCTCTTTACTGCCACCCTTTGGTCAACTTCTGTATCAGCGAGATTTGACACCTGCGAGCCCCGTCGCGGGAGCCAGCGCCGAGCTGGCTCACTCATCGGGAAAGGAAAAATGTGTTTTTTCTGTTCGCAATGAGGGACAAGCATTGCCAACAGGTGTTTGGTATGAATCATGAGGGGGAACTCCACGCCAAATTTTAAATAAAAAACCGGCATGAGTTCCCCTCCAGGAGCATACCCGGCCCTTAGGTCTGGTATGGATTTTAAGGGGAACCCCCTACGCTGAAAATAAGGGGGCTCCCGGATTCCGATAAGCCCTCCGCCCGCAGACCCCGACAGCCAACGGCCAGGGTTGTAGGGAAGAGGCCCTTGTCCTCATCAACATGGGGAAAAGGTGCTCTGGGGTAGGGGGGCCGCAGGGCGCCCCCTGCCCCAAAACGCCCACCCCCATGATGCAGGCATGTGGCCTGGTATGGCTCAGGGGGGGCACTCGCTCGTCCCCACCCTCTTCCCTGACCGTCCGGGCTGCGTGCTCGGATAAGGGTCTGGTATGGATTTTGGGTGGACCCCCTGCCATTTTTTCGGCGTAGGGGGTTCCACTTAAAATCCATACCAGACCTAAGGGCCTGGTATGCTCCCAGAGGGGAATTCCCTCTCACGCTCGCTACAATAGGAAAATGTGTTTTTCCTATTGCAGCCAGGGCGAGATGTACAGTACTCTGTCACCGAGAAACATTCTCGTGGGCAGGTACTGTAGTTTGTACTAAAGTCTGATGGCTTTGTGTACACACGATCGGACTTTGCTCCATAGGACTTTTGTTGCCGGAAAGTTTCTCCGTTCGCACAGCCAACAAAAGTCCAATGAGAACTGAAAAAGTTTGTCCGATGGAGCGTACACACGGTCGGATGTTGCCCCAAAACAGCTAATTTGCATGTTTGTTGTCAAAAAGTCCGATCGTGTGTACGGGCCTTAATAATGTCACTGGTCCCCAAAAAGTGTCATTTGGGGTCAGACTTGTCCGCCACAATGTCGCAGTCCAGCTAAAAATTGCAGATTGCCACCATTAGTAGTAAAAACAATAAAAAAATTAAAAGCCCCTAAATCTATCCCGTAGTTTGTAGATGCGATAACTTTAGCGCAAACCAATCAATATATGCCTATTGTGATTTTTTTCCCCAAAAATATGTAGAAGAATATATATTGGCCTAAACTAAATACTTTTTTTTTTTGGATATGTATTATAGCAGAAAGTAAAAAAAGTGGGTTGTTGGTCTTTTTTTGTTTATAGCGCAAAACATAAAAACTGCAGAGATGATCAAATACCACCAAAAGAAAGCTTTATTTGTGGGTAAAAAAAGGAAGTGTCTTTGGGTACAGTGTTGCACCACCGTGCAATTGTCAGGTAAAACGACGCAGTGCCGTATCGCAAAAAAATGGCCTGGTCATTAAGGGGGCAAATCTTTCCGGGGCTGAAGTGGTTAAACCATGACATGTTGGGTATCTATCTACTCAGCTCAATATCATCTTTCACATTATACAAAAAAATTGGGCTAACTTTTTTTAATTCATCAAAGTGTATTTTTTCCCAAAAATTCCATTTGAAAGACTGTTGCGCAAATACAGTGTGACATAAAATATTGCAACAGCCACCATTTTATTCTCTAGGGTCTCTGCTACAAAAAATTAAAAAATATATAATTTTTGGGGACTTGTAAACAACAAATGTCAGAAAAAACCTGGTCAGCAAGTGGTTAAAGCTGAATTGCAGGAATTCTTTGTAGAAAATTAAAGCATACTTGGAGTTACATCCAGTGACGTAACACCTCCTGGGGTTAGCACTATTATTTTTATCTGACAGCTTTACAGTAATCCCATAACACAGCTATTACAGTAGTTCTAGGAGAGTGGTGCTGATCCTACTAAGTATTGCATCTTGAACAGGGGAATCACTGCAGCTGCTATGCTGGCCCCTCTTCTCCTACCCATTCACAGAAGCCTTTGTATTATGTGAACACATTCACAAAATATGACTTCTCTGAATGGGCAACAGAGAGGAGGGGCAGGCATAGCTGCTCTGTGTGTCTTTCTCTTCTCTCACAGCCCTGAGTGTATTTCCTGGCAGAGCCATACACTTGACAGATGTAAATAATAGAAATAATTCCAGGAGATGTCATGCAGCTTTAAGGCTTTGAGCAGCTAGATCATAGATCTACTCTCTAGCAGTCTGTTTGGGATAGGTGGATTTAGCAAAACATATTCAACATCATCATTGCTTAAAATTTTTTGAAAAATTGTATAATTCAGTTTGGGTAGCTTTACTGAGTGACATTTTGAGGAGTCCATGCATTTCATTTTGGGATGTTAGGGCACAAATAAATTCCAACTTTAGGATAAATTACTGCGCCATTGGTTAGGGGTTCCCAGGGAACCTGATAATTATGAAAGCTACAATTGCTGATCTCCTTCCAAAAAATGCTAGTTGCTTGGTTGTCTCTGGTTTCAATACTTACTGAGTCACTGACCCAGATGAATGAACCAAACAATGTTATAGCAAAATTAGAACTCCTGAACTGCATGCTTGTTCCTGACCTTGCAGAAGGGGAAATTTGTAATGACAGCTTACATAATACTTCAGTACAGGTTTCTTTCAAGGAAGCATTATACACTATTTCTCCTAAGTAATTATTAGCTTGCAATTGTGTGTACTCGAAAATATTTTTTCATTAGAAATTGTGGTGTAACCTAACAAAAAAGCAAAAGGAAAACTATTTATATGGATGGAAAACCTAGATGAAGAACAAGTTAGAAGATTAGACTGGTGGTATAATGTATTCATATGCAAATAGCTTTCAAACAAACTTGAATCAGATCAATTAAATCAAGCACTTGAACAATTAATGAACCTCTCATCAGGCAAATTAATTACAATTTCCTTTCATCGCTCAAAGTAATTGTATACAAAGAAATGAGGTTCAAAGAGACAAATGCATTATATGTTTTAGATGTGCTTTGATCATTTGATATTTTTTGATATTTAATGGAAGAAGATTATGGATTTATGTATGGATTTATTGTAAAACAGATACATTTTTTCCAAACAGATATATGTACAGCATATATTGAGAGGTAATGATTTCTTGCAGTCTTTGGCCCAATTAAAAAAAATAAATAAATTAAAAGGCAAAAACATGGCAGGCACACTAACTAATTGAAAATATCAGTACAAGATGAGTGACACAATTACTGGACAAGCCAATTTAACTCTGCCCTGCTGAGATACCTATACTTATCCATTTAGACAGAATAGGACTGTATCAATTAGTAAGCTTGAGAAGCACATCTTTAGATGGGTAATCCTGATGAGTACAGGAATGATGCCATTATTTGATCATTTTCAACTATTTAATAATGATCAGTATTGAAATATTCACAACTTCCGTTATAAAATTTGTAAACATTTATAAGAAATCCAGCAGAGTATTGAGTTTATTTCTTTTAATAAGTGTATATTTTCCCACACTTTGCACTGATATTTACTTAGAACTTCACAAATCAAAACTCCAATGTCATTTTAAATATTGAATATTTATTACAGGTACTTATATAGCACCATTAATTTAAGCAATGCTTTACACATATATTGTACATTCACATCAGTTCCTGTCCTCAAGGAGCATACAATCTAACGTCCCTAAGTCACATTTACACATACACATACTAGGGCCAATTTAGACAGGAGCCAATTTACCTACCAGCATGTTTTTGGAGTTTGGGAGAAAACCTACACAGGCACAGGGAGAACACGCAAAAACTACCAGTAGTGCTGATGACCCTAGTGTTGCTAGGGGAAGTGCTAACCACTTAGTCACTGTACTGATAGGTAGGAATTTGGGTTAGCCCTACAATGGATTTGCTGCCTGTTCGAGATTTGTGGATACGGCAAACTAATGTAGGAATTCAGCAGAGCAGAGTGGGTTCCCAGTAGCCATTTGATAGTGTGTGTTGGAGAAATTTATTGAGATCTCACAGTCTGTGTAGGGGGAGTTAGTTGCTATAGATTGTTAGTCTGTGCTCTATTGTGATAAATTACTGTAAATTGCTGTGTGGTGGACTACATATTCTTACAAAACCCCTCATGTTCATAGTTCATAGAACCAATGGTCTTTTTCAAAACTATCCTTTTCTGTGTGTCAGCAACAAATGTATGTGCTGTTTAGCTGCTTCCCCCACCCCACCTTCATTCTTGTTTTCAGTTTTTCTATGTGTCTTATATATATTTATTTCCCCTATTGACATTACATTTAGGCAATCCCTCTTTATTAAAATGCAAGTAAGACCTAAAGGTAGGTGCAGAGCTTGCACAAATGAAACAAAAGTAGTAGGGGGTGAGCATGCTCTGCCGGACAAAATGGTGAATGGGATGCACTATTCAGAGGCAGGGAGTCACTTGCCCTTTGTTTGACAATAGCTTGTCTATTAGCTTTAAAAAAAAGCCTGAATTTTGTATCAAGATTTTCACCACTGACCTTAATTTGTTTAATTGTTAAGTTTGGGTTTTGTGGATTTTAGGCAGGATTTAATGAACTCCCTGCAAATCGATTCCAAGCGGGATTGGTCATACATTTGTAGCATTTGTCCATGATAGCTTTTGAAAACTGAATGCAACAAAAAAAAATAAATGGCTCCAAGAAATAACCTTTTTTATAGTTACCATATGTTCTTAACTATTTATTGAACTATACTATTTATTGAACTATTCTGTCTTTTGGTTTGTTAGCTACTGACTTATGGTCATTCTTACCTGTTCTAGTGGCACAATTAGTACATATGCTGGACATGCTATACTTTGTTACTACCAGTTTGATCAAATTGGATTTATATTATGTGGCATGCAGCTGGCACTTACTCCTCCTGCAGTATGATAATAGTATCAAAAGTAAAAACTGGAGAACATTTTTAAAGTGTGGTAAAAATGTGCATAGAGCAGCTGAATGTACTGCATACTGTGGGGTGCATCTATTCAAAATGTAATACCCCAGGAAGTCTTGAAAGGTTTAAGCATGTGCAGTTAATTTAATAATTTGGAACTATAATGTACACATCCTCATCATCAAAAGTACCTGAAAGGAAAGTCTGTTGTATGTGTCCAGGGAGTATTAGGAAATTAAATGAGCTCTTACAATATATCAATGTGCATATATGCAATCTTTTAGATCAAATTATAACCATTAATCAAAAGGTTTAAAATTACATTCCCATTAATTTTGGATAAAGGTGTTCAGAGAATATACAAACCACTCAAACCATCTATTGATGGGCTTAGAGATATAATATGTGTAAAAAATTCTAAAGATGTATTGAGCTGTTAGCTAAAAACTGTGATACCAATTTGTGACAAATATAAAACAAAAAGCAGCGCTACAAATATAAATGCATATAATCAGCATTAGCAAAAGTGCATGTACTCATCAAAATTTTACAAGGTGCTACCAATACAAAACAACAAATAATAATTCATAAATCCCTCAATGTTAGCAACCATAGTTACATAGTTACATAGTTACATAGTAGGTGAGGTTGAAAAAAGACACAAGTCCATCAAGTCCAACCTATGTGTGTGATTATGTGTCAGTATTACATTATATATCCCTGTATGTTGCGGTAATAGTTTCTTGAAGCTATCAATGCTCCCTGCTGAGACCGCCGCCTGTGGAAGGGAATTCCACATCCTTGCCACTCTTATGCCCCGTACACACGGTCGGACATTGATCGGACATTCCGACAACAAAATCCTCGGATTTTTTCCTACGGATGTTGGCTCAAACTTGTTTTGCCTACACACGGTCGCACAAAGTTGTCGGAATTTCCGATCGCCAAGAACGCGGTGACGTCAATCACGTACGACGAGACTAGAAAAGGCCGGTTCAGAACCAAGCGCGGCACCCTTTGGGCTCCTTTTGCTAATCTCGTGTTAGTAAAAGTTTGGTGAGAGACGATTCGCGCTTTTTCAGACTCGTGGCTTTCAGATCGTTTTCTGTCATTCAGTTTGTGCTTGTGGGTTTGTATCTGCTCTTCAGTGCATGCAGTCAGTTCGTATCGGAGTTTTCTGTGCGATCTTGTCCGCTCGTTGCTGTTTTTCAGGTCGCTCTTCACAGGCCTTGCTGTTCTTCAGTGCGTTCTGTTACTTCGTTCTGAGCAGCCGACCGTTTTCTAGCCATGTTTCGTATGCGTACTCCTCGTACAGTTCGTGCTGTGCGGGTGCTTGGTGTTGGGGTCCTGACCTTGACACAAGTCCAGTCCATGAACAGGGTGGGGAGGAGTTCATGGACCAAGAATTGGTTGCTTCAGCGTGACCAGTTCTGTCATATGCCTTTGCTCCGTGAGATCCGTGAGAATAATCCTGGTGATTTCAGGAATTTTCTCAGGATGACGGACCCCGTGTTTCACCGTTTGTTGGCTTCGCTGACCCCCTATATCAGCAGGCAGGATACCTGCATGAGGCAAGCCATCACTCCGGAGCAGAGGTTGGTTGCTACCTTGCGGTATTTGGCCACAGGGAGAAGCCTGCAGGACCTCAAGTTCTCGACAGGCATCTCCCCCCAGGCTCTTCTTTGTGGACATTTACTGCTTGTGTTTGTTTTAGCTGACCCTGACAGAAATGTGTGGAGTCCAGAAAATGGCGTGATTGTGTAACCTTATACAAAGCACTGTTGGCTGTTATTTACTAAATGCAAAGACACTTTTCACTACAAGTGCACTTGCAACTGCACTGAAACTGCACTTGTAGTGCAAAGTGGATTTGCCCTTAGGAAATTACCCCCATTTTCTCATAAAACAACAATTACATCACCCCAAAAGTGTTGTAGCATTGAGACAATAATCCACACATTCTTGATGAACAATCTTTTTAATACCAGCACAATCACATGTGCATTTACCAAAGGTTTTTCTGACAAACCGACATGTTTGTTGTATAACATATTTTGTGGTGTCATTATCCAAAATCAAAATGTGCATTTTATAGAAAACAGGCCTGTGTAAAACCCACAAGAAAGACACAAATCTTGATCTTACAAAGTTCACATTTGGTAGAACTTGAAGGCAATATCAGACATGAGTATTTAGGAACTGTGTTTGATATTGCGTTCAGATGGGGGGAAATCACCCCTGGAAAAGCCAAATTTGGAAGATGCACACAAATTTCACAATGTCAACATGTGCTATCTGCCATCACGGGGGATCAAGGGACGTGTTTTGGGGGAGAAAGCCCTTCCTCACCGCTACTTTATTATTGAGGAAGGGGTTGCACCCCCAAAACGCGTCCATTGATCTCCCGTGATGGCAGATAGCACACGTTGGCACACTGTGTGCATCCTCCAAATTTGGCTTTGGGAAAAATCACAAAAACATTTCGCACATTGTAGCAGACAAAAGAAGAAAGTGATTTGGAGGGGCTTTAAACTCTCCCCAAAACATCAATGATGTTTTTATATTTTGGAATAACATCATGTTGATGTTTTGCTGGATGTTTTCCAATTGTAAATTACACCCCATGATCTCCCCGATCAGGATCTGGGCACTTTCGGATGTGAAAGGATCTGGATCCACAACCTCACGATCACCTAAAAAGAAAGGAAAACCAAAATAAATTAGGTCTAAAAAAAATGCCGCCATCCATCTCTTATCTGAGCCTGTGGTCGCAGACACTCACCTGTTGTGGTGACTAGTTCCACCACGTCTTCTTCCTCCTGCTCATCTTGTCTTTGTGGGATTTCCCCTTCTTCCAGAGCGGGGGGGGCTCTGGTCTCCTCGGATGAGGGGTGTCCTCCGAGTCTTTTCTCCCCTATGTAAAACAAAAATGGTATACTTAGCACACAGATATTTAATGTCAGAACTATAAAGATGAAACATTGCTTGGAAGTGGGGTACAATTATCTATTTTAGCAGAGTTCCAAGATGTAGCTTTTTTAGTGTCCTTTGTCAAGCTGCAATACTTTACCTATTTGGTACAAGCTTCACAGATGTAGCCCCCCCTATAGTATACACTGGAGCACCTGTGTGGCCCCCCTAATAAAAAGGGTGTTCTGGGGTCCCACACTAGTGCTCCAGTGTCCAGATGTGAAAACAGCTGCTCAGTGTCCTCTCCTTACACACAATCTAGTTTGCATTTCATTCTAGTAACAAAGCCATCTACACAACCCAATTCTTTGAAGACAAGTATAGGGCGTCAAAATGGTAGCCAAATGCATATGGGCTAAACAATGGTATTTTATATTTGCAAAGAAAAATGTGTGATCCGAACGAATAATGTGCCCATGAACATGAAAGTTGCCATTTTAAACTGTACAACAGTTCCTAAAAGCACATGGAGCAGCACGAACGTAATAAACACAAGAACAATAGGAACACAGCACAACTACTTACTTTTTTGCAGCACTCTCCGGATCTTTCTGTACTGCTCATGTTCTCGTAATTTCAGGTCCGACCACCGCTTCCTGAGCTGATCTTTCGATCGTCGTACCCCGAATTTCCGTTGCAGACTCCTGACCACATTCGCCATGATCTTGGCCTTTCGGACATTGTGGTTGGGGTAAGGCCCATACTTTCCATCATAGTCGGCCCTCTTCAGGATGTCCACCATTTCCAACATCTCCCCAAAGGACATATTTGAGTCCTTCAATCTCCTTCTGGATCGGGACGTTTCAGGCTCCGGCCTTTCCTCCTCCTCCTCGTTCCTGTACTTAGCACTATCCTGCTGTCTCTCCGCCATGTGCTCTTCCTCCACTGCGCCGAACGAAAAGGGGCGGGGAATAGAATAGAAAGAACGTCAGGGGCGGGCGGAGTTATACGCATGCGCAGTGTGTATAAATCGTAACGTGCGCGTCTTACGTACGATCTGTGAGCGGAGGAAGGAGCATCGGAGACGCCGATCGTGCTAACGAAGGTAGGATCTAAACTTGGGCCTATACTGCTTCGAAATTGAAGCCTATATTGTAACAAGATTAGGGGAGTTTGGCCTGACATTAGGGTTTGTCTTGTGTTGTGTCTTGCAGAGAAAATGGATGGGTTCAACTACCACAATTTCCTGCCCCTGTTTATTGACAAGTACAGGGAGCTGCCCTGTCTGTGGCAGGTCAGACACCCCCACTATAACCATAAACAGAAGAGGCAGGCAACGCTGGAGAAACTGCTGGAGTTGGTGAAGCCGGTGGTCCCCACAGCAACCATCCCTTATTTAAAAGCTAAAATTGGTGGCCTAAGGAGCACTTATCTTAGGGAGCGCAAGAAGGTCACAGATTCCCAGAGGTCCGGAGCTGCAGAAGATGACGTTTATGTCCCCAGGCTCTGGTACTATGAGAGACTGCTATTTCTGTCAGACCACACTGAAGTCAGGGAATCCCTCTCCACTCTTCCTTCCACGCTTCCTTCCACCCCAGCTGAGGCTTCTGATGTCCAACCTGGGCCTTCCAGCCAGGAAGAAGTGGAGGAGCCCAGCTGGAGTCAGGTATAGCATTCTTCTACTGATTTCTGGGCAATAAAGAAATGATGTTTACTAGATGTTATTATTGATCACTAATTGCTGCTTAAAAAAAGTGTTTTACATATCAATAGACAGTAGTGGGCAAAAATAATTGGGACAAGAATGCAAAATGCTGGGCTCAGAATGATAGTCTGTTATATTTGTTAACATTGAATTTGCAGCAGTCAGGAGGTGAAAATTGTGTGTGATTGATGAAAACAATACTAAAACTATGTCCCTTTTTCATACACAGGAAGACCTCAGCCAGGAGGAGGCTGTGGAATGTGGCAGTCAGGAGGAGGCGGGGATTAGTGGCAGCCAGGAGGAGGCGGGGATTAGTGGCAGCCAGGAGGAGGCGGGGCTAAGTGGCAGCCAAGAGAAGCCTGGGACAAGTCGCAGCCTGACTGAGTCTCAGGTCCCTCCCCTCCGCCTGCCATATAAAAGGGCCAGGAAGACCACTCCCAGTCCTGTGCAGGATTCAGCGTACAGGCTGATCCAGGAGGCTTCGGCGTCCCTCAGAGCCTTCCCCAGTCCTGAAGAGGCATTTGCCTGCATGGCTGGCACCAAATTGCTGGGCATGCAGGAGGGCCAACGCAAGATCTCTGAGGACCTGATTTATAAAGTCCTTCAGAAGGGGGAGAGTGGGGAACTGACACACAAGACGGATGTCATGGAGAGGGACGATCCTCCTCCTCCTCCTCCTACTCCTGCTGCCACAACTCCACCACCACAGCCAAAGGCTGGAAGGAAGCGTGGAAAGAAGACCTGAGAGTGATGACCTGGGTTCAGTCTGGTCTGACAGAAGATGCAGTCTCTCGTATGACCACAGCCTGGGGACGCAGATGTCATCTGCTGCTTTCCGGATCTCTGGGACTTCTGGACCAGACTGCACTCCCTTAGATATGGACTCCTCAGGCCACCAATTTTGCTTTTAAATAATTGATGTCTGCCCTGGGAGTCCAAGGCTTCGCCAACTTCTGCAGTTTCTCCAGCGTTGCCTCCCTCTTTGTTTATAGTTGTGACCCCTTAATAAAATATTTTTAGGTAAATTCTACTCTCCTGTGTGTGTTTTCATCCAAAAAGGACAGTTTGTTGGTGAGTATTCAGGTACATTTCTAAAGTACAATGTGAAATTAACAAGGGACAACAACACCAAACAATCTCCTCCTACAGATTAAATAGAACAACATATCAATGGTGTTGTGGGAACTTGTCACAAAAAACACACAAACATTTTCGGGAGTACAAATCAAAATCAAAAAAAAAAAAAAATATGTTGTCAGATGTGAGAAATCAAAATATATTGAGGGAATCCCGATAAATAGTAACGAAAGAAGTTTGTGAGAAGTGTGTGTGAATATGAGCATCCAAACGACTTAATTCTTGTCACATTATAAAGAAGAAGAGAGTGCGCTGTATTAAACCATTTTTTACATTGCAGCGTGACGAAAGTGCTATCCATTACGAACGCTAAGTTTACCAGAACGAGCTGTCCCGTGTCGGAATTTCTTCTGAGCATGCGTGGCACTTTGTGTTTCGGAACAGGCCACACACGTTCGGAATTGACGCGATCGGATTTTGTTGTCGGAAAATTTTATCTCCTGCTGTCCAACTTTGTGTGTCGGAAAATCCGATGGAAAATGTCCGATGGCGCCCACACACGTCGGAATTTCCGACAACACGCTCCGATCGGACATTGTCCATCAGAAAATCCGACCGTGTGTACGGGGCATTACAGTAAAGAACCCTCTACGTAGTTTAAGGTTAAACCTCTTTTCTTCTAATTGTAATGAGTGGCCAGGAGTCTTATTAAACTCTCTTCTGCGAAAAAGTTTTATCCCTATTGTGGGGTCACCAGTACAGTATTTGTAAATTGAAATCATATCCCCTCTCAAGCGTCTCTTCTCCAGAGAGAATAAGTTCAGTGCTTGCAACCTTTCCTCATAACTAAGATCCTCCAGACCCTTTATTAGCTTTGTTGACCTTCTTTGTACTCGCTCCATTTCCAGTACATCCTTCCTGAGTACTGGTGCCCAGAACTCCAGGTGCGGCCGGACCAGAGCCTTGTAGAGTGGGAGAATTATCATTTTATCTCTTGCGTTGATCCCCCTTTTAATGCATGCCAATATTCTGTTTGCTTTATTAGCAGCAATCATAAGATGCAAAAGTGCAATCACTATGAATCATCAAAGCCAAAATGCATGCAACCATTCATCCACTAATAAAGTGCAAAGGAATGTGAAAAAAATCAAAAAAGTGCAAAAAAAGTGCATATAAATACATGTATCTGAAATTCATCAAACATTAAATGAATGGATATAGTCTATAAGAGAAAGGAGTCCCATCTTAAGACATCCAAAGTGTAAGATGCTCCAGGAAATGTCATCTGTGCAAATAGAAAAGTAAACTCCACCACCTGATAGTAGTAGTTACCCTGAGCCTCTTACCAGAACAGTTGGGCCAAAAGTTATCGGGGCCAAAAGCGCATTGAATGTGAGTCACAGGTACTTCCACTGGGGAGAGCTGATCGCCACCCAGCAGATAATGGTGTTATAAGACCAAAAAAAATGTATATATATTGGGGGCCTCAAATCCCAGTAGACGCCTATTCAGGTGAAACGCATCAGACAAGGAGCTATCAGTGTGGCGTTTTAGAGCACAGACCCTACTGCAGGCAGCCATGCTCACACTATTGTGCAATTTTATCAAATTTTTTGTAAGTGCAACTTTTTATTAAAAATTTAATACTAAAAATGTAATTCAATACTAGTATTTAATATATTCAATAATATGAGCTTTTTTCTACCTTTCAAACACGCTTATTTTTGAGGACTATAAGCCGTGTCTAATGTGAATCCCAGTGACTGATCATAACTAGCTGAATTACCCTGGTGGGGACACACACACAAAGATCCTGTTGGAATTTCTTCAGCAGCAGGGGGAGTTGGTGTTCAGCCTGAATTCCAGCAAGTGATCATTAACAGCTGATTTCCCATTGTGTAGACAAGCGCATATAGATCGTTTTAGGATCTTCGGATCTGGTAAGCTGCCATCTATTTACACCCTGTTACAAATTATTATGCAAATTCTATTTCAGTGTCACAAAGATTAAATATTTTGTTTTTCAGTTTAACTCATGGATGGCATTGTGTCTCAGGGCTCTTTTGATCACTGAAAACAATCTCGGACACCTGTGATAATTAGATTGCCAGGTGAGCCCCATTAAAGGAAAAACTATTAAAGGAGGGTGTTCCACATTATTAAGCAGAGCACAATTTTCAAACAATATGGGCAAGAAAAAGGATCTCTTTGCTGCCGAAAAGAGTGAAATAGTTCAATACCTTGGACGAGGTATGAAAACATTAGATATTTCACGAAAACGTAAGCGTGATCATCGCACTATTAAGAGATTTGTGGCTGATTCAGAGCAAAGATGTATTTCGTGCAGATAAAGGCACATTGAGGAAGATTTCTGCCATATCCATGCATCGGATCAAGAGAGCAGCTGCTAAAACACCATTACATAGCAGAAAGAAGAGAAGAGGATGAAGAAGAAGATGAAGAGAAGAGCGGGAGCCTCCCCTCATGCCATGGGTGCGGAGCGGCCCGAGGAGAAGAAGATAGAAGACGCCGCGGAGGAGATGCTGGACGAGAACGCCGGAGGAAGAACCAGAAGAGCCAGAAGAACCAGAAGAAGATGAAGGAAGAAAGAAGAAGCATTTAAATAAAGGAATTGCCAAAAACTGTCTCTTGTCATTTTTAATATTATTGACAGTTTTTTAGTGAAATGGTAGGGGTAAGTACCCTCTTACCATTTCACACAGGGGGGGCCGGGATCTGGGGGTCCCCTTGTTAAAGGGGGCTTCCAGATTCCAATAAGCCCCCCGCCCGCAGACCCCCACAACCACCGGCCAGGGTTGTGGGGATGAGGCCCTTGTCCTCATCAACATGGGGACAAGGTGTTTTGGGGGGCTACCCCAAAGCACCCTCCCAATGTTGAGGGCATGTGGCCTGGTACGGTCAAGGAGGGGGGCTTCACTCTCGTCCCCCCCTCTTTTCCTGCGGCCTGCCAGGTTACGTGCTCGGATAAGGGTCTGGTATGGATCTTTGGGGGGACCCCACGCCGTTTTTTTTTTTTTTTTTGGCACGGGGTTCCCCTTAAAATCCATACCAGACCTGAAGGGTCTGGTATGTAATTTAGGGGGAACCCCACGTCATTTTTTTTTTAACTTTGGCCGGGGTTCCCCTTAATATCCATACCAGACCTGAAGGTTCTTGTATGGAATGTAGGGGGTCTCCCACGTCATTTTTTTTTTTTTAAATTTTGGTTCAGGGTTTCCCTGTGGGGAATTCCCATGCCGTTTTTATCAATGAACTTCTATGTGTATTGTCAGCAATGCAATAGCCGCGGGTAGTTTTAAATGGCTTTTTTTCCTTCGAAATGTCATTTTGCTGTCAGACTGTTCTAAACACAGGAAACATGCGCCCCTTTACAGGCATACTATAGACACCCCCCAGGTACGAAATTTAAAGGGATATTACACTTTTATTGTTTGACTTTAAGCATTATTAAAATCACTGCTCCTGAAAAAACGGCCGTTTTTAAAACTTTTTTTTGCATTGATCCATGTCCCCTGGGGCAGGACCCAGGTCCCCAAACACTTTTTATGACAATAACTTGCATATAAGCCTTTAAAATTAGCACTTTTGATTTTTCCCATAGACTTTTAAAGGGTGTTCCGAGGCATTCGAATTTGCCGCGAACACCCCAAATTGTTCGCTGTTCGGCGAACTTGCGAACAGCCAATGTTCGAGTCGAACATGAGTTCGACTCGAACTCGAAGCTCATCCCTACTTCTAACCAGAAACTGGAAAACACATAACGTCTCCACTATACTAGACATGATTACTCTGGTTCACTCACACTACACCTACGAATTTATAGGATCAAGAGGTTCTGCATCACATCACAACATCCGAACAAAATGGATCCAATGGCAAAACTGGTATAATAGAAGAATAGCATAATTTTCCCTTCACAAAACTATACTTCTGAAATGATATACACACAAATTAACAACCTAATACAAGCACAATTCGAATAATACTCTCAACATTCTCTCTCTGTCTTTTCCTCTCCCTCTCTTCTTACCCCTATTATCCTACTCACCTCCCTTCTCAAAAAAGATCCTCCATTACGCTCTTGTTATTATAACATCATCCCAGTTTTATACAATGCAACATATGTAATAATGTTCTTAAATGCTCTTAAATGACTAAAACATGATACAATGTCATTAGATGCACTGTTAATATGTATTATATTACTGTCAACCTGAAAAATTTAATAAAAATCTATTTTGAAAAAAAAAAAAGGGGTCCTATGTTAAAATGTAACGTGACCTGTTAAAATGTTTAAAAAGTTAAAATGTTGTTCAAAGTTTGATTGAAATAGCTTTTGATTTCAGTAAATATGCTGGAAACACAACAAATGACAATTTTCAGTTCTTTACAACCTATAAAGTGTTTTGAAACTTACTGTGCGTAATAATTTGGAACAGTGCATTGTAAGTTTTTAATTTTATAAAAAAAAGAGTTATCATTAGGAGGTTTGTTCAATAATATTTGAATTTTACTCTTAACCTGGAGCCACCCGGCGGCTCCCCCACTCACGGAGCCGCCCAGTGGCTCTCTCAGTCACGGAGCCGCCCGGCTCCTCCTTCACTCACGGAGCCGCCCGGGTCCTCCTTCACTCACGGAGCCGCCCGGCTCCTCCTTCACTCACAGAGCCGCTCAGCGGCTCTCTCAGTCACTGAGCCGCCCGGCTCCTCCTTCACTCACGGAGCCGCTCAGCGGCTCTCTCAGTCACAGAGCCGCCCGGCACCTCCTTCACTCACGGAGCCGCCCGGCTCCTTCTTCATTCACGGAGCTGCCCGGCGGCTCTTTCACTCACGGAGCCGCCTGGCGGCTCTCTCACTAATGGAGCCACCCACCGGCGGGCTCTCTCTCACACCCTGCTCTCACAGTCACCCGCATTTCTCGGAGGGGGCAATTGCCCCGTTGCCCCCCCTGGATCCGCCCCTGTCACAGGATCCAGGTACAGTTACTTACCTTGTCCCCAGGATCCTGCAATGTCTCCCCCTGTGTGTGCGAGCCATCCTCCGCTTGATTCATCACAGCGCCAAGCTCTGTTCCCTGCGAGCATTGCGACGCACAGGGATAGAGCACGGCGCCAAATTCAAAAAGTGAAACACACACTATACATACAGTACACTGTAATCTTACAGATTACATTACTGTATTCAATTATTTCACCTCTCTTTTGTCCCTAGTGGTTTTTCCAGTGCCCTGCATGCAGTTTTATATTATTAATACTGTTCTTTCTGCCTGGGAACTGGAGATTGTCCATAGCAACCAAAACCCTCCCTTTACATCAAAAGCAGTTTTAGACCAGCTAGAAAACAGCTATAATAAATTAGAACACTTGCAGATATTGAGCGATAATGATTCGTAGGGAAATCCATCATCAAACACTGAAAGTAATGACAACGAAAATCTTGCAACTGAGCAAATTTCAGTGTTTTTAATTTGATTACATTATTGAATAATTTGTATTATAATTATTATTATTATTATTATTATTATTATTTGTTTTAATTATTTATAGTTATTTATTATATTATAATTTATGATTTTGTGTTTCAAACTTTATCATACCCGGGCTGTCTACTAGACTCTTGTTTTTTGATTTAAGTGTGTTATTCTTAAGAATTACAGGCCTACAATATAAAACACCAAATTTCCATGCAAAACATTGTACCGCTTTGAGCATCAAAAATCTGAAATAATCATACCACCAGGGAGGTTAATAAACACATTTGAAGATATGTAACATAAACATCCTCAAAGGGTTTGTAAATCACAATACTGTCAATAAATAGTTACGGGGTTAAGTTATTTTGCAACGTGTTTCTCACATGGCTTCATAAGGAGTTCTGAGGTACTGTTGAACAAGTTAATATAAACACATTGGGATTCATTTACTAAAACTGGAAAGTGCAAAATCTGGTGCAACTGTGCATGGTAGCCAATAAGCTTCTAACTTCAGCTTGTTCAGTTAAGCTTTGTGAATTGAACCTGGAAGCTGATTGGTTCCTATGCAGAGCTGCACCAGAGTTTGAACTCTCCAGTTTCAGTAAATAAACCCCATTCAGTCATGGTATAAAACTATAGTAACAAATTAACATATTTGCAAGTGACTAAGTCTAAATATCAGCATTATATAGAATATAAAAACTACAATCCATATATATTGTTGTTATAAGCAATACCTGATAACAATTACTATAAATACATTGGACATCTTGTGAATGCTACAACCCTCAAACCGCCCAAAATCAACCACATCACTGTCATGGAGAGAAAGGAGCTTCAAATGGGGGGGGGGGGGGGGGGGCACAGAAAAGATGAAAACAAGGGGGAAAACATAGGAGAATATAAATAAAGTGATAATATATCCCAAATTTAGTAACATTTAGACTATAATGTTTGAGAAAATGTGATTATTCAAGGTCATTTTGCACAGAGCAGCCCCAGTCCTCCTCTTCTTAGTTCCCATGTTGGTGCTCCTGGCCCCTCCCCTGCATCTGCTCCTGGCTCCTCCCCCTGTCAAATGCCCCCATAGCAAGCCATTAGCTAGCTTGAGATCGGGCTCAGGTAAGAATGTCAGGGGGGGGGCTGTTTGGGAGTAGCATGCTGAAGGTTTTTTACCTTAATGCAGAGAATGCATTAAAGTAAAAAAAAAAAATGTTGCCTTAAAAATCACTCTAAGCAGCCACTTCTTCCATTTTCTAGTTATGGATTCTAATAACCCTGAAAACTAACCAAACTCAGTTGTTTTTTTTTATGGCCATGATTTTCTATTGCTTTACTGTATATTAAGTTTCAGATCATTCAGTGATGTACAAAATGTTCAATAGTTCAAACATTGGGGTTGATTTGCTAAAACTGGAGAGTGCAAAAAATCTGGTGTAGCTCTGCATGGTAACCAATCAGCTTCTAACATCAGCTTGTTCAATTAAGTTTTGACAAAAAAACCTGGAAGCTGGAAGCACCAGATTTGGCACTCTTCAGTTTTAGTAAATCAACCCCACTTTTACAGGAATGTACAACATACTGTATTGTATCTCCCATTCCATTATAATTTTGCATTGAGGTTGTAAATTACCATACTCATGGTAGGTTATACATAATAGCAAAAAAATATATAAAGTGTGGCGCTAATAGTAGCAATATATGAAGCTAAGCATTGGGTAATATCACACAATGCAATAGTGAAACAGAAATAACACGTGAACACAAATGGCAGTGACTAATAGACAAAGATAATAAGTAAATATATGTGTTCAATACAAATGTTAAATATATTCTAAAGCAATAAGAGAGATGTGCAATGACAGTGCATGAACAATTGTCTAGTGTAAAGTCCAAAACAACAAAAAGAACCCTGACAGCGGTGCATGAACAGTTTTTGGCAGGTGTTTTCTTATATATGTAGAAAAGCTTTCAATCCAATAGCCTGGTAGGTACATAAACCATAGGGGACCCGAGGTGCACGGAAGTTCGGAAACAGTGCCAGGACCATCACCAGAAGTTGTGGAGGCTTACCGGAAGGTATGGCCTGAAATGGCGTATGCCATACAGGTCAAAAGGGCTTATTGACCAACAGGTCTAGATGTATTATCCGGTCCGAGGTTATCGTCACACAAACCATGGGAGGGAAAAGTCGGTCAACACGATTTCCACATTGGTAGGTATGCCACAGTAGACCATGCGGAAGATTCGTATTACATGTGAGGAATAAAAACACTCACATAGTGTAATAACGTAAAACTTGGATTTATTTAAAAATAAACAGATAAAAAACAGACTCACATTTTTTGCAGATAAAATTAGCGTTTCAATCGTGTAGCGGTAGCTGTGGGTTGATCCCTCACAGCTACCGCTACACGATTGAAACGCTAATTTTATCTGCAAAAAATGTGAGTCTGTTTTTTATCTGTTTATTTTTAAATAAATCCAAGTTTTACGTTATTACACTATGTGAGTGTTTTTATTCCTCACATGTAATACGAATCTTCCGCATGGTCTACTGTGGCATACCTACCAATGTGGAAATCGTGTTGACCGACTTTTCCCTCCCATGGTTTGTGTGACGATAACCTCGGACCGGATAATACATCTAGACCTGTTGGTCAATAAGCCCTTTTGACCTGTATGGCATACGCCATTTCAGGCCATACCTTCCGGTAAGCCTCCACAACTTCTGGTGATGGTCCTGGCACTGTTTCCGAACTTCCGTGCACCTCGGGTCCCCTATGGTTTATGTACCTACCAGGCTATTGGATTGAAAGCTTTTCTACATATATAAGAAAACACCTGCCAAAAACTGTTCATGCACCGCTGTCAGGGTTCTTTTTGTTGTTTTGGACTTTACACTAGACAATTGTTCATGCACTGTCATTGCACATCTCTCTTATTGCTTTAGAATATATTTAACATTTGTATTGAACACATATATTTACTTATTATCTTTGTCTATTAGTCACTGCCATTTGTGTTCACGTGTTATTTCTGTTTCACTATTGCATTGTGTGATATTACCCAATGCTTAGCTTCATATATTGCTACTATTAGCGCCACACTTTATATATTTTTTTGCTGTTATTTCTGCCCTTGAGTCTATGGGTGTGTTGGCTGCTTTTCCAGTTTGTTTTTAGCGCAGCGCTGTACCACATCTACAAATATTTTTTCAAGGTTATACATAATAGTCAAGAACATATTATGTAATTATTTTTTTTTTTTATTATTTTTATAAAAGATTTTATTAATATTCAATTCTACATATACAGTCTCTCACAAAAGTGAGTACACCCCTCACATTTTTGTAAACATTTTATTATATCTTTTCATGTGACAACACTGAAGAAATGACACTTTGCTACAATGTAAAGTAGTGAGTGTACAGCTTGTATAACAGTGTATACAGTGCTGTCCCCTCAAAATAACTCTACACACAGCCATTAATGTCTAAACCACTGGCAACAAAGTGAGTACACCCCTAAGTGAAAATGTCCAAATTGGGCCCAAAGTGTCCATATTTTGTGTGGCCACCATTATTTTTCAGCACTGCCTTAACCTTCTTGGGCATAGAGTTCACCAGAGCTTCACAGGTTGTCACTTGAGTCCTCTTCCACTGCTCCATGACGACATCACAGAGCTGGTGGATGATAGAGACCTTGTGCTCCTCCACCTTCCATTTGAGGATGCCCCACAGATGCTCAATAGGGTTTAGGTCTGGAGACATGCTTGACCAGTCCATCACCTTTACCCTCAGCTTCGTTAGCATGGCAGTGGTCGTCTTGGAGGTGTGTTTGGGGTCGTTATCATGTTGGAATACTGTCCTGTGCCCAGTCTCCGAAGGGAGGGGATCATGCTTTGCTTCAGTTTGTCACAGTACGTTGGCATTCATGGCTCCCTCAATGAACTGTCGCTCCCCAGTGCCAATAGCACTCATGCAGCCCCAGACCATGACACTCCCACCACCATGCTTGACTGTAGGCAAGACACACTTGTCTTTGCGCTCCTCACCTAGTTGCCACCACACATGCTTGACACCATCTGAACCAAATAAGTTTATCTTGGTCTCATAGTTACATAGTAGGTGAGGTTGAAAAAAGACACAAGTCCAACCTATGTGTGTGATTTTATGTCAGTATTACCTTGTATATCCATGTATGTTGTGGTCGTTCAGGTGCTTATCTAATAGTTTCTTGAAACTATCGATGCTCCCCGTTAAGACCACCACCTGTGAAAGGGAATTCCACATCCTTGCCGCTCTTACAGTAAAGAACACTCTACGTCAGGGGTCTCAAACTGGCGGCCCTCCAGATGTTGCAAAACTACAAGTCCCATCATGCCTCTGCCTGTGGGAGTCATGCTTGTAACTGTCAGCCTTGCAATGCCTCATGGGACTTGTAGTTTTGCAACAGCTGGAGGGCCACCAGTTTGAGACCCCTGCTCTACGTAGTTTAAGGTTAAAAATCTTTTCTCCTAATTTTAATGAGTGGCCACGAGTCTTGTTAAACTCCCTTCCGCCAAAAATTTGTTCCCTATTGTGGGGTCACCAGTACGGTTTTAGTAAATTGAAATCATAAACATAAACATCAGACCACAGGACATGGTTCCAGTAATCCATGTCCTTAGTCTGCTTGTCTTCAGCAAACTGTTTGTGGGCTTTCCTGTGCATCATCTTTAGAAGAGGCTTCCTTCTGGGATGACAGCCATGCATACCAATTTGATGCAGTGTGCGGCATATGGTCTGAGCACTGACAGGCTGGCCCCCACCCCTTCAACCTCTGCAGCAATGCTGGCAGCACTCATATGTCTATTTCCCAAAGACAACCTCTGGATATAACGCTGAGCACGTGCGCTCAACTTCTTTGGTCGACCATGGTGAGGCCTGTTCTGAGTGGAACCTGTCCTGTTAAACTGCTGTATGGTCTTGGTCACCATGCTGCAGCTCAGTTTTAGGGTCTTGGCAGACTTCTTATAGCCTAGGCCATCTTTTTGTAGAGCAACAATTCTTTTTTTCAGATCCTCAAAGAGTTTTTTGCCATGTGGTGCTGTGTTGAACTTCCAGTGACTAGTATGAGAGAGTGAGAGTGATAACACCAAATTTAAAACACCTGCTCCCTATTTACACCTGAGACCTTGTAACACTAATGAGTCACATGATATTGGGGAGGGAAAATGGCTGATTGGGCCCAATTTGAACATTTTCACTTAGGGGTGTACTCACTTTTGTTGTCAGTGGTTTAGACATTAATGGCTGTGTGTTGAGTTATTTTGAGGGAACAGCAAATTTACACTGTTATACAAGCTGTAAACACACTAATTTATAATGTAGCAAAGTGTCCAAAGTGTCATTTCTTCAGTGTTGTCACATGAGAAGATATAATAAAATATTTACAAAAATGTGAGGGGTGTACTCACTTTTGTGAGATACTCTATATGTTGAGTTGAATATTAATAAAATATTTTGTAAAAATAATAAAAAATAATAATAATTACATGCTATAATATGTTCTTCTTGACTGTTATGTATAACCTACCATGAGTATGGTAATTTACAAACTCAATGCAAAATTGTGGGATTGATTTACTAAAACTGAAGAGTGCCAAATCTGGTGCTTCCAGCTTCCAGGTTTTTTGTCAAAACTTAATTGAACAAGCTGATATTAGAAGCTGATTGGCTTTTGTGAGATACTGCTCAGCAATTAGATAGTTACAATGCATATTGAGCAAAACAGATCATAAAATATAAAGAAGAGTACGGAAATCCTACAAGTTCCAAGGAAGGCCTCACATATAAGCAATGAGTCAAACAACATAATCCGGAATGACTTGAAACTCAGAGAAATGCTGCATGCTGCAAAAAAATTACGAAAATGTCCAAACATAAAATCAAATGCAGCTGAACACACAACCTTATGCTCAATAAATTTGCACATAGAGGAGGGTGCAATACAAAGATGCAATATTGTTAGGAATGTAACCATCCTAACCAGGGCAATGCCTGGTGGCTTGATAAATTTAGAAGGTAAGCATGGGAAAGGAAACTAAAGAGAGAAAAAGATAGGAAGAGAGAAGAAAAAAGACAAGGAGAAAAGAGCAGAGGGGGAGTCCACGGGGCATGCACCAGGAATGTACTAAATCATGAGGAGCACGGGATCGAATCTGAAGGGTTGATTGTATGCAACCCACGGTTGCCAAACCCAAAGGATTTTATCATGTGTGTCTGAAAGAATACCTGTCAACTTTTTACCGTAATATCATTCATGAGTTTTTTACTGCCTCAAAACTAAGTACAGGAGTTTTCCAGGCCTTGCTATCGTTAATTTAGTTGCAGCAAAAAGATGCAAAACTAGTTAACACTCCGGCCGAAGCAATTCCTCAATCGGTTTGCAAAGGAGAGTTTTGTAGGGGTTCTTTTTGAGATTAGTATGAAATAAATTTCAGAGAAGAGTGTGGACTCTGACCCAAGACCTGCATACCTTTGGACAAGACCACCAAATGTGTTTCACAGTGCTCTCCTGGGAACATACCCAGAAGCAGAGAAGAAGAGGTTGGAATAAAACGGGCATTCTCAAGTATAAAAATGTTTTTGGAACACTTAGATAATGTCATAGTCATGATCTGGCAGTCCTCAGGATCCAGCTGTTTCCCCAATTCTTTCTCCCACTGAAGAGGATAAGGTCGCAATGGTGGTTTTTTAGAAGAGATTATTGAGGAATAAATTAATGATATCTAGCCCGGGGAGTGAAGTCTACAAAGGCGTGTAATTATTTTTTGATATGTTCCAGAAAAAAGCCAGCTTAAAAAGAAAAAAAAGCCAGCTTAAAAAGAAAAAAAAGCCTTTAATAAAGAGAGTTTAACTTGTTAAAGAAAAATATAAACGAATCATTAAAAATCTAGTTATTTTAACCTAATAGATATAAATATAGTAGAGCCAAATGCATCTATTAAAAATCTTTGGGAGAAATCTAATACTGTATGTGTGTACTAGGAAATCAGAGGAAAGGAGGTTTGTCAACACTAAAAGTAGAAGTTTCATTGGTGTAATGGGGTATGATCTTGTTTACATGAATCTTACATGAAATCAGTGGCAAAACTACCAGGGTCACAAAGGTTGTGCTTGCAACCAGTCCTGGCTAGGGATGAGCTTCGTGTTCGAGTCGAACCCATGTTCGACTCGACCATCGGGTGTTCGGTCGTTCGCCGAATTGCGAACGATATGGGCCGTTTGCGCCAAATTCGTGTGGCGCGTCATGGCCCATAATTCACCGCGGCATCGCAGTGCATTGCTTGCTGATGATTGGCCAAGCATGCACTATGACCCGCATGCTTGGCCAATCACAGCACCGCCTTAACAGAGAGCCGTAATTGGCCAAAGCCAAGGAGGCTTTGGCCAATTATGGCTCAGGGGATTTAGTACACGCCCCACACTATATAAGGCCGCCTGCACGGCGGCCCTGTGCAGTGTGTTCCGGTGTGCTGAGAAATAGAGAGAGAGAGAGACAGTGTCATTTCATTTGAGTTAGCTAGATTAGGCAGGACAGTCAGTCAGTTAGCTGCACTTAAAGTGTATTGTGTATATATATGCATCCCAGGTGTTGCATATATATATATACACTGTATTCAGTTTAGCTAGATCCGTTCCTGTTATCTTCTAGACTATTTACATTTAGTGCAGTGCGTCCTGCTCACAGTGTTCAGCTAGATCCGTTCCTGTTATCTTCCTACTGACAGGCAGGCTTGTCTTGTTACAGTATATAAAGCTACCTGAAGAAAATTACTGGTGCTCTTTTGATTCTATTAGTACCACAGTCAGGCAGCTAGACTATTTACATTTAGTGCAGTGCGTCCTGCTCACAGTGTTCAGCTAGATCCGTTCCTGTTATCTTCTTACTGACAGGCAGGCTTGTCTTGTTACAGTATTTTGAAGAAAATTACTGGTGTTTTTTTGATCCTATTAGTACCACAGTCAGGCAGCTAGACTATTTACATTTAGTGTAGTGCGTCCTGCTCACAGTGTTCAGCTAGATCCGTTCCTGTTATCTTCCTACTGACAGGCAGGCTTGTCTTGTTACAGTATTTTGAAGAAAATTACTGGTGTTCTTTTAATCCTATTAGTACCACAGTCGGGCAGCTAGACTATTTACATTTAGTGCAGTGCGTCCTGCTCACAGTGTTCAGCTAGATCCGTTCCTGTTATCTTCCTACTGACAGGCAGGCTTGTCTTGTTACAGTATATAAAGCTACCTGAAGAAAATTGCTGGTGTTCTTTTGATCCTATTAGTACCACAGTCAGGCAGCTAGACTATTTACAGTTAGTGAAGTGCGTCCTGCTCACAGTGTTCAGCTAGATCCGTTTCTGTTATCTTCTTACTGACAGGCAGGCTTGTCTTGTTACAGTATATAAAGCTACCTGAAGAAAATTGCTGGTGTTCTTTTGATCCTATTAGTACCACAGTCAGGCAGCTAGACTATTTACAGTTAGTGCAGTGCATCCTGCTCACAGTGTTCAGCTAAACCTACAAGTTAGTGGGGTGCGTCCTGCTCACAGTGTTCTGCTAAACCTACAAGTTAGTGGGGTGCGTCCTGCTCACAGTGTTCAGCTAAACCTACAAGTTAGTGGGGTGCGTCCACCTCACAGTGTTCAGCTAAACCTACAAGCTAGTGGGGTGAGTCCTGCTCACAGTGTTCAGCTAGATCCGTTTCTGTTATCTTCTTACTGACAGGCAGGCTTGTCTTGTTACAGTAAATACAGCTACCTGAAGAAAATTGCTGGTGTTCTTTTGATCCTATTAGTACCACAGTCAGGCAGCTAGACTATTTACAGTTAGTGCAGTGCGTCCTGCTCACAGTGTTCAGCTAAACCTACAAGTTAGTGGGGTGCGTCCACCTCACAGTGTTCAGCTAAAGCTACCTGTAGAAGGTTCTCATACTACAGGCAGGCAGTTGATTTTGCTAGCTGCAGTATCAATATATATATATATATATATATATATATATATATATATATATATATATATATATATATATCCCAGCTTAGTGCAGCTACAGGCCATTAGTATGTCTGGAAGGCCAAGAAGGAGAGGCAGACAGTCACAAGCCAATAAGAGAGGACAAGCAGGCTCTGTGTCTAGTGCTGGTCGTGGAGACGGTGCATCCTCATCAGCACGTGGCCATGGGACACGCTTGGCCTTTTTTTCGGCAGCTGGCCATGTTGAGCCGCAACATGCGGAAGACTTGGTCGAGTGGATGACCAAGCCATCCTCATCCTCCTCATCCTCTCTCACCCATGCCCAGGGTACTTTGTCTGGCAAAGCAGCGGCCTCTTCCCTCAGCTCAATGTCATCAGTGACTTCTTCCCTAGCCCCACCATGTCCTCCTGAGGAGTCCCTCGAACTGTTTGACTACAGTGTTGGGTACATGCTCCAGGAGGATGCCCAGCATTTGGAAGGCTCTGATGATGATACTGAGCTCGATGAAGGCAGTAACATGAGCACGGACAGAGGGGGTGCCCAATAAGGACAGCAATCTGGCAGTCATGCTCCCCCTGCTGCAGCATACTGCCAGGTTTGCTCCAGTGATGAGGAGGGAGGGGATGATGAGGTCACTGACTCAACGTGGGTGCCTGATAGGAGAGAGGAGGAGGAGGAGGCGGCACATCACCAACGAGGCAGGATGCCCTCCAAGGGCCAGCCTAAGGGCAGCACATTGACTGCATCACACCCCAAAGCTCCACATGTGCAGGGCGCTGCAGTCTCTGCGCGTTATTCAAAAAGTTCTTTGGTGTGGGCCTTTTTTGAGACGAGTGCATCAGATCGCACCGCTGCTATTTGCAACATATGTCTCAAGCATATCTCACGTGGCCAAAACATCTCCCGCTTGGGTACCACATGCTTGACCAGACATATGTTGACCTGCCATGCAGTTCGTTGGCAAGCGTATCTAAAAGACCCACACCAAAGAACAAAGAGGACCTCTCCTTGCTCCTCATCAGCTGAGATTTCCAACCCCACTAGACCTTCAGTCCTCTCTGAGACCTGCACTGAGAGGAATGAAGGTGTAGAATTAGGTGTGTCACAGCCAAGTACTTGTGGGCAATCTGCTTTTGGTACACCGACGTCAGATTGTACCAGGCAAATTTCCCTGCCCCAGCTGCTGCACCGCCAAAAGAAGTTTGCTCCCAGCCATCCACATGCCCAGCGGTTGAATGCTAGCTTGGCAAAATTGCTAGCACTTCAACTGCTGCCTTTTCAGTTGGTAGACTCTGCCCCCTTCCGTGAGTTTGTGGAATGTGCGGTTCCTCAGTGGCAGGTACCCAAACGCCACTTTTTCTCACAGAAGGTGATTCCGGCTCTCTACCGGCATGTGGAAGGCAATGTCCATGCCTCGCTGGACAGGGCAGTCAGCGGTAAGGTGCATATTACCGCTGACTCATGGTCCAGCAGGCATGGACAGGGACGTTACCTAAGTTTCACGGCGCATTGCGTGACTCTGCTGGCAGCTGGGAAGGATGCAGGACAAGGTGCAGTAGTGTTGGAGGTTGTTCCGCCACCACGTCTCCAAAATGCTAATGATTGTGACACACCTCTCTCCTCCACCCCCTCCTCTTCTTCTTCCTCCATGGCCTCTTCCTCGGAACCAGCGGTGCTCCGTAGTCGTTCAAGGGGCTACGCAAGTACGCAGGCCAAAAGATGCCATGCGGTGCTTGAGCTGGTGTGCTTGGGGGACAGGAGCCACACTAGGGCAGAGGTTCTGTCAGCTCTGCAGGGGCAGGTTCAGAGGTGGTTGACGCCACACCAACTTAAGGCAGGAATGGTGGTTTGCGACAATGGCACCAACGTCCTCTCTGCCCTCCGACAGGGACAAATGACCCATGTGCCCTGTTTGGCTCACGTCCTTAACTTGGTGGTGCAGCGGTTCTTGGGCAGGTACCCAGGCTTACAGGATGTCCTGAGGCAGGCCAGGAAAGTCTGTGTGCATTTCCGCCGGTCATATTTTTTTTTTTTCCAAATAAAGCTTTATTAAGTTAAATCCATACAGAAAAGTAGTACATAAAAGCAAGGTTTGAGATAAAATGACAATAGTGTTATACAGAGGGAACAGTCCAGAGAGTACAACGTTGTATTTTAACAAGTATTCAAATCTACGACTGTGGATTTGTTGAAACACATTACATCTGGTGTGTGGATAAATGGGATTACAGAGTAGTGTGGGCAGAAAATATAAAGAACATATAGTAAAGCAGGTAAAACATTTTTTAAACATGTTGATTTTTGAGGGCGAAAAAGATTAAAAAGGGAGAGAGGAGTAAAAACCGTATTATAATAGATTGCCTATGATAGCCTTAGTATATGAGTCTGAGATTTTTGTTGGATTGTGTTTGGAATAATCGTTAATTACTATGTCTGTATGAGAGTGTGAAATTGATCATGGTGCGTGGTGTCCATAAGTCGGGTAATGTCTGTAGATAGAGATATAATCATAGCATACAACCATGGATATCTAACATAGCAAAGTTTCGATTAAATGGTGGTCAAAATATAGTGAGAAATACAAAGGGAAGGTAGGGGAAAGTTATTTCCCGTCCCTGGCTCAGCCATGGGTCTAACAGGAAATATCTTTACAGAAGGACCAAGTCCCAGGAAGAAAAGCATAATAGAGCTTTTGAAGTGAATTCTGTATGCGTAATGATATAGTTACCTCCTGAATTTTGTTTCATGCACGACTATAGGGAGGACTATAGACAGTTGGGATGGGATGTATGATGTGTCTTATGGTGTGCTGGAGGAGGGTTCCTAATTGATTAATTGGGTATATTCAGATGTTGTGCGGAAATGTAGCCAACAGGCCCAAGTGTTCCTGTATTTAGTATAGGAATCCTGTGCTTGATGTACAAGTTCCTCCATTTCAGCTATTTTGTTTACTCTTTTGAACCAGTCTGCGATTGTGGGTGGGTTGGGAGATCTCCAGAGAACTGGGATACAGAGTTTGGCAGCATTGATTAGTTGTAGTGCTAGGGATTTGTGATAAGTTTTCATCGGTAGGGAGGAGTGGTGTAAGAGGGCTTGTGCTGGAGAGAAATCTAGCTGAAGTGCAGTGATTTGGGAGGAGAGGTGAAAAACTTTAGTCCAGAAGGCAGAAATCGCAGGGCAGTCCCACCATATGTGAAGGAGTGATCCGTTTTTGTCATTACATCTCCAACAATTAGATGGGATCTCTGGATTAATGGTGTGTAACTTGAGAGGCGTTTTGTACCATCTGGAGAAAAGCTTGTATCCGTTTTCTTGAGTTGTTACATTAATGGAGCCTTTGTGTATGTTAGAGTATATCTTTTCCCATTCCTTATCAGAGAGGTGGATGGAAAGATCTTTTTCCCATTTTGCACTAGCTATATTTGTGTTAGGAGTATGCTCGAGAAAGAGGTTCAAGTATATGGTGGATATCAGGTGTCTTTGGGGTTCAGTGGCAGAGCAAAGGGATTCAAAGTGTGATTGGTTTCTTGAGTATGCAGCCCTAGTTTGGGGATCAAGAAGAAAATGTCTGAGTTGCATATAAGACCAGAAAGGGATCTGGTGATTCGTTTCTTGGGAGTTCAATGAGGACAGCGGTTTAATATTCCCCTTAGCGAAGAAATCTCCCGCTGTCATCCTTGTCTGGGATCCTATGTGATGAAGGAACGAATCATCATTGCCTGGTGGAAAGTCTGGGTTATGTTTGATTGGCGTGAGAGGGCCTGGAGAGGAGGAAATGTGCAAATGTTTACATGTCTTTTTAAAGGAATTCAGTGTTGTACCAATAAGGGGATGTTGTTTGCAATGTGGAGAGATGTGGCGAGGGTGAATCCAGGGTAGGTTATGGATCGGGATTTGTGAGAAGGCTTGTTCAATTGCGATCCACGCTTTAGTTTTAGGGTGAACATTCCAGTCCACTATTCGAGAGAGTTGACAGGCCCAATAGTATTTTCGAAGATCCGGTAGGCCTAATCCACCTTTCATTTTGGGTACGGTCATTCTGTTGAAACTCATTCTAGGTCGCTTATCGTTCCAGATGAATTTCATACAGGATTTGCGGTACGCATTAAAAAAAGTTTGTGGTAGAGACACTGGGATTGTTTGGAGCAGGTATAGTAATTTTGGCATTATAGTCATTTTTATAATGGAGACTCTGCCAAACCATGAGAACAAACCCGTTGACCAAGTGTTGAGGTCTTTTTGAATATTTTGGATAATGGGAGTATAGTTTTTGCTGTATAAGTCCGATAGCGAGGTTGGAATGTAGACCCCAAGGTATTTAATGGCGCTCGGTTTCCATATGAAAGGGAAATTAGTTTGACATTGTTTCACTATATCTGGTGGTAGAGTGATATTTAGGGCCTCTGATTTAGGGAAGTTAATTTTAAGATATGTGAGATTTTCAAAGAGAGTAAGATCTTTGAGGAGATTGGGTAGCGTAATGTGTGGCTCTTTCAGGAATAGTAGGATGTCATCCGCAAATGCCGCTAATTTATAGGTAGATTTTGCGATGGTTATTCCTTTAACGTTTGGATTGTTTTTTAGATGCGTTAGACATGGTTCCAGTGCCAAGACAAAAATAAGCGGAGAGAGTGGGCATCCTTGTCTTGTACCGTTAGATATGGAGAAGGCATTCGACAGGTGTCCATTTATCCGGACTTTGGCAGTTGGGGTGGAGTATAGAGCAAGAATAAATTGTAGCATGCGATCTCGTATGCCAATGTGTGTTAGGACCTCTTTTAGGTAGTCCCAGGCTACCCTGTCGAATGCCTTCTCCGCATCAAGGGAGAGAAGGAATCCCGGTTGTTTCTTTGAAGTCAGCCAATTGTGAATACTAATTGCCTTTAGGGTGTTGTCCCTTGCCTCTCTACCTGGGACAAAACCAACTTGGTCCAAGGAGATGAGGCCAGGGAGAAGGGGTAAAAGTCTATTAGCCAAAATTTTTGCATATATTTTCAGGTCAACATTTAGTAGAGATATTGGTCTGTAGTTGTGAACTAAATTTGGATCTTTATCAGGTTTTGGAATAACCACTATGTGAGCTGTGAGAAGATCTCTGGGAGGGGGGTTCTCGGATGAGAGGGAGTTGAAAGCATTTAAGAAGTGAGGATAAAGCGTAGCTATGAATTCCTTATAGTATCCTGCTGTTAGGCCATCTGGACCTGGACTTTTGCCTGTTTTGAGTTGTTTGAGCACAGTCTCTAGTTCGTCCTTAGAGATGGGACGTTCTAGATGCGAAGCTTCTGCATCAGAAATGGGTTTGGGACCATGTTGGGCTAGGAACTCTTTAATCAAGTGTGTTCTACGATCATTGTTTATCTTGGGTTGATGAGGATTGATATTATAGAGCTGTGAGAAATAATTCACAAATTGGTCTGCTATCAGTGTATTAGACGTTACTTTAGAACCCGAAGGGTCATTAATGGAATGAAGTGTTGTAGATGATCGTTTTGCACGGAGGGCTCTGGCTAGAATTTTACCGGATTTGTTGCCATGTTCGTAGAATATTTTTTGTGATAATATGTATTTGCGTTTTATTTGTTTATGTAACACTTCTTTCAACTCTGTCCTCACCTGAGTAAGTTCCTCAAGCGTGGAGAGCGCTCGAGTTTTCTTATGTATTTTTTCTAAATTCTGTATGCGTTTGGAAAGGATAGAAATATGCGCTTGTCTTTCTCGTCTTCTCTTGGAAGCGATAGCTATTAATTTTCCCCGTATGGTGCATTTGTGGGCTTCCCATTTTATCATTGGGGATATGTCCAAGGAGTCGTTATCCTGGAAATAAAGTTTTAGATTGTCGTGTATAGTAGACACAATTGAAATGTCTGTCAGCAGTGAGGGATCAAGACGCCATATTTGTGAGCGAGTATGTTTGGATGGAAATTCCAAGGACATGGTTATCGGGTGGTGATCTGATATGTACATTGGTTCGATGGAGGTGTGCTTGAGCATGGGGAGATCGTTTTGTGAAATAAAGAAATAGTCAAGTCTGGAGTAGCTGCCATGTGGGTTGGAGAAAAAAGTGTAATCTTTAGTTGAGGGGTTTAAAGTACGCCATGCGTCATGTAATGTCAATTCTTGAAAACATTGTTTAATTGCTCGTAACGCTGAGAAGGGTAATTTGGATGCACCCGAAGATGTATCCTGTATTGGGTTTAAGGGAACATTAAAATCTCCTCCAGTTAATAGTATACCCTCTTGAAACGATGCGAGCAATTGCAGTGTGTGTCGGAAGAACGGGACTTGTTTAATGTTGGGGGCGTATATGTTTGCTAAGGTTAAAGGTTTACCGAAAAGTGAACCTTTGACAAAAAGAAATCTTCCATCTTCATCCGCTAGAGTGTCTTTTATTATGAGTGGACACTGTTTTGAGATAAGGATAGAAACTCCTTTTGTTTTTGATTGTTTGTTGGTAGCATGAAAAGCTGTTGGATAACGTAAGTTGGAGAATTTGGGGATAGAGTCCGTTTTGAAATGCGTTTCTTGGATGTATATAATGTCTGCCTTGAGTTTATGCATAGAAAGGAGAACTTGTGTACGTTTCTCAGGGACATTTAGTCCCCGTGCGTTGAGCGAGACTAGTTTAATAGTGGCTTTGTGGTGAGATATTGGTGTAGAATTGTGTGAGACCGTTGTCATTCTGTAATTTGGGAGGTGTTGTGAGTTAGACTGGAGTGGTGTTTACTGAAGATAGTCCGCGGTGCAGGTGTATGTGTAGCAGAAAAAGAACAGTAGTTGGACTTGTGCCTTATGCTCTTATGTGTGGAAGGCGCGTTCTAGGAGAGTGATGAGATTCTATTCAGGATGAGAGTAGATTGTTCAGGAATAGAGAGTGATGTGAGGGATATTGGGTATGCGGGGGAGAGGAAACTGTGAAGACCACTGTGTAGTGTTGTTAGTGGTTATAGGTAGTGGAAATTAACCCGGGGACTAGCGATGCCTGCTCGCTAGGCTATGTACGAGTATACACTTGTGATATAAGGTACCGGAATGGGTCAGTGGTGGTTTAAAGGAGGGTTGAGTGAAGAAATCAGGTAATCAATTGAAACCACTGTTTGGGAAGGTGACCAAACGGTAACGTAGAGAAAAGTAAAACCTGTCAATAAGGGACAAGAGCCGCTGACATATGGGATAGATGTAGGAAGAAGGCATGGACTGAAGACGGTCCATGTGTGAAATAGTTGCATTTAGATTGCTGTGAATGCCGCCTATTAACTTTCTCAGTGGATTTGGAGAAACAGCATGGGTCAGATTTGCGAAAAGCAGATAAAAAATTAGGTGTATGGTCAGATGAAACATTAAGTTAATGACATATTTTGTGAGATCGTTCCCCTGGTGATCGTTAAGTGAGAGGAAAGAATGAGAAAAAAAAACAAAAAGAAACAGAAAAATAAAAGAAATAAAAGAAATAAACATCCCCATGAGTAGCACATAAAATAAACATCTGGTGAGGCGCAGATATTCATAACGCAAAACTCTATGTAATAATTCAGTTAAACAGTCAGCCAGAAAACTTGAGCAGTTAGCAGAGCAGAGTATTCAACATAGGTAGAAAGTATTATCTCTTAAGATAGATAAACCGTGCCTGAACTAATTTATAATTAACTACCCCTGAAGGCTATGAAGAAGCTTGTCAAAATAATTAATCAAACGAAGTATCCATGTAGATCGTTATGCTATTTAGGAGCATATCTCATTGGATAGGAGGGGATGAATATATGAGAAAGATCAGTGTCTGTGAAAGTCCCTTAGAATGCCTTTGTCTGAGAAGCCTGTCAGTTCCGCGTTTGGCATGTAGACAGCTGTCTAGTCAGGGAAAGGCACTCGTAAGGATAAGTTCTATATAATCATACAGGGTAGTGAGTGCCCTAATCTTTGCGTAATTCATGACAGATAAGGTGATGTTAGGACTACTAAGGAGATGAATCATGTGTCACAACCATCTCGGGCTGGGATGATACAGACATCCTCCTATGGGAGGTGCGTGTGTGGAGGCAGGGGAGAAAAGTCTGCAGTGTGTCACCACGGTAACAAGTCAGGTCTCTAACCTTGTGAGAGCCAATGAGCGATTGCATGAGTCATGTTGGGGGAGAACTTTTTACCTCAGACCTTGGCTCCTCTCATGAATTCGCGCCAAAAGACAGCAACCAATAGAGCGATGAACAGCTGGTTGTCATGGCAATAAGATTGTGTGGTAGTTCTAGTAGTTACCTACTAATGTAGTTGCTATCTAAGAGGAACAGAGAGTTAATACAGGATTAAAATAGGGGTGTCAATGAACATTACTAGCAGCCTGTAGTGTGTAAGAGAAGGGCACATTTGCAGTTAGAATTATCAATCCGTGTAATCGGAGCGGGATGAAACCCTGTTAAACTGTCAGTGTACCGATCAGCTAGAGGAAGGAGAGATAAAGTAGATTGGAGATCTCTGATGACCCTATACCTCATTAGATTGGAAAATACAGTCACATAAGAATTTAATTATAATAGAGCTCTAATGAAGGGTGGAACTGCTAGTGTAGGGCTGTATTGGAGAGTAAGGTGTGACTGAACAAACCATGCAGACACAGCGCTGCTTTGGTAGTCAGCGTTAAGGGGGATATAGATATGCCTGTGTGTAAGAACTATGATCTACATAAACTAAACTTAACATATTGAAATACTTTAGGAACATATTACCAGCCGGGGTATGAACTTTCAATATTCTAAAAATGGCACATGAACAGTCAGAGGAAATCTTTCAGTCTATGTTGCAGATGCCATCTGTGTTCACCGATCTCTTCTAGCTCTTCTGGAGCGTGGAGGTTTCGTCTCTTCTAGCTCTTCTGGAGCGTGGAGGTTTCGTCTCTTCTAGCTCTTCTGGAGCGTGGAGGTTTCGTCTCTTCTAGCTCTTCTGGAGCGTGGAGGTTTCGTCGGGCTGTAGATGGAAGGAGACTGCGGGTCGGGTTGATGAATTCTCGGTTCCGATGGCGAACGGTTTCTTCGGTAGCTTGTGTGTTGGGTTTCCATTGCTTCACTCCTGGAAGGTGCTTTAGATGCTGTAGGGGTACGAAATTCCGCGTACCAATCTGGGACCTCCATGAGAGGGATTCCGAGCGTATCACAGAAGGAATGTAGATCCTCAGGGACTCTGAGGAGAGCTGAGCGTCCTTGAACTGTTGCCGCCAAACCAAAAGGGAACTTCCAGCGGTAAATTATACCTTTAGCCCGGAGTACTGTCAGAAGGGGTTGCAGTTCCCTTCTGCGCTGCAAGGTTATGTTTGATAAATCCTGGAATAGACGAAGTTCTGTGCCGTTATGTAGTAAAGGGGTCAGGGAACGTGCAGCCCTCAGGATGTCTTCCTTCAAACGGTAGTCAATAATGCAGCATACCACATCCCTAGGTGGGTCAGAGTCTTTTCCCTTCGGTCGCAGGGCACGGTGGATTCTTTCCATCGCAATAGGAACCTCTCTGGGTCTGCCGAGTATGTTATTAAAGATATGGATAACTTCACTTTGAAGATGATCCGCATCCACGGTTTCAGGCAAACCTCTCAGCCTGAGGTTATGGCGTCTGCCGCGATTGTCTAAATCTTCCAAGTGGCGATTGACATCTCTTAATTGCCGTGTATGTGTGTCAATCGCCAGATGCTGGTGACGGATCTTGGATGAATGAAGGGCAGTCGTTTGTTCCACCGCCTGAACTCTGCCTGTAATAGCTTGGATTTCAATTTTTAAATCTGAGATTGCTGCTGTCAGAGTGTCCTTAATGTCCTCAGCTACGGATCTGAGATCGCTCAGGCTCGGATGCTGATGAGGAGTGAGGAGAATTCCCCTGTCATTGAGTTCAGCGTGAGATGGAGAGGCAGCAGCATTAGAGTGAGGAGGATGCTGATGCTGGCTCCGTGAGGTGGGAGCCGGCGCCGAAGTTCCCATCTGTGCCCGGAACATCTCCGGGATGTTCTGACTGGATCTTGCTGGTATTTCACGGGGAGAACGGGACCGGGAGGTCGACGAAGTTCTAGAGGATGTACCCATCGCTTTTCGGGTGTTTGGGAGGCCGTTGACCGTCTTTAAAATTCAGATTTCTATCCCTGTCAGCAGAGCTCTGAAGTTAAGCAGCCATTCTCTACGAGGTCAAGGCACGCCCCCGTACCGCCGGTCATATAATGCCAGTGCTCGGCTGACGGACCTCCAAAAATAGTTTAGCCTGCCCAAGAGCCGCCTAATCTGTGACATGCCCACCAGGTGGAACTCAACGTTGGCCATGCTTCAGCAGCTGCACACGCAGCAGAGGGCCATCAATGAGTACCTGTGCGACTATGGCACCAGGACAGGGTCAGGGGAGCTTGTTTTTTTTTCCCCACGCCAGTGGGCCATGATCAGGGATGCATGCACTGTCCTGTCACCATTTGAGGAGGCCATGAGGATGGTGAGCAGTGACAGTGCATGCATCAGTGACACTGTCCCCCTTGTCCACCTGTTGGAGCACACGCTGCGTGGAATAATGGACAGGGCACTTGAGGCAGAACAGAGGCAGGAAGAGGAGGACTTCCTTAGCTCTCAAGGCCCCCTTTATCCAGACAGTGTTCCTGCGTGCCCGCCGATCACACAGGAAGAGGACGAGGAGGAGGAGGAGGAGGAAGATTGTGTCAGTATGGAGGTGGAGCCTGGCACTCAGCATCAGCAGCAGTCTTTAAGGGATCAGTCCCAAGAAACACATGGACTTGTACGTGGCTGGGAGGAGGTGGCTGCGGACCATGTCGTCCTTAGTGACCCAGAGGACTCCGGACCGAATGCCTCAGCAAACCTACGCTGCATGGCCTCCCTGATCCTGCAAAGCCTGCGTAAGGATCCTCATATTCGTGGTATCAAGGAGAAGGACCAATACTGGCTGGCAACCCTCCTTGATCCACATTACAAGGGTAAGGTTGCAGACCTTATCTTGCCATCGCAGAGGGAGCAGAGGATGAAACATCTTCGGGAGGCCTTACAGAAAGGTCTGTGCAACGCGTTCCCAGAGACTGGGAGGTTACAAACTCCTGTTTCTGGACAACGTGTTGCTGAGGCTTCGGTCAGTGAAAGAAGGAGCAGTGGAGAAGGTGGCCGTCTGACCGATGCGTTCAGACAATTTTTTGGTCCGCAGCCCCAAGGTATGATCGGTTCCAGCAACCATCGCCAGCGTCTGTTTTACATGGTGCAGGAATACCTAGGGACAAGATCAGACTTGGACACCTTTCCCACTGAAAATCCTCTGGGTTACTGGGTCTTGAGGATGGATCACTGGCCAGAGCTTGCACAGTATGCAATTGAGCTACTGGCCTGTCCTGCATCCAGCGTTCTTTCGGAACGCACATTCAGTGCTGCTGGAGGCGTGGTAACCGATCACAGGGTGCGTCTGTCCACCGACTCGGTCGATCGACTGACCTTCATAAAAATGAATCAGTCTTGGATCACCACCAGCTACCAAGCACCTGATGCTGATGTAACCGAATAATTTTTTTTGAAATCTCAGATCCCTTCAAAGACTGCCTATGCTGTTGCTGTGTGACTATCCCTGAGTAATTATCCTCTTCCTCCTCAATCATCACGCTGATAGCTTGTAAGAACATTTTTGGTTCTGGGCGCCACCACCAGTGCCTAAGGCACAATTTTTCAGCCCCTGTTTAACAGGGGCGTGTAATTACAATTTTTGATGTAATACTTTGCAGCAGGGCTTGTTCCTGCATTCCAACTAGAGTGTCTGTGAGGGGTCGCAGTGTTGTGGCACCAGCACCAGTGCCTAAGGCCCATTTTTTCTGCCCCTGTTTAACAGGAGCGTGTAATTACAATTTTTGATGCAATACTTTGCAGCAGGGCTCGTTCCTGCGTTCCAACTAGAGTGTCTGTGAGGGGTTGCAGTGTTGTGGCACCAGCACCAGTGCCTAAGGCCCAATTTTTCTGCCCCTGTCTAACAGGGGCGTGTAATTACAATTTTTGATGCAATACTTTGCAGCAGGGCTCGTTCCTGCGTTCCAACTAGAGTGTCTGTGAGGGGTTGCAGTGTTGTGGCACCAGCACCAGTGCCTAAGGCCTAATTTTTCAGCTCCTGTTCAACAGGGGCATGTAATTACAATTCTTGATCTAATATTTCACAGCAGGGCCATGTGAGGGCTTACAGTGTTGTGGCCACAGCAACACCTAAGGCCCAAATTTCTGCTGAGTATATAGGGCAGGACCCTACTTTCAAATATCTAACTTACAAACGACTCCTACTTGCAAACGGAAGGAGACAACAGGAAGTGAGATGAAATCTACCCCTAGGAAGGGAAATTCTCTCCTGTAAGAGTTAATATGGGAAAAACATTTCTCCTTTCCACTGATGCTTTCCAATCCTTGTTCCACAAAAAAACCCAAATTTTCAAAAAACATTTTTCATTGGGACAAAAAGTGAGGTGAAATCTTCTGAAGAGGAGGAAAGACAGCAAAACAAATGTCACAGGGATGATAACCCTTCCCTATGTTTTCCAAAAAGCTTAAAAAAGATTTTTTGGCTGGAGCTAAACACGTTAAAAATGTACCCGTTCAAAATTACAAAGAGATTCTACTTAACAACAAACCTACAGTCCCTGTCTTGTTTGCACCACCTGTATACTGCTGTTCAGAGTATATACGGCCTGGTGGCCCCACACCTTTCCTTATTTTAATTTGGGTGCGGGGTTCCCCTTAATATCCATACAAGACCCAAAGGGCCTGGTAATGGACTGGGGGGTACCCATGGTGTTTGTCTCACTGATTTTCATCCATATTGCCACATCGACATTACATTACATTGTATCGACATTACATTAAACCCGCTAGCAGTTTTAAATGAGATTTTTTCCTTTAAAAATGACATTTGGTGCAGGGACTGTTCTAAACACGGGAAACGCGCGTCACTTTACAGGCATACTATAGACACCCCCCAGGTACGATATTTAAAGGAATATTTCACTTTTTTTTTTTTACTTTAAGCATCATTAAAATCACTGCTCCCGAAAAAACGGCCGTTTTTAAAAGTTTTTTTTGCATTGATACATGTCCCCTGGGGTAGGACCCGGGTCCCCAAACCCTTTTTAGGACAATACCATGCAAATTAGCCTTTAAAATGAGCACTTTTGATTTCGAACGTTCGAGTCCCATAGACGTCAATGGGGTTCTAACGTTCGTGCGAACTTTCGGTCCGTTCGCAGGTTCTGGTGCAAACCGAACCGGGGGGTGTTCGGCTCATCCCTAGTCCTGGCATTCTGCCATTGTGTGACTTGCTTGAGATTCTCTTGCAAATTCCTTACCACTTTTGTGATTTAACATTGCAAACTATGACACTCAAATCACACCAAAGTCACAGAAAAGTAGTGCAGAAACTTTTTTTGTTGCATTGATTAAGATAGCACCCATTGAAATAAAATGTGTTTTGACTTGTGTGTCATGTGACTTTATGGGGGAGATTTATTAAAACTGGTGCACACTGAATCTGGTGCAGCTGTGCATAGTAGCCACTCAGTTTCTATGTTTTATTGTCAAAGATTAACTAAACAAGCTGAAGTTAGACACTGATTATTATGCACAGTGCACTAGATTCGGTGTGAACCAGTTTTAGTAAATCTCTCCCTCTGTGTCACAAGTCACATGATATGTCACAGCAGTGTGAACTGGGGCTTATAAAGGGCCCCTCAACATGAGTAAAGGGCCCCAGGATCAGTGGGAAGGGTCCCATGACCAGAGGAAAGGGTTAAGGTAACAATGGATAGGGCCTCAGTGGTCAGATCGTTCCTTTCATGGTTTCGTGCATCAAGGCTCTAAGGTTATAGTTACACTTTTAAATGTAGTAACTTACTATTTTTGGGGGTCGTTTGACAATTATTTGGAAAAGGAATAGATAAAAATGTTGGATTTAAACTTTAAATAAATGTTAAATTCAAACACAGAAGTTAGTTGCATTTAAAAAAAAGTGCATTTATTAGTTTGTTACTGATTGTGAAAAAAAAGAGCTACAATAGTGAGCATATTTTATTGGTAACTAATGTTTAGCTTTAACTGTAACTAGCAAAATATTTATGGGTGCTAAACATTAAGGGCATAACATAAAATAATAATAATAAAAAAAGGCAATTCAAAAAGAAAACTAAGGCAAAATTACTTTTGGTGTATGCACAGTTTTGTACATACATGTAGACATTTTTCCTCTTTGAAAAAATTAATATTAACCAGGCAATGTGTCTATTAAAGCCCAAACATGGGTCAAAAATTACAATTAACTATAAGGCAGTGTGTCTATTAAAGCCCAATCTGGGTTTCACATTCACATGCTTCTTCAGAGGTAGGCATCCCTATAAGAAATTAATTGACCTGACTTTATTCTCTCTTGATAAGTGATGATTAAAGAGAGACCTTATTTAGGTTAGGGCGCAGTCCCACCAGATATAGGCATGTGAGGCAGTGTCCCCACAATTCCTCCAACACAACAGGGAATTGAATTGTTGTAGTGTAGTTTAATTGGGGTGTAATGCCATCTGGTTAGGAGTTTATAGTTGGTTTCCGCCATTTTGGACGAGATTGAAGAAATATGAGAAAGCTGCAGGATTTTTGTCTCTTTGCTTGTCAGTAAGGTGAGATTGAAGGTTGTCTTCCCATTTGGCAAGATATTCCAGATAGGGGGGCCTTGCAGCATTGTGAGAGCCTTGTAGAACTGCAAGAAGCAGTGAAGTGAAGGATCTTTGTGATTAAACATGGATTCAATTGGGTTCAAATCCTGTAAGTCACGTATTGGATGAGGCAGAGGTTGAATAAATTAACTTAGCTGGTTATACCTCCATCTGTCCTTGAACGTGATTAGTTTTGGACCTATAATAGACGGGGGAGGCTTAGGAACATGGTGTAATGGTCGGTGCACAGCTTGTATCAAACACTTCCAGTCAGCGTCATGAGAAACCATGCCCCCCAGATGTCTTATTTCATCCTGCATAATTATGTAACCACCTGTTACATCTATAGCACAATAATTTATCCCTATTCACTTAAATTTACTTCTACGGCAAACTCTTCTTGTGCCTGACTAGCAAGTATTTTCTCAAAATCCAATGTCAGATTATACTTATAAAATACTATATGCACCCATCTCATCTGACGAGGTTCTCCACGCTATAAAAGCTCTTAGGCCCAATTAAAGGCTAGGCCCTGATGGTTTGAAAGATACTTTCTAAAAATTCTTTAAAGACCTACTGATTCCCCTTTTAGCTAATGTCTTTAACTCTCTCCTTGACTAGCATTTCTTTTGACAGGAAACCCAGACTTTCATCATTATATTGATCCCTAAGCCCAACACTGATAACACCCTATGGTCTAATTATAGGCCCATTTACCTCTTTAACTTAGATATCAAACTACTGGCCAAAATCTTGCTTCTCGCCTCAACCTCATTATAAGGTCCATGATCCATAAAGACCATATGGGATTTTTACCCCTCCATTAGGCTGGTGAAAATGTACGTAAGGCAGGCCTTATCATTATTGGGGTCCCAACTTGGCAGATACCAACTTGACTCCTCTCCATAGACATCAGGAAAGCATTTTGACACAGTCTGCTGGCCATACCTGCAAAATAACCTGCGCTACTTGGGGTTTGGGACTTTTTACAATGGGTAATCTTCCTTTACAACCATCCTAAAGCATATGTCAAATATGCTGGTTGTTGGTCAGATTCCTTTCATCCCCCTGATGAAGACACGTGATTCCCTGTGTCGAAGACGCGTAGGGGAGGGGCCAGGACGGAGTGATCAGCACAGAGCTGGGTTGTGGATATCTCATACCCCGCAGCACGCCGTATAGCGCTATTTGGACCTGTAATGTATTGTGCACATTAGCACCTAAAAAATGTGAGTACCCCAGTGTGGGGATTGGGTTAGTATCTGGCGGTATCACACTATAGTCCTTCTCTTTTTTTGGTATGATGCTTTATGGAGCCATAGAGAGTCTGCTTGGAGAATCATCTGTTATCAATCATTGAGCCCAGGGGTGGCTCCATAGCGTGTATTGACGCAGCTGAACACTGTGTCACACGCTCTAAGGTGAGCGCAACCACTTTGGGGGTCACCGAGGCACATCACGGCATGATTTGAGCACTCTGATTTAGCAACTGGATTTTTTTCTCTGAAGCACTTTTTTTTACCAAAGTTTTCTTTTGGAACTTTTCACTGCACATTTGTTGTGTTGGAAGATTTCTCACAAATAAGGACAATTGCTGTCTTAAATATCACTTGTCACACATATGGTCATTTTTTATTTTTTATTTTTATTTTTTTCAATATCACCTATCACTTGTATGGTTATAGTGGAGTTTTGCATGTGATATGTATATAATATATCATTTATAGTGCACGTTTTTTATTCATTCCTTTAAGTATTATTGAGTAGCAAGTGTTTGCTGTATTTTTTTATTTATATATGCATAGGTGATTTCAGGTCCGTATTATTTGCACATTCCACTTTGGGATTTATTGTGTATGGCACCTTGTTGCACTTTTTGACACATTCATTTATTTAAGTATGCAGAGTTGATCTCAGATCTGTATTATCTGCACATTGCACTTTAGATCAGTTTATATGATATCATTAGGGTATACGGACACATAGATATATTCCTAAGCGCAGCACAATTTTTTGTTTACATTTGACACAGTCTGCTGGCCATACCTGCAAAATAACCTGCGCTACTTGGGGTTTGGGACTTTTTACAATGGGTAATCTTCCTTTACAACCATCCTAAAGCATATGTCAAATATGCTGGTTGTTGGTCAGATTCCTTTCAGATCAGTAGGGGAACAAGACAGAGATGCCCTCTCTCCCTCTCCTCTTTGCCCCAACATTGAATCCTTAGCACAGCTGATACGCTCTGCCCCCAATGTCAAGGGAGTCCAGAGGGGGGGACATCAACACAAACTCTGCCCTTTTGCAAATGATGTGCTTCTTTTCCTAACATCCTCGCTCATGTACTCACCCAATCTCCTGCGCATACTAGACAACTTTGGTAAACTACCAGGTTTGATGGTTAACCCCCATAAGTGCTGAGCATCTCTTTACCCAACTGGAACTACAACAACTGTATGAGGCCCTTCCATTTACATGGACAGCACATTCACTTTCATATCTGGAGATTAAACTTTCCAATAACCTTAGTGACCTGTACAAACTTAAAGTTATTATAAAGTCTTGGTCTTTTTCTATTAAAAAAACAAACATGTTATACGTACCTGCTCTGTGAAGTGATTTTGCACAGGGCAGCCCGGATCCTCCTCTTCTCTGGTCCCTGGCTGGAGCTCCTGGCAACTCCCTCCTGTTGAGTGCCCCCACTGCAAGCAGCTTGCTATGGGGGCACCCGAGCCAAGCCTCGGCACCCTGTATCCATTCAGACACAGAGCTGTGAATAGGCCACACCCCCTCTCTCTCCTGATTGACTAACTTAGTTTGATTTACAGCAGCAAGAGCCAATGGCGCCACTGCTGTGTCTCAGCCAATCAGGAGGGAGAGTCCCAGATGACTGAGGCATTTGTGGACATCGCTGGATTTAGAGGGGGCTCAGGTAAGTATTAGGGGGGCCGAGGGGGACTGCTGAACACTGAAGGCCTTTTATCCTAATGCATAGAATGCATTAAGATAAAAAACCTTCTTCCTTTACAATCACTTTAACTACTTGCTGACCAGCCACCGCAGTTATACTGTGGCAGGTTGGCTCCGCTGTGTGAAATCACGTAGCTGTATGAGATCTCGGTCCGGATAGCGGGCGGTGTGCGCGCGTGCCTGCCACGAGCTCCATGAGTCCGACCGCGGGTCCCGCGGATTCGATGTCCGCGGGGATACCCGTGATCGTCTCACGGAGAGGAAGAACGGGGAAATGCTGATGTAAACAAGCATGTCCAGTTCTGCCTAGTGAATGGACACTGATCATAGCTCCCTGTAATCGGGAGCGGTGATCAGTGTCATGTCACACATAGCCCATCCCCCACAGTTAGAATCACTCACTAGGACACACCTAACCCCTGCAGCGCCCCCTCCTGGTTAACCCCTTCACTGCCAGTCACATTTACACAATAATCAGTGCATTTTTAATCGCACTGATCGCTGTATAAATGTGAATGTCCCAAAAAAGCTCCAAAAAGTGTCCGATCTGTCAGCCATAATGTCACATTAAAAATTGCTGATCGCCGCCATTACTATTAAAAAAAAATATTAATAAAAATGCCATAAAACTTTCCCCTATTTTGTAGACGCTATAACTTTTGCGCAAAAGCAATCAATAAACGCTTATTGCGATTTCTTTTTACCAAAAATATGTAGAAGAATACATATTGGCCTAAACTGAGGAAAAAAAATGTTTTTTTTTATATTTTTTGGGGAAATTTTTTATAGCAAAAAGTAAAAAATATTGCTTTTTTTTCAAAATTGTGGCTCTTTTTTTGTTTATAGCGCAAAAAATAAAAACCACAGAGGTGATCAAATACCACCGAAAAAAAGGACATTTTTGTTTGGGAGCCACGTCGCACAACGTCAGTTAAAGTGACGCAGTGCCGAATCACAAAAAGTGCTCTGCAAAGGAAGGGCGCAAATCCTTTCGGGGTTGAAGTGGTTAACTATCCTCCCATGTTTCTAACCTCCTTTGGCTGCGCCCATCTGACCAGAGGCATATCTCTAACCTGATCATAAAGCATTCTCTCACTCTATTAGACAGGCTTAAAGTTCCGTTTCATGCCTGAATGGCCACATCTGGTGGTCCTGCCCAGATGCATGCTAATGAACAGAACTTTTTCACATCATTCCCACACTCTTCTTTACTGTAATCTCCCCTGACCCTCTTCTAGTTTTGCTCAACTGCTGCCCCTCAAGCGTTTCTACAATTGGCAACAGCCGCTAAAGAGAATATAGCAAAGGCTTGGAAGTCTTATGCCCTGTACACACGGTCGGACATTGATCGGACATTCCGACAACAAAATCCATGGATTTTTTCCGATGGATGTTGGCTCAAACTTGTCTTGCATACACACTGTCTCACAAAGATGTCGGAAAATCCGATCGTTCTGAAAGTGGTGATGTAAAACACGTACGTTGGGACTATAAACGGGGCAGTAGCCAATAGCTTTCGTCTCTTAATTTATTGTGAGCATGCGTGGCACTTTGTGCGTCGGATTTGTGTACACACGATCGGAATTTGTTGTCGGAAAATTTTATAGCAAGCTCTCAAACTTTGTGTGTCGGAAATTCCTATGGAAAATGTGTGATGGAGCCTACACACATGTAAACCAACCCAAGAATCACTAACATGGGTATACTTCACACTGGTGACTTCCCTGACTCCCCCTTCTCCCTTTTTTTTTCTGCTCTCCCCCTCCCCTTGACAACTGTATCTTGCATGTTCATGGTTAATAAAAGGTTAAGTTACTTTACCTTTGTCTATAGTTCAATGGCACTCTTTTTTTTTTTTTTTCGGATGACTTTGTTGCTATGTTAACATTGGATATCTACTGATCGCTTGAACCTGTTTCAATCTCTATTGTTGTACCATTTTACCTTGATACAATAAAATAATATTGAAACTAAAGTGGTCTAAAAAAAATAAAGCTACTGTAAAGCTCTTTGCTTTGTACAAACTGACTAGCGGTACGACATTTTTTAGTATAGATTGTGACCTTTTTTTAATTTGCAGTACCACTGCATTGTCTTAAAAGTTTAACAAAATGTCAAAACAGAATGCCCAAAAACAACAACCTCTCATTCTTCAAACCCCTTTCCATCACTTCCCTCTGCATCCCAAAATGTTCCTGAAATATTCCAAATATAGGATTCAGATATGTTTTTGATGGAAATTGTAAAGTATTAGCATGATACAGAAGTACTTAAATAGAAATAGCCAAAGCAGGATTTATCATTAGGTATATTCTCTGAGAAGCAATAGTAACACATATTTTTCAGTGGCTAGACAGTATGTATGTAGCTTGTTTAGGACACAATATAAGATGGGTTCAAGAGTCAGGTTTTATTTTAGTTTTTGTTTGCGAAACAATAACTACAAATATTGCACAGTGGCTGGACAGTGAAGCTCCAGATGAAAGCAGGCATCAACTGCCAGGCAATGTTTTGCTTTACTTATGTTATTATTTTTTTTAACAACTATTTTCATACATATTCAATATTTTTTTCTCTATTTTCTGGTATTGATATAGTAGTTGGGCTGCACACAACAGAGGCCAAGCATATCGGAAATACTGTACCTGTTTTCCCAGCATAATTGTTCTCATTCCAAGGACTTAACAGGCTGTTTTTTTTTTTCTTAAAAATATATACAATTCTTAATAGAGTCTAGATTTCAACATATTATCATGTGTACTATGTGATATAACCAACAATAAAAAGAATACAAAGAAATTATGTGGGACTATATATTACATCATTATTAATAGCTGTACAGGATACCGGCGATATGTTATGGATGGGAGGTATGTATCCCCATTGTTTGAGTTGTGGTCCCTTTAAGGGGGACAACAAGAGGCAATTGGAGTACTCAGGGATTCTCACCCATGCAGGCTGAGGGGTTCTGGGTTCATCCGGTGGAGAAATGGAAAAATGATTTACAGTTTTCCCTGGATTGTTAAATTCTGTTTGGGTCCCAGAATCTGGAGGTTTGGAGACATTTTGAGTGGAAAGGAGCTTCTAAACCTGACAATGGGTATCTTAGTCCCGTGAGGGTTAACCTGCCTGTGAGAGAGGATTGAAAAAGAGAGGAAGCAGTCAACAAGTGTCCACAAATTGTTGTGTGGATCAGGACATGCTTGTGAGAAAGAGCTGTGTACTGTTGGTTACTGAGACACTGCTAAGCAGCAGTGACCTTTTCTTTGGACCTCTGGAGTAGGTGGGGACTTTAAACCCTGCTGTGGGACAAGTTTTTACTGGTGGTGAGCCAAAGTTTTACTTTTGTATACCATGCTGATGGTATTGTTTCACTTGTTTTATGCTGAAAAGAAGCTTTCATTTTCCCTTTTAAAAAATAAAGATTGTTTGCTTTTACAAAGTTGACTGGCTGGTGATCAGGAACCCCAAAATAACACAACAGTGATGAGGAGATCTTGGACAATTTTGAAGCATTTTGTGATCCAGAGTATACTCTTCAGGAGAGTATAGGGAAGTGAGAGTATGTGCAATATCATAAAGTCCAATACCTATATAAAAATAATGAATACCACAATGAGCACCCCATCAATATCCTCCCTGATGGGGAGGCCTCAAGAGGTGATCAGAAGATAGATGTTGCATTCTAAATGTAAATTAATGTATAGCCACCCAAGGCACGTGATTACGTGAATAGGTATTAGTACAGAAAGGTACAAAAGGTATTAGAGAGAAATTGTGCCTTCACTACTAGTAGTATACTACGACACTAATAGCAGTATAGATTAGGTGTTAGTTGTTTACTAAACTTTCCAATGCTTTATAGATTATCCAAATATATAAGTAATATGCTAATGCACCCAATCCTGACGCATTTTATAGACTTATTACTATATATATATATATATATATATATATATATATATATATATATATATACATATATATATATATACACACACACACACACACACACACACACACACACACACACACACACACACACACACACACACGGGAGCTTCTGCAATGAGCTAATCACATGGATTCTCTGCTAAGGTGCCCTAGCCTTCCTCCCACATAGGATGAGAATTTTGTTTTTAACAATACAAGAAAAACTCAAACATAAAACCTGCTGAGTATAAGCTTATATGTGTTACTGTTATTTTGGTAGTTAAATATACTGTATGTGGTGACTCCTAGATTTAATCAGCTATAACATGCTTTAAAAGTATTCTGATATCTATGTTTATAGCATATAAAACACTCTACTTTATCTAATTTGTTTATGTGTCTTTTTTAAGATGAAAAAAGGTGATACTGAATTGCACACTAGAGTATTTTAGTGAAATATAAAGTACAGTAACTGTAAAATGCAAATTAAATGCTGGATTACCATTTTTTAAGAAAAAAATGCACTCTGTGATTTTTCTTTTTGACACATTAATTGCTCTTTTATATACAGGCAGAACAAAAGCAGCAGCATGCCATATTTATTCAATAAAAGTTTCACTGCAGGGGTCACAGAACTTACTTGCTCCAACACCAGCCAAATTATCTCAGTGGCCAACTTTTAAGAAGCTGCAATAACACTCGATCATTTTGGAAGGCTGGTAGGCCTATGCATCATTTTAACAGCATGGTGGCAGATTGTGATCATCTTCATGTTTAAGAAACCCGGGGACAAGTGGCAGACACAATCATTTTCAAGGATTTCATTTGTCCACACTGAACTAAAAAATACATGGTGCTATTTTTATGGTTTGTCTGTTCAATTAAAGATGTTAGTTAAAATTTTAGTATTGTTAACACTGATGTACTACAGATACATACTGCAATAAGGTTGTTTTATAGTAAAACACTTGAAGAAACACAAAATATGTTTCATGTATTAGGATGATGGAACTGTGAGAAGCAAAGGCTATGTTTATTACAAGAGCGTACAGGGGGAAGGAAGAAAAAAAAAGGAAAGCGTTATAGTACATTCTCTTTTGAGGGTTTAAATGCCACATATCCCATGTACTGTACACTTTACACTCAAATTATGCATGTTACATTTTTATTCCATTTTTTTATCAATATGTTTTGCATTGGCAGGTGTGGTAATTTTTATACCTGCTTACTACTTGGCAAATTTTACAAGCATCTAGTGAATTCACAATCACAGGTGAACTTGTACCCATGCTAAAGACCATACAGTATTTAAACATTCGTAACAAGCTTTAAAGCAAGCCCTTGCTGATTGCTGCATTTTCCAAATGCATACCTCTAAACTGTTAAGAATTATGTGGGACTGTCCCGGGATTACAACAGAATGCCAGGAGACAGGAAAAAGTACACAGGGAATTACAGAGGTGCAGAAGACTGGGTCCTGAGGTACATGAGGAAATCAAGAGTACAGGTTTTCTAAAGTATTCAGAGGATAACACAGGTTCTGGGATTTGGGTAACAAGCAGGTACACTCAGGGAGACACTGACGGCCACTGAGAGAGGAACACTAGAGATCACAGAACTAGGAAGGACACTGGGGGAAAGTGGCATACAGGAATACAGGGTGAATGCTTGGAGGTACTGGGAGCATACAAATCAGATGCTGGGACCCAGGACCTCTGTCTAAAGTCAAAGCCTTTGCAATCAATTGAATATAGAAGCTTCCCATTGAAGAACTGATTCCAGGATCTGATGAACCTCATACTCTTAGGATGGGTTGCCAAGAGGTGTAGCCAGGGAAGGGGAACAAGAGAATTTGTTTAGAACCAATGGACTGACAAGTGACATTTAGAAGGATTTATGTGAGCTGACAAGCAAAATTTATAGCAAACTGCGTTGATCCTTGCGGTCATGACATAAAGACTAAAGTAGCAAAGACAAAACTTCATAGATGGAACCTTGTGATGCATATTTTTTTTGCCAGGCAAACCCCATCACTTGATTTTGGAGTCTTTTGCCAATGCCAGTGAGCAAATCTTTTTTGCCTAGCAACTGATTGCTGTTTTTTTCTTTATATTTGGGACCAGATATAAATCATGTTCTTTTGCATAGCATCCAAAGCAGGAATTTCTGGGGTCATAGACACCAGAAAGTGAATGCATGAGTGTTGGCCGTAAACAATGAAAAATATAGTTTCCTGGGTTTTGTCATTATGGTGGTTTGTTATGGGTGAACTCTGCCCTTGAAGGGTTACTTTAGTTGTCCTAAATGGCAGACAGAAAAGCTAGGAAGAACTTCTCAAGAGACAGATTAATTTGCTCAATCTGCCCATGAGACTGTGGGTGATAGACCACGGAAAACTGTAGGAATATGTTTAAGGACTTACAGAGGCCCCACCAGCATAACAAAGTAAATTGGACCCCACAGTCAGACGCTATAGTTATTAAGATAGGCACCAAAGCTGCTTCCAAAGGCAGTGATGGGAAAGGTACAAATTGTGCCATCTTAGCAAATCGATCTACCACTACCCAGACCACAGTACAGCCTCAGCGATGGGGTAGGTCCATAATGAAGTCATTCTTGCAATTGACACAGCCTTTTTATATCCTTGCAGAGGCCCAGCCATAATTACTGGTAGGAAAGGAGATTGAAGTTTCTGTGGATCCAAGGGTGTATAGAAAACCTAGAATTGTGATCCCAGTGTGCTGCTTCATGGATACAAAGATTTTACCCAGAGGAATGTCTGGATCTTGGATGGAAGTCAGAGTCAGTACTTGAGAAGGAGGAATGATATATCTTGCCAGTAAAAGGAACAGAAAAGAGCATCTGCGCACAAATTGACTGTCCCGCGGGGGGGGGGGGGGGGGTTGGCTACAGTGCTGAAGAATGGAGGTCTAATTTCTCAGTTCCGCTCCAGCATAAGGAATCCGAGCATTTCAAGGTGTCTACAGGTGACCCCATCCATACCCGCATTTGCCAAAAGGCCCGCACAACACCACAGGATGACCCACAAGAGGAAGGAGACACCTCACCCACAGAAACTCCAACATTACTTCCCTCCCACAGCCCCAGACACACTCCAAGATGACACTGCCAGCCGCTCTCCAGCCTCCTCCAGCGGCTCCGTGTCTGCTAGACCAAGCTCAGGCTTGCAGGGGGGCTCCATCTGGCATTCGCCTAATGCCTCTACACCACTTTCCCACAGCCCAGCGAAATCTAAACCCTGCATGGTAAAGGATGCCTACAACAGCAAGGTGAGCACATGTCAGGACTCCATGGAGGGCACAAGGGAACTAGCTAACACCATAAATGCTTTTCCCACTACCAATCAGCCCATCTCAGACACCACCCATAAAAACATGCTTGTCTCCCTCCACAGCTCCCTTAATGTGGATATGATGTAGTGTATGAAAAATTTCAAAGCTGAAGTAGGGGATTAGGGGCAGAGTTGACCATGTGGAAAAAAAGGGTAAATATGCCTCTTCCTACAATTCTTTGATGGATGCATACAATGATCAAGCAGATGAGGTGACCTGGCTCAGGGCAAAGGTCGCTGACCTTGAGGACAGGTCACGCAGGAATAATGTGAAAATCCATGGGGCCATTCAGCCTGTGCAACCGCAACAATATGCCCGTGACCTCATGAAAGCCTTTATGCCTGCAGTGCCTGATTCAGATCTGGTGATTGACAGAATCCACCGCTTACCTAAGCCGTCTCACCTCCCTGACAACATCCCTAGAGACGCATAAATGCGCGTACACTTTTTCCACGTGAAGGAACAGTTCATGCTGGCCTTCCGCAAAATTTCACAACCGCCAGAGAAATATTCCTCCATCCAATTGTTTGCGGACTTTTCGCAATACACTATGCAAAAACGCAAATTTTTGATCCCTATAACAAAAGCGCTCTGCAACCACAGTATTGTGTACTGCTGGGGCTACCCAACAAAACTAACCATTACCCCCGATGGTAATATCTCAACAATTACAAGTTTTGAGGAAGGCCTGGCATTGCTCCGCTCTTGGGACATTCTACCTGAACAAACCCCCGATGGAGCCTCCTCAGCACCTAGAATAGGTGACCAAAACAACTGGCAAGTAGTGTCACATAAGAAGAAAAATAAAAAGCATACCACCTGAACACCTCAAATACAACAGATAAAACAAGCTACCTGATTCCTGAAACATTATGGAACGTACAGCCCAAAAATCCCCCCCCCCCCCCTGAGAATTGTGCAGTACATCTGCCACCAGATTCCAGCCAGAATCTGCTTTTTTACCTTGTTGGTTGTATTTACTCTGTTTGACTCTTTCCTTTATTATCCTTTTTTTCCCTGTTATTGGCTTTCCCTTCCTGAGATGGACCACGACCCTAATGGAACAGGACAACCGAAGACATACAAAAGTGTACAAGTCACTCTAAGTTGACCCTCTGAGCGATGTCAGGGATCCTATAAAGTACTATTATCATTATTATGTAACCTCCCATTATGGTACTTAAACTAGTATCTTTCAATGTGCATGGATTAAACCATCCAGCAAAAAGATCCTCAGTATGGAGGAAAGCCCTTAAACTGCACTCTGACATCCCTTGTTTACAGGAAACGCACTTCATGGCTTCCAACAACCCCATTTTTCGCCATAAAAATTTTCCACACATATACACGGCCTCTGCACCTAGGAAACAAAAGGAACTGCTTATTGCGGTTAAAGACTGTGTAGCCTTCACTCTTAAGGAATTACATGCAGACCCTGGAGGGAGATATCTGACCCTAGTGGGAGAACTCAATAACAAGCTCTACACACTTTATGCACCCAACATGCACCAACATGCACCAAACTTCGCTTTCTGAGGAAACTATTCAACAAAGTCAACACTATGAAGAAGGGGGCCTTGTTAATGTGTGGTGACTATAATATATCCCTGGATTTTAAGACGGACACCATTTCCAAGTCTGAACATCTTCCACCTATGCTACAACCCCTGCTCCACGATGAGGATGGTTATGATGTCTGGCGATGTCAACATTCAAGTTAACTTGACTATACATGTCATTCTCACAGACATAATTTGTATACGCAAATTGACCTAATCCTAGTTGATAAAAATCTACTACAAGCCGTTTCCTCTTCCACCATCCATGACATCATGTAGTCCGACCACACACCTGTCTCTATAACAGTGAGAGAGGAGTATACCCAAGACCCTGCATATTTGTGGCATGCTAAGTTGCACTCATGACTTTTATAACCAATAATTTGAATACTTTACACTGAACACTCAATCCGTATCTAATCCCTTTACCTTATGGTGTGCACACAAGGCCTTCATCAGAGGAATTCTCCTGCAACTGAGCTCAAGGGCAAAGTGGCAGAGGACACAGAAGCTAGATTGGCTCTTTAAAGATATTAGAGAGCTTGAAACCCAAAACAAAAACACTGCAGATACTGACACAGCAAATAAACTGTCTAAACTTTGCTCTGACCTAAGATTTATGCTCATAGAACAATATGATAAACAAATTAACTCCTTAAAACTGGCGCACTACTCATCTAGCAACTGAGCTGTTAAATTTCTCGCTCAAGAGTCGAAAGACTGTAATGCCCCGTATTAGTAAGACCGACCGTGTGTACGGGGCATAAGTCCCAAACAAAGATTCCCTTTCTGATCCATCCTACAGATAAGAGTAAAATTCTTAACCCAAAGGACATAGCAACACTTCTGCTGAATAATATTCTTCTCTGTATAACCTCAAGGAGGACCCTAATACCCCACAACCTACAGACGACACTATTCAAACCTTCCTGGCAGGTCTTACAATACCCTCCTTGTCACAAGCACAACTAACATCTCTGAATGCTCCTATCACCAAATCTGAGATCCAGAAAGTGATTAAAACCCTTCCCTGTGGTAAGTCCCCAGGCCCTGATGGCCTAACAAACAACTACTATAGGATCTTTCAAAATACTCTCTCCCGAACACTGAAGTTGATCTGAAGTTGATCTGCAGCAATGTCCTCTGCCTTGTTTCCATCCAAAATTCCTAAACCAGGTAAAGAACCTACTCTCTCAGCCAACTTCAGACCCATTTTGTTATTAAATATGGATGTTAAACTCTATGCTAAGATCATAGCTAACAGGCTCCTCTCCATCCTGCCTACCTTAATCAAACCGGATCAGACAGGATTTACTTCAGCAAGGCAGGCATCAGATGCCACAAGTAGAGTTATCAATATTAAATAATATGCCAGGGCCTGTCCAAATTCCTTCTCTGGATGCAGAGAAGGCGTTCGACAGAGTTCACTGGGGTTACATGACACGCGCTCAAAAAATTTGGCTTCACTGGACCCATTCTGTCCGCTATCTTAGCGTGAACAAGTATACACATCAAACATGCTATCCCACGTGTTCTCCATAATAAATGGTACAAGACAGGGATGCCCTCAATCTCCCTCGATTTTCAACCTTCTCATTGAACCCTTAGCTGAGAAAATGAGAGCACACCCAGGTACACCAGGCTTCTCCCTTCAAAATGGATCCCACAACATAAACCTATTCACTGATGATATTATCCTAGTTCTAACCTCCCCATCTCTATCCCTACCCCATGCACATATCACCCTTACCCAATTCAGTCAGATATCCTACTACAAGTTTAACTGCACAAAATCGCTCATTCTAGGACTGGGCCTCTCTCCCCACACACAATCTTGTTTGCAAAAAACTTTCCCATGCACCCGGAGCAACTTTAGCATACCCTTCTTGGGATTACAAATCACAGCGGACCCCTCAAACCTAGCAGCTGCTAACTACATCCCCTTGATAGACAAAATAACTAAAGAAACCAAAAAACTAGCTAAAGTGGAACTATCATGGTCTGGTCGCCTAGCATCATTTAAAATGCTCATACTCCCTCAAATACTGTACATATTTAGAACACTCCCCATTCCACTTAAAAGCTCCCATCTTAAATCACTAAATGCTCTACTTCAACAATTTATCTGGAAATCCAAAAGTCCTAGATGTTCTAAAACTCTTCTGATTAAACATGGACTAGCAGGAGGCATGGGGCTAATAGATTTAAATGATTACTTCCGGGCTTCCATCCTTACCCAACTTAAAAACTGGATTACACCCTCCCCTGATACTCTCTGGAACAGCATTGAACAAGTTCTGAGCCCAACTTTGGACCTATGCTCACTCCTACTCCTTGACATATGGAAACCTTTCTCCCTACACCAGCTCCCACTCACTGTACAAGCCTCCTTAATAGCTTGGAGAGACCTCTATAAATCAACAACCGTGCCTTCTAAAAAAATAGACATTCCCATACTTATTGATATACTTGCTAACACAATCCCACACACTACACTCCTAGATTGGCACAATAAAGGTATTGACTGGATTGCTAAACTGTATGATGGTGATACTCTCAAACCATTTGATGTACTCAAGAGAGATTTTAACCTCCTAACTACTGACTCCTACAAATACCTCCAAATATCCCATTTCATGGCGTGGCAATTCTACATGGCAATACCCACAATCTCTAAGGGCATATCTTTATTCTATAATTTTTTTCAACACAAACTTACTTTTAGTAAATCACGTCCTTACCAAAAATGTGAATTGGACCTTGGTAAAACCTTTACAACCTCCTAATGGCAATCTGCATTCAAGGCAATATATAAAGCATTCAAATGTGTAAACCACTGGGAACTCGCTCAAAAAATACCCCTAAGGTGGTATCTTATGCCCTATAGTATGTCCAAACTTACTCGGTCTAACTCCCCACTATGCTGGAGAGATTGTGGGGAGGTGGGGAATATCCTACATATGTTTTGGACCTGTAAACACCTAACTAGCTTCTGGAATAGCATATTCTGGTCCATTTCAAATATTACAGGTGTCTTCACCTCACCAGATCCTAGTATGGCATTACTAAACCTGAATATTGAGAACTTCCCTCCCTGCTTCCATACAGTAGTCACTCATATCCTATTAGCTGCCAGATCACTAATTACTAATACTGGAAATCCAATAGAGTACCCAATGTATCTGAAGCGTTAGAAATTACACAGACTCACTATGCCTACAAATCTTTACTGGCCAACAAAGGAGGTATTAGAAAAAACTTTGATGCACACTGGCAAATATGGTCTTTTTGGTTTAAGGTAGACTAACCTATATTATTAATAACATTCTTTCCTCAATAAGCTTCCCAACACTCACCCAAAGGTCAATTAATGTCCACCTCCTTGCTATTGTTGTTATTATTTTTACTTTAGTTTTATTTATCCTTGCTTTACCAAACTTTTATTATTTGTAACTTCCATTTCACAATGCCACTGTTTCTAGAAAACATAACAGGTTATTCTTGATAGTTGACCTATGATTGATTGCACCTGACACATCTGAGCTATCTATGGTTAACTTTTCAACCTATGTGATCTTAAAGTTCAGTTCCTATATTTGAACTCTCTATACTATTTTGTACTGTGTTTTATACTGTGAAAACTTTTTCCAATAAAAACAATAAAAAAAAGAATTGGCTGTTTATAACTATCAAGTAATGATCCGTCTGAAGGTACTACAATTTTTTCAAAGAAGACACAAAATACAGTACTTGCGCTTAAGTCTGAAGCTACCTATAGACAGAAGTCCCAAACGATCCAAATATTTAGTCCATCATAGAAGGACTTAAGTCTCTTATGTTAACACCACCTTGCAGCTTTCTTAATCAGTGGGCACTGAAGACTGTGAAAACACAAAAGGGAAGAAGAGCGCACAGGCTCTGGTGCAAAATATTTTATTCAATAGTAAAATTGTATATAAAATCAATACACTCAAAGACTTAGTAAAAAAAGGCATTGAAATCTGTTGATGAATATCTCTCAACGAGAAGCATTCTGAACCAGGCTAGCAGTGTACACAACAAGATACAAGGTGTACAAGTGAGCGTGCAGCCACCAACAAGCTGCACGCCGACCACTCTCCCTCATAGGAGACTTTCTGGTGTGTGAGACAAGTGGTGCCATCCTCAGTAACACGTGACAGGGAGGACCAGCAGCTGATGGGATGCATGGATGGTTGTCAGGACAAAGCGTTTGAGTGGGTGTGCCCTCCTTCTTCAGATCCTCTCTGTGTCATTACGTTAGCTCTTAAATAGTCTGAGCCAATGCAGAGGAATTAACCCTTCAAGCACTTGCTACATGACATCCGTAGATGACACTGGGGTGATGTTTAAGCAACCTACAAGCACCATAAATACTAAAGCAGTTGTGATTAACCCCTTCATACAAAATTTGCTATGTACACTTACTGTAGTACTTTTAAAATTACTCAATTAAATCAATATTTGAAAAATTCTTTAAAAACGTAATTCACAAATCAAAAGTATATCAAAGATACATATATATATATATATATATATATATATACAGTGGGGACGGAAGTATTCAGACCCCCTTAAGTTTTTCACTCTTTGTTATATTGCAGCCATTTGCTAAAATCATTTAAGTTAATTTTTTTCCTCATTAATGTACACACAGCACCCCATATTGACAGAAAAACACAGAATTGTTGACATTTTTGCAGATTTATTAAAAAGAAAAACTGAAATATTACATGGTCCTAAGTATTCACACCCTTTGCTCAGTATTTAGTAGAAGCACCCTTTTGATCTAATACAGCCATGAGTCTTTTTGTGAAGGATGCAACAAGTTTTTCACGCCTGGATTTGGGGATCCTCTGCCATTCCTCCTTGCAGATCCTTTCCAGTTCTGTCAGGTTGGATGGTAAACGTTGGTGGACAGCCATTTTTAGGTCTCTCCAGAGATGCTCAATTGGGTTTAAGTCAAGGCTCTGGCTGGGCCGTTAAAGAACAGTAACAGAGTTGTTGTGAAGCCACTCCTTTATTATTTTAGCTGTGTGCTTAGGGTCATTGTCTTGTTGGAAGGTAAACCTTCGGCCCAGTCTGAGGTCCTGAGCATTCTGGAGAAGGTTTTCATGCAGGATATCCCTGTACTTGGCTGCATTCATCTTTCCCTCGATTGCAACCAGTTGTCCTGTCCCTGAAGCTGAAAAACACACCCACGGCATGATGCTGCCACCACCATGCTTCACTGTTGGGACTGTATTGAACAGGTGATGAGTAGTGCCTGGTTTTCTCCCCTCCACTTAGAATTAAGGCCAAAAAGTTCTATCTTGGTCTCATCAGACCAAAGAATCTTATTTCTCACCATCTTGGAGTCCTTCAGGTGTTTCTTAGCAAACTCCATGTGGGATTTCATGTGTCTTGCACTGAGGAGAGGCTTCCGCCAGGCCACTCTGCCATAAAGCCCCGACTGGTGGAGGACTGCAGTGATGGTTCACTTCCTACAACTTTCTTCCATCTCCCGACTGCATCTCTGAAGCTTAGCAACAGTGATCTTTGAGTTCTTCTTTACCTCTCTCACCAAGGCTCTTCTCCCCCGAAAGCTCAGTTTGGCCGGACTGCCAGCTCTAGGAAGGGTTCTGGTCAACCCAAACATCTTCCATTTAAGGAATATGGAGGCCACTGTGCTCTTTTTGTAACCTTGGCCAAATCTGTGCCTTGCCACAATTCTGTCTCTGAGCTCTTCAGGTAGTTCCTTTAACCTCATGATTCTCATTTGCTCTGACATGTACTGTGAGCTGTAAGGTCTTATATAGACAGGTGTGTGGCTTTCCTAATCAAGTCCAATCAGTATAATCAAACACAGCTGGACTCAAATGAAGGTGTAGAACCATCTCAAGGATGATCAGAAGAAATGGACAGCACCTGAGTTAAATATATGAGTGTCACAGCAAAGGGTCTGAATACTTAGGACCATGTGATATTTCAGTTTTTCTTTTTTGATAAATCTGCAAAAAGTCAACATTTCTGTGTTTTCTGTCAATATGGGGTGCTGTGTGTACATTAATGAGGAAAAAAAAATGAACTGAAATGATTCTAGCAAATGGCTGCAATATAACAAAGAGTGAAAAACTTAAGGGGGCCTGAATACTTCCGTCCCCACTTTATATATATATACACCCAATAATACAAATATTGTATAAAATCTGTTAAAACTAAAACAAATAAAGGTAAATATAACAGGTAATTTTTGATGATAACAAAAATAATTCAATGATAATACATAATTAAGAAACAGTAAAATAAAAGCTAAAAAATAAAATATATACACAGTATATATATATATATATATGTATATTGGTTAGAAATATTTACTATATCCTATCTCCTACATGAAAGGCATCCAGATCCATGGCAAAAGGTTTGGTTGAGTATGTCCTCGTGAGAGCAGGGCTGGAGATAAATGTTTGTATTAAAGGTGTGAAACACTTACAATGCTTGAGGAGTCTGCTTCTTGGGATTGACATTTTATGGATTCTGAGCGGTAATTGGAGCAGCCAGCACAAGAAAATTGTTAATGAATTGCTGGTAGTATCACAGGACTTTTTTTAGGCTAGGGCCACATCCTTAATGTAACATCCAAAAATGTGCGGGACCAGATAAGCCGGAACCTGCGTAACTAGCAGGACTTTAAAGGCTCAACATAGGAGACAGTAAAGGTAAAAAATAATAAGTTTTATTGAACAAAATTTAGTAAAAACAGTGGCCATCAAGCCTAAAAATGATCCACCAACAGTAATTTTCATAAACTCTAATAAGGTACCGAAAGAACATGGAAAATTATCATATAAAGCATAACACCAATGTAGGAATGTAATGCTTCCGGAAACCCAAGATGCCAGGTCGGTCAAAGTTTCACCGATAACATGGCTTCTTCAGGACCCAATAAGGCAGGGTACAGCAGCACTAAATACATTATACAGAAAGAAAACATAATAAGTATACATATAATGTGAACAACTAAACCACAATGGAGATATTGGGGTCGTATAATATAATAATAAAAGGAGTCTTCAAAAGAAAAAAGTGATGCCAAATCAAAATGTAGACTTCAAAGTGTGAAATGTTTTGAATATGATCTAATCATGGGATACCATAGTTTACACTTGCTATAGAAATCAGAGTATCTTCCAATATTTTTATTATATTTCACTGATGCCAACATCAATAAAAAAAAAAAAAAAAAAATGATATATATATATATATATATATATATATACACATACATATATATATATATATATATATATATATATATATATATATATATATATACATATATATATATATATATATATATATATATATATACATACACACACACACACATACGCACACGCACACAATCTGCTAGTGGCACCAATATGTCAGAAATAAAATTATCAGTCCTGAAAGTAGTTTAGAGCTCAGAGCCTCCCTTAGCAGTAATCTTTAAAAGGGTTTACAAGTGGCCATCCCTGGTACTAAATGCTGTTTAAAAAGGTACACTTCAATCAGTTCACATGAGCATTTAAAGTGCATCCTTAACCAGGACCTCAAGCTTAGGTGTGTCACACTGGAGGTAATAATGAGATTCTCCAAATGGATTTAGTCACAGTGTGTATATGCAAGAATGTTGTAACAAATATTGGATATTCAAACAAGCCTGTGTGTATTTCAGTCACATACCACCTGCTCCAACAAGCTCCTGTTTTCAAAGATAGAATATCACCTAAATAATTTCAGATATCACTTCAAGCTGTATAATTTCAAATGGATAAGTACTCCTCTATATTAGGGATGAGCCAAACTTGGCAGGTCCAGAGAAGCAGTAATAATCATGTTCTATGCTAATAAACAAGAGACTGTCAAACAAATGGCATGGGGTGCTTGAAACTACCTAGAAAACATATATCAAAGATAAAAAAAAATTAAATCTCATTTGCCAGGTAATGTTAAAAATGCAAAATTTCTTTAAATAACATGCCTGGGAGATGTCTTAACCCTGCCTGTTAAGTAGAGCATCTGTACAATTTATACAACCTACCGCAGCAAAACTGACTTTTACAAAGAAAACCATTCAGTTTAAATTGCTGGCAAATTACAGCTTTAGTCATTTGTAAACTAATGCCAGGGGATTCCCTTCATCTATTCCAGATCCTATTAATAGGGGATACCACAAAAAACAGTGTGGGGTTCTCCCTAAACATACATACAAGGCCCTTATCCATAAAAACTGCATTCCCTCACTCTCCCCCCATGTAAGGCCTCCCAAAACTTTAATAACAGACCCTCATCCAATCATGCAGTCTGGCTAGCCAGAATGTATCTTCATCCTTAACTATTAACCACTTGCCTACTGAGCACTTTTATCCCCTTCCTTCCCAGGCCAATTTTCAGCTTTCAGCGCTGTCACACGTCACACTTGAAATAAAAATTGCACAGACATGCAACACTGTACCCACATGAAATTTTTATCATTTTTTTTCACACAAATAGAGCTTTCTTTTATTGGTATTTAATTACCACTGGATTTTTTATTTTTTATAAATGAACGAAAAAGGACCAAAAATAAAAAAAACATTTTTCATAGTTTAATAGTTTGTTATAAAACTTTGGAAACTGGTCATTTTTCTCCTTCACTGATGTGTGCTGATTATGCTGCACTGATGGGCACTGATAGGCTGCACTGATGGGCACTAATGGGCACTGATGAGGTGGCACTGATGGGCACTGATGGGTGCCCCTTTAACACAAGCCGGTTATCGGCTCTTTTCTCCCCTCCTCACGCTGATAGTGTGAGGAAAGGAAAGCTGATAACCAACTTGTGTTTACACCGTAATCAGCTGTCATTGGACACAGCTGACCATGTGATAAAGGCCAGCTGTGATTGGCCCTTTACCTTGATCTATGATCAGCTGAGTCAGAAGGAGGGTTATGCGGGCAGAGCGATCACGGGAGGACGTCCATGGACACCTTCTTGGCAAAGTAAAACTGCGCAGTAGCCATCTTTCGGCTGTAGCATGAGGGGGTGTCAGAAACCATGAAATCAGACCGAGACAGAAGTACAGTTAAATCACACTTGTTTAATAATAAAAGTAAAAAGAACAAAAGTAGTCAAAACATAGCCAAAAGTTCAGTAACCGGAATGGATAGTCAGACAAGCCAGAAGTCAGGGATCGATGTAGTGGAACAGCAAGCAGGATCTGGAGCCAGAAAGGATGTCAGCAAAGCCAGTCTTTAAACAGGAATGCAGGAGATAGTTTCTTGTGATGTGACCAAGGCGAAGGCAGAGCTTCTCTGGAGTGGACAGCTTAAGTAGGCAGGACTGACGAGCAGGATCATCAACAGCTGAGTAACTGTGGAGAGAGATGGGAGCTGGCAATTAGCCGACAGCTGAGTGGCTAGCTCAGAGAAGGAAGGGCTGAGCCCAGCCCTGACAATACCCCCTCCTCAACGACCCCTCCCTCTCGCAGGACCACCAGGCTTAAGGGGAAAACGTCTATGGAAATCATGGAGGAGGACAGGGGCATGTACGTCCGAGGATGAGACCCAAGAGCGTTCCTCCGGACCGAACTCTTCCTCCGGACCGTACCCCCTGTTGACGCCCACGGAACCTACAGGAGTCAACAATGGACTGTACTTCATACTCGCTCCTCATGGTTCTCAACTTGTACAGGGTGAGGACGTAGCATCGAGGTGGTAAAGTGTTTGCAGGCCAAAGGTTTTAATAAAAAGACATGAAATACATTTGAAATATGCATATTAGAAGGAAGGTCTAATGCATAAGCCACTGGGTTAACCCTGCAAAGAATACGGAAAAGCCCAATAAACCGAGGTGTGAACTTCAGTGAGGGAATAAGAAGTCAGAGGTTGCAGGATGACAGCCAGACCCTGTCCCCAACCTTCTTGTATGTGTGCGCTGTAAAATATTTTGTACAACCTGGTAAGAAGGCACAGGTGGGCATCTGTGGTCAGCATGGAGTCTGTACCTATCATTAGCATGACGCAAAGCCTCCTGGACTTGTGCCCAAGTGGAACGAAGACCACGGAGATGCTCCTCTAAATGCAGGAATACTCTGCGGAACAAATGAGTCAGGCAACATGGGAGGTTGGAAACCATAATTCGCCATAAACGGGGACAATCGGGAAGCTGAATTCAAGGCACTGTTGTGAGAAAACTTTGCCCATGGTAATAGGTCTGACCAGTTGTTTTGATGATCAGAAATATAGCAATGTAGGAATTACCCCAAGGGCTGATTGGCTCATTCTGCGGCCCCATTAGACTGCAGGTGATACGCAGAGGAGGAAGCAAGCTGAATTGCCAACTGTGCACAAAAGGCTCACCAGAACCAGGACACAAACTGACTACCCTTGTCCGAGACAATCACCTTGGGTAGCCCATGTAAGCAAAAGATCTCCCGAGCAAAAATGGAAGCCAGTTCCTTAGAAGTATGCAACTTCTTAAGTGGAATATAATGACAGATCTTTTAGAGCCAGTCAACCACCATAAGGATAACAGTGTTGCCTTAGGAGTTGGGTAACTCCACAATGAAATCAATAGACAGGTGGGTCCAGGGCCCCTATCCATTGGGTATGGGTTGTAGGAGGCCCACTGGAAGTTGTCGTGGAGTCTTACTCTGAGCACACACAGAATAAGCAGCTACGAAGGCAGTTACATCAGCACGTAGACTAAGCCACCAGAACTGTTGGAAAATGGCCCAAACTAGTTGATTCTTCCCAGGGTGACCAGCTGCCTTGGGAGAATGGTAAGCCTGGAGCATGGTAGTACGGAGACCCTCTGGGACAAAGCAGCGGTCACAAGGTTTCTCAGGAGGAGCATGGGCCTGAGCAGCAAGAATTTTGTCACCCAAAGGAGAAGTGAGACTGGTGCAAACCGTAGCCAGAATACGATCAGGAGGAATCACAGGAACCAGAACTGACTCCAACCTGGAAGTGGGGGAAAATTGTCAGGACAAAGCGTCAGCCCTTACATTCTTAGTACCGGGTAAGAATGAGACAATGTAATTGAAACTTGACGAGAAAAGAGCCCATTGTGCCCTTCTGGGAGAGAGGTGTTTAGCCTCAGACAAGAATGTGAGATTCTTATGGTCAGTAAGAATGATAACCGGCACAGTGGTACCTTTGAGGAGATGTCTCCATTCTTTCAGGGCTAAAATGATCGCCAATAGCTCTCTGTCACCAATCTCATAATTGCACTCCGCAGGTGACAATTTCTTGGAAAAGTAGCCACAAGGATGCATAGCGTTCTCATAGCGTTCTCATAGGTAGGACGTTGAGACCGAAGGGCGCCAACACCAGTCTCAGAAGCATCAACCTCAAGGATAAAAGGTAACGTAGGATCAGGATGTGCCAACACAGGTGCAGAAACAAAAGCAGCCTTGAGACTTGAAAGACCTTAATGGACTCCGGAGACCAACATTGTGGGTTACCGTCCTTTCTGGTCATATCAATCAGGGGCTTGACCAGAGATGAGAAGTTTTGAATAAACTTCCAATAATAGTTGGCAAAGCCCAGGAAATGCTGCAGAGGATGTAAACCCATGGGTTGGAGCCACTGTAGGACTGCCAAAAGTTTCTCTGGGTCCATCGAAAAACCAGCAGTGGAAATGACATGGCCCAGGAATTTAACCTGTTCACGATGGAACTCGCACTTCTCCAGTTTACAGTAGAGATTGTTCTCTCTTAGTTTCTGAAGTACACAACAGCAAATTCCTGGAAAACTGCCAGGGCGTTACATAGGCCTAAAGGCATTATGAGGTACTCATAATGGCCTGTTATGGTATTAAACACAGTTTTTCCCTCGTCGCCCTCCCTAATCCTCACGAGATTGTATGCCCCTCTCAATTCAAGCTTTGTGAAAACCGTTGCTCTTTTGAGGCGGTCAAATAACTCCCTAATCAAAGGAATCGGATAGGCATTCTTAACCGTGAAATGATTAAGACCCCTGTAATCAATACAAGGTCTCTATTCACAACTCTTCTTCTTCACAAAGATGAAACCAGCACCAGCAGGAGACGAGGATTTGTGGATGAAACCTTGAGAAAGTTTGTCTGCAACATACTCCTCCATTGCTTTATCCTCCAAGACCGACAAAGGGTAAATCCGGCCACGAGGGGGTATGGCACCAGGTTGAAATTGCGTGCTCACACGGCAGGTGAGGAGGCAAACTACTGGCTTGACCTTTGTCAAAGACATTGCTAAACCGTGGTACTCCTCCGGCAGGGAGGAGATTGAAGAGTCACAGGACCTTGGCTACCTTCTGGAAGCATGTTTCACTGCATTGTGGTGACCAGGAGATAACCTCAGCACGGAGCCAATCAAAAGAGGGGTTGTGCCTCTGTAACCAAGGATAACCAATAACGGGCGGAAACTTAGGTGAGGAAAAAACTTGGAATTGGATTATCTCATGGTGAGGAGCCCCTATGGCCATGGACAATGGAACCGTCTCTTAATCAGATGGGCAGGCTGTAGAGGTCTCCCGTCAAGAGCCCCAATGGCAAGTGGAGTGTCACACAGCTGCAGCGAAATTGAGTGCTTCGATACAAAGGCAGCTTTAATGAACAGGCCTGCAGCCCCACAGTCGATTAGAGCCTGCATCTCGACGGATGACTCAGCCCAAGAAAGGGTGACTGAAACCAGAGGCTTATCCTTCTGGATAACTGGGGATGAAACAACGCCACCTAAGGTATGTCCGTGACAGGACCTCAAGGTACGGGCTTTCCCTGGATGGGTAGGACAGGACTTCAAAAAGTGACCTGCCTAGCCACAATAAAGGCACAATCTCTCCCTCCTCCTAAAGGCTCTCTTATCTGCAGAGAGACACGTGAAACCCAAGTGCATGGGTTCACCTTCACTGCCCGATTCAGTACCAGGAGGCATGGAAGGTGAGGAAGGCATGGGTGGGACTGCAAAGCTCGGAGACAAACGTACAGGAGACTTGCGCAAGCGCTCCTTAAAAGAGAGTCTTTCTCTGAGTCTGGAGTCAATGAGGATGGCAAACATGATCAACTTCTCCAGCTCAGTGGGTATATCTCAGGCTGCTATCTCATCTTTGATGGTATCTGAGAGACCATGAGAAAAAACAGCCACAAGGGCCTCATTGTTCCACGCAACCTCTGTTGCCAGTGTACATAATTCAATGGCGTAGTCGGCAACAGTTCTTGTACTCTGTTCGATGGACATGAGGCACTTGGCAGCAGAAGCGGAGTGTGTGGGAACATCAAATACCCTTTTAAATGAAGCCACAAACGCAGGCTAACTCAAGACAACAGGTTTTTGTGACTCCCATAGAGGGTTTGCCCAGGCCAAGGTTCTCTCAGAAAGCAAATATATCATGAAACGTAATTTGCTTCTGTCCGTGGGAAACGACTGGGGCAGCATCTCAAAGTATATCTCAACCTGGTTGAGAAAACCACTGCATTGGACTGGATTACCCCCAAATCGCTGGGGAAGCAGAGCAGAACCAGACAAACCTCTAATAGAGGTGATACTCGAGGCGGGTGCCTGCACAGAGACTGTCGGCCTGCAACATAGGTTGTATCGGAGCGGCCAAAGTGGGAGATTCCAGGTGAGCTGTGTGACTCAGGAGCGTTTGTAACGCCATGGCAAACTGATCCATGCGGTGATCCAATCTGGGAAAAATATTACCAACAAGTGGATTGATTGCATCTTCTGAATTCATGGCCTTCGCCTACTGTCAGAAACCATGAAATCAGACCGAGACAGAAGTACAGTTAAATCACACTTGTTTAATAATAAAAGTAAAAAGAACAAACATAGTCAAAACATAGCCAAAGTTCAGTAACCGGAACGGATAGTCAAGTCAGGAGTCAGGGATCGATGTAGTGGAACAGCAAGCAGGATCTGGAGCTAGAAGGGATGTCAGCAAAGCCAGTCTTTAAACAGAAACGCAGGAGATAGTTTCTTGTGATGTGACCAAGGCAAAGGCAGAGCTCCATGGGACTGGACGGCTTAAGTAGGCAGGACTGACAAGCACGATCATCAACAGCTGAGTAACTGTGGAGAGAGATGGGAGCTGGCAATTAGCCGACAGCTCAGAGAAGGAAGGGCTGAGCCCAGCCCTGACAGGGTGAAGAGGTTAAAGGCCACATGCCATCAATATGGAGAGTACTTTGCTAGGGGGGACACCCCTGGCAAGTTCTTGTCCTCATGTTAATAAGAACAAGGGCCTCATCACCACAACCCTGGCCCAATAGTTATGAGGTTTTTGTGCATAAGGGATTAATAATAAGGAGGCACCCAGATTCTGTCCCTACATGTGAAATATGAGTAGTAGCCCTACTCACTCAAAAAAAGTGCAAGTAAATAAAAGAAAATAACTTTCACATGGCAGCACCAGGCTACAAAAGTAAGTAAGGGGACAAACCAGCGACGGCGGATGAGCCAAGCAAAACATAGTTACTGAGATATAAATGTGCATGTTTATAAAGAATATATACAATTTATATAAATAACTTAAGTGGTTGAAATATTTTTAAGGATTCTTGACATAGTGTAAACTAAACAAAATTGGAACCTTAAAAAACCTGCAAAAAAAGAATAAGGTAGATTAGGAGGGCAAGAAAAGTATGTTCAGAAAACGTAGTCATTATAATGACGAACAACTGAGCATATAAACCTGTAATGGGATTCATTAGAGATGCTTGTTATGAACTTCTAAGATGTTAGAGAAGTTATAGATCGTATGTATAATTTGAATCTACCTTCAATCATGTCATCTTATTAACAAAGTGATGGGGTCTCCAAGGTGATGTCATTGACCAAATATGAATAAGCAAAGATTTCTGTTTTGTCACTGACGAAATATAGTGATCTCATTGAACAAATATGGACATGCAAAATTTGGTCAGGACTTGTATTTGGACTGAACTGGTAGCTCATCCCTACTCTATATATACAATTACATTCAGGTCAGTTGTAATATGCAACACTTGGAAATTTACCAATGGTGAAATCTCATGCAGATGTTATATATTTATTCATATGTATGTTAACACAGCAGTCACATTTAAGCCTAGATGTCTGCCAGGAAGTGTACAAATAAAGGTAGAAATTTACTGTGATTTACTCTGTGTGACTTGTGAATCTACCACCACTGAAAGAGGTGGGAGGTCTTGCAAGACAACAGTGTACATGATAGAACCTTTTATATCCAGGAAATCAGAGGCTCTCTTAGGTGGTTATAGCAACTTAAAACCTTGCGACCAACCAGTCCAGCACATAATATGAGAGAAAGTAAAGGTAGAAAAGAAATATGAGAGAAAAGAGAAGACATGCAAAGTAGAAAGTAAAGGAAGAAAAATGTTCCTCTCGACCCAACCTACCAGTCCCAGCTTAGATTGGTGAGTGCAAGTATCTAATCCAAGGGTTGCTAACTCTTTCAAATTTAGATTGTTTGTCCTTTAAAATGCTGGCAAATTTTTCATAAAGCATGATCCAGGATAGATTTTTTTTGCCAGCATAGTTTATCACCAAGTTTTGGAAGTGTTATCATACAGAATCCACAATTTCTCCTCAAACAGATACATAGACCATTTTGCCCAAATCAATTCAAGTATACTTATTATACTTGATTGGGTTTCCCTCCCAATGCATGACTGGACTCAGATGGACTTGTTAAACATCACCTGGCCAATTTCACTGGTCCTATTCAACTATGTCAGAAAAGATTACCAGCGAACCTTCTGACTTTCCTCTTATGGGAATTTGGTCCCAAATTATTACCACTTCCTCTCACCACACAGAGCATGCCTCACACTGCCACTTGTCTCCACCCACAGCTCCTCAGACATAAAGTACTCGATGGATATAGACAGCAGTCATCTATCACAGAAAATCTGAGACCGGAAAATGGGAATTTTCTGAATAAAAGAACATCAATAAAAAGGAGTGTAATGCCCTGTTAATAAAAGCTAAAAATTGACTTTTGATTGTTTGATGCATGAGAATGCATGCATTGTTATAACAGGATTATTTGCTGTTTAATGAAATATTTGGGGCTTTAAAAATAAAATATCAAAAATGCCAACCATAGGCAATCACTCGGTTGCAAAATATGAAACTATAAATAGACTATGGCTTTAAAACGGGCTTTTAAGATTATAAATAAGTAAAAAGCCAAGCAGGCAGATAAAGCCTAAATTACAAAGAGATTGAAAATGTATATCCAGAAAATGGATACTAAAACTAAGCCAGGGAAACACTATGAATAAGGAATGTATAATCTTCTTTTATAAAGAGAACATGTACAAGCAGATTTGCTATCTCCAACTGCATGCATTTTTGCATTAATATTTATGTTTATGCTACTGTATTGCCTTGCATATTATCATTTTGTGCCTTGAAAGGTCAAGTTCACACATTCAGGTTGAGTATGTTTAATACAAAAATCCATAGCTCATGTGAGGAGGGATGAGAGAATATGCCCAGGTTTGATTTGCGGGGTAATCAAATCCTGCCTGAAATCAACGTCACCCAAGCTTAGCTGCAAACTACATTGATGTCTTTGAGGGGTGAATCTTGATATTTAATTTTACTACTTTTCAAGGACATAGGGAGCTGGGCACTGCTATGGGAGACTGGGAGAGAAAAGCATATTCAACATTTAATACAGTGGGTAAGGGATCATTTTAAAGAAAGTTTGAGAGTGACATGGAAAGAATGCTAATGTTTCAAATTATATTCTTGGGAGATCTCTTTAAAGTCTGCTCACATAATTTGTAATAACAAAAATCTTTGTCATTCTGGAGCTTCCCTCCAACCACTTTGCATATTATTTTATATATACTGTGATTCTGTGTGTGGTGTACACAACAAGACATTTTTCACGGACAGGATGAATGTGTAATCAGCACCCCAATTGATTAATTTAAACTTATAGAAAAAGTATTTGTTATGTAGTTTTGGATAGGACTACAAACTCTACAACTTCCATCGCAAGAAGGGGGATTAGCAGTGCCTCACCCGAGGGGCTATTTTTTGGCAGCACAGATGCAACACCTGGGGAATGGCCTGGGTCCTAACGGTCATAATAAGAGGGAATTGATGATTACGGGAGCACCACACGGGACATTGACGGAAGTTTTAGAAGCAAACTCCTTTTTGTATAGAACCCCTACGGTTAAATTGATTATAAAAGTATGGAATACTATTAAGGCCATGAAGGGAATGGGAGGTTTGATGAAGTGCACCCCACTGTGGAACAATAAGAACTTAGAGGAATTAAAAGAAATAGGGAAAATAAAAACACTGAACCCATTGTGTGCAGCGGTCTCCATTTCCCCCCCTCTCCCCCCCCCTCTCCGGCATACCGTGGGTGTCCTGCTGGGCATGCAGTGCGTTCTCGGCGTCCTCGCGCATGCGCAGTACGGCTCTTTGGGCGCTTCTAAGCTATTTGCCAGTCTCCAAGATGAGATCCTACTGCGCATGCGCGGGTGTCCGACGCTAATGGCGGCAGATTTAAAAACCACAGCATTGCTGTGGAGGCTGCTGATGGTTGCTGCACGCTACAGACGCCTGCCCTGCGATCCATAGCAAAGGAAAACGCTCTACAAAAGGTGGGTCTTCCCCCCCCCCCCGTCCAGGCTGGGTCAGTTTCTACATTGCTGCTTGTCTTTCCCTTGCAGGTTTCCAACCTACTCACCATGGAGAATGCTGCCCCAGCAGATCACCGCCAGCCGACTAGGTAAGGGGGGGGAAGAAGTGGGTAAGTAGAGAAGATTGAAAGAGAGAGCACTTCTAACGCTACCTAAATTGGTCAGCCCTACCAGGTCCTCAGGAACGTCTGCGTCAAGACATAGAGAGTCCTCACGCAGGAGAAGTCGCTCCAGACATAGACGGAGCCGCTCCTACCATAGGAGAAGTCGCTCAAGAGGAAGCCGCAGAAGAAGCCGCTCCAGATCACGTTCTCGGCATGGTCGATCCCGCCACAGAAGGTCATCCTCACGTAGGCACCGCTCCCCTGCACGCCATTCCCGTCCCGCCGGGAACGCATGCTGGATCTGTGGTACAGCGGCTCTTCCGGATAAGCTGGTTTGTCAGAGATGCCTAGAAGAGGCCACAAGAGAGAGAGCCTCAGAAGTCGGGGTCTCAGCCCCTCAGGCCTCAATACCAGATGTGGATCTCTCCACCATTACCTCTCCAGCCCGGGCCAGCACATCAAAGGAGCAAGACTCCCTATCTGATAATGAAGGCCTGGAGGTGTCGGCAGGATTCGACTTTGGCCTTATAGAACCGTTTGTTAAATTGGTCAAGGAGGCAATAGGATGGGAGGAACCCCAGGAAGTCCAGCCAAAGCAGAGAAAATATTTTCCTCAGCTTAAAAAGGAGCCTGAAACCTTTCCGTTCATTGATGAGCTGGAAGATTTAATCAAAGAAGAGTGGCAGAGACCAGAGAAAAAATCTAGTCTGAACAACAGACTCCAGAAGCTGTACGCACTCAAGGAGCCTAAAGTGAACCCTCTGGTATCCCCTCCGGTAGTGGACGCATCTTTAATGCGCCTCGCCAGGCATGTTACCCTCCCACTAGAAGATGCGGTTACGTTTAGAGACGTTCTTGACCGAAAGATCGACACGGATCTCAAGCGGGCTTACCTTTCGGCCGGAGGTGCATGCAGGCCTGCGATAGCACTCGCGGCAGTAGGAAGGGCCATCTCGAGTTGGTCTTCAAACACGGAAAAGCTGGTATTAGAGGGGGCAGACCAAGAGAAAATTGTGAAGGCATTACAAGAGTTAAGCTTGGCTGGTGATTTCGTGGCTGAGGCCTCAGTTGACACTATCAGGTCTGCTTCAAAGTCTATGTTGGCCTCAGTGATGGCCAGAAGAGCTTTGTGGCTGAAGCCCTGGACGGCGGATCTGGCATCCAAGTCCAACTGGTGCCGTATTCCGTTTGACGGTGAGCACCTTTTTTGGAACAAAGTTAGATACAGCCATCTCCAAGGTAACTGGTGGAAAATCCGGGCTCATTCCCTCAGATAGGAGGCCCAAACAGAGACCCCCTCCTTTTAAGCGGAATCTCCCAGAAAGGTATAGAGACGCAAAAGCGTACAGACCAGGGAAGGCGTACCGAAGGAACTGGAAGAACCCTCAAACTTCCTTTATGAAATTCCAAAAGCCTAAGACCTCCGCTCCCAGTGACCAGAAGCCTTTTTGAAGGTGCGCCCGTCCGGCCAGCAGTAGTAGGAGCAAGGCTTTTCAGTTTCAGGCTGGTCTGGACGGAAACCATACACGATACCTGGACCCTGGCCACCGTCAGTTTCGGCCACAGATGAGCCTTCAAAAATCGACCCCCAAGAGATCATTTCTGCCCAACCCGTATTCCTCCTCCCGGGGAGAAAAGGTTATCCCTTCTAACTTATGTCCTAGAGCTGCTTCAAAAGCGAGCGATAGCAGAGGTTCCGCCAACACAACGAGGCAGAGGATTCTATTCTCCACTATTCCTCGTCAAAAAGAAGTCAGGGGACTTTCGGCCGATTCTTGACCTGAAGAAACTCAACAGGTCCATCAAAGTGGAGTCGTTCAGGATGGAAAGCCTGCAGTCTATCCTCCAGGCCATAAACTTGGGAGACTGGATGCTCTCCATAGATCTCCAGGATGCCTACCTACACATACCAATTCACGTGGCATTCCAAAAGTTCCTGCGGTTCTCGGTGGGCCAGGTACACTTTCAATTTTGAAGCCTCCCTTTCGGGATCTCTACGGCACCCAGAACAATTACAAAGGTTCTGCTTCCAGTAATAGCCTCTTTGAGGGAGAAGGGTCTAAGGGTCCACCATTACCTGGACGACATTCTTCTCCTCTCAAACAGCCAGGAATCACTCGTGCAACATCGCGAGATCTTAGTTTCCACCCTAACGAGTCTGGGTTGGATAATCAACTGGCAGAAGAGCAACATTCAGCCTACCCAGAGGATGGTCTTCCTGGGAGCCGAGCTGGACACCCGGGCCAACACGGTAGAACTGCCAAGGGAGAAGTTGTCCCTACTAATTCAGAAAGTGAAAGATGTGGTTCCAGCATCATACTTACCGGCCAGAGCATACCTCAGCCTGCTGGGGTCCTTATCAGCAACCATTCCAATGGTCAGGTGGGCGCAATGGAATACCAGACCTCTGCAAGCCTCCTTCCTGTGCCAGTGGGACGGATGGTCCATGTCCCAATCAATTCGTATCTCAGAAAAAGCCAGATTATCTCTACGGTGGTGGACTCACCCCGGCAACCTCAGCAGATGCAAACAGATAGTCACTCTCCATCAGGGGGTAGTAACTTTGGACGCCAGTCTGGAGGGATGGGGGGCACACTACCTACATTATGCAGCTCAGGGCCGCTGGCACTTCAGAACCAGGGATGTTGTGTCAAACGTCCTAGAGATGAAGGCAGTCTTCCAAGCCCTCTTGGCATTCAGCTCTCTTCTGAGAGGGAAACAGGTCCTCATCCAAATGGACAACCGAGTGGCTGTGGCCTACATCAACAGGCAGGGGGGTACCAAGAGCATCTCCATGATGCGGGAAGTTGGTCCGGTGATGCGATGGGCTCAACTGAACCTGCAGGACCTGAAGGCGGCTTATATTCCGGGAATTCAGAACAAACTGGTGGACTCTCTCAGCAGGACATTCGTTTCCAACAACGAGTGGTGTCTAAGCCCACAGGCCTTCGCCCTCATATGCCAGACATGGGGTCATCCAGACATAGACCTCGCAGCAACACCAGAGAACAGGAAATGTCAAAGGTTTCTGTCGAGGAACCCCTTCCCCTCAGCGGAGGGAACGGATTGTCTCCAGCATACCTGGAACTTTCGCCTAGGTTACATTTTTCCACCAACCCCACTGATTGCCAAGTTCCTTCTGAGGCTCAAACACTCAGCAGCTCTAGTCCTGGCCGGGATTCCCTTCTGGCCACGGAGGCCTTGATTCACCACCCTCCTGCAACTGAGCACAGCGGATCCAATTCCTCTTCCGGTGACAACGGATCTACTAACCCAGGGCCAGCTACTACATCCGAATCCAGAGAGATTGCACCTAGCGGCCTGGAGACTGAAAGGTCTAGGTTCCTAGATCAAGGCTGTTTGCAGAAGGTAGTCGAAACCCTGCTTTTAGCCAGGAAATCTTCCACGAATAACACCTACGAGAGAGTCTGGGGGAAGTTCTCTTCCTTTGCTCAGGAACAAGGTTGGGACCCTTCTTCCCCATCAGCAATACAAGTGCTTGAGTTTATACAGTCAGGCCTAGACAAAGGCCTTAGATCTAGCACCCTGAAGGTCCAAGTCTCTGCCATTTCTGCTCTGACAGGGGTTAGATGGGCACTTAACCCTCTTGTAGTTCAATTCCAGAAAGCATGCCTGAAGCTAAGGCCTCCCAGAAAGCCTTCATTTCCAACATGGGACCTATCAACTGTCCTAGAAATTCTATCCGGAGAACCATTCTCCCCTCTTGAAGATACCTCCCTCTGGGACCTGACTCTAAAAGTATCATTCCTAATTGCCATCACTTCAGCGAAAAGGGTCTCGGGAATGCAAGCTTTACTGATCAAGGAACCATACCTGATGGTTTACCCAGACAGGCTAACCCTGAAACCTTCAGACAAGTTTATCCCAAAGGTTTCCTCTGCATTCCACTTTAACCAGGAGATTGACCTCCCAGTTTTGAACACAGATCAGGGCGTTCCTCATCCCCTGGATGTTAGGGGCAACGTTCTGCATTACCTCTCGGTGACCAAGTCTTTCAGGAGATGTGAGAACCTTTTAGTCATCCCACATGGGTTCAGGAAGGGCCAGGCAGCCTCTGCCCGTACCATCGCCTCATGGCTCGTGAAAACTATCAAAAAGACCTACTCCTTAAGCACCTTGCAAATCCCGGAAGACCTTAGAGCGCATTCCACCAGGGCAATGGCTACTTCATGGGCAGCTTACTGTAAAGTCTCAGCGGAAACCATTTGTAGAGCGGCCACTTGGTCTTCAAGAAACACCTTCATTTCCCATTACAAAATAGACGCTGCACGCTTAGCAGCAGTTGAATTTGGGAGGGCCGTCATACAGGCCAATTCTTCTGTTCCTTGTCAATAAATTAGATTTTTTTTGCACTCCCACCCAGTTTGGCGAGTTACTCCCCAATGTGTATGCTGCCATGATGCGACAGGAAAACAGAAAATTGTATACTCACCTTTCCGTAATTTTCCTTTCCTGTCGCATCTTCATGGCAGCATACAATCACCCACCCTCTGAGGTGACATGTGTATATATTTACAGAGAATACTGGGGCAGGTGTCTACTCTCTAATTTATAGCTATGTGGTCCTATCAGGTTGTGGAGGCGGAGTCACAACCCAACGTGTATGCTGCCATGAAGATGCGACAGGAAAGGAAAATTACGGAAAGGTGAGTATACAATTTTCCGTTTTTTTTTGCTAGAAAATTACTTAGAACCCCCAAACATTATATATTTTTTCTAACACCCTAGAGAATAAAATGGCGGTCATTGCAATACTTTCTGTCACACCGTATTTGCGCAGCAGTCTTTCAAGCACACTTTTTTGGGAAAAAATACACTTTTTTAATTAAAAAATAAGACAACAGTAAAGTTAGCCCATTTTTTTTTATATTGTGAAAGATAATGTTACACCAAGTAAATTGATACCCAACATGACACGCTTCAAACTTGCGCCCGCTCGTGGATTGGCGACAAACTTTTACCCTTGGAAATCTCCATAGGCAACATTTAAAAAATTCTACAGGTTGCATATTTTAAGTTAGAGAGGTAGTCTAGGGCTAGATTTTTTGCTCTCGCTCTACCAATCATGGTGATACCTCACATGTGTGGTTTGAATACAGGTTTCATATGCGGGTGCTACTCACGTATGCGTTTGCTTCTGCATGCGAGCTCGTCGGGACGTTTACATTTTTTTTAATTCTTGTTTATTTTACCTTTTATTTTTACACTGTTTAAAAAAAAATTGTGTCACTTTTATTCCTATTACAAGGAATGTAAACATCCCTTGTAATAGAAAAAAAGCATGACAGGACCTCTTAAATATGAGATCTGGGTCAAAAAAACCTCAGATGTCATATTTACACTAAAATGCAATAAAAAAAAAAAAATTAATTTAAAAAAAAGAAAAAAAAAAGGCCCTTTAAGAGCTATGGGCAGAAGTGACATTTTGACGTTGCTTCTGCCCTGCAATAATATGGAGACAGGTGGGGGACATCTTCCCCTCACTTGTCTCCATGTCAAGCCACAGGAAGGATCCCGATTGCCTCCGCCACTGCGACGGCCCCTCTCCCGCCGCCGATAAAAATGATCTTGCGGCGAATCCGCTGCAGAGACCACTTTTATCTTAAACTGGACTGCTCACTGAAGAAGAGGATACTGGGGTTATGGCAGCTAGCTGCTGTCATAACAACGATATTCTCCTTCAAAGTGCCGATGTATAACCATGGTGGGTGGTCCAGAAGTGGTTAAGGGTCTGGTATGGATTTTGGGGGACCTCATTTTTTTTTTTTTTTAATTTGCTTACTTTTCTGGGGATTCCCAGCCATGTAAGTGAATTGATAGGGTAATGTCAGTAGTTTTTAAAGACATGGTAGGTGCAAGCACTCACTGCTTCACTGCATAGCACTCTTTGTAATAGACACTGAACTCATTGCACTTCTCAATAAACACCTTATAAAAAACCCATTAGCAAGGCAATAATATAGTATAGAGTAATAGCCCATATGATAATCTGTGTGAATAGACCGCTTTCAGGTGGATTAACCAACTGAATGTGAAAACATTTGCTGGCAACTGATTAAGGAACATTTTCACAAGCAACAATAAAATGCAAAGCCAGCTCATTTCTCTGCTGCAATAGTTTGAGCTTGTAGATTTCTCCATGAACATTTTGTTGTGTGCACACACCGTCCCCATTATTTACTTTACTTTGCCATGGTTAAGTAAGGATATCCTGCAAAGTATGGATATCCTGCATTACGAACTAACTTAACCACAGAAATACAAAATTCAATACAATTGAGACACCAGTGATGGTAAATACTTTAAATTGTTTGTTGCATTACATGAAAGCTAGGTTCACACTTATGCATTGTGGGAAAGGCCGCATTCTGTGCGTAGAGTTGCCACCTCATCCCTTTAAACCCGAACACATATGAATTACACGGGTTCTGAGGCTAATTTAATGCAGATAAGGCACCAAGTGAGTTTAATTACCACCTTAATCAGCCACAGAACCTGTGTAATTAATATGTGTTCGGGTTTAAAGGGATGAGGTGGCAACCCTATCTGTGCGCGTGTACCACACTGCATGCAAATTCCATTGCCCTTGTGATCTACTGCAGGTGTCAATACAAAGTTAATAACAAACTTAATGACATCACAAATGCAGGTCACAAACGCAGTGCATTTGTCTGCATCGGATTGCACCAGATTGCATGGTATAAAATGACTATGGGGTTGATTTACTAAAACTGGAGAGTGCATAAAATCTGGTGCAGCTGTGCATGGTAGCTAATAAACTTCTAACTTCAACTTGTTCAATTAAGCTTTGACAAAAAATCCTGGAAGCTGATTTGTTTCTATGCAGAGCTGCACTAGATTTGCAATCTCCAGTTTTAGTAAGCCAACCCCTATGTGAGCCGGTTGTGGTGCAGCTTAAAAAAGGTGCATGCACTTCTGTGGTGCAATGCGGTGTGATTTGAGCCCATTCAAAATGAATGGGCTCAAATGGCACCACACTGAATTGCATAGAAATTAAACAGGAATGTGGGGCGGTTCCTGCGCAATTCACATGGGTTCATTGTGTGAACTGAGCATTACATGTAAGCCACTGCTTTAAAAACTGAAACCACCTTGGATTTACTGTAAACTTTGCATCCATTTTTCACATGAACAATTTCAGTAATGAGGGTTTCATTAAAAAAAAGTTAGTATGTGAAAAATTCCAAAATAAGAAGTGCAAATCCATATAACCTTCTATTGAATCAAGCTTTGTGCTTTGATGTGCTTAGGGCTATAAAAAAACGAAAAATATACCAGTAAGTCAACACTTTTGCTGCCATTGACCTATGTTGTACAGGGGTGGCAGCAAGGTGTTTTATGCACACTCTTAATGGCTGCAGCCACTGAAAGTGTGTGTGTATATCTGACAAGCCAACTGCCAGCTGTCAGATGAAAGCAATCTGGTGCAGCCACTGAATTGCTTCCACACACCCGTTATACATGTCTCCACTACACATACTCTGCTATGTATCCCAGGTTTCACACACCCATCAATGCACCCAGCACAAGCATAGTGGATGCCATTTAGCAGAGTAGAGGCAGCCCAGTAAACACCCAACGTTCACTACCCTGCCCTTCCTCTTACTGAACAGGCAGCGATATATAAAACATCATTTCCAGTCCCTGTGTCATTTGCCATGATTTGCATCCCATCAGCTTCACTGGAAGACAGGTAAGACATCTTTTAGACCCCTGATGTCTCATTAACGACTTGCTGCCCACCCACTGCTCCATGTGGGGGTGTGCAGCGTGGCGATTGCGGCTGCGCCGTGTTGCTAGGACACAGCACGACCCCAATTTCATATGATGTGGCTCTTTAACCATGTGATCAGCTGTGTAAAATCACACCAGGTCACATGTAAATACAGGACATGCTGCAATCGTCTCTCATTGCCTCACACTGACAGATGCATCTCCTCACAGGGGAGAACAGGGCATGTAATCAGGGCACTGATCATCAATGACCTGATTATTGGAAAGCCCCAGAAGTGCCACCACTCAATGCCCATGAGTGCCACCAATCAGTGCCCATAAGTCACACAAAGCAGTGCCCATCAGTGACACAAATCAGTGCTCAACACTGGTGCCAGTCAGTGCTGCCTTTTAGTGCCCATCAGTGCCTGCTCATCAGTGCTGCCCATCAATTCCCATCAGTGCTGCCCATCAGCGCTGCCTATCTGTGCTATCAGTGCCCACCAGTGCCACCTATCAGTGCCCACCAGTGCCACCTATCAGTGCCACCAATCAGTGCTCATCAGTGCCACATCTCAGTGTCACCCATCAGTGCCCATCAGGACAGCATAATAGTGCCTCCTCATCAGTGCCACCTAATCAGTGCTCATAAGTGCCACCTAATCAGTGCTCATAAGTGCCACCTCATCAGTGCCCATAAGTGCCACCTCATCAGTGCCCATAAGTGCCACCTCATCAGTGCCCATCAGTGCAGCCTATTAGTGCCCATCAGTGCTCCCTCCTCAGCACACATCAGTGAAGGAGAAAAAATACTTTTTTACAAAATTTACTGACAGAAACTAAGAAAAACATTTTTTATCAAAATTTTCGGTCTTTTTTTTGTAAAAAATAAAAAAAAACAGCAGTGATTAACCACTTCAATACAGGGCTCTTATACACCTTCCTGCCCAGACCAATTTTCAGCTTTCAATGCTGTCGCAGTTTGAATGACAATTGCGCGGTCATACAACACTGTACCAAAACTACATTTTTATCATTTTGTTCCCACAAATAGAGCTTTCTTTTGGTGGTATATAAAACCACCTCTGTGGTTTTTATTTTTTGTTAAACAAAAAAAAAAGACCGATAATTTTGAAAAAAATAAGTTGTGCTTTTGTTTCTGTAAAATTTTTGTAAATAAGTAAGTTTTCTCTTTCACTGATGGGCACTGATAAGGCGGCACTGACAGGCACTGATAAGGTGGCACCAATGAGCGGGCACTGACAGGCACTGAAGATGGGCACTGATATGCGGCACTGATGGGCACTGGTAGGTGGCGCTGATGGGCACTCATGGGTGGCACTGGGTGGCACTGGTGGGCACTGATAGGCGACACTGATGGGCATTGAAAGGCTGCAAAGATGGGTTCTTATGGGTGGCACTGCTGGGCACTGATAGGCGGCACTGCTGGGCACTGATAGGCGGCACTGCTGGACACTGATGGGCACTGATACGCACTGATACGCGGCACTGATAGGCATCCCTGGCGGCACTGACAGTAGTAGGCATTGTGAGTGGACACTGATTGGCAGCTGCCTGGGCATTGATTGGCAGCTGCCTGGGCACAGATTAGTATTTCTCTGGGGGTCTAGGGGGCATACCTGTTGGTCCAGTGTGGATGGCTTCCCTGGTGGTCTTGGGCCGCTTCCCCGGTGGTCCTGGGCGGCTTCCCTGGTGGTCCTGGGCGGGATCCAAGAGGGGGCTGTGCTGATAAACAATCAGCACAGACCTCCTCATCAGGAGAGCAGCCGATCGGCTCTCCTCTACTCGCGTCTGTCAGACGCGAGTGAGGAAAAGCTGATCACCGGCTCTCCCTATTTACATCGTGATCAGCCGTGATTGGACATGACTGATTATGTGGTAAAGAGTCTCCGACAGAGACTCTTTACCTAGATCAGTGTTGTGGGGTGTCAGACTGACACTCCGCAACAACAATCGCCACGATGTGCGCCCCCAGGGGCGCGCAGCGGCTCAATATCCTGCGGACGTCATATGATGCCCAGTCAGGCTATTGAAACCACTTTGCCGCCGTCATTCTGCTATATGGTGGGCAGCAAGTGGTTAAATAGAAAGCTCTGTTTGTGTGAAGAAAACAATTCACAATTAATTTGGGTACAGTGTAGCATGACCGCGCAATTGTCATTCAAAGTACGACAGCGCTGAAAGCTTAAAAATGGGCAGGAAGGGGGTGAAAGTGCCCTGTATTGAGATGGTTAAAGAGGATCGTTACTAAAAAAATCATCACATAGAATACTTTTTGTCCACTATGTGATAAAAAAAAGTTAAGTAAAAAAAAAAAAGTTTTATAGTTTCACCCAACAACTTAAAATCCCACCCCACCCAAAAAAAATGTTGAGCCCCCCATACCCATATACATGCACATACAAATGTAAAAGCATGCGTCGGGGGCAACTAAATTAAAAAACATTGATTATGCCATACATGTTACTTATTGCCACACACACTGGAGTGACAGCAATAATTCTAGGCCCATTATTCATTAATTAATTTTATGTTTACAAGTGTTTTTATTGAAATATCAGCAGTAATAGTACAACATATACTGTAATATGGATATCATAGGCAATTCCAAAAAAAAACAATATCTGTAGGAAGTAGTAAACAATAGATATACAAGTAGCAATTACATTAAAGTGTAATAATAGTAGTAAAATAAAGAAAAATGATGCTGCATGCTGTCAAAGTAATATATAAAATACAGTGACCTTATTTAAACCTGGCTCCCTTCCTGACAAAGCCACATTAGTTAGTTAGTGGTGTTATGCGTGAATGCAGGAGCCAGGTGACGTAAGTCCCGAACCCAGTGTTATTGGAACCTTACTTGTGAGCACCGTGTCAGTACTTTTTAAATGCTTTTTATATTAATAAAATGTGTCTATTTTACCTATTCTACGTAAATGGGTAACCCCGCCCCCCTCTGACAACTCATGGAAAGCCATAGAGATGTTCCCGTGCATCAGAGGGGGGCGGGGTCACTGGGTGGCCCCACACTCCATTATATAAGAGCTGTCACCTGAACAGAAGCATCACACAGCGGGAGACTCCCATTGAGGTGGATCGGAGGACATAGTGGAGAAGAAGGAGACGGAGGAAGATGCCGGACGAGAAGACCAGAGGAAGAAGCGGAGGAAGATAGTGGAATAAGTGGGAAAAGAACAAGATGGAGGAAGGAGAAGAACACCGAAGGAAGACCAGAAGAAGATGGAAGAAGAAGCGGGGAAAGAAGAAGAAATTAATAAAGGAATTGTCAAAAACCGTCTATTGTCTTTTTTTAACATTTTTGACACTTTTTTTGTGAAATGGTAGGGGTACATTTGTACCCCATTACCAATTCACACAGGGGGGCTGGGATCTGGGGGTCCCCTTGTTAAAGGGGGCCTCCAGATTCTGATAAGCCCCCCACCCGCAGACCCCCACAACCACTGGGCAAGGGTTGTGGGGATGAGACCCTTCTCCACATCAACATGGGGACAAGGTGCTTTGTGGGGTCTACCCCAAAGCACCCTCCCAATGTTGAGGGCATGTGGCCTGGTAAGTTTCAGGAGGGGGGGGGCATTCTCTCACCCCCCTCCTATTTTTCTGTGATCTGCCAGGTTGCATGCTCAGATAAGGGTCTGGTATGGATTTTTGGGGGGACCCCAGGCCATTTTTTTTACATTTTGGCATGGGGTTCCCCTTAAAATCCATACCAAACTTGAAGGGTCTGGTATGGATTTTGAGAAGGACCCTCACGCCATTTTTAAAAAAAAATTTGGCAGCGGGTTCCCCTTAATATCCATACCAGACCTGAAGGGCCTGGTATGGAATTTGGGGGGATCCCCACACATTTTTTTTTAAATTTTGGTTCGGGGTTCCCCTGTGGGGGAATCCCATGCTGTTTTTATCAATGAACTTTTATGTGTATTGCCGGACCGACAATTCATTATAACCGCGAGTAGTTTTAAATTACTTTTTTCCTTTAGAAATGTCATTTTGCTGTCAGACTGTTCTAAACATGGGAAACATGTGCCACTTTACAGGCATACTATAGACACCCCCCAGGTATGAAATTTAAAGGAAGATTACACTTTTATTGTTTCACTTTAAGCATTATTAAAATCACTTCTCCTGAAAAAACGTCAATTTTTAAAACTTTTTTTTGCATTGATACATGTCCCCTGGGGCAGGACCCAGGTCCCCAAACACTTTTTAAGACAATACAATGCATATAAGCCTTTAAAATTAGCTATTTTGATTTTTCATGTTCGTGTCCGATAGACTTTAGCAGGGGTTCGCGTGCTCAAACAAATTTTGTGCCTGTTCGCAGGTTCTGGTGCAAAGCGATCGGGGGGTGTTCGGCCCATCCCTAATGCCAGCATATAGTGCCCACTAGTGGCAGCAATCAGTGCCCACCACTGCCCACAAGTGCCACCAATCAGTGTTGATTAGCGATGCCAGTCAGTACTGGCAATCAGTGCTGCCTATCAGTGCTGCCCATCAATGCCCATCACTGCTGTTGATCAATGCCCATCAGTGTCGCTCATCAGTGCCACCCATCAATGCCCATCAGTGCCCATCTGTACTGTCTATCCATTCCCACCAGTGCCGCCTATCAGTGCCCACCAGTGCCGCCTATCAGTGCCCTACAGTGCTGCTTATTAGTGCCCATCAGTGTCACCCAACAGTGCCCATCAGTGCCGCCTATCAGTGTTCATCAGTGCCACATATCAGAGCCACCTATCAGTGCCCATAAGTGCGGCATATTAGTGCTTCCTCATCAGAGCCACCTCATCAGTGCCCATAAGTGCCACCTCATCAATGTCCACCAGTTCAGCCTATCAGTGCCCATCACTGCCGCCTCATCAGCGCACATCAGTGAAGGCAAAAAATGACTTAGTTACAAAATTTACTGACAGAAAAAAAGTAAAAAACATTTTTTCAAAAGTTTTTTTTTTGTAAAAAATAAAAAATCCAGCAGTGATTAAATACCACCAAAATAAAGCTCTATTTGTGTGAAGAAAATTATAAAAAATTTGTTTGGGTACAGTGTAGCATGACCGCGCAATTGTCTTTCAAAGTGCGACAGCGCTGAAAGCTGAAAAATGGCTTGGGCAGGAAGGGGGTGTAAGTGCCTGGTAGGCAAGTGGTTAAATACAAGGTGGCACACTCTGTTTGCAGCAGCCTGAGAGGTTGAGCTCACAGTGTCTCTCCGTGCTTCTTGTCAGAGGCACTGAGCTCAATGAACAGCTTGGAGCCTTGGACCAATGGTAAAGTACCATTAGCCCCAGCTATCCAATAAAAATGCTGCAGAGGAGGCACACCTCTCACTTCAGTGTCTAAAAGACAAATTCTCCCTTCCAGCCCAGCCCTCTAAACTACATGGAATATAAGTATAAGTATAAGATTAACCCACAATCTCATGTTTTTCTCACACAGTTTAGAGGGAGAATGACAATCTGCTGCTGTTCAAAAGGTACTGTTATAATCAAGCTAAATCATATATTATTATGCTATATGTTATAAGATAATTTATTATTTATCTAATAACTGTGAAATTACTGGTTTGAAGTTATACAGTGGAACCTCAGATTGCGAGTAACGTGGTTAACGAGCGTTTCGCAATATGAGCACTGTAATTTTAAAAATCATAACTTGGTTTGCGAGTGTTGTCTCGCAAAAAGAGCATGATTCAGGCCAAAGCGGTGTGCAGTACCATGTTTGGCCTGAGGTGGGGGGGCGCCGGAGCCGAGCAGCGCCGCTCGGAAATGCACGGAAAGGCCCGAGAACAGCTCGGCTGACCTCAGCAAATCTCAAGAATGAAGTCTTTCCGAGGTTTGCCGAGGTCAGCCGAGGTGGCCTCGGGTCTTTTCACCTGTTTCCGAGGCTCTCCGTTGCCCCCCCGCCTCTGGCCGCATGCAATATTGCATGCCATTGAAGTCAATGCGGAACAAATTATTTTCATTTCCATTGACTGCAATGGGGAAACTCGCTTTGGTATGCGAGTACTTTGGATTACGAGCATTCTCCTGGAACAGATTATGCTTGTAATCCAAGGTTCCACTGTAACTTCAAACATCAGTAGTTTGTCACCACCTGCTTGAGTACAGTTTTTGAAAATGTAGTAAATTACCTTAAAAATATAATAATTATTTGTATATTACTTATGGCAATTAACCCCTTGCCACCCGGCCAATTCTAACACTTCTTTCCTACATGTAATAATCATCATTTTTTTGCTAGAAAATTACTCAGATCCCCCAAACATTATATACATTGTTTGAGCAGACACCCTAGGGAATAAAATGACGTCATTGCAACTTTTTATGTTATACGGTATTTGCGCAGTCATTTTTCATGAATATAAAAAAAAACTGAAGATAACCCGATTTTTTTTGTATAATGTGAAAGATGATGTTACGTCAAGTAAATAGATACCTAACATGTCATGCTTTAAAATTGTGCACACTCGTGGAATGGCGCCAAACTTCAGTACTTAAAAATCTTAAAAATCTCCATAGGCGACAGCTTTAAATTTTTTTACAAATTACATGTTTAGCGTTACAGGGGAGGTCTAGTGCTAGAATTATTGCTCATAGTGTATGTAACCTGTGTGTATCTGGCTCTGATAATAGCCAGTGCCTCACCAGCCACTGACCTCACCGCACGTCCCAGGTCAGCACATAAATCTAGGAGCCATACTTTGTGGATGAGACTAAATGATCGTCATATCTATAGAAGGATTGTTGTCCTAAAAGCCTGTTTCATAGGCTATCCGCTGACCAAGATGGACGTCTGAACCCTCAGCTCCTGCACCGACCAGGCCGATTATTAGAGACATTGCCGCTCAGACAGCTCCCATCACCTCCCAAATTTACAGAGACACTGCCTCAGGACTCAGCAATGTCCCACCTGAACCACAAAAGAAAAGAATACAGGCCACCGAAGAAGCTGACAGATTACCTCACACAGCCGCCAGACACAGAAATCCAAGATGGTGCCCGCGGCCCTGCACGAGATTCATCTGCCTACACCTATACCTCATCAACATTCCTCAGAGTCATCTCTACATTATCCATCAGCCTCAGCCTGCAATAGCCCAGCAAAAGTGAGGATGCGACTGGATTCAGCTGGACTCGGCACTGAGGTAAGCCCTGCATCTATCATTACCTCACCTCAGCCATCTGCTATAGCAGCTTTCCCCACATCTGATCAACCTGTTCTAGACACTACCATGAAAGAGATGCTCATCTCTCTACAAAGCTCCCTGCATAATGAGATAGCACCCATGTTTAATAAAGTCTCCTCCCATGTACACCTTATGGGAAACAAAATTCACCTCATTGAAAACCGCATGGGTGATATGACTGCCACTGTGAATGATCTTGTAGATGCACAAGATCATACGCATGATGAACAACAATAGCTGAAGGCCAAAATGGCGGACCTCGAGGACAGGTCCAGACGTAATAACGTCAAAATTAGAGGTATACCCGAATCCATTCTACCTCATGACCTTAACGCATATGCTAGAAAGCTGATTTCCACTGTCTTACCAGATCTGTCACCAATGGAGACCATAATAGATCGAATCCACTGCATTCCCAAACCGCCACACCTAGCGGCAGATATACCCAGGGATGTACTAATGAGGGTCCACGCTAAGGACCAACTCCTATTCAAAACCAGACACCTGAGCAAACTTCCTGCGCCATTTCACAACCTACAACTGTTTGCAGACCTGTCACAGTACACGCGCCAACTGCGAAGGCAACTCAACACCATAACCAAGCCACTAAACAATCACAAAATCCCATACCAATGGGGATTCCCTACCAAAATTATTGTCACCAAAAATGGATTCAAACATATCATCACCAAGGTCCAAGAAGGTATTAAACTTCTCAAGTTATGGGACATCATCCCAGAATCACCTGATGCGACAATCACTTCCCAAAGAGGGTCCACACACCACTCCTCATACGATAAGCAACTACCTGCTATACGTTAAGTTCTGGTAGGCGATGTCAGTACACAAAGAATACAATACCATCCGGATGCCTTGCTCATGCAGCTTAGATCACAAACTCTCTCCTCTCTCAGTTAACACAGCCTAGACTTAATAGGCCGTTTGAAGCAATAATTACAACAAGGTTTCATACTGTTTTGTTTGAATCAATCCACATTGTTTTAATCTTCTTCCTTCTTTCATCCTCACCTCATCCTGATACCCCTTCCATCGAGAGCCTCTGACTAAAGCACCCTCAGGAACTCACCTCAAGGTACCTTACGAGACAGTGCAACAATCTTCTCCAGCCGTAAGTACTACTTATTTTATATTACACTGACACGAAGCACACAAAATGCCCAAATTTCTCTCGCTCAACGTTAAAGGGCTTAATCATTCAGCTAAAAGATCCTCCATGTGGAGAAAAGATAAGAAATCTAACTGTGATGTCCTTTGTCTCCAGGAGACCCATTTTAAAAATTCAGCCGAACCCCACTGTACCAACCGTCAGTTTACCCATATTTTTAAAGCTTCAGGCCCAAGCAAGAAAAATGTCATGATAGCAATCAATAATTCCCTCAACTTCACGCTCCACAATAGCATTATTGATGAAGAAGGGAGATATCTGGCACTGGACTGCACCCTGGAAAAAAACAGATATACCATCGTCAAAATATATACCCCTAACATTAGCCAAATCAGATTTCTATCCAAAGTAATGAAAAAGCTTGAAAAATTTCGCCAAAGCTGTTTTATTCTTTGTGGGGATTTTAATATCGTACCTGATAGCAAGTTGGATACCTCATCTCATACTTCCAGACTCACGTCCCCAATGGATTCCTTCATACGCAACGACAACCTTTATGACACCTGGAGATGTCATCATACCACAGAACAAGACTACTCTTTCTTCTCACACAGGCATAATTCGTACACCCGGATTGACTATTTTTAAGTTAATAAATGGACTCTAACCAAAACCACAGCCTCCACAATCACTTGGTCCGACCATGCCCCAGTATCAATTGAATTGACTGTCCACCCACATCCCACACGACATTTGATATGGAGAGCTAACGATTCAATCATCCAATTTCCCGAACATTCCACCTACATGCGCAAACACCTTGAGGAGTTCTTCAAATTCAATGAAGGATCAACTTCCAATAACACTGTCCTCTGGAATGCTCACAATGCGTTTGTTAGAGGAATTATTATACAGCTCAGTGCTAGGGAGAAGAGGAGGAGATCACAGCGTCTAGACACTATCATAGCTACTATTATAACTCTAGACAAACAAAACCAATCCAATCCTGATCCTGCACTAAAAGACAAACTAACCCTCCTCAGGCAAGAACTAAGGAACATATTTCTAGAATTACATACCAACACTCAAAATAGATTTAAAGCAAAACATTACACTATGGGCAACAAAGCAGGAAAAGCATTAGCACTTAGAATCAAAGGCCATCACATGAAATCCAAGATCCCATACCTGTTCCACCCAGCCACAAAAAAGAAACTCATTGACCCTCAGGCCATTGCAGACGCATTCAGCCACTACTACCAAACACTGTACAATTTAAAAGATGACACTAACACCTACCAACCTACCACAACAGATATCAACTCTTTTCTACAGGAAATTAGGCTACCAAAACTATCACAGCAACACCTCACTGACCTGAATGCTCCATTCACTCACCTAGAGATTTTAAATATCATCTCCGCCTTGCCGTCTAATAAATCTCAGGGCCCAGATGGCCTAACAAGCAAATATTACAAACAATTTGGTACCACCTTAGCACCCTATCTCTCTCAAATGTGCAATGACACTGCCTCCTCCTCTTCTCTCCCGAATGAGATGCTTAATGCTTTGATAATCACCCTATCGAAGCCAGGGAAAGAACCCACCACACCAAAATTTCAGACCGATCTCACTTCTTAACATAGACACAAAGATATATGCCAAACTCATAGCTACTAGATTAGCACAAATTATGACCACATTAATACACCCAGATCAATCTGGCTTTACAAAAGGCAGGCAGACCTACGACGCAACTAGGAGAATCATAAACATAATTCACCATGCTGAGATAAGCAGAACGCCTTCTCTGCTCCTTTCTCTGGATGCAACGCTCCATAAATTTGGATTCCAGGGCCACATATTATCAGCAATAATGGCCTTATACTCCTCCTCCTCAGCCCAAGTGTACACAGAAGGGATGCTTTCCCATCCATTCCCAATCACAAACAGAACCCACCAGGGATGCCCCCCTATCTTCAACCTAATAATGGAACCTCTGGCGGAACACATCAGGATGAATAAACATATAACTGGATTCAATATAGGACAAAATGAACACAAAATAAATGTATTCGTTGATGATGTTATAATGATGATTACTAATCCAATCTCTTCCCTGGCTTCAGTTAAAAGTGTTCTGATTAAATTTAGCACTATTTCATATTACAAGGTTAATGAAACTAAGTCATACATCTTAGACCTTGGTCTTGACGCAATAACCAGCAACATCTTAGGCAACATTTATAAATATCCATGGGCAGAAAATGGTCTATCTTACTTGGGCATCACACTCACCAAATCAGTAAAAGGATTGTTCAGCAATGATTACTTAGAAACCAAACAAATGTTAATGAAGGAAACCACAAAACTAGCCAAATTCGAGCTCTCATAGTCAGGCAGACTGGCTGCTTTCAAGATGCTCATCTTACCTAGAATACTCTACCTGTTCTGCACACTTCCCATTCACTTGTCCAACTCTTATCTCCAGTCCCTTCAAACTATAGTTAGTTACTATATATGGCAGGGTAGAAAGCCAAGAAACAACCACTCTAAACTCATTAAACATAGACTGGCGGGTGGAATGGGTTACACAGATGTCAAAGACTATTACCTAGCCACCATTCTCTCCCAATTACAAGAATGGACCAAAACCCACTAAACCACACTGTGGGGAAACATTGAATATAATGCCACACCAGGCCCTAATCTTAAAGATTGGCTATTTAGCACCATGGCTTTGGCCACACACATACACCTATACTCACCAACCATACAAGCTTCAATCAAAGCATGGAAATTGCTCCATACCCATAAGTGGCCCTCACTTACCACAAAACATATACAAGTTCCATTACAAACCCACCACCTACTAACTCCAGATTTAACTATCCCTGACTGGTTGCTAACACACACGTCTTGTACTGCGGAACTTAGAAACATAATCAAAAATAAATAATTTCCCTCCATCCAAACCACCTACAAAGCACTTACCTCAGATTTTCTCACTTACCATCGAATTCGAACATGCTTATCCACACATACAAAAATAGAAGGAACATTACCTGTCGTTATGGAACTTTTATTTCTCACAGGAGTCCAACTCCAAAGGTATTTCTCTTATTTACTCCACTCTACAAAAAAAAAATACCTTCTACAAATCTAAACCATTTAAAGACTGGGAAATAGACACTCAAATGCAATACTCTGACCAACAATGGCAACAGGCACTAAAATCGATTTACACAGCTACATGCTGCACCTCCTTATGGGAACTAACAAACAAAAATCACACTTAGATGGTACTTGACACCGCTTAGACTGGCCAAGTTCCAAACTAATACCACATCTCTCTGTTGGAGAAACTACGACCACACAGGTACTCTAATGCACATTTTATGGCTCTGCCCAGCGATAGCAACTCTATGGACCGAAGTAGCATTACTAATACAAAAATAGGTGGTTTCCACGTAACTCTTACACCACAACTAGCTGTCCTCAATATGATCCCAGAAACAATTCCACACAAATTTAAAACAATCCTCACACACATCCTCCTTGCAACCAGATTACTTATAACTAGAAATTGGAAAACACCAAACAACTATACTAGACGTGATCACTCTAGTACACTCACACTGCATTTATGAACTTTTAGGTTCAAGGGGCCTTGCCTCACACTCAAACATTCAAAACAGGTGGCTCCAATGGTGAAACTGGTACAAGAGTAAAATTGTATAATTTTTCCTTCTGACTTTGTATGCATTTGTACTGCTGCTCGGATGCAAATATCATCAAAATGATGTTCTTGAACCCCCCTTCCCCTGACCCTACCTATACCTTCCTTCTCTCCCAATTCTTAGCATGGTTCATACAATACACACATGTTACACTCATTCAGTACCTGTTTTCTATTAAAAAATAAGTGTACTATTGTTATTAGTTGATTAAGCCATGATATAAAGATTGCGGACTTACTGCAAATGTAAACTATATTACTGTCAATATGTGAAATACAATAAAAATCTATTTAAAAAAAAAAAAAAACTGAAGAAAAAAATTAAATGCAATACAGATAGATTGTATATGTGAACTTCATAAAAAAAGCCTGTTTCATATGCACTAATTTACTGATCCACTTGCAAGGTGCAAGCATTTTAGCTGGTGGTGGAGCACCTGTGTGGCATATAGTTCATAAGGGTGACACATCGTGTTTAAGGGTGAAGGGCCCTAAACATTGATACTTGTTTGAATTGTAGCACATAGGTTATGAGGGAGTGCTACTTTCAATTTATTGCTGTTTTTCATGTTTTGTATTTTTTTATGTCATTAAGTGTATAAGAGGTTGATGTCATATGAATATGATTTTGATATGAAAGATTTTCTATATAATGTTTAAGCACCTATGAAAATGTTCACTTAATACCAGCGGATGGCCCATTTAATTAGCCAATCTGTTTTAAGCAGCGCAAATACACACCTTTTTCCAATTAATAACAGAAGTAATTGACAATACGAGCACCAAAACGGTGCAAAAACAAATACAAAAACAATGATCTAGAGAGATCTAGATGCAAATGAGAGAGAAAAGTGCAAAAAGGGAATAACTATTAATAAATGTTCCAGCGGTTCCATTTATTATTGAAAACAATCATGAATACAAGGGTGGTGTGGTGGATGCCCTCCATAAGTTTAATAGCATTCATCCTCATCAAAACTTGGGCCTAAGGGGTTTATGTTATGAATAGCACCAATTCAGGGCGATGACCAATTGAGTTGCACTTAACCATTTGCCGACCGCCTCATGCAGATATACTGTGGCAGAATGGCCCCTGCAGGCAGAGTAACGTATGGGTACACAGGGTCTCCCAAGATGCCATCGCGTTTTGAGAGACCCGAACCTGGAACCGAACTGTTACAGTTACAGTTACAAATAAAAGTGTATAAAAAAAAGGTAAAAAAAAAAAAACACAAAAAAATATATAAAAAAATAAATAAATAAATAAATAAATAATTGTCGTTTTATTGTTCTATTGTTTATCTCTTTCTCTCTATTCTCTCTCTATTGTTCTGCTCTTTTTTATTGTGTTCTCTTCTGCAATGTTTTATTGTTATTATGTTTTAGCATGTTTGCTTTTCAGGTATGTAATTTTTTTATACTTTACTGTGTACTGCGTTTTATTGTTAACCATTTTTTTGTTTTCAGGTACGCTGCAGCAGGATTTATTTATCTTGACAGCAACAGCGTTTGCTCCCACGATACATAAAGCCAGGACTCCAGCGCTATAGGAGGTGATTTTACCACCACAGTTAAAAAAAAGAGCATATATGCCAAAGCATGGGGGCAGCAGGGGAGGAGGAACGATTTGCTCCTAACTTTTGGGGCAGATGCCCCCATGCTTCGGCATATATATATTTTAGGCAGAGATTGCGTTAAAAAATGTTTTATTTTTTACTATTTTTTTGTATTTGCTTTGCAGGTATGGTATGTCTTACTGTTATACTGTAATGTTACTTTGTTTTATTGTTAACCATCATTTGCTTAGCAGGTACGCCATTCAGTTGCCATTTATCTTGACAGCAACAGCGTTTGCTCCTACAATACATAAAGCCGTGACTCCAGCACTGTAGGAGGTGATTTCACCACCACAGTTAAAAAAAAGAGCATATATGCCGAAGTATGGGGGCAGCAGGTGTGGAGGAGCGATTTGCTCCTAACTTTTGGGGCAGATGACCCTATGCTTCGGCATATATTTTTTAGGCCATTCAGCTGCAGCACTGATTTATTTATCTTGACAGCAACAGCGTTTGCTCCCACGATACATAAAGCCGTGACTCCAGCACTATAGGAGGTGATTTCACCACCACAGTTAAAAACAAAATGGTGCATGTATGCCCATCATTAGAAGTGGGTGAATGAAGGGAGATATTCTAATGGTGGGCATACCCACCGATCAATCTCTTTTTTTCGTTCAGCCCACAGGCTGCATATAAAAAAAGATTACAATATATGCCCAACAAGGACCAGCAACGTACTGGTATGTTGCTGGACTTTGAGTGGTTATACCAGAATGATGCCTGTGGGTTTAGGTATCATCTTGGTATCATTCTTTTCAACCAGCGGTCGGCTTTCATGTAAAAGCAATCCTAGCAGCTAATTAGCCTCTAGACTGCTTTTACAAGCAGTGGAGGGGAACATCACCCCACCATCTTTCATGGTATTCTCGGGCTCTCCTCTTCCAGCTGAACATAGAGCTGATCAGAGACCAGAATGGCTCCAACCACCTCTATGGCCTAAGAAACCAGAAGCTACGAGCATTTCATGACTTAGATTTCGCTGGATGTAAACAGTGCCATTGGGAAATTGGCAAAGCATTTTATCACAACGATCTTGGTGTAGTCAGATGCTTTGAGGGCAGAGGAGAGATCTAGGGTCTAAGAGACCCCAATTTTTTCAAAAAAGAGTACCTGTCACTACCTATTGATATCATAGGGGATATTTATATTCCATGAGATAACAATAAAAATTATAAAAAAAAAAATGAAAGCACAGTTTAAAAAAAATAAATAAAAAAGCAGAATAAATTAAAAAAAAAAAGCACCCCTGTCCCCCACTGCTCTCGCTCAGAGGCGAACGCAAGCGTCAGTCTGGCAGCATATGTAAACAGCAATTGCACCATGCATGTGAAGTATCACCGCGAAGGTCAGATCAAGTGCAGTAATTTTATCAGTAGACCCCCTCTGTAAATCTAAAGTGGTAACCTGTAAAGGCTTTTAAAGGCTTTTAAAAATGTATGTAGTTTGTGCGCAATTTTAAAGCATATCGTGTTTGCTATCCATGTACTTGGCCTAAGATCATCTTTTTATTTCATCAAACATTTGGGCAATATAGTGTGTTTTAGTGCATTAAAATTAAAAAAAGTCAAAAAAAAAATGAAAAACCCACCATTTTAATCTGTAGGGCCTTTGCTTTAAAAAATATATAATGTTTGGGGGTTCAAGGTGATTTTCTTGCAAAAAAAATAAAAAATTCATGTAAACAAAAAGTGTCAAAAAAGGCTTTGTCATTAGTGGTTAGAAGAGTGGGTGATGTGTGACATAAGCTTCTAAATGTTGTGCATAAAATGCCAGGACAGTTCAACCCCCCCCAAATGACCCCATTTTGGAAAGTAGACACCCCAAGCTATTTTCTTTGAGGCATTTCAAGTCCATGGAATAATTTATATTTTGACACAAGTTGGGGGAAAAAGACAATTTTTTTTGCACAAAGTTGTCACTAAATGATATATTGCTCAAACATGCCATGGGCATATGTGAAATTACACCCCAAAATACATTCTGTTGCTTCTCCCGAGTACGGGGATACCACATGTGTGAGACTTTTTGGGAGCCTAGCCGCATACGGGTCCTCGAAAACCACACACCGCCCTCATGCTTTCTAAGGGTGTAAATTTTTCATTTCACTCCTCACTGCCTATCCCAGTTTCGGAGGCCATGGAATGCCCAGCTGGCACAACCCCCCCCCCCCCAAATATATATAGTAGTGTCCTTCGTGCTACTGTGAGATGAAAGTAGTGTGGTGACAATCACAAAAATAATATTAATAATAATACCAGAAACGTGAACTAACTGTGATGATGTCAAATGAGGACTGCAGCAAAATCAAAAAGTGTTCACATTACACTCTAAAAACCGTGAAAATAAGAAGAGATTCCACGCATTAAATCTATCACATAAAAAACTTTCATAAAATATATATAATACTTGTGCATAGGTGTATAAAACAATGTGGTTTACACCAAAAAGTCCAAGTGAATTAATAACTCAATTCTATTAAATAAAATGGGGTGAAAAAGTTCATAAATGGTGTGTTGCATCCACTGGGATCAAATGCATGGGAAGATAATAGTGGTCTTCATATACAAAAACTGCCAATCTAAACAGGCTCTCAGAACTCTCACCTTAGGAAAAGTAAATTTGGGCATCAATGAATCTCTTTTGGTTGATTTTGTGCGTTATAGCATGCTGGTATAGTGATGGCCGAATTACCTTCTCAATATGGCAGTTACCTGTTGATAAAGAGGGGGTTTTCCCACCCAGGCTACACCGGCCCGGTGGGATGAAGAAAGAGGGAGGAGAGAGAAAAAGCCTCCAATAGTGTAGTATCCTGGGTCAAAATGTTTTATTAAAGTCTAAAAGGTGGTCTCTTACATTTAAAACTAAGTAAAAAAGCTTAAAACAGAAGGAGCGGCATCCGAGGCGCATCCTTACGTGACTTCCGGTTTCGTCTGCTCTCTGCCACGCCCTACGCTTTACGTCACCGCTCGTGACTTCATCTGGGGAACCGGATTGGCCCGAGAGGAATGCTATTTATGTTATTTAACCGGAAACAATATAGCGGCCATTTTTGTTGTGGTTTTCATCTCTAAGTGTTATTGCGGCAATCTTAGAGGTGGCACTTAGCGTGGACCGCGGCCATTTTTTTGAAGGATCAAGTTGAAATAGGCGTACACTTACGCAATCACAGATATTGCTCTAATGTTATTTTAAAATCCATTTATACTGTGTGATCCATAAGTAATCAAATTGATACCTATAAATTTGTGGTTATGAACCTGTGAATGGTGTGGTAAATGTTATGGTGGCTCAGCCATTTTCTTGTGGTTAATTGATATATATACACATGTAGCCATCTTTATGGTGGTTAACCCACACAGACGGTGGCCATTTTTGGGTGGATAAGTTATATGTGATTTAGCGTATTACTGTACGCAATAAGGTAAAAACAATGTTGGTATAATTGTGAGTACATAACAGGGAATTGTGATAAACGCTACAGATAATGAAAGGTGTTTACATTTTGTAATGGGCACGTCAGTCGTACACCTTAGTACCTAAGGAGGTGCCTCTTCCATTTCTGTGTAATTAATATATCCAGTATTAGGGATGAGCCGAACACCCCCCGGTTCGGTTCGCACCAGAACCTGCGAACGGACCGAAAGTTCGCACGAACGTTAGAACCCCATTGACGTCTATGGGACTCGAACGTTCAAAATCAAAAGTGCTCATTTTAAAGGCTAATTTGCATGGTATTGTCCTAAAAAGGGTTTGGGGACCCAGGTCCTACCCCAGGGGACATGTATCAATGCAAAAAAAACTTTTAAAAACGGCCGTTTTTTCGGGAGCAGTGATTTTAATGATGCTTAAAGTAAAAAAAAAAGTGAAATATTCCTTTAAATATCGTACCTGGGGGGTGTCTATAGTATGCCTGTAAAGTGACGCGTGTTTCCCGTGTTTAGAACAGTCCCTGCACCAAATGTCATTTTTAAAGGAAAAAATCTCATTTAAAACTGCTTGCGGGTTTAATGTCATGTCGGGTCCTGGCAATATGGATGAAAATCAGTGAGACAAACACCATGGGTACCCCCCAGTCCATTACCAGGCCCTTTGGGTCTTGTATGGATATTAAGGGGAACCCCGCACCCAAATTAAAATAAGGAAAGGTGTGGGGCCACCAGGCCCTATATACTCTGAACAGCAGTATACAGGTGGTGCAAACAAGACAGGGACTGTAGGTTTGTTGTTAAGTAGAATCTCTTTGTAATTTTGAACGGGTAAATTTTTAACGTGTTTAGCTCCAGCCAAAAAATCTTTTTTAAGCAGTTTGGAAAACATAGAGAAGGGTTATCACCCCTGTGACATTTGTTTTGCTGTCTTTCCTCCTCTTCAGAAGATTTCACCTCACTTTTTGTCCCAATGAAAAATGTTTTTTGAAAATTTGGGTTTTTTTGTGGAACAAGGATTGGAAAGCATCAGTGGAAAGGAGAAATGTTTTTCCCATATTAACTCTTACAGGAGAGAATTTCCCTTCCTAGGGGTAGATTTCATCTCACTTCCTGTTGTCTCCTTCCGTTTGCAAGTAGGAGTCGTTTGTAAGTTAGATGTTTGAAAGTAGGGTCCTGCCCTATATACTCAGCAGAAATTTGGGCCTTAGGTGTTGCTGTGGCCACAACACTGTAAGCCCTCACAGGGCCCTGCTGTGAAATATTAGATCAAGAATTGTAATTACATGCCCCTGTTGAACAGGAGCTGAAAAATTAGGCCTTAGGCACTGGTGCTGGTGCCACAACACTGCAACCCCTCACAGACACTCTAGTTGGAAAGCAGGAACGAGCCCTGCTGCAAAGTATTACATCAAAAATTGTAATTACACGCCCCTGTTAAACAGGGGCTGAAAAATTGTGCCTTAGGCACTGGTGGTGGCGCCCAGAACCAAAAATGTTCTTACAAGCTATCAGCGTGATGATTGAGGAGGAAGAGGATAATTACTCAGGGATAGTCACTCAGCATCAGTATAGGCAGTCTTTGAAGGGATCTGAGATTTCAAAAAAAATTATTCGGTTACATCAGCATCAGGTGCTTGGTAGCTGGTGGTGATCCAAGACTTATTCATTTTTATGAAGGTCAGCCGATCGACCGAGTCGGTGGACAGACGCACCCTGTGATCGGTTACCACGCCTCCAGCAGCACTGAATGTGCGTTCCGAAAGAACGCTGGATGCAGGACAGGCCAGTAGCTCAATTGCATACTGTGCAAGCTCTGGCCAGTGATCCATCCTCAAGACCCAGTAACCCAGAGGATTTTCGGTGGGAAAGGTGTCCAAGTCTGATTTTGCCCCTAGGTATTCCTGCACCATGTAAAACAGACGCTGGCGATGGTTGCTGGAACCGATCATACCTTGGGGCTGCGGACCAAAAAATTGTCTGAACGCATCGGTCAGACGGCCACCTTCTCCACCGCTCCTTCTTTCACTGATCGAAGCCTCAGCAACACGTTGTCCAGAAACAGGAGTTTGTAACCTCCCAGTCTCTGGGAACGCATTGCACAGACCTTTCTGCAAGGCCTCCTGAAGATGTTTCATCCTCTGCTCCCTCTGCGATGGCAAGATAAGGTCCGCAACCTTACCTTTGTAACGTGGATCAAGGAGGGTTGCCAGCCAGTATTGGTCCTTCTCCTTGATACCACGAATACGAGGATCCTTACGCAGGCTTTGCAGGATCAGGGAGGCCATGCAGCGTAGGTTTGCTGAGGCATTCGGTCCGGAGTCCTCTGGGTCACTAAGGACGACAACGTCCGCAGCCACCTCCTCCCAGCTACGTACAAGTCCATGTGTTTCTTGGGACTGATCCCTTAAAGACTGCTGCTGATGCTGAGTGCCAGGCTCCACCTCCATACTGACACAATCTTCCTCCTCCTCCTCCTCCTCCTCGTCCTCTTCCTGTGTGATCGGCGGGCACGCAGGAACACTGTCTGGATAAAGGGGGCCTTGAGAGCTAAGGAAGTCCTCCTCTTCCTGCCTCTGTTCTGCCTCAAGTGCCCTGCCCATTATTCCACACAGTGTGTGCTCCAACAGGTGGACAAGGGGGACAGTGTCACTGATGCATGCACTGTCACTGCTCACCATCCTCGTGGCCTCCTCGAATGGTGACAGGACAGTGCATGCATCCCTGATCATGGCCCACTGGCGTGGGGAAAAAAAACCAAGCTCCCCTGACCCTGTCCTGGTGCCATAGTCGCACAGGTACTCATTGATGGCCCTCTGCTGCGTGTGCAGCCGCTGCAGCATGGCCAACGTTGAGTTCCACCTGGTGGGCATGTCACAGATTAGGCGGTTCTTGGGCAGGTTAAACTCCTTTTGGAGGTCCGTCAACCGAGCACTGGCATTATATGACCGGCGGAAATGCACACAGACTTTCCTGGCTTGCCTCAGGACATCCTGTAAGCCCGGGTACCTGCCCAAGAACCGCTGCACCACCAAGTTAAGGACGTGAGCCAAACAGGGCACATGGGTCATTTGTCCCTGTCGGAGGGCAGAGAGGAGGTTGGTGCCATTGTCACAAACCACCATTCCTGCCTTAAGTTGGCGTGGCGTCAACCACCTTTGAACCTGCCCCTGCAGAGCTGACAGAACCTCTGCCCCAGTGTGGCTCCTGTCCCCCAAGCACACCAGCTCAAGCACCGCATGGCATCTTTTGGCCTGCGTACTTGCGTAGCCCCTTGAACGACTACGGAGCACCGCTGGTTCCGAGGAAGAGGCCATGGAGGAAGAAGAAGAGGAGGGGGTGGAGGAGAGAGGTGTGTCACAATCAGCATTTTGGAGGCGTGGTGGCGGAACAACCTCCAACACTACTGCACCTTGTCCTGCATCCTTCCCAGCTGCCAGCAGAGTCACCCAATGTGCCGTGAAACTTAGGTAACGTCCCTGTCCATGCCTGCAGGACCATGAGTCAGCGGTAATATGCACCTTACCACTGACCGCCCTGTCCAGCGAGGCATGGACATTGCCTTCCACATGCCGGTAGAGAGCCGGAATCGCCTTCCGTGAGAAAAAGTGGCGTTTGGGTACCTGCCACTGAGGAACCGCACATTCCACAAACTCACAGAAGGGGGCAGAGTCTACCAACTGAAAAGGCAGCAGTTGAAGTGCTAGCAATTTTGCCAAGCTAGCATTCAACCGCTGGGCATGTGGATGGCTGGGAGCAAACTTCTTTCGGCGGTGCAGCAGCTGGGGCAGGGAAATTTGCCTGGTACAATCTGACGTCGGTGTACCAAAAGCAGATTGCCCACAAGTACTTGGCTGTGACACACCTAATTCTACACCTTCATTCCTCTCACTGCAGGTCTCAGAGAGGACTGGAGGTCTAGTGGGGTTGGAAATCTCAGCTGATGAGGAGCAAGGAGAGATCCTCTTTGTTCTTTGGTGTGGGTCTTTTAGATACGCTTGCCAACGAACTGCATGACAGGTCAACATATGTCTGGTCAAGCATGTGGTACCCAAGCGGGAGATGTTTTGGCCATGTGAGATACGCTTGAGACATATGTTGCAAATAGCAGCGGTGCGATCTGATGCACTCGTCTCAAAAAAGGCCCACACCAAAGAACTTTTTGAATAACGCGCAGAGACTGCAGCGCCCTGCACATGTGGAGCTTTGGGGTGTGATGCAGTCAATGTGCTGCCCTTAGGCTGGCCCCTGGAGGGCATCCTGCCTCGTTGGTGATGTGCCGCCTCCTCCTCCTCCTCCTCCTCCTCTCTCCTATCAGGCACCCACGTTAAGTCAGTGACCTCATCATCCCCTCCCTCCTCATCACTGGAGCAAACCTGGCAGTATGCTGCAGCAGGGGGAGCATGACTGCCAGATTGCTGTCCTTCTTGGGCACCCCCTCTGTCTGTGCTCATGTTACTGCCTTCATCGAGCTCAGTATCATCATCAGAGCCTTCCAAACGCTGGGCATCCTCCTGGAGCATGTACCCAACACTGTGGTCAAACAGTTCGAGGGAATCCTCATGAGGACATGGTGGAGCTAGGGAAGGAGTCACTGATGACATTGAGCTGAGGGAAGAGGCCGCTGCTTTGCCAGACAAAGCACCCTGGGCATGGGTGAGAGAGGATGAGGAGGATGAGGACGGCTTGGTCATCCACTCGACCAAGTCTTCCGCATGTTGCGGCTCAACACGGCCAGCTGCCGAAAAAAAGGCCAAGCGTGTCCCATGGCCACGTGCTGATGAGGATGCACCGTCTCCACGACCAGCACTAGACACAGAGCCTGCTTGCCCTCTCTTATTGGCTTGTGACTGTCTGCCTCTCCTTCTTGGCCTTCCAGACATACTAATGGCCTGTAGCTGCACTAAGCTGGGATAGAACACCAGTCATTTTCTTCAGGTAGCTTTATATACTGTAACCAGACAAGCCTGCCTGTCAGTAGGAAGATAACAGGAACGGATCTAGCTGAACACTGTGAGCAGGACGCACTGTACTAAATGTAAATAGTCTAGCTGCCTGACCGTGGTACTAATAGGATCAAATAGAACACCAGTAATTTTCTTCAGGTAGCTTTATATACTGTAACCAGACAAGCCTGCCTGTCAGTAGGAAGATAACAGGAACTGATCTAGCTGAACACTGTGAGCAGGACGCACTGTACTAAATGTAAATAGTCTAGCTGCCTGACCATGGTACTAATAGGATCAAATAGAACACCAGTAAGTTTCTTCAGGTAGCTTTATATACTGTAACCAGACAAGCCTGCCTGTCAGTAGGAAGATAACAGGAACGGATCTAGCTGAACACTGTGAGCAGGACGCACTGTACTAAATGTAAATAGTCTAGCTGCCTGACCGTGGTACTAATAGGATCAAATAGAACACCAGTAATTTTCTTCAGGTAGCTTTATATACTGTAACCAGACAAGCCTGCCTGTCAGTAGGAAGATAACAGGAACGGATCTAGCTGAACACTCTGAGCAGGACGCACTGTACTAAATGTAAATAGTCTAGCTGCCTGACCGTGGTACTAATAGGATCAAATAGAACACCAGTCATTTTCTTCAGGTAGCTTTATATACTGTAACCAGACAAGCCTGCCTGTCAGTAGGAAGATAACAGGAACGGATCTAGCTGAACACTGTGAGCAGGACGCACTGTACTAAATGTAAATAGTCTAGCTGCCTGACCGCGGTACTAATAGGATCAAATAGAACACCAGTAATTTTCTTCAGGTAGCTTTATATACTGTAACCAGACAAGCCTGCCTGTCAGTAGGAAGATAACAGGAACGGATCTAGCTGAACACTGTGAGCAGGACGCACTGTACTAAATGTAAATAGTCTAGCTGCCTGACCGTGGTACTAATAGGATCAAACAGAACACCAGTAATTTTCTTCAGGTAGCTTTATATACTGTAACCAGACAAGCCTGCCTGTCAGTAGGAAGATAACAGGAACGGATCTAGCTGAACACTGTGAGCAGGACGCACTGTACTAAATGTAAATAGTCTAGCTGCCTGACCGTGGTACTAATAGGATCAAATAGAACACCAGTAATTTTCTTCAGGTAGCTTTATATACTGTAACCAGACAAGCCTGCCTGTCAGTAGGAAGATAACAGGAACGGATCTAGCTGAACACTGTGAGCAGGACGCACTGCACTAAATGTAAATAGTCTAGAAGATAACAGGAACGGATCTAGCTGAACACTGTGAGCAGGACGCACTGCACTAAATGTAAATAGTCTAGAAGATAACAGGAACGGATCTAGCTGAACACTGTGAGCAGGACGCACTGCACTAAATGTAAATAGTCTAGAAGATAACAGGAATGGATCTAGCTAAACTGAATACAGTGTATATATATATATATATGCAACACCTGGGATGCATATATATACACAATACACTGTAAGTGCAGCTAACTGACTGACTGTTCTGCCTAATCTATCTAACTCAAATCAAATGACACTGTCTGTCTCTCTCTCTCTCTCAATGAACGCCGGAACACACACTACACAGGGCCGCCGTGCAGGCGGCCTTATATAGTGTGGGGCGTGTACTAAATCCCCTGAGCCATAATTGGCCAAAGCCTCCTTGGCTTTGGCCAATTATGGCTCTCTGTTCAGGCGGCGCTGTGATTGGCCAAGCATGCGGGTCATAGTGCATGCTTGGCCAATCATCAGCAAGCAATGCACTGCGATGCCGCAGTGAATTATGGGCCGTGACGCGCCACACGAATTTGGCGCGAACGGCCCATATCGTTCGCAATTCGGCGAACGGGCAAACAGCCGATGTTCGAGTCGAACATGGGTTCGACTCGAACACGAAGCTCATCCCTATCCAGTATACAGAACATATTCTACAATGTACAACCTATACAGATATATATATATATATATATATATATATATATATTGTTTTCTTAAAATAATATCGGTCACAACATAAATCTAAAACTTAATTAAATAGTAAATACAATCAATATATATGTATCACCTTTTGTAAAATAAAATAAATTCTTCCAACAATCCAATAATATAATCTATAAAATCCATAAAATATTAAAAATTACTCAAAAAACAGTTTAGGTCGAACTCCACATTCATACCTCTGGGAGTTAGTGTACGCAAAGTATGTATCCAATATGACTCTTTTTGACTAATACTTCTGATTTTATGGCTACCTCTCCATGAACTTTTATATCTTTCTATCCCTCAAAATTGAAGGTGTGTAGGACCCTGATTATGTACTGCTGCAAAGTGTTTGGATACATTATGTTTGGGGTTTCCTTTTTTGATGTTTTGGATGTGTTCCTTGACCCTGACTTTGAGGGCTCTCTTGGTGCGTCCTACATATTGTAGTTTACAACTGCACTGGAGTACATATACGACCCCCTCTGTGTGGCATTCTATAAAATCCCTAATTTTGTATGTTTCTTTTGTGGTAGTAGCTGTAAATTCCATTGTTTTACCCTGAAATTTCTGGGCATGTTTGCATGCATAGCAATTTCTACATGGATAAAATCCTTTTCCCATGAAAAAGAAATAAGGTGCTTGTTGTGGAGGTTCTATCACTGATTTTACTACCATATTTCTGATGGTCGGTGCCTTTTTGTATATGATGTTTGGCGATTCTGGTAGTATTTTGCTGAGATCTTTGTCGTTTTTTAGAATATGCCAGTGTCGTTGAATAATTTTGGATATTTGTTTGTGTTGTACCCTATAGTCCAAAATCAGACTGGGTGTTTCCTGTGGGAGCATTTTCTTTGGATGTATTTCCAGCATTTTGGTCCTATCCATACTATTTACTTCTTCAATTTGTTTATTAATCCATGTGTGTTCATATCCCCTTTCTCTAAATCTGGATCCGATTAATTTAGCCTGTTCTTTATAGTCCTCTTCTTTTGTACAGTTCCTTTTTATTCGGACAAATTGTCCCTTCGGTATATTGTACAGCCATGATTTGTGGTGGCAGCTATCTATGGGGAGGTAGCTGTTAGCATCCACATTTTTGAAGAAAGTTTTGGTAACTACTTTGTCTCCTTCCAAACTTATTTTTAAGTCAAGGAATTCAACTGCTTTTTCATCAATATTCCACGACAGGCGAATATTTTTTTTGTTTGTATTCAATTTCTTTAAAAACTGTTCGAGTGCTTCTCTCTTGCCATTCCAAACTATAATTACATCGTCGATGTACCTTTTATATAGGGTGAGTTCTGCTGGGGTGTATTCATAGATGGATTGGTTTTCCCACTGGGCCATAAATGCGCTGGCCACGCTTGGTGCAAACTTGACACCCATTGCAATGCCAATGGCTTGTTTATAATATGCCTGGTCATGCCAAAAATAATTGCACTTTAAGCAGACATCTAAGCACTTTATAAGATATTTCCGCTGCTTACAAACAAGATTACTATAATTTCTGAGAAGCCATTTGGTTGCTGAACATGCATCGTGATGTTGTACTATAGTATATAGCGAACTTACATCTGCCGTGGCTAATATTGTTCTTCCTTCTAATACTGGTAGTGTGTTTAAGAGTTGCAACACATGCTTCGTGTCTTGCAAATAGGCTGGTGTCTGTTGTACTGCTGGTTGAATGAACTGGTCCAGATATTGTCCTACTCGAGACGTGAGGGAATGCATCCCATTCACGATTGGTCTGCCCGGTGGATTTTCTAGTGATTTGTGAATTTTAGGGACCGTGTAGATGACTGGTATCCTACATGCTTCTGGAATTAGATATTTGGATTCTTTCTTATTCAATATTTCTTTTCTCATTCCCAACTGGATTAGATGTTCTAACTCTTTTTTATATTTATTTGTCAGATTATTCAAAAGTCTAATGTATGTTATGTCCTCTTGTAGTTGTCTCTGTATTTCGTTCAGATATTGTTTCCTTGATTGTATCACAGTTGCTCCTCCTTTGTCAGCTGGACGAATTATAATATCTTTTCTTTCTTTTAACAATTTGATGCCCTTCTTAATGTGTAATGTGTAAGGATCTGATACTTTCTTGACTTCCAAAGATTCCAGATCTTTTAGTACCAATTTTTTAAACACTTCTATGTGTTGATTATCTGAAACCTGAGGGTTAAAAATTGAATTATTCCGTAATGAACTGTGTATTATTGTTGGAGAGGTATTTCTTATCGTATTAGTCGTTTTGTAGGCATTCGACAAATAGTATTTCTTCACATTTACTTTTCTAACATATTTGAGTATTCCTATATATGTATTGAATTTGTTCAAGTTGTTTACTGAAGCGTACTTCAATCCTTTGTCTAAAACCGAGAGTTCTTCAGATGAGATAGGGTGACCACTAAGGTTTACCACATTACTTCCTACTATTCTCTTTTGCGCTTGGATTCTCTTTCCCGCTCTCCGTCCTCTCTTCGCTCTGGACTGTTTCTTGTTCTCTCTTCCTGTGTTCTTCTCCTGGGTGCAACAGTCTGGCAACCCTTCTTGATCCATGTTTTTTTTTTTTAATAATCAAAAATTTTATTGTTTATTTCATTTATATACACACCATTTATATACACACCATTTATACAACATTCTATACCCCTTTGTTCAAACAATAGAAACATACTACACATTACATCCTACATCACCTACCCCCGTTTTCCCCCCTGTCCCAGTGGCCGACATTTACATATGCGAGGGTAAAAAAAAAAAAAAAAAAAAAAAAAAAAAAAAAAAAAAAAAAAAAAAAAAATCAAAAAAAATGGTACCCACCCCACCGTGTTTATCGTGCTTATGTTTATAGAGTGTTAAAAAAAAAAAAAAAATTTTCTTTTCTCTCCTTTTTCCTTTCCCTTTTCCCTTTTTCCCCCCTTTCTTTTTAAATACTTCCCCCTTATTCTAAATGGTGTCTTAGTCCCCTCCATTCCTTGTTATATATTGTGTGCAGAGAAAAAATAAATAAATAAATAAGTAAATAACAAAAATAAATAAATAAATAACGAGATAAATAAATAAATAAATAAATAAATAAATGGTACCCACCCCACCGTGTTTATCGTGCTTATATTATAAAGTGTTTAAAAATAAAATTATAAATAAGTTCCCCCTAATTCTTATTAGTGTCCTTAATCACTTCAATTCGTAATTATATATTGTGTGAAGAAAAAAAAAAAAAAAAAAAAAAAAAAGGAAAAAAGGGGGGGGGGAGGTGGGGGGGGGAGTTCCCCCCTTATTCTGATTGTGTCTTTAGTCCCTACAATTCCTTGTTATGTATTGTGAGGAGGAAAAAAAAAAAAAATTCCCTTCCGTGTATATTCGTGTTTATATTTATATAATTTATAAAGTGTTTTTTAAAAATAAATTCATAAGTACATTCCCCCCTTTTCTAATTCGTGTCATTAATTACTTCAATTCATTATTAAATACAACCCCTGTACTCTAATTCGTGTCACTACCCACTAAAATTCATTATTAGAAGATGTGTTTAAAAAAAAAAAAAAAAAAAAAAAAAAAAAAAAAAAAAAAAAAAAAAAAAAAAAAAAAAAATAAAATAAAAGGGGGGATTTCCCCATAATTCATATTTGTTATTAATCGTGTGCCCATCTCCTTCCCCCCTCCACCTCCAATGTTTGTCAACACTGGGACAAGAGGGGAATAGTAAATAAAAAAAAAAAAAAACACAAAATAAGCGAAAACCACATATACATTTACCCATACATTATCTTACCCCCAACCCTCTTTGATTAGCATTAGAGAAGTTATATAACTATTTTCATCTATCCTTCAGGGCCATTCTTCTTATGTTTCTATTCTAAATGACTATACCATTCCTTCCTCCTACCCATCTGTATCTCCCTCTTCTATTATCTCCTCAGCACATTGTTCCCAGTTTGCCCATGTCGTTTCAAATTTCTTTCTTTGGTTTTTGACCACATGAACCCATCTCTCTGCTTCCTTTATTACATTAACCTCGTTTCTCCACTCTATGACTGACGGGATCCGGTCCTGTCTCCAGTACTTTGGAATTAGTTTTTTCGCTGCATTTAACAAATGTGGGGTTATACTTTCTCTATATTTTTTGATAGGTCCAGTCATTCCATGAAATAAATATTGTATGGGCCCAAACTCTATGTGCTCCATCGTCATTTTCTTAATCCAGGGGGCTACTAATTCCCAAAAACGCTTAATTATTGGACACGTCCACCATAGGTGAAGAAACGTTCCCCTCTGTCCACAGCCCCTCCAGCATTTGTCATTAGCTTCTGAAGAGATTTGTGCCATTTTAACTGGTGTCCTATACCATCTCGCTAGGAATTTATATGCCATTTCTTGCACCTTTGTGCTTATGGAGGTAGTAAATGTTAACGATATCATTTTATTTATTTGTTTATCTGTCCACACTTGGCCTAGCTCCCTCTCCCATTCTTTTATAAAGTATGGAGGTTTCTTTTCTTGTTCTCCTAGAATCATTCTGTACGTCCAGGATAGTGTATGCCCATCTTCCGATGTCTGTGCGCACTTCCTCTCAAATGCGGTAAGTGTATTTATGGATCTTAACGGTTTTATTTTCTTAAGGAAGCTCGTCATTTGACGGTATTTCCATTCTGCCATTCTTGTCTCCCCAAATTTCAAGATCATCTCTGTCAGTGGTATTAAAACTCCACTTGGGGCAAACTTACCGCATCTAATATTCCCGTCTTGTCCCCACGCCCCCAGACTTCCCGTCTTCTCCCCCGGGGGGAACCACGGAAATCCCTCCAGAGGAGTCAGAGGGGAGGTCTGTGGGGCATACCTACCCTCTTTATTCATTCTATCCCATACTTCTAATGTATTCAGGGTTATTGGTGATGTCCATTGTGACAGCCCTCTCAGTGACCCTTGTATCCATGGTGCTCCTGCCAGGTTTCTCCCCGCCATCATCATTTCTGCCTGTACCCATGGTTTTCTATCTAGGTCATGGCACCAGTCTATTATTCTAACTAGCGCCATGGCCTTATAATAGGATGTTATATCCGGGAGTCCTAGGCCACCCTCCGCTCTACTCCTTCTTAAGATGTCGTGCGCCAATCTAGGCCTTTTATCGTTCCATACAAAGGCTATTAAAAGCCGACGCATTTGTTTAAGGAGATTCGCCGGCAACCTGATTGGCACTGTACGCAGCACATAAACTATTCTGGGCAGTATACTCATTTTTATGGCACTGATTCTTCCGAACCAGGTCAAGTATTTCCCCTTCCATTTCTTTAATTCTTCTGTTATTTCTTTCACTAATGAGCCATAATTATGCTCCAACAATAGTTCATAGTCTGCGCTTATCTGTACCCCCAGGTACGTCAGCGACTCCCTGTTCCATATAAATGGGTATTTCTCCTTCAGTGTTCTCTCCATCTCCGCTGGGACATGACTGGGAAGGATGACTGATTTCTCGAAATTAATCTTAAAGCCAGATACCCTTCCAAATTTCTGTACTTCTACCATCAATGCGGCTATAGATGTCTGGGGAGTGGACATGAAAAATAATAAATCGTCCGCATATGCTGCTACTTTATGTTCCGTATGGCCTATGTGCGTCCCCGCTATCTCCTTATTCTTTCTGATTCTACGCAAAAAGGGTTCCATTACTATTGCAAATATCAGTGGGGACAGTGGGCACCCCTGCCTGGTACCGTTTTGTATGTTAAAGCATTCAGATACTGTCCCATTTACCTTAATTCTTGCTCTTGGTTTTGTGTACAGTGCCATAATCCATCCCAGCATTCTCTCCCCCAGTCCTATGCTCCCCAGTACTTCTCTCATAAAGCCCCAGTTCACTCTGTCGAAGGCTTTCTCCGCATCCATCGACAGAGTGATTCCTGGGGCTTCACCTGGGCCATGTTGCATCCAATGCAGTATGTGGAGTGCGCGGGTGGTATTATCTCTTGCTTCTCGCCCCTTTACAAACCCTGCTTGATCTGGGTGTACTAAATCTCCTACATCTTCCTGTAGTCTCAGGGCCAGAATTTTTGCCAGTATCTTGGTGTCTGAGTTCAGCAGAGAGATCGGCCTGTAATTGGCACATACCTGGGGATCTTTTCCCTCTTTTGGCAAAACCGTTATGTACGCCAGTGATGCTTCTGAGGAGAGTGGATTTCCAGCACCCACAGAGTTGAAATAATCACAAAGTGGCTTTACCAAAATTGGGAGAAATTTCTTGTAATATATGTTTGTCAGCCCGTCCGGGCCCGGGCTTTTCCCTGGGGGTAGGGCTGCTATCACTCTGCTCAACTCTTCCACCGTGATTGGGCGTTCCATAATCTCGGAGGTTTCTCTGTTTAGTATGGGCATGTCTGCGTTCTCAATGTAATCCTTGATCTTATCTCTCCTTTGTTCCTCGCTTTCCCCTTCTTCAAATGGTTCTGTTTTGGAGATGTTATATAGTGCCTCATAAAATTTACTAAATTCTTTTGCTATCGCCTTTGTGTCTATTATTTTCCTACCCTGAACTAGTAAGCTGTGCACGTGTCTGGAGTCCTGTTGTTTTTTAAGTTGTTTTGCCAGTAGCTTACCGCATTTATTTCCTTGTTCATATGCTCTATTTGCGTAAAACCTAATTTTGTTCTTCGCTTTATATTCTAAATATTGCGCAAGCTCTGCCCGTACACTCTCCAGACGTCTACCATCCACTGGATCGAGATTTTCCTTATGCTTTATCTCTAGGGTTCTGATCTTCTCTAGTAATCCGTCCATTTCCCTTTTGCTTTCCTTTTTCATATATGTACCGATGGCAATTAAGTCCCCCCTTACAACCGCTTTGTGTGCTTCCCACACCACTTGATCTGACACTCCTTCCGTTTTATTTATTTCAAAATACTCCTTTATCTTAACCCTTAATTTCTCCACTATGTCTTCTTTATCCAACAATGATTCGTTCAGACGCCAAGTTCGTTCCGTCCGAGTCATTTGAGTTGGTTGAAGGGTCAAAATCATTGGGGCATGGTCAGACATAGTTATTGGTTCAATTGTACTTGTGCTGACATTCCCCAAGTAGAATTGATCCACCAAAAAGAGGTCTAGCCGTGAGTACATATCGTGTATTTTAGAGTAATAGCTATAATCCCTGATACCTGGATGTAAAGCTCTCCAAGTATCCACTAGGTGTTGAGAGCGTAAGATTTGTTTAACCCGCTTTATGGCTTTAAAAGACATGGCAGTTCTACCCGTAGAGGTATCTATACTCGGCTCTAACACCATATTAAAATCTCCTCCTACCACTACACACCCTTCCTTAAATTCTTCCAGTTTTCTAAATACTTTAACCAGAAAGTTAGCTGTCCCAACATTGGGCGAATATATTGAAGCAAAGGTATACCGTCTCCCCTGTAGCGTACCCTTTACAAACAAGTACCGACCTTCTGGGTCACTTTGCAGAGTCTCCATGGTCCATGGGCAAGATTTTTTGAACGCAATTGTGACCCCTCTTGCCCTCGCTATTGGGGATGCTGCATGATACCATTGATTCAGTATATTCTGGGGTAAGCTTGGAATTGAGCTGCTCTTAAAATGGGTCTCCTGCAGGAAAACAACATCAACTCCCCAATGTTGCAGCTCCACCCATAAGCGCCCTCTTTTAATTGGTGAATTCAAGCCCCTCACATTATATGACAAAATTTTCAAAATGGCTGTCATTTTATTTCATTTTAGAACACCCAGCCCCTTGCTCTTGTTCTCTATCTTCTCCTCTGCCAATCCCACCCCCCCCTTCTACCCCCCCCTCCCCGTCATTCATTACTTCCAAACAAAAAACCCAGAAAAACCAAAAAATATACCACTTGTATATCATAAATATATACCTTACATACTTACATCCTGTCCTCCCATACCACAAACCTTCCATTAGGGGTATTTCTAAAAATCGGGTATTTAGCTTGCGCACACCTACACCGCCTGTGCGCCAGCCACCACCCTTCCCTGCCTTCCGCAGGATTATTCTCCCCTTCCATTGGGGCTGACCTATTGACCTACCTAAGGTACACATTCCCCACTACACCTTCCCTTCCAATCCCTCCCCCTCTCCCCGGCCTTACTCTGTTAAACCCCTCCTGAGTGGAAAGGACAAAAAAAAAAAAAAAAAAAAAAAAAAAAAAAAAAAAATGTCCCTTAAGTCCTTCTCTGGGCTATCCCCCTATTAACCTTTGCTGGTACTTCTTGCCATTTCTCTGCTCGTTGTAGGGGGGGCCCTAGACAGCTTATTCTCCAGTCCACAAAGTCCACCTTCGGGAGATCTAATTTTTCCACAAATACTTTTAGATCGTCTTTCGTTCGCAATGTTGCGGTTCTTCCATTCCTGGAAGCTGTTAGACTGAAAGGGAACCCCCACCTATACTTGATCTCCGCCTTCCGTAAAATTTCCAGCAATGGGCGAACCGCCCCACGTTTAAAGAGAGTCCTTTTCGATATATCTGGATACAGAGCTATGTTTGAACCTTCAAATGTAATCCTAGGGTTATCACGTGCCATCTTCATTATACTCTCCTTCACTGCATATTTGTGCACTTTACATATTACATCTCTGGGTACGTCAGTTTTTGTGCTCTTGGAGTGGGCCCGGTGTATCCGGTCTATTTCTATAACATTAGGGGCTTGATCTCCTAAAATCTGTCCAAACATTTTTTGTGCCACTGGGGCTAGTTCTGTCGCTGTGATTGACTCTTTCAGTCCCTTTATACGTATATTTTGACGTTTATCCCTATTCTCATATTCATCCAACTGGTCCCTGTATGCATTTAAAGTTTCTTCATATTTTTTCATGGATTCTTGAGTTTCCGTCACAGCTTGTATAATGTCTTCTTGTTCTTTTTCCATCCCCTCTACTCTGTATCCCAGGTCCCTGATGTCCTCTTTTACACTTGCTACTGCTTGCATACAAGATTGTTCAACTGCATTTATTAATTGCTGAATATCACTTTTAGTAGGGAGGGCCTTCAACAGGTCCCAGATATCCCTTTCTTGATCCATGTTACAAGGGTAAGGTGGTGGAACTTATCCAGCCGTCGCAGAGGGAGCAGAGCATGAAACATCTTCGGGAGGCCTTGTAGAAAGGTTTGTGCAATGCGTTTCCAGAGCCTGGGAGGTTACAATTTCCTGGTCTTCCTGGACAACGTGTTGCTGAGGCTTCAGTCAGTCACAGAAGGAGCGGTGGAGAAGGTGGCCATCTGACCGATGCGTTCAGACAATTTTTTAGTCTGCAGCCCCAAGGTCTGATGGGTTCCAGCAACCATCGCCAGCGTCTGTTGTACATGGTGCAGGAATACCTAGGGGCAAGATCAGACTTGGAGACCTTTCCAACTGAAAATTCACCGGGTTACTGGGTCTTGAGGATGGATCACTGGCCAGAGCTTGCACGGTATACAACTGAGCTACTGGCCTGTCCTGCATCCAGCATTCTTTTGGAATGCACATTCAGTGCCGCTGGAGGCTTTGTAACCATTCACAGAGTGCGCCTGTCCACCGACTCGGTTGATCGGCTGCCTAAGGCCCAGTTTTTGCTGTAATATTTTGCAGCAGGGCTTGTTCCTTCACTCAACAAGAGTATCTGTAAGGGGTTGCAGTGTTGTGGCACCACCACCAGTGGCTAAGGCCCAATTTTTCTACCACTGTTTAACAGGGGGGTGCAATTACAATTTTTGCTGTAATATTTTGCAGCAGGGCTCATTCCTGCCCTCAACAAAAGTATCTGTGAGGCTTTACAGTGTTGTGCCACCACCACCACTGCCTAAGGCTCAATTTTTCTGCCCCTGTTTAACAGGGGCATGTAATTACAATTCTTGATATAATATTTCACAGCAGGGCCCGTTCCAGCACCCAGCAAGAGTAACTGTGAGGGCTTACAGTGTTCTGGTACCACCAACACCTAAGGCCCAATTTTCAGCAGAGTGTATAGGGTAGGCCGTATAGTATATACAGGCGGTCCCCTATTGCCCCTAGCAATTGTCTCCTGTAAGAGTTAATATGGGAAAAAGTCTCCTCCACTGATTTATCACCAATCCTTGTTTCCCTTAAAAACCCAAAATTTTCAAAATCCAAATGTCATTGGGACAGAAAGGGAGGTGAAATCTTCTGAACAGGGGCACAGACAGCAAAACAAATGTTACAGGGGTGATAACCCTTCCCTATGTTTTCCAAAAAGCTTTAAAATAGATTTTTTGGCTGGAGCTACACTTACAAAATATACCTGTTCCAAATTACAAACAGATTCTACATAAGAACAAACCTACAGTCCCTGTCTTGTTTTCACCGCCTGTATACTGCTGTTCAGAGTATATAGGGCCTGGGGGCCCAACGCCTTTTCTTTTTTTAATTTAGGTTCGGGGTTCCCCTTAATATCCATACAGGAACCAAAGGGCCTGGTAATGAGTTGGGGGGTACCCATGCTGTTTCTCTCACTGATTTTCATCCATATTGCCGGAACCCAACATTACATTAAAGCCTCAAGCAGTTTTAAATGACTTTTATTCCTTTAGAAATGTCATTTTGTGCAGGGACTGTTCTAGGCACGGGAAACACGCAACACTTTACAGGCATACTATTGACATTTTCTTGTATACTATTGACACCCCCCAGGTACGATATTTAAAGGAATATTTCACTTTTATTTTTTCACTTTAAGCATCATTAAAATCACTGCTCCCAAAAAAAGTCCATTTTTAAAACTTTCTTTTCCATTGATACATGTCCCCTGGGGCAGGACCCGGGTCCCCAAACTCTTTTTAGGACAATAACTTGCATATTAGCCTTTAATATTTGCACTTTTGATTTCTCGCGTTCGAGTCCCATATACTTTAACGGTGTTCGAATGTTCGCACAAACTTTCGGTCCGTTCGCATGTTCTGGATGCGAACCGGGGGGTGTTCGGCCTAACCCTATTCTCTAGTACAGGTTTACCTTAACACCTCTGTAAATAGCTGTCCACAAATTTTCAATGACATAGCATAATGCAGGAAACAATTATAGCAATTAATCATAGAGTCAACAGTTTTGGACTACACAGAGTATTCACAGATAACATGTGCTATTGTATTTAATTTTGTTGTATTTGATTTACTATGTACATATTAGCTTAGATGTGAACTTTTATAAATAATAAATGGATGAGATATTATACTGGCATCAGTGTAACAAGTATTCATACAGTATATTTTATTAAATGTTATTTAAAGTGTTTAATCTGTAACATGTTAATGTAATTTAAAAAACCATGTAAACCTTTTACAACTCTACAACTTTTATTAAAATAATAACTGGTGATCCTGCCATAAAGGTCCTTCTTAAAGACACTTCCTGTTACAGGGTCTGTCAACTGCTCTTCTGCATTGTCAACCTGTCACATGTTCTTCCAATATAAGCAGACATGCTGAAGTTCAATGCTCAACCCTGTGGCACTTTAGGAAGGCCACCCAGAGAAGTGACAGTTGCTTAAGTAAGTGCACACGCTGTAGATGGGAAGTGGTTGCAAAAAGGATGCAGGAGATCTTCAGTACTAAGGTACAAAAAAGTATAAAAAGGGTGAAAACAGTAAATGGTAAGAAAGGCAATTTTTTATGATACACATTGCTTTAGCAAACCAAATGGTGTCCAATTAGGATTTACATCACTCCCAATTTCTGCTGTAAGTCTGAATATGTGGAGTAATTTAGTAATAAGAATTTTCTAGTTCCAAAGGTAGAGGTACACAGGTAAAGAGACAAAACTATATCAGAATCTACACTGAAAAAAGATTAAGAAACAAGAATTTACAAATGAAGGTGAATAGGTGTATTTTATGTTTTTTTTTCTGAAGGATTCTCGAGAGGATTATAAATTACTATTGAATGTATCTGAGACTGAGTCTCTGGATTCAAGCCAACATGGCCAGGTTTGAATTAGTGTCTCAAACCGACTGTTATCTGATTATACCAGATACTTCATCCTCATTCCTTTATTTTATAAATGTATCTGCCCAGCCATGGCAGCATTGCCGTATTTTTCAGTGTCTACTGATTATATGTTTAGTTGCAGTGAGTCTGTATCTGAGAAGACATTTTTCATTGAGAGAATAGATCATAGGAGCAATGACAGAAGTACAATTTTAGCAGAACCAAATTCATTTTTCTTTCTATATCAAAAATGTTATCTCAGAAATCACGGAGTATTGTATTGTGTTAGCCATCAATTAATGTAGAAAGCTTGAAGTTTAAGTGATATTCTTTATTGGCTAATGTGAATTATCAAAGATTCAAGCTATTGAGATTTCTTAGATTCCCATTGTATACAGCCTGACAAAGGCACCTAAGTAATTCTGAAAGCTTTCATCTTTACCTCTAAACCTCAAACTTTCTGGAAAAATGTTATCTAAAAGACCATCACAATTCTTTCACATAATCTAGGTTTTACTACATTTCCAGAAAATGTTTACAATATCTAATGGATGATGGAAAGATACCCATACTACCTGGTGATTTTTCCTTAGTTTTTTTCCTGAGCATAACTAACAAATTAAAGTTTTTCAGTAAGGCTGCTTTCACACTGGGGCGGGTCTGTTAGTGGTAAAGTGCCGCTAGTTATAGCGGCACTTTACCGCTGTTTAAGTGGTGCTTTTAGGCCACTAGCAGGGCATTTTTAACCCCTGCCAGCAGCTGAAGAAGGGATTAAAAGCGCCCATGTTGCGACACTTCAGAAGTGCTTTTCAAATGTTGCTTGCAGGATTTTTTTTCCCGTCCCGCAAGCGCACTGCCCCAGTGTGAAAGCATTCGGGCTTTCACACTGGGGAGACATGAGAGGAAGTTTTAATGCACTTTACAGGTGCTATTTTTAGCGTTAAAATGCCTGAAAACTGCCTCAGTGTGAAAGGGGTCTAAAAACGAAACATTTCTTTCATTCTCTTGAAGGGATCTCCTTGGGTGGCAGCAAGCATCAACTTCATGTTCCTAATAATTGTTATTCTGCTTTCCTCCTACCTATCCCACTAACCTGTATATAAAGATGTGTGTACTTGCCTATTTTTATTCTTCTCCGGCACAGTCATGTGATCTGGTAGTTCTGACTCCTCTGTCCTCTGTGTCAGTAAGCCTCTGCTGCAGCGGAGAGAGGGGACCACCAACAACAGCTGAGCAATGGGAGTCTATGCATGATATTGTGGCTCCAAGAATTTATAACGGTTGTCAAATACATACAACTTTTGCTGATTGAAAATAGGTAAGCACTCAGATCTTTTTTTTATTCAGGATAGACAGGATTGGTAGGAGGAGGGGGAGGGAATACTTTTAAGAATAGCAATAGTTAAAGATTTCTTCCACTTTCAGCCCCCCCCCCCCCCCCATCCCCTCGGGCCTCACCATTTTTTTTAGTCTTTTGTGTGTTCAGATGTGCTGCAGGACTCTGCCACACATATGCACACACACACAGGGGTTTTTGTGGGGCATGCACAGACATTCCGAGTGTTGAAACTTACATATTGGTGCCATCTTGCCTTATGTGTGGAAACCCACCCATGAACAGTGCAGCAAGTCAATAGTGGGACCCAAGGCACTGAGGCACAGGGCAGTCACACATCATTCTCATTTGGTTAGAAAGATGAAAGTGCTGTGTTGCAGCACAAAAACACAATACAGTTAAGAAATAAACCAAATATGAGAGAGGGGGAAGGCAGGAGAAAACATGAAAAGTTCTTCTTTTGGGTGAAAATCTGCTTTAAATTCATAGGATCTCAAACAGCTTCCGTTTATTGATTGGTTTATTGAAGTATGATTGCAGAGCAAAATATTATTGGCATGCATATATTACCTAAATGTTTTCTGTCTCTTCTCTGGATTAGGGACATTTTGACTGATGGAAATAGCTACAGTGCCTTGAAAAAGAATTCATACCCCTTGAAATTTTTGTATGAATGTATTTTATTGTTCACTTTAATATTTTTATTTTTTTTATTTAACAGTATGCTATACATGGATTTTACTTTTATATGTATACACACTTTAGCAAAATTACAGTATCAAGGTTGGTAGAGAATGAGTAGTAAAGTCAAGTAAGAAAGCAAATTAAACTAGAGAAACAAGGCTGGGTACCTCTCATAAAGGTAAGAAACATAAGATAAATCTACAATAATGGAAGCGATTTAGACATTAAGCCTGACTTCCCAAAGGGTGGAGTACCACTGGGGGTTATCGTGTCACCATACAAATGAGCAGTACAAGCTGTGTGGTTGAGCCACTGTGCGCAGAAGGATTGGTTTTTACCATTTTTAACAGAGAACATGAGTTCATATTGGGTCTGAATGTTGAGGTGTAGCAGAAATGAGGATAAGTCTGGTGGTTCCAGGCATTTCCAAATGGAGACAATAATTTTTCTCTTTCGTTCATCGACGGACACAGTGCCTCCTTAATCTTGACCATTGGGTTATATCGCCTCTGCAGGAGTAGGACAAAACACCTGGCTACCCCCATGGGATGTCCTCAGTCAGTATATAACCCCCTCCCTGCTCCAGGTATTCAGTTTATTTCTGTCTAGTCAGGAGTAAGGAAGTTAGTAGTTCTTCTTCTCAAACGTCAGCCCCTTCAGCAGGTTCAGTTCAACGGGAAGTAACTGAGGCTCGTGGCAATCTTGCAAGTTCCTCTGGTAGACGCCAAAGTCTTGCTAGTGCCACTGTGAGGCCAATGCCTTCCTCTTCTGAGGTGCATGCGAAGGACCGAGGACAAAAGTCTTCTGGTGGTCGTAAATGTCCTTTGGAAGTTACCTCTAAAAGAGGACCAGTTGTACCAAGGGCTGAGCTTCCATCCTGCTTTACAGGACCTGGTTTTAATGGTCTGGCCATTGAAAGCCAGGTACTGTGAGATAAGTGAGCCCTACTATGGTGAAGTAGTCAACCCCCAGTAAGATATACCATCATATGTGTAAAGCGTACATTTCTTGGTGTGAATCGATTGGCGTTCATCCTTGATCCTTTTCTGTGGCTCGGATCTTAACTTTTCTTCAACAGGGCATTGAGCAGAAGTTGGCTTTGAGCACCATCAAGGGCCAGGTGTCTGCCTTAGCAGTCTTCTTTCAGTGACCCCTAGCCACTCACTCTAGTTCATACCTTCATTCAAGGAGTCCGGCATGTGGCTCCGCCTGTACATCTCTTTTGCCACCAAGGAATATAAACTTAGTGCTATCAGTTCTCCAGAAACCTCCATTCGAGAATATTCGGGAGATTCCCTTACCTATGTTGTCCCAGAAGGTGGCATTCCTGGTGGCTATTACCTTGGAGTTGGGGAGTCAGGAGTCAGGGTTTCGGAGTTTCTGGCATTATCCTGTCTTAGTCCCTATTTAGTACTCCATTAGGATAAAGTGGTTCTTCGTCTCTGTCCGTCATTCCTGCCCAAGGTTGTCTCTGACTTCCAATTGAATGAGGACATTGTGTTGCCGTCTTTGTGTCCCAAGCCGGCTCATCCCAAGGAATTTACTTTGCATACCTTGGATGTGGTTCATGCAATTCGGGTGTATCTGGCAGCCAGTGAGTCCTTCCGGAGGTCAGACTCACTTTTTTTGGTTGCACAGGGACCAAGGAAAGGGCTGGCCACTTCTTCAGCTACCATCTCCAGCTGGATCAGACAGACTGTGACTCAGGCCTATTCTATTAAGGGTCAGGTTCCTCCTTTCCCCGTTTCAGCGCATTCTACTCAGGCGCTTAGTACTTCTTGGGTCTTCTGTCATCAAGCGTCAATATCACAGGTTTGCAAGGCAGCCACTTGGTCGTCAGTGCATAGCTTCACTAAATTCTATAAAGTAGATATTTTGGCATCTGTGGATGCTTCTTTTGGCCACAGGGTTTTGCAGGCTGCTGTTTAAGAGAGGGGTTCCCTCTTGAGGGATGTTTTTTCTTTAAACATTTTTTATTTCAGATGGGGCTCCTGTGTCATCTTGGCTCTTGTGGTTAACCTTGGGTTATTTTGCTCAACCTCATTTTTCTTTGGCACTGCTTTTGGACATTCCAATGGCCAAGATTAAGGAGGCGCTGTGACCATCAATGAACAAAAGAGAAAATGGGATTTTTGTACTCACCGTAAAATCCATTTCTTTGAGGTCATTGACGGACACAGCACGCACCCCTCTATGGAGTTTTTTGATGCTTCTATTACTGTTTGCTACTAAACTGAATACCTAGAGCAGGGAGGGAGTTCTATACTGACTGAGGACAGCCCATGGTAGTAGCCAGGTGTTTTTTTTTGTTCTGCCTAGTCCTACTCATGCAGAAGTGATATAACCCAATGGTCAAGATTGAGAAGGCGCTGTGTCCGTCGATGAACTCAGAGAAATAGATTTTGCGGTGAGTACAAAACTCCCATTTTTTGCAGCAATCAAGCTATGAATTATAAAAGGAAGATGGGACTTAGGCCATCGATGGTGCTGTAGTAGAAAGAGGGACATAGCTGGATGCGGGGTTTATTTGTACCCAGTAATTGTAGAAATGAATTGGAACACCTGCTCCCAAAAGAGGGTGATTGTGGGGCAATGTCACCAGACATGCAAGAGGGAGCCTGTCTCACCACAATTCCTCCACTGGATGGTGATGTATTCCTGGAGAATTTTGAGATACGTTGGGGGGTAAGATACCAGCAGTGTACAAGTTTTAGGTGGGCTTACCAATGTGAGGTACAGTGGGAAACTTTTAGAAGATTATTGGTTGCATTGTTCCATTGAGCAAGACTGAAGGTACTGGAAAGGTCTAATTCCCAGGATTTCATTGATGGGGTTTCCTCCTCAGAAATAGGCGCTAGGAGTGGTCGGTAGAAGAAAGTAATGCCCTTTTTGCGGGGTGTAGGAGAAGCGTAGAAGGAGAGGACTTCTTGCGGTACTAAGGTGACTGATTTGGGGATGGGTCCCAATATGTAATGAATACATAGGTATTTGTAAAAGTCTCTATGAGGAAGGTTGTAGCGCTTCTGAAGATCTTCATAGGAGGGTAGATTGGCATTTTCCAGAAGGTGATCGATCGAGTGAATACCTGCTTTGTGCCATTCATTGAAGGATATATCTTCAGTGAAGAATTCTAGGGTTGTAAATCAACAGGAGATTGTTTAAGGGTGGCAGAGCAGGAGAAAAGCCAAGATGATATAGTTGCTTGAATTGTAGACATGTGCACACTGAAATATTTTGTTTCGGAATTTTGTTTTCGTCCGTAAAATACATTTTTTTAGTTACTCCCTAAATTTGTTTTTATGTATTTTGTTTTTCGTTAAAAATTGCATTCGTCCGAAAATCCAAATTAAGGTTGAATCTGTCATTGAAGGCTTATGGTGTCTGTCGAATGTTCAAAGAAGATTCGACGGAGCAGCTAAACTGTACAATGCCGTATAGTTTACCTGCTCCGTCGAATCTTCTTAGAACTTTAAACAGACACCATAAGCCAAAGTACGTGTGTACTTAGTTCTAGCTATTTTACTGCTCCTCCTCTTTGGTTACAATCAGCCAATAACATTCACCATCATCATTATTTTTATTTATCTTTTCTCCCCTACGTCAAATCTTTTCTCCCCTACGTCAAATCTTTCTCCCCTACGTCGAATCTTTCTCCCCTACATCGAATCTTTTCTCTCTTTGTAGAATAATCTTGAATAGAGTTAAGGTTAGGCACATTCGACCACAGGTTTGATGGACACAGATTGTTATTGTCATCATCATGTCGAATCTCCTATCTATAACGAACTGTTGTAGCAACGAAAATGAAAATAAAGCATTTGTTTATGTTGGATCTTTCGTTTTTCGGATTCTGCACTTTCGTTATCGTTTGTTAAAACGATAACGAAAATACCTGAAATTCGGATGAAAATGCATTCGGACAAAAACGAATGCACATGTCTATTGAATTATATAGAAAGGAGAAGTCAGAGTTTTGAGTCCAAGGAGGAGCAAGCCCAGGAGACCTTTGAGCGATCACCCTATAATGGTTTGTTCTATCTCAGCCCATTGATTATCTTTTGTAGGAGACCACCAGTTAGAGGCTTGGTCAAGGAGTGCTGCTTGATAATTGCATTGGGGACACCCAGACCTATATAGGATTTAGGTCTATACAGGGTGTTGTTACAAAATCAAACTCTTTTTTTCCCCCATATGTAGTTGTTGAGGGTGGTTTGTAGTTTTTGTAGATATGAGCCAGAAATAGGTATAGGCAGCGTACAAAAGTATAGGATCATTGGTAAAATGGTCATTTTGTTTTGGTAACAGCTGCTCTTCCTGCCTTGGAGATTTCCACCTTGGAGAGATCTTGTGTTTGTTGTTGTATAGTTCATAATAGTGTTCATAGTTGCTGTTGAATATAGAGGAGCAAGGTGAAGTCAACTGTACCCCTAGGTATCTGATTCCTGATTTAGGGGCCCAGAAGAAGCCAGAAGCTGCTAATAGGTGAGTTTGTGCCTTTTTAGATAGGAAGGTAGGGAGCATTTGGGATTTTGAATTGTTGATCTTGTAGAGCGACAGGAGACTGAATTGTTGTAGTAAGTCAAAAACCGCTGGGAGGGATGAGTCAGGATTTGAGAGGGAAATGATGACATTTTCAGCATAAAGTCCTATTTTATGATCAATATGGCCTATTTTAATTCCTGAGATTTTAGGGTGAATTATAATTGCTTGGGCGAGTGGTTCCATGACTAGGGCAAAGATAATAGGGAAAAATGGGCATTCCCGTTTGGTACCATTAGTAATATTGAAGGGACATGAGAGGGTACTGGAGGAATATACTTTAGCACAAGGATTAGAATAGAGTGCTCTAATGGCTAAGTCAATAAAGCCTCCAAATCCGAAAATGTGGAGCACTTCGTCCACAAAGAAAGCCTCTCCTAAAGCCCATGCACAAAGAGGCCCACCTAGAATTTGCCAGGGTCCTGAAAAAGAAGAAGACTACTGTACTCTGGAGTGATGAGACCAAGATAAATGTTTTTGCAACTGATGGCTTCAAAACTGTATGGCCTTGCAAAGTTAAGGGGTAGAAAGAAAAATGCATGGTGCCTACAGTGAAACATGGTGGTGGCAGTGTCTTTCTGTGGGGCTGCATGAGTGCTGTTGGTGTCGGGGAGCTGCATTCTATATTGAAAGAGAAGATGATACCATCACTCCGTGCCCTTGGTTGTTGTGCACTTTTCCAACATGATAATGACCCAAAACACATATCTAAGGCCACTGTTGCATTTCTGAAGAAGACCAGGGTGAAAGTGATTCAGTGGCTAAGTATGATCCGATCCTGATTTGAACCCAATCAAACAACTATGGAGAATTATGAAGAGGCAAGTTGAGCATCACTCTCCCCCATCCAGCATCCAGGCTCTAAAAGATATTGTTCTTGAAGAATAGAAAAGGGTAGACATTGCTATATGTCGCCAACTTGTTCATTCCATGCCTAGAAGACTTGGTGCTTTCCTTTCAAATCATGGAGATCATACAAAATACTAAATGTAATAGTTTTTGGTGTGGGGTGTACTCATTTTTGCATCAACTAATTTTAGTAAAACTGAAGAGTTTGTCATCTAAGCAGGACTGGACTGGCCTACCAGGATACCGGGAGATTTCCCGGTAGGCTGCCTGCTCTGGGGCTGCTTTGAGTTGTGGCTGCAGTGCTCCCCTCTCTCCTGCGCCTGTGTATCACGGAGCTGGCTGGGTCTGTGTTTGGTGGCGGCGCTGTAACACGGTCCCACCCCCCCTAGACCGGCTCATGTGATAGTAGATAGAATCAATGTTCCGCCTATCACACGAGCCAGTCTAGGGGGTGTTACAGCGCCGCAGCCGAACACAGACCCAACCAGCTCCGTGATACACAGGAGGAGATGCCCGCCTGTACAGCCCACCCTGTGTGCCTGGATAGGAGAATTGGCAGGGGGCTTCATATAGGGAAAATTGTCAGGGGCATGTCAGTAGCCGTCTGGCGAATCTGCGTGCACGCAGGTGCACGAGGGGTCTTTCTAGGACAATTCAGCTCAATTCCCCACCAGGGGGCGCTGGAGCGCTCCCGCGTGTGCCCGTACGCGCGTGCGCGCCCCCGTTCGTGCTAGCACTGTTTTGGCGCCAAGGTCCCTTTAAAAGAATGACAGGTGCTCATGTCAGGTGCTGTTCGTCTGCAGCTCTGCACCTGAAGTTCCTGTATCTGCCTATCTGTTATTTTGCTAGTGACCCGGCTACGTCTGACCATTCTCCAGTCTCCTATCCGACCCGGCTTGCCTGACCTTGCTTATTCTGTTACCTGTTGCCGAACTCCTGCCTGCCTGACTATCCTTGGATCATCCCTGTTTATACTTGCCTGATCTCCTGCCAAAACGGACTGTCTGACCTTGTTTGCCTGTGTCCTATGACGCTGCTCTCAGCCTGCTTGTTTTGCATCCAGCTGCTGTCTTCGCATCTGTCTGCCTGCCTCCCGGCCTGCACCAGCTTACCTGCATCCGCAGCTCAGCCATCCCTGAGGGACATCCTTCCAGTTCCAGTATCTGCTTCTGCTGGACCCTGCATCAGGCCCTCCTACCCACTGCGCTCAGGAGACCACTGTTCCCACTTCCAGCGGCTCCTGAACCAGCGTTTAAGAGAGGTCTCCTTCTACCAGTCAGGCTCAACTACCAGGTACCTAACATTAGCTTTCTATATTCCTCTATGCAGCCGCTGAATGCTTGCAGGAAGGGGGGTGAAGCAAGCATTCAGTGGCTGCATGGAGGAATATAGAAAGCTCATTTCCTCTATATCCTCCTATCCAACTTCTTTTACTGCCCCCCCAGTTCCCCTTGTGCTCCCTGGCTCCCCCCCGTGCTCTCCTCCACAGTTCTCTCCACCCTGCCCCCACAGTTCTCTCCACCACTGTTCTTTCTGCCCCCCCTGCTCTCCAGCTCTCCCCATCCTTCTCTAGCCACCTTCCTATTGCTCTCCACTCCCCCCCACTGCTCTCCACTCCCCCCAGTGCCCTCCACTCCCCCCAGTGCTCTCCAGCTCTCCCCATCACTCTCCAGCCCCCACCTCAGTGCTCTCCAGCACCCCATTCTCCCCACACCTGTTCTTTCTGGCCCTCCCGGTGCTCTCAAGCTCCACCCATCACTCTCCAGCCCCCCAGTGCTCTCTGCCCCCCATACTCTCCACCCCTGTTCTTTTTGGCTCCCCTCCAGTGCTCTCAAGCTCCCCCCAGCACTCTCCGCTCCCCACCCCTGTACTCTCCACTCCCCCTACATTTTGCCCCCACCTGCCCATGCTCTCTGCCCCCATAGTGCTCTCCAGTCCCCCCGTGCTTTCAACCCCTGTTCTTTCTGGCCCCCACTGGTGCTCTCAAGCTCCCCCTATTGCTCTCCACTCCCCCCTGCTCTTTGTACCCCCCAGTGCTCTCCAGTCCCCGTGCTCTCCACCCCTGTTTTTCTGCCCCCCATGCTCTTCGCCACCCCACACTCTTAGCCCCCCCAGTGCTCTATCAGCCTTCCGTGCTGTCCACCCCTGTTCTTTTTGGCCCCCCCAGTGCTCTCAAGTCCCACCCAGCGATCTCCACTTCCCACCCCTGTGATCTCTACTCCCCCCTGCTCTTTGCCCAAACCCATGTGCTCTCCAACCCCGCCAGTACTCTCTGCTCCCCCTTCTACCCAGCTCGCACCCAGTGCTCTCCACTTCCCCAGGACCAGAGGACAGGCTGACTGGGACTGGAAAATGAGGATGGCTGAAGGTGCAGGTGGCCAGGGACCACTCCATCTCACAGCAAACAGATCCTCTGGAAGGAGCACTGTCCCCATCCAAAATGAGAACAGACCCTGCCTGCTGCTGGCCATTATGGATATCCTACTGGCATGCAAGGTACTGTACCGAGCATCAACAACACACCTTCCCACAGACAGGGCCTGCAGACTAGGACATGGGGCACAGGAGGGGCTGCAATGATGGGCACAGTGAGGCTGCATTCGTGGGCACAGTGAGGCTGCATTTATGGGCACAGTGAGGCTGCAGTGAGGTTGCAATGATGGGCACAGTGAGGCTGCAATGGTGGGCACAGTGAGGCCGCATTAATGGGCACAGCCACCCCCATCAAATCATTCTTTGCAGCTATTACCTTTTGTACCACCACCCCCTCCCTTTAGAACGTAAGCTCTACGAGCAGGGCCCTCCTGTACCTTTTGTATTGAACTGTACTGTAATTGTGTTGTCCCCCTTATACATTGTAAAGCGCAGAGTAAACTGTTGGCGCTATATAAATCTCGTATAATAATAATGGACACAGTGAGACTGCATTCACGGCACAGTAAAGCTGCATTTGATGGGCACAGTGAGGCTGCATTGATGGGCACAGTGAGGCTGCAGTGAGGTTGCAATGATGGGCACAGTGAGGCTGCAATGGTGGGCACAGTGAGGCCACATTAATGGGCACAGTGAGACTGCATTCACAGGCAGAGTAAAGCTGCATTTGATGAACACAGTGAGGCTGCATTGGTGGGCACAGTGAGGCTGCATTGATGGGCACAGTGAGGCTGCATTGATGAGCACATTGAGGCTGCATTGATGGGCACAGTGAGGCTACATTTTATTGGCACTGATGAGGCTGCATTTGATGGGCACTGGCGAGGCTGCATTGAGCTCTTGTATCATGTCTGCAGTCTCTGACCATCTCCTGTGTCGTGTCTGCAGTCTCTGAGGGAGTCTGGAGATGAGTTAAGAGTGGGAGCGCCGCCAGGATGGGGGTCATGGGAGAAGTCAGACGTGTGTGGACTGTGGAGAGGAGACTATAAGATAAAACCAGAGCCAACGAGCTGGAGCCAACTGACTGAGCTCTGCATGGTGCACCTGAGAGGAGGTCAGTGACAGCACTGCCAGGCCAGTCTGAAGGGGGGGTCACTGATGTAAGGGGGGAGTGAAGACAATAATGTAAGGGGGCACTGATATAAAGGGTTTCCCCCTTATATCAGTAACCCAGCCCCCCTTTCCTTAGTGGATTCTTTCTGTGGAAGGTGGTGATTGACCACTTAATTTGCTGGAATTTGCTTATATATATATATATATATATATATATATATATATATATATATATATATGTATAGCACTATGTGATTTCATATCTGTCTTATCTTTATATAATACACTCTTCAAATGTGCTTTAAAATGTATAGTTTTCCCTTTCATGAACAAGAAAATAATGACGTTATGCTGTTGTGCTGGTATAATAATGCTGTGGGGCTGGCATGAAATTTTTTCCGGGGCTGGATTTTATTCCCAGTCCGGCCCTGCATCTAAGTTATATTATTAACTACTTGCCGTCCGCCATGTAGCAGAATGACGGCGGCAAAGTGGTTTCAATATCCTGACTGGGCATCATATGATGTCCTCAGGATATTGAGCTGCTGCACGCCCCCCGGAGGCGCGCATCGCGGCGATCGTTGTTGCGGGGTGTCAGTCTGACACCCCGCAACACCGATCTAGGTAAAGAGTCTCTGATGGAGACTCTGTACCCCGTGATTAGCCGTTTCCAATCACGGCTGGTCATGATGTAAATAGGAAGAGCCTGTGATCGGCTTTTCCTCACTTGCGTCTGACAGACACGAGTAGAGGAGAGCGGATCAGCTGCTCTTCTGACAGGGATTGTTTATCAGCACAGCCCCCCCTCGGATCACACCCAGGACCACCAGGGAAGCCATCCACACTGGACCACCAGGTATGCCCCCAAGACCCCCAGGGAAATACTAATCTGTGCCCAGGCAGCTGCCAATCAATGCCCAGGCAGCTGCCAATCAGTGCCCACTCACAATGCCTACCACTGCCAGTGCCACCAAGGATGCCTATTAATGCCGCGCATCAGTGTCGCATATCAGTGCCCATCAGTGCCACGTATCAGTGCCCATCAGTGCCATGTATCAGCACCCATCAGTGCCCAGCAGTGCCACCTATCAGTGCCAAACAGTGCCGCCTATCAGTGCCCATCAGTGCCACCCATAAGAACCCATCTTTGCAGCCTTTCAGTGCCCATCAGTGTCGCCTATCAGTGCCCATCAGTGCCCACCAGTGTCCCCCAGTGCCACCCATGAGTGCCCATCAGTGCCGCCTACCAGTGCCCATCAGTGCCACATATCAGTGCCCATCATCAGTGCCCGTCAGTGCCCGCTCATTGGTGCCACCTCATTGGTGCCACTTATCAGTGCCCATCAGTGAAAGAGAAAACGTACTTATTTACAAAAATTTTTAACAGAAACAAAAGCAAAACTTTTATTTTTTTCAAAATTTTCGGTCTTTTTTATTTGTTTCACAAAAAATAAAAACAGCGGAGGTGATAAAATACCACCAAAAGAAAGCTCTATTTGTGAGAACAAAATGATAAAACTTTTGTTTGGGTACAGTGATGTATGACCGCGCATTTGTCATTCAAACTGCGACAGCACTGAAAGCTGAAAATTGGTCTGGGCAGGAAGGTATATAAGTGCCCGGTATTGAAGTGGTTAACCTTACTTTCATGTAATGGAGCTAAACAAATGTTCTATAAAACTCAGTTTTGTCAACATTTTGGAAATTGTGCTTGTGTTCATTGAAATATTGATTAGAATCATACTTTTCAAAAGGGGTGTACTCATTTATGCTAAACACTGAGCAGGTGTGTATAATTGTTTCAAACAGGGATTTCCTACTTTATATTTTTGCAGTATTTTTTTTTCTTCTCTAGAAGCTTTTAATTAGCTCTTCTCTTGTGCTTCCTGCTTGTTGTTAATATACCTATTTATTAATTTTACAATGCTACCAATTTTGTGCATCTTCCACTGGCCGCCTGTCCTTGCTATGACAGCAAAGACCTTGGTTGGAACCAACCTTCCTGCTCTTATTCTTTTATAAATGATTCTGGTCTTTTATTGTTCTTCATTTTCATTTCTTTATACATTTTCTTTGTCAAAATGTATTTTTGTTTTTTCTTCATCTTGCTTCTCTAAAATGAACTGTTAACTATTAATTGTATAAATGATGCTCATACTCAGCCTATTCCACTCTTCTTCCACTTAAAGGGTGAGATTAACATACAATTTCAGCTGTCTCTCTGTGTCCACTGATGACTTTGACATGAGATTTTTACCAAAGGCATTTTTCGCTTATGTACAGTATGTTTTCATCATAAACTTGTTTGAATCACAAGGTTTATGACAGGTGGAAATGGCAACTATATAATTAAGTACTCGTGTTCAGTAAACCAGAATTTAAATAAATTAAATATGTAAAATGACACTAAGGCTATCTCTAAAATATTTCAGTCTCTTTCCTGAGGACCTAATAACATACCAATTTAATAAATTGTATAGAACATCAACATATCAAGCTGGAGGAGTGAAGACATCAGTGTTACCATCAGCTAGCAATTTAAGTATTACTTGATTTTGGAAATACTACCAGGTGTCAGCCAGGGGCGGATTCAGGGGGGGCAACATAGCAATTGCCCCCTGAGAAATTAGATGCGGGTGAGAGAGCGGGCGGGCCGGTGTTGTGCCAAGATCAGTTTCCCCAACAAAATCTGTTTCCCCTGGCTCTTGGCTGAGATTGGAACTTTGCCCCTCCAGCCCTCTGCACTGCTGCTCCTGCTACTCAGTCTCTCCCCCGAATGCTAATCATCCTTCTACCGCCCCCGTGCACATCCCTGGTTTTCTGGGGAAACCTATTTCGGTACAGACACTGGGAGGTCTCCCCGCGGTCCCTATTATGTCATCATTATTAATCCAACAATATCACCTGGAAGGTGGACGTGCGCGGGGGCGGTAGAAGAATGATTAGCATTCGGGGGAGAGTAGGAGGAGCAGTGGTGCAGAGGGCTGGAGGGGCGGAGTTCCGATCTCAACCAAGTGCCAGGGGAAACAGATTTTGTAGGGGAAACTGACATCGTTTCTCACCGCCTGCCCTGCAGTTCTGCCCTCACTGTGCAGGCAGCCCCGGGCAGCAGAGAGATTATATCATCTCTATGCTGCCTGACTCTGGCACACGGCAAGAGACAATCCCCACTTTAGCAGCAAGTGACAATCGGCAACAAGTGACAGGTGACGTGGCAAGTGACAATCCTCATCTGGTGGCAAGTGACAATCCGCAACGTGTGGCAGGTGACGTGGCAAGTGACAATCCGCAACTTGTGACAGGTGACGTGGCAAGTGACAATCCGCAACTGGTGGCAGGCCATGGTGGCAGGTGACAACCCTCAAAATGTGGCAGGTGACGTGGCAAACGACAATCCACATCTGGTGGCAGGCGATGGTGACAAGTGACAGTCTGCAACGTGTGGCAGGTGGCGTGGCAAGGGACAATCTGCATCTGGTGGCAGGTGACAGTGGCAAGTGACACGCTCAGGGCTCCCACTGATTCTGCATTATGGTGAGTTGAACTATTTCATTTTATATAACAATGTAATAATAGAAATAATGCGCTTCAATCATCCTAACACCATAACAACCATGGTGCCGGGATGACTGAAGCGCCAACACCAGCCATTTCCCCCGATAAATATTTTCTGGCAGTGCCCCTCCCGAGACTAGACTCTGGATCCGCCCCTGGTGTCAGCTGTAAACATTTATAGAGTTCATTAACCAGTTTGTTGTACTTGCCTCTCTTTGTTCAACTAACAGTAGCTACACGATACCACCTGGTTACCTACCATGCATGGGTACCCCCAGAGCTTGTTTAGCATTATGCTGTTAGAGCTCCTTAGACCTCACATTGTTTGCCCTAAACATTGAGGTTTGTTACCATTTCCCACTACTTACTATGTAGCATTGTTGGTTCTTCTCAAGCTTATGCCTCTGTATATATGCAACTGTAGAACATCCCCTTATACAATTGATGTATATAACTCCTGTGAAGTACTGATATGTTTTGATTGCCAGACATGGCCTGTTTTGTACAAATCGGATGTTATATTTAAGTTACTTTAACTAGCCTGTTATATTCCTGATGCCTTTTATTCTCAATAAACAAACTTAACAAGGAAAATTGTATAGATTTCCGTACTACAAAGCCCACCTTCCTGTTAAAGTGTTTTTTAAAGTCAAGGTGTTTTTTGAATAGTTTTTTTTTTAATCCACTTTTTTTTTGTCCCCCACCGGTGCTCTTTGTCCCCTCCCTCCTGCTGAGTGCCCCCACAGCAAACAGCTTGCTGTGGGGGAACCCGAGCAGGCTCACTCCCTAACTGCTCTTCATTTCCATTCAGACACAGGGCCATGTCTCTGCCCCGCCCCTCTCTCCTAATTGGCTCACCTGCAGTCATTGACAGCAGCGGGAGCCAATGGCTCCCACTGCTGTCTCAGCCAATGAGGAGGGAGAGTCCCTGGAGAGCAGAGGCTCTTGTGCACATCACTGGATTGCATTGGGGCCCAGGTAAGTATTGGGGGCTGTGTATTTTTTTTTTTAAATTGAAGTCCTTATTTCAGGCAGCAGCATATTAAATTGTGTTCACAAGCTTGCAATGGCCGTAGTGTAGCGGTACCCCCGTATGGGCTGCTAACTGATGTGGCCCACCTGTCACCCAGCTTGGCACTCAATCATCAGACACTTCAAGGCAATGAACAGTAGCTTTATTTTTGTATTTTATTGAAGGGATTGAACTTGGATGGGGTGTAGGAAGTATGGGATGCCCAGTGGATTAACACATAAATTTGGACAACTTATATACACTCTGGTATATACAGACCTCTCTTCCTCCAACACAACTCTTACTGCAGACTATTACTCCTCAGCTCCTTCAGAACTCTACTTGCTTGAGCTCCCAGGCACAGCTAGGTTAGGCCTGACACTGGCTCAGCCAGGAATTAGCAACTGCCTTTTTCAGGTAGTGACCGCGGGCCTCATTAGTGTAGCAATGAAAAGTTCTTGGTGCTAGCTGTCCTAAGTTTGGTTATTAAGCCCATAAACCCCTCCTGGCTGCAGATGCCCTTCTCCACTGCCCATAACATCACAATCCACACTACTGGCTCTGCACCCATCCCCGACTGCATGCTCCCAGTCCTCTCAGGCGTGCCTCCCCAATCCTCCTGACTGTGCATGTCACTCACCAGCCCTCTCCTGGCTGCGACCATATGTTCCTCACTCTGGAGACTTGCCCGGCAATGCTCTCTCCTGCTGTCCTCTCTTGCTCCTCCTGTGCCTCCTGTACAGAACCTTCACAATTTCTTGAAGGGCTCCATCTGCACCCAGGTCAAAGGTCACCCCCCAAGCTCTGAACAACTCCAACTCCTCCCCAGCTGGGCTAACCCAGTGTATTTAAGGAGGCCTGCCCCCCTGCCAATCCAAGTTGGGGATTGGTCAGAGCTCCTCAGAACACCCCAGGCAGCTCCACCTCTCCTCTTCTCCTCTCTTTCTAGAATTCTCTAGAAAGAGGAAGGTCTCAGTGATGCTGCCCATGAGTCATCAGCTGCTACTCTGAGCCACTCTCAGCCCAGACCAAATCAAAACAAACACCCCTGCCTAAATTTACCTACACTGCAAAAAAATCTCACTGTAACACAGCTATCTAGAGGGTGCTACAATTGCATAAGCATCTGAACATGCACTGTGATATCTATGACAACATGCACTATGGCTTAGTTTTTACATTCTGTGGCTTTGTTTTTTTTTTTAGGTTATCTTTAAATGTATCAGTACATAATACACCATGCAGTTTTGTTGTTACTTATGATGTACATATAAAATCACTAACTGTGATTAGACCCAAAAACACTAGAGAAAATAAAACTTTAGACCCATTGCCAACTAAAGAGGAGCTCCCGTTATTAAAAAAAATATTAAGATATACATAGCCTTGGAAAAGTAAAACCAAAAAGCCTATTTTGCTGCAGTACTTTAACTCACAGTTGCCTGGCACAGAAGTAATTTCTTTCCACAACTAGATGTCATTCTTCAACCCACAACTTTAACACGTTTGATATTATTTACCTATAGGCAGGTAAATAAGAATTGCAAGCAAATATTTATTTATTATCACTTGTAGCCACTAACCAGATTCTTTACAGCTGTTTTAAATATATTAAAAAAAAAACAGGACAGATCAAATTACACACACAGCCGAATAACTGAGAGGAGGGAAACACATGTACTACCTTCCCCTAGCACAGGCAGGCCATCTGGACCAACAGCATGCAGACAGTACAGTGCTAGGAAACCTGTGAGTGTCATAAATATATTTTGTAAACAAAATACGTGTTCTTAAAAACATTTTATAAAACATCAGTGTTAGAATTTTAGAATTACAAAATCTTTACCATTCATCCTTAAAGGCTAAGTTCACCTTTTTGGGCAGAATTTCATTTTAATTATTTTTATTTTTTTTACATACTGTCACCAGTGCAGTACAGCATTATCATATAAGTGGCGTGGCAGTGATCAGGGACACTGACTGGTGACAGTATGTAAAAAAAAAAAAAACACACGTTGACTAGAGCAAGGCAGTGTTACCATAGTTCTCTGGGGGAATGATCAGATTTTTTTTTTTTACAAATTATGATTGCTTATACCAGTGTTTCTCAACTCCAGTCCTCAAGGCACCCCAACAGGTCATGTTTTCAGGCTTTCCACTATTCTGCACAGGTGATTTGATCAGTTTCTCTGCCTTAGTAATTACCACACCCGTTTCATCTGAGGAAAATCCTGAAAACATGACCTGTTGGGGCGCCTTGAGGACTGGAGTTGAGAAACCCTGGCTTATACCATTGAATTTTATTGGTATAAACAATCATTTTTACGGAATGAAACTGGTTCATTCAGTGTCTTTTGTTGTGATTAGCTGTGATTGGTCAAAGCTAATCACATGGTACAGATGGCTTGTTGTGGCAGTGTTGGTACCATGTGATCACTGTAACTAATCACAGCTAGCCAAACAATTGTTTACAATGGATGGCATGAAAGGAAGCCATCTATTGTTTACAATTGTCATGTGATCTGCTGCGATTGGTCATAGTGATCACATGACATTGGCAGCGATCTGGTACAGTGATCGGTGACAGATCATGGCCATGCTAGAGGCCCATTCTGGGAGAATATCATATGACATCCTCCCAGAACAACAGTGTTCCCGTCCAGCCATCATTGTATTATAGGCTGGGCAGGAAGGTGTTAAGGTTACTATTCACATTACAATCTGATTGTACAATTTTCCTGCCTGTCTGATTGAATACAAATTGAATGAATTGTTCAGGTGGTTTATCCTATTCCATGGCTCTGGTAAATCTAATAGAAATTGTACAATCAGCTTGCATAGTGTATGGCCATCTTTAAGTACATAGGAGGGAGTGGATGGAGACACTCATCTGTCAAGCCCCTTTCACATCTTCACATAGCAAGAACTCATGTTCCTGCACATTTTTTTTTTCTGGAGAGTGTTTTGGAGTGTTTCCACTCATCACTCATAGGACAGCTCATTCAATTGAATGGGATGTTTTATGCACAACAATTGCCCCAAAGGAGCTCTAGCACTTTTTTATAGATTGGAGCACAGTGCAATTTTTACTGTGCATTTTTTTAAGCGTTTGCAGCGTGTTTCTGAAACGCACAGCAAGGCATACATTTTCTGTGTGCTTTGCCAATGCATTTGGAAACACACAGATGTAAATGAAGCCTCATTGTCCTTGTGTGAATGCACCAATTTAACTTTAACTGCTTAAGGACTGGAAGATTTCCCCCCTTAATGACCAGGCCATTTTCTGGGATATGGCACTGCGTTGCTTTAACCGACAATTGTGCAGTCGTGCGACACTGTACCCAAACAAACTTTTTTTTCCCACAAATAGAGCTGTCTATCGGTGGTATTTGATCATCTCTGCGGTTTTTATTTTTTCTGCTATAAACAAAAAAAGACGGACAATTTTGAAAAAAAAAATATATTTTTTACTTTTTGCTATAATAAATATCCCCAACAAAAAATTTAAAAAACTAATTTCTTCATCAGTTTAGGCCAATATGTATTCTACATATTTTTGGTTAACAAAAAAGCAATAAGTGTATATGGATTGGTTTGTACAATAGTTATAGTGTCTACAAAATAGGGAATAGATTTATGGCATTTTTATTATTATTTTTTTTACTAGTAATGCTGGTGATCAGCGATTTTTAGCGGGATTGCAACTTTGCGGCGGATAGATCGGATGCATTTGACACTTTTTGGGACCACTGACATTTCTACAGCGATTAGTGCTATAAAAATGCACTGATTACTGTATAAATGACACTTGCAGGGAAGGGGTTAACACTAGTGGTGATCAAGGGGTTAAATGTGTTCCCTGGGAGTTGTCTTTAACTGTGGGGGGAGTGGACTGACAAGAGGAGGAGAGAGATCACTGTTCTTGATCACTAGGAACAGACAATCACAGTCTACTCCCCTGTCAGAATGGGGATCTGTTTGTTTACATTGACAGATCCCCATTCTGGCTCTCTGCGGAGTGATCACGGGTGGCCGGCAGATATTGTGGCCGCCAGCCACGTGCATCGGTTCCTCCACCATGCGCACCTGCTATTATTGCTCTTAAAAGTGCCGACGTACAGCTACGGCGAAAGAGCTGACCTGCCGCAGTATAATGACGGCAGCTGGTCAGCAAGTGGTTAAGGCCCAATTCACACTTAGAGTAATGGGAGCGCACTTTTTTTGGCATACATAGAGCAGCCCTTTAATGGGCTGTGCTACATGTGAAAAAGTAGCTCATAGGACAATTTGTCGTGGTGCAAGTAGGAAGTTTTTTACTGTGCATTTTGCTGCATTTGTCACCCATCTTTTCATGTGGCAAAATGTGTGATTGCTTTTGTGTTTGGTGTGTCATTAACAATTAATGACACTGAAAACGCAATCAGGTAATTTTAGGTGTATAAAGGCAGCCCAACACTATACAATCTGATTGTACAATCTCTGTACAATCTTCTTTAGACTTACAAAAACTATATATTAGGAGGACACACCATCAATCAAATCACTCTGTATCCAGTCAGGCTGGCCCTTGCACTACATAGTTGATGGTAGATCTAAAGGACATTGTACAATCATGTTGAAAAGTGTATGACCACTTGTATAAACTTAAAATGAACTAGTCGCATTTTTAGTGCCACTATTTGTTAATGGCGCCCGAAATGTGGAAGCAAACACACATTTTGCCACATGAAAAAACTAGTGTCAAATGCAGCAAAACGCAAGGTAAAAAGTGTGCAAAGCGCAACACGCGAACATTTCCCATGATCTATTTTGCTGGATGTAAGGCAGCTATTGAAATCAATGGGCTGTGCTATGCATGCTGCAGGAAAAATGAGCCAAAAAACCATGGGTGACGCCCCCCCAAGCTTTTCACAACAAAAAAAAAAAAGATTTGCCTCTGGCTCCTGTGCTTTTTTTTTTATTGGCCAGGACTGGAGGATGTGCAGTGCTTTTTCGGCACTGCATCATCACTTCCAGTTTCCCGGCTGGCTCACTGTGTTGCGAAGAGTGACTGACTGGGACCTGGGAACCTGTGATGTGAGGCGAGGCAGGGAGCAGATCACTGATGTGGCAGGTGGGCACGGAGTTGGCAGTGCTGAGTCTCAGGTGAGTATGGGGATCGGAAGTGACAGTAATGTGCATCGCTGAGTGTGTGTCTTTCTCTCCCCCCTGGGCTCCTCTGATAGGCTGATTTCAAGGGAGTCTGTAAATAACCCTCGCTGCCTGTGCATTGGGGCCGCATCACGGCTGGCTCAGAATCCTCTTTGCTCCACTTTCCTTCTACTGAGCTGCTCCGTATCCTCCAGCTTCCGCCCTGCTCACAGTGACTATGGAAAAGTTTGAGAGCTGTGAGTAGGAGAGCTAGGAATAGAGAGAGGGAGGATGGCATTCTGTGCTGGAGGAATGAGAGAACGTAATGTAAAAATAAGGGGAGGAGGAGGAGGTAGCCTGAGCAGAGCAAGCAGCTGGAGGAAGCAGCTGAACATCGTACACTGATAGACCTGCAATATTCTCTGTGATAACCCTGCCTCTCCTGCACCAACAGCCCTTCTCTGCCCTCACACACAACTGAGAGTATAGGGAAGGCTGACAGGCTTTAGTGGATGTCTCCTGGTGCTGTCAGCTGAGCTTAGGAATTGGAGTCTCTCTCTCTATCTTACCATGATCTGTGAGGTTGAGCTGTATACTATGTCCTGTGAGGCTGAGCTATATATTCTGTCCTGTGAGGCTGAGCTGTATACTATGTCCTGTGAGGCTGAGCTGTATAATATATGTCCTGTGAGGCTGAGCTGTATACTATATCCTGTGAGGCTGAGCTGTATACTATATGTCCTGTGAGGCTGTGCTGTATACTATATGTCCTGTGAGGCTGCGCTGTATACTATATAGGGAATTGTTTCCTCTTGGGGGATTTTTAAGGGAAAACGACTACTATTTAGATAGAGAATGCAATATTTATTGGGATTATTTGTAGATATACAAAATCTACTGTACATGAAGAAATCTACTGTCTGCATTTCGATCCTTCCCCTGATTGGAACGCTCACAGGTTCCACTCCTGGCTCAGTCAGACCCTCGAAAGGATCCTCCTTTGTCGGTGCTCCCTGTGTGTCCCTCTGGCTACACCTTCTGGGTGCAGGACTAAACAGCCCACTCTCTCCGCACCACAGCAATTTTTGACCGATCACATCCTACAGTGATTGGTCTCTCGCTCCCTGGATTCTGACCACACTTTGGGAATTTTGACGCCCTCTGTTGGGGAAACATCCCTCCGGGGTTCTGTTGGGGTGACCTGGCTTGTCGGCTCCGGACCGGGCACTGCTGGAGGAGCAGTGGCACTCGGCCCCCTCTCATTCACACTAATTGGTTTTAAAGTGGATGCAAATACATATAATGTTCTCAAGCAATACTATATGATATGTGCTAAACGTGTTGGTTTTAATCATATTTCCCTAAAGAAGAGCAATACTCGAAATGCGTCAGATACTCCATGCACCTATTCCACATGCTACACAGTACATGATTACCAACCCTGTATTGTATTGCATGTCCCTTGTTAAATGCATCCTATATTCTACTTGTACTTAATTTCCTTTCCTTTTTCTTCATGTACAGTAGATTTTGTATATTTACAAATACTCCCAATTAATATTGCATACTCTACCTAATTAGTAGTCATTTTCCCTTAAAAATCCCCCAAGAGGAAACAATTCCCTATATACAGAATTTTTGGGGGATGTGGGATAACCCTACTTTCCAGACCAACTCAGCACCCTCTCTTTAGTTCTGCGCTGTATACTATATATTCTGTGAGGCTGCTCTGTATACTATGTCCTGTGATGCTGAGCTGTATACTATGTCCTGTGAGGCTAAGCTGTATATTCTGTCCTGTGAGGCTGCGATATATACTATGTCCTGTGAGGCTGAGCTGTATATTCTGTCCTGTGAGGCTGAGCTGCATACTATATGTCCTGTGAGGCTGCGCCTTATACTATATGTCCCGTGAGGCTGCACTGTATACTATGTCCTGTGATGCTGAGCTGTATACTATGTCCTGTGAGGCTGAGCTGTATACTATGCCTGTGAGGCTGAGCTGTATATTCTGTCCTATGAGGCTGCACTGTATACTATGTCATGTGAGGCTGAGCTGTATACTATGTCCTGTGGGACTGAGCTGTATACTATGTCCCGTGAGGCTGCGCTGAATACTCCTGACACTATGAGTGGAATACAGGGGACGAAGTGGGTGGATTCTATAATGGGTGTGGCTTATTATAAGTGGGAGGGGTAAAAAAGGAAGGACAGGGTCTGGTGCACCCCATCCTAAAACTTCACCAGCCGCCACTGCAAAAAACGTACCACTACATTAGGTTTGAATAGGGCCTGAAAGTGAAATTGGTGTGTTTACACAAGAACAACAAGGCTCCATTCACATCTGTGTGCTTCTGAACAAAAATATACACTTTGCCGTGCATTTCAAAAATGTGCTGCAAATGTTAATGGCCCCCCAAGCTTGGTTAGCAGGCACATGTTTGCCATGAGTTTTGTTGCATGACAAACATGCTGCAAACACACCTAAAAGCTAGGTAAAGAAACGTGCCATGCTTCACTTTAAAAAAGAGTTCTGGAGTGTCTTTGGAGTGTTTGTATTGGGTAGGGCAGACTATTCAAGTGAAGCAGAAAAGCTTTAAAACACCCCCCAAAATACAAGACTTTCCTTGGCTGAGATGATGTCATTTGTCTGCTGCAGACAGGAAGGGACTATTACCTTAGTCTCCTTTCAGCAAAAATTAGTATACAACATTGCAAATTTAAATCAAGATACATTGTAAGTAGCTTTGGCAGGAAAAATTTGTGTCATACATTTTTTTTAACAGCCAACAACTCCACTGGTGTCAGGATTTACAGCAGATGAGGGCATTGCCAGAGGGAAGTACTGTAATCTGTGATAAAATCCTGAAAATAATACTGTAATGCCCCGTACACACAGTCAGATTTTCCGATGGAAAATGTCCGATCGGAGCGTGTTGTCGGAAATTCCAACCGTTTGTGGGCTCCATCAGACATTTTCCATCGGATTTTCCGACACACAAAGTTGGAGAGCAGGAGATAAAATTTTCCGACAACAAAATCCGATCGCGTCAATTCCGACCGTGTGTGGCCTGTTCCGACGCACAAAGTGCCACGCATGCTCAGAAGAAATTCCGACACGGAACAGCTCGGTCTGGTAAACTTAGCGTTCGCAATGGATACAGCACTTTCGTCACGCTGCAATGTTAAAAATGGTTTAATACAGCGCACTCTTTTCTTCTTCTTCTTCTTCTTCTTTATAATGGGACAAGATTTAAGTATTTTTTCTGCTCATATTCACACAGACTTCTCACAAACTAAATTTCTTTACTATTTTTCGGGATTCCCTCAATATATGTTGATATATTTTGATTTGTCACATCTGACATAATTTTTTTTTTTTTTTTTTTTTTTTAAGGCCGATTCATTTTTTTAGGGTTTGTATTTTTTTCAAGGCGTATTTTTGGTTTTTTGGATTTTTATTTGTACTCATGAAAATTTTTGTGTGTGTTTTTTGTGTCAAGTTACCACAACACCATTGATATGTTGTTCTATTTAATCTGTAGGAGATTGTTTGGTGTTGTTGTCCCTTGTTAATTTCACATTTTATGTTAGAAATGTACCTGAATCGTCACCAACAAACTGTCCTTTTTGGATGAAAACACACGCAGGAGAGTATAATTTCCCAAATAAAAAACTTTTATTAAGGGGTCACAACTAAACAACGAGGGAGGCAACGCTGGAGAAACTGCAGAAATTGGCGAAGCCTTGGACCCCCAGGGCAGACCTCAATAATTTTCACGCAAAATTGGTGGCCTGAGGGGTCCTTATCTAAGGGAGGGCAGTCTGGTCCAGAAGTCCCAGAGATCCGGAAAGCAGCAGATGACATCTGTGTCCCCAGGCTGTGGTCATACGAGAGACTGCAGCTTTTGTCAGACCAGACTGAACCCAGGGTCATCACTCTCAGGTCTTCTTTCCACGCTTCCTTCCACGCTGTGGCTGTGGTGGTGGAGTTGTGGCAGCAGGAGGAGGAGGAGGATGGTCCAACTCAATCACGTCGGTCTTGGGTGTTAGTTCCCCACTCACCCCCTTACTTAGGACTTTATAAAGCAGGTCCTCACATAGTTTGCGTTGACCCTCCTACATGCTCTGCAGTTTTGTGGCAGTCATGCAGGCAAAGGCCTCTTCAGGAGTGGGTAAGGCTTGGAGGGACGCAGAAGCCTCCTGAATGAGCCTGAGCGCAGAATCCTGCATGGGAGTCGTCTTTCTCGCTCTTTTGTATGGAAGGCGGAGAGGAGGAACCTGCGATTCAGTCAGGCTGCGACTGGTCCCAGGCTTCTCTTGGCTGACACTTAGCCCCGCCTCCTCCTGGCTGCCACTAATCCCAGCCTCCTCCTGACTGCCACATTCCACAGCCTCCTCCTGGCTGAGGTCTTCCTGTGTATGAAAAAGGGACATAGTTTTAGTATTTTATTCATCAATCACACTCAATTTTCACCTTCTGACTGTTGCAACTTGAATGTTCACAAATATAAAAGACTAGCATTCTGAGCCCAGCATTTTTCATTCTTGTCCCAATTATTTTTGCCCACTACTGTCTACTGATATGTCAAAAACTGTTTTCAATCAGCAATTAGTGATCAATAATAACATCTAGTAAACATCATTTATTTATTGACCAGAAATCTGGAGAACAATGCTATACCTGACTCCAGCTGGGCTCCTCCACTTCTTCCTGGCTGGAAGGCCCAGGTTGGACATCAGAAGCCTCAGCTGAGGTGGAAGGAAGAGTGGAAGGAAGAGTGGAGAGGGATTCCCTGACTTCAGTGTGGTCTGACAGAAATCGCAGTCTCTCATAGTACCACAGCCTGGGGACATAAATGTCATCTGCTGCAGCTCCGGACCTCTGGGAATCTGTGACCTTCTTGCGCTCCCTAAGATAAGTGCTCCTCAGGCCACCAATTTTGGTTTTTAAATAAGGGATGGTTGCTGTGGGGACCACCGGCTTCACCAACTCCAGCAGTTTCTCCAGCGCTGCCTGCCTCTTTTGTTTATTGTTGTAATGGGGGTGTCTCACCTGCCACAGACAGGGCAGCTCCCTGTACTTGTCTATGAACAGGGGGAGGAAATTGTGGTCATTGAAGCCATCCATTTTCTCTGCAAGACACAACACAAGACAAACCCTAATGTCAGGCCAAACTCTCCTAATCTTGTTACAATATAGGCCTCAATCTAGAAGCAGTATAGGCCCAAGTTTCAATCTTACCTTTGTTATCACGATCGGCGCTTTCGATGCTCCTTCCTCCGCTCACAGATCGTACGTAATACGCACGCGTGTTACGCTTTATACACACTGCGCATGCGTGTAACTCCGCCCGCCCCTGACGTTCTTTCGAGTCTATTCCCCGCCCCTTTTCGTTCTGCGCAGTGGGGGAAGAGCACATGGCGGATACACAGCAGGTGTGTGCTAATTACAGGAATGAGGAGGAGGAGGAGGAGGAAAGCCCGGAGCTGGAAACGTCCTGATCCAGAAGGAGATTTAAGGCCTCAAATATGTCCTTTGTGGAGATGTTGGAGATGGTGGACATCCTGAAGAAGGCCGACTATGACAGGAAGTATGGACCTTACCCCAACCCCAATGTCAGAAAGGCCAAGATAATGGCGAAAGTGGTGAAAAGTCTGCACCGGAAATTCGGGGTACGACGATCAAAAGATCAGCTCAGGAAGCGGTGGTCGGACCTCAAATTACGAGAACATGAGCAGTACAGAAAGATCCAGAGAGTGCTGCAAAAAAGTAAGTAGTTGTGCTGTGTTCCTATTCTTTATGTTTCTTACGTTCGTGCTGCTCCATGTGCTTTTCTTAAAAGTGTACATTTTTTAATGGCAACTTTCATGTTCATGGGCCCATTATTCGTTCGTATCAAACATTTTTCTTTCGGCCTCTAAAACACCATTGTTTAGGCCATATGAATTTGGACACATTTTTATGCCCTACTTGTCATAAACTAATTTGGTTGTGTAGATGGCTTTGTTACTAGAATGAAATGCAAACTAGATTCTGTGTAAGTAGAGGACACTCAGCAGCTGCGTTCACATCTGGACACTGGAGCACTAGTGTGGGACACAAGAACACCATTCTTATTAGGGGGCCACACAGGTGCTCCAGTGTATACTATAGGGGTGACTCCATCTGTGAAGCTTGTACCAAACAGGTAAAGTATTGCAGCTTGACAAAGGACACTGAAAATGCTCCATTTTTGCACTCGGCCAAAATAGACAATTGTACTCCACTTCCAAGCAATGTTTCCTATTTATAGTTCTGCCATCAAATCACTGTGTGCTAAGTATAGCATTTGTGTTTTACATAGGGGAAAAAAGACTCGGAGGACACCCCTCATCCGAGGAGACCAGAGACCCCCCACCTCTGGAAGAAGGGGAAATTCCCCCAAAGCAAGAAGTGCAGGAGTATGAAGAAGACGTGGTGGAACTAGTCACCACAACAGGTGAGTGTCTGCAACCACTGGGTCAGGTAAGAGATGGATGCCGGCATATTTTTGATACCTGTTTTTGTTTGGTTTATCTCTTTATTTTTAGGTGATCGTGATGTTGGGGATCGAGATCCTTTCACATCAGAAAGTGCCCAGATCCTGATCGGGGAGATCATGGGGTGTAATTTACAATTGGAAAACCTAAAGAAAAACATCAATGATGTTATTCAAAAAAAATAAGAACATCATTGATGTTTTGGGGCGAGTTTAAAACCCCTCCCAATCCCTTGGTTTTTTGGTGTGCTCCAATTTTCAAAATGTTTGCAAGATTTGTAGAAAAGCCTAATTTGTAGGATGCACACAGTGTGCCAACATGTGCTATCTGCCATCACGAGAGATCAATGGACGCGTTTTGGGGTTGCAACCTCTTCCTCTATAATAAAGTAGCTGAGAGGAAGGGGTTTCTCCCCCAAAACATGTCCCTTGATCCCCCGTGATGGCAGGTAGCACATGTTGACATTGATAAATTTGTGTGCATCTTCCAAATTTGCCTTTGCCTGGGGTGACTTCACCCCATCTGAACGCAATACCAAACACATTTCTTAAATACTCATGTCTGATATTGCCTTCAAGTTCTACCAAATGTGAACTTTGTAAGTTCAAGATTTGTGTCTTTCTTGTTGGTTTTACACATGCCTGTTTTATCTTAAATAAATGGACCTTTATCTGGTTTATAATGCTACCCCAAAAATTTATAAACAACAAACCTGTGGGTTTGTTAAAAAAACCTTTTCGAAATGCACATGTGATTGTGCAGGTATTAAAGAGGTTGTTAATCAAGAATGTGTGGATTATTGTGTCAAGGAACAATATCAAGTTTAGGGGGGTCCCTGAGACGGTCAAACCCGCAGAGATCACTACCTACCTGCAAAAGCTCATGATGACTGTCCTCCCCTCTCTAAGCCCAGCAGACATCACTATTGACAGGGCACACAGACTGCCAAAACCTTCCTTCCTGCCTGAACAAACACCTAGAGATGTGATAGCAAGAATCCATTTCTACCACATTAAGGATCAACTCATGCGATTCGCAAGACAACATCCCTCTCTCCCTGACCCATATGCTGGTATCGCACTTTATGCAGACCTGTCACAAGCCACCCTGTCAGCCAGACACAACTTGGTGCCTATCACTAAAATTCTGCGCAACAATAAGATCCTCTACAAATGGGGATTCCCTGCTAAACTCCTGGTTGACATGAACAACGAATCGCATGCGATAACATCGCTAGAAAAGGGCCTGGATCTCCTCCGAAAATGGCGCTTGCTTCCCGCAGACGCAGTACCTGAGGACCCTAACCCACAATATAACAGACGCAACAACCACCGTTCAACTAAGAACTACAAGTAGCAACCTGCCTCAGTTGATGCTACTTGATGCTATTTCTTTTAGTGAGCACTCTCCCCTAATAACTGTCATCTGGCTAGTTATGGTGCTTTGCAGCTCTCTAGGAAGCTGTTCTTTCTGATCAACCACTCGATGTTCGGCTGTTCAAGGATTTACCTTGTTGAACCCCCCTCGTTAGTTACGAGATGATTCCCGTGACCTACTATCCGCAATTCATGCGGCCTACATCCCATCATTTATCAACAGTTCAAGTTTGTTCAGTTAAACTGTTCATTTACAAAGCTATGAGGACATTGCTTTCTCAGACCCCATGCATTATAACCATATCCAAGATCTCAACTCCAATTCCTGGAACTACCACTAGATGGCACTACTGCACAACTTTCCACAAGAATGAATCTTAAACTGATGTCATACAATGTGAGAGGCTTGAACAGCCCCTACAAAAGGAGGGCCCTTTGGAAGTCAACCTTAGAAGAGAAATGTGACATTCTATGTGTGCAGGAAACCCATTTCGCCAGTGACAACTCCCCAAAATGTACACATCCCAAGTTTCCGCACGTATTTATGGCCAAGAATACGACAAAGAAGAATGGAGTAATGATTGCATTTAGGGACACACTAACCTTCTCTCTCTTACAGGAACATATAGATCCCCAAGGTCGCTTTCTGATCGTGGTCGCAGAACTGGACCACATCACATATACTATAGTTAACCTGTATGCACCTAATGTTAGAACTCTAAGGTTTATTCGCAAAGTTGTAAGTATGGCTAAAAAGGTACAAAAAGGCAACTTAATAATATGTGATGATTATAACTCGATTATGAACACAGAATTAGATGTGTCCTCGATGGCCTCTAAGCGGCGGCCCTCTCTAGACTCGCTGTGCCACGAAGAGAGACTCTATGACCCTTGGCGCTGCCTTAGAACCACAGAGGGAGACTACACATTTTATTCGGCTGTATATAAGAGCTATTCTAGAATAGATTTTTTCCTCACTGACCTGTACACTCTGCAAAATGTCCAGAAAGCTGACATCCACAATATCACATGGTCTGACCACGCTCCAGTGACTATTGAAATTGTGGATGCCAACAAACACTCCCACAAACCATTGTGGCGTAACAATACGTTTCTCTTATCACACCCCAAAATCAGAGACGAAATTGCAGCAAAAATTACGGAATTTTTTCAATTCAATAATAATGCAGATTGTTCACCTATGACCATCTGGTGTGCACACAAAGCATTCGCTAGAGGCGCCCTTATACAGGTAGCCTCTAGGGAAAAGAAAAAGAAACAGCAGCGCATGACAAACCTACTTGAGAAGATAGCAGATCTGGAAGCGCAACACAAGAATCCTGCTACCTCCTCAAGTGAAATACTCAAAAGCCTTAATAACTGCCGGGAAGAAGTAAGACAGGAAATTAGAGCGGACTATGATACTTTTTTTAAAAAACTAAAAGTCTCCTACTACTCCCAAAATAACAGAGCAGGTAAAATCCTAGCCTCCCAGCTTAAAAAAAACCAGGCACGTTCTAATCTCAAAAATCTTAGACATCACAGTACCAAAGCCCTACACCACAATCCCAAAGATATCGCCAACGCCTTTAAGGACTATTATGAATCCCTATACAATCTCCAGACGGACCCACTCACTTACCAACCCTCGGACATAGAGATTGACGAATTCTTACAGACTGTTCACCTTCCCTCAATAGACAAAACTTCCCTACAAAAAATAAACGCGCCCATCACACTCACAGAGGTTGAATACGTAATTCACTCTCTACCCATGCACAAATCGCCAGGAGCAGACGGGTTCTCCGCTGAATATTACAAGGCTTTCTCTGCCATCCTTGCCCCTGAACTGGTAAAGATATTCAATATAGCAGCCTCTGATGGTACCTTCCCGAAAGAAATGCTCCAAGCCATCATTATCACTATCCCTAAACCTGGTAAAGACGTAGCTGATCCACAAAACTTCAGGCCTATTTCCCTACTAAACTCCGATTTAAAGATCTATGCAAAAATTTTGGCAAACAGACTTATGGAAATAACCCCCTCCCTCATAGGACTAGACCAGGTAGGTTTTGTAAAGGGCAGACAGGCACCAGATGGGACGAGGAGGATGCTAGACCTCCTGCGCATATCAGAAATAAGCAAGCAGCCCAGCATCTTTTTAGCATTAGATACAGAAAAGGCCTTCGACAGGGTCCATTGGGGATACCTGTCCAGGACCTTACTCAAGTTTGGTCTTTCGGGAATGATACACTCAGCAATTATGTCCCTGTATTCAGACCCATCTGCAAGAGTCTTCACATCTAGCTTGCTATCCGACCCCTTTGCACTAACTAACGGCACTCGGCAAGGATGCCCATTATCCCCAATTATTTTTTCTTTGGTCATAGAACCACTAGCAGAATCTATTAGAGCTAATGATAAAATGAAAGGCATTAAAGTCGGTTCTGTTAACCACAAAATAGGACTGTTTGCTGACGACATAATCCTCTCTCTATCAAACCCAGCCACTTCTTTACCCATCGTCAAAACGCTTTTACATAAATTCGGACAAATCTCCTTTTATAAAGTAAATACAACCAAAAGCTATGCACTCTCGCTTCATATATCAAACGAGAACAAAAGCAGGTTGAAAAATATTTTTCCTTGCAACTGGGACCCACCTTCCATTACTTATCTTGGTGTGCAGCTGACTTCCTCTTCCTCCAAAATCTATTCCCAAAACTTTCCTCCATTATTAACAAAAATCGAAGAGGAACTACATCAAATTACCAAACTACACCTTACATGGTTGGGGAGGATAGCTGCATACCAAATGCAAATCTTACCAAAACTCCTATATTATTTCAGATCATTACCCATACCAATTCCCCAGAAATTTTTTATACAACTAGAGAAATGCCTGAAAAAATACATATGGGGGGGTAAAAAACTCAGAATAGCATTGGCCCACCTCTATAAACCTAAACATCTAGGGGGAGTAGGGTTACCTAATGCACAGACTTACTATAAAGCTGCAATACTGGACCAAATGAAGTACTGGTTCTCCTGCCAAACAGACAACCGCTGGTCAGACATTGAACGCACCGTAACACCAGGTCACGACCTCCCTGCATTGGCTATAGCAGCCTGTATACATTGCAGACCAAACGCCCCACCTTTCTCAACTATACAAGCAACAATCGATGCCTGGTCCTCCATAGTGCATAAACACTTAACAGACACCCCAATTAGAAAACTAAATGTACCACTGGCATCCTACGAATACCTAATCCCAAACTTCTCAGTCCAACCATGGAAATCCTCGGGAGACAACTTCACCACACCTGCTCCACCTCATCAAAATGCGATAGATAGACATAGAGAGTACCAATTACACCACTACAAGAGCAAAAACCCAATACAACAAATAGCTATACCACAGATTCTGTGGGACTTCCTCTTAAACAAGACTTCTAATAAGCGTAAGGGTATATCGCTCTTTTACAAATTCACCACCCCCCTCTACCTACACTCCAAAACCCTAAGCATGATGAAATGGGAATTTGAATTACAAAAAGAATTTTCTATGCCTCAATGGCATGAAGCGATAAAATACAATCATAAATCATCAGATCACTGGGATAATGCACAATAACTCTTACATAGATGGTACATTACTCCGCACAGATTAAACAAAATGAACCCTAGTATTACACCTCTCTGCTGGAGAAATTGCCAAGCTATTGGTAATATCCTCCATATATTCTGGAACTGTGCAACTATAAAACCTTTCTGGCAAAAAATACAGTCACTAATTAGAAAAGTGACCAGCTCTGATTGTACCATCAACCCTGCTCTTGCTCTTCTAAGCTTAGGCATCGAAAACTATCCTCCTCTGAGGAGAAAGGTAGTCACCCACATTTTGTTTGCTGCACGTATAGCAATAGCCAAGGAATGGCGCTCTACTTCACCTCCAAAAATTGCAGAAGTCATATCAAGAGTGAATGCTCAATACACTATGGAAAAAATCCTAGCATATACAGAAAGAAGAACCCCGAGTTTCCACAAACATTGGGAAACTTGGAGTTCCTCTAAATATGCCTCCTCACATGTATGAAAACTATTCCTAATCCTCCACTACTGAAACACAACCATCAATGATCTAGTGGTACAATCCATTATTGGGTATGGTCATATATGATATGGTATTATACTAAGCACACAGCATAGCAACACTACGTGGTTTAAGTGTTATCAAAAGAATGAGAAAGTCTAATTAAGATGAATCAGTCATTCTAAGTTTATTATTATTGGTTAACGACAAATTTACAGGGAACTTACGTGATAGTATATTTGAGGGGACCCTCAGTAAGGTCCTCTCAGGGCTAACTTTGAAAACTTAAGCAGAAAGTCTGTTTACAGTGTGTACCCACAAGGGGTGACAGGCTTGACAAATGTACAATGCTTCATTGAGGATATTTCTTAGTAACCCTACCAGGTAATCTGTTTTACTCTATTAATGTAGTAAGCTCCTGAATGGCGAACAATATGTACAAATGAGAAATGAGAAATCTGCTTGTATTTTGTATACTTTGGAAAAATACCAATAAAAATGTATTGTTTATAAAAACCCTCTGTTCCGGGGTGAGGGTCCTCATAGGGAATGGCCGCATAATGTGGTCCCCCAGCGTGAACGCTTCATCAGCAACGAACACGAATGGGAGTCCTTCCACATTGTCCTCTGGAGCTGGCAAGTTCAAGTTGCCATTCTGGAGATGCCAGTAGAACTCCATCTGGGCGATGACTGCACCATCGGACATCCGGCCATTCTTCCCCACGTCCACATACAAGAAGTCGTAAAAGTCGTAAAAAATTAATTACATAAAAATCAAGCATGCATGAGGACAAAGGGGACATTCACAGCATATTACAATCATGGTAATTAGGGAATGAGGAAAGAAATGCAATATATTAGCAAACATTAAATACAATAAAATGTAATATTAAAGGATAAATCTTACCTTCATATACTCCTTCTGCAGGACCTGTATGATGGCAGAACAGGTCTCTGGGATGATGATACCCAGAGCCTGGGGGGAGATGCCTGTCCAGAACTTCAAGTCCTGCAGACTTCTCCCTGTCGCCAAATACCGCAGGGTAGTGACGAGCCTCTGCTCCGGAGTGATGGCTTGCCTCATGCAGGTATCCTGCCTGCTAATATAAGGGGTCAGCAAAGCCAACAAACTGTTAAACACGGGGTCCGCCATCCTGAGAAAGTTCCTGAAATCATCAGGATTATTCTCACGGATCTCACGGAGCAAAGGCATATGAGAGAACTGGTCACGCTGAAGCAACCAATTCTTGGTCCATGAACTCCTCCCCACCCTGTTCATGGACTGGACTTGCGTCAAGGTCAGGACCCCAACACCAAGCCCCCGCACAGCACGAACTCTACGAGGAGTACGCATATGCAACATGGCTAGAAAACGGTCGGCTGCTCAGAACGAAGTAACAGAACGCACTGCAGAACAGCAAGGCCTTTGAAGAGCGATCTGAAAAACAGTAACGAACGCACAAGAACACAATGACTAAGTCACACGGAACTTGCTTGCACGCACTGAAGACCAGATACAAACCCACAAGCACAAACTGGCAGAAAACGATCTGAAAACCACGAGTCTGAAAAAGCACAAATCGTCTCTCACCAAACTTTTACTAACACGAGATTAGCAAAAGGAGCCCAAAGGGTGACGCGCTTGGTTCTGAAATGGCCTTTTCTAGTCTCGTCGTACGTGCTTGACGTCACCGCGTTCTTGGCGATCGGAAATTCCGACAACTTTGTTCAACCGTGTGTACGCAAAACAAGTTTGAGCCAACATCCGTTGGAAAAAATCCTAAGATTTTGTTGTCGGAATGTCCGAACAAAGTCCGGCCGTGTGTACGGGGCATATCACATCATTTAGCAAAAATGCACTTAAAGCTTAGTCCACCTTAAAGTGAACTTCTGCTTTAAGGTATCCTGACCCCCTGACATACAACAATTGGCATGTCATTTTTTTTTGGTGGGGAGTGGGTACCTAGTTTTGACAGGTACCCAGCTCCCACTTCCACCCGTGCTGCCTAGGGGACTCCTCCTCTCCCCCTCCCTCCCTGCAATCTTCTTGGACACACCACAGGTCCTAGAAGATTGCCTGGCCATTTAGGATGTACGGCATGACTCGCGCATGTGCAGTGCGCACCTGACCATGAAGCCGCAAGCTGTACAGTAACAGCCAAGTGCCCACACTTGCAATGCAGGTGCTGTGGACAGGCGGGGGAGAGAACGGAGGCTTTGGGAGGCTGCTTCGCTGGACTGTGGGACCATGGGCCAGGTGAGTGTGTGTTTATTAAAAGTCAGCAGCTACACTTTTTGTAGCTGCTGATTTTTAATAAACATGGGTTCAGCTGGAACTCCGCTTTAACCACTTCCCATCTGGGCCAATTCTGACACCTCACTCCTACATGTAAAAATCAACTTTTATGCTCTAGAAAATTACTTAGAAAAAAAACTATTTCATACATTAAAAAAACAAAACAATAAAGTTATCCCAATTTTTTTTGTATAATGTGAAAGATGATGTTACGCCAAGTAAATAAATACCTAACATGTCATGCTTTAAAATTGTGTCTGCCCATAGAATGGCGGCAAACTACAGTGCTTAAAATTCTCCATAGGTGTTGCTTTAAAATCCTTTACAGGTTATTAGTTTAGAGTTGCACAGGAGGTCTGGTGCTAGAATTATTGATCTCGCTCTGACGTTACGGACAATACCTCACATGTGTGGTGCAATCACCCTTTACATATGCGTTTGGGATTAACGTATGCGCTCGCATTTGCATGTAAGGACGGTGGGATGGGAGCGCTTTGAAAAATTTTTTATTGATATTTATTTAATGCATTTTTTTTTCTTTTTGCACTTTTTTTGGATTAACTTTATTGCTATCACAATGAATGAACCTTGGTGACAGCATGGGCCATGACAGGTCCTCTTTATGGAGAGATCTGAGGTCTTTTAGACCCCAAATCTCTCCACTAGCCTCCCATGCAGTCAATCAGACACAGATTGGTTTGGTGGGCTTTCCCGGCTGCTGGCGGCCAGGTTAACAAAGATGCGGAACCAGAAGTGACAAACTACTCATCCCTCCCAGTTTCCAGGATTGCAGAAAGACAGGGAACAATGTCAGTTCTTGTCTCTCTGTTCAGGGCAGCATTCACCGCCACCACATTGCTCTTGGGCCCTCTGATGGGATTGTAGAGCTTGGGAAAGGTGGCAGAGGCTGCGGGAGGGGGTGGAACCCCCTTACGCTACCCTCAGATGTGATTGAGTGGCTATTTAGCCACTCGGATCACTTCTGCCTGAAAGGAAATCTCCAGCTGAAAAGATACATACTGGGATGATCCCTGTAGGTGCAGGGATCATCCCAGTATAACCGCTGAGACCCAAGGACATCTATGGACATCCTCCCGGCGGGAAGTGGTTAATAAGGATTGTACCCATATTTACAATAAAAACAATGTGTATTTATTATTTTTGAAAGGAGCCTGTAAAACATTGCAACTGCAAAGGGTGGATTACAGGTGCAATATACAGACTCCTGCAGACTCCTTCTGCAGCCACTGGTTTGTACTGAGGTAGGGCCTTTAGTTGTAGGGCTGAAGGAAATGTGAATGGACTTCAAGTGCAATTACCACTGTGCTTGTTCCATCGGCAGATGAGACTTGGAGTTTATTCATTCACATATCACTTTGAATAAATGATGCAGCTGTGCAGAGTGAGCCATGCACAGCCGTACAAGTGACAAAGTCATTGGAGAGAAGAAGCCTGCCATCATACTAGGAGGGCTGTTTGGGGATAGAGGACAACTTGGTACTATGTTACATGTTACACCCTAAATACTGATGGAACAAGTAACATAGTAAAAAGAAAAGGCGGGTTAGCTTTTAACATAAACACTTTAGATGATACTGAGTCAACTTTTAAGGATCTTTTTAGTGTTTGGATATTTTGAATGAAAAAATATTTGGCATGAGCCTTTTATTATAGCCAGACCCATCTTCTTAAACCCAGAATGCTTTTTAAAATATGTGCAAGAAGGAGGGTTTAATTTATTGCCAACTTAGTTATCAAGAATTTGAAAGGCTTTATACCCAAATGTTCAACAAAGGCCTTGAGCATTCAGCAAGCATTTCATTTCTTCTCTAGCCCTAACACAGTGTGGACATAAATCTTAATTCACACTGCGTCTGCGTGTTCTTTTGTTGATTTTTGGATACAAAAACCCCCAATTGGCATGTTGATTTTGCATTGTGCAGTAGTAGTTTTCTATCTTGGTTTGATTTTGTTTGTGCACTCATGTCTCTGTATTCTGTAAATCATTCCTAGGAGAAAGTTGGCCCTGATTACATCCATGCAGGTCAGCAGAGATAGCAAGCCAAGTCATCACACTGACTGAGAACCTAGTCATTCCATATACTGTAAACTATATTAGTTTCAACTATAGTTCTTTATGGTTGCTGGTTTTACTGTTAGACATACAGATAGCCATTAGAGGAAGAATCTACACATCCGGATATAAAATACAATGAAGGCAATATGCAACTGTCTGCGTTTACAGTATATTCACTGCACTTTAGTTTTCCTGTAATTAGATGTTACACTGTGCAAAAACCACATATTAGTCCTAAAACATCAGTTTTATCTATCTAATATAGAGGAATTTGTTAATTTGAAACTATATGTTTCTTTCTTTTTCCACAAAAAAAGGTTTACTTTTGAAGTACTTCTGTTCTGTGGTTGACATATTTGTTAGTATGCTAAAGAAAGACAAAAATGCTGACACCTAGAAAGTTCTGTAACCATACAATTCTGTTCTGATAAGTGGTTCTATCATTACTGTGAACCTCTATTATTTAGGTTACTGAACAATACACATAGTGAGAGTTTCTATCTGTTACCATAGAAACACAGCAATAAAAGTTTAATAAATATATAACTTCTGTAAAAAGGGGTATTGATCGCCCAAACCCACTCATTTCAGTACAAAACAGTAGAACACCTGCAATTAGCAAGGTTCATTTCATTGCCAGCCTTGACTTTCCGTTTTAAATGTGTATTGCATAACATATACTGTACATACCCAGTGTCTTTCTGTCTTTCACATCACAAAGCTGCATGTGTATTGCTGTGAATCAAATGTCTTCAATGAGGACCGCTAATGCTACTCTCACTTCTCTTTCCCATCCAATATAAAAAACTACTAGATGATGTACTCATAGAAGTTAGTCTGCTGCATATTTTAATATATCAGCAGCCTGAAATATGAATGCTTTTGTTCCTTATTGTAGAAGCAGTTTATCTTAGTCACTTCCATCCTGACTGTTGGCAGAGAATTATTACTATATATTAGATCTTCTCCCAAGTGTAAATATCAATCATAATTCACAAGACATGACAAGAATTTCATGACCATTTACTGTCCAGTGGCCACAGTCTGATTATGTCTGGATAGATCTAATATCTATAATGCTTAACATTAGGCATTGTGTACCATTATAAATTACTTCATATGTTTTGTATTTTAAGCTATATTAATGACAAACATGGGTACTATGAAGTAATGTTTGAATTGGAAATACCGGTATACATTATTTTTTATAACTGTATGTTTATTAAGCTTTTTCAAAAAATAACTAAGAAGGAAATGGTTCCAGTACATAATGCAAAGAGCAATACGTGCAGTAACAGCTCATAGAAAGAGAGTTATCACCAATTAGAAAGGCACTTCTCATGTCAGAATGTAACAAGTACAATTAGTACAAGAAATTTGCTCAAGTATAATAAAGTGTGGAGTGGAACAGCTCTGCCCCAAACTTCTTCCTAATCGAAAATAAGAAAATAAGTCATAAACAAAAGGAAACATGAAACAAAGAGTTTGGGTCAACATACCAGTGGAAAACAATAACAGTAATGTAAATGTCAGTGATGCCTAGCGGTCCTGTGGTGCTCAAATATTATTAAATTGTACCAAGGTGTCATTAGTTTTAGCTGTGAGAGGTTCAACCCTTCTAATGTCAGTGACAAAGTTCAAAAACTTGGGGTGTGATGGAACGTTGGTAGATAGCCAGTGTATTGGAATAGCTCTCCTTGCATCAGTTAAAACATGGGATGCCAGTTTTTTAAAGCACTTAGAAATATCAGAGAAAGGCAAGCTCAATTATTGGGTCTAAAGAGAAAAGAGCAACACTTTTGCAAAAGTTGGTGCAAAAGTGACAATACGTCATTCAAGAAGGGTTGAACATATCCAAAGTATATAAAAAAGTGAGCCAACAAACCCTTGGAATTGTCAGATTTTGAGCATGCAATATCCAGTGCATTAAAATCCTATACTTATTATTTCTATGCACCACACATTGAGAAGATTTAGAGGTCATGTCCAAAAAATTTTCCCAGCATTTAAGGGAAATAGGTCTATGGAGGGTTTGAGCCTATTTATGCATATATAACTGGGTAACTTCAGTTAGTAAAGGGAGCTCATGGAGGATTTTGTAAATGGGGGAGATTAGATTAAGTTTTATGAGGTTTTTGAGCACATATCAATTCAAATTTAGAAGGTTGCTCAAGGGTCAAAGATGGTATCCTGGAGTCAAAGATGGTATCCTGTAGTAAACAATGTAATTCAATTGAAGTGATTTCAAAACAAAAGATAAAAGTAGAAAAGGTGAGCAGGAATTCATGTCTTAGCATGCAGTTCTTCAAAAGAAAAACATTTACGGGATACCAGGTTAGTAAGATAACATCATTTAAAAATCACGGCCTGGGCCCATGGTAACATTTGCCCATTTGACAGACTGTCAGGGGTTATCAGGTTATATAATATATTAGTGAAAAGGGAACGGGGTTGAATAGAAAGAATACCCAGTATTACAAGTTTTCCAGACTGACAACATAGTGGTTTCAACAATCCTAATGAGCCAGCGGTAGAAGACCAAATTAAGGAGCAGGGATGTTTGGGGAAAAGTTGGCCACATTCTATATCTGTCCAGAGATTAGGGGGATGTTGAGTAGACCAGGAAATAACAGATCTTAAATGAGTGGTATAGTAATATTTAATTAATCTGGCACTTCCAGTCCTCCCTGGGACTTTAAGGAAAGGAGTACTGAACATACTACACAGTGTGATGTGTTATATCAAATGAAATTGATAAATAGTTTCTGCATAGCACGTAGTTTTGTCATGGGAACTGGGACTGAGGGTGTCTCAAAAAAGGTATAATAATTTGGGTAAAACTGACATCTTGAGAATGTTTATTCTCTGAACAAATTAATAGGGTGGGCAACTACATGGCAAATGAGGTTTAATGTAGAAAAATGTAAAATAATGTATTTGGGTGGCAAAAATATGAATGCAATCTATACACTAGGGGTCGAACCTCTGGGGGAATCTAGGATTCGAAAAGGACCTGGGGGTCCTAGTAGATGATAGGCTCAACAATGGCATGCAATGCCAAGCTGCTGCTAACAAAGCAAACAGAGTATTACCATGCATTAAAAAATGGATTAACTCCAAGGATAAAGCGATAATTCTCCCACTCTACAAGACTCTGGTCTGGCCACACCTGGAGTATGCTGTCCAGTTCTGGGCACCAGTCTTCAGGAAAGATGTACTGGAAATGGAGCGAGTACAAAGAAGGGCAACAAAGCTAATCAAGGGTCTTGAGGACATAAATTATAAAGAAAATGTTGCGAGCGCTGAACTTATTCTCTCTGGAAAAGAGATGCTTGAGAGGGGATATGATTTAAATTTTCAAATTCCATACTGGTGACCCCACAATAAAACTTTTTTGCGGAAGGGAGTTTAACAAGACACATGGCCAGTTTAGAAGAAAAAAGGTTTAACCCTAAACTATGTAGAGGGTTCTTTACTGTAAGAGCAGCAAGGATGTGGAATTCCCTTCCACAGGTGGTGGTCTCAGTGGGGGGGCATCGATAGTTTCAAAGAACTATTAGATAAGCACCTGAACGACCACAACATACAGGGACATGCAATGTAATACTGATATATAATCACACACATAGGTGTGATTACATTATTTAGTATGTTGACGTGTTTTCCTTTACTATCCTTTACTTTACTACTATCCTCTTTAGTGAACCATGTTGTTTTTTTTCTTCCGTTTATTCTTACTAACTTGCCTGACATATAATATAGTTGCCTCAAGGATGGAAGATTTTAACAGTGCCCACTGATTACTTACTTTTGTCAGTTTACTCCAACCTTTACTCCAACCTTTACATTTTTTAGAAATTTCTAAATTTTTTAGAATTTCAGCAAAATGTGTCCTTTTAAAATCTAAAACTTGTGTTTGTTTATATGATTTTTCAATTCTTGTTTTATAATCAAACCAAAGATATTGGTGATCACTAGCACCCACATTTTTCCCCACCTCAACATCAAACAATTGATCCCCATTTGTCAGTACGAAGTCTAGAATATGATCACCTCTGGTCGGGCTTTTTAATAACTATTTTAGAAAAACCCCATTAAGTACTACCATTACATCCCTGGTCCTACTTGTAAAAGGATTTTGAGAATTCTAGTTAATGTCAGGCATGTTGAGGTCACCCATAATCAAATCCTCTCCCATCATTATCATTTGAATTATCTTGTCATTCAACAAGTTATCATAATTCTCAGTCTGTCCTGGGAGTCTGTATACTACACCAGTTCTAAGGGAAGATCCAAAGATCAGTAAAGATTTGGTCTATATGTGACCTAGAGAGATGCAAAAACCATAACAATAAACCTGAGCAGGAGGGACTGCTTGGGACACCATGAGCATAGTTATGGCAGGATAGAGGGAGCACTGTAACAACTGTCATATGGCAGAAGCCATCCCCAGCCTTCTATATTATAGATAAGTCCTGAAAGTAGAACACAAATATCTACCATATGGCAATAAAAAATGTATCCCTAAAAGGAATCTGGTTGTATAGGCAGAGTTGAGGACTTTAATAACATGTAGGGAGTGAAGCTCACCAAGTAAGTTTAAGATGGAGACCTGGAAGGGGTTGAGAGGAGTGGCATCTGGTATGTCTTCTTCAACTTGGAGTTAGGCAGGGTCCAGAGCCTACTGTGGCCTGCAGAAGGTCAGGATGTTGAGAAGGTCATGGTCAGAGTGTTTTCCTGGAAGCGGTGGTAAACCCATTTTTTTTCGTAAAGCCTCCCCTTTTTGTAGATCTTTTATGCTGTATTGTGAGCCATCCTTAAAGTGTCACTAAACCCACATAATAAAAAACTATCAGTACATGCTGTATTACATGCTGTTCATACTCACACAGTCATTATGAGATTACTTTTCTGTATTCTGCAAAAAACCTGGTTAACCAGTTGCCGACCGTCGATTTATGTCGGCAGAATGGCACGGGTGGGCAAATGGTCATACCTGTGGTCCCTCCCCATGGGCAGGGGGCGCTTTCGCATCCCCCTCCCCCCGTGCCTGCTGCGGTCGGATTCGTTAGAGGACAGATCATTCCTCAGGGCCAGACCAATGATTTATGGTCTGGACCTTTTGATTGGTCCTAACGAATGGAATTCTTCCCCTGTCTATGTAAGTGTAAACACAGGCAGGAGGAAGTGATATCATCTCTCCTTGTGGAGTCTTTTCAATTCCAGTGAGAGGAGAGATAACATCTAACTGTGAGTTACACAAGACTACACTAACACCAGTACACATAGGTACACTTGCCACCCCCCGATCACCCCCCCCCCAGTTAAACCTCTTTACTCCCTGTCACTGTGTCACCAATTGCAGTTTTCAGATTCTTCAATGATCACTGAATTGGTGTCATTTGTGACTGAAATAAGTGTTAGGGCAGTTAGTAGTAGGCCCCGTTAAGTCTAGCGTACCCCCCTAATAAAGGTTTAACCCCTTGATCGCTCCCCAGGTAACCCTTTCACCCCCTGTCGTCAGTGAAACTAATCGACCACCGTATTTGTGTCACGGGCGACGCTAGATAGCCAGTTAGTTGATTTGTTTCACCGTCAGGTTTTTATAGCATCAGGTACCCCATATATTACCTTAATAAAGGTTTTAACCCGCTGATTACCCCCTAGTTAACCCTTTCTCCCCCTGTCACCAGTGATCACCGTATTAGTGTTACGGGTGACGCTGGTTAGTTAGTTTTTTTTATATAGCATCAGGGCACCCACCGTATATTACCCAATAAAGGTTTAACCCCCTGATCGCCCAGTGGGTGTTATCAGTTTTTAGCATCAGTCAGGGTCTGCGTCACCCCAGGCAGTGTCAGATTAGTGCCAGTAGCGCTAACACCCACGCACGCACCATACACCTCAGTAAATGGATCGATATCTTTGATCTGATCAGAACTATATTAGCATCCCCAATAGTTTAGGGTTCCCAAAAATGCAGTGTTAGTGGGATCAGCCCAGATACCTGCTAGAACCTGCGTTTAGCCCCTCTACCCAGCCCAGCCCACCCAAGTGCAGTATCAATCGATCACTGTCACTTACAAAAACACAACACACATAACTGCAACATTCGCAGAGTCAAGCCTGATCCCTGCGAATGCTAACAGTTTTTTGGTAGCGTTTGAATGAGTTGCTGACAGTCAGGAGCTCTTTTTCCTGTGAATTTCACTAGTATACAGGTAAATATAGAGATCAAAATGTCAAATCGAAGGTACACTAGTGAAGAGGCCTACACGTTTCTGAGCATGACAGATAGTGAAGAGGAAGTCACCCATCTGTCAGATTCAGGCTCAGAATACGATTCTGTAGACAGCAGTGGCACCCTGACAAATATCTCTGACAACGGAGTTGTGGTCCCTGCCAAGGTCAGGCATACCCGACCCTGTTCTTCTGCAAGAACTGCAGGGCTCTCGTATGGAGCAGAGAGCCAGTACTAGTGCCGCTCATCCTTCTCGTGAACTGGCAAGCACCAGAGGCCTAGTACACACTGGTCGTAGTCAAACCAGCACTGTTGTATCACATGGTGAGTCCCATAAGTGCAGTTGAGGCTGGTGCGGTGTCTAGTACAACTAGTGTCCCACAGCCAGCAAGAAGAAAACAAAGACAGGCCCGTCGAGCCCATTGTGCCTTTCCTGCTGCATTTGCCAATCCTAATTGGGAGCCCACCACTTCTGCAGCACCCGTACTTCCCCCATTCACTAGCCAACCCAGAATTCAGGTGGAAACAGTTGATTTTACGTCATTTGATTTTTATTCGCTGTTTTTCACGGAAGATCTCTATAGATCTTTTGTGGACCAAAGCAATTTGTATGCTGGTCAATTCATTGCCGCTAATCCCCATTTGACCCTTGCCAGAGAATGGAAACCTATTACAGATTCTGAATTTAAGACCTTTCTGGGTCTATCCCTCCTCATGGGCTTAACTAAAAAGAGTGAGATGCGGTCATATTGGTCCACTGATCCAATTCACCATATGCCCGTGTTTTCTGCCGCCATGGCCAGGGCACGGTATGAGCAGATCTTGCAGTTCATGCACTTCAATGACAATGAACTCTGGCATCCTCGGGGTGACCCTGGATATGATCGGCTCTACAAAATTCGGCTGCTTGTCTTTCAAACAGTATCTTCCCAGCAAGCGTGCCAGATATGGGGTCAAGATGTATAAGTTCTGTGACAGGGCCACAGGCTATACATATAGTTTTATAGTTAACAAGGGAAGAGATAGTCACATAGAGCCGGAGAACTGCCCAGATTACATAGGGAGCACTGGTAAGATTATGTGGGACTTGGTGTCACACTTATTCAGAAAGGGGTGCCACATGTATGTGGACAATTATTACAGGAGCATGCCACTTTTTAGTCACTTGTTTGGTCATGGAATTGGCGCACGTGGCACCGTGCAATCTAATCGCTGGGACTTACCCCAGCGGCTTGTAGATTCCTGAATTAGGCTGGGGGAGAGAGCCTGCTTGAAGTGCAATAATTTGCTCACTGTGAAGTGGAGGAATAATTGGAATGTTTTCGTTCTGTCCTCCCTTCACACAGACACGGTGGTCCAAATTCCTACAGCGGCTGGTGTTGTGGAGAAACCCCTCTGTGTCCATGAATATAACCTTAATATGGGAGGGGTGGACCTCAACGACCAGTTGTTGGCACCATACCTGGTTGCACATAAGGCCAGACGCTGGTACAAAAAAGTGTCTGTATACTTATTTCAATTGGCTCTGCTGAATGCTTATGTGTTATACAAAGCTTCAGGACGAACTGGATTCTTCCTTAAATTCCATGAAGAGATCATCACAGCCCTTCTGTTTCCAGGCGGTGCCGTGGCCCAACTTCCCAATCCAAATACAGTAAGCCGGCTGCATGAGAGGCATTTTCCGTATGTCCTCCCTGGCACCCCTACCCAACGAGCTCCCCAAAGAAAATGTTGTGTCTGTAGACAGCGTGGATATAGGCGTGACACTCGCTATTATTGTCCCTCCTGTCCTGACCATCCTGGTCTTTGCAACGGTGAATGTTTTGAACTCTACCACACAATCATGGAGTATTAGCATAGGGCACAGTACTGCACAGACTAGGACACACTTTCACAGGGTCTCCAAAGATGCCATCGCATTTTGGGAGACCCGAACCTGGAACCGAACCGTTACAACCGTTACGGTTACAAATAAAAGTGTAAAAAAAAAAAAAAAAATCTTAAATACAAACAAAAAATAAATAAAATAAAAAGACCAAAAATAGTTGTCGTTTTATTGTTCTCTCTCACTCTATTCTCTCTCTGTTGTTCTGCTCTTTTTTACTGTATTCTAGAATGCAATGTTTTGTTGTTACTATGTTGTATCATGTTTGCTTTTCAGGTATGTAATTATTTTATACCTTAATGTTTACTGCATTTTATTGTTAACCATTTTTTTGTTTTCAGGTACGCCATTCAGCTGCAGCACTGATTTATTCATCTTGACAGCAACAGCTTTTTCTCCCACGATACGTAAATCAGCGACTCCAGAGCTGTAGAAAGTGATTTCACCATCACAGTTAAAAAAAAAAAAAAAGAGAGAATATATACTGAATATATGCCTAATGATTGCCCCCATGCTTCAGCATATATTTTTTAGGCACAGATTGCGTTAAAAAATGTTTTATTTTTATTATGTTTTATTGTATTTGCTTTGCAGGTATGGTAAGTCTTATGCCCCGTACACACGGTCGGACTTTGTTCGGACATTCCTACAACAAAATCCTAGGATTTTTTCCGATGGATGTTGGCTCAAACTTGTTTTGCGTACATACGGTCGCACAAAGTTGTCGGAATTTCTGATCGCCAACAACGCGGTGACATCAAGCAAGTACGACGAGACTAGAAAAGGCCAGTTCAGAACCAAGCGCGGCACCCTTTGGGCTCCTTTTGCTAATCTCGTGTTAGTAAAAGTTTGGTGAGAGACGATTCGTGCTTTTTCAGACTCGTGGCTTTCAGATCGTTTTCTGCAGTTCAGTTTGTGCTTGTGGGTTTGTATCTGCTCTTCCGTGCATGCAAGCAAGTTCCGCGTGACTTTAAGTAGTCATTGTGTTCTTGTTTGTTCGTTACTGTTTTTCAGGTCTTGCTGTTCTTCAGTGCGTTGTTACTTCGTTCTGAGCAGCCGACTGTTTTCTAGCCATGTTGCGTATACGTACTCCTCATAGAGTTCGTGCTGTGCGGGGGGCTTGGTGTTGGGGTCCTGACCTTGACACAAGTCCAGTCCATGAACAGGGTAGGGAGGAGTTCATGGACCAAGAATTGGTTGCTTCAGTGTGATCAGTTCTCTCATATGCCTTTGCTCCGTGAGATCCGTGAGAATAATCCTGATGATTTCAGGAACTTTCTCAGGATGACGGACCCCGTGTTTCACCGTCTGCTGGCTTCGCTGACCCCTTATATTAGCAGGCAGGATACCTGCATGAGGCAAGCCATCACTCCAGAGCAGAGGCTTGTCGCTACCCTGTGGTACTTGGCGACAGGGAGAAGTCTGCAGGACTTGAAGTTCTCGACAGGCATCTCCCCCCAGGCTCTGGGGATCATTATCCCAGAGACCTGTTCTGCCATCATACAGGTCCTGCAGAAGGAGTATATGAAGGTAAGATTTTTATCCTTTAATCTCACATTTTATTGTATTTAATGATTGATAATATATTGTATTTCTTTCCACATTCCCTAATTACCATAATTGGAATATGCTGTGAATGTCCCCTTTGTCCTCATGCATGCTGGATTTTTCTGTAATTAATTTTTTAGTCCTTCATACAGATTGGCCTTCAATAACCTCCCCAGCATGTTCTCCTGCCCCTATATTCACCTCATGTAGTCACTTAACAATGTATTTTATCAGCTCCATAGTAGTGCTTTACCCCAAACACCCCCTTAAATGTTTAGAAATGTGATTTGTGCTTTAAATTCAGGCAGAGTGCCAGAGACTTTTTTTTGTCATGTCCCCAAATCATTTTTATTAACCCTCCCTCCACCCAACTGCTAAGTCAGCTGATCCCAATTCTCTATCTATCCTCAATCATCTATCTGCTGACTTTGCCAAACCCATACACACTATACCCATCTCTTTTGTGCTCAGATTTATGGATGAATTACCCAAAGCATGTAGTGCATGGACCTGCCTGTATACTTTCAAATGGTACTGTTTAAAGTTTTTCTATCCTATTATTATCTTGACAGGTAATAGCAGAATGTCCAAATGTCCTCAAATGTGTACAGTGTGTATTTATATCTTTGTATTATGACACTTCTTACCTGTCCAGTGGGCTGACAATAGTGTAACTAAGGAGGGGCTGTTCCAAGTAATACCCTGTATTTAGGCATTCATCTCTCAATGAAGTGGAGAGGGTTACCTGTCCAAGATTCCCCCAACCCATAATGTTAGAAATGGCCCATGAGAGGGGGAGGGGGAATATGATAGGTGTACCTTATAATTTGGTGTTGCTAAATTCCCCTTAATAAATGCTATCTGGAGGTTGGCCAAGAATGTTTGTGTCTATTCTGCTTGCCATGTTTATGTGCAAAAATATTAATTTATTTTTGTTTTCCTCAACAGTTTCCTTCCACGCCACAGGAATGGCAGACTGTGGCCTCCCACTTTGCCCAGCGGTGGGACTTTCCTAACTGCGGAGGGGCAATTGATGGTAAACACGTCCACATCGTCCCACCACCCAACTTGGGGTCGTACTATTTCAACAATAAGGGGTTCAATAGTATTGTGATGTTGGCGGTGGTGTCGGCTAATTACGACTTTTTGCATGTGGACGTGGGGAAGAATGGCCGGATGTCCGATGGTGAAGTCATCGCCCAGACGGAGTTCTAGAGGCGTCTCCAGAATGGCAGCTTGGACTTGCCACCTCCAGAGGACAATGTGGAAGGACTCCCATTCATCTTCGTTGCTGATGAAGCGTTTGCACTGGGGGACCATCTTATGCGGCCATTCCCTATGTGGACCCTCACCTCGGAACAGAGGGTTTTTAATTACCGGCTGGCCAGAGCCAGAAGAGTGGTGGAGAACACATTTGGAATCCTGGTCAGCCGGTTCCGCCTATTTCTGACACCCATCCATATGGCGGAGTATAAACGTAATCATATAATCCTGGCGTGCTGAATTCTCCATAACTTTTGCGCAAACATTCGGCCAACTATGCTGGCTCAGTTGGGCCTGAGGCCCGAATGATACATGAAACAACACTGACCGCGCTTGAAAGTGGCCGTCCTGGCTTGCCCCCCCTGAGTGCCCGTGATGTCTGGTTACGATACCTGGAGTTCTTTGCGGGTAGGGGGGCCATGAATATGCCAGCAAATTTGTGAAGCCCTTATCAAATAAAAAAACAAAAAAAAGAAAATCTTTGTGGACATTTACTGCTTGTGTTTGTTTTAGCTGACCCTGACAGCAATGTGTTGAGTCCAGAAAATGGCGTGATTGTGTAACCTTATACAAAGCACTGTTGGGTGTTATTTACTAAAGGCAAAGACACTTTGCACTACAAGTGCACTTTAAACTGCACTTAAACTGCACTTGTAGTGCAAAGAGGATTTGCCCTTAGGAAATAACCCCCATTTTCACAGAAAACACCAATTACATCACCACCAAAGTGTTGTAGCGTTGAGACAATAATCCACACATTCTTGCTTAACAATCTCTTTAATACCTGCACAATCACATGTGCATTTAGAAAAGGTTTTTCTAACAAACCAACATGTTTGTTGTATAACAATTTTTGGGGTAGCATTATAAAAAATAGAAATGTCCATTTAAGATAAAACAGGCATGTGTAAAACCAACAAGAAAGACACAAATCTTGAACTTACAAAGTTCACATTTGGTAGAACTTGAAGGCAATATCAGACATGAGTATTTAGGAACTGTGTTTGATATTGCGTTCAGATGGGGTGAAGTCACCCCAGGAAAAGCCAAATTTGGAAGATGCACACAAATTTCCCAATGTCAACATGTGCTAGCTGCCATCACGGGGGATCAAGGGACGTGTTTTGGGGGAGAAACCCCATCCTCTCAGCTACTTTATTATTGAGGAAGGGGTTGCACCCCCAAAACGCGTCCATTGATCTCCCGTGATGGCAGATAGCACATGTTGGCACACTGTGTGCATCCTCCAAATTAGGCTTTTCTAAAAATCGCGAAAACATTTTGAACATTGTAACACACCAAAAAACAAAGGGATTGGGAGGGGTTTTAAACTCCCCCAAAACATCAATGATGTTTTTATTTTTTTGAATTACATCATTGATGTTTTTCTTGAGGTTTTCAATTGTAAATTACACCATATGATCTCCCCGATCAGGATCTGGGCACTTTCTGATGTGAAAGGATCTGGATCCACAACATCACAATCACCTAAAAAGAGAGAAACCCCAAAAAAAAGGTATCAAAAATATGCCGGCATCCATCTCTTACCTGAGCCTGTGGTCGCAGACACTCACCTGTTGTGGTGACTAGTTCCACCACGTCTTCTTCCTCCTCCTGCACTTCTTGGGTTGGGGGTATTTCCCCTTCTTCCAGAGGTGGGGGGGTCTCTGTTCTCCTCGGATGAGGGGTGTCCTCCGAGTCTTTTCTCCCCTATGTAAAACAAAAATGCTATACTTAGCACACAGTGATTTGATGGCAGAACTATAAATAGGAAACATTGCTTGGAAGTGGGGTACAATTGTTTATTTTGGCAGAGTTCCAAAATGTAAAATTTTCAGTGTCCTTTGTCAAGCTTCAATACTTTACCTGTTTGGTACACGCTTCACAGATGTAGCCCCCCCTATAGTATACACTGGAGCACCTGTGTGGCCCCCTAATAAAAATGGTGTTCTTGTGTCCCACACTAGTGCTCCAGTGTCCAGATGTGAAAACAGCTGCTGAGTGTCCTCTCCTTACACAGAATCTAGTTTGCATTTCATTCTAGTAACAAAGCCATCTACACAACCAAAATATTTTCAGACAAGTAGGGCGTAAAAATTGTGGCCAAATGCATATGGCCTAAACAATGATGTTTTATATGCCGAAAGAAAAATGTTTGATACGAACGAATAATGTACCCATGAACATGAAATTTGCCATTTAAAAATGTACACTTGTAAGAAAAGCACATGGAGCAGCACGAACGTAAGAAACATAAAGAATAGGAACACAGGACAACTACATACTTTTTTGCAGCACTCTCCGGATCTTTCTGTACTGCTCATGTTCTCGTAATTTCAGGTCCGACCACCATTTCCTGAGCTGATCTTTCGATCCTCGTACCCCGAATTTCCGGTGCAGACTCTTGACCACTTTCGCAATTATCTTAGCCTTTCTGACATTGGGGTTGGGGTAAGGTCCATACTTTCCATCATAGTCAGCCTTCTTCAGGATGTCCACCATCTCCAACATCTCCCCAAAGGACATATTTGATGCCTTAAATCATCTCCTTCTGGACCGTGACGTTTCAGGCTCCGGGCTTTCCTCCCCCTCCTCCTCGTTGCTATAATTAGCACGCACCTGCTGTGTATCCGCCATGAGCTCTTCCCCCACTGCGCAGAACGAAAAGGGGCGGGGATAGACAAGAAAGAATGTCGGGGTGGGCGGAGTTACACGCATGTGCAGTGTGTATAAAGCGTAACACTCGTGTGTATTACGAACGATCTGTGAGCGGAGGAAGGAGCATCGAAAGCGCCGATCGTGATAACGAAGGTAAGATCTAAACTTGGGCCTATACTACTTCGAAATTGAAGCCTATATTGTAACAAGATTAGGAGAGTTTGGCCTGACCTTAGGGTTTGTCTTGTGTTGTGTCTTGCAGAGAAAATGGATGGCTTCAATGACCACAACTTCCTCCCCCTGTAAATAGACAAATACAGGGAGCTGCCCTGTCTGTGGCAGGTGAGACATCCTCATTATAATCATAAACAAAAGAGGCAGGCAGCGCTGGAGAAACTGCTGGAGTTGGTGAAGCCGGTGGTCCCCACAGCAACCATCCCCTATTTAAAAACCAAAATTGGTGGCCTGAGGAGCACTTATCTTAGGGAGCGCAAGGTCACAGATTCCCAGAGATCCAGAGCTGCAGCAGATGACATTTATGTCCCCAGACTCTGGTACTATGAGAGACTGCGATTTCTGTCAGACCACACTGAAGTCAGGGAATCCCTCTCCACTCTTCCTTCCACTCTTCCTTCCACCCCAGCTGAGGCTTCCGATGTCCAACCTGGGCCTTCCAGCCAGGAAGAAGTGGAGGAGCCCAGCTGGAGCCAGGTATAGCATTCTTCTACAGATTTCTGGTCAATAAATAAATGATGTTTACTAGATGTTATTATTGATCACTAATTGCTGATTGAAAAAAAGTGTTTTACATATCAATAGATAGTAGTGGGCAAAAATAATTGGGACAAAAATGAAAAATGCTGGGCTCAGAATAATAGTCTGTTATATTTGCTAACATTCAACTTGCAACAGTCATGAGGTGAAAATTGTGTGTGATTGATGAATAAAAAACTAAAACTATGTCCCTTTTTCATACACAGGAAGACCTCAGCCAGGAGGAGGTTGTGGAATGTGGCAGTCAGGAGGAGGCTGGGATTAGTGACAGCCAGGAGGAGGCGGGGCTAAGTGTCAGCCAAGAGAAGCCTGGGACCAGTGGCAGCCTGACTGAATCGCAGGTTCCTCCCCTCTGCCTTCCATATAAAAGAGCGAGGAAGGCGACTCCCATACAGGATTCAGCGCTCAGGCTCATTCAGGAGGCTTCTGCGTTCCTCCGAGCCTAACCCACTCCTGAAGAGGCCTTTGCCTGCATGGCTGCCACCAAACTGCAGGGCATGCAGGAGGGTCAACACCTCCTGTGTGAGCAACTTATTTATAAAGTCCTAACTAAGGGGGTGAGTGGGGAACTAACACCCAAGACCTGCTGCCAGAACTCCACCACCAGAGCCACCGCGTGGAAGGAAGCGTGGAAGGAAGCGTGGAAGGAAGACCGGAGAGTGATGGCCCTGGGTTCAGTCTGGTCTGACAAAAGCTGCAGTTTCTCATATGACCACAGCCTGGGGACACAGATGTCATCTGCTGCTTTCCGGATCTCTGGGACTTCTGGACCAGTCTGCACTCCCTTAGATAAGGACTCCTAAGGCCACCAATTTTGCTTGAAAATAATTGATGTCTGCCCTGGGGGTCCAAGGCTTCGCCAATTTCTGCAGTTTCTCCAGCGTTGCCTCCCTCTTTGTTTAGTTGTGAGCCCTTAATAAAAGTTTCATTTTGGAAAATTATACTCTCCTGTGTGTTTTCATCCAAAAAGGACAGTTTGTTGGTGACGATTCAGGTACATTTCTAACATAAAATGTAAAATTAACAAGGGACAACAACACCAAACAATCTCCTACAGATTAAATAGAACAACATATCAATGGTGTTGTGGTAACTTGACACAAAAAACACACACAAAAATTTTCTGGAGTACAAATAGAAATCTAAAAAAAAAAAATAAGCCTTAAAAAATATACAAACCAAAAAAAAATTATCGGCCTTAAAAACAAAAAAAAAAAAACAACACCAAAATAATGATGTCAGATGTGACAAATCAAAATATATTGAGGGAATCCCGATAAATAGTAAAGAAATAAGTTTGTGAGAAGTCTGTGTGAATATGAGCAGTAAAAATACTTAATTCTTGTCACATTATAAAGAAGAAGAGAGTGCGCTGTATTAAACCATTTTTTACATTGCAGCGTGACGAAAGTGCTGTATCCATTGCGAACGCTAATTTTACCAGACCGAGCTGTTCCGTGTCGGAATTTCTTCTGAGCATGCGTGGCACGATCGGATTTTGTTGTCGGAAAATTTTATAGCCTGCTCTCAAACTTTGTGTGTCGGAAAATCCAATGGAAAATGTCCGATGGAGCCCACACACAGTCGGAATGTCCGACAACACGCTCTGATCGGACATTTTCCACCGGAAAATCCGACCGTGTGTATGGGGCATAACTGTTTAACTGTAATGTTACTTTTTTTTTTTGTTTTTTTAATTGTTAACCATCATTTGCTTATCAGGTATGCCATTCAGCTGCAGCACTGATTTATGTATCTGGACAGCAACAGCGTTTGCTCCCACGATGTGTAAAGCCGTGACTCCAGCGCTGTTGATGATTCGCGCTTTTTCAGACTCGTGGCTTTCAGATCATTTTCTGCCATTCAGTTTCTGCTTGTGGGTTTGTATCTGCTCTTCAGTGCGTGCAAGCAAGTTCCGCGTGACTTTAGGTAGTCATTGTATTCTTGTTCGTTCATTACTGTTTTTCAGGTAGCTCTTCACAGGCCTTGCTGTTCTTCAGTGCGTTCTGTTATTTCGTTCTGAGCAGCCGACCGTTTTCTAGCCATGTTTCGTATGCGTACTCCTCGTAGAGTTTGTGCTGTGCGGGGGCTTGGTGTTGGGGTCCTGACATTGACACAAGTCCAGTTCATGAACAGGGTGGGGAGGAGTTCATGGACCAAGAATTGGTTGCTTCAGCGTGACCAGTTCTCTCATATGCCTTTGCTCCGTGAGATCCGTGAGAATAATCCTGATGATTTCAGGAACATTCTCAGGATGACGGACCCCGTGTTTCACCGTTTGTTGGCTTCGCTGACCCCCTATATTAGCAGGCAGGATACCTGCATGAGGCAAGCCATCACTCCGGAGCAGAGGTTGGTCGCTACCTTGCGGTATTTGGCGACAGGGAGAAGCCTGCAGGACCTCAAGTTCTCAACAGGCATCTCCCCCCCAGGCTCTGGGGATCATTATCCCAGAGACCTGTTCTGCCATCATCCAGGTCCTGCAGAAGGAGTATACGAAGGTAAGATTTTTTTCCTTTAATATCACATTTTATTGTATTGAATGTTTGTTAATATATTGTACTTCTTTCCTCATTCCCTAATTACCATGATTGTAATATGCTGTGAATGTCCCCTTTCTCCTCATGCATGCTGGATTTTTATGTAATTATTATTGTAGGTCCTTCATACATATTTGCCCTTCAATAACCTCCCCAGCATGGTGTCTCCTGGCCTATATTCACCTCATGTAGTCACTTAACAATGTATTTTACCTGCTCCATAGTAATGCTTTACCCCAAACACCCCCTAAAATGTTTGGTAATGTTATTTTTGATTTAAATTCAGGCAGAGTGCCAGAGGCTTTTTTTTGTGGTGTCCCCAAATCATTTTTAGTAACCCTCCCTCCCCCCAACTGCTAAGTGAGCTGATCCCAATTCTCTATCTATCCTCAATCCTCTATCTGCTGACTTTGCCAAACCCATACACACTATACCCATCTCTTTACTGGTCAGATTTATGGATGAATTCCCCAAAGCATGTAGTGCAAGGGCCTGCCTGTATACTTTCAAATGGTACTGTTTAAAGTTTTTCTATCCTATTATTATCTTGATAGGTAATAGCAGAATGTCCAAATGTCCTCAAATGTGTACAGTGTGTATTTATATCTTTGTATTATGACACTTCTTACCTGTCCAGTGGGCTGCCAATAGTGTAACTAAGGAGGGTCTGTTCCAAGTAATACCCTGTATTTAGGCCTTCGTCTCTCAATGAAGTGAAGAGGGTTACCTGTCCAAGATTTCCACACACCCCCTATAATGTTAGAAATGGCCCATGAGAGGGGGGGGAGGGGGAATATGATAGGTGTACCTTATACTTTGGCGTTGTTAAATTCACCTTAATAAATTCTATCTGGAGGTTGCCCCAGAATGTTGGTGTCTAATCTGCTTGCCATGTTTCAGAGTAAAAAATAGTAATGTTTTTTGTTTTTTCCTCAACAGTTTCCTTCCACGCCACAGGAATGGCAGACTGTGGCCTCCCACTTTGCCCAGCGGTGGGACTTTCCTAACTGCGGAGGGGCAATTGATGGGAAACACGTCCACATCGTCCCACCACCCAACTCGGGGTCGTACTATTATAATTACAAGGGGTTTAATAGTATAGTGATGTTGGCGGTGGTGTCGGCTAATTACAACTTCTTGTATGTGGACGTGGGGAAGAATGGCCGGATGTCCGATGGTGGAGTCATCGCCCAGACGGAGTTCTACAGGCGTCTCCAGAATGGCAGCTTGGACTTGCCAGCTCCAGAGGACAATGTGGAAGGACTCCCATTCGTCTTCGTTGCTGATGAAGCGTTTGCGCTGGGGGACCACCTGATGCAGCCATTCCCAATGAGGACCCTCACCCCGGAACAGAGGGTTTTTAATTACCGGCTGGCCAGAGCCTGAAGAGTGGTGGAGAACACATTTGGAATCCTGGCCAGCCGGTTCCGACTATTTCTGACACCCATCCATATGGCGGAGTATAAACTGAAGCATATTATACTGGCGTGCTGTGTTCTCCACAACTTTTTAAGGAAACATACGGCCAACTATGCTGGCTCAGTTTGGCCTGAGGCCGGAATCCTACATCAAACCACACTGACGGCGCTTGAAAGTGGCCGTCCTGGCTTGCCCTCCCTGAGTGCCCGTGATGTCCGGTTACGCTACCTGGAGTTCTTTGTGGGTAGGGGGGCTATCAATATGCCAGGCAATATGTGAAGCCTTTTTATAAAAATAAAAAAAAAAAGAAATTCTTTGTGGACATTTACTGCTTGTGTTTGTTTTAGCTGACCCCGACATAAATGTTTTGAGTGCAGAAAATGGCGTGATTGTGTAACCTTATACAAAGCACTGTTGGCTGTTATTTCCTAAATGCAAAAACACATTTCACTACAAGTGCACTTGCATAAAACAGCAATTACATCACCCCAAAAGTGTTGTAGTGTTTAGACAATAATCCACACATTCTTGAGTAAGCCACTTTTTTTTACCTGCACAATCACATGTGCATTTACCAAAGGTTTTTAAAACAAACCAACATGTTTGTTGTATAACAATTTTTGCAGTAGCATTATCAAAAATCGAAATGTCCATTTCAGATAAAACAGGCCTGTGTAAAACCAACAAGAAAGCCAAAAAACTTGAACTTACAAAGTTCACATTAGGTAAAACCTGAAGGCTATATCAGACATCAGTATTTAGGAACTGGGTTTGATATAGCGTACAGATGGGGGGAAATCACCCCTGGAAAAGCCAAATTTGGAAGATGCACACCAATTTACGAATGTCAACATGTGCTATCTGCCATCAGGGGGGATCAAGGGAAGTGTTTTGGGGGAGCAAGCCCTTCCTCAATGCTACTTTATAATTGAGGAAGGGGTTGCACCCCCAAAACGCGTCCATTGATCTCCCGTGATGGCAGATAGCACATGTTGGCACACTGTGTGCATCCTCCAAATTTGGCTTTTCAAAACATTGAAAAAAGATTTAAAAGATTGGACCACAATCCCAAAAATATATTTTGTGGGGTTTTAAATTCGCCCCAAAACATCAATGATGTTTTTATTTTTTTTAATAACATCATTGATTTTTTGCTGTATGTTGTGCAATTCGAGATTACACCCCATGATCTCCCCGATCAGGATCTGGGCACTTTCTGATGTAAAACGTTCTGGATCCCTCACATCACGATCACCTAAAAAGAGATAAAGAAAACAAAAACAGGTATCAAAAATCTGCCACCATCCATCTCTTAACTGAGCCTGTGGTCGCAGACACTCACCTGTTGTGGTGCCAATCTCCACCACATCTTCTTCTTCCTCCTGCTCTTCTTGTGTTGGTGTAAGTTCCCCTTCTTCCAGAGGTGGGGGGTCTGTGGTCTCCTCGGATGAGGGGTGTCCTCCGAGTCTTTTCTCCCCTATGTAAAACAAAAATGGTATAATTAGCACACAGATATTTGATGGCAGAACTAGAAATAGGAAACATTGCTTGGAAGTGGGGTACAATTGTCTATTTTAGCCGAGTTCCAAGATGTATTTTTTTTATTGCCCTTTGTCAAGCTGCAATACTTTACCTGTTTTGTAGAAACTTCACAGATGGAGACCCCCCTATAGTATACACTGGAGCACCTGTGTGGCCCCCCTAATAAAAATGGTGTTCTTGTGTCCCACACTAGTGCTCCAGTGTCCAGATGTGAAAACAGCTGCTGAGTGTCCTCTCCTTACACAAAATCTAGTTTGCATTTCATTCTAGTAACAAACCCATCTACACAAACAAATATTTGGCATCCAAGTAGGCCCCAAAAAAATGTGGGAAAATGCATATGGCCTAAACAATGGTGTTTTAGAGGCCGAAAGAAAAATGTTTGATACGAACGAATAATGGGCCCATGAACATTAAATTTGCCCTTTTAAACGTTACAATTAATAAAAGCATATGGAGCAGAACAAACGGAATAAAGACAGAAAGAACAGGAACACAGCACGATCTTTCGGTACTGCTCTGGCTCTCTCAATTTCAGGTGTGACCACCGCTTCCAGAGCTGATCTTTCGATCTTCGGACCCCGAAATTCCTCAGAAGACTCCTGACCACTTTCGCCATGATCTTGGCCTTTCGTATATTGGGGTTGGGGTAAGGTCCATACTTCCCGTCATAGTCGGACTTCCTCATGATGTCGACCATCTCCAACATCTCCCCAAAGGACATATTTGTGGCCTTAAAACGTCTCCTTCTGGATCGGGACGTGTCCGGATCCGGGCTTTCCTCCTCCTCCTCCTCGTTCCTGCAATTAGCACGCACCTGCTGTGACTCCGCCATGTGCTCTTCCCCCACTGCGCCAAACGAAAAGGGGCGGGGAATAGAATAGAAAGAACGTCAGGGGCGGGCGGAGTTACACGCATGCGCAGTGTGTATAAAGCATAACACGCGTGCGTATTACGTACGATCTGTGAGCGGAGGAAGGAGCATTGGACGCGCTGATCGTAAGAACGAAGGTAAGAGACAAACTTGTGCCTATACTGCTTCTAGATTGAGGCCTATATTGTAACAAGATTAGGAGAGTTTTGTCTGACATCAGGCTTTGTTTTGTGTTGTGTCTTGCAGCGAACATGGATATGCTACTGAAAGATAATGACTTCATGTCAGTATTCGTAGAGATGCTAAGGGAGCTGCCCTGTCTGTGGGAGATTAACCACCCCCATTTCAAGAACCAAGCAAAGAGGAAGGCAGCACTGGAGCAATTGTGTGAAATTGTGAAGCAGGTGATCCCCACGGCAGACATCACCTATTTAAAGATATTAATTGGTTGCCTGAGGAGCACATATCTAAGGGAGCGCAAGAAAGTCCTGGATTCACAGAGATCCGGAGCAGCAGATGACATCTATGTCCCCAGGATGTTGTACTACGACAGGCTGCATTTTCTGGCAGGCCAGATTGAACCCAGGCCATCCCTCTCCAGTCTTCCTTCCACGCTTCCTTCCCCCCTGGCTGAGGCTTCTGACGCCCAACCTGGGCCTTCCAGGCCACATGTGGAGGAGCCCAGATTGAGCCAGGTATAGCATTCCTCTAAATATTTCTGCTTGTCCAATCAATGATGTTAACTAGATATTAGTTGGGAGTACTAATTTAGGATTGTGATTGATGAAGCAAAAACTAAAACCATGTCCCTTTTTCATACACAGGGAAGTCTCAGCCAGGAGGTGGCCGGGCCGAGCCAGCTGGCTGATCTGCAGGTCCCTCCACCCCCCCTGAAAAGAGAAAGTGGCAGTAGGAGGAGTGCCCTAGAGGAGGCTGCTATAGGATTCTTTACAGAGGTCCTGGGAGCACCACACACCGTGGAGGAGGACATTTCTGCTGTCATTGCATATAAAATGCAGAGGATGGAGGAGGGCCAACAAGTCATGTGTGAGGCGCTCATATTGGAGGCTCTTGAGAAAGGTATGAGGGGCCAAATGACAGCTCAGACACACCTTTGCGATGGTCCTCCTCCTCCTCCTGCAGGTCCTCCCCCTCCTCCTGCAGGTCCTCCTCCTCCTCCTCCCTCTCCTCCAGGTCCCCACAGTCCTCCTCCAGGTCCTCCCAGTCCTCCTCCTCCTCCAGGTCCTACTCCTCCTCCTGCCACATCTCCAACTGCACAGCCACAGCCCGGAAGGAAACGTGGAAGGAAGACCAGACAGTGATTGCCCTGGGTTCAGTCTGGTCGGCCAAAAAATGCAGCCTCTTGTGGTACCACAGCCTGGGGACACACATGTCATCTGCTGCTATCCGGATCTCTGCGAATTCTGGACCAGACTGCACTCCCTTAGATATGGACTCCTCAGGCCACCAATTTTGATGTTCAAGAATTGATGTCTGCCGTGGGGGTCCCAGGCTTCGCTAATTTCTCATGTTGATCCAGTGTTACCTTTCTCTTTGTTTGGTTCTGAGCCCTTAATAAAGGATTTTTGTTTTGAATTATACTCTCCTATGTTTTTTACTTCAAAAAGGACAGTTTGTTTGTGAGGATTCAGGTACATTTCAAATAAACAATGTGAAATGAACAAGGGACACCAACACCAAACAATCTCCTTGAGATTAAATAATAAAAGATATCAATGGTGTTGGGGTAACTTGACACACAAAACACAGACAAAAATATTCTGGAGTAAAAATAAAAATAACATTGAACAAAGATCAGCCTTTAAAAAAATCCAAACATTAAAGAAAAAAAAAGGCTTAAAATCCAAAAAAAAAATAAAAATTTAAAACTGTCAGATGTGACAACTAATAACAATATATTCAGGGAATCCCAATAAAAAAACACAAATAAAACTTTGTGAGAAGTGTGTGTGAATATGAGCAGCAAAACTACTTAATTCTTGGCACATTATAAAGAAGAAGAGAGTGCGCTGTATTAAACCATTTTTAACATTGCAGCGTGACGAAAGTACTATATCCATTGCGAACGCTAAGTTTACCAGAATGAGCTGTCCCGTCTCGGAATTTCTTCTGAGCATGCGTGGCACTTTGTGCGTCGCAACAGGCCACACACGATCGGAATTGACGCGATCGGATTTTGTTGTCGGAAAATTTAATCTCCTGCTGTCCAACTTTGTATGTCGGAAAATCTGATGGAAAATGTCCGATGGAGCCCACACACGGTCGGAATTTCCGACAACACGCTCCGATCAGACATTTTCCATCGGAAAATCCGACCGTGTGTACGGGGCATTACTGTTATACTGCAATGTTACTTTGTTTATTGTTATCCATCATTTGCTTAGCAGGTACGCCATTCAGCTGCAGCACTGATTTATTTATCTTGACAGCAACAGTGTTTGCTTCCACAATACGTAAATCAGCGACTCCAGCACTGTAGAAGGTGATTTCACCACCACAGTTAAAAAAAATGGATGCCCATCATTAGAAGTGGGTGGATGAAGGGTGGTATTCTAATGGTGGGCATACCCACCATTCAATCTCTGTTTTCATTCAGCCCACAGGCTGCATGAAAAAAAGAACATTACAATGTATGCCCAACAAGGACCAGCAACGTACTGGTATGTTGCTGGACTTTGAGTGGTTATACCAGAATGATGCTTACAGTTTTAGGTATCATCTTGGTATAATTATTTTCAGCCAGCAGTCGGCTTTCATGTAAAAGCAATCCTAGCAGCTAATTAGCCTCTAGACTGCTTTTACAAGCAGTGGGAGGGAACATCCCCCCAGCATCTTTCATGGTTTTCTCTGGCTCTCCTGTCCCAACAGGGAACCCGAGAATGCAGCCGGTGGTTGTGCCAGCTGACCATAGAGCTGATCAGAGACCAGAATGGCTCCAATCATCTCTATGGCCTAAGAAACCGGAAGCTATGAGCATTTCATGACTTAGGTTTTGCCGAATATAAACAGCTCCATTGGGAAATTGGCAAAGCATTTTATCACACCGATCTTGGTGTGGTCAGATGGTTTGAGGGCAGAGGAGAGATCTAGGGTCAAATAGACCCCACTTTTTTCAAAAAAGAGTACCTGCCACTACTTATTGTTATCATAGGGGATATTTACATTCCCTGAGATAACAATAAAAATGATTAAAAAAAAAAGAAAGGAATGGTTTAAAAATATAATAAAAAAAGCAAAATAAATAATTAAAAAAAAAAGCACCCCTGTCCCCGGCACAAAGGCTCACGCAAGTGTCGGTTGGCGTCATGTGTAAACAGCAATTCCACCATGCATGTGAGGTATCAGGGCAAAGGTCAGATCAAGGGCAGTAATTTTAGCTGTAGACCTCCTCTGTAAATCTAAAATGGTAACCTGTAAAGGCTTTTAAAAGCTTTTAAAAATGTTTGAAGTTTGTCGCCACTGCACGTTTGTGCGCAATTTTAAAGCATTACGTGTTTGGTATTCATTTACTCGGCATAAGACCATCTTTTTTATTTCATCAACATTTGGGCAATATAGTGTGTTTTAGTGCGTTAAAATTAAAAAAGTGTGTTTTTTCCAAAAAAAAAAATTCGCTGTGCAAATACTGTGAAAAAAAAATTGCAACACCCTCCATTTTAATCTGTAGGACCTTTGCTTTAAAAAAATATATAATGTTTGGGGGTCCAAAGTAATTTTCTTGCAAAAATATAATATTTTCATGTAAACAAAAAGTGTCAGAAAGGGCTTTGTCTTCAAGTGGTTAAAAGAGAGGGTAATATGTGACATAAGCTTTTAAATGTTGTGCATAAAATGCCAGGACAGTTCAAACCCCCCCAAATGACCCATTTTTGGAAAGTAGATACCCCAAGCTATTTGCTGATAGGCATGTTGAGTCCATGGAATATTTTATATTTTGCCACAAGTTTCAGGAAAATTACACTTTTTTTGTTGCACAAAGTTGTCACTAAATGATATATTGTTCAAACATGGCATGGTTATATATGGAATTACACCCCAAAATACATTCTGCTGCTTCTCCTGAGTATGGGGATACCTCATGTGTGAGACGTTTTTGGGAGCCTAGCCGCGTACAGGACCCCGGAAACAAAGCACCGCCTTCAGGATTTTTAAGGGTGTAAATTTTTGATTTCACTCTTCACTACTTATCAAAGTTTTGAAGGCCATAAAATGCCAAGATAGCACAAGCCCCCCCCCCCCAAATGACCCCATTTTGGAAATTAGATACCCCAAGCTATTTGATGAGAGGCATGATGAGTCCATGGAATATTTTATATTTTGCCACAAGTTGCGGGAAAATAACATTTTTTTTTTTTTACACAAAGTTGTCACTAAATGATCTATTGCTCAAAAATGCCATGAGTATATGTGAAATTACACCACAAAATACATTGTGCTGCTTCTCCTGAGTATGGGGATACCACATGTGTGAGACTTTTTGGGAGCCTAGCCGTGTACAGGACCCCTCGAAAACCAATCACCGCCTTCAGGCTTTCTAAGGGCATACAATGGTGATTTCACTTCCTCACTACCTATCACAGTTTCGGATGCCCTTAAATGTCAAGATAGCACAAAACCCCCACCAATTAACCCATTTTGGAAAGCAGACACTTTAAGCTTTTTGCTGAGAGGCATGTTGTGTCACTGGAATATTTGATATTTTGCCACAAGTTTCGGGAAAATTACAATTTTTAAAAACATTTTTTTACACAAAGTTGTCACTAAATGATATATTGTTCAAACATGGTGTGGTTATATGTAGAATTACATCCCAAAATACATTCTGCTGCTTCTCCTGTGTACGGGGATACCACATGAGTGAGACTTTTTGAGAGCCTAGCCGCGTACAGGACCCCAAAAACCAAGCACCGTCTTCAGGCTTTCTAAGGCGTAAAATTGTGATCTTACTCCTTACTACCACCACTGTCACAATTACGGAGGCCCTGAAATGTCCAAATAGCACAACCCCCCCCCAAATGACCACATTTTGGAAAGTATACACCCCAAGGTATTTGCTAAAAGGCATGGTGAGTATTTTGCAGATCTCATTTATTTTTGAAAATGAAGAAAGAAAAGACAATTTTTATTTTTGTTATTTTTTCAATTATCAAAACTTTGTGACAAAAAGCAAGATCTATAAAATACTCAACATGCCTCTCAGCAAATTGCTTGGGGTATCTACTTTCCAAAATGGGGTCATTTGGGGGGTTTTGTACTATCTGGGCATTTCAAGGCCTTCGAAACTGTGATAGGCAGTGAGGAGTGAAATCAAAAATGTACGTCCTTAGAAAGCCTGAAGGCGGTGCTTGGTTTCTGTACACGGCTGGGCTCCCAAAAAGTCTCACACATGTGGTATCTCCATACTCAGGAGAAGCAGCAGAATGTATTTTGGGGTGTAATTCCACATATAACCAAGCCATGTGTGAGCAATATATCATTTAGTGACTACTTTTTGTAATTTTTTTTTTGTCATTTTTAAATCACTTGTGACAAAGAAAAATATTCAATGGGCTCAACATGCCTCTCAGCAATTTCCTTGGGTGTCTACTTTCCAAAATGGGGTCATTTGGGAGGGGTTTACACCACCCTTCCATTTTAGCACCTCAAGAAATGAGATAGGTAGTCATATTAAAAGAAGGGTTGGGGACTTTGAATGAAACCATGACTGAATGAGGTCATGTGTTTCCATCCCTATACTAATCTAAAAGAAAGGAGCAACAAGAGTGGGACTTTAAAAAATATAACATGCATAAAATAATAATATCAATCACAAATAGAAATATTGGCAATAATAGCAGCAATTATACATGATAATATGAATACAACAATTTTCCATAGTACACCAATAGATGTTGATATATAGCCATATAATGTGGAGTATTGCCTACAAAACAAGCCTCCAAAACCGCAAAAAACATTGATTTGCATGACACTGATGAAAGACTCGACATTGGTAGCTTTACGCATTTTATGGCTGAAATGCCACTCGCCAGGAGCAAGCGCGTATCTTATCTAGGATAAAAGATAAAAAATGGTCTAGTAAATGTAGACATGAAACAGAGGTGGGGTAATGGGAAGAGCCCCACACAAAGTGCATGCTTACGCACTATGGTTCGTGTGGTGGTGGCTGAAGGCCGTGCACCGATGGCCACTCGGAGGCGCCACCCCCCGGGAGCTGAGGTGGATGGATCAGCGGGGGCAACCAACAAGGCGTCATCCAGGGCTGGCATGAACCCACGAGGCCTGGGATGGGGAGTGAAAATAGAAAAAATCAAAGTGTGAGAATGCCAGAGGAGTGGACAAATAATGAGTGAACAAGGTGAGAGTGAGGGTGACAGAGAAGAAGGAAAAAATTGAGCCAAGCTGAAAATAAAAATGAATTAGAACTGGAGTACCTGAAAGAAAGTGCTAGGGAGAGAAGCAAGTGCCATAGTGAAAGTGGAATAAAAAAATGGCTTTTTTAATAAAAAAAACATCTAAGTACCTTTTTCCTAATCAATATACAGCTGTCAAATGGCCCAGCTCTTTCCCAGTCTGTCTGCAGGGAAAGAGCTGGGCAATGTGACAGCTGTATATCGATTGGGAAAAAGTCACTTGAATTTTTTTTTAAGTAAAATAATTAAAGTGCCATCATCCATATAAAGAAAGAGAAGGGATAATATAAATAAAACAGTCTGAGTTTAGTATCACATTAAGTGTGATTAACTGAAAAGGAAAACCCCAACCCCATTGATATGAAACACAGAGTTGGAGGTGAGAGGTAATGGGCCTAAGTTGTGTCATGTGGTCAGCATGATAAGGGATATATCACTAAAAATTTGGATTTTTTTCGCCTTTGTAATGAAACACTGATTTAATGCATGTGCAGAACAGCAGAGACTCATAGTCTGTCATAGAAGTTGAAGCAGGCAATGATGTCCTTAGGCTGGGCGCCTGCTTGTGGTTTAGGGCCCAAGGATCTATGTGCTGGATCCAGATACCAGTCTATGTCAGGGATATTTTGGGCCAGAGTGGTAAATAAGCCCAACAGATATGCCTTGAGGTGTGCATCGCCAACAGTTTCTGGGATGCCTTGTATGTATAGATTTTGGGGGCATTCTATACTTTCTAAGTCCTCCTGCTGAAGCTGGAGTCTGAAGACTGTATGTTTAAGTGATATACTAAGTCCTCCTGCTGAAGCTGGAGTCTGAAGACTGTATGTTTAAGTGATATACGTATTATCCTCAAGAACATTCACATATTGGACTAAATCATCATATTTGAATTCAGTTTCAATAGTTTTTTTTTAAAATATATATTTTATTTTTTTCAAAGGATTAGGGCAAAGCCTGGAAAATACAAAACAGTAGGGGGGGGGGGTTGCCGCCTCCCGATATTGCATCATAATAATACATAATACATCTTGAAGGCTTGACATATAAATGCTGTTCTAGGGTATTATTATTGACTTATACATAGTTTTCATATTATTACATCCCAGAATTTTAATTGCTGTGAATATATAAAGCAATCCGCAGTCACGAATTCCCATTGCATGTCAATACTTTAGTAGACAAACTTAAACATTTTAATCAGGAAACAGCAACCTGAGTGCAACACAGAAAAATAGAAAAGTAAGTAGAAGAAAAAAAAAAAGAGAGATGGGGAGAGGAAAGTTCAATGGTTTTTTTAATTGTTTTAGTAAAACAAAGAAAGATCATTTGGTAGCGCAGCGAACAATCCTCACTTGCTCCAAGTGTGCAACATAGAAGACATACAAATGTGGAGCTTAATAAAAATTAATGAAGACCCAACATGCAGGTTAGGTCTGCTATGAAGCCCCCAACACATTTTAACTAGAATATAATGCAGGACGTTAATTAGTTCTGAAATACTGATAAACGTGATGACAGATACACAACTTTGCTAAGGTAAAACCACGGTAAGTTGGTCCAGGTGGCATATTGTGTAATAAATAAGGCTCTTTCAGGAATCATTTATTACAACTGTGCCCTATAGAGGACCCTATTCCCAACAATATACCTAGGAGTGTCTGGGTTAACAGGGGAGAGGAGAAGTGAATAAAACATAGAAACACACAATACCATAGGTATGCATGAAATAAAGAGGTGAAAGAAAAGAAAGAGAGAAGAGAAAAGGGTGAATCCATCCAGTAATCCACAATCGGTCATCCAAGTGAACAACTCTACGTATCAGGGACCTGTAGGTATGCAAGTCAGGGAGACCATATTTTCTTGAAAAGGGTTTGTTTGTCACGCAGAACGCTCACTGTTTTTTCATTCACCATGATCCACATGAGTTTACGTTTCATAAATGCTATATCTATAACAAGGCTTTACCAAGCTGACACAATGGCAATTTTGGCCACCAGGAATATAAAGTATATTAACGCTTGAGTATGTCTAGGGACATTTTCCACTGGTTTATTCAGTAGGGCAACACTAGCGTCTTTAACAATATTGACCATTGTTATTGAGAATATCAATGAGTGAACCTTCATCCAGAAGCAACGAACCTTAGGGAATGTCCACCAAACATATAGTTACTTAGTTAGTCAGGTTGAAAAAACACACAAGTCCAACTAGTTCAACCAAGAATAAAATAAAAAATAAAATCCCATATACACAATCCTTCACCCACAGTTGATCCAGATGGAGGAGAAAAACCCCAGCAAAGCATGCTCCAATTTGCTACAGCAGGGGAAAAAATTCCTTCCTGATCCCTCGAGAGGCAATCAGATTTTACTTTACATAAAAATGTTAGTACTCATTTATATTATGTACATTTCAAAAAGAATTCAGCCCTTTTTTAAAAGCAATCTACTGAGTTTGCCAGAACCACCTCTGGAGGGAGTCTATTCCACATTTTCACAGCTCTTACTGTGAAGAAACCTTTCCGTATTTGGAGATGAAAACTTTTTTCCTCTGGACATAAAGAGTGTCCCCCTGTACTCTGTGATGACCTTAAAGTAAATAACTCAACACCAAGTTCACTATATGGACCTCTTATGTATTTGTACATGTTGATCATATCCCCCCTTAATCTCCTCTTCTCAAGAGGGAATAGATTCAGTTCCTCTAATCTTTCCTCATAGCTGAGCTCCTCCATGCCTCTTATTAGTTTGGTTGCCCTTCTCTGCACTTTCTCCAGTTTCCCGATATCCTTTTTGAGAACTGGTGCCCAAAACTGAACTGCATATTCCAGATAAGGTCTTACTAATGATTTGTACAGGGGCAAAATTATATCAGTCTCTCTGGAGTCCATGCCTCTCTTAATACAAGAAAGGACTTTGCTCACTTTGGAAACTGCAGATGGGCATTGCATGCTATTATTGAGCTTATGATCTACCAAAACCCCCATATCCTTCTCCACCATTGATTCCCCCAGTTGTACTCCCCCTAGTATGTATGATGCATGCATATTCTTAGCCCCCAAGTGCATAACTTTACATTTATCAACATTAAACCTCATTTGCCACTTAGTTGCCCAATTAGAGTGTATTGAGGTCGGCTTGTAAATTGGAGACATCCTGTAAGGACGTTACTCAACTGCATATCTTAGTGTCATCTGCAAAGACAGAAATGTTATTTTTAATCCCAGACCCTATATCATTTATAAAGATATTAAAAAGTAAGGGTCCCAGTACTGAACCTTGGGTACACCATTGATAACCTTAGACTATTCAGAGTAAGAGTCATTAACCACTAATATCTGAATTCTGTCTTTTAGCCAGTTTTTGGTCCATTTACAAATTGATCCTTCCAAGCCTGTAGACTTTACCTTACACATGCACCGTGCGTGGGGAACTGTGTCAAATGCTTTATACCACATCCACAGCCACCCCTCTATCCAAGGTTTTAATTACCTCTTCATAAAAAGAAATCAGGTTTGTTTGACAAATTCTGTCTTTGGTGAATCCATGATGTCTGTTGTTTAAAATATTTTTTTCGAACAAGAACTAGTCTATGTGTTCTGTTGCCAAACTCTCCAGTATCTTCCCGACTATAGAAGTTAAAATAACAGATCTTTTATTATTGGTAAAGACTAGGGATGAGCCCGATGTACGAAACGAACATCAGGTGTTTGCCGAACAGCGAACATTATGCAGTGTTCGTGGCAATTTGAAAGCAGCGGAACACCTTTAAAGGTTATAGGACACTAACATGAAAAACCAAAAGTGCTCATTTTAAAGGCTTATATGCAAGTTATTGCAATAAAAAGTGTGTGGGGACCTGGGTCCTGCCCCAGGGAGCAATGCAAAAATAGTTTTTAAAGGGCCGTTTTTTCAGGAGCAGTGATTTTAATAATGCTTAAAGTGAAACAATAAATATCATGCCTGGGGGGTGTCCTTAGTATGCCTGTAAAGTAGCGCATCTTTCCAGTGTTTAGAACAATGCCACAGCAAAATGACATTTCTAAATTAAAAAATCTCATTTAAAAAAGGTTTAATTTTTTTTTTAATAAAGGACAAATTGTCTACTGTTTAGACACTTTTTTGGTGAATGTATAGGGGTACAATGTACCCAATACCCATTCACATGGGGGGGCAGGATCTGGGGGTCCCCTTGTTAAAGGAGGCTTCCAGATTCTGAAAATCTCCCTGACCGCAGACCACCACAACCACCAGGCAAGGTTTGTGGGGATGAGGCCCTTGTCTCCATCAACATGGGGACAAGGCGCTTTGGGAGGGACCCCAAAGCCTCCCCAGGGCAGGTGGCCTGGTACGGTTCAAGAGGTGGGGTGCTCTCTTGTCCCCCCCCTTTTCCTGCGGCCTGCTAGGTTGCGTGCTCTGATAAGGGTCTGGTATGGTTTTTGGGGGATTCCTACGCCTTTTAAAAAAAAAAATTTAATTTGGCACACGGATCCCTTTAATATCCATACCAGACCTGAAGGGCCTAGTAATGGACTGGGGGGAACCCATGCCGTTTTTCAATGATTTTTATCTATATTGCCGGGATCCAACAATTCATTACAGCCGCGAGCAGTTTTAAATGACTTTTTTCCTTTAGAAATGTCATTTTGCTGTGGCATTGCTCTAAACACAGGAAAAATGCGCTACTTTACAAGCATACTAAGGACACCCCCAGGCACAATATTTAAATAAATATTTAATTTTTATTTTTTCACTTTAAGCATTATTAAAATCACTTCTCCTGAAAAAACTGCCATTTTTGAAACTTTTTTTTGCATTGATACATATCCCCTGGAGCAGGGTCCAGGTTCCCATGCCATTTTTTTCAATGATTTTTATCTATATTGCCGGGATCCGACAATTCAATACAGCTGTGAGCAGTTTTGAATGAGATTTTTTCCTTTAGAAATGTAATTTTGCTGTGGTATTGTTCTAAACATGGGAAAGATGCACTACTTTACAGGCATACTAAGGACACCCCAGGCACGATATTTAAAGGAATATTTCATTTTTATTGTTTCACTTTAAGCATTATTAAAATCACTGCTCCTGAAAAAAAGTCAGTGTTTAAAACTTTTTTTTTTCATTGATACATGTCCCCTGGGGCGGGACCCAGGTCCCCATACACTTTTATGGCAATAACTTGCATATAAGGCTTTAAAATTAGCACTTTTTATTTTTCATGTTCGAGTCCCATAGACTTTAACGGTGTTCGCTTGTTCGTACAAATATTTTGCCTGTTCGCATGTTCTGGTGCGAACTGAATCGGGGGGTGTTCGGCTCATCCCTAGTAAAGACTTTGATCCCTTTTAAAATACTGTATGGGCACCACATTGGCACTGCATCAATCCAGTGGTACCATTCCAGTCATTAACAAATCCCTAAATATTAGAAACAATGGCCTTGAATTGACATAGCTCAATTCTTTTAGGATCCATGGGTGGATGCCATCTAGTCCAGGTGCTTTAGCTACCTTTATTCTGTCTAAATATATCTGGGCCATATCACTTTTGAGCCATTGTGCATCATTTGGGGCTGTGTCACTACCACCCACATTATGGACATGATCTCCCCCATGCTCCCTTGTATACACAAAGCTGAAGAAAGTATTTAATAAATTCGCCTTCCCTTTGTCCCCAGTCACCCACTCTAGATTATTTTGTAAAGGGCCTACATGTTCAGACCTGACCATTTTACTATTAATATATTTGAAGAATTTTTGGGGGTTTGTCCTACTATATTTTGCAATCTGTTGTTCGCTTTGAATTTTTGCGTCCTTGATTTCTTTTTTACATATTCTTTGTAACATTTAACCACTTCAGCCCCAGAAGGATTTACCCCCTTAATGACAAGGCTATTTTTTGCAATACAGCAATGCGTCACTTTAACTGACAATTGTGCGGCCGTGCAACTCTGTACCCAAATAAAATGAATGTCCTTCTTTCCCACAAATAGAGCTTTCTTTTGGTGGTATTTGATCACCCCTGCGGTTTTTAGTTTTTGCGTTATAAACAAAAAAAGACCGACAGTTTTGAAAAAAAAACTATATTTTTTACTTTTTGCTATAATAAATATCCCAAAAAATTCAGTTTAGGCCAATATGTACTCTACTACATATTTTTGTTCGCAATCGCAACAAGCGTATATTGATATATTGATTGGATTGTTATAGCGTCTACAAAATAGGGTATATATTCATGGCATTTTTATTATTCTTTTTTTTTTACTAGTAATGACAGTGATTAGTGATTTTCAGCGGGACTGCAACATTGCGGCGGACAGATCTGACACTTTTGACACTTTTTTAGGGCAGTGACATTATTACAGTGATCAGAGCTAAAAATAGCCCCTGTTTACTGTATGAATGACATTGGCAAGGAAGGGGTTAAAACTAGGGGGCAATCAAGGGGTTAAGTGTTCCCTAGGGAGGAGGTGTTTCTAACAGTGGGGGGAGTGGACTGACTGGGAGTAGAGAGAGATCGCTGTTCCTGATCACTAGGAACAGACATTCTCTCTCTACTCCCCTGTCAGAACAGGGATCTCTTTGTTTACATTGACAGATCCCCATTCTGGCTCTCTGTGGAGCGATCGTGGTTGGCCGGGGACATTGCAGCCGCCAGTCACAAGCATCAGCTCTGGAGATGCACCGCGGGCACGCACGCGTGCCTGCTATAACCATTAAAGGGACTGACTGGTGATTTATGCAGCTGAGGCAACCTGCCGAAGTATAACTGTGGTGGATGATCGGCAAGAGGTTAAACGATGATAGCGTTCCTTCATTTTTATATTTTTTAAAAGCTCTTTTTTTATTATTTATAGCCATTTTAACTTTGGTCGTGAGCCACATAGCTTTTATTTTTTTTTTTTTTAGCCTTTTAAACTTATTGCCCATGGGAATATACTTTGCACAGAGTTTACATACAGTCACTTTGAAGAATTACCATTTCTGTTCTGTGTCCATTGATGCCAATATTCCCTCCCAGTCTAAGTCCTGGGGAGCAGCCCTCATCCTTGAAAAATTTGATCTCTTAAAGTTAAGTGTTTTTATCTTACCCGTATGTGCTTGTTGCTTACAGCTAACATTAACCAGTTAAGCCCCAGACCATTTGGCTGGCCAAAGACCAGAGCACTTTTTGCGATTTGGCACTGCTTCGCTTTAACTGACAATTGCGCGGTCGTGCAGCGTGGCTCCCAAACAAAATTGACGTCCTTTTTTCCCACAAATAGAGCTTTCTTTTGGTGGTATTTGATCACCTCTGCAGTTTTTATTTTTTGCACTATAAACAAAAAAATAGAGACATTATACTGTGGCAGGTTGGCTCCCCTGGGCGAGCTGTCGTAGCTGTACATCGGCCGCTTTAAGACCACTAGGGGGCACGCGCGTGTGCCCGCGGCAATGAAACAGAGCCGATGCGTGTGCCCAGCGGTCGCGATTACCACCAGGCACCCGCAATCGCTCAACACATAGACAGAACGGAGGTCTGTAAATGTAAACAGACAGATCTCTGTTCTGTCAGGGGAGAGGAGCCATTTCTGTTCATACTAAGTCTCCTCCCCAGACAGTCCCATCCCCCACAGTTAGAAACACTCGCTAGGACACACATTTAACCCCTTGATCGCCCCCTAGTGTTAACCCCTTCCCTGACAATGACATTTATACAGTAATCAGTGGCTATTTTTAGCTCTGATCACTGTATAAATGTCAATGGTCCCAAAAAAGTGTCAGAACTGTCCGATCTGTCCGATGCAATTTTGCAGTCCCGATAAAAAAGATCACCACCTTTACTAGTAAAAAAAAAATAATAATAAATGTAGCGCCCCCTACAAAAGTTATCTACAAAAATCTACAAAATAGGGAAAAGTTTTATGGCATTTTTATTGATTTTTTTTTTTTTACTAGTGATGGCGGTGATCAGCGATTTTTATCGTGACTGCGACATTATAACACGTCAGACAATTTTGACGCGATTTTGGAACCATTCACATTTATACAGCGATCAGTGTGATTAAAAATGCATTGATTACTGTGTAAATATGACTGGTAGTGAAGGGGTTAACCACTAGGTGGCGCTGTAGGGATTAAGTGTGTCCTAGGGAGTGATTCTAACTGTGGGGGGAAGGGGCTGTGTGTGACACTACACTGATCACCGCTCCCGATTACAGGGAGCTGTGATCAGTGGGAGTGTCATTAGGCAGAATGGGGAGATGCTTGTTTACATTAGCATCTCCCTGTCCTTCCTCACCGTGAGACGATCGCGGGTATCCCAGCGGACATCGGGTTTGCGGGACCCATGAACACGGTCACGGAGCTCCCGGCGGGCGCCGCAAGCCACCTCTTAAAAGGGCAACGTACAGGTACGTTAATCTGCCTGTAGTGCCCTTCTGCCGCAGTATATCTGCGTGAGGCAGTCGGGAAGCAGTTAAATGAAATCATGTTATGGTCACTGCTACCCAGATGTTCTTTTATATGAATATTGGTAATAGGCTCTGCATGGTTTAAGACTACCAGGTCCAGCAGAGCGTCATTCCTATTTGGGGCCTCAATAAACTGGACCAGAAAATTGTCTTGTAATAGGTTTATAGATTTTTGCCTTTTAACTGTCTCAGCAGTGCCATTACTCCAGTCAGTTTCCCAGTAGTAGGGATGAGCTTCGAGTTCGAGTCGAACTCATGTTCTACTCGAACATTGGCTGTTCGCAAGTTCGCCGAACAGCGAACAATTTGGGGTGTTCGCGGCAAATTCGAATGCCGCTGAACACCCTTTAAAAGTCTATGGGAGAAATCAAAAGTGCTAATTTTAAAGGCTTATATGCAAGTTATTGTCATAAAAAGTGTTTGGGGACCCGGGTCCTGCCCCAGGGGACATGGATCAATGCAAAAAAAAGTTTTAAAAACGGACGTTTTTTCAGGAGCAGTGATTTTATTAATGCTTAAAGTCAAACAATAAAAGTGTAATATCCCTTTAAATTTCGTACCTGGGGGGTGTCTATAGTATGCCTGTAAAGGGGCGCATGTTTCCCGTGTTTAGAACAGTCTGACAGCAAAATGACATTTGGAAGGAAAAAACTCATTTAAAACTACCCGCGGCTATTGCATTGCCGACAATACACATAGAAGTTCATTGATAAAAACGGCATGGGAATTCCCCACAGGGGAACCCCGAACCAAAATAAAAAAAAAAAAATGATGTGGGGGTCCCCCTAAATTCCATACAAGGCCCTTCAGGTCTGGTATGGATATTAAGGGGAACCCCAGCCAAAATTTAAAAAAAAAATTGACGTGGGGTTCCCCCTAAATTCCATACCAGACCCTTCAGGTCTGGTATGGATTTTAAGGGGAACCCCGCGCCAAAAAAAAAAAAAAAACGGCGTGGGGTCCCCCTAAAAATCCATACCAGACCCTTATCCGAGCATGCAACCTGGCAGGCCGCAGGAAAAGAGGGGGGGACGAGAGTGCGGCCCCCCCCCCTCCTGAACCGTACCAGGCCACATGCCCTCAACATTGGGAGGGTGCTTTGGGGTAGCCCCCCAAAACACCTTGTCCCCATGTTGATGAGGACAAGGGCCTCATCCTCACAACCGTGGCCGGTGGTTGTGGGGGTCTGCGGGCGGGGGGCTTATCGGAATCTGGAAGCCCCCTTTAACAAGGGGACCCCCAGATCCCGGCCCCCCCCCTGTGTGAAATGGTAAGGGGGTACTTACCCCTACCATTTCACTAAAAAACTGTCAAAAATGTTAAAAATGACAAGAGACAGTTTTTGACAATTCCTTTATTTAAATGCTTCTTCTTTCTTCCTTCATCTTCTTCTGGTTCTTCTGGCTCTTCTGGTTCTTCCTCCGGCGTTCTCGTCCAGCATCTTCTCCGCGGCGTCTTCTATCTTCTTCTCCTCGGGCCGCTCCGCACCCATGGCATGAGGGGGGAGGCTCCCGCTCTTCTCTTCATCTTCTTCTCTTCTTCATCTTCTTCTTCATCTTCTTCTTCTTCTTCTTCTTCTTCTTCTTCTTCTTCTTCTTCCTTCTTCTCTTCTTCCTGTCTTCTCCGGGCCGCTCCGCAGCCATGCTGCGGCATGGAGGGAGGCTCCCGCTGTGTGACGGCGTCTCTTCGTCTGACGGTTCTTAAATAACGGGGGGCGGGGCCATCCGGTGACCCCGCCCCCCTCTGACGCACGGTGACTTGAGGGACTTCCCTGTGACGTCACGGGGAATGCCACAGGGAAGTCCCGTCATGTCACCGTGCGTCAGAGGGGGGCGGGGTCACCGGGTGGCCCCGCCCCCCGTTATTTAAGAACCGTCAGACGAAGAGACGCCGTCACACAGTGGGAGCCTCCCTCCATGCCAGCATGGCTGCGGAGCGGCCCGGAGAAGAATTGAAATAGAGAAGAAGAGAAGAAGGAAGAAGAAGAAGAAGAAGAAGAAGAAGAAGAAGAAGAAGAAGATGAAGAAGAAGATGAAGAAGAGAAGAAGATGAAGAGAAGAGCGGGAGCCTCCCCCCTCATGCCATGGGTGCGGAGCGGCCCGAGGAGAAGAAGATAGAAGACGCCGCGGAGAAGATGCTGGACGAGAACGCCGGAGGAAGAACCAGAAGAGCCAGAAGAACCAGAAGAAGAAGAAGATGAAGGAAGAAAGAAGAAAGAAGAAGCATTTAAATAAAGGAATTGTCAAAAACTGTCTCTTGTCATTTTTAACATTTTTGACAGTTTTTTAGTGAAATGGTAGGGGTAAGTACCCCCTTACCATTTCACACAGGGGGGGGGCCGGGATCTGGGGGTCCCCTTGTTAAAGGGGGCTTCCAGATTCCGATAAGCCCCCCGCCCGCAGACCCCCACAACCACCGGCCAGGGTTGTGGGGATGAGGCCCTTGTCTTCATCAACATGGGGACAAGGTGTTTTGGGGGGCTACCCCAAAGCACCCTCCCAATGTTGAGGGCATGTGGCCTGGTACGGTTCAGGAGGGGGGGGCTGCACTCTCGTCCCCCCCTCTTTTCCTGCGGCCTGCCAGGTTGCGTGCTCGGATAAGGGTCTGGTATGGATTTTTAGGGGGACCCCACGCCGTTTTTTTTTTTTTTTTTGGCGCGGGGTTCCCCTTAAAATCCATACCAGACCTGAAGGGCCTTGTATGGAATTTAGGGGGACTCCCACATCATTTTTTTTTTTAATTTTGGTTCGGGGTTGCCCTGTGGGGAATTCCCATGCCGTTTTTATCAATGAACTTCTATGTGTATTGTCGACAATGCAATAGCCGCGGTAGTTTTAAATGTGTTTTTTCCTTCAAAATGTCACTTTGCTGTCAGACTGTTCTAAACACGGGAAACATGCGCCCCTTTACAGGCATACTATAGACACCCCCCAGGTATGAAATTTAAAGGGATATTACACTTTTATTGTTTGACTTTAAGCATTATTAAAATCACTGCTCCTGAAAAAACGTCCGTTTTTAAAACTTTTTTTTGCATTGATTCATGTCCCCTGGGGGAGGACCCGGGTCCCCAAACACTTTTTATGACAATAACTTGCATATTAGCCTTTAAAATTAGCACTTTTGATTATTCATGTTCGTGTCCCATAGACTTTAACGGCGTTCGCGTGTTCGAACGAATTTTTTTCCTGTTTGCATGTTCTGGTGCGAACCGAACAGGGGGGTGTTCGGCTCATCCCTACCCAGTAGTTAAAATCCCCCATTATTATCACTGTCCCAGCCCTTGCAGCCCTTTCCATCTGTGCAAGGAGCTGAGTCTCCACCTCCTCACTAACACTGGGAGGTCTATAACAAACTCCAATGACAACCTTTGTAGTACGCACATCCATGTACAGTTCTACCCATAGTGATTCAGACTGATCACACTGTCTATTAACTAGGTCCTCTTTCACACTCACTTTGAGATCACTTCTCACAGAGACAGACACTGCCACCCCTCCGTTTTACCCTGTCTTTCTGAAAGCCAGTAAAATATTATTAGCCCAGTCATGAGAAGAATGAAGCCAAGATTCAGCAATACCAATTCGAACATGGTTCTCCTCATTCACCAGAGCTTCCAACTCACCTATTTTGCTTGGCAGACTTCTGACATTGGTGAACAAACACTTTAATTGATTGTCACATTTTGCAAATATATGTTGCATATTTTTTATTTTAGTACAAATAGTACCATTTCCAATCATTGTTTGTAACATAGGAACCTTCATATCATCTGCCATAGCCCTCCCCCCAGCTTTCCCCATTCCACCCACCAATAGGGGATGACCCCTGTCTGACCTGTCTGCCCAATTGGAATCTAATTCACCCTCCTCCCCACAATCCTAGTTTAAATACTCCTCCAACCTTCCCATAAACCTCTCCCCAGCACAGTAGACCCCCTCCATTTAGGTGCAAACCATCTTTAACATATAGCTTGCACCCCAATGAAAAGTCAGCCCAGTGTTCTAAAAACCCAAATCAGTCCTCCTTACACCAGGTCTTTAGCCATGCATTCAGCTCTCTAATCACCCCCTGCCTTTCCTGTATGGCACATGGCACAGGCAATATTTCAGATATCATCTTGGAGGTCCTTCCCTTCAACTTGGAGCGTAGTTCTTTACATTGGTTCTTAAGAAGCCTCCACCTTTCATATATTCTGTCATTGGTTCCAAAGTGGACTAAGACAGCTGAGTCATGCCCAGCCCCTCCCAGTAATCTATCAACCTGGTCCAGCACATACCGAACTTCAGGGAGACAGCAAACCATTCGGTTGAGGCGATCCTGGCGACAAATTATTCTATTAGTCCTTCTGATTATAGAATCCCCTATTACCACCAATTTTCTAGGCCAACCTGCACTCCCCTCACCATCCCTACTAGATGGGCTGCTCTCCCAACTGTTAGAGGGAGCAGTGATATCTAGGGCTGCCACCTCTGAGCTTCAAACCTTCACCCAACTTGGCAAATCTGTTAGGGTTCTCAAACCCAGGGCTGGCCTTCCTTTTCTGTGAGCCCTACCACTCCCTCTAACTGTATTAACCCATCTTCCTACCTGATAATCCTGACTTACCCTCCACCCTCCCTGTTAACCCCACTAGCCACCTGCTCAGTTCCCAGAGGACCCCTTTCAAGGTAACATGCAGTGGTGAGCCCACCTGACCGACTGAGGTTCCTGGATACATTTCGAAAAGGCACTCTGGTACCAAGTAGCATCTGGCATATACTTTGTACTTTGTACATATACTTTGTATCCCACCTCAATCAGGGCAACATTGAGGATACATTTGTGTATTCTTGTGCTCCATTTGAGCCAATCCTCTGTCTCAGGGCTAATATCTAGATCCCTCTCCCATGCCACCTGATATGATAATTTAGTAAGGGGGAAGATAAACTATTTACAGATCATGGAGATGCCCCCCCCCGGAGGGCAGCATCCTGCATGCACCTGTTTTCAAACACAGTGCATACAGCCAGGTCAGAATTGTCTTTTGTAATGATTGAAGAAAAGGGAAGTACAAGGGAGGATGTATTCCTCTGTGGTCTAGGTAGTCGCCTATACAGTATAATCCCTTGTTCACCCACAAACCAAATCTATTGGGTTGCACCACTGGGGGGATTGCTGAAAAGCGGGCCCACTGGGGTATGTGCAGACCGTAGGGTCCATCTCTTGCAACTTGTATCCCATATGTTTAATGAATGAGAAAGCTTTGGGCTCTAAATAGCTTTGCAGTGCTTTGGGTAAATCCAAAGGATAAGGTCTATTGCTAGTGGAGAGCATGACTGATCCTCCAGTGAGACCCACTCCAAATGATAATGACGGCTGTGGAGTTGGAGTAGCTGGGCCAACTGTGCAGCCATGTAATACTTCCAAAACTTGGGCACCCCCAAACCCCCCAGGTCTTTGGGAGCATACATCATAGCCTGAGATATTCTGGGACCTTTGGTACCCCAGATATAATGGAGGATTTTAGATTGGAAACGGTGCATGGCATCTATGGGAACTTGGATAGGCAGAGTTTGAAAATAATACGATAACCTCATATTTGAATTGTAAGTCTTTGTACATTCCCACGGCACATTTATCTCACTCCCGAGCTCTTGAGCCAATTTGTCCACTTCCAGGAACATATTATGAGCAATATTCTGTAAAAAGATCCTGTAATTTTATCCAGTATTACAACAATAAATTTGGAGCTGCTGAATGTGATTGAAGTACCTGTGTGGTGGGTCTGGTGGATCAGGCTGGCAGCCTTGTGTACTCAAGGCTGGGCATACAGGCCAATTAAAGAAGTGCTCCAGGGTGGGAGACCACTAACTATTAAAAAAAAAAAAAGTTTATTGATGATCATGACATATTACTTTGGCTTATTAAGTGTTTGCTCTTGTCGCCCCCCCCCCCCGAATCACACTTCACAAGGCTTTTGTAAATAATTTATTGACCACCCTGATAAACTTTGATATGATAATTCTTATTAACCGCTTGCCGCCCGCCGGCTGTCATATGTCATATTCTCGGAGGGCGTCATATGACGCCCTCGCCTTCTCTGCCCACCAGGGGGGCGGGCGGCAATCGTGCGTGCCCGCCGTGTCACTGGGCACCCGATGCACATGCCCAGTGGCCACATTGTCCGCCGAGCACCTGCGATTGCCCGGTAACACGGCAGGACCGTGAATCTGTGTGTGTAAACACACAGATCCACGTCCTGTCAGAGAGGAGAGAAGACCGATGTGTGTTCTCAGTATATAGCAACACTGATCGGTCTCCTCCCCTTGTGAGTCCCCTCCCCCTTCAGTTAGAAACACTCCCTAGCAACATAATTAACCCCTCGATCACCCCCTAGTGTTAACCCCTTCCCTGCCAGTCACATTTATACAGTAATCAGTGCATTTTTATAGCACAGATCGCTGTATAAATGTGAATGGTCCCAAAAATGTGTCAAAAGTGTCCAATATGTCCGCCACAATATCGCAGTCATGATAAAAATCACAGATCGCCGCCATTACTAGTAAAAAAATAAAAATAAAAATGCTAAAAATCTATCCCCTATTTTGTAGACGCTATAACGTTTGCGCAAACCAATCAATATACGCTTATTAAGATTTTTTTTTTAACAAAAATATGTAAAGGAATACATATCGGCCTAAACTGAGGGAAAAATGTGTTGTTTTTTTTAAAATTTGGATATTTATTATAGTAAAAAAATATTGTGTTTTTTTAAAAATTGTCGCTCTTCTTTTGTTTATAGCGCAAAAAATAAAACCCGCAGAGGTGATCAAATACCACTAAAAGAAAGCTCTATTTGTGGGGAAAAAGCAATAAAAATTTAATTTGGGTACAGTGTTGCATGACCGCCCAATTGTCATTCAAAGTGTGACAGCGCTGAAAGCTGAAAAATGGCCTGGGCAGGAAGGGGGTGAAAGTGCACTGTATTGAGATGGTTAAAAAACAAACAAATTGACAATACACACCTATAGTGCATGGCATGTACCATTGTTCAACTTGACCCATACTTGTTTATTCCTATTGCTGCCCAGGAAAGAATTACAGAATTAATTTTGTAGTCAAAATATTTGCAATACATAGCAAGTCATACATTGCAAGTCCTACATAACAATATATTGTAGTACATATGACACATAATACATATGACTGGGAAGGGCTATAACCTCTGATGGTGTTTTAATTGCTGGTCCCTGCCTGCTACATATTTTATAATGTAAAACAAATGAAAAGCCAGCAAAACAGACACACAGTGGCCATTTTTTGGCATATACTTTGCCCATTAGGCTATTTAAGGTATTTATCCAATGAAAATGATTGGTTATTATGTCATGCAGTGTTGTGCTGCCATTGTAGCCTGTTTTATTATGTTTACTTGCCTTCAGTCTAGTTTCAGTAGTGTTTTGAGGACTGTGACCCCAATTGAAAAATCCCTAACTTCATGTCAGGACAGGTAATGATGGCACATGAATATAAAAAAGAATCCCACTGAGAGCACAGACTGCAACATAATTTATGTTTTGTAAAATGGTCAGTTTATAGCAAAAAAATAGAAGGTGCATCTGAAAGTATTGCTAGGAATTAAAGCCAAACTAAATATCTGGAGAACAATTGCCTTGAGAAGTGGCTAAATTTAACAGTACTGTACAGGGCCGGTACAAGGGGTGGGCGAGAGGTGCGGGTGCCCTGGGCGGAGTGTGAGAGGGGGCGGATTTATCCCCCTCCCTCTGCTTGTTGACTCTGAGCATGATATGAGAGCCGCTCCAACCGATCTGCTCCCTCCCCCTCATTGGCAGGGAGGAGAGCGACTTCAGGAGGGATTGAATCAGCAGGGGGAGGGGCAGACAAGCCTCCCATTATCTTGGTAACTGTGAAGAAACAGACTGATTTCTCACATCCGTAGGATAGGAGAATCAGTCTGTAACTTGTGAGACTGGTGGCTGCAGCTGTGTAATGCCCCGTACACACGGTCGGATTTTCCGATGGAAAATGTCCGATCGGAGCGTGTTGTCGGAAATTCCGACCGTGTGTGGGCTCCATCGGACATTTTCCATCGGATTTTCCAACACACAAAGTTGGAGAGCAGGAGATAAAATTTTCCGACAACAAAATCCGTTGTCGGAAATTCCGATCGTGTGTACACAAATCCGATGGACAAAGTGCCACGCATGCTCAGAATAAATAAAGAGATGAAAGCTATTGGCCACTGCCCCGTTTATAGTCCCGACGTACGTGTTTTACGTCACCGCGTTCAGAACGATCGGATTTTCCGACAACTTTGTGTGACCGTGTGTATGCAAGACAAGTTTGAGCCAACATCCGTCGGAAAACATCCTAGGATTTTGTTGTCGGAATGTCCGAACAAAGTCCGACCGTGTGTATGCCCTATAAGAGTGTCTGACTGTGACACTTACACAGCCCAGCGAACACATCACCTCCCCCCCTCACTGACAGGAGATCAGGGAGGAATACAGCTCTCCTCCTCCTCCCACCTCTGCTCCTTCAGTGACTTCCCGCCCCGCCCACACTATCCCCGACATGCAGATGTATCTGAAGTGAGGGGATGTGTGGGCGGGAGATATGAAAACAGCAGCTGCAGATCCTTTGTGCCAAAGATGCCTGAGCTTCCAGCCTGGACCAGGGTGAGTGAGCAACTGTGTACACTACAGTGCAATGTAATCACTGAACTGTCCTTATCTCCATCTGTCTCCCCCTCCCCCCCTCATGTTCTTTCAAGATATTCACTAACTTTCACTTTCAGTTAGACAATAGATGGTACAAATTTCTTTCCAGTAACCACAGATTGCAGGGAAGAAATTTTCATGATTCCCTTCTGCTGAGCAATTGTATTGTCCCCACAAACAGTGATTATCACTAGCAGATATAGCAACCGCTAGTGATTATCATAAGAATATCCGGCAGGACTGGTTGTACCCAATTTGATCGATCAACTTGGTACATTCAGCCTGCCCATTAATGGTTCTAATCTCAGCCAGTTCTCACTGAAACAGCTGAGATTTATCCACTTGCTTACTGGGCACTTAAACCCCTCTCCTATCCAGACCAATTCTCAGCTTTCAGCACTGACGCACTTTGAATGACAATTACGCGGTCATACAACACTATACCCAATTGACATTTTTATCATTTTTTCCCTACAAATAGAGCTTTCTTTTGGTAGTATTTGATCACCTCTGTGGTTTTTATTTTTTGTTAAAAAAAAAAATGTAAAAAGACCGAATTAAAAAAAAAAAAAAAAATGTTATTATATTTTGTTATAAAATTTTAAAACAGGTAATTTTTCTCCTTCATTGATGTATGCTGATGAGGCAGCACTGATCAGTTACACTGAAAGGCAGCACTGCTAGGTGGCATTGATAGGTGGCACTTGTGGGCATTGATAGGTGGCACTCATGGGCATAGGCAGGTGGCAATGGCAGGTGGCACAGATGAGGCATAATTGCCTCTTCCTCTTCGGGACCAATGTCCCTTGCAGATGAGCCAGTGATCAGCTTTTTTTTCTCCTCGCGCTGTCAGTGTGAGGAGAAAAAAAAAAAAAAAAACGATCACAGAGCTTTTGTTTTGATCATGTGATCAGCTGTCATTGGCTGACAGCTGATCACATTGTAAGGGGTCGGGACTCAGTGACTCGGTGATCACAGCGCGCACAGGGCACGTGCACTCCCGGAAATTCAGGTCCGCGCTGTGGCCGTCGTTCAGCTATAGTGTGGATGTCAAGAGGTTAAACTATCTTAGTCTTAGCTCTTGGGCAGCCCATACATTGATCACTTTTTTCATTCAACTATTAGGTTGAATGAAAAAAAAAAGAATGTTCCAATTCCCCCATCTACACATTTCAGGTGGAAGGGGGAATCCTCCCACTGTGGACCAGTGGTGGAATCCATTGTGGTGGTGTATAGAGCCAAAAAGATTAGAATTGTGTCAATGTCCCAATATTTATGGACCTGACTGTACATATAATTAAAAGGTGAGAGTGAACTCTGTTTCTATCGCAATAAACATAATTGAATTTGTATTGTTTTAAGTATATCCTTGTTTTGAAATTACATTGATTCTTTCTTAAAAATGTGGGGGGGGGGGCGCAGTTTGCCATCTTTGCCCTGGGCACCAAATGGCCTTGTCCCAGCACTGGTACTGTATATTATAGCTTTTAAATTTGTTGTTGTATTGTGAGTCCTGAAGTATTGTTGAATTGATATTCAATAGCTTTGCTCAGTACATACACATGGGGCGTTATTTCCGAAAGTCAAATCCACTTTGCACTACAAGTGCACTGCAAGTGCACTGAAAGAATACTTGGAAGTGCAGTCGTTGTAAATCTGTGGGTTAGATCTGAAATGAGGGGAAGCTCTGCTGATTTTATCATCCAATCATGTGGGAGCTAAAATGTTGTTTTTTATTTCCTTTCCATGTTCCCTTCAGATCTACAGCGACTGCACTTCCAAGAGCACTTTCAGTGCACTTGTACTGTAAAGTGGATTTGCCTTTAGTAAATAACCCCCATGGCGTCTGCGGATGTATCATGTCTGCACCACAGGTGATTCCGATGGTAACCACACAGGTTGTTTAATGAATTACTTAAACCTAGTGATTTGATTTCTTAGAAACAGTTCCTTCCACCACTACAGCTTTAATTTTTTTTTTTGTATATTAGCACCTCCTATCTGTCAGAGTTGAATGCTGGCATTCATATTGAGGTACTGTGACTTTTTATGGTTCTAGTAAAATGGGGATAGGTTAGAGCCTCTGTTAGGGTTATTATTACTGTCTGTGTCCTGACCCGGTAACTGCTCCCCTCATTTCTTGCCCTGCTGTTGTGGGGACAAGGAGATAGGAAAAATTGTCCCAAGGAGATCACTGAAAGCAATAAATACATGGAAATAAATATTCACTTTTCCCAAGTACATTCAAAACTAACAAAAAAAATATTTGGCCAGAGTTTGGCTTTCATTTTAAAAAATGTGATCGCTTGGTTTACAGCTAGTGTGAGCTGCACCCCTACAACAGGTCTTGAAATAGGACTAACCAAACAAAAATGCTGATTTTGCAAAATAGTCTATTCAGATGCTCTAATGCCACGTACACACGGTCGCACTTTTCTTCTACAAAAGTCCGACGGACGCCGAAGGACTAAAGCTGGCTGACAATCCGATCGTGTGTGGGCTTCCCCGGACTTTCAGCGGACTTTTCCAGCCGCAAATCTGACGGTCTTTAGATTTGAAACATGCTTCAAATCTTTATGTCGTAACTATGCCGGACCCAGAAATCCGCTCGTCTGTGTGCTAGTCCGATGGGCAAAAACCCACGCTAGGGCAGCTATTGGCTACTGGCTATCAACTTCCTTATTTTAGTCTGGTGTACGTCATCACGTACGAATCCATTGGACTTTTGTGTGATCGTATGTAGGCAAGTCCGTTCGTAAGAAAGTCTACCGCAAGTCCGCCAAAAGTCCGCCAAAAGTCCGACAAAAGTCCGTCGAAAGTCTGTCGGACAGGCTGTCGGACTTTTGTAGCCGAAAAGTCCGACCGTGTGTACGCGGCATTACTGTATGCCTTTTGAGAACTGCTAAAAGAATTACACATTAGCAAATTGTACTTGTTACTGTTAAATTGCACAGTACTACATAGTTCATCACTTTGTTATTGCTTATCGATGCTTTAAAATCTTATTATTATCAAGGGTGATCTTATGCTGATCACCCTTGCCCTCAGTAAACAACCATCCAGTGTTGTTCCTTCTCAATTGCAATGTATCACTAAGCCATCAAGTTTTGTTGAAATGCAAGACAACTTGAATTCTGCACAATCCACTATTGTTGTTGATTCTAACAAGCAGCCCTCACATATTACACCCTGAATGACTTACACTTTCAGTGTTTCTCCAGAATTAAGCCCTGTACTTTTAAAAGACAAATGAGAAATACATTTCTACTCGCCTAATTGTCTAAAGATGACTGCTTAAATGAGAAGTCCAGCCAAAGCTCGTTTGGCTGGGCTTTCTCCTATGGAAGAGTCCAGCACTCCAATGAGCGCAGAGGGAAATGAGAAGAGAGCCGCGACTGACAGTCTGCAGCTCTCTGCTCACAAAGTTCTGAAAACCGAGTGATTGGCGATGTTTCTAGTGCATTTCTGCATAAAAACCAATTAGCTCCTATGTTTATGGCCAAATCTTAATTGGACAAGCTGAAGTTAGAAGCTGATTGTCTACCATGCACAGCTGCACCAGATTCTGAGTGCACCGATTTTAGTAAATCAAATCCATTATGTTGCTATTTGAGGTGTCTAATACAATGGGCAAAACAGAATCCAAATAGAAACTAGAAAATTAAGAGAGAAAGGAACACACGCATGTGCTGAGTGTTAAAAGTGCAAAAGTTCATATTTTGACCATATATTTTTTTCTGCTGCCCATGAATTCAAATATGGACAAACCACACCAAAAAGACTGTAGAGAAAACACAAGATTCTTTTTGCATTGCCAACCAGTTTTTAATTGCATTTTATTGTTATAAACAAAGAAACATTAAACAACAGTAAAGTGAAAACACACACTTATGCCCTGTACACATGGTCGGATTTTCCGACGGAAAATGTGTGATAGGACCTTGTCGGAAATTCCGACCGTGTGTTGGCTCCATCACACATTTTTCCATCGGAATTTCCAACACACAAAGTTTGAGAGCAGGCTATAAAATTCCGATCGTGTGTACACAAATCCGACGCACACAAAGTGCCACGCATGCTCAGAATAAATTAAGAGACTAAATCTATTGGCTACTGCCCCGTTTATAGTCCCGACGTACGTGCTTTACGTCACCGCGTTCAGAAAGATTGGATTTTCCACCAACTTTGTGTGACCGTGTGCATGCAAGGCAAGTTTGAGCCAACATCCGTCGGAAAAAATCCATGGATTTTGTTGTCGGAATGTCCGATCAATGTCCGATCGTGTGTACAGGCCATTACAGTTTATTTGTTTTTTAGCTTACTGTTCTCACAAATTTTTCATTCCTATTGTCAAAAACAACATCTTACATGCAGAATAAACCAAAGAGCTCTGAATGGGGGGGGGGGGCTGTACAGGGATTTCCATGACATTAGGGTGACACTAGCTTGCTTAGCAGCTTTTCAAAGGACCAAAAGTGAAAATGAAAAATTTTGTCTGATTGACTTAAACACAATAAAGTTCAGCAAAAACACATTTAAACAAAGAAGTCCATTAAGTGATATGAAATCCAATGAATCCCTCAGTGCTTTAAACTTTCACCAGAATGGTTTGTGAATTTCAGAGAAAAGCCTCCACCTCTTGAGAATGGCCGCTTACCAGCTCCTTACGACCTCCTGTTACGAGAGGTCCTTCCCGCTTGTGGCTAGGGAATCATGCTGTCAAGCCTCCGCTGCCCAAGAAGGGTTCGATCACATATGAACCCAAGAAAACATAAGGCTTCCACAGTGTAATTAATAAAAAAATTGGTTGCACTTACTTTAAAGAATGGTAAAATACACATAACAGAAAAGCCAGGTGGCTCGATATGGCAGCCCACCCTTCCGGGACTTGTGCAAATGTGGTGACGTCAACACATCGCTCCTCCCTATGCGTTTTGTCATAGATGACGTCCTGGGGCAAAGTATTCTTAAATTTGTTAGATTTGAGTAGAATAAAATTTCAGATTAGCTCATCCTGATTTAATAAGAGCAGTCAAGCTGTATCTGATAACTTTAAAAAACTTTCAAACATGCAGCTGAAATTTATTTACATACATTTCTTGGTAACTGCTGATACCAAAGCACAGGGATAAGCTCAGGCATGTTTGAACATGAAAAACATGAAAAAGAGGAAAGGCGCACAGAAGCACCTCTAAGCGCAGACTGGTAAAAGTTTATTCAAAGCGAAAGGTGTAAGAGCAATTCACATTTTGCAAGAGAAAAATAGGCACATCAAAGTCCATCTCCGGTGGGACCTATCCCACCCCTAGGTCATCACCAGCGCTGTGGATGTTTTGAGCCACCACTCATCTGGGTCCAGAAGCTGACTGTGTGTAGATGGTAAAGAGGAGAGAGGGCTGGAGTGCTCATGGAGCGCAGTGTTTTGAGCGTGATGACATCTCTGAGCCTACCGCAATGCGTTTCTGAGCATGTGCACTGAGAATAACCAGGCATGCTCCTTTGTCAAGCTATGGGTGACAGTTGTCTGTCATCATGTGCGTTATAGGTCTATATATAAAAGATAAAAGATTTATATGGAGAACACACATCATTAAAGATGATCATACACAAGAACCTTTAAATTAGAGGAATTTTACAATTGTTCCTTTGATTTTGTCATATTTTGTCTAGTTTGTCCCTACATGTACACTATCCACCCACTAAGAAAGCATTTTGGTGAACTTCGCCATCTAGTGAAGGGAGGAAAGGACAATCATAGTGTCCCCCCGCAACTTTGCAGAATGTCCCCACAAATCTACAGAAGGCCTAGTCTGAGTCATTGAACAAATGTCCAGGTGTCTCCCTGAAGCAGAGCGATTTCATAGGCTCTGCGAAAGGGAGACAACCTGGATATATACTGTACTTTAGATACACTCTCTCCTGGGGAATTAAATGAGGAACTGGAGATTGCCACTAGCCTATAATCCTGTAAAATCAACACACATTTTTTATCTTTTACATGGCTCCTTATTGGCTTGGTTAGCTGGCTATTGCAGTTTGGGTTGTTGGGTTGTCTTGCTCCAGTAAGTATGCTGTAAATTATAGCACAATAAGTTTAATTAATTGCTTTCCTCCAGTCATGCCTTCTCTGAGAGTCCCATGCATGCCATACATTTTACTACATATTCATTTCAGCTGCATGTACCATGTCAAGCCAGGCCTATGGCTGACATTAGTTTTATGCGGCATAGTGGTGATCTTGTCTACTGTAGTATGTGTATACACTGTGTATATATATATATATATATATATATATATAATTTTTTTTATATATGTATATACATAGTAATATGACACAATATGTTGCATGAATGTCTATTGCATACATTTATTTGATATTAGAATTTACCATATCTTATTTTAAAAAACAGCAAGATAATTGGATGGTCTTTTTTTAATCCAAATTCCACCCCCCCTTATTTCCATGTATTATTCACTTATGCAGCATACACACGACCGGACTTTCTGGGAAACTAGGTCTGATGGTCTTCCCGATGAACTTCCGGCGGACTTTTTAAATGAACGGACTTGCCCACACACGGACAAGTCCGTTCATTTTGAACGTGACTCGGGTACGACGGGACTAGAAAAGGAAGTCAATCTTGCCACTTTTATTGGCGAGATTGATGCCTTGCGAGCCCCGTCGCGGGGCATACCAGGTCCTTAGGTCTGGTATGGACTTTAAGGGGAACCTCCTACGATGAAAAAACAGATTGGAGTCCCCCCCTAAATCCATACCAGACCCCGATCCGAGCACGCAGCCCGGTCGGTCAGGAAAGGGGGTGGGGACGAGTGAGCGCCCCCCTCCTGAACCGTACCAGGCTGCATGCCCTCAACATGGGGCTGGGTGCTTTGGGGGAGGGGGGCCCTGTGGCCCCCCTCCCCCAAAGCACCTTGTCCCCATGTTGATGAGGACAAGGGCCTCTTCCCGACAACCCTGGCCGTTGGTTGTCGGGGTCTGCGGGCGGGGGGCTTATCGGAATCCGGGAGCCCCCTATAATAAGAGAGCCCCCAGATCCCGGCCCCCCACCCTATGTGAATGAGTATGGTTTACATCGTACCCCTACCCATTCACCTAGGGAAAAAGTATCAAGAAAAAACACACTACACAGGTTTTTAAAGTAATTTATTAGACAGCTCTGGGGGTCTTCTTCCGACTTTGGGGGTCCCTCTGGCCTCTTCTCTCAGCGTCTGGTTCTTCTCCGCTCTCTCCAGCCTCTTCTCCCAGTGTTCAACCTCTTCTCCCGGTATCCGGTTCTTCTGCCGGCTCCTCCGCTGTCTTCTGCCGCTCTTTTGCTAGCGGTGGCCTGGACTTCTGCATCGTCTTCTTCCCTCTTCTCTTCTTCCGATGTTGACACAACGCTCTCTCCGGCTGTAATGCTGCTCTCTCCGGCTGTAATGCTGTCTGGGCACTCTGCTATGACTTATATAGGCGGTGACCCCGCCCCCTTATGCCGTCACAGTCCCTGGGCATGCTGGGACTGTGACAGCATAAGGGGGCGGGGTCAACATCACCCGGTGACCCCGCCCCTTTATGCCGCCACAGTCCCAGCATGCCTAGGGACTGTGACAGTATAAGGGGGCAGGGTCACCGCCTATATAAGTCATAGCGGAGCGCCCAGACAGCATTACAGCTGGAGAGAGCATCGTGTCAACATCGGAAGAAGAGGGATGATGCAGAAGTCCAGACCACCGCTAGCAAAAGAGCGGAGGAGCCGGCAGAAGAACCGGATATCGGTAGAAGAGGTCGAACACCGGGAGAAGAGGCCAGAGAGAGCAGAGAAGAACCCCAACACAGAGAGAAGAGGCCGGAGGGACCCCCAAAGTCGTAAGAAGACCCCCGAAGTCGTAAGAAGACCCCCGGAGCTGTCTAATAAATTACTTTAAAAACCTGTGTACTGTGTTTTTTTCTTGACACTTTTTCCCTAGGTGAATGGGTAGGGGTACGATGTAGGGTGGGGGGCCAGGATCTGGGGGCCCCCTTATTAAAGGGGGCTTCCGGATTCCGATAAGCCCCCCGCCCACAGATCCCGACAAACAATGGCCAGGGTTGTCGGGAAGAGGCCCTTGTCCTCATCAACATGGGGACAAGGTGCTGTGGGGGGCGCAGGGCCCCCCCCAAGCACCCACCCCCCATGTTGAGGGCATGCGGCCTGGTATGGTTCAGGGGGGTGCTCACTCGTACCCACCCCCTTTCCTGACCGTCCGGGCTGCGTGCTCGGGTCTGGTATGGATTTTGGGGGGACCCCATGCCGTTTTTCGGCGTGGGGGGTTCCCCTTAAGATCCATACCAGACCTAAGGGCCTGTATGCCCCGCACTCGCCGCAATAGGAAAATTTGTTTTTCCTATTGCAACGAATGCGAGATGTAGTACCTTGCCCTTGCATCATATCTGATCCGTCGGACCAGCATACAGACGAACGGGCTTTCCGTCAGGAACTGAGTCCGGCGGAGTTATGACATAAAGATTTGAAGCAAGTTTCAAATCTAAAGTCCATCGGATTTCCGACCGAAACAGTCTGTCAGAAGTCTGATGCAGCCGACACACGGTCGGATTGTCCGCCGGATTCGGTCCGTCGGACCAGTCCGTTCGGAAAGTCTGCCCGTGTGTACGAGGCATTACATTCATTTTTATATGGAGCTAGGTTTAAGTCTATATAGTCCTTAGTCTAGTATTTTTGTTTTTATATTAGAACTAACTTTTTTAGCAACTAATTTACCTAATAACTTATTCTTGTGTATGATCATTTTTAATGATGTATGTTCTCCATATATATCTTTTATATATAGACCTATAATGCACACATTTGTTAGTGTTTTATATATATTTCTTTAATTTTAAAGCACATTTTGATTGTTCCAAATTGATAGCATTATACCATGTATAATGTGTAAATTTTATTTTATATATATATATATATATATATATATATATATATATATATATATATATATATATATATATATATATATATATATATATATATTAAGTCGCTTTAACCACTTCGATATCAGGCACTTACTGCCCAGCCCAGTTTTCAGCTTTCAGCACTGTCGCACTTTGAATGACAATTGCATGGACATACTGCACTGTACCCAAATTTTTGTTTCATTTTGTTCCCACAAATAGAGCGTTTTTTGGTGGTATTTGATCACTGCTGGAGTTTTTATTTTTTGTGCAACAAATAAAAAAAGACAAAAAATTTTGAAAAAAAATAGTTTTTCTTTGTTTCTGGTATAAAATTTTGTAAATAAGTAAGTTTTCTCCTTCACTGACAGGCACTGATGAGGCTGCACTAACAGGAACTGATAAGGCGGCACTGATGAGGTGGCACTAATGGACACTGATGATGGGCACTGATAGGCTGCACTGATGGGCAATGATAGGCAGCACTGATAGGTGGCACTGGTATGCAGCACTGATGGGCATTGACAGGCGGCACTGATGGGCAACTATAGGTGGCCCTGATGGGCACTGAAAAGCTGCACTGATGGGAACTTATGGGTAGCACTAATAGGTGGCACATATGGGCACTGATGGGCACTGATAGGTGGGCATGGATGGGCATGGATGGGTACTGATAGGTGGCGCTGATGGACACTGATGGGTGGCACTGATGGACACTGATAGATGGCACTGCTGGGCATCACTGATGAGGAGACATCTGGCAGGCATTAGTAGTGGGCACTGACTGGTACCATTTGTGGGCACTGATTGGCATATTTTGGGCACTGTGTGATATCCCTGGTGGCCATGGGGGAGCATACCTGGTCATCCATGTGTAGTGGGCATCCCTGGTGGTCCTGGTGGCATCCCTGGTGGTCCTGTGTGGGCATCCGCAGGGGGGGCTGCACTGATAAACAATCAGCGCAGACCCCCCCTGTCAGGAGAGCCACCGATCGGCTCTACTCTACTCGCGTCTGTCAGACATTAGTGAGGAAAAGCCGATAAACGGCTCTTCCTGTTTACACTGTGAGCAGCTGTGATTGGACACGGCTGATCAGGTGATAAAGAGCCTCCGTCAGAAGCTCTTTACTGAGATCTGTGTATCGGTGTGTCAGACTGACGCGCCGCACCACCGATCGCCATGTTGCGCACCCCAGGCTGTTATCCTGCTGTATTTCATATGACGCCCAGTCAGGATAACTGAACCAGTCGTTAATCTATTTCTCAATGATATGCCCATAGATGTATTATTGTCCCTATGCATCATGCATCTCGACTGTCACCAATAGATAGCGCTATATATAAAGGGCACCTCAGCCCTGTACCCATAGCTTGACAAAGGAGTGCGTCTGACAGGTTATTCTTAGTGTGCATGCTCATAAATGCGTTGCAATATGCCCGGTGATGTCATCACGCTCGACGCTCCATGAGTGCTCCAGTCATCTCTCCTGGCTCCCATCTACGCACAGCTGGCTTATGGACCCAGCTCAGTGGCAGCTCATAATATCCACAGCGTGAGTGGTGACCCATGCCCCAACAGAGGTAAACTTTGATGTGTGTATTTTTATCTTGTAAAATGTCAGTTGCCCTTACACCTTTTATTTTGAATAAACTTTTAACAGTCTGCACTTCTGTGCCCACGGACATCCCTGTGCTTCTGTGATCCCATTCCTGGATGGACTTCTATTGGACGCTTTACATAGACTGTTCTTTGCCACAAGTGATCACCCGAGTATGCACTATATTCTATCCCATTTATGTTTGAACATGAGTCTGAACCTGCCTGAGCTATCCTACCAGGAAGCTGTCACTGCAGACAGCTAATCTTAATAGGCGGAGCTGCATGTATACATGACCCTCGTATACATGTTGTTGCAGGGCAGGGGATATCTCAGTCACTTATGATTGGCTGTCTACAGTGACAGCTTCCTGGTGGGATAGCTCATTCAGGCTCAGACGTGTGTCCAAATCTGCCTGAGCTCATGCTTGTGTAGTGCACCCCACATGTAGAGCACCCCAGGTAGGAGCCACTGATGAATAGGGATCCCCCACCCTGCACAGCCAGGCACACCGAATCTTCACAGTATCGAAGAGTCAAGAAACAGTCTAGTGCTTGTTTTTTTATGTTTTATTGAGTGGAAAAAACTTGGATAGGGAATAGGCAAATTATGGGATGCCCAATTGACTTTAGCAAAACTCCTCAGGGACAACTTGGCTATTTATAGTCTATATACACTTCTGTTCCTCCAGCACATCACTTGCTTGCAGAAAACAACACAGACCCAGCTGGAACACTGTTTGAGGAATCTGGCAAGGCATTGAGCCAGATTAACCACTTCAGCCCCGGAAGGATTTACCCCCTTCCTGACCAGAGCACTTTTTACAATTTGACACTAAGTCACTTTAACTGCTAATTGCGCGGTCATGCAATGCTGTACCCAAACGAAATTTGTGTCCTTTTCTTCCCACAAATAGAGCTTTCTTTTGATGGTATTTGATCACCTCTGCCGTTTTTATTTTTCGCGCTATACACGGAAAAAGACCGAAAATTTTTATAAAAAAATGATATTTTCTACTTTTTGTTATAAAAAAAATCCAATAAACTCAATTTTAGTCATACAATTAGGCCAAAATGTTTTCGGCCACATGTCTTTGGTAAAAAAAATGTCAGTAAGTGTATATTTATTGGTTTGCGCAAAAGTTATAGCGCCTACAAACTAGGGTACATTTTCTGGAATTTACACAGCCTTTAATTTATGACTGCCTATGTCGTTTCTTGAGGTGCTAAAATGGCAGGGCAGTAAAAAACCCCCACAAATGACCCCATTTTGGAAAGTAGACACCCCAAGGAAATTGCTGAGAAGCATGTTGAGCCCATTGAATATTCATTTTTTTGTCCCAAGTGATTGAATAATGACAAAAAAAAAAATTACAAAAAGTTGTCACTAAATGATATATTGCTCACACAGGCCATGGGCATATGTGGAATTGCACCCCAAAATACATTCAGCTGCTTCTCCTGAGTATGGGGATACCACATGTCTGGGACTTTTTGGGAGCCTAGCCGCGTACGGGGCCCCGAAAACCAATCACTGCCTTCTGGATTTCTAAGGGCGTAAATTTTTGACTTTACTCCTAACTACCCATCACAGTTTTGAAGGCCATAAAATGCCCAGATGGCATAAAACCCCCCGAAATGACCCCATTTTGGAAAGTAGATACCCCAAGCTATTTGCTTTGAGGCATGTAGAGTCCATGGAATATTTTATATTTTGACACAAGTTGCGGGAATGTGACAATTTTTTTTTTTTTTTTTGCACTAAGTTGTCACTAAATGATATATTGCTCACACAGGCCATGGGCATATGTGGAATTGCACCCCAAAATACATTTAGCTGCTTCTCCTGAGTATGGGGATACCACATGTGTGGGACTTTTTAGGAGCCTAGCCGCGTACGGGCCCCGAAAACCAATCACCGACTTCAGGATTTCTAAGGGTGTAAATTTTTGATTTCACTCTTCACTGCCTATCACAGTTTCGGAGGCCATGGAATGCCCAGGTGGCACAAACCCCCCCAAATTACCCCATTTTGGAAAGTAGACACCCCAAGCTATTTGCTGAGAGGCATGGTGAGTATTTTGCAGCTCTCATTTGTTTTTGAAAATGAAGAAAGACAAGAAAAAATTTTTTTTTCTTTTTTCAATTTTCAAAACTTTGTGACAAAAAGTGAGGTCTGCAAAATACTCAGTATACCGCTCAGCAAATAGCTTGGGGTGTCTACTTTCCAAAATGGGGTCATTTAGGGGGGGTTTGCCACCTGGGCATTCCATGGCCTCCGAAACTGTAATAGGCAGTGAAGAGTGAAATCAAAAATTTACGCCCTTAGAAAGCCTGAAGGCGGTGCTTGGTTTTCGGGGTCCCGTGCGCGGCTAGGCTCCCAAAAAGTCCCACACATGTGGTATTCCCATACTCAGGAGAAGCAACAGAATGTATTTTGGGGTGTAATTTCACATATTCCCATGGCATGTTTGAGCAATATATCATTTAGTGACAACTTTGTGCAAAAAAAAAAAAAATTGTCTCTTTCCCGCAACTTGTGTCACAATATAAAATATTCTATGGACTCGACAGGCCTCTCAGCAAATAGCTTGGGGTGTCTACTTTCCAAAATGGGATCATTTGGGGGGGGTTGAACTGTCCTGGCATTTTATGCACAACATTTAGAAGCTTATCTCACATATCACCCACTCTTCTAACCACTTGAAGACAAAGCCCTTTCTGACACTTTTTGATTACATGAAAAATTATTTTTTTTTGCAAGAAAATTACTTTGAACCTCCACACATTATATATTTTTTTTAAAGCAAATGCCCTACAGATTAAAATGGTGGGTGTTTCATTTTTTTTTCACACAGTAGTTGCGCAGCGATTTTTCAAACGCATTTTTGGGGGTAAAAAACGAAAAATTTATATCAAATACTTACCGTAATTTTCCTTTCCTGATAGGCTCCATGGCAGCATACGTGTGGGTTGACCCCGCCTCCATAACTACCCAATAGGACCCCTCCCTATAAATTTCAGCTGTGGGCTCTCAGCCGTGTTTCGTAACTAGCCTACTCCAAGCATTGGGAGGGACTCCTGCTGCCATGGAGCCGGTACGGTAAGTATTTGATATAAATTTTCCGTTTTCCTGACAGGCTCCATGGCAGCATACGTGTGGGAAATAACTCGCCAAACACACCCGGGTGGGCACAATGCTGAGCAAGAAAATACATTTATTTAACACTGTCCACTGACAGCACTTTCAAACCAAAATTAATGGATGACAAAGCGGCTGGTTCAACGCAATAGTGGGAAACAAACGTATTGATAGATGACCAAGAAGCCGCTCTGCATATGACTTCGGGTGCGACATGAAGAGAAGCCGCCCACGAGGTTGAAATACCCAGAGTTGAGTGTGCAGTCACTGCCTCTGGAGGAGCCAAGCCCTTCGCTTTATAAGCCCTTTGAATGGTCTGTACTATCCAAGCAGAGATGGATCTGATTGAGGCCCGTTTTCCTCTATTTTTTCCCTGTAGAAGAACGAAAAGAAAATCCATCTGTCTAAACGATTTCGTAGCTTCCAAGTATTCACTCAAAGTATGTCCCACATCAAGGGGATGGACATCTTGACCTTCTGTTGTGCTAAAGGTAGGCAACACAATTTCCTGATTTTCGTGAAAAATAGATGTCACTTTAGGGTTTGAGCCCAACATGGGAATTAATACTGCTCTATCCGGAAAAAAGGTCAGGAAAGGCTCTTTGGAACCTAAGTTCCTGATTTCAGACACTCTTTTGGCCGAAGTTACTGCCACCAGGAAGACAGTCTTGAGTGTGAGGTCTTTAACTGATAGAGGATTTTAAGGATCTGTTCCAAGCGAGGAAAGAAAATCTAGAACAAGGGGAAGATCCCATTTAGGGAATCTCGGTTTCCTTTGAGGTCTTAGCCTGATAGCACCCTTGAAGAATTGGCAAACCAGGGCGTGGTTAACCCATGAAATTCCTGTAAATGCCGAGATGGCTGATATTTGCACACGAAGGGAACTTACTTGCAAATCCAACCCTGTTTGCAGAAGGCTGAGGATATCCTGGACTTTTGGAGAACCACAAGGATTAGGTCTAGAGGCCATGTGGTCTGTGAACTTGGACCAGATACGTTCATAAACTCTATTAGTGCTCTTCCGTCTAGCATTCAGAAGCGTCGGGATGGCTTCTTCTGGACAACCTAAGGCTTCAAGCCTTCCCCTCTCAAAAACCAAACCCTGAGATGTAGATGAGCAGGGCATGGATGCAGGATAGAACCTTGGGACAGAAGATCCACCCTGAGAGGCAGAGGGATTGACTCCCGATAACTGAGGAGAGTTAAGAGGGGAAACCATGGCCTGTTGGGCCAAAATGGTATCACTGCCATGACTTCCACTTCCTCCGTTCTGAGCCTGCGGAGAAACTGGAGTATCACAGGTACCGGAGGGAAGGCATACGCCTTGTTGAACCTCCACCAATCCGTGAGGGCATCTATCCCATATGCTTGGGGATCCCGGAACCTCGAGTAATACTTGGTGAGTTTGCAATTGCATGGGGATGCAAACAGATCCCCTTTTGGAGACACTCCCAGTGTCAGGAGCCACTCGAACACCTTTGTGCAGGGACCACTCGTTGTTGTCCATTTGAACACGGGACAGATAGTCCGCCTGAACATTCTGGACCCCCGGAATGTAGACTGCCGAAATGTTGGACAGATTCTTCTGAGCCCAGTTCATGATTGGCTCCACCTCCCGTAGGAGGGACCAGGTTGTATTGTCCAACCGGAGCATCACTGAGGAGTGATTCAAAACTTTGTGACAAAAAGTGAGGTCTGCAAAATACTCAGTATACCGCTCAGCAAATAGCTTGGGGTGTCTACTTTCCAAAATGGGGTCATTTAGGGGGGGTTTGCCACCTGGGCATTCCATGGCCTCCGAAACTGTAATAGGCAGTGAAGAGTGAAATCAAAAATTTACGCCCTTAGAAAGCCTGAAGGCGGTGCTTGGTTTTCGGGGTCCCGTGCGCGGCTAGGCTCCCAAAAAGTCCCACACATGTGGTATTCCCATACTCAGGAGAAGCAACAGAATGTATTTTGGGGTGTAATTTCACATATTCCCATGGCATGTTTGAGCAATATATCATTTAGTGACAACTTTGTGCAAAAAAAAAAAAATTGTCTCTTTCCCGCAACTTGTGTCACAATATAAAATATTCTATGGACTCGACAGGCCTCTCAGCAACTAGCTTGGGGTGTCTACTTTCCAAAATGGGATCATTTGGGGGGGTTTGAACTGTCCTGGCATTTTATGCACAACATTTAGAAGCTTATCTCACATATCACCCACTCTTCTAACCACTTGAAGACAAAGCCCTTTCTGACACTTTTTGATTAAATGAAAAATTTTTTTTTTTGCAAGAAAATTACTTTGAACCCCCACACATTATATATTTTTTTAAAGCAAATGCCCTACAGATTAAAATGGTGGGTGTTTCATTTTTTTTTCACACAGTATTTGCGCAGCGATTTTTCAAACGCATTTTTTGGGGGAAAAAACTGAAAATTTATATCAAATACTTACAGTAATTTTCCTTTCCTGATAGGCTCCATGGCAGCATACGTGTGGGTTGACCCCGCCTCCATAACTACCCAATAGGACCCCTCCCTATAAATTTCAGCTATGGGCTCTCAGCCGTGTTTCGTAACTAGCCTACTCCAAGCATTGGGAGGGACTCCTGCTGCCATGGAGCCTATCAGGAAAGGAAAATTACGGTAAGTATTTGATATAAATTTTCCGTTTTCCTGACAGGCTCCATGGCAGCATACGTGTGGGAAATAACTCGCCAAACACACCCGGGTGGGCACAATGCTGAGCAAGAAAATAAATTTATTTAACACTGTCCACTGACAGCACTTTCAAACCAAAATTAATGGATGACAAAGCGGCTGGTTCAACGCAATAGTGGGAAACAAACGTATTGATAGATGACCAAGAAGCCGCTCTGCATATGACTTCGGGTGCGACATGAAGAGAAGCCGCCCACGAGGTTGAAATACCCAGAGTTGAGTGTGCAGTCACTGCCTCTGGAGGAGCCAAGCCCTTCGCTTTATAAGCCCTTTGAATGGTCTGTACTATCCAAGCAGAGATGGATCTGATTGAGGCCCGTTTTCCTCTATTTTTTCCCTGTAGAAGAACGAAAAGAAAATCCATCTGTCTAAACGATTTCGTAGCTTCCAAGTATTCACTCAAAGCATGTCCCACATCAAGGGGATGGACATCTTGACCTTCTGTTGTGCTAAAGGTAGGCAACACAATTTCCTGATTTTCGTGAAAAATAGATGTCACTTTAGGGTTTGAGCCCAACATGGGAATTAATACTGCTCTATCCGGAAAAAGGGTCAGGAAAGGCTCTTTGGAACCTAAGTTCCTGATTTCAGACACTCTTTTGGCCGAAGTTACTGCCACCAGGAAGACGGTCTTGAGTGTGAGGTCTTTAACTGATAGAGGATTTTCAGGATCTGTTCCAAGCGAGGAAAGAAAATCTAGAACAAGGGGAAGATCCCATTTAGGGAATCTCGGTTTCCTTTGAGGTCTTAGCCTGATAGCACCCTTGAAGAATTGGCAAACCAGGGCGTGGTTAACCCATGAAATTCCTGTAAATGCCGAGATGGCTGATATTTGCACACGAAGGGAACTTACTTGCAAATCCAACCCTGTTTGCAGAAGGCTGAGGATATCCTGGACTTTTGGAGAACCACAAGGATTAGGTCTAGAGGCCATGTGGTCTGTGAATTTGGACCAGATACGTTCATAAACTCTATTAGTGCTCTTCCGTCTAGCATTCAGAAGCGTCGGGATGGCTTCTTCTGGACAACCTAAGGCTTCAAGCCTTCCCCTCTCAAAAACCAAACCCGGAGATGTAGATGAGCAGGGCATGGATGCAGGATAGAACCTTGGGACAGAAGATCCGCCCTGAGAGGCAGAGGGATTGACTCCCGATAACTGAGGAGAGTTAAGAGGGGAAACCATGGCCTGTTGGGCCAAAATGGTATCACTGCCATGACTTCCACTTCCTCCGTTCTGAGCCTGCGGAGAAACTGGAGTATCACAGGTACCGGAGGGAAGGCATACGCCTTGTTGAACCTCCACCAATCCGTGAGGGCATCTATCCCATATGCTTGGGGATCCTGGAACCTCGAGTAATACTTGGTGAGTTTGCAATTGCATGGGGATGCAAACAGATCCCCTTCTGGAGACACTCCCAGTGTCAGGAGCCACTCGAACACCTTTGTGCAGGGACCACTCGTTGTTGTCCATTTGAACACGGGACAGATAGTCCGCCTGAACATTCTGGACCCCCGGAATGTAGACTGCCGAAATGTTGGACAGATTCTTCTGAGCCCAGTTCATGATTGGCTCCACCTCCCGTAGGAGGGACCAGGTTGTATTGTCCAACCGGAGCATCACTGAGGAGTTTTTTATCAGATGGTAGAAGGATCTGAGCGCCTGAAGGGCCACTCGAAGTTCCAGAATGTTGGATACAGTCTTCTGAGATGGCGAGTTCCATCTGCCCTGAGCCACTTCTGACAGGCAATGAGCACCCCAGCCCCGATTGCTGGCATCTGTGGTCACTGTGACCCATGTGATGGGGAGAATCGAATGGCAATTGCGGAGATTTTTCCCTTGGAACCACCAAAGGAGAGACTCTCTCATGGATGGAGTGAGGAGGATGCGCTGATTCTTGCTGGGAGAATCCCACTGTTGGAGAAACCCTTTCTGGAATGGGTGAGTGTGCCATTGAGCCCACTTCACCATGGGAATGGTGGCTGCCTTTGTGCCAATCACCTTCAGACATTGAAGAGCGGATAGGTGAGATGAAGCAAGAGTTGAACGGATCCTGTCCCGGATCACCACAATCTTCTCCTCAAGTAGCGAGATGGTGCCTTCTAGTGTGTTGAAATGGGCACCTAGAAATATGAGAGACTGCGATGGAATCAGGTGACTTTTCTCCAAATTCAGGAGCCACCAAAACTCTTGGAGAGTGGCAATTACTAGACTCCTGTGCTTTAGAAGCTGATCCTTGTCCTGGGCTAGAAGGAGGAGGTCGTCTAGATAGTGGTGAAGGCGAACTCCTTTGACTCGGAGCAGAGCAACAACAGCCAGCAGAACCTTGGAAAACACCCGAGGTGATGTCATGAGACCAAATGGAAGGCAGGTAAACTGTAAATGTTGATCGCCTTCAGCAAAGCAAAGAAACTTTTGGAAGTCTGCTGCCACTGGGACATGAAAGTAGGCATCTTTCAAGTCTATTGACACCAGCCAGTCTCCTATATGAACTGATTGTTGAATCGTTAATAGTGACTCCATCTTGAATTTTTCTTTTCGGATAAACCGGTTGAGATGAGTCAGGTCTATAACAGGCATCCATGTGCCGTTCTTCTTCTGTACCAGAAACAGAGGGGAATACATGCCTTCTCCTCGTTCGCCATCTGGAACAGGAATGGCTGTGTTTTGAGCTAATAAAGAGCTTATGTAAGCTAAAAGAACTTGTTTCTTCTCCCCTGAACTTTGAAGATTTGTTGGTATGAATCTTAGTCTGGGAGTGCTGTTGAAGACCCAGGTGTGGCCTGAGGACACTGTTTTGACCGTCCAGAAATCCCGAATTGAGGCCGCCCAAACATGTCTGAAGCGGAGCAGACGAGCCCCCACCTGACATGTTTGAGCGGGCCCAATTTCAAAAGGACTTAGTGGAGTCCTGGTTACTAGTAGAAGCCCCTTTTGTGGGATTTTTAAAAGAGGACGGCCTGGATTTCCAGGATCTAGAAAATTCCCGACCAGGCCTATAACTACGTGCTTCCCTTGCACGGTCGGTGTTCTGTGATCTTGAAAAGGTGCGTTTTTGGTTCTGTAAACGCCTGTCTTGAGGGAGGAACCCCGATTTACCACCTGTAGCCCGGGTAATGGCGCTATCAAGCTTGTTGCCGAAGAGGGATGAACCCTCAAATGGAATACGGCACCAAGCCTGCTTAGAGGCTGGATCCGCCAACCAGGGTCGCAGCCACAAGGCCCGACTGGCAGTGACCAATGACAACATCACCCGAGCCACTAGGCGAATAATGTAAATAGAGACCTCCCCCAGAAAGGCAGAGGCAAGCCTGATTTCCTGAATAGGGGAGCTCTTAGCCGCTTCTTCAGAGATACCTCTAAGAGAATCATTCACATTGTCTGACCATGCCTCTAAAGCTTTAGAGACTGCTGCTAAGGCCAGAGCGGGTTTGCACACTGTGCCTGCTGTCAGATAAATCCTTTTTAGGTCAGCATCGATCCGTCTCTCCAGCGGATCTTTAAATGAGACTGTATCTTCAAGAGGCAGAGTCACATACCTCACAAGCCTCATTAATGCAGCATCTACCAAGGGAGCTGACTCAAGGTGTTTAACCTCTTCTTCCTTGAAAGGGTATAGTTTTGAGACTTTAGACTGCATAGAGCTTTTTCTATCCATCTTGCCCCATTCTTCAAATATTATAGCTCCTACTTCCGTGAGGAAAGGAAAATAATGACGCTCCTTGTTGAGTTGTTTGAAAAACTTTCTCTGTTTAGCAGGAGAAATAACTGGGTCTTCCCAAACCAAAGCGTCTTTAACAGCTTTCACCAGAGAAGGAACCAGGGCATATTCAAAGCCCATCCCCGGATCATCTGCTTCTGACCCACTATCTGAAAGGGGGAGCTGATTGGTGACTAGGTTGAGAAGACTCCCACGTCTCATGGACTGGAACCTCTTCTGACAGGGGAATCAATGGATCTTGAGGAGAATCACGAGGCTTTGCAGCGTCTCTCTCCTGCAGCGATTCTTTCACGACTCGCTTGATTAGTGCTTCCTGGTGTTGGTCTGCACCTTCCCTCTCATTAGCTGCTTTAGAGAAACAGCAGTCACAGAGAGACTTGCTGGCAGAAACTGGGGCCCTGCATTCCCAACATGTTTTCTCCGGTCCCCTATTATGAGATGAGGGGGGGTGAGGAGAGCCTCTACTGTGGTCTTTAGACTTAGAGGATGAACCATGGTGTCTAGAGCCAGAGGAGGAATGTTGGTGGTGTGATTTAGATGACCCGCTCCTTCTGCGGGAACTACTTTGTCTTTGGTCAGACCTAGAAGGGCTAAAGAAGGAAGACAGGAATAGAGAAAGAGAAAGGCACAAAGTCAGAATAATGCCCTACACTCCACTCTCTTCCCCCCCCAGCAGGCAAGTAAAGAAAAATACTTTCAAATCCTACCTGCTGCGAGAGGACTGGTCACCAGGAGGCAGTGAAGAGTCCATGGCTGATGCTGGGAATCACTGCAGGTGAACACAGAGTACATCAGATATACCAGAAAGCAAAACAGCAAGCACAGACCCATCTGTACTGCACTTACTTGGGGAAGGCTCTGTAGGTGCTCAGGGAAGTTGCCGCTATGCCCACGATCATTCCCGAGCTCTGCAAGCCTCCCCAGGCTTTTAAAATTGGCCCCGCATGACGTCACGGCTGCGCCGGCCCACGGTCCTCGTGCGCATGCGCGGAACCAGGCCTGCGCAGACGGAACCCGGAAGTAGAGGGAGCGGCGGCTGGAATGCACAGGGAACCAGCCGCTGCATAGGCAATTTAACAAAGGGCACATAGAGAGAAAAAACAAACAACAACAAATATACACACTGCTGCCATGAAGGCGATACATGCTCACCACCACCTACGATCGACTCGGCCGGAACGACCATACACACACCGGGCTTTCTGGCAGATAATGGCCACCTGCATACTGCTAGGCGATCGGCCTGTGCGCGCTTTTCATTCCAAATGACTCCAGCTCTTCAGCGCTTACTCTGCAATACACTCCATACTCTGCTAACAGTCAAGGCTTATTGGAGGGATGAAACATCACATCGGTTGGCCGATGCAATCGCAGGACATTGTCTTCAGGTAGGAGAACCAAACATAAGGTCCTACGGAGGAGGACAAAAAAGGAACACGGCTGAGAGCCCACAGCTGAAATTTATAGGGAGGGGTCCTATTGGGTAGTTATGGAGGCGGGGTCAACCCACACGTATGCTGCTATGGAGCCTGTCAGGAAACACACTTTTTAAAATTTTAATGCACTAAAACACACTATATTGCCCAAATGTTTGATGAAATAAAAAAGATGATCTTAGGCCGAGTACATGGATACCAAACATGACGTGCTTTAAAATTGCGCACAAACGTGCAGTGGCGACAAACTAAATACATTTTTAAAAGCCTTTAAAATCTTTACAGGTTGTTCATTTTTTTTTAAATCATTTTTATTGTTATCTCAGGGAATGTAAATATCCCCTATGATAGAAATAGGTAGTGACAGGTACTCTTTTTTGAAAAAATTGGGGTCTATTAGACCCTAGATCCCTCCTCTACCCTCAAAGCATCTGACCACACCAAGATCGGTGTGATAAAATGCTTTCCCAATTTCCCAATGGCGCTGTTTACATCTGGCAAAATCTAAGTCATAAAATGCTCATAGCTTCCGGTTTCTTAGGCCATAGAGATGTTTGGAGCCACTCTGGTCTCTGATCAGCTCTATGGTCAGCTGGCTGAATCACCGGCTGCATTCTCAGGTTCCCTGTTGAGACAGGAGAGCCAGAGAAAAAAACGGAAGACGGTGGGGGGGCATTCCCTCCCACTGCTTGTAAAAGCAGTCCAGAGGCTAATTAGCCGCTAGGATTGCTTTTACATGAAAGCCGACTGCTGGCTGAAAAGAATGATACCAAGATGATACCTAAACCTGCAGGCATCATTCTGGTATAACCACTCAAAGTCGTGAATGGCGTACCTGAAGACAAAAAATGGTTAACAATAAAGCACAGTAAACGGTAAAGTATAAAAAATTGCATACCTGAAAAGCAAACATGATAAAACATAATAACAATAAAACATTGCAGAATAGAATACAGTAAAAAAGAGTAGAACAATAGAGAGAATAGAGATAGAGAGAACAATAAAACGACAACTATTTTTTTTAATTTTATATTTTTGTTTGTGTTTTTTTTTTTTTTTTTTTACACTTTTTTTTGTAACTGTAACTTTTATAACTGTAACCGGTTCCAGGTTCGGGTCTCTCAAAATGTGATGGCATCTTGGGAGACCCTGTGAAAGTGTGCCTAGTCTGTGCAATGCTGAACCCTACGCTAATACTCAACTAGTGTATGGTAGCGTTCAAAACATTCACCAATGCAAAGACCAGGATTGTCAGGACAGGAGGGACAATAATAGCGGGTGTCACGCCTATATCCGCGCTTACTGCAGACACAACATCTTTTTTGAGGGGGTTCGTTGGGTAGGGGTACTCGGGAGGACATAAAGAAAATGCCTCTCATGCAGCCGACTGCATTTGGTTGGGGATGTGAATGGGGGAAGTACGGGTGCTGCAGAAGCAGTGGGTTCCCCAATTAGGGTTGGTGAATGCAGCAGGAAGGGCATTATGGGCACGACGGGCCTGTGTTTGTCTTTTTGGTGGCAGCGGGACACTACTTGTGCTTGCCACCTCACCAGCTTGAACTGCACTTATGGGACTCGCCACGTCACCAAGTGCTACTGCAGTGCTGGTTTGAATACGACCGGGGTGTACTAGGGCACTGGTGCTTGCCAGTTCACCAAAACGCTACCAAAAAAACTGTTAGTGATCGCAGGGATCAGGCCTTACTCTGCGAACGCTGCAGTTATACGTTTAGTGTTTTGTAAGTGACAGTGATCGATCGATACTGCACTTGGGTGGGCTGGGCTGGGCCGGGCGGAGGGGCAAAACGCAGGTGCTGGCAGGTATCTGGGCTGATCCCGCTAACACTGCGTTTTTGGGAACCCTAAACTGCTGGGGTCCCTAGTATAGATCTGATCGGATCAGATATTGATGCGTTCAGATACTATACCACTAAGGGAGGCGTATGCTGCGTGCGTGGGTGTTAGTGGTACTGGCGCTAATCTGACGCTGCCTGGGGCGATGCATATCACCGCCGGGCGATCAGGGGGCTAAACCTTTATTCGGTAATAAACGGCGGGTGCCCTGACACTATAAAAAATAAACGAACTAACCAGCGTCAACCGTAATGGTTATACGGTGATCAGTGGTGAAAGTGTTAACTAGGGGGCAATCAAGGGGTTAAAACATTTATTAGATAGTATATGGGGGTCCCTGTCGCTATAAAACGCTGACGGCGAACCTAAATATTTACGTCCCTAACTAGCGTCACCAGCGACACTAATACAGCAATCAGAAAAATGATCGCTTAGCGACACTGGTGACGGGGGGTGATCAAGGGGTTAAAACTTTATTAGGGGGGTTAGGGGGGTATCCTAGACCTACAAGGGGCTAACACTAACTGCCCTACCACTTCTAACTGTCACAAACTTACACCAGGCAGTAAGCAGAAAAAACAAAATCTGTGTGACAGGGGAGGAGGGGTGATCGGGGGGCGATTGGGGGGGGGATCGGGGGTGTAAAGTGTGCCTGGCATGTTCTACTGTGTGTGTGTGTTGGTGCACTCACATGTCTTCTCTCTTCGGCGCCGGAACGGAAACTGCCGAGCCGAGGAGAGATGACATCACACCCTCTGCCTCTGTGTACTATACAGAGGCAGGGGATGATTGTCATTGGCTGGGAGCGATCGCGAGGGGGGCCACGATCGGATGGCCTCCCCCTCATCTCTAAACGCTCCCAGACCAAAGCCGACCGCCGCTGGCACCGGGGGGGTCCGATCGGACCCCCCAGCCCGCGGGAAGGTATGTGATTTTGCCTGCCCGTGCCATTGTGTTGACGTATATAGTCGTTAGGCGGTCGGCAAGTGGTTAAGCAAAAGCCCTTTACAGGCAGGGACTGTGGGCCCCTTTGATTGTATAGAGAAAATCCAGTGTCCAGCTAAATTCCTGTGGTTACTGATCCCAGAACCACCCCTTCAGGCACTGCCAGCCCACCTGGCTGCAGCTGCCTCTCTCATTAGCCCTCCTGGCTACTTCCCACAGTCCTCCCTGACTATCACACTCACAAGCCACCCGGCTGACTTCTCCTGGAGATCTCCTGTACATGCTAGCTGGCTCCTTCTGTCCTCACTCTTGCTCCTGTGCCTCTGGACAGGACTCCTCCATTTGTTGTAAGAGGATCCCTCCAGCACCCAAGCCCCAGGCCCAAGGTCACCCCCCAGACTAGGCGGTTACACTCAAGGGCCACCGACAGCCTCCTCAGCACTCCATCAACATCTTTCACCCTACTGCCCCCTGCTGGCATGACCCTGAGGATTTAAGAGGTGCCCCGCCATCCCATTTGGCTGGAGATTGGCTGGGGCCCTCCTCAACACTTGAGGCAGCTCCTCCTAACCTCCCTCCCATTCTTCTGGAAGCTTCTACAAGAATCCAGCAAGAAGGGGGAGGTACCAGAGGTGCTGCCTGGTGAGTCATCTAGCTTCCCTGAGTCACTCACCCCAACCCAGTTTCAACACAGGCTTAGCTACATTTACCTACACTATCAAAAATCTATTTACACTAGCACTACAGGGTGCTATACTTTCATGCACATAGAATAACATTTTCCATTAAAGGAAAGGAACAATCAAAAAGAGCAGAATTTCTCCATGTTATAGAAGTTTAACTTTAATTTTGCCTTTATTCTACATTCATAAAGGTGAAAAAAGAAACACACAGCATACAAAAAATCCTCATAAACACAATAGATGAACAGGGCGCAGTATCTTTCTGCCTTATATACTGATACATGGATACATTACCACCAGTAACTTGTGTATACATCAAAAGAGTAGCATCAGTTACAAAAGGAATAACCCTAAGTAAATCAGATGAACTGAATAGGCACAAGTGTCACTCACCAAGGCAGAAATGTGCTTTAGCCACAAGGACAATGTGTTGCATTAAGAATCACAGAGGGCAAGTTTACAGCTTCTTGTTTTGTTTCTCTTTATCAACAGAATAACTGGTCTTTTGAACAAGCTATGAAAAGGCATATATACAATGCAACAACACTATACAATAAAACAAATTCAAAGTGAAGAAGTAAATGACTAGCTACACATACTGTATTACTAAGAGCAATAATGATGTACCAAGAGCAACATCCAAATGGAAGTACTCAATACAAAATAATATCTTAATGAGGTATTGAACTGTGGAAGATGTGAGAAAAACTGACTAACCACCAATATGTCCAGTGGTCTCCACACAACAGATTTATTTTTCTCACTTCTGATGTACCATGTCTAGTTCCGTGTCTCTATATGGATGATGCCATATTGGTATAGAGATTTGCTTCCTCATGTCAGAGCTGCCTACATAAAGACTGGTGATCTGATGACTGGTGAGGTAATGATAAAGAAGCAACAGTAGAAGTGTAGGAAGCACAGATCTACTGAATGAATGAAGCAGAAAGATTCTTGCACTGCAGATTTCTCTCCAGCAAGGAGAAAAGTGAGCAACACAGTAGTGATATTGCCAAATGTTAATCCAAATATCATAGGAAAACAAATTCTGTAGAGCATATCTATAATCTTTCTGTGCTGCCACTGCTTGTTTCAACCATTGGCTGATCTTGGTCATGGAACAAGTATGTATAGCAAACATGTTGGTTTTTTTTTTTTTTTTTTTGGATAGATTGGGAAAGGTTTTTAAAAAAACTGCCAGTTTATATTTTGCGGTATGTGTTTTTTGTGCAGATTGAATGCTTAGAGATGCAGCAGGTGCAAAGCAATCTCTCCAAACTGAGACTTGCAGGTTTACTCTCACTTTTTTTGTGACATTTGTAAGATTTTAGATTTATTATCACTTACTGTCTCGTTAATAATAGCCACCCGGACAAATAGAGAAAGTGTGTCCCTGCTGTGTCCCCAGCAGGGACACAGACAGCAATGAAAACTTGACAGAGGTGCTAATGTTTCCCTAATCCCAAATGAAAAAAAAAAATTGCTCTATATAAACTTTAATATCCAACCATCAAGCATTTTGTCTAAAAATAATTTGCCCCATCCTATCCATAAATTGAAGATTTTGTGATTTATTTGTAACTAAATATATGGATGTTTCATACACATACAGTAGATATACAGTAATTTCTAGACCAATGTGTTTACATATTATAAGATGTGTCAAAAGCATTTTCATAAGATCATTTTACAATGATCTGGCAGTAATCAGGTATGTAAACCTTGCTGTTTTTAAATCTGCTTTTAAAAATAGTTGTATCCTTCTAAGGTTGATTATAATAATGCTTCTCAAACACCAGTATTTTATAAGAATGTTATTGCATGGCACGTCAATATGTAGGCTGCACATGGAAAAGAGCAACTCTTTTATTATTAACTCCTATTGCTTTATAACACTGCATGCTTAATTGTGCAATTCATACAATCCTTGAACATCTGCAGGTTTCCATTATTCAGAAGCAATTCAATAGTTTCATTTTCTACTGACTCTAAAACTACATACGCATATTTCTTTCCATTATATCTTAGTTCTGCTGGCACAATAAAAACTTTATGGTAGGAAAACAAGCATCATCAACACTATGTAAACTTCCTAGTGAAATATCAGTAGAGCAATTCATAGCCAAATGAATAAAAATACAACACACCTATCACATATTGTAAAAAGAAGACATATTATTTAATTTCATTTGTTTATTTTGCTTTCTGTGCTATGCAAAGTTAAAACATATATTATAACATATAATATAACAAATATTTTAAACCATTTATTTTATTTAAATTAAATGTCTAATGGGGCGTACACACGGTTGGACTTTTCGGCTACAAAAGTCCGACAGCCCATCCGACAAACTTTTGACTGACTTTTGGCGGACTTGCGGCGGACTTTCTAATGAACGGACTTGCCTACATACGATCACACAAAAGTCTCACGGATTCGTACATGATGACGTACACCAGACTAAAATAAGGAAGTTGATAGCCAGTAGCCAATAGCTGCCCTAGTGTGAGTTTTTGTCCGTTGGACTAGCATACAGAAGAGCAGATTTCTGGGTCCGGCGGAGTTGCGACGTAAAGATTTGAAGCATGTTCCAAATCTAAAGTCCGTCAGATTTGCGACTGGAAAAGTCCCCTGAAAGTCCGGGGAAGCCCACACACGATCAGATTGTCTGCCGGATTTGGTCCGTCGGCGTCCGTCGGACTTTAGTAGCTGAAAAGTCTGACCGTGTGTACACCCCATAAGTAAACTTTTGCTGTAGACTTTATATGCGGATGGTTATCCTATCTGGAAATCTTCATTACAGTGAGACGAATAGTTCCTAAAGTAACTAAGACCATTAGTTGTACATTTGACCCAAACTGAGTTGTAAATTTGTCCCAAACTGAGTTGTAAATCTGACCCAAACTGAGTTGTAAATTTGACCCAAACTGAGTCAATTTGCTTAAGATAAAGGTTTGCATACTTTTGTCAAACCATGACATTTTCACATTGAGCTGCTTTAGCACTGTTCATGAGCCCAGTCAATAAAACTTGTGTCATAAAAAGAGTCGCTTTATCAATGCCGAATAGGCTGTTGACTCTGCGATGATTTTGTCAATGAATGTTTTCCAGAACTTAAAGTGGAAGTTTAGGCCAAAACTAACTCTAATCCTAATCTATGCCACATTCCAAGACTGAACAGAAGAACAGGTAAGTACAGCAGTTTTTGCTTTGAGGGCTAAATAGTTTAGTCTTAGAATGTGGCATAAGGTAGGATCAGACTTATGCCCCGTACACACGGTCAGACATTGATCGGACATTCCGACAACAAAATCCTAGGATTTTTTCTAACGGATGTTGGCTCAGACTTGTCTTGCATACACACGGTGACACAAAGTTGTCAGAAAATCCGATCATTCTGAACGCGGTGACGTAAAACACGTATGTCGGGACTATAAACGGGGCAGTAGCCAATAGCTTTCATCTCTTTATTTATTCTAAACATGCGTGGCACTTTGTGCGTCGGATTTGTGTACACACGATCGGAAATTCCGACAACGGATTTTGTTGCCGGAAAATTTTATAGCCTGCTCTCAAACTTTGTGTGTCGGAAAATCCGATGGAAAATGTGTGATGGAGCCCACACACGGTCGGAATTTCCGACAACAAGGTCCTATCACACATTTTCCATCGGAAAATCTGACCGTGTGTATGGGGCATTAGTTATTTTTTGCCTAAACTTCCACTTTTATCCCTTCACACCTAAAGTTAGAACAAATCTAAATGCCCAAGCACAATTGTGCAACTTTGACATATGTTAGTAAAACTGTACATATAGTCACAACTACTTATTGTATCCAGGTGGATTATATCTTGGTTATTTTCAGGACAAATTGGGCTTTCTTTTGATGGTGAATGGTAATAGATATCTCCTGATTTTTTTTTCTTATCAAAGGAAAACTGGCCCAAAATAGTAAAAAAAAATCATGTAGCTGTATATTTCTTGCTATTTTCATAATTTACCACCAAAGAACAAACACAATATAAATTCTCCTGTTCCTAACGATTCCAGCAATACCACACATGTGTACATTAGTTGATATTTGTACCTGTAATACAGACCAGAAACAATGGTGCGCATTTTGCATTTTTTTTCCCTGCCTAAAATACACTGAAACTGGCACAAACTGACATCATTACCAATTTTGTTTTTATTCTACACAAAATAACTGGATGGTGACCTTTCATCCTGACATTGACCTTTGACCATGATCTTAACCCTGAAAAACCTTGATGCTGTTTTTCTTTATTTTTGTATTTATTTATTTTTTATTCTTTATTGATGAATTTTATAATCCAATGTGATTGCAAAGTGCATTTTCTTTATATTCTTTGCACATGATTGGGTATGCTTTTCAAAGTAAACTTCTGCCACATTAACTAAGCTCTGGAGAAAATTCACTTACAAAGTGCAACTTTCTATGCAAAATGAACAGTCTACTTGCCTAACTCAACCCAAATAGAAGACTACATTAGTAATATATTGGTTGTACACAGAGCAAAATGCATCTCAGGGTTGCTAAGAGCCTTCATACATTGCTTGCTTATTTTATTTGTTTTACTCTCCATTATTACCAGTCCCCTTTACATTAGAACTGTAACAAAGAGTAATTAGTTATATTTGTTTTTAATGTCACTCTTTCTCCGTAGCAGCCTTTGTACATTTATATAGCAGTACTGTTGCTCAGAACCTTTTTAAGTATAAGTTAAAGGGTTAGTTCACCTTTAAAAAACAATGTAGTTCCCAGAATAGGGGGCCTATGACATAGCAATGCAGTGTGCAGTATGAAAAAAAAATTTGCTTTCATCTGCCCCACCCCTAGTAAAGCCCCACTTTCCCTATCAACATATTCAAAAGCTGCACTGCTATTCTTACTTTCTGTCCCTGTTTCATTTGGGATGGAGGACATGGTGACGTAGATATTCCCATAAAATATTCTGCCCATTCTTTCCTCTTTCTGTGGCTGCATCTACAGACTTGTCCTGCTACTGAGCTCCAGCATGAGCATGCAGCTCATTCACAGCCAGTGATCTGTGCAGTGCCTCATTTCCCTCTTCCATGGCTGCGCTCTGCCCCACCCCCACCTCGCCCCCACCCCTGAGCACCAGGAGGCAAGATCTATCATGCTGAATACAGCGAGTAATGCTGCTGCAAGCAATATTACTGTATTCTGAAATGCCATCATATGGGACACCACTATATATATATATATACATACATACAGTGGGGCAAACAAGTATTTAGTCAGCCACCAATTGTGCAAGTTCTCCCACTTAAAAAGATGAGAGAGGCCTGTAATTGTCATCATAGGTATACCTCAACTATGAGAGACAAAATGTGGAAACAAATCCAGACAATCACATTGTCTGATTTTTGAAAGAATTTATTTGCAAACTATGGTGAAAAATAAGTATTTGGTCACCTACAAACAAGCAAGATTTCTGGCTCTCACAGACCTGTATCTTCTTCTTTAGGAGGCTTCTCTGTCCTCCACTCATTACCTGTATTAATGGCACCTGTTTGAACTTGTTATCAGTATAAAAGACACCTGTCCACAACCTCACACAGTCACACTCCAAATTCCACTATGGTGAAGACTAGGGATGAGCTTCGTGTTCGAGTCGAACCCATGTTCGACTCGAACATCGTCTGTTCGCCCATTCGCCGAATTGCGAATGATATGGGCTGTTCGCGCCAAATTCGTGTGGCGTGTCAGGGCCCATAATTCACTGCAGCATCGCAGTGCATTGCTGGCTGATGATTGGCCAAGCATGCATTATGACCCGCATGCTTGGCCAATCACAGCGCCGTCTGAACAGAGAGCCGTAATTGGCCAAAGCCAAGGAGGCTTTGGCCAATTATGGCTCCACACTACTAATATGGCCCCACACTACATGAGGCCGCCTGCATGGCGGCCCTGTGTAGTGTGTGTTCCGGCGTTCATTGAGAGAGAGAGAGAGACAGACAGTGACATTTGATTTGAGTTAGATAGATTAGGCAGAACAGTCAGTCAGTTTAGCTGCACTTACAGTGTATTGTGTATATATATGCATCCCAGGTGTTGCATATATATATATATATACACTGTATTCAGTTTAGCTAGATCCGTTCCTGTTATCTTCCTACTGACAGGCAGGCTTGTCTTGTTACAGTATGTACAGCTACCTGAAGAAAATTACTGGTGTTCTTTTGATCCTATTAGTACCACAGTCAGGCAGCTAGACTATTTACAGTTAGTGCAGTGCGTCCTGCTCACAGTGTTCAGCTAGATCCATTCCTGTTATCTTCTTACTGATAGGCAGGCTTGTCTTGTTACAGTATATACAGCTACCTGAAGAAAATTACTGGTGTTCTTTTGATCCTATTAGTACCACAGTCAGGCAGCTAGACTATTTACAGTTAGTGCAGTGCGTCCTGCTGACAGTGTTCAGCTAAACCTACAAGTTAGTGGGGTGCGTCCTGCTCACAGTGTTCAGCTAAACCTACAAGTTAGTGTGGTGCGTCCACCTCACAGTGTTCAGCTAAACCTACAAGTTAGTGCGGTGCGCCCTGCTCACAGTGTTCAGCTAAACCTACAAGTTAGTGAGGTGCGTCCTGCTCACAGTGTTCAGCTAAACCTACAAGTTAGTGGGGTGTGTCCTGCTCACAGTGTTCAGTTAAACCTACAATTTGGTGTAGTGAGACCTCTGCACAGTGTTCATCTAAAGCTACAAGTTAATGCAGTGCGTCCTGCTCACAGTGTTCAGCTAGATCCGTTCCTGTTATCTTCTTACTGACAGGCAGGCTTGTCTTGTTACAGTATTTACAGCTACCTGAATAAAATTGCTGGTGTTCTTTTGATCCTATTAGTACCACAGTCAGGCAACTAGACTATTTACAGTTAGTGCAGTGTGTCCTGCTCACAGTGTTCAGCTAAACCTACAAGTTGGTGTAGTGAGACCTCTGCATAGTGTTCATCTAAAGCTACAAGTTAGTGCAGTGCGTCCTGCTCACAGTGTTCAGCTACATCCGTTCCTGTTATCTTCTTACTGACAGGCAGGCTTGTCTTGTTACAGTATTTACAGATACCTGAATAAAATTGCTGGTGTTCTTTTGATCCTATTAGTACCACAGTCAGGCAACTAGACTATTTACAGTTAGTGCAGTGCGTCCTGCTCACAGTGTTCAGCTAAAACTACAAGTTAGTGCTGTGCGTCCTGCTCACAGTGTTCAGCTAAAACTACAAGTTAGTGCTGTGTGTCCTGCTCACAGTGTTCAGCTAACCCTACAAGTTGGTGTAGTGAGACCTCTGCACAGTGTTCATCTCAAGCTACAAGTTAGTGCAGTGCGTCCTGCTAACAGTGTTCAGCTAAAACTACAAGTTAGTGCTGTGCGTCCTGCTCACAGTGTTCAGCTAAACCTACAAGTTGGTGTAGTGAGACCTCTGCACAGTGCTCATCTCAAGCTACAAATTAGTGCAGTGCGTCCTGCTCACAGTGTTCAGCTAAAAATACAAGTTAGTGCTGTGCGTCCTGCTCACAGTGTTCAGCTAAAACTACAAGTTAGTGCTGTGCGTCCTGCTCACAGTGTTCAGCTAAACCTACAAGTTGGTGTAGTGAGACCTCTGCACAGTGTTCATCTCAAGCTACAAGTTAGTGCTGCGCGTCCTGCTCACAGTGTTCAGCTAAAACTACAAGTTAGTGCTGTGCGTCCTGCTCACAGTGTTCAGTTAAAACTACAAGTTAGTGCTGTGCGTCCTGCTCACAGTTTTCAGCTAAACCTACAAGTTGGTGTAGTGAGACCTCTGCACAGTGTTCATCTAAAGCTACAAGTTAGTGCAGTGTGTCCTGCTCACAGTGTCCAGCTAAAATTACAAGTTAGGGCTGTGCGTCCTGCTCACAGTGTTCAGCTAAACCTACAAGTTGGTGTTGTGAGACCTCTGCACAGTGTTTATCTAAAGCTACAAGTTAGTGCAGTGCATCCTGCTCACAGTGTTCAGCTAAAACTACAAGTTAGTGCTGTGCATCCTGCTCACAGTGTTCAGCTAAACCTACAAGTTGGTGTAGTTAGACCTCTGCACAGTGTTCATCTAAAGCTAAAAGTTAGTGCAGTGCGTCCTGCTCACAGTGTTCAGCTAAAACTACAAGTTAGTGTGGTGCGTCCACCTCACAGTGTTCAGCTAAACCTACAAGTTAGTTTTTTGCGAGCTCTGCACAGTGTTCAGCTAAAGCTACCTGTAGAAGGTTGGTGGTGTTCTCATACTACAGACAGGCAGTTGATTTTGCTAGATGCAGTATCAGTACATATATATATATATATATATATATATATATATATATATATACATATATATAAATATATATCCCAGCTTAGTGCAGCTACAGGCCATTAGTATGTCTGGAAGGCCAAGAAGGAGAGGCAGACAGTCACAGGCCAATAAGAGAGGGCAAGCAGGCTCTGTGTCTAGTGCTGGACATGGAGACGGTGCATCCTCATCAGCACGTGGCCGTGGGACACGCTTGGCCTTTTTTTCGGCAGCTGGCCGTGTTGAGCCGCAACATGCGGAAGACTTGGTCGAGTGGATGACCAAGCTGTTCTCATCCTCCTCATCCTCTCTCACCCATGCCCAGGGTACTTTGTCTGGCAAAGCCTCTTCCCTCGGCTCAATGTCATCAGTGACTCCTTCCCTAGCCCCACCATGTCCTTCTGAGGAGTCCCTCGAACTGTTTGACCACAGTGTTGGGTACATGCTCCAGGAGGATGCCCAGCGTTTGGAAGGCTCTGATGATGATACTGAGCTTGATGAAGGCAGTAACATGAGCACAGACAGAGGGGGTGCCCAAGAAGGACAGCAATCTGGCAGTCATGCTCCCCCTGCTGCAGCATACTGCCAGGTTTGCTCCAGTGATGAGGAGGGAAGGGATGATGAGGTCACTGACTCAATGTGGGTGCCTGATAGGAGAGAGGAAGAGGAGGAGGTGGCACATCACCAACGAGGCAGGATGGCCAGGGGCCAGCCTAAGGGCAGCACATTGACTGCATCACACCCCAAAGCTCCACATGTGCAGGGCGCTGCAGTCTCTGCGCATTATTCAAAAAGTTCTTTGGTGTGGGCCTTTTTTGAGATGAGTGCATCAGATCGCTATTTGCAACATATGTCTCAAGCGTATCTTGCGTGGCCAAAACATCTCCCGCTTGGGTACCACATGCTTGACCAGACATATGTTGACCTGCCATGCAGTTCGTTGGCAAGCGTATCTAAAAGACCCACACCAAAGAACAAAGAGGACCTCTCCTTGCTTCTCATCAGCTGAGATCTCCAACCCCACTATACCTTCAGTCCTCTCTGAGACCTGCACTGAGAGGAATGAAGGTGTAGAATTAGGTGTGTCACAGCCAAGTACTTGTGGGCAATCTGCTTTTGGTACACCGACGTCAGATTGTACCAGGCAAATTTCCCTGCCCCAGCTGCTGCACCGCCGAAAGAAGTTCTCTCCCAGTCATCCACATGCCCAGCGGTTGAATGCTAGCTTGGCAAAATTGCTTGCACTTCAACTGCTGCCTTTTCAGTTGGTAGACTCTGCCCCCTTCCGTGAGTTTGTGGAATGTGCGGTTCCTCAGTGGCAGGTACCCAAACGCCACTTTTTCTCACGGAAGGCGATTCCGGCTCTCTACCGGCATGTGGAAGACAATGTCCATGCTTCGCTGGACAGGGCGGTCAGCGGTAAGGTGCATATTACCGCTGACTCATGGTCCAGCAGGCATGGACAGGGACGTTACCTAAGTTTCACGGCGCATTGGGTGACTCTGCTGGCAGCTGGGAAGGATGCAGGACAAGGTGCAGTAGTGTTGGAGGTTGTTCCGCCACCACGCCTCCAAAATGCTAATGATTGTGACACACCTCTCTCCTCCACCCCCTCCTCTTCTTCTTCCTCCATGGCCTCTTCCTGTGCTTTGTCCTCGGAACCAGCGGTGCTCCGTAGCCGTTCAAGGGGCTACGCAAGTATGCAGGCCAAAAGATGCCATGCGGTGCTTGAGCTGGTGTGCTTGGGGGACAGGAGCCACACTGGGGCAGAGGTTCTGTCAGCTCTGCAGGGGCAGGTTCAAAGGTGGTTGATGCCACGCCAACTTAAGGCAGGAATGGTGGTTTGCGACAATGGCACCAACCTCCTCTCTGCCCTCCGACAGGGACAAATGACCCATGTGCCCTGTTTGGCTCACATCCTTAACCTGGTGGTGCAGCGGTTCTTGGGCAGGTACCCGGGCTTACAGGATGTCCTGAGGCAGGCCAGGAAAGTCTGTGTGCATTTCCGCCGGTCATATAATGCCAGTGCTCGGCTGACGGACCTCCAAAAGGAGTTTAACCTGCCCAAGAACCGCCTAATCTGTGACATGCCCACCAGGTGGAACTCAACGTTGGCCATGCTGCAGCGGCTGCACATGCAGCAGAGGGCCATCAATGAGTACCTGTGCGACTATGGCACCAGGATTGGGTCAGGGGAGCTTGGTTTTTTTTCCCCACGCCAGTGGGCCATGATCAGGGATGCATGCACTGTCCTGTCACCATTTGAGGAGGCCACGAGGATGGTGAGCAGTGACAGTGCATGCATCATTGACACTGTCCCCCTTGTCCACCTGTTGGAGCACACGCTGCGTGGAATAATGGACAGGGCACTTGAGGCAGAACAAAGGCAGGAAGAGGAGGACTTCCTTAGCTCTCAAGGCCCCCTTTATCCAGACAGTGTTCCTGCGTGCCCGCCGATCACACAGGAAGAGGAGGAGGAGGAGGAAGATTGTGTCAGTATGGAGGTGGAGCCTGGCACTCAGCATCAGCAGCAGTCTTTAAGGGATCAGTCCCAAGAAACACATGGACTTGTACGTGGCTGGGAGGAGGTGGCTGTGGACCATGTCGTCCTTAGTGACCCAGAGGACTCCGGACCAAATGCCTCAGTAAACCTACGCTGCATGGCCTCCCTTAACCTGCAAAGCCTGCGTAAGGATCCTCGTATTCGTGGTATCAAGGAGAAGGACCAATACTGGCTGGCAACCTTCCTTGATCCACGTTACAAGGGTAAGGTTGTGGACCTTATCTTGCCATCGCAGAGGGAGCAGAGGATGAAACATCTTCGGGAGGCCTTGCAGAAAGGTCTGTGCAATGCGTTCCCAGAGACTGGGAGGTTACAAACTCCTGTTTCTGGACAACGTGTTGCTGAGGCTTCGGTCAGTCAAAGAAGGAGCGGTGGAGAAGGTGGCCGACTGACCGATGCGTTCAGACAATTTTTTGGTCCGCAGCCCCAAGGTATGATCGGTTCCAGCAACCATCGCCAGCGTCTGTTTTACATGGTGCAGGAATACCTAGGGGCAAGATCAGACTTGGACACCTTTCCCACCGAAAATCCTCTGGGTTACTGGGTCTTGAGGATGGATCACTGGCCAGAGCTTGCACAGTATGCAATTGAGCTACTGGCCTGTCCTGCATCCAGCGTTCTTTCGGAACGCACATTCAGTGCTGCTGGAGGCGTGGTAACCGATCACAGGGTGCGTCTGTCCACCGACTCGGTCGATCGACTGACCTTCATAAAAATGAATCAGTCTTGGATCACCACCAGCTACCAAGCACCTAATGCTGATGTAACCGAATAATTTTTTTTGAAATCTCAGATCCCTTCAAAGACTGCCTATGCTGATGCTGAGTGACTATACCTGAGTAATTATCCTCTTCCTCCTCAATCATCACGCTGATAGCTTGTAAGAACATTTTTGGTTCTGGGCGCCACCACCAGTGCCTAAGGCCCAATTTTTCTGCCCCTGTTTAACAGGGGCGTGCAATTACAATTTTTGATGCAATACTTTGAAGCAGGGCTCGTTCCTGCGTTCCAACTAGAGTGTCTGTGAGGGGTTGCAGTGTTGTGGCACCAGCACCACCACCACCACCACCACCACCAAAGGGGCATGTAATTACAATTCTTGATCTAATATTTCACAGCAGGGCCCATTTCTGCACCCACCAAGAGCGAGTGAGGACTTACAGTGTTGTGGCACCACCACCACCACCACCAAAGGCCCAGTTTTTCTGCCCCTGTTCAACAGGGGCATGTAATTACAATTCTTGATCTAATATTTCACAGCAGGGCCCTGTGAGGGCTTACAGTGTTGTGGCCACAACAACACCTAAGGCCCAAATTTCTGCTGAGTATATAGGGCAGGACCCTACTTTCAAACATCTAACTTACAAACGACTCCTACTTGCAAACGGAAGGAGACAACAGAAAGTGAGATGAAATCTACGCCTAGGAAGGGAAATTCTCTCCTGTAAGAGTTAATATGGGAAAAACATTTCTCCTTTCCACTGATGCTTTCCAATCCTTGTTCCACAAAAAAACCCAAATTCTCAAAAAGCATTTGTCATTGGGACAAAAAGTGAGGTGAAATCTTCTAAAGAGGAGGAAAGACAGCAAAACAAATGTCACAGGGGTGATAACCCTTCCCTATGTTTTCCAAAAAGCTTAAAAAAGATTTTTTGGCTGGAGCTAAACACGTTAAAAATGTACCCGTTCAAAATGACAAACAGATTCTACTTAACAACAAACCTACAGTCCCTGTCTTGTTTGCACCGCCTGTATACTGCTGTTCAGAGTATATAGGGCCTGGTGGCCCCACACCTTTCCTTATTTTAATTTGGGTGCGGGGTTCCCCTTAATATCCATACAAGACCCAAAGGGCCTGGTAATGGACTGGGGGGTACCCATGCCGTTTGTCTCACTGATTTTCATCCATATTGCCAGGACCGGACATTACATTAAACCCGCAAGCAGTTTAAAATGAGATTTTTTCCTTTAAAAATGACATTTGGTGCAGGGACTGTTCTAAACACGGGAAACACGCGCCACTTTACAGGCATACTATAGACACCCCCCAGGTACGATATTTAAAGGAATATTTCACTTTTTTTTTTTTACTTTAAGCATCATTAAAATCACTGCTCCCGAAAAAACGTCAGTTTTTAAAAGTTTTTTTTGCATTGATACATGTCCCCTGGGGTAGGACCCAGGTCCCCAACCCTTTTTAAGACAATACCATGCAAATTAGCCTTTAAAATGAGCACTTTTGATTTCGAACATTCGAGTCCCATAGACGTCAATGGGGTTCTAACATTCGTGCGAACTTTCGGTCCGTTCGCAGGTTCTGGTGCGAACCGAACCGGGGGGTGTTCGGCTCATCCCTAGTGAAGACCAAAGAGCTGTCGAAGGACACCAGAAACAAAATTGTAGACCTGCACCAGGCTGGGAAGACTGAATCTGCAATAGGCAAGCAGCTTGGTGTGAAAAAATCAACTGTGGGAGCAATAATTAGAAAGTGGAAGACATAGAAGACCACTGATAATCTCCCTCGATCTGGGGCTCCACACAAGATCTCACCCCGTGGGGTCAAAAAGATCACAAGAATGATGAGTAAAAATCCCAGAACCACACGGGGGTACCTAATGAATGATCTGCAGAGAGCTGGGACCAACGTAACAAAGGCTACCATCAATAACACACTACGCCACCAGGGACTCAGATCCTGCAGTGCCAGACGTGTCCCCTGCTTAAGCCAGTACCTGTCCGGGCCCGTCTGAGGTTTGCTAGAGAGGATTTGGATGATCCAGAAGAGGATTGGGAGAATGTCATATGGTCAGATGAAACCAAAGTAGAACTGTTTGGTAGAAACACAACTCATCGTGTTTGGAGGAGAGAGAATGCTGAATTGCAACCAAAGAACACCATAACTCCTGTGAAGCATGGGGGCGGCATCATCATGCTTTGGGGCCGTTTCTCTGCAAAGGGAACAGGACGACTGATCCATGTACATGAAAGAATAAATGGGGCCATGTATTGTGAGATTTTGAGTGCAAACCTCCTCCCATCAGCAAGGGCATTGAAGATGAAACATGGCTGGGTCTTTCAGCATGACAATGATCCCAAACACACTGCCCGGGCAACAAAGGAGTGGCTTCGTAAGAAGAATTTCAAGGTCTTGGAGTGGCCTAGCCAGTCTCCAGATCTCAACCCCATAGAAAACCTTTGGAGGGAGTTGAACGTCCGTGTTGCCCAGCGACAGCCCCAAAACATCGTTGCTCTAGAGGAGATCTGCATGGAGGAATGGGCCAACATACCAGCAACAGTGTGTGACAACCTTGTGAATACTTACAGAAAACGTTTGACCTCTGTCATTGCCAACAAAGGATATATAACAAAGTATTGAGATGAACTTTTGATATTGACAAAATACTTATTTTCCACCATAATTTGCAAATAAATTCTTTCAAAAATCATACAATGTGATTGTCTGGATTAGGGATGAGCCGAACACCCCCCTGTTCAGTTCGCACCAGAACATGCGAACAGGCAAAAAATTTGTTCGAACACGTGAACACCGTTAAAGTCTATGGGACACGAACATGAATAATCAAAAGTTCTAATTTTAAAGGCTTATATGCAAGTTATTGCCAGAATGGCACAGGCAGGCAAAGTAAACGTATGGGTGTGTTACTTGCCTCCCGCGGGTGGGGGGTCCGATCGGACCCCCCCGGTGCCTGAGGCGGTCGGCTTCTGTCCCGGAGCGATCAGAGGTGAGGGGGAGGCCATCCATTCGTGGCCACCCCCTCGCGATCGCTCCCAGCCAATGAGATTCTTCCTCTGCTGCTGTGTAGTAAACAGCGGCAGAGGAAGTGATGGCATCGCTCCTCGGCTCGGTATTTTCCGTTCCGGCGCCGAGGAGAGAAGACATCGATGTGAGTGCACAAACACTACACACACAGTAAAACACACCAGGCACACTTTACACCCCCCAATTACCCCCTGACCACCCCCCAATCACCCCCCCTGTCACAGTGGCACAAAGCAGTTTTAGATCTATACTAGCGTCCCCAGCAGTTTAGGGTTCCCAAAAATGCAGTGTTAGCGGGATCAGCCCAGATACCTGTTAGCAACTGCGTTTTGCCCCTCCGCCCGGCCCAGCCCAGCCCACCCAAGTGCAGTATTGATCACTGTCACTTACAAAACACTAAACGCATAACTGCAGCGTTCGCAGAGTCAGGCCTAAGGCCCGGTTCACACTGATGCGAGTTCATAACAAATGCGATGCGTCAAAAGCACTTTAAATTCGCATGTCATCCCTGAAGTAATTGTTTTCAATGACGGTCGTTCACATACAAGCGTTGCGATTCCTCTACGAATGCAATGCGATAAAAAAAGGGTCTTGGGTGAGTTTACTGCATTGCGAATTTAGTCTCTATAGACATCAATGTAAATCGTTCTGGAATCGCATTTGATGGTTCACATATGTGCAAATTCGTAACCTCCAGTTCCTCCTCCCAGTACTGCCCCCTCACCTCTCCCAGTACCGCCCCCTCACTTCCTGTTTCCTGTCTCATGTCCATATGCAAACAGATAAGATGGCCCCCCCGGTGTCGGAACTCCATCGACAATGAGGAGCTCATCAGGCTTGTTCATGACAGGCCATATATATGGGACAGCCGTATAGCTGAATAAAAAAATAATGCCCAGAAGGGCAGAGGCTGGGAAGAAATGTAAAACTTTATATTCAGACTGGGAAGACTTCACTCCACAAGTTCGCAAACATAAATGTAAGTACCTATTTATTCATCCTACTGACCACCAATATAAGGGCATGTATCCCACTGACCACCAATGTAAGGGCATCTATCCCACTGACCACCAATGTAAGGGCACGCATCCCACTGACCACCAATGTAAGGGCATGCATCCCATTGACCACCAATGTAAGGGCATGTATCCCACTGATCACCAATGTAAGGGCATGTATCCCACTGACCACCAATGTAAGGGCATGTATCCCACTGACCACCAATGTAAGGGCATCTATCCCACTGACCACCAATGTAAGGGCATGTATCCCACTGACCACCAATGTAAGGGCATGCATCCCACTGACCACCAATGTAAGGGCATGCATCCCACTGACCACCAATTTAAGGGCATGTATCCCACTGACCACCAATGTAAGGGCATCTATCCCACTGACCACCAATGTAAGGGCATCTATCCCACTGACCACCAATGTAAGGGCATGCATCCCACTGACCACCAATGTAAGGGCATGCATCCCATTGACCACCAATGTAAGGGCATGTATCCCACTGATCACCAATGTAAGGGCATCAATCCCACTGACCACCAATGTAAGGGCATGTATCCCACTGACCACCAATGTAAGGGCATGTTTCCCACTGACCACCAATGTAAGGGCATGTATCCCACTGACCACCAATGTAAGGGCATGCATCCCACTGACCACCAATGTAAGGGCATGTATCCCACTGACCATCAATGTAAGGGCATGTATCCCACTGACCATCAATGTAAGAGCATGTATCCCACTGACCACCAATGTAAGGGCATCTATCCCACTGACCACCAATGTAAGGGCATGCATACCACTGACCGCCAATGTAAGGGCATGCATCCCACTGACCACCAATGTAAGGGCATGTATCCCACTGACCACCAATATAAGGGCATCCATCCCACTGACCACCAATGTAAGGGCATGTATCCCACTGACCACCAATGTAAGGGCATCTATTCCACTGACCACCAATGTAAGGGCATCTATTCCACTGACCACCAATGCAAGGGCATGCATCCCACTGACCACCAATGTAAGGGCATGTATCTAACTGACCACCAATGTAAGGGCATGTATCCCACTGACCACCAATGTAAGGGCATGTATCCCACTGACCACCAATGTAAGGGCATCCATCCCACTGACCACCAATGTAAGGGCATGTATCCCACTGACCACCAATGTAAGGGCATGTTTCCCACTGACCACCAATGTAAGGGCATGTATCCCACTGACCACCAATGTAAGGGCATGCATCCCACTGACCACCAATGTAAGGGCATGTATCCCACTGACCATCAATGTAAGGGCATGTATCCCACTGACCATCAATGTAAGAGCATGTATCCCACTGACCACCAATGTAAGGGCATCTATCCCACTGACCACCAATGTAAGGGCATGCATACCACTGACCGCCAATGTAAGGGCATGCATCCCACTGACCACCAATGTAAGGGCATGTATCCCACTGACCACCAATATAAGGGCATCCATCCCACTGACCACCAATGTAAGGGCATGTATCCCACTGACCACCAATGTAAGGGCATCTATTCCACTGACCACCAATGCAAGGGCATGCATCCCACTGACCACCAATATAAGAGCATGCATCCCACTGACCACCAATGTAAGGGCATGTATCTAACTGACCACCAATGTAAGGGCATGTATCCCACTGACCACCAATGTAAGGGCATCCATCCCACTGACCACCAATGTAATGGCATGTATCCCACAGACCACAAATCCCACTGACCAGCTGTGTAATGAGCATTGTTCCCACTCACCACCAATAAATTGTTTGTTTTATTTGATTACAGAAGAACTCATATGTACTAGGTGGCGAAGCCTGAAGGATACACTTCAAAGACACCAGAGACTGGAGCGTGAAGCACGAATTGGGTCTGGTGCCGCCTCGAAGCGTCCCTATTCTTTTGCTAGATACCTGGACTTTCTCAAGCCAGTGCTAGAATTAAGGAAGTAAGTTTACAATCAAGAATACCTCTCTCTACCATCCCTCTCTAATATACCTGTCCTCCCCCTAACCTTCGCTTCTACCGCTATCATCTTTAGTTAGAATTTCAAGTATCAACTTTTGTATTTCAGCACAGAAGCAAGTTGGGAAGAGGAGGAGGAAGAGGGAGAGGAGCATGCTGCTATTGTTGACGTAGATGAGGGAGTTTCATTCGCTTGCCAAAACATAGAGGAATCATCATCTATTGAGGTAGAGGGTGACGCAAGCGATGCACATGAATCATCGACTCAGGAGCAAGATAATGAGTCTACTGACATTTCTACACCTTCCAACAGACGGAAAAAGCTAACATCTACCTCACGCAGGAAGCGAAGCAGCAGGGCAGCAGAACAGGTGGAAGAACAAGATGAGACAAATCAATTACTCAATATTGTGTCAGGGATCACTGAACAAATGGATGTTTAGAGATGCCCTCATACAATGTTTGCCCTAAGTTTGGTGCCTCTTCTCAAAGAGGTCTTGCCAGAAAAGTACTTCAACATGAGGATTGCAGTGCAACATTGCATACATTCCTTCACTATGCCAAGCCATATTTCAGAGCCAATGCACGAGAGTACTAGTACTCAAATAATTACACCCTTTTCTGCTGCTCAAAATCCTGCAACAAACCCTTATCCTTCCAGTTTTTCTGACCACCCATGCATATATGAGACCCCCAGATCAAAAATCCCATATCCGATTCCTCCACCAATTGCTTCCTTAATCATCCCTCCAATTAGTACCCCTGGTATAACAAGGGCAATGGAATTGAGACCACGCAAATCAATTGCTCACCATTTACCACAACAAAGCAGAGTGCCACAGCTCTACAATCAAATGCCATCCATGCCAAACCGCTCCACACCTGTGTCAAGACCTATGGAACAGCTCAAACAAGTCAATCCTAGTCCTTATCCCTATAGAAATCAATCACTTGAAGTTAATTCAATGGAGCCTCCCACAAATGCACAATATGGGCCCCCGAGTGAACCACTGGATAGAGTGATATCCCCGCCTTTGCCTTTGAGGCAAGCAACGCTTGAGCAACAGAGTGTTACAAAATATTTGAATTTATAGATTCAAATATGTTGTAACACTCTGCCTGCAGCCTACCTGTTGAATGGCACTGCCACTTTCATGTTGGTAATCCATATTGGATTTGTTTAGGTTATGTTTTCTATTTTTTAGAGGATTTGCATCCCACCTGACCACCAATGTCAGGACTTGTACCTATGACCAAAATGTAAAGGCATGCATCCTACTGACCAGCAAACCTAACAACCACCAATGTAAGGGCATTTATTAGTGGTCACACAAGCCCTGACATTGGTGGTCTGTGGGATTGCCTGTCCACCAATGCCAGGGCTTGTATACCACCTCTGACCAAAATGTCAAGGTCTGTGATGCGGTTATGCTATATGGTCCCGCCACGAGTGAACCACCAGATAGAGTGATATCCCTGTTTGTACCTTTGAAGCTAGTAACACCTGAGAAACAGAACTATTATTTTAAATTGATAGATGCCTACCTGTTAAACGGCACAGCCTCTTTCATGTTGTTAACCATATTGCATTTGTTTACGTTATGTAAAAGTTTTTTGGTCCTACCAACTTTTCAGGTTAGCGTGGATTATGCAGTGGGATACATGTACAAATGTAGGATGAAGAGAGAGAGTGAGGTGGAGGTTTAGGTGAGAGGGTCATAGGAAGTGAGAGGGTCATAGGAAGTGAGAGGGTCATAGGAGGTGAGAGGGTCATAGGAGGTGAGAGGGTCATAGGAGGTGAGAGGGTCATAGGAAGTGAGAGGGTCAGAGGAAGTGAGAGGGTCAGAGGAAGTGAGAGGGTCAGAGGAAGTGAGAGGGTCAGAGGAAGTGAGAGGGTCATACTTGAAAGAAGAGATCGAGTGAGGGGGAGAAAGAATGAAGGGTGAGAGAAAGGGAAGTAGGAGACGGAGTATTATCTCTTGGTTATGTGGTTCTTTACAATGTTTGAAGTATGATTATTTCCAAAAAATGTTTCAAAAAGTATGTAATTACATGAAGATTACAAATTAAACAAATACAATTTTTTGGGGGGAAGAGAACAATGGTGTAATATCTGTCTGCATTGCTTCTATTGCTTACTATGGCGCAAATCATCCTTTTCATGTACCATGACCGGTACAGATTACCTCCTGGAACCTATAAACCCAATTGTAAGTATATTGCTTATCACTGTGTATTTGTCTATTGAAGCACTGATTGGAGACGTCAGGGTTAGGCTACATTGTACGGTTAGGGTTACGGAAAGGGTTAGGGTTATCTGTAGTGAGGAGATGGTATGTGAAGATCGATATGTACACAACACACTCTGTAAAATAATGACACATGAACAGTATCCTCCAATTCAATTTTTTATTTTTAACTGGGAAAATTGACACCATGCAAATATGTCAAGTTCAAATATGTCAAGCTGAGTCAAGCATTTTAACCGATTGCATCAAGCTGCCACGATAGCTGCCCATTTGCTGACATAAAATAATCGGTGAAGTCCTGGCGCACGTTTTCCCCACTGTAGTTGCCACGGGTTCTGATCCATGTTGGATCTTCGAGGTCATGCATCAAGGAGTCCTCAAATAAGTACCCATCTCGAGCACAAACAAAATTGTGCAATGCACATGCTGCTTGCACTGCACCAATGGCATACTCCATATTAAGGCTGATCGGTGAGTGCAGGAAACGGCACTTATTGGCAAGTATGCCAAAAGCACACTCTACTACACGTCTTGCCCTTGACAGTCTGTAATTAAATACCCTCTTTGCTGTGGACAGTCCCCTGTTGGCATATGGCCGTAGAAGGCGCTCAGAAATAGGGAATGCCTCATCCCCAACAAACACATAAGGCTCCAGAGGTTGATTTGTTCCAGGAAGTAGGAGATTATCAGGAAGGCTCAGTGAGTTTTCTCGAAGCATATTGCCAAAAGAAGAATGAGAGAAGATGCTGGAGTCAGAGCTACTTCCATATGATCCGATATCCACGTAGGTAAAGGAATAATTGGCATCAGCCACAGTCATTAGCACAAATGAAAAATATTTTTTGTGGTTAAAATACTTAGAGCCACTAAGAATTGGGCTGATTATTTGGATGTGCTTTCCATCTATTGCACCCACACAATTTGGGAAATTGCACCGCTCCCAAAAAACATTTGCAATTTTAGCGCAGTCTTCTCTAGTCGGCTTCTTCATCACCAAGTCCTTCAAAACTAGCCAGATAGCTGCACAAGTTGTATGCACAATAGAACTCACGGTCGATTTGCCCAACTTGAATTCATAATGTAAACTGGCAAAGGAATTGCTGGTAGCCAGGTAGCTGTAAGGAAGGAGAAGGATAATTAATTGTGTGCTTACTGTTTCAGGTTTTTGATCTACGTAATGGCGTAGTGTACACAACACCTACATCATATACGTGAGGCCAAGAGTGGCTCAGCTGCCATGAAAAAAAAAAAAAAAAAAACATACGCATTTGATAGCTATCTGCCTTTTTATTAAATGTTACCTTAAGGTGACAAGTAATCGCTCAGCTGGCTCCACACTATTTCTATTTATTCATCCCACTGACCACCAAAGGGCATGCATCCCACTGACCACCAATCCCACTGACCACCAACCCCACTGTCCACCAATCCCACTGACCACCAACCCCACTGTCCACCAACTCCACTGTCCACCAACGCCACTGACCACCAACCCCACTGTCCACCAACACCACTGACCACTAATGCCACTGACCACCAATGCCACTGACCACCAATGCCACTGACCACCAACCCCACTGTCCACCAATCCCACTGACCACCAACCCCACTGTCCAGCAACGCCACTGACCACCAACCCCACTGTCCACCAACACCACTGACCACCAATGCCACTGACCACCAATTACACTGACCACCAATCCCACTGACCACCAACCCCACTGACCACCAACCCCACTGTCCACCAATCCCACTGACCACCAACCCCACTGTCCACCAACCTCACTGTCCACCAATGCCACTGACCACCAACCCCACTGTCCACCAATGCCACTGACCACCAACCCCACTGTCCACCAACCCCACTGTCCACCAACCCCACTGTCCACCAATGCCACTGACCACCAACCCCACTGTCCACCAATGCCACTGACCACCAATGTTGTGGAATGATATTGCATGCTCTGTATGTTGACACAGAAAGTGCAAAAAATAGATGGACACACTGTCGAACAATAAAACTTTATTACATTTATAGAAAAAAGTACAGATAGTAGACGATGCAGCATTGACAGAGAAAAAGTTATTGGTCTTTATTGAATGGCATCAAGCTGCCATGATACCTGACCGGCAGGACTCATAAAGAAGTCAGTAAATTTCTCACGTATGCTGCCCCCCCTGTAATTGCCCCTTGTATGTGTCCAATCTGTGCCTTCCATCTCATCCATTAAAGAGTCCTCGAAAAGGTATCCATCTCTTTCGCGGACAAAATTGTGGAGTGCATAGGCAGCTTTTACGGCAATTGTGGCGTTTTCCATGCTTAAACTTATTGGCGTGTGAAGAAAACGCCATTTGTTTGCCAGGATTCCGAAAGTACACTCCACAACTCTGCGTGCTCTTGTTAGCCGATAAATAAAGACCCTTTTCTCCACAGACAGTGACCGGTTAGCATATGGCCTGAGCATTTTTTCTGAAATAGCGAAAGCCTCATCACCGACAAATATTAAAGGGAGAGAGGGTTCTGATGTTCCAGGGAGTGGTCGTTCGTTTGGGAGGTCTAGTGCATTCTCCCGAATCATTCTTCCAAAAGTAGAGTGGGAAAAAATACTGGAGTCAGAACTGCTCCCATTAGAACCAATGTCGATGTAGGTGAACAAGTAGTTTGCATCAGCCACTGCCAGAAGAACGAAAGAAAAATATTTTTTATAATTAAAAAATTTTGTCCCACTACCGACTGGCCTCACAATTCTGATGTGCTTGCCGTCTATGGCACCAACACAGTTAGGGAAGTTGCAGTGCTCCCAAAACAACTCAGCTTTGGTGTTCCATTCCTCTTTGTTTGGTTTTCTCATGACCACATCTCTTAGGACCTCCCAGATGGCGATACAGGTGTCACGCACAATTGTGCTCACCGTAGATTTTCCCAATTTAAACTCGTAGTGTAAGCTGGCAAATGAATTTCCAGTTGCTAGGTACCTGAAAAAAATATAAAATAAATTAGTTATGTTTTTTTATTACAGAAGGACTCATACGCACTAGGTGGAGGAGCCTCAAGGACACACTTCAGAGACTTCAGAGGGAAATAGAGATGTAGAGAACAAAGATTAGGGGGAAAGTGGAGATGAAGATGCGAGGGAGGGAGGGAGGATGAGAGAGTTGGAGATGACAGGGAGAATGTGTTGGAGAGATAGAGTTTGAGTTACTAAAGTTTTGTAACTTAATATTAAAGTTCAGTTACATTCAAGCTAGACAGTCAGAGGAAGCAAGACAGTCAGAGGAATTAAGAGAATCAGGGGAAGTTAGAGAGTCAGAGTAAGTAAGAGAGTCAGAGGGAGTTAGAGAGTCAGAGGAAGTAAGAGAGTCAGAGGAGGTTAGAGAGTCAGGGGAAGTAAGAGAGTCAGAGGAAGTAAGAGAGTCAGAGTAAGAGAGTCAGAATAAGTAAGAGTGTCAGAGGAAGTAGGAGAGTCAGAGGAAGTAAGAGAGTCAGAGGAAGTAAAAGAGTCAGAGGAAGTAAGAGAGTTACAGTAAGTAAGAGAGTCAGAGGGAGTTAGAGAGTCAGGGGAAGTTATAGAGTCAGAGGAGGTCAGAGAGTCAGAGGGAGTTAGAGTCAGGGGAAGTTATAGAGTAAGAGGAGGTCAGAGAGTCAGAGGGAGTTAGAGAGTCAGGGGAAGTAAGGGAATCAGATTGAGTTAGAGAGTCAGGGGAAGTTAGAAAGCTAGAGAGTCAGAGGAGGTCAGAGAGTCAGAGGGAGCTGGATTGTTTCCAAAATATTTCATGCCAAGTATGTAATCCAAAAAATTTACATATTACGTTTTTTTAAATAAAAAAATAAATACTTTTTTTGGGAAACAATTTTGTTGTCATATCTGTCTGCATTCTTAGCATTCCTTACTGTAGCTTACTATGGTGCATAGCTTAAAATTTCACACACAAAGTATATCTATAAATTTTACCTTAATGTAACAAGCAACCTTTCCGCTGGCTCTACACTATTCCGAAAGGTGGTGTTCTGATACTCCAAATGTGTACCAAGCAGCCGAAGTAATTCATCGAAACTAAGGAATAAAACCACAAATTCAATGTAAGTGACAGGCTAAAGCCCATACACAAAATCAAATAAAATGGTAATAGGAAAGAGTTCTAGTAAAAGGAGAAAAGCGATCAAAAGTTGGATTGGTGGTCAGTGGGATTGGATTGGTGGTCAGTGGCGTTGGTGGTCAGTGGTGTTTGTGGTCAGTGGCATTGGTGGACAGTGGGATTGGTGGACAGTGGGATTGGTGGACAGTGGCATTGGTGGACAGTGGCATTGGTGGACAGTGGGGTTGGTGGTCAGTGGGATTGGTGGACAGTGGCGTTGGTGGACAGTGGGGTTGATGGTCAGTGGGATTGGTGGTCAGTGGAATTGGTGGTCAGTGGCATTGGTGGACAGTGGTATTGGTGGTCAGTGGGATTGGTGGTCAGTGGCATTGGTGGACAGTGGCATTGGTGGACAGTGGGGTTGGTGGTCAGTGGGATTGGTGGTCAGTGACATTGGTGGACAGTGGCATTGGTGGACAGTGGGGTTGGTGGTCAGTGGGATTGGTGGTCAGTAGGATGCATGTCAGTGATAAATAGTAAGAAGGAGGGAGGAGGAGAAGGAATAAGGGTACAGGTACTAACCTATTTACTGACATCCGGTAATAGTTGAAGAACTTCTCCTCATGCTGCCTGAGATCATTGTAGAGGATCCTGATCTGGCCTCTCTCTTCCCTATTTTGAATAATTGGATGGACCCAATATCTTCTTGTACTCATCAGTCTCTTCCTCATCCTCCTCCTCCTCTTCCTCCTGGCTTTGTCCATCAGGACTGCAGCAGTAGCAGTAACAACTGCTGCTATGATCAATGGCATTTGATGAAACATAATGATCAAAAATCAAAATCCTCACTGACTACTCACAGACAAACCACACTCCTCAACGACAATACTCTCCCACAAAGGAAAACAATGAAGAGCACAGGAAGTTAACACCCATTTTTTTCTTGCCTTTTCGATTGGCCTGAGCACAAATCGCATCTGTGCCTAATTTACATTGAAAAGCAGATACAATTCGCATTGAATTCGCAATACAATCGCGCTGGTAATAATCAAACATGCAATGAAAAAATTTGCATTAAAATCGCATCGCACAAGTGTGAACCGGCACTGATACCTGCGATCGCTAACAGTTTTTTTGGTAGCGTTTTGGTGAACTGGCAAGCACCAGCCCCAGGCAGCGTCAGGTTAGTACCAGTAGTGCTAACACCCACGCAAGCACCGTACACCTCCCTTAGTGGTATAGTTTCTGAACGGATCAATATCTGATCCGATCAGATCTATGCTAGCGTCCCCAGCAGTTTAGGGTTCCAGAAACGCAGTGTTAGTGGGATCAGCCCAGATACCTGCTAGCACCTGCGTTTTGCCCCTCCGCCCAGCCCACCCAAGTGCAGTATCGATCGATCACTGTCACTTACAAAACACTAAACACATAACTGCAGCATTCGCAGAGTCAGGCCTGATCCCTGTGTTCGCTAACAGTTTTTTTGGTAGCGTTTTGGTGAACTGGCAAGCACCAGCGGCCTAGTACACCCCGGTCGTAGTCAAACCAGCACTGCAGTAACACTTGGTGACGTGGCGAGTCCCATAAGTGCAGTTCAAGCTGGTGAGGTGGCAAGCACAAGTAGTGTCCCACTGCCACCAAGAAGAAGACAAACACAGGTCCGTCATGCCCATAATGCCCTTTCTGCTGCTTTCGCCAATCCTAATTGAGAACCCACCACTTCTGCAGCACCCGTACTTCCCCCATTCACATCCCCAACCAAATGCAGTCGCCTGCACGAGAGGCATTTTCTTTATGTCCTCCCAAGTACCCCTACCCAATGAACCCCCCAAAAAAGACTGTGTCTGCAGCAAGCGCGGATATAGGTGTGACAGCCGCTATTATTGTCCCTCCTGTCCTGACAATCCTGGTCACCTGCATTGGTGAAATTTTTGAACGCTACCATACACTAGTTGAGTATTAGCGTAGGGTACAGCATTGCACAGACTAGGCACACTTTCACAGGGTCTCCCAAGATGCCATCGCATTTTGAGAGACCCAAACCTGGAACCGGTTACAGTTATAAAAGTTACAGTTACAAAAAAAAGTGTAAAAAAAACCCACAAAAAAATATAAAATAAAACAAAAATTGTTGTCCTTTTATTGTTCTCTCTCTCTATTCTCTCTCTATTGTTCTGCTCTTTTTTACTGAATTCTATTCTGCAATGTTTTATTGTTATTATGTTTTATCATGTTTGCTTTTCAGGTATGCAATTTTTATACTTTACTGTTTACTGTGTTTTATTGTTAACCATTTTTACGCCATTCAGCTGCAGAGCGAATTTATTTATCTTGACAGCAACAGCGTTTGCTCCCACAATATATAAAGCCGTGACTCCAGCGGAGGTGATATATGCCGAAGCATGGGGGCAGCAGGGGCAGAGGAGCGATTTGCTCCTAACTTTTGGGGCAGATGCCCCCATGCTTCGGCATATATAAATGATGCATGTATGCCCATCATTAGAACTGGGTGGATGAAGGGAGGTATTCTAATGGTGGGCATACCCACCGATCAATCTCTTTTTTTCATTCAGCCCACAGGCTGCATGAAAAAAAAAGATTACAATATATGCCCAACAAGGACCAGCAACGTACTGGTATGTTGCTGGAATTTGAGTGGTTATACCAGAATGATGCCTGCAGGTTTAGGTATCATCTTAGTATCATTCTTTTCAGCTAGCGGTCAGCTTTCATGTAAAAGCAATCCTAGCTGCTAATTAGCCTCTAGACTGCTTTTACAAGCAGTGGGAGGGAATGCCCCCCACCGTCTTCCATGTTTTTCTCTGGCTCTCCTGTCCCAACAGGGAACCTGAGAATGCAGCCGGTGATTCAGCCAGCTGACCATAGAGCTGATCAGAGACCAGAGTGGCTCCAAACATCTCTATGGCCTAAGAAACCGGAAGCTACGAGCATTTCATGACTTAGATTTCGCCGGATGTAAACAGCGCCATTGGGAAATTGGGAAAGCATTTTATCACACCGATCTTGGTGTGGTCAGATGGTTTGAGGGCAGTGGAGAGATCTAGGGTCTAATAGACCCCAATTTTTTCAAAAAAGAGTACCTGTCACTACCTATTGCTATCATAGAGGATATTTACATTCCCTGAGATAACAATAAAAATGATTTAAAAAAAATGAAAGGAACAGTTTAAAAGTAAGATAAAAAAGCAAAATAATAATAATAAAAAAAAAAGTACCCCTGCTCTCGCGCAAAGGCGAACGCAAGCGTCGGTCTGACGTCAAATGTAAACAGCAATTGCACCATGCATGTGAGGTATCACCGCGAAGGTCAGATCGAGGGCAGTAATTTTAGCAGTAGACCTCTTCTGTAAATCTAAAGTGGTAACCTGTAAAGGCTTTTAAAGGCTTTTAAAAATGTATTAAGTTTGTCGCCACTGCACGTTTGTGCGCAATTTTAAAGCATGTCATGTTTGGTATCCATATACTCGGCCTAAGATTATCTTTTTTATTTCATCAAACATTTGGGCAATATAGTGTGTTTTAGTGCATTAAAATTTAAAAAAGTGTGGTTTTTCCCAAAAAAATGCGTTTGAAAAATCGCTGCGCAAATACTGTGTGAAAAAAAAAATGAAATGCCCACCATTTTAATCTGTAGGGCATTTGCTTTAAAAAAATATATAATGTTTGGGGGTTCAAAGTAATTTTCTTGCAAAAAAAAAATATTTTGTAATATATGTAAACAAAAAGTCTCAGAAAGGGCTTTGTCTTCAAGTGGTTAGAAGAATGGGTGATGTGTGACATAAGCTTCTAAATGTTGTGCATAAAATGCCAGGACAGTTCAAACCCCCCCAAATGACCCCATTTTGGAAAGTAGACACCCCAAGCTATTTGCTGAGAGGCATGTCCAGTCCATGGAATATTTTATGTTGTGACACAAGTTGTGGGAAAAAGAAATTTTTTTTTTTTTGCACAAAGTTGTCATTAAATGATATATTGCTCAAACATGCCATGGGAATATGTGAAATTAAACCCCAAAATACATTCTGTTGCTTCTCCTGAGTACAGGGATACCACATGTGTGAGACTTTTTGGCAGCCTAGCCGCGTACGGGACCCCGAAAACCAAGCACCGCCTTCAGGCTTTCTAAGGGCGTAAATTTTTGATTTCACTCTTCACTGCCTATCACAGTTTCGGAGGCCATGGAATGCCCAGGGGGCACAACCCCCCCCCCCCCCAAATGACCCTATTTTGGAAAGTAGACACCCCAAGCTATTTACTGAGAGGTATAGTGAGTATTTTGCAGACCTCACTTTTTGTCACAAAGTTTTGAAAATTGAAAAAAGAAAAAAAAATGAGAGCTGCAAAATACTCACCATGCCTCTCATTTGGGGGGGTTTGTGCCATCTTGGCATTTTATGGCCTTCGAAACTGTGATAGGTAGTGAGGAGTGAATCAAAAATTTATGCCCTTAGACATCCTGAAGGCGGTGATTGGATTTCGGGGCCACGTACGCAGCTAGGCTCCCAAAAAGTCCCACACATGTGGTATCCCTATACTCAGGAGAGGCAGCTAAATGTATTTTGGGGTTCAATTCTACATATGCCCATGGCCTGTGTGAGCGATATATCATTTAGTCACAACTTTTTGTACATTTTTTTATTTTTTTTGTCATTATTCAATCACTTGGGACAAAAAAAAATAATATTCAATGGGCTCAACATGCCTTTCAGCAATTTCCTTGGGGTGTCTACTTTCCAAAATGGGGTCATTTGGGGGAGGTTTGTACTGCCCTGCCATTTTAGCACCTCAAGAAATGACATAGGCAGTCATAAACTAAAAGCTGTGTAAATTCCAGAAAATGTACCCTAGTTTGTAGACGCTATAACTTTTGCGCAAACCAATAAATATACGCTTATTGACATTTTTTTTACCAAAGACATGTGACCGAATACATTTTGGCCTAAATGTATGGCTAAAATTGAGTTTATTGGATTTTTTTATGACAAAAAGTAGAAAATATCATTTTTTTTTCAAAATTTTCGGTCTTCTTCCGTTTATAGCGCAAAAAATAAAAATGGCAGAGGTGATCAAATACCATCAAAAGAAAGCTCTATTTGTGGGAAGAAAAGGGCGCGGTCATGCAATGCTGTACCCAAACAAAATTTGCGCCCTTTTCAGGAGCAGTGATTTTAATAATGCTCAAAGTCAAACAATAAAAGTGTAATATCCCTTTAAATTTCATAGCTGGGGGGTGTCTATAGTATGCCTGTAAAGGGGCGCATGTTTCCTGTGTTTAGAACAGTCTGACAGCAAAATGACATTTCAAACGAAAAAAAACAATTTAAAACGACTCGCTGCTATTGCATTGCCGGTCCGACAATACACATAGAAGTTCATTGATAAAAACGGCATGGGAATTCCCCACAGGGGAACCCCGAACCAAAATTTTTTAAAAAAATGACGTGGGGGTCCCCCTTCAGGTCTGGTATGGATTTTAAGGGGAACCCCGTGCCAAAAAAACAAAAAAAACGGCGTGGGGTCCCCCCAAAAATCCATACCAGACCCTTATCTGAGCACGCAACCTGGCAGGCCGCAGGAAAAGAGGGGGGATGAGAATGCGGCCCCCCGCTCCTGAACCGTACCAGGCCACATGCCCTCAACATTGGGAGGGTGCTTTGGGGTAGCCCCCCAAAACACCTTGTCCCCATGTTGATGAGGACAAGGGCCTCATCCCCACAACCCTGGCCGATGGCTATGGGGGTCTGCGGGCGGGGGGCTTATCGGAATCTGGAAGCCCCCTTTAACAAGGGGACCCCCAGATCCCGGCCCCCCCTGTGTGAAATGGTAAGGGGGTACTTACTCCTACCATTTCACTAAAAAACTGTCAAAAATGTTAAAAATGACAAGAGACAGTTTTTGACAATTCCTTTATTTAAATGCTTCTTCTTTCTTCTATCTTCCTTCATCTTCTTCTTCTTCTGATTCTTCCTCCGGCGTTCTCATCCAGCATCTCCTCCGCGGCGTCTTCTATCTTCTTCTCCTCGGGCCCCTCCGCACCCATGGCATGGGGGGAGGCTCCCGCACTTCTCTTCATCTTCTTCATCTTCTTCTTCTCCTTCTTTTCTTCTCTTCTTCTCTTCTTCATTTTCTTCTGCGGGCCGCTCCGCATCCATGCTGGCATGGAGGGAGGCTCCCGCTGTGTGACGGCGTCTCCTCATCTGATGGTTCTTAAATAATGGGGGGCGGGGCCACCCGGTGACCCCGCCCCCTCTGACGCACGGGACATGACGGGACTTCCCTGTGGCATTCCCCGTGACATCACAGGAAAGTCCCATGAAGTCACAGCGCGTCAGAGGGGGGCGGGGTCACAGGGTGGCCCCGCCCCCGTTATTTAAGAACCGTCAGACGAGGAGACGCCATCACACAGCCGGAGCCTCCCTCCATGCCAGCATGGATGCGGAGCGGCCCGGAGAAGAAAATGAAGAAGAGAAGAAGAGAAGAAAAGAAGAAGAGAAGAAGAAGATGAAGATGAAGAAGATGAAGAGAAGAGCGGGAGCCTCCCACCATGCCATGGGTGCGGAGCGGCTCGAGGAGAAGAAGATAGAAGACTCAGCGGACGAGATGCTGGACGAGAACACCGGAGGAAGAACCAGAAGAGCCAGAAGAACCAGAAGAAGAAGATGAAGGAAGATAGAAGAAAGAAGAAGCATTTAAATAAAGGAATTGTCAAAAACTGTCTCTTGTAATTTTTAAAATTTTTGACAGTTTTTTAGTGAAATGGTAGGGGTAAGTACCCCCTTACCATTTCACACAGGGGGGAGGGCCGGGATCTGGGGGTCCCCTTGTTAAAGGGGGCTTCCAGATTCCGATAAGCCCCCCGCCCGCAGATCCCCACAACCACCGGCCAGGGTTGTGGGGATGAGGCCCTTGTCCTTATCAACATGGAGACAAGGTGTTTTGGGGGGCTACCCCAAAGCACCCTCCCAATGTTGAGGGCATGTGGCCTGGTACGGTTCAGGAGGGGGGGCGCACTCTCGTCCCCCCTCTTTTCCTGCGGCCTGCCAGGTTGCATGCTCGGATAAGGGTCTGGTATGGAATTTAGGGGGACCCCCACGTCATTTTTTTTTTAAATTTTGGCCGGGGTTCCCCTTAATATCCATACCAGACCTGAAGGGCCTGGTATGGAATTTAGGGGGGCCCCCATGTCATTTTTTTTTGGTTCGGGGTTCCCCTGTGGGGAATTCCCATGCCGTTTTTATCAATGAACTTCTATGTGTATTGTCGGCAATGCAATAGCCGTGAGTAGTTTTAAATGGGTTTTTTCCTTGGAAATGTCATTTTGCTGTCAGACTGTTCTAAACATGGGAAACATGCGCCCCTTTACAGGCATACTATAGACACCCCCCAGCTACGACATTTAAAGGGATATTACACTTTTATTGTTTGACTTTAAGCATTATTAAAATCACTGCTCCTGAAAAAACAGCAGTTTTTAAAACTTTTTTTGCATTGATCCATGTCCCCTGGGGCGGGACCCAGGTCCCCAAACACTTTTTATGACAATAACTTGCATATAAGCCTTTAAAATTAGCACTTTTGATTATTCATGTTCGTGTCCCATAGACTTTAACGGTGTTCGCTTGTTCGAACGAACTTTTTTCCTGTTCGCATGTTCTGGTGCGAACCGAACAGGGGGTGTTCGGCTCATCCCTATTAGTAAGTAAAGTTCACCTAATGTGTACATTAATCTCAGTATAAATACAGCTGTTCTGTGAAGCCCTTAGAGGTTTGTTAGAGAATCATAGTGAAGAAGCAGCATCATGAAGGCCAAGGAACACACCAGACAGGTCAGGGATAAAGTTGTGTAGAAGTTTAAAGCAGGGTTAGGTTTAAAAAAAAATTCCCAAGCTTTGAACATCTCACAGAGCACTGTTCAATCCATCATCGGAAAATGGAAAGAATATGACACAACTGCAAACCTACCAAGACATGGCCGTCCACCTAAACTGACAGGCCGGGCAAGGAGAGCATTAATCAGAGAAGCAGCCAAGAGGTTCATTGTAACTCTGGAAGAGCTGCAGAGATCCACAGCTCAGGCAGGAGAATCTGTCACTATTAGTTGTGCAATCCACAAATCTGGCCTTTTTGGAAGAGTGGCAAAAAGAAAGCCATTGTTGAAAGAAAGCCATAAGAAGTCCCCTTTGCTGTTTACGAGAAGCCATGTGGGGGACACAGCAAACGTGTGGAAGAAGGTGCTCTGGTCAGATGAGACCAAAAATGAACTTTTTTGGCCTAAAAGCAAAATGCTTTGTGTGGTGGAAAACTAACACTGCACATCACCCTATAAACACCATCCCCACTGTGAAACATGGTGGTGGCAGCATTGTGATGTGGGAATGCTTTTCTTCAGCAGGGATGGGGAAGCTGGTCAGAGTTCATGGGAAGATGGATGGAGCCAAACATGGGGCAATCTTAGAAAAAAACTTGACTTGAGACTGGGGCAGAGGTTCACCTTCCAGAAAGACAATGACCCCAAACATACAGTCAGAGCTACAATAGAATTGTTTAGATCAAAGCATATTAATGTGTTAGAATGGCCCAGTCAAAGTCCAGACCTAAATCCAATTGAGAATCTGTGGCAAGACTTGAAAATTACTGTTCACAGACGCTCTCCATTCAATCTGACAAAGCTTGAGCTATTTTGCAAAGAAGAATGGACAAACATTTCATTCTGTAGATATGCAAAGCTGATAGAGACATCCCCAAAAACTTGCAGCTGTAATTGCAGCGAAAGGTGGTTCTACAAAGTATTGACTCAGAGGAGGGCTGAATACAAATGCACACCACACATTTTTTTACATAGATACATATTTATTTGTAAAAAATGTTGAAAACCATTTATCATTATCCTTCCACTTCACAATTATGTGCCACTTTGTGGTGGTCTATCACATAAAATCACAATAAAATACATTTACATTTTTGGCTGTAACATGACAAAATGTGGAAAATTTCAAGGGGTATGAATACTTTTTTCAAGGCACTGTAGAAGGAGTGTCCTACTATTATATAGTTTTGGTAAATCTAAAGAAGATTATACAATCTGATTGTACAATCACTGTACAGTGTATGGCAACCTTTATACACCCAAAATCAACTAGTTTGGGGTGTTGTTAACAATTATTGGCGCGGAAAACGCAAAAGCAAACACACACATGTGAAAAAACAATTCTATGGGAACAACAGAATCCTGGACTGCGCACTTTGAAGACAAACATCTTTATTGCATAATCAATTAAAATCCAATGATAGCCATCGCATTAGAACAGAGTATAGCAATAACTAACGCGTTTCACATCTAGAGATGCTTACTTATAGCTAAGGAAAAAACAAGTATCAAACGCAGCAAAAAGCACAATTAAAAAACATGCAAACCGCAACATGCCAAAATGTCCTATGAGATGCTTTGCCATGTGATGATTTCAATGAGCTTCCTTATGCGTGTCACAGGAAAAATGAGCCAAAAAATGTGCGCTTCCACTGCGCTAGATGTTAATGGGGCCTGAAAGTGAAATTGGTGTGTTTACACAAGAACAATGGTACTCCATTTACATCTGTGCATTTCCGAACGCACAGAGAGCACAGGTAGCAGGTGCAAGTTTGCCTTGCAACAAACATGCTGCAAGTGCACCAAAAAGCACAGTATAAAAATGCAGGGCCAGTCCCAGGCGGGTGCACGGGGTGCAGTGCACCCAGGCGCCAGAGAGGTGGGGGCGCTGAAGCGCCAGAGTGCTTACCTCCCTCCTCCTCCTCCCCTCCGTGTCCAGAAGTAGCTCTGTCCGCAGCAGCTCACCGCCGTGGAGCGGCCGCGCCGGCGCCGCTGTGCTTTACATTGCTAGAGCCTGTCCCCCCTCCCTCCTCCTCCTGTCAGAGGAGAGCAGCCGCCGGAGATCAGAGCGGCTGGTCTCTGTGTTGAGAGAGACCAGCCGCGCAGTGACTTCGCTGGGGAGAGGGGGGGCGGCCCGTGCCTGCAGCCTGACACAGGTTCTCTTTCTCCTCCGCTGTCTCTCACTCCCGCCTAAGCTGCTGCCTGCAGCCTGTCTCGATCTGTTCTTCACCCGGGCGGCACGGCTGCACACTGTCCTCTCTAGCTGCTGCCCGGGTGTTAATGTGTCTGTCTGTACTGATAGAGGGAGGTTTGTCCCTGGGGCGGTCTGTACTAATGGGGGGGTTGTCCTGGGGGGGCGGTCTGTACTAATGGGGGGGTTGTCCTGGGGGGCGGTCTGTACTAATGGGGGGTTGTCCTGGGGGGGCGGTCTGTACTAATGGGGGGTTGTCCTGGGGGTCTGTACTAATGGGGGGTTGTCCTGGGGGGTCTGTACTAATGGGGGGTTGTGCTGGGGGTCTGTACTAATGGGGGGTTGTCCTGGGGGGCGGTCTGTACTAATGGGGGGTTGTCCTGGGGGGGCGGTCTGTACTAATGGGGGGTTGTCCTGGGGGTCTGTACTAATGGGGGGGTTGTCCTGGGGGGTCTGTACTAATGGGGGGTTGTGCTGGGGGTCTGTACTAATGGGGGGTTGTCCTGGGGGGCGGTCTGTACTAATGGGGGGTTGTCCTGGGGGGGCGGTCTGTACTAATGGGGGGTTGTCCTGGGGGTCTGTACTAATGGGGGGGTTGTCCTGGGGGGTCTGTACTAATGGGGGGTTGTGCTGGGGGTCTGTACTAATGGGGGGTTGTCCTGGGGGGTCTGTACTAATGGGGGGGTTGTCCTGGGGGTCTGTACTAATGGGGGGTTGTACTGGGGGTCTGTACTAATGGGGGGTTGTCCTGGGGGGTCTGTACTAATGGGGGGGTTGTCCTGGGGTTCTGTACTAATGGGGGGTTGTCCTGGGGGGTCTGTACTAATGGGGGGGTTGTCCTGGGGGGTCTGTACTAATGGAGGGGGAGTTGTCTTGAGGGGGTCTGTACTATTGGAGGGGGGATTTGTCCTGGGGGTCTGTACTAATGGAGGGATTTGTCCTGGGGGTCTGTACTAATGGAGGGGGGGTTTGTCCTGGGGGGTCTGTACTAATGGAGGGGGGTTGTTCTGGGGGGTCTGTACTAATGGAGCAGGGTGTTTGTCCAGGGGGTCTGTACTAATGGAGGGGGGGGGTCCTGGGGGGTCTGTACTAATGGAGGGGGTTTGTCCTGGTGGGGGGTCTGTACTAATGGAGGGGGGTTTGTCCTGGTGGGGGGTCTGTACTAATGAAGGGGGGGATTTGTCCTGTGGGGGTCTGTACTAGTGGAGGGGGTTCTCCTGGGGGGTCTGTAGTAATGGAGGGGGTTTGTCCTGGGGGGTCTGTACTAATGGAGGGGGGTTTGTCCTGGGGGGTCTGTACTAATGGAGGGGGGGGTTGTCCTGGGGGGTCTGTACTAATGAAGGGGGGATTTGTCCTGTGGGGGTCTGTACTAGTGGAGGGGGGTTCTCCTAGGGGGTCTGTACTAATGGAGGGGGTTTGTCCTGGGGGTCTGTACTAATAGAGGGGGGGTTTGTCCTGGGGGTCTGTACTAATGGAGGGGGGTTGTCCTGGGGGGGTCTGTACTAATGAAGGGGGCTTTGTCCTGGGGGATCTGTACTAATGGAGGGGGGGTTGTCCTGGTGGGGGTCTACTAATGGGGGGGTTTGTCCTGGGGGGGTCTATACTGATGAAAGGGGGTCTGTACTGAGAGAGGGGTTTATACTTAGTGGGGGTCTATACTTAGTGGAGGGAGGTCTGTACTGAGGGGCGACTAAAGTTGGTGGAAGGAGGGTGACACCATGTTATACCGCACCTGGTGACACCAACCCTAGTGACGTCACTGCAGCTGCAGGCTCTTCTTTCGCCCCTTCCCCTCCCTCTCCCTCTCCTCCGCACGTGCACTGCTATACTAGTGAGCGGCGCTGGCCAGCACAGCCTCCCACTATGTTTCTTCCCCCGCCTTCATATCAGCCAGGGAAAAATAGAATAGAAAAAGGAGAAGAGGATTGTGGGACATGTAGTCCCGAGGACTGGCAGCCCCACTGTAACACGGAAACTGCAGTCCACACAGCAGGCTCAGCTGAATGGGAGAGAGAGATACAGGAGCCTGGGAAAGCTTTCAGGGAAGTGCACCCAGGACTCCAGAGGGAGAGGGCAGTGCTCAGGGAACACCATCAGAGAGGAAACCCCGCTGCCCTGCGCCACCAGAGGGAAAGCCACACAGCCTGGTGCCATCCCTGGCGGAGAAAGGAATGGAGTCATTGCCAGAATACAGATCTGGGTGCTACCCAGCAGAGTCACCACGGGCAATTCAGAGTGAGCTTACTCCTGATCAGAGGAACCATCGCTGGGTCAGGTGAGAGGGCCAATCGGCCATTATCTACTAATGTCCATAGGAACTGCAGTCTCTGACCATCTCCTGTATTATATCTGCAGTCTCTGACCTTCTCTTGTATCATGTCTGCAGTCTCTGACCATCTCCTGTACTATGTCTGCAGTCTCTGATCATCTCCTGTACTATGTCTGCGGTCTCTGATCATCTCCTGTACTATGTCTGCAGTCTCTGACCATCTCCTGTATTATATCTGCAGTCTCTGACCTTCTCTTGTACCATGTCTGCAGTCTCTGACCTTCTCTTGTATCATATCTGCAGTCTCTGATCATCTCCTGTACCATGTCTGCAGTCTCTGATCACCTCCTGTACTATGTCTGCAGTCTCTGACTGTCTCTTGTATCATGTCTACAGTCTCTGACCATGTCCTCTCCTATGTCTGCAGTCTCTGATCATCTCCTGTACCATGTCTGCAGTCTCTGATCATCTCCTGTACTATGTCTACAGTCTCTGATCATCTCCTGTACCATGTCTGCAGTCTCTGATCATCTCCTGTACTATGTCTGCAGTCTATGATCATCTCCTGTACCATGTCTACAGTCTCTGATCATCTCCTGTACCATGTCTGCAGTCTCTGATCATCTCCTGTACCATGTCTGCAGTCTCTGATCATCTCTTGTACCATGTCTGCAGTCTCTGATCATCTCCTGTACCATGTCTGCAGTCTCTGATCATCTCCTGTACTATGTCTGCAGTCTCTGATCATCTCCTGTACCATGTCTGCAGTCTCTGATCATCTCCTGTACCATGTCTGCAGTCTCTGATCATCTCCTGTACCATGTCTGCAGTCTCTGACCAACTCCTGTACCATGTCTGCAGTCTCTGACCATCTCCTGTACTATGTCTGCAGTCTCTGACTGTCTCTTGTATCATGTCTGCAGTCTCTGATCATCTCCTGTACTATGTCTACAGTCTCTGATCATCTACTGTAAGATGTCTGCAGTCTCTGATCATCTCCTGTACCATGTCTGCAGTCTCTGATCATCTCCTATATCATGTCTGCAGTCTCTGACCAACTCCTGTACCATGTCTGCAGTCTCTGACCATCTCCTGTACCATGTCTGCAGTCTCTGACCATCTCTTGTATCATGTCTGCAATCTCTGACCAGCTTCTGTACCATGTCTGCAGTCTCTGACTGTCTCTTGTATCATGTCTGCAGTCTCTGACTGTCTCTTGTATCATGTCTGCAGTCTCTGACTGTCTCTTGTATCATGTCTGCAGTCTCTGATCATCTCCTGTACTATGTCTGCAGTCTCTGATCATCTCCTGTACTATGTCTACAGTCTCTGATCATCTCCTGTACTATGTCTACAGTCTCTGATCATCTCCTGTACCATGTCTGCAGTCTCTGATCATCTCCTGTACCATGTCTACAGTCTCTGATCATCTCCTGTATCATGTCTGCAGTCTCTGACCAACTCCTGTACCATGTCTGCAGTCTCTGACCATCTCCTGTACCATGTCTGCAGTCTCTGACCATCTCTTGTATCATGTCTGCAATCTCTGACCAGCTTCTGTACCATGTCTGCAGTGTCTGACTGTCTCTTGTATCATGTCTAAAGTCTCTCACTGTCTCTTGTATCATGTCTGCAGTCTCTGATCATCTCCTGTACTATGTCTGCAGCCTCTGACCATCTCTTGTATCATGTCTGCAATCTCTGACCAGCTTCTGTACCATGTCTGCAGTGTCTGACTGTCTCTTGTATCATGTCTGCAGTCTCTGACCATCTATTCTATCTTGTCTGTAGTCTCCGACCATCTCCTGTATTATGTTTGCAGTTTCTAACCATCTCTTGTATCATGTCTGCAGTCTCTGATCATCTCCTGTACTATGTCTGCAGTCTCTGACCATCTCCTGTACTATGTCTGCAGTCTCTGATCATCTCCTGTACCATGTCTGCAGTCTCTGACTGTCTCTTGTATCATGTCTACAGTCTCTGATCATCTCCTGTACTATGTCTGCAGTCTCTGACCATCTCCTGTACTATGTCTGCAGTCTCTGATCATCTCCTGTACTATGTCTGCAGTCTCTGATCATCTCCTGTACTATGTCTGCAGTCTCTGACCATCTCCTGTACTATGTCTGCAGTCTCTGATCATCTCCTGTACTATGTCTGCAGTCTCTGATCATCTCCTGTATCATGTCTGCAGTCTCTGATCGTCTCCTGTACTATGTCTACAGTCTCTGATCATCTCCTGTACCACGTCTGCAGTCTCTGATCATCTCCTGTACTATGTCTGCAGTCTCTGATCATCTCCTGTATTATGTCTGCAGTCTCTGATCATCTCATGTACCATGTCTGCAGTCTCTGATCATCTCCTGTACCATGTCTGCAGTCTCTGATCATCTCCTGTACCATGTCTGCAGTCTCTAATCATCTCCTGTACCATGTCTGCAGTCTCTGATCATCTCCTGTACTATGTCTGCAGTCTCTGATCATCTCCTGTACTATGTCTGCAGTCTCTGATCATCTCCTGTATTATGTCTGGGGACTCTTTCTAACAGAAGCCCTCTCTGTGTGGATCAGAGAGACTCCCCTCCAGGTCTCATTAGTGTTCTCTCTTCCTGTATTTTCTTTATTGTTAAGAGATCATGGGAGGATTTCAGGGTAACAAAGACTTCTTAGGGGAGCAGCTCTGTATTTGAGTCGTTGCCATAGAATCATTTGTAAAGGGGTGGAGTTGGTAAGATGACCACGCCCATGTGGGGGCGCCAGAAATATTTCTGCACCCAGGCGCCGGTGACCCTAGGATCGGCCCTGTAAAAATGTGCAATACTCCGCTCCTTGGTTCAAATCTAATGTAGAACACTACCTGCATGGAGTTTGCATGTTCTCCCTGTGCTTGTTAGGGTTTGTTCTGGGTACTCTGGTACTCTTTTCTCACTAATAAGGGCTCACTCATAAGATGTTCAAAGCTTGGAATTTTTTTTTAGAACCTAACCATGCTTTATACTTCTCCACAACTTTATCTTTGACCTGTCTGTGTGTTCCTTGGCCTTTATGATGATGTTTGTTTACTAAGGTTCTCTAACAAACCTCTGAGGGGTTCACAGAACAGCTGTATTTCTACTGAGATTAAATTACACACAGATGGACTCTATTTACTAATTAAGAGACTTCTGAAGGCAATCGGTTCCACTAGATTTTAGTTAGGGTTATCAGAGTAAAGGGGGCTGAATACAAATGCACACCACACTTTTCACATATTTATTTGTAAAAAAAATTGAAAACCATTTAACATTTTCCTTGCACTTCACAATTGTGTGCCACTTTGTGTTGATCTTTCACATAAAATCCCAATAAAATACAGTTATGTTTTTGGTTGTAACAAAATGTAGAACGTTTCAAGAGGTATGAATACTTTTTCAAGGCACTGTATCCATTCACTCTGTATCCAATCAGTCAGGCCCTTGCAATACATAGTTGATGGTAGATATAAAGGAAATAGTAAAATCAGATTGTATAGTGTAAGGTGGGCTTTACAGGCTTTCAGGGACACACTTCTCCTGTTTTCAATACTACAGCTCTGCTCCACATGGGCTGTGGTTGTTCAGCTCCTGCACACTCTGGCAAATGAGTGATCAATGCAAGAAGAAGGTAAGATACAAATCAAGGAAGACCATGGCTGTGTATTCCGTGAGAATGTTGTTTATTGACATTGATTGTATGTCAGTACAGAGGTGGGTGGGAGCGATTTCCTGGACAGAAAATATGTTAATAAGGGCAACTGGCAAACACCTTCCTGTGTCTTAACAGTTTTCCCAACCTAAGGGCCATCCAGGAGTCAATGAAGGTTTTTCTTTTATACAAAAAACTGGAGGCTGAGGTAAAGCCAGGTATAGGACATATATAAAGCTTTTTATTTTCTGCAAAAGAGGTTCATTAATGTCATATTGGTACACAGAGAAGCTCGAGTTTAGTAAAAAAAAAAAAAAAAAAAAGGAACTTAGCCTTTGAGATCACTAACAGGTAAAGTGTTATGCCCCATACACACGATCGGACATTGATCGGACATTCCGGCAACAAAATCCTAGGATTTTTTCCGACGGATGTTGGCTCAAACTTGTTTTGCGTACACATGGTTGCACAAAGTTGTCGGAATTTCCGATCGCCAAGATCGCGGTGACGTCAACCACGTATGACGAGACTAGAAAAGGCCATTTCAGAACCAAGCGCGGCACCCTTTGGGCTCCTTTTGTTAATCTCGTGTTAGTAAAAGTTTGGTGAGAGACGATTTGCGCTTTTTCAGACTCGTGGCTTTCAGATTGTTTTCTGCGGTTCAGTTTGTGCTTGTAGGTTTGTATCTGCTCTTCAGTGCGTGCAAGCAAGCTACGCGTGACTTTCATTAGTCTTTGTGTTCTTGTTTGTTTGTTGCTGTTTTTCAGGTCGCTCTTCACAGGCCTTGCTGTTCTTCAGTGCGTTCTGTTACTTCGTTCTGAGCAGCCGACCGTTTTCTAGCCATGTTGCGTATACGTACTCCTCGTAGAGTTCGTGCTGTGCGGGGGCTTGGTGTTGGGGTCCTGACCTTGACACAAGTCCAGTAAATGATCAGGGTGGGGAGGAGTTCATGGACCAAGAATTGGTTGCTTCAGCGTGACCAGTTCTGTCACATGCCTTTGCTCCGTGAGATCCGTGAGAATAATCCTGATGATTTCAGGAACTTTCTCCGGATGACGGACCCCGTACTTCACCATTTGTTGGCTTTGCTGACCCCCTATATCAGCAGGCAGGATACCTGCATGAGGCAAGCCATCACTCCGGAACAGAGGCTCGTCGCCACCCTGCGGTACTTGGCGACGGGGAGAAGCCTGCAGGACTTGAAGTTCTCGACAGGCATCTCTCCCCAGGCTCTGGGGATCATTACCCCAGAGACCTGTTCTGCCATCATTCAGGTCCTGCAGAAGGAGTATATGATGGTAAGATTTTTATCCTTTAATATCACATTTTATTGTATTTATTGTTTGATAATGTATTGCATTTCTTTCCTTATTCCCTAATTACCATGATTGGAATATGCTGTGAATGTCCCCTTTGTCCTCATTCATGCTGGATTTTTATCTAATTATTTTTTTGTCCTTCATACATATTTGCCTTCACTTACCTCCCCAGCATGGTCTACAGGCCCTAGATTCACCTCATGTAGTCACTTAACAATGTATTTTGTCAGCTCCCTAGTAGTGCTTTACCCCAAACACCCCCTAAAATGTTTTAAAATGTGATTGGTGCTTTAAATTCAGGCAGAGTGCCAGAGGCTTTATTGTTGGGGTGTCCCCAAATCATTTTTAACCCTCCCTCCCCCCAACTGCTAAGTCAGCTGATACCAATTCTCTATCTATCCTCAATCATCTATCTGCTGACTTTGCCAAACCCATACACACTATACCCACCTCTTTTGTGCTCAGATGTATGGATGAATTCCCCAAAGCATGTAGTGCAAGGGCCTGCCTGTATACTTTCAAATGGTACTGTTTAAAGTTTTCGTATCCTATTATTATCTTGATAGGTAATAGCAGAATGTCCAAATGTGCTGAAATGTGTACAGTGTGTATTTATATCTTTGTATTATGACACTTCTTACCTGTCCAGTGGGCTGCCAATAGAGTAACTAAGGAGGGGCTGTTCAAAGTAATACCCATTATTTAGGCATTCATCTCTCAATGAAGTGGAGAGGGTTACCTGACCAAGAGCTCCCCCCCCTATAATGTTAGAAATGGCCCATGGGAGGGGGTGGGGGAGGGGGAATCTGATAGGTGTACCTTATACTTTGGTGTTTAAAAATTCCCATTAAAAAATGTTATCTTGATGTTGGCCAATAATGTTTGTGTCTAATCTGCTTTCCATGTTTTAATGTGCAAAAAGACTAATTTTTTTTTCCTCCACAGTTTCCTTCCACGCCACAGGAATGGCAGACTGTGGCCTCCCACTTTGCCCAGCGGTGGGACTTTCCTAACTGCAGAGGGGCAATTGATGGGAAACACGTCCACATTGTCCCACCACCCAACTCGGGGTCATACTATTATAATTATAAAGGGTTCAATAGTATTGTGATGTTGGCGGTGGTGTCGGCTAATTATGAGTTCCTGTATGTGGACGTGGGGAAGAATGGCGGTGGAGTCATCGCCCAGACAGAGTTTTACAGGTGTCTCCAGAATGGCAGCTTGGACTTGCCAGAGCCAGAAGAGTGGTGGAGAACACATTTGGAATCATGGCCAGCCGGTTCCGCCTATTTCTTACACCCATCCATATGGCAGAGTATAAACTGAATCATATAATCCTGGCGTGCTGTGTTCTACATAACTTTTTACGGCAACATTCTGCCAACTATGCTGGCTCAGTTGGGCCTGAGGCCAGAATTATAAATTGCATGGTGGAGTCATCTCCCAGACACAGTTTTACAGGCGTTCCCAGAATGGCAGCTTGGACTTGCCACCTCCAGAAGACAATGTGGAAGGACTCCCATTCGTCTTCATTGCGGATGAAGCCTTTGCGCTGGGGGACCACCTTATGCGGCCATTCCCGATGAGGACCCTCACCCCAGACCGGAGGGTTTTTAATTACCGGCTGGCCAGAGCCAGAAGAGTGGTGGAGAACACATTTGGAATCATATAATCCTGGCGTGCTGTGTTCTACATAACTTTTTACGGCAACATTCTGCCAACTATGCTGGCTCAGTTGGGCTTGAGGCCAGAATTATAAATGAAACAACCCAGACGGCGCTTGAAAGTGGCCGTCCTGGCTTGCCCTCCCTTAGTGCCCGTGATGTCCGGCTAAGATACCTTGAGTTCTTTGCGGGTAGGGGGGCCATCAATATGCCAAACAATTTGTGAAACCTTGATCAAATAAAAAAAATTAAGCAAATCTTTGGTGACAATTACTGCTTGTGTTTGTTTTAACTGACCCTGACCGAAATGTGGTGAGTCCTGAAAATGGCGTGATTGTGTAACCTTATACAAAGCACTGTTGGGTGTTATTTACTAAAGGCAAAGACACTTTGCACTACAAGTGCACTTGAAAATGCACTGAAACTGCACTTGTAGTGCAAAGTGGATTTGCCCTTAGGAAATAACACCCATTGTCACAGAAAGCAGCAATTACATCACCACAAAAGTGTTGTAGCGTTGAGACAATAATCCACACATTCTTGATTAACAATCTTTTTAATACCTGCACAATCACATGTGCATTTAGAAAAGGTTTTTAAAACAAACCAACATGTTTGTTGTATAACAATTTTTGGGGTGGCATTATCAAAAATAGAAATGTCCATTTAGGATAAAACAGGCATGTTTCAAAACAACAAGAAAGACACAAATCTTGAACTTACAAAGTTCACATTTGGTAGAACTTGAAGGCAAAATCAGACATGAGTATTTAGGAACTGTGTTTGAAATTGCGTTCAGATGGGGTGAAGTCACCCCAAGAAAAGCCAAATTTTGAAGATGCACACCAATTTACGAATGTCAACATGTGCTAGCTGCCATCACAAGGGATCAAGGGATGTGTTTTTGGGGAGCAACCCCTTCCTCTCAGCTACTTTAATATTGAGGAAGGGGTTGCACCCCCAAAATGCGTCCATTGATCTCCCGTGATGGCAGATAGCACATATTGACACACTGTGTGCATCCTCAAAATTTGGCTTTTCTAAAAATCGCAAAAACATTTTTAACATTGTAGCACACAAAAAAACAAAGGGATTTGGAGGGGTTTTAAACTCTCTCCAAAACATCAATGATGTTCTTATTTTTTTGAATAACATCATTGATGTTTTTCTTCAGGTTTTCCAATGCTAAATTACACCCATGATCTCTCCGATCAGGATCTGTGCACTTTCCGAGGTGAAATGCCCTGGATCCACAACATCACGATCACCTAAAAAGAGAGAAACAAAAAAAAAAACAGGTATTATAAATATGGCGGCATCCATCTCTTACCTGAGCCTGTGGTCGCAGACACTCACCTGTTGTGGTGACTAGTTCCACCACGTCTTCTTCCTCCTGCACTTCTTGGGTTGGGGGTATTTCCCCTTCTTCCAGAGGTGGGGGGTCTCTGGTCTCCTCGGATGAGGGGTGTCCTCCGAGTCTTTTCTCCCCTATGTAAAACAAAAATGGTATACTTAGCACACAGATATTTGATGGCAGAACTATAAATAGGAAACATTTCTTGGAAGTGGGGTACAATTGTCTGTTTTGGCAGAGTTCCAAGATGTAGAATTTTGAGTGTCCTTTGTCAAGCTTCAATACTTTACCTGTTTGGTAAAAGCTTCACAGATGGAGACACCCCTATAGTATACACTAGAGCACCTGTGTGGGCCCCCTAATAAAAAGGGTGTTCTTTTGTCCCACACTAGTGCTCCAGCGTCCAGATGTGAAAACAGATGCTGAGTGTCCTCTCCTTACACAGAATCTAGTTTGCATTTCATTCTAGTAACAAACCCATCTACACAACCAAATTATTTTCATACAAGTAGGCCCTAAAAAATGTGGGCAAATGCATATGGCCAAAACAATGGTGTTTTATAGGCCGAAAGAAAAATGTTTGATACGAACGAATAATGTACCCATGAACATGAAAGTTGACATTTTAAACTGTACAACTCATAAAAAAAGCACATGGAGCAGCACGAACGTAATAAAGACAAAAAGAATAGGAACACAGCACAACTACTTACTTTTTTGCAGCACTCTCTGGATCTTTCTGTACTGCTCATGTTCTCGTAATTTCAGGTCTGACCACCACTTCCTAAGCTGATCTTTCGATCGACATACCCTGAAATTCCGGTGCAGACTTTTGACCACTTTCGCCATGATCTTGGCCTTTCGGACATTGGGGTTGGGGTAAGGTCCATACTTCCAATCATAGTCGGCCTTCTTCAGGATGTCGACCATCTCCAACATCTCCCCAAAGGACATATTTGAGGCCTTAAATCGTCTCCTTCTGGATCGGGACGTTTCCGGGTCCGGGCTTTCTTCCTCCTCCTCGTTGCTATAATTAGCACGCACCTGCTGTGTCTCCGCCATGTGCTCTTGCCCCACTGTGCCGAACGTAAAGGGGCGGGGAATAGACTAGAAAGAACGTCAGGGGCGGGTGGAGTTACACGCATGCGCAGTGTGTATAAATCGTAACACGCGTGCGTAGTACGTACGATCTGTGAGCGGAGGAAGGAGTATCGGAGGCACCGATCGTGAGAACGAAGGTAAGATCTAAACTTGGGCCTGTACTGCTTCTAAATTAAAGCCTATATTGTAACAAGATTAGGAGAGTTTGGTCTGACATTAGGGTTTGTCTTGTGTTGTGTCTTGCAGAGAAAATGGATGGCTTCAATGACCACAATTTCCTCCCCCTGTTCATAGACAAATACAGGGAGCTGCCCTGTCTGTGGCAGGTGAGACACCCCCATTACAACATTAAACAAAAGAGGCAGGCAGCGCTGGAGAAACTGCTGGAGTTGGTGAAGCCGGTGGTCCCCACAGCAACCATCCCCTATTTAAAAACCAAAATTGGTGGCCTGAGGAGCACTTATCTTAGGGAGCGCAAGAAGGTCACGGATTCCCCGAGATCAGGAGCTGGAGCAGATGACGTTTATGTCCCCAGGCTGTGGTACTATGAGAGACTGCGATTTCTGTCAGACCACACTGAAGTCAGGGAATCCCTCTCCACTCTTCCTTCCACTCTTCCTTCCACCCCAGCTGAGGCTTCTGATGTCCAACCTGGGCCTTCCAGCCAGGAAGAAATGGTGGAGCCCAGCTTGAGTCAGGTATAGCATTTTTCTACAGATTTCTGGTCAATAAAGAAATGATCTTTACTAGATGTCATTATTGATCACTAATTGCTGGTTGAAAAATGTGTTTTACATATCAATAGACAGTAGTGGGCACAAAAAATTGGGACAAGAATGAAAAATGCTGGGCTCAGAAGGATAGTCTGTTATATTTGTTAACATTCAATTTGCAACAGTCAGGAGGTAAAAATTGTGTGTGATTGATGAATAAAAAACTAAAACTATGTCCCTTTTTCATACACAGGAAGACCTCATCCAGGAGCAGGCTGTGGAATGTGGCAGCCAGGAGGAGGCGGGGCTAAGTTGTAGCCAGGAGGAGGCGGGGCTAAGTGTCAGCCAGGAGAAACCTGGGATAAGTCGAAGCCTGACCGAATTGCAGGTTCCTCCCCTCCGCCTTCCATACAAAAGAGCGAGGAAGGCGACCCACATGCAGGAATCAGCGCTCAGGCTGATCCAGGAGGCTTCTGCGTCCCTCAGAGCCTTACCCACTCCTGAAGAGGCCTTTGCCTGCATGGCTGCCACAAAGCTGCAGGGCATGCAGGAGGGTCAACGCAAACTATGTGAGGACCTTCTTTATAAATTCCTAAGTAAGGGGGTGAGTGGTGAACTAACACCCAATACCCACCTGAGTGAGTTGGCCCCTCCTCCTCCTCCTGCCCCAACTCCGCCACCAGAGCCACAGCGTGGAAGGAAGCGTGGAAGGAAGACCAGAGAGTGATGGCCCTGGGTTCAGTCTGGTCTGACAAAAGATGCAGTCTCTTGTATGACCACAGCCTGGGGACACAGATGTCATCTGCTGCTTTCCGGATCTCTGGGACTTCTGGACCAGACTGCACTCCCTTATATATAGACTCCTCAGGCCACCAATTTTGCTTGAAAATAGTTGATGTGTGCCCTGGGGGCCAAAGGCTTCACCCATTTCTGCTGTTTCTCCAGTGTTGCCTCCCTCTTTGTTTAGTTGTGAGCCCTTAACAAATGAAATTTTTGTTCAATTATACTCTCCTATGTGTGTTTGCATTCAAAAAGGACAGTTTGTTTGTGAGGAGGCAGGTACATTTCAAAATACAATGTGAAATTAACAAGGGACACCAACACCAAGATTATAAATAATACAAGATATCGATGGTGTTGTGGTAACTTGACACACAAAACACACACAAAAATATTATAGAGTAAAACACAACAAAAACAACAATAAAAACACAGCCTTGAAAAACAAAACAAACCCCCAAAAAATACAAAACCAGCCTGGAAGAAAACAAAAAAAAATTACAAACAACCAAAAACTAATTTGGTCAGATGTGACAAATCTAAATATATTGAGGGAATCCCAATAAATAAAAAAGAAATACGTTTGTGAGAAGTCTGTGTGAATATGAGCCGCAAAACTACTTCATTCTTCTCACATTATAAAGAAGAAGAGTGTGCGCTGTATTAAACAATTTTTGACATTGCAGCGTGACAAAAGTGCTGTATCCATTCCGAACGCTAATTTTACCCGACCGAGCTGTTCCATCTCGGAATTTCTTCTGAGCATGCGTGGCGCTTTGTGCGTCAGAACTGGCCACACAGGTTGAAATTGACGCGATCGGATTTTGTTGTCGGAAAATTTTATAGCCTGCTCTCAAACTTTGTGTGTCAGAAAATCCAATGGAAAATGTCCGATGGAGCCCACACACGGTCGGAATTTCCGACAACATGCTCCGATCGACATTTTCCATCGGAAAATCCGACCGTGTGTACGGTACAATGGCATCTGAACGATGGTGGGATACATTAGGCGGCAAGTATACATGTTGTCCCTGAAGTTGATATGTTGAAAGCAGAAAAAAGGTGTATTGTAGTTTGTTCTGTTTGGGGATGTGTAGCTGCAGAATGGTCAGGGTGCACATGCTGACCCTTGTCCATAGCCAAACATGCCTACAATGGGCATGTGAACATCAGTACTGGACCACGGTGCCCTAGTCTGATGAATTACATTTTCTTATATATTATGTGGATGGCCAGGTGTGTCCGTCGCTTACCTGGGGAAGAGATGGCACCAAGATACACTATGGGAAAAAGCCAATCTGGCAGAGGGCATGTAATTCCTTGGGAAATGTTCTGCTGGAAAACCTTGGTCAGATTGACATGTACTACCTACCTAAACATTATTGCTAACCAAGCCGCACTGCAAAAATTGTTTAAGAATGGTTTGAGGAACACAAGAAGTTTGGGGTGTTGACTTGGCATCCAAGTTCTCTTATTCTCAATCTGTCAAGCATCTGTGGAAGGTGCTGGAAAAACAAGTCTGACCCATGGAGGCTCCACCTTACAATGTACAGGATGTAAAGGATCTGCTACTAAAGGCTTGGTGCCAGATACCACAGCATACCTTCAGAGGTCTAGTGGCATCCTTGTTGTGATGGCTCAGGGCTGTTTTCATGGCAAAAGGCAATATTAGGGGGTCATCCTATTTGCATTCAAATGTACAGGAAACAAACAGGCATGGTAAAACGACTCTTTTATATAGTTGGGAAACAGTTTGAGGTTCTCCCAAATGTTCACAGAGCCTGTGGAAGTGGGATGTTTGGGAAACGCACTGCTTTATGACCCACCAGCCATGGCCCTTTGTCTGAGCCTTAAAGGCTAAGTTCAGCTTTTTAAATTTTTTTTCCTAAAATCCATCTCCCCTATGTACCAACATACCATTACCACTTAAGGACCGGAAGAATTTCCCTCTTAATGACCAGGCCATTTTTTGCACTACGGCACTGTGTTGCTTTAACTGACAATTGCGCGGTCGTGCAATCTTGTGGCCAAACAAAATTTACGTCTTTTTTTTCCCCACAAATAGAGCCTTCTTTTGGTGGTATTTAATCACCTCTGCGGTTTTTTTTTTTTGGGGCTATAAACAAAAAAAGACCGACAATGAAAAAAAACAATAAAACAAAAAAAAAACAATATTTTTAACTTTTCGCTATAATACATATAAATAAAATGTAAAAATACAAATTTCTTCATCAGTTTTGGCCGATATATACAGTATTTATCGGCGTATAACACACACTTTTTTCCCCTTAAAATCAGGGAAAAATCGTGGGTGCGTGTTATACGCCGATCCCAGCTAATTGTGATCTATCGGAGCGATCGCCGCCGACATTCACATAGCGTGTAGTTTTAAATATGGTGCCTCGGAGTTTGGAGGGACTCAGCAGAGCTGAACGAGCGCCGCCGAGATCACAGTGACTGGGCGGAGCCGAGATACACATAGCCGAATGTTATGTCCATCATAGGGCTGGATTGGGCGTGACAGTGAGCGGCAACGAGAAGAGCCGAGTACACTCGGCTATGTGTATCTCGGCTCCGCCCAGTCACTGATCTCGGCGGCGCTCGTTCAGAGTTGCTGAGTCCCTCTGAACCCCCTGGCGCCATTTTTAAAACTACACGCTATGTGTATGTCGGCGGCGATCTGTCCAAGCATGTAATGGACACTGGGGGCAAGGCTGCACTGACCACTGGGGCAAGGCTGCACTGACAAGGCTGCACTGGGGCAAAGCTGACTGACAAGGCTGCACTGAAAAGGCTGCACTGGGGCAAAGCTGCACTGACAATTCTGCACTGACAATTCTGCACTGGGGCAAAGCTGCACTGACAAGGCTGCACTGGGGCAAAGCTGCACTGACAAGGCTGCACTGACAAGGCTGCACTGGGGCAAAGCTGCACTGACAAGGCTGCAATGGACACTGGGGCAAGGCTGCACTGACACTGAAAAGGCTGCAATGACACTGACAAGGATGCAGATGGACACGATAAGGCTGCATTGATGGGCATTTAAATGTAAGTTTTAAAAAAAATCACAATAAACGTATATTGATTGGTTTACGCAAAAGTTATAGCGTCTACAAAATAGGGGATAGATTTATGGCATTTTATTTATTTATTTATTTTTTACTAGTAATGGCAGCGATTAGCGATTTTTAGCTGGACTGCGACTTTGCGGAGGACATATCGGACACTTTTGACACATTTTTGGGACCATTGATATTTATACAGCGATCAGAGCTAAAAATAGCCACAGATTACTATATAAATATCACTGGCAGGGAAGGGGTTAACACTAGGGGGCGATCAGGGTGTTAAATGTGTGTCTAACTGTATGTGGATGTGACTCGCTGGGGGATGAGACAGATCACTGTTCCTATTTAGTAGGAACAGACCATCTGTTTCTCTTCGCCTGTCAGAATGATGATATGTGTGTTTACACACACACATCCCCATTCTGGTTCTCGTGTCCATGCTATTGCTTTAAAGGTGCCAATGTACACCTATGGCGATTTGCAGGATCGTGTCGACCTGCCGCAGTATAATGACGGTGGCTGGTCGGCAAGTGGTTAATGTACCTCGGTTGCAGAAAAATACAAGCATGCTAAACTCCCTGGGGCCACATGCAGCCCATGGGACACCCCTGATGTAGTGCAAGGGCCTACCTATTTGGATACAGAGTGATTGGATAGATGGTGTGCCCTCCTATTCTATAGTTTTGGTAAATCCAAAGGAGATTGTACAGAGATTGTACAAGCAGATTGTATAGTGTATGGCCACATGTATACACCTAAAATTACCTAGTTTCAGTGTCATTAATTGTTAACAGCACACCAAATACAGAAGCAAACACACAACATTTGCAAAACAAAACCAAAACCAAACATGTGCTCCCACTATTCTAGGTGTGAATGGGGCCTGAAAGTGAAATTGGTGCCTTTACACAAGAACAATGAGGCTCCATTCACATCTGTGTGTTTCCAAACGCATGGCAAAGCACACAGAAAATGCATGTTTTGCCATGCATTTCAGAAATGCTGCAAATGTGCATCGTGCTTGTGTTGTTAAAGGGACCCAGGGGCAAATGCACCAAACAACTGCGTTTACGTCCCATGCTCCACTCCATAAAAAGTTTTGGAGCTTCTCTGGGGTGATTGTTGTGTGTAGGCCAGCGTATTCAAGTGAATTGGCTGCCCTATGCGTGACGAAAGAAAATGTTTCAAAACACCCCATGTGAGTTTTCACTATGTGGAGATGTGAATGAGGCCTGAGAACTGAGTGTCGCTGTCCACTCCCTCCTATGTACTTGTATAAAGATGGCCATACACTATGCAATCCGATTTTACAATCTCTGTACAATTTTGTCTTTATCAGAACTATTGAATAGGTTGACACACCTGAACAATCCATTCAATTTGTATCAAATCAGACAGGCCCTTGTACTACATAACTGATTGGACTGATTGGAGATCTAAAGGAGGTTGTACAATCAGATTGTATAGAAAGTGGGTGGAAGGTGGTATTGTAATGAGAGAGGTGTGATCCAGAGTGGTGAACACACCCTATCATACCCTCTTCTGTGATGGATCAAGGAAGTGAAGGCTTCTGGGAGATGGCCTACAGGAAGTAAATGCTGAGAGAATCTTCAGGAAGTGATGGAATTTAAAAATCATTTTAAAAATTCAAATAAACTGACAAGATTTTAAATCTCCCATGGATAAAATAAGTGAGAGAAAAGCACATTGGGATGGCTAGGCCAGAAATGGCATTTGAAAAAGCTTCTATTTATTATGAAAACTAAAATTCTGCCCAAAAAGGTTAACTTATCCTTTAAGGCGGGAAGGCGGGAAGGCGGAATGGAGTTCAAGATCACATGACTTCTGGAATTGGCTGTGCAGTACTATGAGCTCGCCTCATGGCTTCCAATCATAAATATATAACAGGAGCTGTTGGGAGCATACAGTGAGTGCACTCTCAGAACAGAAACCTTCATGCCCTGTCATGGGCATGAATTTACAGTATTAGAGGCCACCCTGCTTGCTGCTGCACATATACATTATGTGATCCACAAGAGGTTATCCATAGTCATAGTGTCGGTGGCTTTTGTAAACAAAAGCATAGGAAAAGCTGACAAACTTTATAGGGAGAGATCAGGGTCTGATAGGAAACTGTAATTTATTTCTGAAGTCTATATTTTTAGGCAATTTTCTGCCTTTGCTTTTTTTTGTTGCTTTTTTATTGTTTATGGGAGTATTTTTTTTTTGTCTTTGAAAACTGTCCCATCTATAGCAAACTTTTTTGGTACTGCAAGTCTTCCTTAAAAAATAAATTGTGCACTTGGAGGTGGCATTTTGATGTTCTAATTTTTCTTTTAGGTACGGTATATTGTGCTTTTATTGTGTTGTTTGAACCTTTAGTTTAGGCTGACTTATTTTTCCAAGTCTTTCCTTTATTAAAAGTGATCCTTTGTTTCAGGGGTAGTATTTTTTGTATTCTTTTATTGGTTTTACTATTTTAATTAAGTGTATGTTGATATGGCCTTTTTAAGTTTAGGGTGCTTAAAGCATTTGCTTGTTATTCTCCATCTGTTTTTTAAGCTGCCATTTGTTTGCAGCATGCAAAGCTTGAAAGAAAAAAAAAAAAAAAAACAGTGCAAGTACATTGAGCACCTAAACTCACATCACATCACGTTACTCACATTCCACGCAACCCTTTCCCCATAGAAAAAATATAGGTTGGAGATTCTAATGTTAGGCTATTACCCCTGATTATAACAGTCCTGCTGCTGACCAATTTTGTACTACTGTATCCTCTGCAAGATCTTCATTCATCTGTCATCTGACGTCTCTTAATTCTTGTAATAAAACACCAGCCTGTACTCTTCTTTAGTACATTTATGACAATTCTCCTGGATTAAAAAATGTCCTGCAGCTGGATAGTTTTACACTTTTAGTTTTCCATCTTTGGTCTGCTAATTCAAAAAGAGGTCTTGATAGAAAATGACCAGGAGCAGGATAGTTTTACCAGTTAATACCCAGGCAAAGGGGGCTTGTCACCATTTAATGAAAAAAACATGTTTGTTTGTATGCAAGCTGAGCTAATTGTAATGAAAAAAAAAAATCCACAGCCACATACTGTATGCTGTTGCTGATTCTGTTCATACACATCAAACTGTTTCTTAAAGCGGGGGTTCACCCACACCGCCAAAAAAAAAAATATTAAAAGCCAGCAGCTACAAATACTGCAGCTGCTGACTTTTAATACATGGCCACTTACCTGTTCCAGGGTCCAGCGATGTCGGCAGGGGACGCCGAGAACCCGCTCGGTTCTCGGCAGCTGCCGCCGCCATCCTAGGTGAGGGAATCAGGAAGTGAAGCATTGCGGCTTCACTTCCCGGTTCCCTACTGTGCATGCGCAAGTCGCGCTGCGCGTCCCAAGTGGTCCCCGCTCTCTCCTGGGAGCTGTGTTTTCCCAGCAGACAGTGCGGTGGGGACGGGAAGTGGCGTAGACACCCATGGGAGTCTATGCCGAAAGTGGGTGCAAATACCTGTCTTAGACAGGTATCTGCACCCCCCTCCCCCCTGAAAGGTGCCAAATGTGACACCGGAGGGGGGGAGGGTTCCGAAAAGCGGAAGTTCCATTTTTGTGTGGAACTCCGCTTTAACACCACATACTTTATGGCACCCCCCAAGCATATTATTTAAAGGTTTTTTAATGTTGACCTCAAAGCTGCATGAAAAGCAACACCCAACAAGTGAGTCTGTATACTTTAATGGGACTCACCTCTAAGTTGGAGTTTTTTTTTACTTATTTATTTATTACAGGCACTTATATAGAACCATCAATTTATGCACCACTTTATGTTATATATTGCACAATCACATCAGCAACTGCCCTCAAGGAGCTTACAATCTAACACATTCATACATATAAATACTACTTGAGAAAAATTCACCAAACGTTGAGAAATCAGGACTGGGCAGATTTGCCCATCACTAGTATTGAGTAACTGTTAACTTAAGCCAGCCATAGATGGTTCAAATCTTGGCCTGTTCAGCAGTTTAACTTGAGTACAACCAGCCTGCTGGTTTTCACAAGCGATTATCACTAGCCCCTGTTAAAGCACTAGTAGTAATCACTGTGTTCTCACAGCGGGAATCGCTTCCCCCCCGTCAGGAGAACACAATGGCTCAGCGGAAGGAATTCCCCTGCCATTACTGTCTGTGTTGATGGGGGAATCAAGCGATTTTCTTTCCTGTAATCACTCAGAATATGGCAAGGCCTTAGGTTCAGTAAACCAGGGAAGACATTGTCTGAGGTGAAAGATAGTGATTGTGCTTAAGGGGGTTGAAGAAATGTATGTGATGCCCTTTTAGTGATTATTAACAGAGATTAGGTTCAGGTTCCCTGGGTTTAAGGTGAATATTGTAGTTTCAATACTTACAGTCCAAGCAAATGTTTGTGCAGATTCACCCAGGGTATTTTTTATAGTTTTAATTCATGATACATACTGTATTTACTGTATGATCTTTTAACTATTGCCAAATAAAAAAGGCTGTTTTACCTCCTGTTTTTCCCATATGTACCATCCCCTATAAGTATTTAGATGAACATACAGTAGCACTAAATTGGACTTTTTAGGTATCAATATAAACTGAAATACAACCAACTCTAAAATTCATACATAATCATACAACATAAAATTGCAATTACATGATAAAATCGTATACAGTTTATAATTCCATAAAGCAGTGGTTGAAGACAATTAAGCCAAACACATAAGTTTAAATCTTTCCAGGTATCATTTGTATTAATGAATATAAAACTATTCAAAATGTTTCCAGGAACCAGAATATTTTTCCTCAACTCATTTCATGAACAATATTAACTTCTTCAGGAGAGGATCGGCAATGGCTGTAGATCTGGAATAGTTTTCAGGCATAATAAAAGCACATGTCATATTGCGGTCCAAGAACTAAAACAGTCCATGAGGCAGAAAAAAGAAGGGAGAAAGAAAAAGCCCACAAAGAATAACACAGACAAGCAGACTAATCCCATTGCTCTCAACAGTGGCAACGCCACAGCCACAGAATCCCTAGGCAATGCAGCCATTTAGGTAGATATCTCGTGGACAGGATAAGGTAGATTCAGAAGACCATGAGAGGGCCATACAGATAGGGCCATAGGGATTCTGTGTCTACAGGTTAAAGTGGGCCTATTTCTGCTTGGTAAAAAAGCATGTGCTTCTGCTAAAACTACCAGAATAAAAGATAATCAGATTAAAATGAATCAGATTGGGGTGCTATTCCTTTATGTGGGTCAAGTTAATATTCAAAGAAAAATCTATTTTACAGCCAAATGTGTACTGTCATTGTACACTATAGTTTAGACTGCCTGTAAAAAGCATACTGTTCTGCAACACCCAATACAGATTTAAGGCATCCCCCAAGCATGTTATTTAAAACATTTGTGTTTTTTCAATATTTCCCTCAAAGCCACAAAAAAGACCCCCTCCCCACTGAATGGCTAATTTATTTTACTGTTTCCTCCTTGGTGCAGCCTACTGAGTTTGAAGAGCAGATGGACTGGTATCAGCACAAAAGGGAGTCCACATGCTCAAAACCTACTACAGGTACTCCACACTTAACGACCAGGTCGTTAAAAAAAATGGTTGTTAAACAAGGAGTCACAAGTATTCAATATTTTAAGCATTCTTAAACACTTGACAACTGGGCACGTAAACCCCCCTCCTGCCCAGACCAATTTTCAGCTTTCGGTGCTCTCACACTTTGAATGACAATTACTCAGTCATGTAATACTGTGCCCAAGTGAATTTTTGTCCCTTTTTTCATACAAACAGAGCTTTCTTTTGGTGGTATTTGATCACCTCTGGGTTTTTTATTTTTTGCGCTATGAATGAAAAAAGACTGAAAATTTTGAAAAAAAAAGAATTTTTCTTTGTTTCTGTGACAAAATTTTGCAAATTATTAATTTTTCTTCATACATTTTGGCCACAATTTATACTGCTACATATCTTTGGTAAAAATAACCCAAATTAGTGAATATTATTTGGTCTTTGTGAAAGTTAGAAAGTCTACAAGCTGTGGTGCAAATCATAAAAAAATTGATCACACCTGATGAACTGACGGCCTATCTAATTTCTTGCGACCCGGACAAGCCAGGAAACTACAAATGCCCCCCAAATGACCCCTTTTTTGAAAGTAGACATTCCAAGGTATTTAGTAAGATGCATGGTGAGGTTTTTTTTTAATTTTAATTATATAATCTTTATTTATTTTCTTCATACTATACAAAATACAAAGTACCTTTTTAAAATACAATATATATCACTTGGATGATGATAATAAAAAACAATTTTCTCAAAGCTTTACCATTATCTTCTTTAACACTACAGTTGATTTTCTACTTTATTCCTCCCCCCTCCCATTCCCAAGCTTTATACCAATAAATATTTTGCTACACACTCACTTATTAACACTGTTATTTTAATTGTATATGGCCTTTCCCTTCTTCTCTTCCTTCCATACTTTAGATGGGATATCCCATCTTCTCTAGCCAAGGTTTCCACATTTTTCCTTAACCACTTCAGCCCCGGAAGGATTTACCCCCTTCCTGACCAGAGCACTTTTTACAATTTGGCACTGCGTCGCTTTAACTGCTAATTGCGCGATCATGCAATGCTGTACCCAAACAAAATTTGCATCCTTTTCTTCCCACAAATAGAGCTTTCTTTTGATGGTATTTGATCACCTCTGCCATTTTTATTTTTTGCGCTATAAACGGAAAAAGACCGAAATTTTTGAAAAAAATGATATTTTCTACTTTTTGTTATAAAAAAAATCCAATAAACTCAATTTTAGTCATACATTTAGGTCAAAATGTATTCGGCCACATGTCTTTGATAAAAAAATGTCAATAAGTGTATATTTATTGGTTTGCGCAAAAGTTATAGCGTCTACAAGCTAGGGTACATTTTCTGGAATTTACACAGCTTTTAGTTTATGACTGCCTATGTCATTTCTTGAGGTGCTAAAATGGCAGGGCAGTACAAAAGCCCCCCAAATGACCCCATTTTGGAAAATAGACACCCCAAGGAAATTGCTAAGATGCATATTGAGCCCATTAAATATTAATTTTTTTTGTCCCAAGTGATTGAATAATGACAAAAAAAAAAAATTACAAAAAGTTGTCACTAAATGATATATTGCTCACACAGGCCATGGGCATATGTGGAATTGCACCCCAATATACATTCAGCTGCTTCTCCTGAGTACGGGGATACCACATGTGTGGGACTTTTTGGGAACCTAGCCGCGTACGGGGCCCCGAAAACCAATCACCGCCTTCAGGATTTCTAAGGGCGTAAATTTTTGATTTCACTCCTCACTACCTATCACAGTTTTGAAGGCCATAAAATGACCAGATGGCACAAACCCCCCCCCCAAATTACCCCATTTTGGAAAGTAGACAACCCAATCTATTTGCTGAGAGGCATGTTGAGTCCATGGAATATTTTATATTTTGACACAAGTTGCGGGAAAGTAACACATTTTTTTTTTTTGCACAAAGTTGTCACTAAATGATATATTGCTCACACGAGCCATGGGCATATGTGGAATTGCACCCCAAAATACATTTAGCTGCTTCTTCTGAGTATGGGGATACCACATGTGTGGGACTTTTTGGGAGCCTAGCCGCGTACGGGGCCCCGAAAACCAATCTCTGCCTTCAGGATTTCTAAGGGTGTAAATTTTTGATTTCACTCTTCACTGCCTATCACAGTTTCGGAGGCCATGGAATGCCCAGGTGGCACAAACCCCCCCCCCCCCAAATGACCCCATTTTGAAAAGTAGACACCCCAAGCTATTTGCTGACAGGCATGGTGAGTATTTTACAGCTCTCGTTTTGAGAATGAAGAAAGACAAGAAAAAACATTTTTTTTTCTTTTTTCAATTTTCAAAACTTTGTGACAAAAAGTGAGGTTTGCAAAATACTCACTATACCTCTCAGCAAATAGCTTGGGGTGTCTACTTTCCAAAATAGGGTCATTTGGGGGGGGTTTGTGCCACCTGGGCATTCCATTGCCTCCGAAACTGTGATAGGCAGTGAAGAGTGAAATCAAAAATTTACGCCCTTAGAAAGCCTGAAGGTGGTGCTTGGTTTTCGGGGCTCCGTACGCGGCTAGGCTCCCAAAAAGTCTCACACATGTGGTATCCTCGTACTCAGGAGAAGCAACAGAATGTATTTTGGGGTGTAATTTCACATATTCCCATGGCATGTTTGAGCAATATATCATTTAGTGACAACTTTGTGCAAAAAAAAAAAAATTGTCTCTTTCCCGCAACTTGAGTCACAACATAAAATATTCCATGGACTCGACATGCCTCTTAGCAAATAGCTTGGGGTGTCTACTTTCCAAAATGGGGTCATTTGGGGGGGTTTGAACTTTCCTGGCATTTTATGCACAACATTAAAAGCTTATGTCACACATCACCCACTCTTCTAACCACTTGAAGACAAAGCCCTTTCTGACACTTTTTGTTTACATGAAAAAAATATTTTTTTTTTGCAAAAAAATTACTTTGAACCCCCAAACATTATATATTTTTTTAAAGCAAATGCCCTACAGATTAAAATGGTGGGTGTTTAATTTTTTTTTCACACAGTATTTGCGCAGCGATTTTTCAAACGCATTTTTGGGGGAAAAAACACACTATATTGCCCAAATGTTGGATGAAATAAAAAAGATAATCTTAGGCCTAGTACATGGATACCAAACATGACATGCTTTAAAATTGCGCACAGACGTGCAGTGACAACAAAATAAATACATTTTTAAAAGCCTTTAAAGGCCTTTACAGGTTACCACTTTAGATTTACAGAGGAGGTCTACTGCTAAAATTACTGCCCTCAATCTGACCTTTGCAGTGATACCTCACATGCATGGTGCAATTGCTGTTTACATTTGACGCCAAACCAACACTTGCGTTCGCCTTAGCGCGAGAGCAGGGGGTAACAGGGGTGCTTTTTTTTTTTTTTTTTTTTTATTATTTTTTTGCTTTTTTATCTTATTTTTAAACTGTTCCTTTCATTTTTTTTTTAATCATTTTTATTGTTATCTCAGGGAATGTAAATATCCCCTATTATAGCAATAGGTAGTGACAGGTACTCTTTTTTGAAAAAAATTTGGGTCTATTAGACCTTAGATCTCTCCTCTGCCCTCAAAGCATCTGACCACACCAAGATCGGTGTGATAAAATGCTTTCCCAATTTCCCAATGGCGCTGTTTACATCCGGCGAAATCTAAGTCATGAATTGTTCGTAGCTTCTGGTTTCTTAGGCCATAGAGATGTTTGGAGCCACTCTGGTCTCTGATCAGCTCTATGGTCAGCTGGCTGAATCACCAGCTGCATTCTCAGGTTCCCTGTTGAGACAGGAGAGCCAGAGAAAAACACGGAAGACGGTGGGGGGGGCATTCCCTCCCACTGCCTGTAAAGGCAGTCTAGAGGCTAATTAGCCACTAGGATTGCTTTTACATGAAAGCTGACCGCTGGCTGAAAAGAATGATACCAAGATGGTACCTAAACCTGCAGGCATCATTCTGTTATAACCACTCAAATTCGTGAATGGCATACCTGAAGACAAAAAAATGGTTAACAATAAAACACAGTAAACGGTAAAGTATAAAAAACTGCATACCTGAAAAGCAAACATGATAAAACATAATAACAATAAAACATTGCAAAATAGAATACAGTAAAAAAGAGCAGAACAATCAAGAGAGAATAGAGAGAGAGAGAACAATAAAACGACAACTATTTTTTTTTTGTTATATATATATATATTTTTTTTTTACACTTATTTTTGTAACTAACTTTTATAACTGTCACCGGTTCCAGGTTCGGGTCTCTCAAAATGCGATGGCATCTTGGGAGACCCTGTGAAAGTGTGCCTAGTCTGTGCAATGCTGTACCCTACGCTAATACTCAACTAGTGAATGGTAGCGTTCAAAACATTCACCAATGCAAAGACCAGGATTGTCAGGACAGGAGGGACAATAATAGCGGGTGTCACACCTATATCTGCACTTGCTGCAGACACAATATCTTTTTTGGGGGGGTTCGTTGGGTAGGGGTACTCGGGAGGACATAAAGAAAATGCCTCTCATGCAGCCGACTGGGGTGTACTAGGCCGTTGGTGCTTGCCAGTTCACCAAAACGCTACCAAAAAAACTGTTAGCGATCGCAGGCATCAGGCCTGACTCTGCGAATGCTGCAGTTATGTGTTTAGTGTTTTGTAAGTGACAGTGATCGATTGATACTGCACTTGGGTGGGCTGGGCTGGGCGGAGGGGCAAAACGCAGGTGCTAGCAGGTATCTGGGCTGATCCCCCTAACACCGCGTTTTTGGGAACCCTAAACTGCTGGGGATGCTAGTATAGATCCGATCGGTTCAGATATTGATCCGATCAGATACTATACCACTAAGGGAGGTGTACGGTGCGTGCGTGGGTGTTAGCGGTACTGGCACTAACCTGACGCTGCCTGGGGCTGGTGCTTGCCAGTTCACCAAAACGCTACCAAAAAAACTGTTAGCGATCGCAGGGATCAGGCCTGACTCTGCGAACGCTGCAGGTATGCATTTAGTGTTTTGTAAGTGACAGTGATCGATCGATACTGCACTTGGGTGGGCTGGGCTGGGCGGAGGGGCAAAACGCAGGTGCTAGTGCTAGCAGGTATCTGGGCTGATCCCTGCGTTTTTGGGAACCCTAAACTGCTGGGGATGCTAGTATAGATCTGATCGGATCAGATATTGATCCGTTCAGATACTATACCACTACAGGAAGCGTATGCTGCGTGCGTGGGTGTTAGCGGTACTGGCGCTAATCCGACGCTGCCTGGGGCGACGCATATCACCCCCGGGCGATCAGGGGGCTAAACCTTTATTCGGTAATAAACGGCGGGTTCCCTGACACTATAAAAAATAAACAAACTAACCAGCGTCACCCGTAACAGTTATATGGTGATCAGTGGTGAAAGGGTTAACTAGGGGGCAATCAAGGGGTTAAAACATTTATTAGATAGTATATGGGGGTCCCTGTCGCTATAAAATGCTGACGGCGAACCTAAATATTTACCTCCCTAACTAGCGTCACCAGTGACACTAATACAGCGATCAGAAAAATGATTGCTTAGCGACACTGGCGACGGGGGGTGATCAAGGGGTTAAAGGGGGTTAAAACTTTTTTGGGGGGGTTAGGGGGGTATCCTAGACCTAAAAGGGCTAACACTAACTGCCCTACCACACTAACTGTCACAAACTGACACCAATGCAGTAATCAGAAAAAAAAAACTGCTTGGTGTCAGTGTGACGGGGGGGGGGGTGATTGGGGGGTGATCGGGGGGGATCAGGGGGGGATCGGGGGTGTAATGTATGCCTGGCATGTTCTACTGTATGTGTGTGTGTTGGTGCACTCACATTACAGTCTTCTCTCCTTGGCGCCGGAACGGAAAATGCCGAGCCGAGGAGAGATGACATCATTTCCTCTGCCTCTGTGTACAATACAGAGGCAGGGAAATGATCCCATTGGCTGGGAGCGATCGCGTGGGGGGGCCACGAATGGATGGCCTCCCCCTCACCTCCGATCACCGGGGAAGATTTGCCGACCGCCGCAGGCACCGGGGGGGGGTCCGATCGGACCCCCCACCCGCGGGCAGGCAAGGACGTACCTGTAAGTCCTTTTGCCTGCCCATGCCATTCTCCCGATGTACATCGTCGTGCGGCGGTCGGAAACTGGTTAATATTTCCTCTCCTTGCATATACTACTTTTTCCTTCCAAACTGTTTCAGTCACAATTCTAGCCCAGTCTCTCACCGAAGGGGATTTCTCTGCCTGCCATCTCTGCGTTATTAATTTTCTTGCTTGGAAAAGACACCTCAACACTACTTTAGTTATATTATTCGCTCCACCTATACCCTCCCCTAGACCTAAAATACATCTCTAGGTCTAGGGTCAATTTTCAGTCTTATGCTGAAAGTCTTATTTATGGTATCTAGGATCTCAGACCAGTATCGAAATAGTTTTGGGCACTTTCAGATCATTTGTATCAAATCCCCAGCATCCTGACATCTAGGGCACCTGGCATCTCCTCTCCACCCAAACTCGAATAGTCTTTTTAGTGTATAATATGTCCTATGCAGCAACATCAGATATGAGACCTTCTGTGCGGGTGAGACGGACACCAGGTGTCCTCTCTCTAATATCCTTTTCCACTGCTCATCCGATATTATACCAAGATCCTCCTCCCATTTATCCCTACTTTTAAGCCTTACCGGGCCCTCAATACTTCCTCCACATATATATGGGTACATTTCTGCTATAACTCCTCCAGACCTACCCGGACTCCCTATTCTTTGCTATATAGGAGAATTACTCCAAACCGGTCCTTGTTTCTCAAACTGAGTGTTTAGAGCATGTCTTATTTGTAAATATTTGTAAAATGAATGTTTAGGGATATCATATTCCTCCATCAAAGAGGTAAATGCTTTTAAAACACTCCCCTCATAGAGCTGGGCCAGTCTATCTATCCCCTTTGTTTCCCATTCTTTTATTTTCCCTATCATTTCCAGTTCCCGCAAGTTCTTGTTATTCCATAGAGGGGTATATTTTGTCATACCACCCAATCCCCTTAATGCCTTTACTGTCTTCCAAACCTTTAATGTTAATCTTACCTTGGGGGTTCTATCGATGAAAGAATTTGCCTCCAATACCTCCACTACTGTCTTATGTGGTGCCCCTTCTATCATTAATACCCCATTTATACCCCCTCCTAGGTCGGCGCTTCTTCCTAAGTGCTGCAATTGGGCTGCTAGAAAATAACTCAGTGGGTGCGGCACCGCAAGCCCCCCTCCCTTGTTGGTAACTGTAGGGTTTGTAAACCTATCCTGGGCTGGTCACCTTTCCATATAAGATCTCTAAACAATTTATCAATTTTTTTAAACCATTTTATATGTATCCATATTGGAGAGTTGTGCAACAAATACAATAACTGTGGCATCCACAGCATTTTAATCAAATTGCATCTCCCTGCAACCGATAATGGAAGACACCTCCATATTTCAATTTTACTTTTAAATCTAGTTAAAAGGGGAACTATGTTATTATTTATGTATTTATTTGGATCTTTTGTTATGTATATACCCAAGTATTTCGTTATCTCAACTATTTCCATCTGGGTAATCTCTAATAGTCTTTGCTTCCTAATGGGGTCCACTGGCAAAAGTGCTGATTTCTCCCAATTTATAGTCAGACCTAGGGATGAGCCGAACACCCCCCTGTTCGGTTCGCACCAGAACATGCGAACAGGAAAAAAATTTGTTTGAACACGCGAACACCGTTAAAGTCTATGGGACACGAACATGAATAATCAAAAGTGCTAATTTTAAAGGCTAATATGCAAGTTATTGTCAATAAAAGTGTTTGGGGACCTGGGTCCTGCCCCAGGGGACATGGATCAATGCAAAAAAAAGTTTTAAAAACGTCCGTTTTTTCAGGAGCAGTGATTTTAATAATGCTTAAAGTCAAACAATAAAAGTGTAATATCCCTTTAAATTTCATACCTGGGGGGTGTCTATAGTATGCCTGTAAAGGGGCGCATGTTTCCCGTGTTTAGAACAGTCTGACAGCAAAATGACATTTTGAAGGAAAAAACTCATTTAAAACTACCGCGGCTATTGCATTGCCGACAATACACATAGAAGTTCATTGATAAAAACGGCATGGGAATTCCCCACAGGGCAACCCCGAACCAAAATTAAAAAAAAAAAATGATGTGGGAGTCCCCCTAAATTCCATACAAGGCCCTTCAGGTCTGGTATGGATATTAAGGGGAACCCCAGCCAAAATTTTAAAAAAAAATTGACGTGGGGTTCCCCCTAAATTCCATACCAGACCCTTCAGGTCTGGTATGGATTTTAAGGGGAACCCCGTGCCAAAAAAAAAAACGGCGTGGGGTCCCCCTAAAAATCCATACCAGACCCTTATCCGAGCACGCAACCTGGCAGGCCGCAGGAAAAGAGGGGGGGACGAGAGTGCGGCCCCCCCCCCCTCCTGAACCGTACCAGGCCACATGCCCTCAACATTGGGAGGGTGCTTTGGGGTAGCCCCCCAAAACACCTTGTCCCCATGTTGATGAAGACAAGGGCCTCATCCCCACAACCCTGGCCGGTGGTTGTGGGGGTCTGCGGGCGGGGGGCTTATCGGAATCTGGAAGCCCCCTTTAACAAGGGGACCCCCAGATCCCGCCCCCCCCCCCTGTGTGAAATGGTAAGGGGGTACTTACCCCTACCATTTCACTAAAAAACTGTCAAAAATGTTAAAAATGACAAGAGACAGTTTTTGACAATTCCTTTATTTAAATGCTTCTTCTTTCTTCCTTCATCTTCTTCTTCTTCTGGTTCTTCTGGCTCTTCTGGTTCTTCCTCCGGCGTTCTCGTCCAGCATCTCCTCCGCGGCGTCTTCTATCTTCTTCTCCTCGGGCCGCTCCGCACCCATGGCATGAGGGGGGAGGCTCCCGCTCTTCTCTTCATCTTCTTCTTCATCTTCATCTTCTTCTTCATCTTCTTCTTCTTCTCTTCTTCATCTCTTCTTCCTTCTTCATTTCTTCTCCGGGCCGCTCCGCAGCCATGCTGGCATGGTGGGAGGCTCCCGCTGTGTGACGGCGTCTCCTCGTCTGACGGTTCTTAAATAACGGGGGGCGGGGCCACCCGGTGACCCCGCCCCCCTCTGATGCACGGGACATGACGGGACTTCCCTGTGGCATTCCCCGTGACGTCACAGGGAAGTCCCGTCAAGTCACCGTGCGTCAGAGGGGGGCGGGGTCACCGGATGGCCCCGCCCCCCGTTATTTAAGAACCGTCAGACGAAGAGACGCCGTCACACAGCGGGAGCCTCCCACCATGCCAGCATGGCTGCGGAGCGGCCCGGAGAAGAAATGAAGAAGGAAGAAGAGATGAAGAAGAGAAGAAGAAGAAGAAGAAGATGAAGAAGAAGATGAAGATGAAGAAGAAGATGAAGAGAAGAGCGGGAGCCTCCCCCCTCATGCCATGGGTGCGGAGCGGCCCGAGGAGAAGAAGATAGAAGACGCCGCGGTGGAGATGCTGGACGAGAACGCCGGAGGAAGAACCAGAAGAGCCAGAAGAACCAGAAGAAGAAGAAGATGAAGGAAGAAAGAAGAAGCATTTAAATAAAGGAATTGTCAAAAACTGTCTCTTGTCATTTTTAACATTTTTGACAGTTTTTTAGTGAAATGGTAGGGGTAAGTACCCCCTTACCATTTCACACAGGGGGGGGGCCGGGATCTGGGGGTCTCCTTGTTAAAGGGGGCTTCCAGATTCCGATAAGACCCCCCGGCCCGCAGACCCCCACAACCACCGGCCAGGGTTGTGGGGATGAGGCCCTTGTCTTCATCAACATGGGGACAAAGTGTTTTGGGGGGCTACCCCAAAGCACCCTCCCAATGTTGAGGGCATGTGGCCTGGTAGGGTTCAGGAGGGGGGGGGGGCCGCACTCTCGTCCCCCCCTCTTTTCCTGCGGCCTGCCAGGTTGCGTGCTCGGATAAGGGTCTGGTATGGATTTTTAGGGGGACCCCACGCCGTTTTTTTTTTTTTTTTTGGCGCGGGGTTCCCCTTAAAATCCATACCAGACCTGAAGGGTCTGGTATGGAATTTAGGGGGAACCCCACGTCAATTTTTTTTTTAAATTTTGGCTGGGGTTCCCCTTAATATCCATACCAGACCTGAAGGGCCTTGTATGGAATTTAGGGGGACCCCCACATCATTTTTTTTTTTTATTTTGGTTTGGGGTTGCCCTGTGGGGAATTCCCATGCCGTTTTTATCAATGAACTTCTATGTGTATTGTCGGCAATGCAATAGCCGCGGGTAGTTTTAAATGAGTTTTTTCCTTCCAAATGTCATTTTGCTGTCAGACTGTTCTAAACACAGGAAACATGCGCCCCTTTACAGGCATACTATAGACACCCCCCAGGTACGAAATTTAAAGGGATATTACACTTTTATTGTTTGACTTTAAGCATTAATAAAATCACTGCTCCTGAAAAAACGTCCGTTTTTAAAACTTTTTTTTGCATTGATCCATGTCCCCTGGGGCAGGACCCGGGTCCCCAAACACTTTTTATGACAATAACTTGCATATAAGCCTTTAAAATTAGCACTTTTGATTTCTCCCATAGACTTTTAAAGGGTGTTCCGCGGCATTCGAATTTGCCGCGAACACCCCAAATTGTTCGCTGTTCGGCGAACTTGCGAACAGCCAATGTTCGAGTAGAACATGAGTTCGACTCGAACTCGAAGCTCATCCCTAGTCAGACCCATATTCTGTTGGTGTCTGTAGATTCAGAAATACCCTCCTAATATTCATGCTGGTTGATCTGCTAGGGGTGAATCCTGTTTGGTCTGAATGAACAAGTCTGGATATGATTTTATTTAATCTAGCTGCCAGTATCTTTGCCAAGATTTTAGCATCTGAGCAGAGTAAGGAAATAGGTCTATAAGACTTAGTTTCCAATGGATCTTTCCCCTCTTTGTGCAGAACTATTATCGTGGCCTCTGTCATTGATGTAGGTAGCTTCCCCACCTCCTTTGCCCAGTTAAACACTTTGAGAAGCTCTGGAAGCAATACCTTCCCATAGTATCTATAAGTTTCCACTGGGAGACCGTCAGGTCCTGGGGATTTCTGATTGGTCATTTCTGCTACTGCTAGATTTATTTCCTCCAAAGTTATTGGGGCCTCTATTCCCTCTTTATCCCCCTCTGTAAGGGCAGGTACCTCAATATTTCCAAAGAAACTAATTCCCCCCTCCCACAGTCCCCCACGATCTATACAATCCATCATAGTATTCTCTAAATGTATCTGTAATCTCTTCCACCCATGATGAAATTTCTCCTCTCACTGTCCTAATTGCAGGGACCAGGGAGGGGGAGGAGTTGGTTCTTACTAAATGAGCAAACATCTTTCCAACTTTTTCCCCCTCCCCATATACAACTTGCTTCTGAAACAATCTCTTATTTTCTGATTTCCTGACCACTACATCTTTATATTCTTGTTGCTTATTCTGCCATAGACGTTGTTTCTCTGGGGATGGATCTTTCACATATTCCCTTTCTGTATCCACTTACTCCTTCCTGACCCTATTCTCCCATTCCCTTAAGGTCTTTTTAATTTTTGCCACTTGCTGAATAAATATACCCCTAAGGTATGCCTTCAGTGCATCCCACATCACCCCCCTCATCACCGTATCTTCATTAAACTCTATAAACTCTTTTAACTTAAATAGCACCTCATCTGGGTTTCCCATTATTTCAAACCACCTTGGATTCATCTTCCATGCCCTAAAAGATCTTTTGCCTTCCAAATTTACCGAGACCCGTCATCAATGAGTGATACAACACGCCCCTGGGTTGGTATACTATGTCTCTTATTATTTGGCATGCTTCCTCATTGCCCAAAGCAAGGTCTATCCTAGAAAGTGTAGAATAGGAGCTTGTAACACATCTGGATTCCGCATTCTCCACATGTCAAATAACCCCGCTTCCTGAACTGATACATCTGACTTTCATACACCCTCTGCTCCTGTATTCCTGGGGGAAACCTATCCAGTTTTTTACTAATGGCTACATTAAAGTCCCCCACTACTATAATTGGTAACCTGGTTTTATCCATTATAAATTACATTAGGCTATACATAACTTCTAATTTGAAAGGTGGAGGAATATAAATATTTGCTAAAACATACTCCCGATTCTCTATTTCACAATGTAAAAAAATATATCAGGCTTCCTCATCTATACTGCACTGTCTGCAAGTGAACACCACTTCTCTACTAATCAACACAGACACTCCCCTTGAATAGGAGGTGTGTACTGAGTGGTATTGACACTGAAATTTCTTATTTCGTATTTGTGATTTGGTTTCTTTAGTCAGGTGTGTCTCTTGCAGGCAGATAAGTCCTACCTCATACATTTCCAATGTATCAAACAAAGCAGCTCTTTGGTGAGGTTTTTGATGTTGTCATTTTTTCCCACAATTCTTTGCAAAATTAAGGTTTTTTTTCCACAAAATTGTCATTGTAATAGGTTATTTCTCTCACATGGAATGTGTATACCACAAATGACCCCCAAAATACATTCTGCTACTCCTCCTGAGTATTACGATACCACACGTGTGGAACTTTTTCACAACCTAGCCACATAGAGAGGCTCAACATGCAGGGAGTGCTGTCACATGTTCTAGGAGCATAAATGACACATCTAATTTGTTGACTACCTATTACACTTTTGAAGGCCCTGGAGCACCAGGACAATGACATGAGACACTGATGTGGCACTGATGACAGATGGCACTGATACGTGGCACTGATGGCACGTGACATTGATGTGGCACTGATGACAGATGGCACTAATATGTGACACTGATGACACGTGACACTGATGACAGATGGCACTAATACATGGCACTGATGACAGATGGCACTAATACGTGGCACTGATGAAACATGACACTGATGACAGATGGCACTAATATTTGGCACTGATGACATGTGGCACTGATGACAGATGGCACTAATACATGGCACTGATGACACGTGGCACTGATGACAGATGGCACTAATACATGGCACTGATGACATGTGGCACTGATGACAGATGACACTAATACGTGGCACTGATGACAGATGGCTCTAATACTTAGCAATGATGACACGTGACAACGATAACAGATGGCACGTGACACTGACAGGTGGCACTGATGACAGATGGCACTGATACGTGGCACTGATGACACGTAACACTGATATGTGGCACTGGGGGCAGGTGGCACTGGAGGCAGGTGGCACTGGGGACAGATGGCACTGACAGGTGGCACCGGGGACAGATGGCACTGACAGGTGGCACTGGGGACAGATGGCGATGGGGACAGATGGCACTGATAGATGGCACTGTAGACAGATGGCACTGGGTTGTATTAGTGTAACTTACTTTATTCACTGCCACTGCAGCACAGAAGCTCTCCCTCCTCACACGCTGTCTCTGTGTGAGGAGTGAGATCCGGCAATGAAAGATAACATATGAGATCATTTCTCATTGGACACTCTGATTGAGTGCTAAATGGTCACTGTGATTGGCCATTTAGCACGATCTGTGATTGGTTGTGTCCAAGGTCCTAAGTAGGGATGGGTGTATGGTTCGGCCTGAACATAAGTTCGGGCCAAACTTTGGTTGTGCTGATGTTCTGCGAACACCAAAACAATATGCAGTGTTCGGGCAAATTTGAAAGCCGCCGGAACACCGTTAAAGTCTATGGGACACTAACATGAAAAATAAAAAGTGCTTATATGCAAGTTATTGTCAATAAAAGTGTTTGGGGACCTGGGTCCTGCCCCAGGGGACATGTATCAATGCAAATTTTTTTTAAAAAAACGGCCGTTTTTTCGGGAGCAGTGATTTTTTGTATGTTTAAAGTGAAACAATAAAAATGAAATATTCCTTTAAATATTGTGCTTGGGGGTGTCTATAGTATGTCTGTAAAATGGCACACTTTTCCCGTGTTTAGAACATTACCACAGCAAAATGACATTTCTAAAGGAAAAATTGTCATTTAAAACTGATCGCGGCTGTAATGAATTGTCGGGTCTCGGCAATATAGAAAAAACTCATTGAAAAAAAGAGCATGGGATCCCCCAGTCCATTACCAGGCCCTTTGGGTCTGGTATGAATATTAATGGCAACCCCGAACCAAAATAAAAGAAAAAATTGCATGGGGGCCCCCCTAAAATCCATACCAGGCCCTTCGGGTCTGATATGGAAATTAAGTGGAACTCTGCGCCAACTTTTTTTTAAAATGGCGTAGGGGGTCCCCCAAAATCTATACCAGACCCTTCAGGTCTGTTATGGATTTTAAGGGGAACCCTGCACCAAAAAAAAAAAAATGGTGTAGGAGTCCCCCCCAAAATCCATACCAGACCCTTATCTGAGCACGCAACCTGGAAGGCCACAGGAAAAGAGGGGGGGTGAAAGAGTGCCCCCTTCCTGAACAGTACCTGGCCACATGTCCTCAACATGGGGAGTGTGCTTTGGGACAAGGGCCTCATCCCCACAACGCTTGGGGACAAGGGCCTCATCCCCACAGCCCTTGCCTGGTGGTTGTGGGGGTCTGCGGGCGGGGGGCTTATCAGAATCTGGAAGCCCCCTTAACAAGGGGACCACCAGATCTTGGCCTCCCCCTGTGAGAAATGGTAATGGGGTACAAGTACCCCTACCATTTCACAAAAAAAGTGTCAAAATTAAAAAAAAAAAACAAGACACAGCTTCTTGGACGGCCAGACTCTTTTCCTCAACAGTAGGAGTTCCGGCCCCACCCCCCCGTTGCGTGTTGGTGGGGGGGCAATTATACGTGTGACTCCTTGCAAGCCATATCAAGTGGATTCCTGTTCCCCCGTCTTCCGGGGTGCTGCTACGTGTGGGCACACTGGATGGTCTGGCTGCTATGTGGGGAGGCTCTGATCGAGGGGTACATCCAAACTCAGTGTGCTTCACAGCAGGATCCATCCATGAGAGGGATAGCATCCACAGCAGTGATTGATTCATGCCTTTTTTAAAAGGCGGTCCGGTAAGCCTTCAATCTTTCTGGTGACGGGTCTCACAGCGGTGGAAGTCAGATATCCAGAGTGGTGTTTCACATGCTTCATTGACGTTTAATCATATAATTATATTTTGTGTTTAATTCATGGACATTATTTTGGTGATTAATATGCACAGTTTATTTGCACATAACAAAATATTTTTTACTGCTTAAATATTTTTCACTTATATCTTTCACTGTATATTCAAATCCAGCGCTGCGCTCTTTATATATACAGCTTGGGACAAGTCCTTTATTAAAATAAATAAAAAAAAGTCCCATGATGTCCATTCATCTTCTTATATCGCTCCATCAACGGACCAAAAAAAAACTGAGGGCGGGGCCACCCAGTGATGTACCCGGGTGACCCCGCCCCCTCTGACGCCACAGGGACTTTCCTATGGCTTCCACGTGGCATCAGAGCAGGCTGGGCAACCCGGTTATGTAAACGAGTGACCTCGCCCCCTCTGACGCCATGGGCAAGCCATGGGAAAGTCCCCATGGCGTCAGAGGGGGTGGGGTCACCCGGGTGTGTCACCAGGTGGCCCCGCCCTCAGTTATATAAGAACTGTCAAAGGCAATGAAGCATCACACGGCGGGAGCCTCCCATGGAGGCAGATGGGTGGCAGATTTTTTTTCTTTTTTGGTCCGTCGGCGGAGCAATATAAGAAGATGAATGGACATCACGGGACATTTTTATTTTTTTATTTAGCTGTGTCTTGGTTTTTTTTAACATTTTGACACTTTTTTTGTGAAATGGTAGGGGTACTTGTACCCCGCTACCATTTCACACAGGAGGCCAGGATCTGGGGGTCCCCTTGTTAAAGGGGTCTTCCAGGATCCAATAAGCCCCCTGCCCACAGACCCCCATAATCACCGGGCAAGGGTTGTAGGGATGAGGCCCTTGTCCGCATCAACATGGGGACAAGGTGATTTGGGGGGCTACCCCAAAGCACCCTCCCAATGTTGAGGGCATGTGGCCTGGTACGGTTCAGGAGGGGGGCTCTCTCATCCCCCCTCTTTTCCTGTGGCCTGCCAGGTTGCATGCTCAGATAAGGGTCTGGTATGGATTTTGGGGGGACCCTTACGCCATTTTTTAAAAAAAATTGGCGCAGGGTTCCCCTAATTTCCATATCAGACCCGAAGGGCCTGGTATGGATTTTAGGGAGACCCCCACACATTTTTTTTTTAATTTTGGTTCGGGGTTCCCCGTAATATTCATACCAGATATATGCTGGCCCATTTGTCTAGGGTTGATTTTAAAAGGTGACTTAATAGATCTATTAACAGTTGTCAATATTCTAGACCCTTCATTGCAAAATGAACTACTAAAGATTGGCTTACCTTCACTCTAAATTTTAACAGATACTTATACAATTTTACAGTTTTTGTGAATAGTTTATCACAAGTTTTCTAAAAACAAATCTTAAAAAGTACAGCATTCTAAAAAAAATTAAAAGGGTATTTTTTAATTTACTCAGAGTTCAGGTGTAACCACTGTATTATCTGAACCAGATTTACAGATGTATTTTAGATGCTGGGACTGGAGGTGTAGTACCACAGTTCCATTTGAAATTTCTGTCTGTGCTGTTTAATCAGGATGAGTTGCTGCAATGAGACACTAGCTTGACAAGATGAAACTTCCGCTTGAGGTAAAACCACTTGGCAACCATATAATTTAGATATACGGCGGCAAACTGGCACGGCTGTGCTGGATCACATACCTAGTAAGTGATCCAAAACATCCGGGTCTGGGGTACGCATGAAGGCAAAGCAGGGACACAGATCTATGCCTTCCCCTAGTACAAGCAGCTCCCCCACAGTAAGAAAACACTGGTTAGGCACACAATTAACAATTTTATTGCTCCTGATGTTAACCCCTTTCCATCCAGTGTCATTAGTACAGTGAGAGTGCATATTTTTTAGCACTGTTCACTGTACCGCAGTCCCGCTATAAGTCGCTGATCACTGTCATTACTAGTAAAAAAAATAATTAAAAAAATGTGCCATAGTTTGTAGACACTATAACTTTTGCGCAAACCAATTAATATACGTTTATTGAGATTTTGTTTACCAAAAATATGCAGCAGAATACATATTGACTTAAATTAATGAGGAGATTAGATATTTTTTTCTATTTTTCTATTGGATGTGTTTTATAGCAGAAAGTAAAAAAATATATATAGTTTTTTTTTCAAAATTGTCTGTCTTTTTTTCGTTTATAGCGCATCAATTGGAAACCGCGGGGGTGATCAAACACCATCAAAAGAGAGCTCTGTTTGTGGGGAAAAAAAAAGGACATACATTTTATTTGGGTAGAGCATCGCACAACTGCGCAATTTTCAGTTGAAGTAACGCAATGCAGTATCGCATTTTCAGATTTCAGATATTGCATATCTAACTAAATAAGAAAATATATATTTTTAATTTTATTTTAATGTTGCCAAAAATAAAGAAAGTTATACACAACCACTATACATTATTGTAACAATGTTGCAAGGGTAGTGCAACAGCTCATGGACCCTGAAGCATTTGTGTCCATTGCATCCAAAATGCTTCCAACATTGCTTGATGGTTTGCTTTCATAAAGAACCATACACCCTTAGGTATACTGAGAGGATAGAACACACTGAAGACAAAAAATATATTTGTGGTGACTTAAAAGAGAAGTACAGCCAAAGCTTGTTTGGCTGTACTTCTATAGATCACAGAAGTGCACCCCTGTGACCTGTTTTCAGTCGACAGTGGGCTAAAGCTCGTTGTCAGCTGATATTACAGAGCCAGTCCAGGCTGGGGAAAGATTGTGACCATATGGTTGGGATCCACCCAGGAGAGCCTGGACCTGGCTTAGCCTCTCTGCGAGCCACTGAGAGCTTGAACCAGCCGCTCTCGCCCCCTCCACAGCCCCCTCCACAGCCCCGCGCTTCAGTGAGTGGTGAGGGGGGCAGAGCACACAGCTGAGACTGACAGTCAACACTATCTGCTCAGAACAGCGGGGAGAACTGAGCGATCAACAGTGTTTGATCGCTCAGTTCTCAGCGTTAGAGCTGGCATGGGACATGCTGCATCCACTTAGGTAAGTATGATTCACACAATCAATGCTGCTTTTTTAACACCTACAATGATTTGGCTTTCCTGTAGCATTAAATCAATTGAACAATGCACATGAATACTATAACCTTTCATAAGGAGAAAGCAAAGTAATCATAAATAATTCTGAATTTTCTTTTATCATTCATAAACAATAACAAAAATGATCAAATCACAGTGTAATACAATTGCAGATGATTAAAAAAAGAACATTTAAGAGAAATAAATGGATATAATGATATATAAGGTGAACTGTGCTTACTGGAAGGCTTGGATCCAAACAAACACTGTGAAGAGCTTGTTTTCAATCACCAAATACTGTATATGTGCAATTATTGGGACATCTTTCACAACAAAGGAATCCAGCCAACTGCAGCATAGAGAAAAAAAAAATAACACATTGGTTTTGTTAAAATGGCCTAAAGTCACTTTTATGTTTCACAGAAAGTAGAAAAAGTGTAAACATATTCAAAAAGAATACAAAGTCTTAGGTCTGAATTCATACGATATACATATCTGTATTAATATACTTGTGTATTTTTGCATGTAAACTAATGACAAACAGGAGAAAATAGGAAGTTTATCTATACCCATGCACAAAAGGAATCTGAAACATTGCAAAGAAAAACCCTAGAAAGTGTGTCCAAGCATTGTCTTAAAATGGCGCTCAGTCATAGTGGCTCTGGCACAGTTTTAGGGACTGCTACTGTCAAGTCTACAAGGAAAAATCATCAGGTCTTTATATTGCAATGATACTATTACTCATATGCCCTGTATACACGGTCGGATTTTCCGACGGAAAAAGTGCGATCGGATTGTGTTGTCGGAAATTCCGATCGTGTGTGGGCTCCATCGGACTTTTTCCGTCGGAATTTCAGACACACAAAGTTTGAGAGCAAGCTATAAAATTTTCCGACAACAAAATCTGATCGGTTAAATTCCGTTCGTGTTTACACAAATCTGACGCACAAAGTGCCACGCATGCTCAGAATAAATTAAGAGACAAAAGCTATTGGCTACTGCCCCGTTTATAGTCCTGACGTTTTTTACGTCACCGCATTCAGAACGATCAGATTTTCCAACAACTTTGTGCGACCGTGTGTATGCAAGACAAGTTTGAGCCAACATCTGTCGGAAAAAATCCATGGATTTTGTTGTCAGAATGTCCAATCAATGTCCGACCGTGTGTACAGGGCAATAGAGTATTTACATTGTATGTATATTCTAACTATTCACTTTTCTTATTTGCTCTCTCTTGTTTTGTTAAATAAACTCTCAAAAGGGTTTTGTTATAATTGTTCATAAAGTATAAAAATACCCATTTTTCCTGACAGAAATTTTATGATAACTTTCTGTGCACTCTGCCTCTACTAACTGCTATCAGTTATGCTGTTCACATTTCTCTTTGTGGACTAAACAACACCTCTCCCATATGCTTCTAATCACCTCATAATTTTTTGTCAATTCCTGATCTAGGGTGGTTACCATTTTTCTAAATTTTTCTCCACTGTAGTCACCTGAGGGCAGGAAGTGTTTTACTGGCAAGATCATCAGGTAAAAATACAAAAGCATGAAAAAAGAAAATGAATGCAGCCATCAATCATGCAATATATAGTACTTTTATTTATTTATTTATTTTATTGGATTGTTTCGGTACACAATATAAACAAGTACTAAATTTTTATTCTTAGGTTTTTAGATATTCTTAAATCAAGTATTCTGTAGCTTTCACAATGTGTTGCTAGCTATACCAGCTACTGAGCAGTGTGCCTGGAATTCTGGCACCACAACTTTATCCCTTTCATGACTAAGCCTATTTTTAAAATTTGGTGTTTACAAGTTAAAATCCATATTTTTTTGCTAGAAAATTACTTAGAGCCCCCAAACATTATATATATTTTTTAGCAGAGAATCTAGAGAATAAAATGGCGATTGTTGCAATATTTTATATCACACGGTATTTTTAAACACAAATTTTTGGGAAAAGGGACACTTTTATGAATTTAAAAAAAAAAAACAAACAGTAAAGTTACCCCAATTTTTTTGTATAATGTGAAAGACAATGTTACGCCGAGTAAATAGATACCAAACATGTCACGCTTTATAATTGCACGCACTCGTGGAATGGCGACAAGCTATGGTACCTAAAAATCTCCATAGGTGACGCTTTAAATTTTTTTTAAGGTTACCAGGTTAGAGTTACAGAGGAGGTCTAGTGCTAGAATTATTTCTCTCACTCTGACGATCGCGACGATACCTCACATGTGTGATTTGAACACTGTTTACATATGCGGGCGCGACTTCCGTATGCGTTTTCTTTGCTGCACGAGCGGGGGCGCTTTAAAAAATAAATTTTTATTTATTTTATTTATTTTTATATTTATAAATTGTGATTACAAAAAAAAATTTGATGACTTTTATTGCTGTCACAAGGAATGTAAACATCCCTTGTGACAGTAATAGGTGGTGACAGGTACTCTTTATGGAGGGATCGGGGGTCTAAAAGACCCCCGATCCCTCCTTTGCACTTCAAATACTGTGTATTTTTTTAAAACCGGCGCCATTGGCAGCCGAGTAAAAGGGAAGTGACGTCATGACGTCGCTTCCGTGTTTACGATTAGGAGACTGGAACGAAGCCATGAGCGGCTTCGTTCCAGCTTGTCCCCAGCCAATTGGTCATCGGGCCTCCCGCTGGAACAGGGGGGCCCAATAAGAGCGGCAGGAGGCGTCCCCCCCTCCCGCTCCTCCGGTATACTGGCCGAGTGGCTTTTAGCTGCATCGGTCGTTATACCAGGAAAGCCGATCGTCGGCTCTAAAAAACAGTACCAGAATGAAGCCTGCAGCTTCGGGCATCATATGGGTATAACCCCTGAAAGTCGAGTACGCACATCTGCGTACGCTCGGCGGGAAGGGGTTATTATCCCAGTATCATTTCAACATACAACACTTGCCATGGTGAAAGGGGTAGTTCATGTTGGATGCACCTACCGATCATGTTGAAACTCCTGTAGTGGAATAAACATTTCTAGACTATAGCCTATTTTTGTGGTGCTCCTGTTCTTTGCTCTCCCTTTGAGCAATACAAATTTTTTCTTATTCTATCCAAAATGACAAAAGGTTTTGGCTATATATATACCTTAAGGTGGTATTTATCGATTATCAAGCTTATCGATTCTTAAATGTGGTGTCTGAGTTGGTTTTCTTTTTTGGACTATTTCCATTAGTTTCATCTGGTGCTCTGGCCAGTGATGTCACGTAACGTCAGAGGGGAGCGGGGTCACCCGTTTGCATCACCGGGCGGCCCCACCTCAGCTATATAACAGCTGTCATCGTGAAGAGGCTTCAGTCAGCGGGAGCCTACCATGGAGGCGGAGTTTTTTCCATTTTTTTTATTGGTTCGTCGGACTCTGTGATCTAAGATGAATGGACATTGCAGGACATTTATTTATTTAATTTTTAATAAAGGACTTGTCCCAAATTGTCTACTGTCATTTTTAACATTTTGACACTTTTTTTGGTGGATGTGTAGGGGTACAATCTACCCGATACCCATTCACATATGGGGAGCGGGATCTGGGGGTCCCAGATGTGGGGATGAGGCCCTTGTCCACATCAACATGGGGACAAACTGTTTTGGGGGACCCCAAAGCATCCTTCCCATGTTGAGGGCATGTAGCCTGGTACGGTTCAGGAGGGGGGGTGCTCTCTCGCCCCCCCTTTTCCTGCAGCCTGTCAGGTTGTCTGCTTGGATAAGGGTCTGGTATGGATTTTAGGGGGCCCCCATGCCATTTTTTTAAATTTTGGCACAGGGTTCCCCTTAATATCATACCAGACCTGAAGGGCCTGGTGTGGATTTTGGGGGAACCCCCACGCATTTTTTTTTAAATTTGGGTGCGGGGTTCACCTTAATATCCATACCAGACCCAAAGGGCCTGGGAATGGACTGGGGGGACCCATGCCATTTAAAAAAAAAAAATGTATCTATATTGCTGGGACCCGACAATACATTACAGCTGCGAGTAGTTTTAAATTACATTTTTTCCTTTAGAAATTAAATTTTCCTATGGTACTGTAATAAACACGGGAAAGATGCGCTACTTTACAGGCATACTAAGGACACCCCCAGGCATGATATCTAAAGGAATATTTCATTTTTATTGTTTCACTCTAAGCATTATTAAAATCACTACTCCTAAAAAAACGTCAGTTTTGAAAATTTTTTTGCATTGATACATGTCCCCTGGGGCAGGACCCGGGTCCCCAAACACTTTTAATGACAATAACTTGAATACAAGCCTTTAAAATTAGCACTTTTGATTTTTCATGTTCGTGTCCCATAGACTTTAATGGTGTTCGAGTGTTCATACAAATGTTTTGCCTGTCTGCAAGTTCTGGTGCAAACCTAACTGGGGGGTGTTTGGCTCATCCCTACTTATAAAGTATTAGCTGGATTTCAGCTTCAATTTGTTAGTACTAGTCTAGCAGATCTACAAGGACTTGACTAATATATATATAATAATATATATGTGACAACACATGATATGACACTTTGCTACAATGTAAAGCAGTGAGTGTACAGCTTGTATAACAGTGTAAATTTGCTGTCCCCTCAAAATAACTCAACACACAATCATTAATGTCTAAACCGCTGGTAACAAAAGTGAGTACATACCTAAGTGAAAATGTCCAAAATGGGCCCAAAGTGTTCAATAATTTGTGTGGCCACCATTATTTTCCAGCATTGCCTTAACCCTATTGGGCATGGAGTTCACCAGAGCTTCACAGGTTGCAACTGGAGTCCTCTTCCAATCCTCCATGATGACATCACGGAGCTGGTGGAGACCTCTCCACCCTCCGTTTGAGGATGACCCACAGATGCTCAATAGGTCTGGAGACATGCTTGGTCAGTCAATCACCTTTACCCATAGCTTCTTTAGCAATGCAGTGGTCATCTTGGAAGTGTGTTTGGGGTCATTATCATGTTGGAATACTGCCCTTCGGCCCAGTCTCTGAAGGGAGAGGATCATGCTCTGCTTCAGTATGTCACAGTACATGTTGGCATGCATGGTCCCCCCAATGAACTTTAGCTCCCCAGTGCCAGCAGCACTCATGCAGCCCCAGACCATGACACTCCCACCACCATACTTGACTGTAGGCAAGGTACACTTGTCTTTGTACTCCTCCCCTGGTTGCCGCAACACACGCTTGACACCATCTACATCAAATAAGTTTATCTTAGCCTCATCAGACCACAAGATGTGGTTCCAGTCACCCATGCTTCCCTCTGGGACAACAGCCGTGCAGACCTATTTATTGCAGTGTGCGGCTTATGGTCTGACCACTGACAGGCTGACCCTCCACCCCTTCAACCTTTGCAGCAATGCTGGCAGCACTCATATGTCTATTTCCCAAAGACAATCTCTGGATATGATGCTGAGCATGTGCACTCAACTTCTTGGGTCGACCATGACAAGGCCTGTTCTGAGTGGAACCTGTCTTGTTAAACTGCTGGATGGTCTTGTCCTCCATGCTGCAGCTCAGTTTCAGGGTCTTGGCAATCTTCTTATAGCCTAGGCCATCTTTATGTACAATTCTTTTCTTCAGACCCTCAAAAAGTTTTTTGTCACGAGGTGCCATGTTGAACTTCCAGTGGCCAGTATGAGAGATTAAGAGTGATAACACCAAATTTAACACACATGCTCCCCATTCACACCTGAGACCTTGTAACACTAACGAGTCACATGACACCAGGGAGGGAAAATGGCTAATTGGACCCAATTTGGATATTTTCACTTAGAGGTGTACTCACTTTTGTTGCCAGCGGTTTAGACATCAATGGCTGTGTGTTGAGTTAATTTGAGGGGACAGCCAATTTACACTGTTATATAAGCTGTATACTCACTACTAGGGATGAGCCGAACACCCCCCTGTTCGGTTCGTACCAGAACTTGCGAACAGGCAAAAAATTTGTTCGAACACACGAACACCGTTAAAGTCTATGGGACACGAACATGAATAATCAAAAGTGCTAATTTTAAAGGCTTTAAAGAGCAGTGATTTTAATAATGCTTAAAGTGAAACCAAAAAAGTATAATATTCCTTTAAATTTCGTACCTGGGGGGGTGTCTATAGTATGCCTGTAAAGGGGCGCATTTTTCCCATGTTTAGAACAGTCTGACAGCAAAATGACATTTCAAAGGAAAAAAAGTCATTTAAAACTACTCGCGGCTATTAATGAATTGCCGGTCCGACAATACACATAAAAGTTCATTGATAAAAAACAGCATGGGAATTCCCCACAGAGGAACCCCAAACCAAAATTAAAAAAATAAAATGATGTGGGGTCCCCCTAAATTCCATACCAGGCCCTTCAGGTCTGGTATGGATATTAAGGGGAACCCCGGCCAAAATAAAAAAAATGGCGTAAGGTCCCCCTCAAAATCTATACCAGACCCTTCAGGTCTGGTATGGATTTTAAGGGGAAAACTGCGCCAAAATTAAAAAAATGGTGTGGGGTCCCCCTAAAAATACATACCAGACCCTTATCCGAGCACGCAACCTGGCAGGCTACAGGAAAAGAGGGGGGGTGAGAGAGCACCCCCCCTCCTGAACCGTACCAGGCCACATGCCCTCAACATTGGGAGGGTGCTTTGGGGTAGCCCCCGAAACGCCTTGTCCCCATGTTGATAGGGACAAGGGCCTCATCCCCACAACCCTTGCCCGGTGGTTGTGGGGGTCTGTGGGCGGGGGCTTATCGGAATCTGGAAGCCCCCTTTAACAAGGAGACCCCCAGATCCCAGCCCTCCCCCTTGTGTGAAATGGTAAGGGAGTACAAAAGTACCCCTATCATTTCACAAAAAAATGTCAAAAATGTTAAAAATGACAAGAGACAGTTTTTGACAATTCCTTTATTTAAATGCTTCTTCTTTCTTCCATATTCTATCTTCTATCTTCCTTCAGTTTCTTCCTCCATCTTCTTCTTCTTCTGGTTATGGAATTCCCATGCCTTTTTATCAATGAACTTTTATGTGTATTGTCAGACCGGCAATTCATTAATAGCCGCGAGTAGTTTTAAATGACTTTTTTTCCTTTGAAATTTCATTTTGCTGTCAGACTGTTCTAAGCACGGGAAACATGCGCCCCTTTACAGGCATACTATAGACACCCCCCAGGTACGAAATTTAACCACTTGAGCCCCGGACCATTATGCTGCCTAAGGACCAGAGGTCTTTTTCCAATTTGGCACTGCGTCGCTTTAACTGCTAATTGCGCGGTCATGCAATGCTGTACGCAAACAAAATTTGCGTCCTTTTCTTCCCAGAAATAGAGCTTTCTTTTTATGGTATTTGATCACCTCTGCGGTTTTTATTTTTTGCGCTATAAACGGAAAAAGACCGAAAATTTTGAAAAAAAATGATATTTTCTACTTTTTGTTATAAAAAAAATCCAATAAACTAAATTTTAGTCATACATTTAGGCCAAAATGTATTCGGCCACATGTCTTTGGTAAAAAAAATGTCAATAAGCGTATATTTATTGGTTTGCGCAAAAGTTATAGCGTCTACAAACTAGGGTACATTTTCTGTAATTTACACAGCTTTTAGTTTATGACTGCCTATGTCATTTCTTGAGGTGCTAAAATGGCAGGGCAGTACAAACCCCCCCCAAATGACCCCATTTTGGAAAGTAGACACCCCAAGGAAATTGCTGAGAGGCATGTTGAACCCATTGAATATTTATTTTTTTGTCCCAAGTGATTGAATAATGACAAAAAAAAAAAAAATATTTACAAAAAGTTGTCACTAAATGATATAGTGCTCACACAGGCCATGGGCCTATGTGGAATTGCACCCCAAAATACATTCAGCTGCTTCTCCTGAGTATGAGGATACCACATGTGTGGGACTTTTTGGGAGCCTAGCCGCGTACGGGGCCCCGAAAACCAATCACCGCCTTCAGGATTTCTAAGGGTGTAAATTTTTGATTTCACTCTTCACTGCCTATCACAGTTTCGGAGGCCATGGAATGCCCAGGTGGCACAAAACCCCCCAAAATGACCCCATTTTGGAAAGTAGACACCCCAAGCTATTTGCTGAGAGGCATATTGAGTCCATGGAATATTTTATATTTTGACAAAAGTTGCGGGAAAGTGACACTTTTTTTTTTGCATAAAGTTGTCACTAAATGATATATTGCTCACACAGGCCATGGGCATATGTGGAATTGCACCGCAAAATACATTTAGCTGCTTCTCCTGAGTATGGGGATACCACATGTGTGGGACTTTTTGGCAGCCTAGCCGCGTACGGGGCCCCGAAATCCAATCACCGCCTTCAGGATTTCTAAGGGTGAAAATTTTTGATTTCACTCTTCACTGCTTATCACAGTTTCGGAGGCCATGGAATGCCCAGGTGGCACAACCCCCCCCCAAATGACCCCATTTTGGAAAGTAGACACCCCAAGCTATTTGCTGAGAGGCATGGTGAGTATTTTGCAGCTCTTATTTGTTTTTGAAAATGAAGAAAGACAAGAAAAAACATTTTTTTTTTCTTTTTTCAATTTTCAAAACTTTGTGACAAAAAGTGAGGTCTGCAAAATACTCACTATACCTCTCAGCAAATAGCTTTGGGTGTCTACTTTCCAAAATGGGGTCATTTGGGGGGGTTTTGTGCCACCTGGTCATTCCATGGCCTCTGAAACTGTGATAGGCAGTGAAGAGTGAAATCAAAAATTCACGCCCTTAGAAAGCCTGAAGGCGGTGCTTGGTTTTCGGGGTCCCGTACGCGGCTAGGCTCCCAAAAAGTCTCACACATGTGGTATCCCCGTACTCAGGAGAAGCAGCAGAATGTATTTTGGGGTGTAATTTCACATATTTCCATGGCATGTTTGAGCAATATATCATTTAGTGACAACTTTGTGCAAAAAAAAAAAAATTTGTCTCTTTCCTGCAACTTGTGTCGCAATATAAAATATTCCATGGACTCGACATGCCTCTCAGCAAATAGCTTGGGGTGTCTACTTTCCAAAATGGGGTCATTTGGAGGGGTTTTGAACTGTCCTGGCATTTTATGTACAACATTTAGAAGCTTATGTCACACATCACCCACTCTTCTAACCACTTGAAGACAAAGCCCTTTCTGACACTTATTGTTTACATGAAAAAGTTATTTTTTTTTGCAAAAAAATTACTTTGAACCCCCAAACATTATATATTTTTTTAAAGCAAATGCCCTACAGATTAAAATGGTGGGTGTTTCATTTTTTTTTTCACACAGTATTTGAGCAGCGATTTTTCAAACGCATTTTTTGTGGAAAAAACACACTTTTTTAAATTTTAATGCACTAAAACACACTATATTGCCCAAATGTTTGATGGAATAAAAAAGATGATCTTAGGCCGAGTACATGGATACCAAACATGACATGCTTTAAAATTGCGCACAAACGTGCAGTGGCAACAAAATAAATACATTATTAAAAGCCTTTAAAAGCCTTTACAGGTTACCACTTTAGATTTACAGAGGAGGTCTATGCAAAAATTACTGCCCTCGATCTGACCTTCGCGGTGATACCTCACATGCATGGTGCAATTGCTGTTTACGTTTGACGACAGACCGCCGCTTGCGTTCGCCTTAGTGCGAGAGCAGGGGGCGACAGGGGTGCTTTTTTTTTTATTATTCTTTTGCTTTTTTTATCTTATTTTTAAACTGTTCCTTTCATATTTTTTTTTTTAATCATTTTATTGTTATCTCGGGGAATGTAAATATCCCCTATGATAGCAATAGGTAGTGACAGGTACTCTTTTTTGAAAAAATTGGGGTCTATTAGACCCTAGATCTCTCCTCTGCCCTCAAAGCATCTGACCACACCAAGATCGGTGTGATAAAATGCTTCCCCATTTTCCCAATGGCGCTATTTACATCCGGCGAAATCTAAGTCATAAAATGCTCGTAGCTTCCGGTTTCTTAGGCCATAGAGATGTTTGGAGCCACTCTGGTCTCTGATCAGCTCTATGGTCAGCTGGCTGAATCACCGGCTGCATTCTCAGGTTCCCTGATGAGACAGGAGAGCCAGAGAAAAACACGGAAGACGGTGGGGGGGCATTCCCTCCCACGGCTTGTAAAAGCAGTCTAGAGGCTAATTAGCCACTAGGATTGCTTTTACATGAAAGCCGACTGCTGGCTGAAAAGAATGATACCAAGATGATACCTAAACCTGCAGGCATCATTCTGGTATAACCACTCAAAGTCGTGAATGGCGTACCTGAAGACAAAAAATGGTTAACAATAAAGCACAGTAAACGGTATAAGTATGAAAATTGCATACCTGAAAAGCAAACATGATAAAACATAACAACAATAAAACATTGTAGAATAGAATACAGTAAAAAAGAGCAGAACAATAGAGAGAGAATATAGAGAGAGAGAACAATAAAACGACAACTTTTTTTTTTATTTTATATATATTTTTTTTTTTTACACTTTTTTTGTAACTAACTTTTGTAACTGTAACCGGTTCCAGGTTCGGGTCTCTCAAAATGTGATGGCATCTTGGGAGACCCTGTGAAAGTGTGTCTGTGCAATGCTGTACCCTACGCTAATACTCAACTAGTATATGGTAGCATTCAAAACATTCACCAATGCAAAGACCAGGATTGTCAGGACAGGAGGGACAATAATAGTGGGTGTCACGCCTATATACGCGATTGCTGCAGACACGACTTTTTTTGGGGGGGGGGGTTCGTTGGGTAGGGGTACTCGGGAGGACATAAAAATGCCTCTCATGCAGCCGACTGCATTTGGTTGGGGATGTGAATGGGGGAAGTACGGGCGCTGCAGAAGTGGTGGGTTCCCAATTAGGATTGGCGAATGCAGCAGGAAGGGCATTATGGGCACGACGGGCCTGTGTTTGTCTTTTTGGTGGCAGCGGGACACTACTTGTGCTTGCCACCTCATCAGCTTGAACTGCACTTATGGGACTCGCCACGTCACCAAGTGTTACTGCAGTGCCGGTTTGACTACGACCGGGGTGTACTAGGCCGCTGGTGCTTGCCAGTTCAATAAAAAGCTACCAAAAAAACTGTTAGCGATCGCAGAGATCAGGCCTGACTCTGCGAATGCTGCAGTTATGCGTTAAGTGTTTTGTAAGTGACAGTGATCGATCGATACTGCACTTGGGTGGGCTGGGCTGGGCGGAGGGGCAAAATGCAGGTGCTAGCAGGTATCTGGGCTGATCCCGCTAACACTGCGTTTTTGGGAACCCTAAACTGCTGGGGACGCTAGTATAGATCTGATCGGATCAGATATTGATCCGTTCAGATACTGTACCACTAAGGGAGGTGTATGCTGCGTGCGTGGGTGTTAGCGGTACTGGCGTTAACCTGACGCTGCCTGGGGCCGGTGCTTGCCAGTTCACCAAAATACTACCAAAAAAACTGTTAGCGATCGCAGGGATCAGGCCTGACTCTGCGAACGCTGCAGTTATGCGTTTAGAGTTTTGTAAGTGACAGTGATCGATCGATACTGCACTTGGGTGGGCTGGGCTGGGCCGGGCGGAGGGGCAAAACGCAGGTGCTAGCAGGTATCTGGGCTGATCCCGCTAACACTGCGTTTTTGGGAAACCTAAACTGCTGGGGACGCTAGTATAGATCTGATCGGATCAGATATTGATCTGATCAGATACTATACCACTAAGGGAGGCGCATGCTGCGTGCGTGGGTGTTAGCGGTACTGGCGCTAATCTGACGCTGCCTGGGGCGACGCATATCACCGCCGGGCGATTAGGGGGCTAAACCTTTATTCGGTAATAAACGGTGGGTGCCCTGACACTATAAAAAATAAACGAACTAACCAGCGTCAACCGTAACGGTTATATGGTGATCAGTGGTGAAAGGGTTAACTAGGGGGCAATCAAGGGGTTAAAACATTTATTAGATAGTATATGGGGGTCCCTGACGCTATAAAACGCTGACGGCGAACCTAAATATTTACGTCCCTAACTAGCGTCACCAGCGACACTAATACAGCGATCAGAAAAATGATCGCTTAGCGACACTGGTGACGGGGGGTGATCAAGGGGTTAAAACTTTATTAGGGGGGGTTAGGGGGGGAACCTAGACCTACAGGGGGGTAACAGTAACTGTGCTAACACTGTAACTGTCACAAACTGACACCTAGCAGTAATCAGAAAAAAAAAAAAACCTGCTTGGTGTCAGTTTGTGACAGGGGGGGTGATTGGGGGGGGGATCGGGGGGCGATCGGGGGGGGAATTGGGGTGTTTTGTATGCCTGGCATGTTCTACTGTGTGTGTGTGTAGTGTTGTGCACTCACATACCTGTCTTCTCTCCTCGGGCCGGAACGGAAACTACCGAGCCGAGGAGAGATGACATCACTTCCTTTGCTGCTGTTTAGCATACAGCAGCAAAGGAATGTTCCCATTGGCCGGCGGCAATCGCGAGGGGGGGGCCACGAACGGATGGCCTCCCCTCCACTCCGATTGCCGGGGAACAAAACGGGACCGCCTCGGGCACCGGGGGGGGTCCGATCGGACCCCCCACCCGCGGAAGGCAAATCACGTACATGTACGTGATTTTGCCTGCCCGTGCCGCCTTGCCGACGTACATCGGCGTGAGGCGGTCCTTAAGTGGTTAAAGGAATATTAAACTTTTATTTTTTCACCTTAAGCATTATTAAAATCACTGCTCCCGAAAAAATGGCTGTTTTTAAAACTTTTTTTTGTATTGATCCATGTCCCCTGGGGCAGGACCCAGGTCCCCAAACATTTTTTATGACAATACCATGCATATAAGCCTTTAAAATTAGCACTTTTGATTTCTCCCATAGACTTTTTCAGGGTGTTCCTTGGCTTTCGAATTTGCTGCGAACACCCCAAATTGGATAGGGCGGGTACATACAACATTTATCTTGAACACCCCAAATTGTTCGCTGTTCGGCGAACTGGCGAACAGCCGATGTTCGAGTCGAACATGTGTTTGACTCGAACTCGAAGCTCATCCCTACTCACTACTTTACATTGTAGCAAAGTGTCATTTCTTCAGTGTTGTCACATGAAAAGATATAATAAAATATTTAAAAAAATGTGAGGGGTGTATTCACTTTTGTGAAATACTGTATATACAGTCCTGGCCAAACATTTTGACAATGACACAATATAAATATTTTCACAAAGTCTACTGCCTCTGCTGCCTCTGCTCTTTTTATGATGGCAATTTGTATATACTCCAGAATATTATGAAGAGTGATCAGGTAAATTGCAATTAATTACTGTACAAAGTCCCTCTTTGCCATGAAAATTAACTTAATCTCCCAAAAAAAAATTTCCATTGCATTTCAGCCCTGTCACAAAAGGACCAGCTGACATCATGTCAGTGATTCTCTCGTTAACACAGCTGTCAGTGTTGACAAGAACAAGGCTGGAAATCACTCTAATGCTGATTGAGTTAAGCCTCGTACACACGATCGGATTTTCCACAGACAAAACCTTCAACTTTTTCAACAGGTGTGTATCTGGATCTTGTCTTGCATACAAAACGGCAAAGAATTGTCGGCCAACAAAGAAGAACGCACTGACATACTACGTGGTTTTTCAGCTCTTTAGTGCCACCCTTTGGGCTCCTTCTGCTAAATTTGTGTTAGTAGAAGTTTGGTGAGTGTTGATTCGCGCTTTTCATTTTGCGCTTTTCATTTAGCTCTTTTCATTTCGTGCTTTTTAGTTAGTTTCTGAACGGCCGTTCTTCAACCAGACATGTTGTGGAAATTTAGAGACACATATATCGGAGGCAAGTTTCACAGGCCGCGACCTGGGCCATCCAGTCCATGGATCGTTTTCTCCATAGGCCGCAATCCCGGGCCTCGAGTACACCGCCACCTACTGTGATCCTGATAGACAACAATCCACTGGTTGTTCCCTTTATCTTTGCTGAGGAGCTCTCACAGCACTCACAACACTCATATCCACCTGTAGGGATGAGCTTCGTGTTCGAGTCGAACCCATGTTCGACTCGAACATCGGCTGTTCGGTCGTTCGCCGAATTGCGAACGATATGGGCCGTTCGCGCCAAATTCGTGTGGCGCGTCACGGCCCATAATTCACTGCGGCATCGCAGTGCATTGCTGGCTGATTATTGGCCAAGCATGCACTATGACCCGCATGCTTGGCCAATCACAGCGCCGTCAGTAGAGAGAGCTGTAATTGGCCAAAGCCAGGGTGGCTTTGGCCAATTATGGCTCAGGGGATTTAGTACACACCCCACACTATATAAGGCCGCCTGCACGGCGGCCCTGTGTAGTGTGTGTTCCGGTGTGCTGAGAGATAGAGAGAGAGAGAGACAGTGTCATTTGATTTGAGTTAGATAGATTAGGCAGAACAGTCAGTCAGTTAGCTGCACTTACAGTGTATTGTGTATATATATGCATCCCAGGTGTTGCATATATATATATACACTGTATTCAGTTTAGCTAGATCCGTTCCTGTTATCTTCTATCTAGACTATTTACATTTAGTGCAGTGTGTCCTGCTCACAGTGTTCAGCTAGATCCGTTCCTGCTATTTACATTCAGTGCAGTGCGTCCTGCTCACAGTGTTCAGCTAGATCCGTTCCTGGTATTTACATTTAGTGCAGTGCGTCCTGCTCACAGTGTTCAGCTAGATCCGTTCCTGCTATTTACATTCAGTGCAGTGCGTCCTGCTCACAGTGTTCAGCTAGATCCGTTCCTGGTATTTACATTTAGTGCAGTGCGTCCTGCTCACAGTGTTCAGCTAGATCCGTTCCTGCTATTTACATTCAGTGCAGTGCGTCCTGCTCACAGTGTTCAGCTAGATCCGTTCCTGCTATTTACATTCAGTGCAGTGCGTCCTGCTCACAGTGTTCAGCTAGATCCGTTCCTGGTATTTACATTTAGTGCAGTGCGTCCTGCTCACAGTGTTCAGCTAGATCCGTTCCTGCTATTTACATTCAGTGCAGTGCGTCCTGCTCACAGTGTTCAGCTAGATCCGTTCCTGGTATTTACATTTAGTGCAGTGCGTCCTGCTCACAGTGTTCAGCTAGATCCGTTCCTGCTATTTACATTCAGTGCAGTGCGTCCTGCTCACAGTGTTCAGCTAGATCCGTTCCTGCTATTTACATTCAGTGCAGTGCGTCCTGCTCACAGTGTTCAGCTAGATCCGTTCCTGGTATTTACATTTAGTGCAGTGCGTCCTGCTCACAGTGTTCAGCTAGATCCGTTCCTGCTATTTACATTCAGTGCAGTGCGTCCTGCTCACAGTGTTCAGCTAGATCCGTTCCTGGTATTTACATTTAGTGCAGTGCGTCCTGCTCACAGTGTTCAGCTAGATCCGTTCCTGCTATTTACATTCAGTGCAGTGCGTCCTGCTCACAGTGTTCAGCTAGATCCGTTCCTGGTATTTACATTTAGTGCAGTGCGTCCTGCTCACAGTGTTCAGCTAGATCCGTTCCTGCTATTTACATTCAGTGCAGTGCGTCCTGCTCACAGTGTTCAGCTAGATCCGTTCCTGCTATTTACATTCAGTGCAGTGCGTCCTGCTCACAGTGTTCAGCTAGATCCGTTCCTGGTATTTACATTTAGTGCAGTGCGTCCTGCTCACAGTGTTCAGCTAGATCCGTTCCTGCTATTTACATTCAGTGCAGTGCGTCCTGCTCACAGTGTTCAGCTAGATCCGTTCCTGGTATTTACATTTAGTGCAGTGCGTCCTGCTCACAGTGTTCAGCTACATCCGTTCCTGCTATTTACATTCAGTGCAGTGCGTCCTGCTCACAGTGTTCAGCTAGATCCGTTCCTGCTATTTACATTCAGTGCAGTGCGTCCTGCTCACAGTGTTCAGCTAGATCCGTTCCTGGTATTTACATTTAGTGCAGTGCGTCCTGCTCACAGTGTTCAGCTAGATCCGTTCCTGCTATTTACATTCAGTGCAGTGCGTCCTGCTCACAGTGTTCAGCTAGATCCGTTCCTGCTATTTACATTCAGTGCAGTGCGTCCTGCTCACAGTGTTCAGCTAGATCCGTTCCTGGTATTTACATTTAGTGCAGTGCGTCCTGCTCACAGTGTTCAGCTAGATCCGTTCCTGCTATTTACATTCAGTGCAGTGCGTCCTGCTCACAGTGTTCAGCTAGATCCGTTCCTGGTATTTACATTTAGTGCAGTGCGTCCTGCTCACAGTGTTCAGCTACATCCGTTCCTGCTATTTACATTCAGTGCAGTGCGTCCTGCTCACAGTGTTCAGCTAGATCCGTTCCTGCTATTTACATTCAGTGCAGTGCGTCCTGCTCACAGTGTTCAGCTAGATCCGTTCCTGGTATTTACATTTAGTGCAGTGCGTCCTGCTCACAGTGTTCAGCTACATCCGTTCCTGCTATTTACATTCAGTGCAGTGCGTCCTGCTCACAGTGTTCAGCTAGATCCGTTCCTGCTATTTACATTCAGTGCAGTGCGTCCTGCTCACAGTGTTCAGCTAGATCCGTTCCTGGTATTTACATTTAGTGCAGTGCGTCCTGCTCACAGTGTTCAGCTAGATCCGTTCCTGCTATTTACATTCAGTGCAGTGCGTCCTGCTCACAGTGTTCAGCTAGATCCGTTCCTGGTATTTACATTTAGTGCAGTGCGTCCTGCTCACAGTGTTCAGCTACATCCGTTCCTGCTATTTACATTCAGTGCAGTGCGTCCTGCTCACAGTGTTCAGCTAGATCCGTTCCTGCTATTTACATTCAGTGCAGTGCGTCCTGCTCACAGTGTTCAGCTAGATCCGTTCCTGGTATTTACATTTAGTGCAGTGCGTCCTGCTCACAGTGTTCAGCTAGATCCGTTCCTGCTATTTACATTCAGTGCAGTGCGTCCTGCTCACAGTGTTCAGCTAGATCCGTTCCTGCTATATACATTTAGTGCAGTACGTCCTGCTCACAGTGTTCAGCTAGATCCGTTCCTGTTATCTTCCTACTGACAGGCAGGCTTGTCTGGTTACAGTATATAAAGCTACCTGAAGAAAATTACAGGTGTTCTTTTTGATCCTATTAGTACCACGGTCAGGCAGCTAGACTATTTACATTTAGTACAGTGTGTCCTGCTCACAGTGTTCAGCTAGATCCGTTCCTGTTATCTTCCTACTGACAGGCAGGCTTGTCTGGTTACAGTATATAAAGCTACCTTAAGAAAATTACAGGTGTTCTTTTTGATCCTATTAGTACCACGGTCAGGCAGCTAGACTATTTACATTTAGTACAGTGCGTCCTGCTCACAGTGTTCAGCTAGATCCGTTCCTGTTATCTTCCTACTGACAGGCAGGCTTGTCTGGTTACAGTATATAAAGCTACCTGAAGAAAATTACAGGTGTTCTTTTTGATCCTATTAGTACCACGGTCAGGCAGCTAGACTATTTACATTTAGTACAGTGTGTCCTGCTCACAGTGTTCAGCTAGATCCGTTCCTGTTATCTTCCTACTGACAGGCAGGCTTGTCTGGTTACAGTATATAAAGCTACCTTAAGAAAATTACAGGTGTTCTATTTGATCCTATTAGTACCACGGTCAGGCAGCTAGACTATTTACATTTAGTACAGTGTGTCCTGCTCACAGTGTTCAGCTAGATCCGTTCCTGTTATCTTCCTACTGACAGGCAGGCTTGTCTGGTTACAGTATATAAAGCTACCTTAAGAAAATTACAGGTGTTCTTTTTGATCCTATTAGTACCACGGTCAGGCAGCTAGACTATTTACATTTAGTACAGTGCGTCCTGCTCACAGTGTTCAGCTAGATCCGTTCCTGTTATCTTCCTACTGACAGGCAGGCTTGTCTGGTTACAGTATATAAAGCTACCTGAAGAAAATTACAGGTGTTCTTTTTGATCCTATTAGTACCACGGTCAGGCAGCTAGACTATTTACATTTAGTACAGTGTGTCCTGCTCACAGTGTTCAGCTAGATCCGTTCCTGTTATCTTCCTACTGACAGGCAGGCTTGTCTGGTTACAGTATATAAAGCTACCTTAAGAAAATTACAGGTGTTCTATTTGATCCTATTAGTACCACGGTCAGGCAGCTAGACTATTTACATTTAGTACAGTGTGTCCTGCTCACAGTGTTCAGCTAGATCCGTTCCTGTTATCTTCCTACTGACAGGCAGGCTTGTCTGGTTACAGTATATAAAGCTACCTTAAGAAAATTACAGGTGTTCTATCCCAGCTTAGTGCAGCTACAGGCCATTAGTATGTCTGGAAGGCCAAGAAGGAGAGGCAGACAGTCACAAGCCAATAAGAGAGGGCAAGCAGGCTCTGTGTCTAGTGCTGGTCGTGGAGACGGTGCATCCTCATCAGCACGTGGCCATGGGACACGCTTGGCCTTTTTTTCGGCAGCTGGCCGTGTTGAGCCGCAACATGCGGAAGACTTGGTCGAGTGGATGACCAAGCCGTCCTCATCCTCCTCATCCTCTCTCACCCATGCCCAGGGTGCTTTGTCTGGCAAAGCAGCGGCCTCTTCCCTCAGCTCAATGTCATCAGTGACTCCTTCCCTAGCTCCACCATGTCCTCATGAGGATTCCCTCGAACTGTTTGACCACAGTGTTGGGTACATGCTCCAGGAGGATGCCCAGCGTTTGGAAGGCTCTGATGATGATACTGAGCTCAATGAAGGCAGTAACATGAGCACGGACAGAGGGGGTGCCCAAGAAGGACAGCAATCTGGCAGTCATGCTCCCCCTGCTGCAGCATACTGCCAGGTTTGCTCCAGTGATGAGGAGGGAGGGGATGATGAGGTCACTGACTCAACGTGGGTGCCTGATAGGAGAGAGGAGGAGGAGGAGGAGGAGGAGGAGGAGGTGGCACATCACCAACTAGGCAGGATGCCCTCCAGGGGCCAGCCTAAGGGCAGCACATTGACTGCATCACACCCCAAAGCTCCACATGTGCAGGGCGCTGCAGTCTCTGCGCGTTATTCAAAAAGTTCTTTGGTGTGGGCCTTTTTTGAGACGAGTGCATCAGATCGCACCGCTGCTATTTGCAACATATGTCTCAAGCGTATCTCGCGTGGCCAAAACATCTCCCGCTTGGGTACCACATGCTTGACCAGACATATGTTGACCTGCCATGCAGTTCGTTGGCAAGCGTATCTAAAAGACCCACACCAAAGAACAAAGAGGATCTCTCCTTGCTCCTCATCAGCTGAGATTTCCAACCCCACTAGACCTTCAGTCCTCTCTGAGACCTGCAGTGAGAGGAATGAAGGTGTAGAATTAGGTGTGTCACAGCCAAGTACTTGTGGGCAATCTGCTTTTGGTACACCGACGTCAGATTGTACCAGGCAAATTTCCCTGCCCCAGCTGCTGCACCGCCGAAAGAAGTTTGCTCCCAGCCATCCACATGCCCAGCGGTTGAATGCTAGCTTGGCAAAATTGCTAGCACTTCAACTGCTGCCTTTTCAGTTGGAAGACTCTGCCCCCTTCCGTGAGTTTGTGGAATGTGCGGTTCCTCAGTGGCAGGTACCCAAACGCCACTTTTTCTCACGGAAGGCGATTCCGGCTCTCTACCGGCATGTGGAAGGCAATGTCCATGCCTCGCTGGACAGGGCGGTCAGCGGTAAGGTGCATATTACCGCTGACTCATGGTCCAGCAGGCATGGACAGGGACGTTACTTAAGTTTCACGGCGCATTGGGTGACTCTGCTGGCAGCTGGGAAGGATGCAGGACAAGGTGCAGTAGTGTTGGAGGTTGTTCCGCCACCACGCCTCCAAAATGCTGATTGTGACACACCTCTCTCCTCCACCCCCTCCTCTTCTTCTTCCTCCATGGCCTCTTCCTCGGAACCAGCGGTGCTCCGTAGGCGTTCAAGGGGCTACGCAAGTACGCAGGCCAAAAGATGCCATGCGGTGCTTGAGCTGGTGTGCTTGGGGGACAGGAGCCACACTGGGGCAGAGGTTCTGTCAGCTCTGCAGGGGCAGGTTCAGAGGTGGTTGACGCCACGCCAACTTAAGGCAGGAATGGTGGTTTGCGACAATGGCACCAACCTCCTCTCTGCCCTCCGACAGGGACAACTGACCCATGTGCCCTGTTTGGCTCACGTCCTTAACTTGGTGGTGCAGCGGTTCTTGGGCAGGTACCCGGGCTTACAGGATGTCCTGAGGCAGGCCAGGAAAGTCTCTGTGCATTTCCGCCGGTCATATAATGCCAGTGCTCGGCTGACGGACCTCCAAAAGGAGTTTAACCTGCCCAAGAACCGCCTAATCTGTGACATGCCCACCAGGTGGAACTCGACGTTGGCCATGCTGCAGCGGCTGCACACGCAGCAGAGGGCCATCAATGAGTACCTGTGCGACTATGGCACAGGTACCTTGGTTTTTTTTCCCTACGCCAGTGGGCCATGATCAGGGATGCATGTACTGTCCTGTCACCATTCGAGGAGGCCACGAGGATGGTGAGCACTGACAGTGCATGCATCAGTGACACTGTCCCCCTTGTCCACCTGTTGGAGCACACGCTGCGTGGAATAATGGACAGGGCACTTGAGGCAGAACAGAGGCAGGAAGAGGAGGACTTCCTTAGCTCTCAAGGCCCCCTTTATCCAGACAGTGTTCCTGCGTGCCCGCCGATCACACAGGAAGAGGACGAGGAGGAGGAGGAGGAGGAGGAGGAAGATTGTGTCAGTATGGAGGTGGAGCCTGGCACTCAGCATCAGCAGTCTTTAAGGGATCAGTCCCAAGGAACACATGGACTTGTACGTGGCTGGGAGGAGGTGGCTGCGGACGTTGTTGTCCTTAGTGACCCAGAGGACTCCGGACCGAATGCCTCAGCAAACCTACGCTGCATGGCCTCCCTGATCCTGCAAAGCCTGCGTAAGGATCCTCGTATTCGTGGTATCAAGGAGAAGGACCAATACTGGCTGGCAACCCTCCTTGATCCACGTTACAAGGGTAAGGTTGCGGACCTTATCTTGCCATCGCAGAGGGAGCAGAGGATGAAACATCTTCGGGAGGCCTTGCAGAAAGGTCTGTGCAACGCGTTCCCAGAGACTGGGAGGTTACAAACTCCTGTTTCTGGACAACGTGTTGCTGAGGCTTCGGTCAGTCAAAGAAGGAGCGGTGGAGAAGGTGGCCGTCTGACCGATGCGTTCAGACAATTTTTTGGTCCGCAGCCCCAAGGTATGATCGGTTCCAGCAACCATCGCCAGCGTCTGTTTTACATGGTGCAGGAATACCTAGGGGCAAGATCAGACTTGGACACCTTTCCCACCGAAAATCCTCTGGGTTACTGGGTCTTGAGGATGGATCACTGGCCAGAGCTTGCACAGTATGCAATTGAGCTACTGGCCTGTCCTGCATCCAGCGTTCTTTCGGAACGCACATTCAGTGCTGCTGGAGGCGTGGTAACCGATCACAGGGTGCGTCTGTCCACCGACTCGGTCGATCGGCTGACCTTCATAAAAATGAATCAGTCTTGGATCACCACCAGCTACCAAGCACCTGATGCAGATGTAACCGAATAATTTTTTTTGAAATCTCAGATCCCTTCAAAGACTGCCTATGCTGATGCTGAGTGACTATCCCTGAGTAATTATCCTCTTCCTCCTCAATCATCACGCTGATAGCTTGTAAGAACATTTTTGGTTCTGGGCGCCACCACCAGTGCCTAAGGCACAATTTTTCAGCCCCTGTTTAACAGGGGCGTGTAATTACAATTTTTGATGTAATACTTTGCAGCAGGGCTCGTTCCTGCATTCCAACTAGAGTGTCTGTGAGGGGTTGCAGTGTTGTGGCACCAGCACCAGTGCCTAAGACCCAATTTTTCAGCCCCTGTCTAACAGGGGCGTGTAATTACAATTTTTGATGCAATACTTTGCAGCAGGGCTTGTTCCTGCGTTTCAACTAGAGTGTCTGTGAGGGGTTGCAGTGTTGTGGCACCAGCACCAGTGCCTAAGACCCAATTTTTCTGCCCCTGTCTAACAGGGGCGTGTAATTACAATTTTTGATGCAATACTTTGCAGCAGGGCTCGTTCCTGCGTTCCAACTAGAGTGTCTGTGAGGGGTTGCAGTGTTGTGGCACCAGCACCAGTGCCTAAGGCCCAATTTTTCTGCCCCTGTCTAACAGGGGCGTGTAATTACAATTTTTGATGCAATACTTTGCAGCAGGGCTCGTTCCTGCGTTCCAACTAGAGTGTCTGTGAGGGGTTGCAGTGTTGTGGCACCAGCACCAGTGCCTAAGGCCTAATTTTTCAGCTCCTGTTCAACAGGGGCATGTAATTACAATTCTTGATCTAATATTTCACAGCAGGGCCCTGTGAGGGCTTACAGTGTTTTGGCCACAGCAACACCTAAGGCCCAAATTTCTGCTGAGTATATAGGGCAGGACCCTACTTTCAAACATCTAACTTACAAACGACTCCTACTTGCAAACGGAAGGAGACAACAGGAAGTGAGATGAAATCTACCCCTAAGGAAGGGAAATTCTCTCCTGTAAGAGTTAATATGGGAAAACAATTTCTCCTTTCCACTGATGCTTTCCAATCCTTGTTCCACAAAAAAACCCAAATTTTCAAAAAACATTTTTCATTGGGACAAAAAAGTGAGGTGAAATCTTCTGAAGAGGAGGAAAGACGCAAAACAAATGTCACAGGGGTGATAACCCTTCCCTATGTTTTCCAAAAAGCTTAGAAAAGATTTTTTGGCTGGAGCTAAACACATTAAAAATGTTCAAAATTACAAACAGATTCTACTTAACAACAAACCTACAGTCCCTGTCTTGTTTGCACCGCCTGTATACTGCTGTTCAGAGTATATAGGGACCTTTCCTTATTTTAATTTGGGTGCGGGGTTCCCCTTAATATCCATACAAGACCCAAAGGGCCTGGTAATGGACTGGGGGGTACCCATGCCGTTTGTCTCACTGATTTTCATCCATATTGCCATGACCCGACATGACATTAAACCCGCAAGCAGTTTTAAATGAGATTTTTTCCTTTAAAAATGACATTTGGTGCAGGGACTGTTCTAAACATGGGAAACACGCGTCACTTTACAGGCATACTATAGACACCCCCCAGGTACGATATTTAAAGGAATATTTCACTTTTTTTTTTTACTTTAAGCATCATTAAAATCACTGCTCCCGAAAAAACGGCCGTTTTTAAAAGTTTTTTTTGCATTGATACATGTCCCTTGGGGTAGGACCCGGGTCCCCAAACCCTTTTTAGGACAATACCATGCAAATTAGCCTTTAAAATGAGCACTTTTGATTTCGAACGTTCGAGTCCCATAGACGTCAATGGGGTTCTAACGTTCGTGCGAACTTGCGGTCCGTTCGCGGGTTCTGGTGCGAACCGAACCGGGGGGTGTTCGGCTCATCCCTATCCACCTGTATCCCCCGCAATGTCATCACCAGTGACAGTGGATGTGTTGGACATTAAGTTACAGGCCCTACTCCATAGCATCACCCAAACCATAACCAAAGAGGTAAGCAAGTTATCTCATGAGCTCATGGGTGAGATTGACCTGCTGGGGGAACGCACAGATACTCTGGAGTCCAAATTCGATGACATGGTGCAATATGTCCATGTATTAAGGGAAGAAAATGTCAGCTTGAAAAATGCGGTTACACAACTGCAGATGCAACAAGAGGACCTTGAAAACAGAGAACAACGCCAAACTCTAAAGATCCGTGGAGTCCTTGAATCCATCCCAGATAAGGAAATCTGACCCTACCTCCTGGCCCTTTTTGTTACACTGGCACCCCACATTTGACATAGACAGGTGCCTCGATAGAGCACATAGGTCACTGGCTCCCAAACCTCCCCCAGGAGCTAATCCCAGGGACATCATTGCACGCTTTCCTTTCTACGAGAGCAAAGAAGCCCTGACCATTGCTACCCGTAACAGGTCACGGGTTGAATTTAAAGGTACAAAGATCCAAATTTTCAGTGACCTGTCGCCTATCATCCTGGGTAAATGCCGTGCCCTATGCCCAGTTACCTCTCATCTGCAGCAACATCAAGTTCCATATCAATGGGGCTTCCCATTTCGTTTGTCAGTCACCAAAGATGGAATGCAAAATTCCATAAGAGACCTTCAGGAGGCTTTCATCAAAAACCTGGGCCTCCCCCCGATACCAGACGAAGACCTACAGATGCAGATTCCATCCTCTCGACCCTTATCTACACCTGGAAAGATCTGGACCCCGGTATGTCAGAGGACACGGAAGGTTCCTATCACCCCCAAAGAGCTACACCGTCCAAAGGCCTCACCTGAGACTGATTCCAAGATTATCCTCACGTTTCCCTTCTACATGTAAGTCCTGTTCTCTTTCTGGCTTACATACCTCTGGACTTTGAGCTCAAAGTCTATTATTACACCCTCGTTACACCAAATGTTAGAAGTTGACAGTTCGTTAAACCACTTTTCTATCTAAAGTACGGACAGGGCTGAGGCCTCTGTGACTGATCTGGCAGGCTGTCATGCCCCCTCCCCTATATCACGGTCATGCAACGGGATCATGACTTCCTGAGGTGCCCTTTCTCCTCAGGTCTTTCACTTATTTTTTTTTCTTTTTACCATGGATCTTTTTTGATCCTACTCTGGATTTCACTTTTTTTTTTTTTTTGTTTTTGTTTATATTTTTATTTATTTTTTATTTTTTTATTTTTTTTGCACTTATATTTTATGTATGGGATCCAGAACCAAAAAAAAGTGGCATTGCTAACGTCCCACCTTTTTGTCATCTGATTGTGAATACTGTTTCTTTTACAAAGTTATATGCATCATGGTATAAATGTCCTAAATGTTTTACAAATAATAACAAGTGCTTTGCTCCTACGATTGATATATGGCTGTAAGTATATTTTCCTGTAATGTCAAAGGCTTGGGCTCCATACATAAACGTTTGCAGGCATTGAAGGAGTTCAAGTCCTCTAGGGCTGAAGTAATCATGGTCCAGGAGATGCATTTTAAGGCAGAGGGAACATTTAAATTCACCTCCAAACACTTCCCTACTGCCTATATAGCATCTGATCCATCTGGGAAGGCTGGAGTGGCCATTTTACTGAAACGCTCCTCTAATATCCGTGTTAGGTCCTCTTATTTGGATCCCCAAGGCCGGTTTGTTCTCCTGAACTGTGATCACAAAAACGTCTCATTCACCCTTGCCAATGTATACACGCCTAATACGGGACAAAGTGGGTTTTTAGAAAAGTTTTTTGAGCAATTCTAACCTTTCTCTCAACCCTTCATGGTTATTGGTGGAGACTTCAATATATGCATGTCACCAACTAAAGATAGATTTGCCCTTTTCTCACATAGCCCACCTCTACAGATCCAGAAGTCTTCATCATTTCGTAAATTGATAAGAGCCCAAAATTTTTTTGATTCATGGAGAGTAAAACATCCGACGGCCAAACAATTCACATTTTACTCTCCTCCCCATAAATGATATACTAGATTAGAGCACTTCTTTGTCTCGGCACCCCTTCTGATCTACGTGGTGAACTCAGAAATCAACCCAATAACATGGTCGGACCATGCACCCATAGTCCTAGACCTTCTCCTATCCACACCCACGCCTAGGACCTGTCATTGGTGCCTCAATGAGTCTCTTCTTAACATACCTGAGTTTCACCTTCATTTACAGCAAAAACTAGCTGAGTTCTTTGAGCTTAATGAGGGTTCAGTCTTGGGGACATCAACTCTGTGGGAGGCCCATAACTCTTTCTTCAGAGGGGAGTGTATTTCTGCAGGATCTGATTTAAGCGGGACCGCAAAGTTCAAAGATCAACCCTTTTAAATGACTTATCCAAAGCAGAGGAATGTTTACTCAAGCTCCCTACAATAGCACACCTCAGAACCATGATTTCACTACATAATCGCATTAAGTCCTTAGATCTGAATAACTTTGCTAAATCTACACTATGGTCTAAGCAAAAATTCTATGAATATGCCAATAAACCCCATAGAATGTTGGTCAATAAATTAAAGCCTAGAATCTTTACTTCTGCCCCTGATTACCTATTACAATCCGATGGTGAACCCACTTACTGTCCTCGACATATGTCCAAAGTCTTCGGTGATTTTTACCAGAGACTTTATAACTGCCTATCTACAGATCTGAATTCCCAATTCACCCAGGGAAAATTTGACACCTTTATAGAATCTTTAAAACTCCCTACAATCTCTACTGAGGACCGTCTGGGACTTAATGACCCTATTTCTGCTGAATAAATTACCAAGGTTATTAATCAACTCCCCACCCACAAATCCCCTGGACCTGATGGACTCCCTTATTCTTACTTCAAGAGATTCCTCTCGGTCCTAATGGCTAATATGATTAATTTGTTCACCTCTCTAATGTCAGGGACACTCCCTCATTCTCAATTTTTACACGCCTTCATCACGATCATTCTGAAACCGTGTAAAGACCCCTCATTGCCAGATAACCATTGCCCTCTTAAACTCTGATTATAAAATTCTTACTAAAATTTTGGCCAACAGACTTTCTCTGCTTCTCCCCTCTCTCATACACAGAGACCAAGTAGGATTTGCCCCCACTAGACACGCGGGAGATAATACCAGACGGACAATTGATCTTATTGATCTGCTGACCAAAACTAAGAAACCCGCCTTAATTCTCAGTCTAGATGCACAAAAGGCGTTTGACCGCCTGAACTGGTCATTCATGTTTGTTCTGAATAGATATGGCTTTTCTGGCCCGTTTGTACAAGCCTTGAAAGCATTCTACTCCACACCCACATCCCAAGTGCAGCTGACCTCTCATGTCTCTCCACCATTTGCTCTAAGTAATGGCATGGGCACCTTTCCCATGACACATTGAAGAACATTTCACCTATCCTTTGACACTGCTGAGCATTCAACCCATCCCATGACACTGCAGAGTATTTCACCCAGTGGCAGAACTCCCAGGGTTGCAAAGATTGCACTTGTGACCGGGCACTGGTGTTCCGCCACCGTAGGGGGCACCAAGATGGCAGGAGGGGGGCCCGCTACAGAACATGTGAAAGGGTCCCACAGTGGCGTTGTAATAAAGGGCCCCACAATAGGAGTAAAGTGCCCAGGACCAGAAGGGAAAGGCCTCACGACCAGTGGGTCCCTTCATGTTTTTTTGCACCAGGGCCCTGACGATTTTAGTTACGCCTCTGCCTCCATTCATGAGTTCACATCTCACCAGGTAGCCAGACCTCAAGTCATCATTAGTCTCATCTGTGCACAGGCCTTGATATATGTGAGTTGACTAATTCATGATGCCTGTATGCATTAGTGCTGATTGTCATCTAGATGAAGTCAGTAGGCAATGGTCTGATACTGACTGGCACAGATGGCAGACAAAGCAAAGTAGGCAGGTGACACATGGTTAACATCAGGACACCCATGCAAGAATACCTAGTTACTTTTCATCTAAAACAAAATTTAAATCTTGGTAGATTTCTTCTGTTTAATAATTTTTTTAAGGCATTTCCTACAGCAGGGATATGCAATTATCGGACCTCCAGCTGTTGCAAAACTACAAGTCCCATCATGCCTCTGCCTCTGGGTGTCATGCTTTTGGCTGTCAGAGTCTTGCTATGCCTCATGGGAGTTGTAGTTCTGCAACAGCTGGAGGTCCGCTAATTGCATATCCCTGTCCTACAGCAATGCTTTAACCTAAACACCTTTTTGTAGACATGCTAAAACTTCTCAGCATGTTGCTGAATGTGTCTGTAACCCTGATACAGTAAGAGACCTGTTGCCCTGTCACATCTATGAAAAGATGTGGCTTGCCTTATATTTAGCAATGGTCATTGGCCAGCACTACAAACCCCCAAAAATGCATTTTTATTTCCACTACACTACAATCAACAGGTTTTATTTATTTTAATATGTTAACTGGATGTCTATTTATTTAATTCCTAAAATTGTAAGTGTTGGGTCATTTTTAGGTAAACGTTTTCCAAGTCCAATAGCAGTAACTGCCTGGAATGAAATATGGTTGTAAACAACTAGATATGTAGCTAGAACTAGCTAGAACTGCCAGCATTTTTTTTATATAGATATACGCTTAATCTTAAAAAGAATCCAGGAAGAATAGAAGACTGTTGAATAATTCAAACTGAATTCTTGGTTTCAATGCCTGATGGTGATATACAGAGGTCATTCATAAGATCAGAAACTGGTTTTAAAACCTCTTCCTTTTCAGTTTTATCACTGCATCCTGCATTACTGAAGTTCAATTCCCAATGAACCTTAATCCATTCTTCTCATACGCAAATGATGATGCCAAGCAAAAGCCATGCTTGCGTTCTTGAAAGTTTGTGGTTGTCGATTTTCTATGAATTTTGTGGATTTTTTTTTTTAATAAAAAGTACGTTTTAGTATTTAGATGAATGCCGGCTATTTTCAGCCTTCCTTTGATCACTATGGCTTTTTTGTAGACTTTAAAGGCAAATTCTGAGGTGAGTGAGATTAACAAAGGGGTTTTATTATTCTTTTAGGTATTTAATGCAATCTGAGACTATGATCTTCTTAAATGGGTAATCTTAAATTGAATAGCAGGCACATTCATCTATTATCTGTTATTTATTGGTGGTTTATGGAAAAACAGGCCATAAAAATCTATTATTAAGTAATGTTGGAGACGATGAACAGGAATAAAAAGTTCATTATGTCATTCATACATAATAGATAATCATAAGAAATATTAGATAGCAGAATACAGATCGTATCACAAGTGAGATAATGCCAGAATTATGATTCACTCGTTCCTGTTCCTTAGTCAATTCTTCGTTATCTCCTTGCAAATTATAATGCACTTAGTGCACTGGTCTACTGTATAGTAGAAATTACTGTAATCAACAATCATACTGAAACCTGATCACTGCAAATCAGTGTCTGCTATTTTTCTGGCACAGGCTGCCAGAGATCTATTTTTACTCCTGCAAAGAAAATATATTTGTGAGAAAGTTAGCATGAATTTTTCTGCTGTTATGAAATGTGCTTTAACATACAAATGTGCATCCATCTATGTCCTCACTAACAATCTTTTACTTAACTATTACACCCCTACCAGCAACCAATGATCTATTTAACTAGAACACAGCAGTCAAAAGATAGGTATCTTATAAGAGCGAGGACAAAGGAATTTGGCGGTCTCATGATGCCCACACACATTTCAACCAACTCGTTTATCAATATTGTGATGGGATCCACAAAGATGGAACTGTATGTGGGCATTTTTCAGGAACATTTCATTAACTTTTTTAAGATAAAAAAACATAAATGATTGGACATACTGTATACTGTACTGTAGATGGATTATAGAAAATATTTTCTATAGTTTTTTCTATAAAGCTGTACTGTGGTATAACAGAACTTTACATTTTAATTTTCTATTTTATTTTTTGGATAATAATAATGTATTAAAAAAAAATATTTGATGAAATTGAAAAAAAGATCAAATATGTGTGGCACATTTTAAAGATCATACTTCAAAAAACAACTGGAAATTCTTATCGATAAAAAAAATATATGGAAAATGTATTCATGCTCGGCCAAAATTATCCTTATGTTAGCTGTTTCATCCAATGCTGTGGGTCAGTTTGTCCTCTTCATTTCTTACTTGTGTTTCATCTTGCCTTTTATTACTACTTTATGATGGAGTTACCAAAACCATTATGTCTACTTGTAAAATACTGTCTTAAAAGCTTAGTATTTGAACTTTTGAAAAATATAAAAATAAACAGATCATGCATAAGAATAAAATTCTACCAATCTGGAATTAATTTTCCAGTACTAATTTGAATAGTAGCTATAGTGTATGCTTATAATCTGGACTTGATCAGAAAATCAAGCAAAAGATTAAATACAGTAATTTTCATATAAATGAGTAAATCATTTTTAAACCAGTAAAATGATTACTAATAACGGTTTTGTTGTTCATAATCTTAATAAAGTGATCTACTCCTGCCCATAATTTGGCTGGGTCAGTTTCTGCTCATCTGAGATGACGGTGCTTACATAAAAAGGAATAGGAGAGGATAGTGTGGTACCAGCCTTCTGATGACTGATAATTACAGTATATTGTAAATGTATTAACACAACACTTAAAGTGGAACTCCAGACGAACATCTAAATATACAGTTGCAATGCATATTTGAAACCTATTTACAATATAAAGGATTTTACTGTATATCCAGTCCTGAGGTTGACAGACAGTGTAGTTAGGTTTGTAACCAAACTGTTCTTTTTTGCAGTTGCACAATAAACGTGGGTACCTCCTTGCTCTTAACCTGTGTATGGACAATGAAGAAGCAGCAGCTTACCCCTCTTCTCACTCTGTTTTCTCCTCCTGTCAGTAAGTTCTGCTTCAGTGGATGTGCCTGCAACATACCCTATTCTCTCACAGTCCTGCCCCTCCCTCTTTAATCTGTGTGATGCTGTCAAATGCAGGTACTTACACTAGTTAAAAATACAATTAATTATCTAATGTTTTCATATTGCATATTTATACAAAAATTTGCATAATTTTGCAATTCTTTTGGAATTGGCCACTTGTAATCTCCTCATAACAAAACAGGATTCAGAATTCTAAACCAGTCAGAGACCCATTGCTTTGCACCCAATTACAATGTGAACATGCTACAGAATTGACTAGGAGATGGACCATCATATTAGTGTGCTGTTACTCCTTATCTTTCTAATTACAGGCTGAGGTTGATCCTCGATCCATTGCATAGCTACAATGCAGGGAGGTCCAAGACATGGTATGGCACATTGAAAGTTCTTGTTGTATTCCTTTGCAAAGAGTATGATTTTGAGTACTGATCCTAACCCTTTTTAGTCCATGCTATGGCTCCTCTAGGCACCCAACATGCCAGCTATACGTAGCTTCACTAAAAGAGATCCAGGCCTCTTATATGTGTTCTGCTATAATTTTCCTCACAAAATATAACAGCTTTAATAATAAAAGAACACACAGGCAGCATGTCTACACATGAGTGTGCAGTCCAATAGACAGCAGAATTGACCACTCTGCCCAGTGACTCTCTATTGTAACAATCCTGGTCAGAAACACCTCCTCTATTTTTTAGGTCTACAAGTCTGTGTGAGCATATTTGTGATAAAAGATGTGGTTGTAGATCATCTATCCTAACAGAGTGTAGTGGAGTGAGTGGTAGGGAGCTCATTTCCAAAAAAAAAAAATTTTTAAGACATTTTCCAATAAAGTTGGAAATCATTCAAAAATTTTGGAGCTGGGGGCTGAGAGTAGAGACTGGAGGACAAGAGCAGAGCATAAGTGATATAAATCACTGGAGAGCAGAGGATCCCATAACTTTGTGTTGGTAGAGCACAGAAGGTGGTGGAAGAGTTCAGTGACTACCTCAGTAGAGTTTTTTTTTCAATATTTTTATTGGTTTTTCACAAGTGTTACAAGCATGAAATAGAGATTCTCTTCAAGTAATAGTAGCAATAGTAATAGTAGTAATAGTAATTCAATAATCATATCTATTCTCAGGAGTATCTATTACAGGTTTTACCAGATTTTACCATCAGATATGCAGGATTTATATAAATACCGCTGCTCTGGTCCACTGTGACCAAGGGAGCCAATCTAATTTGGCTTTAATAATCATGCTTTTGCTAGAGGCTAACACTAGCTTGTAATTGTAGTGTAGGTTGACTAGGTAAGAGTATTTTCTACAGTTGGTGACTGGTTAGTTTTCCAGAGTCTGGTTAAGCTTAGTCTGGCTGCTAGGAGAATATGTGTTATCATCCATCTGAGGGGGATGGGGATCGTTTCTATCGTTAGATTTAGTAATCCTAAACCCAGTGTATCGGACAAGATGTGAAAGATGGATGTCCAGTAGTTTTGTATGGATGGGCATGCCCACAGAATGTGTAGTAGGTCTCCTTTCACTGTGCTACATTTCCAACAGGTGTCTGAAGTAGTATTATTAAATGATGCTATTTTTGTGGGTGTTAGGTACCAACGTAGGGACATTTTTTTGGTAATTTCCCAAAGTGTAGAGCATTGGGTGGATTTGTATATAGAATGGAATTCTGTCTGCCATTGAGCATCTGAGAATTTGTGGTCCAAGTCTGATTCCCAGTGTAGGTGTGAGTTTGATTTAATGAATACACGTTTTTGGTGAAAGGTGTTGTAGAAAAGGGAAATGTCTTTCATTTTCACTTCAAAATTGGTCAGATATGTCCATGTCTTGGGAGGTAAAGTGTATAATGGGGTCGATATGTGGGAGATGCAATGTTTTACTCGAAAGTAGGTTAAGAGATCTGTGGTGGGAAGGTTAAATTTCTTTTGTAGTTGAGGAAATGTCATTAGGTTGTTTCCCTTGAATAGGTCCTGTATGTGTTTGATGCCCCTTGTTGCCCAGTGAGCCAAAGATAGGTCTGTCGAGAGCTGGTGTAGTAGTTCTATTGGAAGAGGGGGGAAGAAGGAGTTGTGTTGTGTTGTTCCTAAGGTAGTTCCTTTTTTCCAGGCTAAAGCAGAGGCTCTTATTGTGGGGGGGTAGTGCCGTTGAAATAGGGTAGCCAAGGGGGGTTCCTAATATCCATCTTTGTAAATTAGTGTGTTTAAAGATTGCTGTTTCTAAATAGGTAAATTAGTTGAGGTAGGTGTATCATTTTGAATGCTGCCAATCTGCCTGACCAGGATAGTTGGTGTTTTGCAAGTTGTTGGATCTCTTTCTGGAGTTTGGTAATAAATGGTTTAAAATTATAAGTGAAGAGGTTTTTTGTTGATTTTGTTAACTGCACTCCTAGATAAGTTATATCATTTTCTGCCAAGGTGTATGGGTATTGGGCTTGGAGTAAATTTCTGGTTGTGGCATCTATACCTAAATCAAGAACATACAATTTTGTTGCGTTTATCTTGTAATATGATATTCTACTGAACCAATGGGGATTTTTTGCACCTCTGCCAGGGAAGAAGTCGAGTTAGTGAGCATGAGAATAACATTGTCTGCAAACAGACTAATTTTATGGGATGTTTGGCTTATCTCAAATCCAGATATTTTGGAGTTTTGTCTGATATGTTCTATCAGTGAATTAAAAATACGTGGGGATAATGGGTTTTCCTAGTGCCATTGGTTATGTGGAATGATTGGGACAGCATGTCAGCTGAGAATACTTGGGCTGAGGGGGTGGAGTATAGTGCTAATAAGGCATTTAATATTTGTCCTTTAAAACCATATTTTTGGAGGGCTTTCCGAAGGTACACCCAATGTATCCTGTCGAACGCCTTCTCTGCATCCAGTGAGAGGAGCAGGGAAGGCTTTCCGCTATACTCAGCATAATGTATGACGTCTATCTGTCTCCTGGTGGCATCTGATGCTTGTCTTCCAATGGTGAAGCCGCATTTATCTCTATGGATCAGCTTGGGCATAACATTGAGTAGTCGTGTGGCAATTGTTTTTGCATAGATTTTTAGGTCCAAATTTAGGAGAGAGATCGGGCAAAAGTTTTGGGGGGCTACCGGCTCCTTCCCTGGTTTTGGCAGGGTTATAGTCAATGCTTTCAGAGATTAACTAGGAAATAATGAAGAGGAGGAAGCATCATTAAATAGGGAAGTTAGGTGTGGCACTAATTGGTGGGCGAATTGTTTAAAGTACTCTCCTGAGAGTCCATCAGGACCCGGTTTTTTGCCTGGAGGGATTTAATGCTTATTATGATTTCTTGTTCTGTGAAAGGGTCATTTAGATGGGATAGCTGTTCTGTTGTCAGCGTAGGGAGTTGGATTTGGTTTAGGAACTCATTAATATCCTAGGGCGTGGGTTGGTATGTTTCAGGGTCTTGTTTGAGGTTATACAAATCACTGTAGTATGTGCTGAAAGCATCAGCTATTGCCTGGGGGTTTCTTAGTTTTTCCTTCATGTGGGGATGGTACAGCAAATATGATCTATTTTATTTTTTGTTCTCCTACCTTTAATGCATAAAGCTATGGCTTTACCTTTTGCTTTATTTGAGGTGGAGTATGACATAGCTTTTCGTTTTCTCTGTGAATTCTCAAATGATTGGAGAAGGTGTAGCCTGAGTTCTTGTCTAAGGGATAATAGTTGTGCTGAATATGACGAATGGGGATTTGATTCGTCTAGGGCGCCTTCTCACATGACTTCCGAGTTTACATCTCTCCACGGCCACTCCCTACACGTTACGTCAACGCTCGTGACTTCATCTGTCCCCACGTAAACCGGAAGTCACGCAAGAAGGCACCCTAGATGCTGCTGTTCTGTATCTCGCTTGTTTTTAATGGATTTTAAGTAAGAGTACATCTCGAAGCCTTAATAAACATATATTTTATTACCAAACATACTACACTATTGGAGGCTTTCTTCCTTTTTCCCTCTTGCACCACCGGGCCATTTGTGCCTCAGTGGTACATATTATGACATGCTGGTGAGCTGTACTGGGTGCTAAGAGGAAATTATCCAAGCCGGCGTAAATAGATGAGTACCATCTGGGCTTCACTCTGACGCTACACACAAATCCACCACTTGATGCCAATAAACAACGCTTGTTTTAATACACATGAAGGTGAGAGTTCTGAGAGACTAATACTAACAGGAGATCATCTATGAAGATATATATGAACTTTGACTAGCTTTTATTATTCACTAAGTCACTTTATGCAGTCTTTACTGCTTCAATGAAGGTTTTCACTTATTTATTTTTTGATGTTTCACTTATATGACACAAATAGACAGCACCTCTAATCTACATACTTATTTTTCATTTATTTATTGAGATGTCATTTAGCGCTGTGCACTTTATATACAGTATGTATAAGCCACCTTATTATTTGTGAATTGATGGGATTGCGCAAGATCTCTTTTATCTTATATCTTATATTGGTGTAGTGTGAACACTTTTAGATTTTCCTGCTACCCTAATTGACATCATCACATTTTTTTATTTTAAGCACAATTACTGCATTTACTCAATAGTAGCGTGAAGGACACATCACTTTAAGTTTTTTAAGTAGCTATTTGTCTGTGAGAAAGAGATCGATTCTAGAGTAGGTTTTATGGAGAGGAGAGAAGTATGTGTAGTCTCTCTCTACAATCCATGGTGGCAGCGCCAAACATCAAATAAATCTTGTGTGCAGATGAAACTTTTCAGTGGGGACTTCCTACGCTTTGCTGCAGAGGTAGAGTCCAACTGAAATTCTGGAACTAGATTAAAGTCTCCACATAGGATTAAATGCCCTTGTTGCAGAGGTTTGACAATTTTCATAAGTTTGCGAGAAACTGTATTTGGCGGACATTTGGGGCATATAAATTAACTAATGTGTAGTCTATTTTGTTGATGCTACAGTCAAGGATGATATAACAACCATTAGGGTCTAAATCAGTTTGTTTCAGTTGAAAAGCGACCGTGTCTTTTACCGCTATTAGAACTCCTACTTTTTTTGAGGTGAAGGAGGTAGTGTAGACATGTGGGAAGCGTTTTTCGTACAGGCTGGTGCAACTGAAGATGCAAAATGTGTCTCTTGCACACAGAGAATGTTGCATTTCAGGTCTTGGGCTACTTGCAAAGTGAGTGTCTTTTTGTTGGGTGGTTAAGCCCATTCGCATTTAGGGACAGAACTGTAACTGGCATTTTTGGTGATGTGAGGGTGACTCAAAAGGTCGCAGACACTTATGCCCCGTACACACGGTCGGACTTTGTTCGGACATTTCGACAACAAAATCCTAGGATTTTTTCTGACGGATGTTGACTCAAACTTGTCTTGCATACACACGGTCACACAAAGTTGTCGGAAAATCCGATCGTTCTAAACGCGGTGACGTAAAACACGTACGTCGGGACTATAAACGGGGCAGTGGCCAATAGCTTTCATCTCTTTATTTATTCTGAGCATGCATGGTACTTTGTCCGTCGGATATGTGTACACACGATCGGAATTTCCGACAACGGATTTTGTTGTCGGAAAATTTTATAGCCTGCTCTCAAACTTTGTGTCGGAAAATCCGATGGAAAATGTCCGATGGAGCCCACACATGGTCGCAATTTCCGACAACACGCTCCGATCAGACATTTTCCATCGGAAAATCCGACCGTGTGTACGGGGCATTACAGTTAGTTGTAGGAGGCTTATGTGTGTGGATTAGGAGGTTGGCAGTGTTATTTGTTGTAATCTCTGATGTTCCTGGATACCACTTGAGTTCTCGCGAGGAGTGTAGAGCTAGAGCTGTAAAACAACAAGGTTAACAGAAAAAGAACTGAACAATAAAGAATAAAGGCATCTGGAAGGATAGTATCCATGAGCTTGTCATTAATGAGGACTGGAGTGACAGTAGCATATCTTTTAGGGTGGTGCCAATCACTGGTTGACCTATAGTGAGGAAGGAGGCCATAGATGAGTGTAAGGCCTGGTTGGACTGGAAGGGATAGAAAGCCTGGGCCTCAATTTGTGCAGGCGGCGGCTGTGGATCCATCCGCATTCGGGCTTTTGCTGGGCTGTCTGTGAGGGGGTTAGCCTCCGATCTATGTTTAGGGGACAAGAGTATGGTTTGGGGGTCTTGGTCTCCCTGGATCTTGTCAGGGAGATCTGTATATGCCTGCTGTATCGCAGCCGCTCCGGCGCCATTTTGGCTCTGACTGACCTTTGACGTACGCTTGAGGAAGTAGGCCATCAGCATTTGTGGATGATGGTCGTTCATCCGCTTGCAGGATATGGCTATTTGGAGTGTCCGGGTGATAGGGAGTCAGGATGGCCGTGGATTGTCCGTGGGATTGGGCCTGTGTCGCTGTGCTTCTCTCCCCAGGCTGACAAACTCTGTATCTAGGCAGCCATCTCCGGCACTGGCAGACCATACCCCGCACCTCAGTAGAGTTTATACGCACATTAATTGATAAGGCAGAAGTAAAAAGTTTGTGTTTCACATGGAACACTTTTAAAGCATGGCATATTGTTTATGTTTGGTATTAAAAATATTTATTGCACAAGTAAGGTATTGAAAAGGTAGAACTACACCATTTTGGATCCAATTAGGTTAATTATACACGTATAACAGTGACATAAGCAGTAGACAGCTGTGTTTATTGATTATTTAGAATTGTATTTTTATTTTTACATTTTGTATAGGTATAGCAGTGCAAAAGTGATATAAAGAGGTATAGTATAAGAAAAAAGCTGCGCTATATATTAATAATCAATAAATGTGACCTAAAAAATAATCATCTAATAAAATAAATATGGACAACTCCTTATGTCACACTAATAGATGAATAATCACAAGTGAAATGTGCTGAATAAACATAAAAGTGAATATAATGAATACAAAAATATATGAATAATATATATATGATAGAGTCCCGTGAAATGGGCTATTGGTTAGAAATCCCACTGAATGTGCAGTTCTTAGTGATTTTCCCAGTGATGATATCTTAGCCTTCCAAACATTAGTGACATACATCCACAACACCATGGGAGATATGATAAAGTGCGACAGGAAAGTTCCTCCACCAGTGATATCAATGTTTAACCACTTCAATACAGGGCACTTAGACACCTTCCTGCCCTGACCAATTTTCAGCTTTCAGCGCTGTTGCAGTTTGAATGACAATTGTGCAGTCATGCTACACTGTACCCAAACTAAATTTTTATCATTTTGTTCCCACAAATAGAGGTTTCTTTTGGTGGTATTTAATCACCTCTGCGGTTTTTATTTTTTGCGAAACAAATAAAAAAAGACCGAAAATTTTGAAAAAAATAAAAGTTTTGCTTTTGTTTCTGTTAAAAAATTTTGTAAATAAATAAGTTTTCTCTTTCACTGATGGGCACTGATAAGGCGGCACTGACAGGCACTGATAAGGCGGCACCGATGAGGTGGCACCAATGAGCGGGCACTGACGATGGGCACTGATATGCGGCACTGATGGGCACTGGTAGGCGGCACTGATAGGTGGTACTGATATGCAGCACTGATGTGCATTGATAGGCGGCACTGATGGGCACTCATGGGTGGCACTGGTGGGCACTGATAGGTGACACTGATGGGCACTGAAAGGCTGCAATGATGAGTTCTTATGGGTGGCACTGATGGGCACTGATAGGCAGCACTGCTGGGAACTGATGGGCACTGATAGGCGGCAGTGATGGGCACTGATACGTGGCACTGATGGGCACTGATACGCAGCATTGATAGGCATCCCTGGTGGCACTGGCAGTGGTAGGCATTGGAGTGGGCACTGATTGGCAGCTGCCTGGGCATTGATTGGCAGCTGCCTGGGCACAGATTGGTATTTCCCTGGGGGTCTGGGGGGCATACCTGGTGGTCCAGTGTGGATGGTTTCCCTGGTGGTCCTGAAGGGTCTGGTATAGATTTTGAGGGGGACCCCACGCCATTTTAAAAAAAAAATTTGGCCGGGCTTTCCCTTAATATCCAAACCAGACCTGAAGGGCCTGGTATGAAATTTAGGGGGACCCCCCACGTCATTTTTTATTTAAATTTTGGTTCGGGGTTCCCCTGTCGTTTTTATCAATAAAGTTTTATGTGTATTGTCGGACCGGCAATTCAATAATAGCCGCGAGTAGTTTTAAATGACTTTTTTTCCTTTGAAATGTCATTTTGCTGTCAGACTGTTCTAAACATGGGAAATATGCGCCCCTTTACAGGCATACAATAGACACCCCCCAGGTATGAAATTTAAAGGAATATTACACTTTTATTGTTTCACTTTAAGCATTATTAAAATCACTGCTCCCGAAAAAATGGCCTTTTTTAAAACTTATTTTTGCATTGATCCATGTCCCCTGGGGCAGGACCCAGGTCTCCAAACACTTTTTATGACAATACCATGCATATAAGCCTTTAAAATTAGCACTTTTGATTTCTCCCATAGACTTTTAAAGGGTGTTCCACGGCTTTCGAATTTGCCGCGAACACCCCAAATTGTTCACTGTTCGGCGAACTGGCAAACAGCCAATGTTCGAGTCGAACACGAGTTCAGCTCGAACTCAAAGCTCATCTCTATACAGGACCCCTGCTGGGAGCCACATCAGTATTAGGTGTGAACCCAGCCTCAAGGATTGATTTGGTCCTTACGAATCTTACTTTGTTACATAAGGTGTCTCAAACAGATATCCATTCTATCACATGGTTGGATTGTGCACCTGCCACAGTGTTTCTGGAGAAGAGATTCAATGTGAACCCAATCTATGTGAGATGCAATAACACATCTCTCCTTACTAAACCATCGCTCCATGTAAAAGAACTGTCTAAAAGAGTTCTCTCAATATTTTTTCCAGTATGGCATTCTCGCAAAGCATACTGGTTTGTTAATACATATGGCTGTCAGAGAGAAGAATCAGAGAATGCATGCTATTACTGATTTATTGACTGAAATTAAATGACTGGAAACACAGCATAAGACAGCTATTTCCTCAGTGATTACAATAGAAATATGAAAGTGTAGACAGGAGCTTATATTGCTTTTACTATCAGACCATGAAAAGTGTAAAAAATAAATGTAAAGCTGCTTACTACTCTCAAGGGAATAAAGCTGGTAAATTATTAGCTAATCAACTCAAAACCAGACAGACCAGGGGAAAACTAGCCTCAATTGTAGACCAAAATACCCATTCTACAGTGTATCGCCCAAAAGATATAACAAATGATTTTCAAAAATATTACAGGCATCTATTCAACCTGAGAACCGGTTTACACCATGTCAGCATATTAATGACATATGCTGTGTGTTCCTGTGCAATTCAGCCTTCATACAAAACACACTCCATTTGCGATCTGCAGCTGGTGTCAATAGAAAGTTAGCATTACCCCAAATGCAGGTTCAAACGCAATGCGTTTGCCTGCATCTGCTTGAACCAGATCACATGGTATTTTGTACCATGCGATCCAGTTACAGTGCATTAAAAAAGTAGTGCATGCACTACCTTTGGTGCAGTGTGGTGTAGTGCGGTGCAGTGCAATTTTAGCCCATTAACCACCTCAATACAGGGCACCTACACCCCCCTCCTGCCCAGACCAATTTTCAGCTTTCAGCGCTCTCACACTTTGAATGACAATTACTCAGTCATGCTACACTGTACCCATATGAAACTTGCGTCCTTTTTTTCACACAAATAGAGCTTTCTTTTGGTGGTATTTAATCACTAGTGTTTTTTTATTTTTTGTGCTATACAAAAAAAGACCATGCATTTTGTGAAAAATGCCTTTTTCTTTGTTTCTGTCATAAAATTTTGCAAATTAGTAATTTTTCCTCATACATTTTGCCCAAAATGTATACTGCTCCATATCTTTGGTAAAAATAAAGCAAATTAGTGTATATTATTTGGCCTTTGTGAAAGTTATAGAGTCTACAAACTATGGTGCCAATCACTGAAAATTGATCACATCTGATCAGGCCTTCAGTACATCAGGTGTATCTCATTTCTTGAGACACTAACAAGTCAGGAAAGTATTACTGACCTCTTTTTAGAAAGTAGACATGGTGAGTTTTTTTAAGTTGTATTTTTTTACAAAATTGTCATATTATCAGGTTATTTCTCACAAAAAGCATATGCATACAACAAATTACACCCAAAATACATTCTGCTGCTCTTCCTGAGTATGGTGATACCACATGTGTGAGACTTTTACACAGCCTGGCCACATATAAAGGCCCAACATTGAAGTAGCACCTTCAGGTGTTCTACGAGCATAAATGACACATCTCATTTCTCAACCACATATTACAATTTTGAAGGCCCTGGAGCACCAAGACAATGGAATTGCCCATAAAATGAACCCATTTTGGAAAGCAAACACCCCAACGTATAATCTATGAGGCATAATGAGTATTTTGAACAGTTCAGTTTTTTCATAAGTTTTTGGAAAATGTGTAAAAAAAAGAAAATGCATTTTTTTTTAAAAAGTTGTCCATTTAAAAGATATTTCTAACACATAGCATGTATATAGCAAAAATTACACCCCAAAATACATTCTGCTACTCTTCTCTAGTATGTTAATACCACATGTGTGAGACTTTTACACAGCCTGGCCACATACAGAGGCCCAACATTGAAATAGTACCTTCAGGTGTTCTAGGAGCATAAATTACACATCTCATTTCATTCCTACCTATCACACTTTTGAAGGCCCTGGAGCACCAGGACAGTGGAATTATGCACAAAATGACCCCATATTGGAAAGCAAACACCCTAACGTATATTCTATGAGGCATGAGCTGAAGATAGGTACTCGGGTACTCTGATGGGCTGCAGATAGGTACTCTGCAGCTCATCAAGTTACCCGACGGGTACTCGGGTAACTTGATGGGCTGCAGGCAAGTACTCGGGTACTCTGATGGGCTGGTGACAGGTACTTGGGTACTCTGATGGGCAACAGATAGGTACTCGGGTACTCTGATGGGCTACAGATAGGTACTCGGGTACTCTGATGGGCTGGTGACTGGTATTCGAGTACTCTGAAGGGCAGTGAAAGGGACTCAGGTACTCAGATGGACTGTGACAGGTACTCGGATACTCAGATGGACTGTAACAGGTACTCGGGTACTTAGATGGACTGTGACAGCTACTCGGGTACTCAGATAAACTGTGACAGGTACTTTGATGGCTGGAGACAGGTACTTTGATGGCTGGTGACAGGTACTTTGATGGCTGGAGACAGGCACTTTGATGGCTGGAGACAGGTACTGAGATGGCTGGTGACAGGTACTTTGATGGGTGATGACAGGTCCTGTTTATTGGGGGGGCAATCAGTGTGGTTGGTGTATACTGTAAGCGGTAACGAGATGTTACCGCAATCTCCTTCTCACACACGATCAGTGTGTGAGGAGGAGAACCCGGTAACATCTCGTTACCGGTTTGTTGACATTTAGTGATCGGCTATGAAAGGATCACAGCCGGTCACATGGTAAACAGCCGCCGGCCAATGGCTGTTTACCATCGTTCGTTGGTGATGAGCCATGTTCCCGAGAATAAGTCGCCACCGACGTGCACGCGGTAAGCAGTTAAATATGAATGGGCTGAAATTTCCCCACACAGAACCACATGTGAATCACACAGGAATATACAGTGTGTTCCTGTGTGATTCATGTGCAAGCATGGTGTGAATAGGCCCTGAGTGAGGATATCAATACTCTCCAACCCACAGATAAAAATATTTCAGACTTCCCTACCTCTGTGGACCTTCCCATATAAGATCCTCAGTTTCTAGATTCCCTAAACCCTGAATTCGGATAAAGAAATATTGACCGTGCTCAAATCTTTTACCAATAATACGTCTCCAGAAGCTGATGGTTTTTTGGCCAGATATTATAAAGTATTTGGAGAATTGTTACTCATGTATTTAAACAAACTATTGAATGAAGCTGCATCCTTCACTTCTTTTCTACAGGAAATGTTGCAGGCTGTAGTTATAACACTGTTCAAACTAGGGAAGGAGCCTAATGCCCCGTACACACGATCGGACATTGATCAGACATTCCGACAACAAAATCCATGGATTTCTTCAGACGGATGTTGGCTCAAACTTGTTTTGCATACACACGGTCGCACAAAGTTGTCGGAATTTCCGATCGCTAAGAATGCGGTGACATACACCACGTACGACGAGACTAGAAAAGGCCAGTTCAGAACCAAGCGTGGCACCCTTTGGGCTCCTTTTGCTAATCTCATGTTAGTAAAAGTTTCGTGAGAGACGATTCGCGATTTTTCAGACTCGTGGTTTTCAGATCGTTTTCTGCTGTTCAGTTTGTGCTTGTAGGTTTGTATCTGCTCTTCAGTGCGTGCAGCAAGTGACGCGTGACTCTTGTCATTCTTTTCTTGTTCGTTCGTTACTGTTTTTCAGGTCGCTCTTCACAGGCCTTGCTGTTCTTCAGTGCATTCTGTTACTTCGTTCTGAGCAGCCGACCGTTTTCTAGCCATGTTGCGTATACGTACTCCTCGTAGAGTTCGTGCTGTGCGGGGGCTTGGTATTGGGGTCCTGACCTTGACACAAGTCCAGTCCATGAACAGGGTGGGGAGGAGTTCATGGACCAAGAATTGGTTGCTTCAGCGTGACCAGTTCTGTCATATGCCTTTGCTCCGTGAGATCCGTGAGAATAATCCTGATGATTTCAGGAACTTTCTCAGGATGACGGACCCCGTATTTCACCGTTTGTTGGCTTTGCTGACCCCTTATATTAGCAGGCAGGATACCTGCATGAGGCAAGCCATCACTCCAGAGCAGAGGCTTGTCGGCACCCTGCGGTACTTGGCGACGGGGAGAAGCCTGCAGGACTTGAAGTTCTCGACAGGCATCTCTCCCCAGGCTCTGGGAACATTATCCCAGAGACCTGTTCTGCCATCATACAGGTCCTGCAGAAGAAGTATATTAGGGCAAGATTTTTATCATTTAATATCACATTTTATTGTATATAATGTTTGCTAATATTTCTTTCCTCATTCCCTAATTACTATGATTGTAATATGCTGTGAATGTCCCTTTTGTCCTCATTCATGCTGGATTTTAATCTAATTATTTTTTTGTTCTTCATACATATTTGCCTTCACTTACCTCCCCAGCATGCTCTCCTGGCCCTATATTAACCTCATGTAGTCACTTAACAATGTATTTTATCAGCTCCATAGTAGTGCTTTACCCCAAACACCCCTAAAATATTTTGAAATGTGATTGGTGCTTCAAATTCAGGCAGAGTGCCAGAGGCTTATTTTTGGGTGTCCCCAAATAATTTTGAACCGTCCCTCCCCCCAACTGCTAAGTCAGCTGATACCAATTCTCTATCTATCCTCAATCATCTATCTGCTGACTTTGCCAAACCCATACACACTATACCTACCTCTTTTGTGGTCAGATTTATGGATGAATTCCCCAAAGCAAGTAGTGCAAGGGCCTGCCTGTATACTTTCAAATGGTACTGTTTAAAGTTTGGGTATCCTATTATTATCTTGATAGGTAATAGCAGAATGTCCAAATGTGCTAAAATGTGTACAGTGTGTATTTATATCTTTGTATTATGACACTTCTTACCTGTCCAGTGGGCTGCCAATAGTGTAACTAAGGAGGGTCTGTTCAAAGTAATACACATTATCTAGGCATTCATCTCTCAATGAAGTGGATAGGGTTACCTGTCCAAGAGTTCCCCCCCTATAATGTTAGAAATGGCCCATGAGGGGGGGGCAATTGATGGGAAACACGTCCACATCATCCCACCACCCAACTCGGGGTCGTACTATTATAATTATAAGGGGTTCAATAGTATTGTGATGTTGGCGGTGGTGTCGGCTACTTATGAATTTCTGTATGTGGATGTGGGGAAGACGTTTGGAATCATGGCCAGCTGGTTCTGCCTATTTCTTACACCCATACATATGGCGGAGTACAAACTGAATCACATTATCCTGGCGTGCTGTGTTCTACACAACTTTTTACAGCAACATTCTGCCAACTATGCTAGCTCAGTTGGGCCTGAGGCCAGAATTCAAAATGAACCAACCCTGACGGCGCTTGAAACCTTTTTCAAATTAAAAAAAAAAAGCAAATCTTTGGTGACATTTACTGCTTGTGTTTGTTTTAGCTGACCCTGACAGAAATGTAAAAGGGGGGGTCCTAGTATTAAAGTACCTGATATACAGGGTGACTCTGTAGGTACTTGAAAGTTACTTGTGCCAACGTCCCCGATACTGAGTTTAAAGATATCAAAGGACTAAAAAACTTGTTGGGACTTTAAAGGCACAACTGTAGTGAACTACACAGCATATATAAAAAAGGTTGAATTTTATTGATAGTATACAAAAAACAAAGAGAATAAACAAAACATCATTAAAAACACATCAAATCTAGACATACAATGCATATCATGACACCATTAAGGATCCTATCCTGCAGTTTTGTATGTATTCCTATATATTCATATACAGTTCAATCATAATCCAAATAAAGGAAAAAAGTAGACTTCCCCTAAAAGGTTGGAATTGGGGGAGCACTGCAGGTCTAGTGTTCCCAGAATGGTGTATTCTCCAATTGCTCTTGCTCTACATGTTTCACGTTGACAAGGAACGCTTCTTCAGGAGCTAGAGGTTCTATTAAAATTACATACGAATAAAGAAAGAGAACATATATCAAAATTGCAATATTTAAAAGCTATTCTCAGTGAGTATATTATAAAAAAATATATGTATATATGAGTAGTAGCTTGGTAAGAAAAAGAAAGAAAAACGCCCCCGAATGGCGAGGCATGGCGAAGGTCCTATAAAAGATAGAGGTCTGGAATGGGAGGACAGCACGAGGCAGTGGTCTAGGACAGCCCGTACAGAGGGAGGCCCGCAACCCACTGAGAGACATAGAGATTGGTAGGGTATGAATATGAGTAAAAGGTAATAATAATACAAAATATAAAGATCATCTCACTCAAACGCCTGGCTGGGATAGAAAAGGGGAAGAAAAAAAGGGGGGGAAGGGAAGAAAAGGGGAGGAATGAGGGGGAAGGGGAAGGTAGAAAGAAGGGAGGGGGGGGAAAGAGGGAGGAAGGAAGAAGAGCGGGGGGAGGGGAACCAGGAGGGGAGGGGAAAGGAATAAAGGGTGGGGGGGGGGAAACGAGGAGAAAGGGGGCAAGGTAGAGAGTGGACTGGGTTAACAAAGTATATAAACCAGAGTATTGCTTACCAAATAAGTGTGTGAAAGGAAAGGTTGTTCACATAGATAAATTTGATCAGTAAGTCGCAAAAAGCGATTGAGGTAGAGATGTATTGGTAAAGATCAGGCGAGCAGCAAACGGACACCAGGGCCTCCCAGATATATCACATCAAGTAGTTGCAGAAAGGGGAGAGCTCGTATATGCTAAAGTTCTAATGCACAAACATAAGCAAAGGTGGGGATCAATTATAGTTGTGGGTGCCAGGATCACTAATGGTGTGTATTAAATACTCTGCCTAAAAAGGCAGCCAAAAGTAACTTACCCCACAGTAAAAAATGAAAGGGAGATCTGGGAGTACACCGTCCTGTTGAGTTGCTGCCTGTTGTATGTCTGAACAGTGAGCGGCGAGGCAGCCCCATATAAGGAATATCAAGGACGGAAGCAGCCGCTCTGCACAATACGGCGTCTTCCGGCCCCATAGCAGGCAGCCGCGCATGCGCCGAGCGACGTCACAGGTCGGACCAACGGCGCACGCGCGAAGGAGTCGTAACGCGCATGCGTCGGGTCGGGGACCAAAGAGACGGGGCCCGAGCAAGACGCCGACTGCAGAGGCGGGGAAGAAGGGAGCCACAGCGGGTCCCCCAAACCCCCGTCACTCGCCGCACATCCGGCCAGAGAGTCCCCCCCCTCCCTTCTTTCTACCTTCCCCCTCATTCCTCCCCTTTTCTTCCCTTTTTTCCCCCCTTTCCCCCCCCCTTTTTTCCTTCCCCTTTTCTATCCCAGCCAGGCGTTTGAGTGAGATGATCTTTATATTTTGTATTATTATTACCTTTTACTCATATTCATACCCTACCAATCTCTATGTCTCTCAGTGGGTTGCGGGCCTCCCTCTGTACGGGCTGTCCTAGACCACTGCCTCGTGCTGTCCTCCCATTCCAGACCTCTATCTTTTATAGGACCTTCGCCATGCCTCGCCATTCGGGGGCGTTTTTCTCTCTTTTTCTTACCAAGCTACTACTTATATATACATATATTTTTTTATAATATATTCACTGAGAATAGCTTTTAAATATTGCAATTTTGATATATGTTCTCTTTCTTTATTCGTATGTAATTTTAATAGAACCTCTAGCTCCTGAAGAAGCGTTCCTTGTCAACGTGAAACATGTAGAGCAAGAGCAATTGGAGATTACACCATTCTGGGAACACCAGACCTGCAGTGCTCCCCCAATTCCAACCTTTTAGGGGAAGTCTACTTTTTTCCTTTATTTGGATTATGATTGAACTGTATATGAATATATAGGAATACATACAAAACTGCAGGATAGGATCCTTAATGGTGTCATGATATGCATTGTATGTCTAGATTTGATGTGTTTTTAATGATGTTTTGTCTATTCTCTTTGTTTTTTGTATACTATCAATAAAATTCAACCTTTTTTATATATGCTGTGTAGTTCACTACAGTTGTGCCTTTAAAGTCCCAACAAGTTTTTTAGTCCTTTGATACCTGACAAAAATGTGGTGAGTCCAGAAAATGGCGTGATTGTATAACCTTACAAAGCACTGTTGGGTGTTATTTACTAAAGGCAAAGACACTTTGCACTACAAGTGCACTTGAAACTGCACTTGTAGTGCAAAGTGGATTTGACCTTAGGAAATAACACCCATTGTCACAGAAAACAGCAATTATAGCACCACAAAAAAGTGTTGTAGCGTTGAGACAATAATCCACACATTCTTGATTATCAATTGTTTTAATACCTGCACAATCACATGTGCATTTCGAAAAGGTTTTTAAAACAAACCAACATGTTTCTTGTATAACAATTTTTGGGGTCACATTAGAAAAAGTAGAAATGTCCATTTAAGATAAAACAGGCATGTTTAAAACCAACAAGAAAGACACAAATCTTGAACTTACAAAGTTCACATTTAGTAGAACTTGAAGGCAATATCAGACATGAGTATTTACAAACTGTGTTTGATATTGCGTTCAGATGGGGTGAAGTCACCCCAGGAAAAGCCAAATTTTGAAGATGCAAACAAATAGCCGAATGTCAACATGTGCTACCTGCCATCACGGGGGATCAAGGGACGTGTTTTGGGGGTGCAACCCCTTCCTCTCAGCTACTTTATTATTGAGGAAGGGGTTGCACCCCCCAAAACGCGTCCATTGATCTCACGTGATGGCAGATAGCACATGTTGACACACTGTGTGCCTCTTCAAAATTTGGCTTTTCTACAATTTGACAAAAAATGTTAAAAAATTGTAGCACAACAAAAAACAAAGGGATTTGGAGGGGTTTTAAACTCTCCCCAAAACATCAATGATGTTCTTTTTTTTTTGAAGAACATCATTGATGTTTTTCTTGATGTTTTCCAAGTCCCTATTGCACCCCATGATCTCCCCGATCAGGATTTGTGCACTTTCCGAGGTGAAAGAATCTGGATCCATAACATCACGATCACCTAAAAAGATAGAAACCAAAAAAAAAACAGGTATTATAAATATGGCGGCATCCATCTCTTACCTGAGCCTGTGGTCGCAGACACTCACCTGTTGTGGTGCCAATTTCCACCATGTCTTCCTCCTCCTGCTCTGTTTGTCTGGGGTGGATTTCCCCTTCTTCCAGAGGTGGGGGGTCTCTGGTCTCCTCGGATGAGGGGTGTCCTCCGAGTCTTTTCTCCCCTATGTTAAAAAAAAAAGATATACTTAGCACACAGATATTTGATGGCAGAACTATAAATATGAAGCATTGTTTGGAAATGGGGTACAATTTTTTTTTTGTGGCCAGAGTTCCAAGATGTAGCATTTTTCTTGTCCTTTGTCAAGCTTGAATATTTTACCTGTTTTGTACAAGCTTCACAGATGGAGACACCCCTATAGTATACACTGGAGCACCTGTGTGGGCCCCTAATAAAAAGGGTGTTCTTGTGTCCCACACTAGTGCTCTAACGTCCAGATGTGAAAACTGCTGCTGAGTGTCCTCTCCTTACACAGAATCTAGTTTGCATTTCATTCTAGTTACAAACCCATCTACCCAACCAAATTAGTTTCAGACAAATAGGCCCTAAAAAATGTGGCCAAATGCATATGGCCAAAACTTTGGTGTTTTCTAGGCCGAACGAACAATGTTTGATACGAACGAATAATGTGCCCATGAACATGAAAGTTGCCATTTTAAACTGGACAACAGTTAAGAAAAGCACATGGAGCAGCACAAACGTAATAAACATAAAAAGAATAGGAACACAGCACAACTACTTACTTTTTTGCAGCACTCTCCAGATCTTTCTGTACTGCTCGTGCTCTCTTAATTTTAGGTCCGACCACCTCTTCCTGAGCTGATCTTTCGATCGTCGTACCCCAAAATTCCGATGCAGACTCTTGACCACTTTCGCCATGATCTTGGCCTTTCTGACATTGGGGTTGGGGTAAGGTCCATACTTTCCATCATAGTCGGCCCTCTTCATTACGTCGACCATCTCCAACATCTCCCCAAAGGACATATTTGATGCCTTAAATCGTCTCCTTCTGGATCGGAACATTTCAGGCTCCGGGCTTTCCTCCTCCTCGTTGGTGTAATTATCAGACACCTGCTCTGACTCCACCATGTGCTCTTCCCCACTGCGCCGAACGAGAAGGGGCGGGGAATAGACTAGAAAGAACTTCAGGGGCGGGCGGAGTTTCACGCATGCGCAGCGTCTATAAAGCGTAACACGCGTGCGTAGTACGTACGATCTGTGAGCGGAGGAAGGAGTAATGGAGGCGCCGATCGTGATAGTGAAGGTAACATTTAACATTGGGCCTATACTGCTTCTAGATTGAGGCCTGTATTTTCACAAGTTTAGAAGACTTTAGGCTGACATTAGGGTTTGTCTTGTGTTGTGTCTTGCAGTGAAAATGGATATCTTGAAAGATAAGGACTTTATGCCAATCTTCATTGATATGTTCAGGGAGCTGCCTTGTCTGTGGCAGATAAACCACCCTGATTATAAGAACCAAACAAAGAGGAAGGCAGCGCTAGATAATTTGTTGGAATTTGTGAAGTTGGTGATCCCCATGGCAGACATCACCTATTTGAAGATCCTAATTGGTGGCCTGAGTAGCACTTATCTAAGGGAGCACAAGAAGGTCCAGGATTCCCAGAGATCAGGAGCAGCAGATGACGTTTATGTCTTTAGGCTGTGGTACTATGACAGGCTGCATTTTCTGGCAGGTCAGACTGAACCCAGGCCAGCACTCTCCAGTCTTCCTTCCATGCTTCCTTCCCCCCAGCTGAGGCTTCTGACGCCCAACCTGGGCCTTCCAGGCAGCAACATGTGGAGGAGCCCAGCTTGAGCCAGGTATAGCATTCCTCTAAATATTTTTGGTTGTCCAATCAATGATGTTAACTAGATGTTAGTTTGGAGTACTAATTTCTGATTATGATTGATGAAGCAAAAACTAAAACCATGTCCCTTTTTCATACACAGGGAAGTCTCAGCCAGGAGGTGGCCGGGCCAAGCAGGCTGCCTGATATCCAGGTCCCTCCCCTACACCTGCAAAGACAAAGTGCCAGGAAGAGGAGTAACCTGGAGGAGGCTGCCATAGGCCTCTTTTGGAAGGCTACAGAGGCCCTGAGAACCCCCCCACACTGTGGAGGAGGACTTTGCTGGCATAACTGCCTGCAAAATGATGCAGATGGAGGAGGGCCAATGACTCCTATGTGAGTTCCTAATTTTGGAAGCTCTCAATAAGGGGTTGAGGGGCCAAATAACATGTGCTACCCACATTTGTGACCTCACTCATGGTCCTCCACCTCCTGCTCCTCCTCCTCCTCCAGGTCCTACTCCTCCTCCTCCTCCTCCAGGTCCTACTCTTCCTGCTGCCACATCTCCAACACCAGAGCCACAGCTGGGAAGGAAGCGTGGAAGGAAGACCAGAGAGTGATGACCTGGGTTCAGTCTGCTCTGGCAAAATATGCAGCCTCTTATAGTACCACAGCCTGGGAACATACATGTCATCTGCTGCTTTCTGGATCTCTGGGATTTCTGGACCAGACTGCACTCCCTTACATATGGACGCCTCAGGCCATCAATTTTGCTGGAAAAGAATTGATGTGTGCCCTGGGGGTCAAAGGTTTCGCCAATTTATGATGTTTATTCAGCGTTGCCTCCCTCTTTGTTTGGTTATGAGCCCTTAATAAAGGAATTTTTGTTTCAATTATACTCGCCTATGTGTGTTTTCCTTCAAAAAGGACAGTTTGTTTGTGAGGAGGCAGGTACATTTCAAAAATACAATGTGAAATTAACAAGAGACACCAACACCAAACAATCTCCTTGAAATTAAATAATACAAGATATCAATGGTGTTGTGGTAACTTGACACACAAAACACACACAAAAATATTATGGAGTAAAACACAAAAAAAACAATAAAAACACAGCTTTGAAAAAAATACAAACCCAAAAAAAAGACAAAAACAGCCTTGAAAAAAAAAAAATTAATTTAAAAACAACCAAAAAGAAATTTGGTCAGATGTGACAAATCAAAATATATTGAGGGAATCCCGAAAAAGAATAAAGAAAGAAGTGTGTGAGAAGTCTGTGTGAATATGAGCAGCAAAACTACTTCATTCTTCTCACATTATAAAGATGAACAGAGTGCGCTGTATTAAACTATTTAAAACATTGCAGCGTGACGAAAGTGCTGTATCCATTCCGAATGCTCATTTTACCAGACCGAGCTGTTCCGTCTCGGAATTTCTTCTGAGCATGCGTGGTACTTTGTGCGTCGGAACTGGCCACACACGGTCGGAATTGACGCGATCAGATTTTGTTGTTGGAAAATTTAATAGCCTGTTCTCAAACTTTGTGTGCCGGAAAATCCGATGGAAAATGTCCGATGGAGCCCACACACGGTCAGAATGTCCGACAACACGCTTCAATCACACATTTTCCGTCGAAAATCCTACCGTGTGTACGGGGCATTACTGTCCCCAGAATTTTAGGCCTATTTCAGCCTAAAAATCTATGCAAAAATTCTATTGAATAGAGTAGCAGCAGTCACTTCCACACTCATTAAAGTGGACCAAGCCTCAGATGGCATGAGAAAATTGTTTAATCTGAAAAAAACAAAACTGTAGAATCTTGTAAAACACCCACAGTCTTCCTTACATTGAATACCAAAAAGGCATTGATAGAGTGCATTGGGGGTGTTTACAAGCTACTCTCCAAAAATTTGGAACTAAAGGCTTTGTACTCTCAGCCATCATATTCTTGTATTGCAAACTTTTGGCCCGTATTTACACCTCTAATGTGATGCTGTATAATTTCTTCATTAGGAATGGCACCAACCTGGGCTGCCCTTTTTCACCCCCTTTTTCCATGTTGATGGAACCCTTAGCTGCAGCAATTAGACCTAATTATCTAACCTCAGGGATAGAGATGGTCAATTAATCACATAAAATAGAGTTATTTACCAATATGATACTGACATTATCTAATCCTGCTCCTTCCTGTGTACAGTACAACAAAGATTTGATCGATTCAACAAAATATCTTATTATAAAGAAAGAGCAATGAAGTCTTCAATCTTACCAATAGGCATAAACTGCTGCTCCATAAGGTCCCTTTCACACGGGCGCCTCCATGGAATGGATTCTGCTTGCTCAGCAAGTATCGCTCCGCTGATCCCTGCTGAGCAGGCGAATGACAGATTCTGTCTGCTTCGCTGTGCAGAGCAGTCAAAGACATAGTCCAGCTCTCCTCTATTAAACACAACTTATCACAATTGGAGAAAGTTAAAATATCAATGGTCCCCTCTAGCTTTTTTTTTTACTCCCTGGATATTGCCCTCAAACACTTAAGTCTTGTACACATGATCAGGTTTTGGGCAGGGAATTGTGTGATGACAGACTATTTGCCTAAAATCCAACCATTAGTATGCTCCATCAGACAATTGTTGTCCAACATTCTGCCAACAAATGTTGGATGGCAGGCTAGTAAATTTTCGGTGGACAATGGTCTGTTGTTAGATTTTTGTCTTGTCTGTACACAAGTCCGCCACACAAAAGTCCAAGGTACAAATACGCATGCTCAGAAGCAAGGATGAGCCGGCAGCTTCTTGTAAACTAGCGTTCGTAATGGAAAATTAACATTAGTGATGCAGCAAATTATGAAATCTCGAGATGCAGCGCACATTCTCTTCTTCTTTAATGGGATAATAATGAAGCTGCTTTGCTGGTGATACTGATGGAGTTCTGCCAATCGTATTTTCAAAGGCTTTACTTTTCTAGTGATATCAAGTATTAGCCAAGTATTATTCTACCCACTTTTTTTTATTGTGCATTAAAAAAGAAAACAAATTAAATTAGGCATGCTATTTGCCAATAGAACTTAACCAAAAAGTGCATTCTATGCATCCAAAAAATATATAAAATATAACAAATCAAATCATTATTCAAACAAAAAAGAAAATAATAATTAGTAAGTGTTAAGTAAGTGTTTGGCTCCATATAGGTAGGAATCCACTTATACGTGGCTCTCTCTAAACGTCACGTCATTGTACACTTCAATCCCACACCAATTTGGCCTACTAGCCCTGGAATTCTTCCTTGCTCAGGATCCGATGTTAAATTCCAGAAAAGCTTCATTCATTTTGGAGGCCACTAATTTTTGTTTGCGCCATAATTATTTTGATTTTGATGGCGAGTTCTTCTTACAGTTACAGGGAACTGCCATGCGAGCTAATTTTGCTCCCTCTTATGCGAATTTGGCCATGGGATGTTAGGAAAAAAATTATATCTGACACAACAATCTCTACTGAGCCAATATCGTATTTTTTGGGATTTACATCGACGATCTTATCGTGATCTGGGATGGCCCTGCAGACCTGATCACCTCATTTGTAGAACACTGCAATCATAATTCATATGGATTGGCCTTCACCCATGTTTTTGACTCCACCAGCCTGACTTTCCTAGACTTAGAATTAAGTCACGCAGATGGAAATATTATTGCCCGAAACTACACCAAGCCAACGGCTGGCAATCCCTATCTGCACTTCCATAGCTGCCACTACCCGAAGTGGATTAAAAACATACCCAAAGGGCAGTTCTGTCATTTAAGACAGAACTGTACCTTGGATATTGACTATGCTGCGTCTAAAATTCCACTGAAAAATAAATTTGCAGACAAACAATATCCCAAAGTTTTAGTAGATGAAGCATGTGCCCTATATTCCAAAGGCAAACCCGCTAGAACAGAAAAAAGTGAGATTGATCATTCTACCCAATTTATCACCACCTTCCATTTCCAATACAGAAAGATGGAAAATATATTGAGTAAGCACTGGAGTATTTTACTACAGGATCCTCTCCTCAAAACCATCCTCCCTATGAAACCAAGAGTTACCTACCTCAAAGCTCCAAACTTAAAAAACAAAATTGCCCCTAGTAAATTATTAACCACACCATCTATCCATACTACAGACCATCCCACCACTCTTATACCTCTAGTTGGCATGTATCAATGCAAAAAGACATTGTTTAAAACCTGTTCCTTTATCACACATGGACAAAAGTTAGAGATATTAAAGGACCATAGACCTTAATGGGACTTTAAAGGCACAACTGTAGTAAACTACACAGCATATATAAAAATATTGAATTTTATTAGTAATATACAAAAAACAAAAAGAAAGAACGAGACATTGTTAAAACCACATCAATTCTAGACATACAACACATGATGTAACACCATATTGAGGATCCTATCCTGCAGTTCTATGTGTATCCCTAAATAGTGTATAATCCAAACACAATTCAAATAAAGGGAAGGAAGAAAAATTATATATATAAAAACTTCCCCTAAAAGAGTTGGAATTGGGGGAGCAATGCAGGTCTGGTATTCCCAGGATGGTGTATTCTCCAGTTGCTCTACATGTTTCACATGGACAAAAGTCCTTCTACTCTAAGGGCAAGTTGAACCAATTTTACAATTGCTCTTCTGATTTTGTGGTGTATGGCCTTACTTGCCCCTGTGATCTCATTTATGTTGGCCGAACGATCTGCCCTCTTTGACAGCATTTTTGCCAACACCGCAGATTAATAGAGGGTGGTAAGGACATGCACAGCGTTCCACGACATTTTGCGGAATTCCATAAAAAATCCACCACGGGTCTCCGGGTTTGGGTTATTGAACAAATCCCCAAATCTTTTACCAAATCTTTTACTGCAGCGGAACGTTTTAAAAAACTTTGCGCTAGGGAGACTTTTTGGATCTATACTCTCGATGTTCTTTCGCCTGGCGGCCTCAACGAGAGTATAGAGATAGCCACTGTTCTATAAGTTCTCACTGATCAGATGTTTCCCTGACTCTCGATATCATTATATATATATTTTTTTAAATATCTATTTTTTTCCTCCATCCCTTATTGTTTACTACATTTTCCATTACATTTTTAAACTATTCAGTTATTGTCAGGTTCCTCACATATGTGTGTATATGTGTATGTGCGGATGTATATAGATTGTCTCTTTACTTATATGTGTGGGGGCGGCGGGTTTGCAACCCTGTAAGTATTATTACTCCTTCCCCTTTGCCCATTTCTTTTCCTTCCCTATTTCTTTGTCCCCCTCTCCTCTTTTTTCTTCCTTTTTCTTCCCCCCACCCCCCTTTCCCTCCCTTCTTTTTTATTCTCCCCCCTTTTCCTTTCCCACATGTATTATGCTTGTCTTGGCAGCCTTTGCACATGTGGTTCGCATCCGTCCCTACATGTGTTTGGACAATTTATTGATTTTTTATTATAACATTATCATGCTCCACAATTATTACACTTACACATACATATATCTTATATGTGACCTCTTTTGCCCATCCATTTAATATTAATTATATCCATGTTTTATCTATGGCTAATGCATATTTTATCTGTGGCTAATTATTGATCTAATTGTATAATCTTGTTTATCTCCCTTTACATTTTATATATTCTATATGTACGATATGTTATTGCTTGTTGTAGCCATGTACCTATAGAATAATGTATCTTGATTGGTTCAGTTACATTCCCCATAACATGTTCTGTACTGTTCCGTCCTTCTGAGCATCATTATGTTTACCTATGTGTGTCTATTATTCCTCCTTTTGGCCCCGCCCCTTGATTGATTATAAAATGTCATTGCCCAGCATCCCTCCCCCATGCTTGACAAAGGAGTGCCGCTATTCTTTCCATCGTTGGCGAGCTGACTCGGAAACGCGTCGAACAGTAGTGACATCACAGCCCGGCGCCACTGTGTTTGCCATTCAAGCCTCGGTTTAGCTCCGATCACATGGCCGTGTCATCTTCCTATCACACTACTACACAGCTGAAGACCGGCTCTGACGCCCTGATCTCCCCTTTCCCAGAACCCACACCATTTCTGATGGCTCCCCTGTGATCTCCTCTTTTTGGTGTGTTTTTGGACTACCATGTCAGCTTACTGCAGCCCATCACCAGTGGACGAGATGTGATGTCAGTACACACGGATTTGCTGCTACCTGTAGTCCTCCTCTCTTTCTCCTGAACTCAACATTTCAGCTCTACATGTGAGTGGATATTGCTTTTTATCAATAAATTGTGTTTGATACATATTCAGTGGCGCCCCTTTTCCTTGTGTTTTTTCCAGTACATTGGACTTGGTTTCCGGTCCTTTTTGGTGGCTGCCTTGATAGACTGACCTTCCACTTATGTATATGGTTTATATATGTTTGTGTGGATTCTGCCCTTGCATAGGAACAGTTGACTGAGGTACTTTGTACTGCGCCTTTTTTACTTGTGTTAATAATTAGTAAGTGTGGAAGGGGTGAAAATCTCCAGACCAGCTGCCTTGTTGTGGGTCTTTGGGCTGGTATTGCCATTGACCGCCATGCTGCTGTGGTGAGTGGGCTTGCTGTGGTGGGTGGGGTTGCTGTGGTGGGTGGGTGGGTTGGCTGCGGAGGCTGTGTATGTGAGCCCACAAAATCACACAGGTGGGTGGTGGCATAGATCTCGCCCGTCGCCCCCCTGTTGAGGAGCTACAGGATGAGCTCCTCACACCTTCTCCTCTGGTCAACGGCCATCCCCATCCCCCTTAACCAATTGGCTGTCACCACGCCAAATCCCTCACACTGATCTGGGTCAATACGGATGGCAGTAGTGGCCTGGCTGAGGAAGGCAGCTGTAGCCTCATCCAGATTCCTGCTCTTCCTGGCCATTTTAGCAGGAGGGCATAGGGAAGTGATCTGGGACTCCATCTGGCTGCTGGCCACGGGCTCCTCCTGACTGACACTTTCCTGTGTATGAAAATGGGACATAATTAGAATCTTTTTTAGGGTTTGGTCATCAATCACACAATTTTGATCTCCTCACTGTTGTAAATTGAATGTGAACAAATAGAAAAGACTATCATTCTGACCCAAGCACTTTTTATTCTTGTACAAATCATTTTTGGTCACTGCTGTCTATTGATATGAAAACCACTTTGTTAAGGCAGAAATATTTTAACAATAACGTCTAGTTATCATCTTTGTATTTTTGGATACAAATATGTTGAACAATTCTATACCTGGGTCAAGCTGGGCTCCTCCACATCTTCATCCTGTGCAACAGGACCTGTGTGGACCTCTGGAGCTGTGGCCTCAGCAGATGTTGAAGGGAGCATAGACAGCGATTAACTGGGTTCTGTCTGGTTGGACAAAAACCACAGGCTGTGGTAATATCACAGCCTGGGGACATATATGTCATCTGCTGATGCTCCAGATCCCTGTGAGTCCATGACCTTGTTGAGTTCCATTTTAAAAGTACTCCTCAGGTTCGATATTTTTGTCTTGACATTTTTGATGTCTGCCCTGGGGTACACTGGCTTCACCAACTCAAGCAGTTTCTCCAACGCTGCCTTCCTCAAGTATCAAGTATTTGAGTAGTCCAACTCTTGACCTTCCAGAGACAGGGCAGCTACCGGTACACGTCAATTAATTGGGGCAAAAAATCAGGCACAGTAAATTTATCCATCATGATAAATGATATGATACCTGCAAGACAGAACACAAGACAAATCATAATGTCTGGCTTAACTCATAATTTTCTCCCAATCTAGGCCTCAATCTAAGCAGTATAGGCCACTAACCACCTATGCCCCAATTTCCAATTCGCTGTCCCTTCACTTTTCTGGCTCCTTTCGTGTGTTGCCAATGGTGATTATTCATCCTCCACTCACTGCGCATGCGTGAAACTCTGCTTTCAGTGCGTTATGACGCTGGGGCGTGACCATCTCAATTCTGCATGCAACACACACGGAGGAACATTCTGGAGAGACAACATGGCAGATTCGGCGGGTTCCAGGCAGGCCCGTGGTGGTGGAGCTCATAGGAGGCATAAAGCAACCCCCATGAGCAAGGATGAGATGGTGGAGATAGTGCGCATCCTAGAGAAGCATGACTACGACTGCAAGCTGCACAATTACGAAAAGCCCAACAGCCAAAAGGACAGCATTTTGGAGAAGGTCATCTCATTTCATATAGGTACAGTGTTGCATGACTGAGTAATTGTCATTCAAAATGTGAGAGCACTGAAAGCTGAAAAGTGGTCTGATTAGGAAGGGGGTTTAAGTGCCCAGTGTATAAGTGGTTAAAAAGCTACAAGGAAAAGCCCTAAAAAGAACCTAAAAATGCAACCCAGCAATCACCATCAGTCAAAAAGCAAAACTTGTTCACTCTCCACTCAAGGTCCCCACTGTTTAGCTTCCAACCAGTAGTCTTTTTTATTAAAAAAATTAAAAAACAGTAGCCCCCACTTCAAATCCATCTTCAATCATGATGCCCGCCGCACCCAAAAAAAACGCTCTCCACTCGTTGCCGGCTGACCTCTGAATACCTCCTCTACTGTTTGACAGTTCTTAAATAGGTAAGGGTGGGGCCAACCATGCAATGTGACCTGGTGGCATGGACCCCTTGTGATGTCACTGACCCAGCATGCACTGGTCTGTGATGTAATGAGGGGGCGGTAACACCAGGTTATAATAAGTATTATACTAAAGCGCTGATATGTGAAATGTGTTTGTAGAGTGGATGCTGTGCAAAAATATTTTGAAAAAAAATATGCAAAAAAAAATCTCCAAAAAATCCCCAAAAAATGGGATTTAGGTGAATAGTTGTGCAAAAAAATCCCAATTAATGGGATATAAGAAAATGCTAGGAAATAACGAATTAATTAAGCCGCACCCATATAAAAGTGCTCTGATGACACTACAATGTAAGTAAATCTAATAAAGAAATAGTGCGCTACAATTAACTTCCTATTGACATATTAAAATAAACCATATCATATATTATGAAGAATGCCGTGAATAAATCCAAAGATAAATTTGAAGCACATGCCTATTTAGCAAATACCACAAATATAAATAAAATATGAATGTTCCATAACTGCCTTCATATGGTAAAAAACAACAAGGGGAGGAGCCAGTGACGTCATCCAACCTGCCTGTGTGCTAGACACACTGAACGGTGAGAGGAAGGAGAACGCAATCAGTTCTGATTGATTCAAAAGCGCTGTCACTTGCCAGGCGATGTGAGTTAATATACATATGCTTAAACAAAGATAGCACTATAGAGGTGGTTCATTGCGCAATTATATCTCTTTTTCTTGTGGTTACATGAATATAAATGGGAGGAAACTAAAACTACCAGCGGAGGGTGTCAGAAGTGCAGGGGAGAGACTCACATTCCAAAGAAACTGTTGACTAAAGCAACCAACAATAGTATCTGCAGTGTGTTCGTCTGCTGATCACATATAGAACATTTGCTTATATCTCCTGAAGGTAACACCAGGTGACATCACTAGGTGGCCCCGCCCTTACCTATATAAGAACTGTCAGACAGCGGAGGAGGAATTAAGTGGTAAGCCGTCAACAAGAGCAGAGAATTTTTTTTCAGGTGCAGCGGGTGTCCTGATTGATGATGGATTTACATCGGGGACACTGTTTTTTTATTTCATTCACATGGGGGATCTGGATCAGATTCTGATAAACCCCCCAACCCACAGACCCCCACGACCACAGCCCAGGGTTGTGGGGAAGAGACCCTTGTCCCCATCAACATGGAGACAAGGTGCTTTGGGGTGGGTGGGCTCTGCCCCCCCATGTTGAGAGCATGTAGCCAGGTATGGCTCCAGGAGGGGGGCCTCTCGCTCTTCCCACCCTTTCCTGACCTGCCAAGCTGCATGCTCAGATAAGGGTCAGGTATGGATTTTGGGGGGACCCCACACCATTTTCTTTTAAATTTTGGTGTGGAGTTTCCCATAAAATCCATACCAGATCCTTTTGGTCTGGTATGGACTGGGGGACCCCAAGCTGTTTTTTTCTTTCTTTTTTTTTTTAAATAGCTGGGTGCTGACAATTGCAACCACGAGTAAATATCAATGTGATTTGACTGATTTTTTTTTTCTTTAGAAATGTAATTTTTGCTGCAGTATGTTCTATATATGCTACAGATGTGATGTGCCACTTTACAGGCAGACTAAGGGGGGCTACCAGGCATTATATATAAAGAAATTTTTCTCTTAATTTTTGTTTTTGTTTAAATTTCTTTATTGAAAAACCAATAATGTGATGTACAGTAATTCAAAGACAAATACAATTGGTAATTGGCATCAACATTAAAAGTAAGTATTACAGTAATAGGCGTATATCAACATGTGTAGTACTTAGGGATGAGCCGAACACCCCCCTGTTCGGTTCGCACCAGAACATGCGAACAGGAAAAAAATTTGTTCGAACACGCGAACACCGTTAAAGTCTATGGGACACGAACATGAATAATCAAAAGTGCTAATTTTAAAGGCTTATATGCAAGTTATTGTCATTAAAAGTGTTTGGGGACCCGGGTCCTGCCCCAGGGGACATGAATCAATGCAAAAAAAAGTTTTAAAAACGGCCGTTTTTTCAGGAGCAGTGATTTTAATAATGCTTAGTATGGTATTCCATAGAGGCGGGGAGATCGTGTTTTTTTTTGGAGGTCTGGGAATGATAATAGTATGCGTGTAACCAGATGTACCAAATGTCGCAGCTGAAATATACCCGCTTGAGTCCATGAGGTTGTTCGTATAAAAGACAGTCCATCTGGGATGTGTGGATTAAAAAGTACGTTCTGGAGCGGGGAACACGGTGAGGAAAGAGAGAACTTATCTGCACATCTCTTCCAGATAGATAAAGTAAAAAGCATCGGGGATAAACAAAGAGATCTCAATTGGGTCATGAATTTATTTGAGAAAGGCCATAACAGGTAACAGGGATGTACTGGAGCTGTGATCCCCATTTCAATCTCAGCCCATCTACTGGAGATTTCCTTGAGGTCCAGGTAGTCAATACCCTAAGGTGGGAAGCGTAGTAGTACTTGATGAGGTCAGGAGCGGCCAACCCCCCTTTAATTTTGGGGGAAAAGACTACTGATTGGGCAATTCTATGGGAGGCATTATTCCAAATAAAATTGAGGCACTTTCTCTGGAGATTTTTCAGCTGCGAGATTGGGACTGGGATTGGTAATGTTTCAAATAAGTACAGCAGTTTGGGCAGTATCGACATTTTAAGGACGTTGACTCTGCCCAGGAGAGAGAGTGGGATGGGGGTCCAGAATTTAGAAGTCTTGAGATTTCTGCAAACATAGGAGGGAAGTTGGCCTGATAGAGTGAATTGTATGAGGGGGTAAGGTGAATTCCTAAGTATTTCAATGAGGTCTGACACCACCTGTATTTAAACCTATGTTGCAGGAAGCTAAGAATGTCTGGGGGAATATTGATGGGAAGGGCTTCTGTTTTAGTCTGGTTAATCTTAAAACCGGACAAGGCTCCAAAGGTGGATAGTATATCATGTAAAATGGGTAGGGAGGTGTAGGGACGGGTGATGGTCAGAAAGATGTCGTCTGCAAAAAGGGATAATTTGTAGTCTTGTTGGCGTAAAGTAACTCCCCGGACTTCAGGGTGGGATCTGATGGCTGCTGCTAATGGTTCAAGACTTAATATAAACAGCAAGGGTGATAAAGGGCACCCTTGTCTAGTGCCATTGCTAAGGGCAAATCTCTGTGATGTGTGGGAGGACAATTGGACTTGAGATGTGGGGTGAGAATAGAGGGTTCGTAAGGCTTGTATAAAGGGGCCTGAAATGCCAAATTTGGTCAAGACTGCAAACATAAATGGCCAGCTCAAACGATCAAATGCTTTTTGTGCATCTAAGCTTAGTACTATAGTGGGACGTTTAGTTTTAGTTATTAAATCAATCAAATCAATGGTTCTACTCGTATTATCTCCAGCGTGTCTTGTGGGTACAAGTCCCACCTGGTTCCTATGAATCAGGGCTGGCAATAGAGGGGATAGTCTGTTAGCTAATATTTTAGTAAAAATTTTATAGTCCGAATTTAATAAAGCAATGGGGCGATAGTTATCTGGTAATGCAGGGTCTTTACATGGTTTAGGAATGACCGTTATGTTAGCATGTAGGAACTGTGAATGTGGGATGGTACCCTTAAGCAGGGAGGAGTATAGAGATTGGAGATAAGGTGTTAAGGTCTGTGAAAATGTCTTAAAGTAGGTATACGGAAGGCCGTCAGGGCCCGGGGATTTGTGTGTAGGCAAATTTTTAATCACTTCTCCTATCTCTTCTACAGTGATTGGGGAGTTGAGAGATGTGATATGTTCAGCGGAGAGTTTGGGTAATTTTAGAGAAGACATGAAATCGTCAAAATGAGATTGTGAGAATTGAGGATGTGAGTCAGGGCCTAAGCAGTTATACAATCTAGTATAGAAATCCCCAAAGACTTTCAACATAGTTTTGGGACAATATGTGGGAGTACCATCAGGCTGCGTCAAATGATCGGGGATTGCTAGAAAGGGCCGTGGTTTCAATTTGTTAACTAGCATTTTATGTGGTTTGTTTGCAAAATCGTAGAATTTCTGTTTGGCCCATAGCATAGATTTAGAGATTTTGTGCAAATCAAACGACTTGATTCGGTCTCAGGTAGCAGTAACAATTCTTAATTTTTCCACCGTGGGGGACGCCAACAGGCGCCTTTCCGCATTCCGCAATTGAGTAAGTAAGTCAATTTTAAGTTTTGCAGAGTCTCTCTTTAATCGGGAGCTCGCAGATATACATTCACCTCTAAAGAAAGCCTTGTGGGCCTCCCACAAGGTGGAAATCTCCGAGACCGATCCATCGTTAATTTGAAAGAATTCAGTTAGTTTCTGTTGTAGTTGGTTTTGGGATATTGGGTCTTTGAGCAGTAATTCATTAAGACGCCAGTGGCAAGTTTTAGTATGTGTTGACGTCAGCAGGATATTGAGTTCAATGGGTGCATGATCCGACCAGGTAATAGGATTGATCTCAGAAGAGACTACATAGGGAAGTAGAGCGCCTGTAACCAGAAAATTATCTAATCTGGAGTACGACTTGTGAGAGTGGGAATAGAATGTGTAACTCTTTTGGGTAGGATATTTTACTCTCCAAGTATCGAATAGATTGTGAGATCTGATCAGTTTACGAAAAGAGGCAGATCATTTCTGGGAAGCTGATTGTGGAGCAGTTCGGAATAGGGATCTCCTATCCCTGGTCGGGGACATGCACACATTGAAGTCGCCTCCTAGTATCATAAAAGGCTGAGAGAAAGATTGTAACTTTTCAAAAACGGTTGTGAGAAAACCTATTTGTCCCACATTTGGTGCATAGATGTTAGCCAAAGAAAATTGAGTGTTGAGGTGACTACAATTCAGGAGTATAAATCTGCCATGAGGGTCTAGGTAGGAGGAGAGTATCCGAACCGGGCAAGATCGTCCAATAAGAATAGCTACCCCTGCTTTTCCAGAAGGACCGGATGCCATATAGGCTCTAGGGAAGTATCTGGAGGCAAATTTAAAGGAGCCTCCAGCTTTGAAATGAGTCTCCTGAATCATAATCACCTCCGCTCCAGAGGACCTAAATTCCTTTAATGCTTGCCATCGTTTCCCGATGGAGTTTAGACCTTTAACATTGCATGAGCAAATCTTAAGATCCATGCCTAATCAGAAGACGTAAAGCCAACGTTATATAAAATGCAGACAGGTAAATGAACATCTTTAGGTTATAACATACAAAGTTGTACATAAATCGGGGTTGACACATAAATGTGAATATATCATTAAGTACCATATAAAGGTCATACACGGAAAGAAATGAAGACCTGTAGATTGAAAAGTCAAGAAAAAACATAAAAAAAGAAAAGAAAAAAGAAAATGAATAGAAAAAAAATATAACAAATCAAAAAAAGAAAACACTTTTTTTTGAAAATCCTGAAAATAAAAAAATTTCAGGCTACCCAGGCAGAAGCCATGGGTAATGGTGGGGGGCATGATAGCCTACAGGTGTTGACGAGGGGGGGGGTCCCCGTATCTGCTCAAAAAACCAAACAGAAATTGGCTCACGAGAAGCTGAAGATAAAATATAGGAACGTAGGAACGTAATATAAGAAGGGGGAAGAAACGTCTTCCAAGAGGTTAACCAGAAAAAAAAACAGCAATGAGGGGCAAATCTCTCTAAGTCCTGAGAGAAAGTGACCTATCTTCAGGGAGATCACCGGTATGGCCATGACACAAGTCATCCAGTCATGGAGTAACAATCAAGAAGAATGGTGATGAGAAGGGGACCTTCAGGTCAGAAATCTGTTGGAGTTGGATCTTTGCGGTGTGGAAAAGGCCTTCGGGGATTTTCGTCGCACTGGGGTCCAGATCTGGGCTGGGGCGGTGAGTGGCTTGGGATTCGGAGCTTGAGGTGGAAGATCTTCTTCAGGTAATGGTGGAAGGCCCAAGTTGCGGATGAAAGTTTCACTTTCGAAAAGATCTCTCAATGAATATTGGACACCATCTTTAGAGGCGGATAGGCGAAAGGGGAACCCCCAGTGGTAAGGGACCTGATAATTCTGTAGGTGTGTAGTGACAGATCGAAGGCTGCGCCTTTTGGCCAGAGTTATCGGGGATAGATCGTTGAATATCTGGATCTTATTTTGCTTAAAGTCAATACGTGACTTGTTGCGTGTTGCAGCTGTGAGAGCTTCTTTACTTTCGTAATAGTGGAAACGAACGATAACGTCTCTGAGGTTAGCGTTAGGAGGAGGTTTTGGGGCAAGGGATCTATGTGCCCTGTCCAGGCGCCAATCTATGTCCAGTATATGGGGCGCTAGAGTAACAAACAGGCCCAAAAGATAGGGACGTAGCTCCTTGTCATTTACCGCCTCAGGAATTCCTCTAATTCTCAGATTTTGGCCTCTTTCACGATTCTCCAAATCTTCCTGTTGTAACTGGAGTTGGGAGATGTATGTTTCATGGAGGCATTGTCCTCCTCGAGAACATGTACATATTGAGTCAGTTCATCAAACTTATTCTCCAAAGTATTGGTACGTTCTCCTAACTGGTCAATTTCCCCTCGTAACTCGTGTGCTATTTTACCAACCTCTTTGGCAATGCTGTGAGTCAGGTCATGTAGTAAAGAATTCAGTTTCACATCGAGGACGGCCACCGTCACGACATCTGTGGGGTATTCGGGTGGGTGGGGTTGCTGGGTTTGCTGGGATCTGTTGTCCTCCATGGATGTGTTTCCCAATGCGGTGCAGGGGACAGCTGTATCCGGCTGACTGGGCTGTTCATTCGAGGCCGGGGATTGCGGCTTGAGTAGGAAGCGCTCCATATTGTGAGAGGGCCGCGATGGTGGAGGTGGGATAAAGCCACTATAGATCGTTTTCTGGAAGCCTATTTTTCCCATGCAATGCCAGGGAGTATCTGGTAGGTTGTCGCGTCGTTCCTGGGGTTAAAGAAGGTCAATTAGCTTTTGCAGGAGCCGCTAATAAAGAGACAGGGATCGGAGCAATCCTTTTACGCGTTCGCCATCTTGCTCACTGCTCCCCCTCGAGACTTTGGGTTTATTTAGACATTATTCATCTTATAGGTAAGGTAGTGTCTTATTTGGATTGACAGAAACACCAGTTTGCAACTCAACCTTCCCTCACTATCAGCAGGGCAGGAGGGAGACAGTCTCTGCAAGTCCAGATGTCTTATGGGGGGTCGTGTAGCTGAAGGTGAAGGGGGGGTAACTGTAGGGTATATTATGGAGTCCCAAGATGGCCGCCGGCTTCCAGGAATAGGCCGAAGCCACGGTGTATCCTAGTGGACGGCTGCCGTGAAAGGGGATTCAGCCACCTTTGAGCCCTGGGATTTCTCCAGGACAAGCTGTGGTGGGGAACCGGGTGATCTAACGCCCTCCAGGGACTTGACTTTAGGCGGATGGATGTTATAGGTTACTCACTGTGTCCCTGGGGAATGCCCGTAATCAAGCCCGCAGGCCGCGACTGTGTAGAAGGCCGCAGGATGCCGGGGGCGGCTGTCGGAAGAACTCCCACGTCTTCTCTGTGCTTCTGGGCTATCCCGGGTGTTCTTCAGAGGTGGATCGGCCGTCCGGTAATATTACACTTTTATTGTTTGACTTTAAGCATTATTAAAATCACTGCTCCTGAAAAAACAGCCGTTTTTAAAACTTTTTTTTGCATTGATCCATGTCCCCTGGGGCAGGACCCAGGTCCCCAAACACTTTTTATGACAATAACTTGCATATAAGCCTTTAAAATTAGCACTTTTGATTATTCATGTTCGTGTCCCATAGACTTTAACGGTGTTCGCGTGTTCGAACAAATTTTTTTCCTGTTCGCATGTTATGGTGCGAACCGAACAGGGGGGTGTTCGGCTCATCCCTAGTCCTGGGTGGCTTAACTCCAATGTAAAAATGCATATAAAAGCAAAGGAGAAGGCCTTCAAAAAATATGGGGTTAAGGGATCATCATCAGCATTTAGACTTTATAAAGAATGCAACAAGAAATGTAAGGGTGCAATAAGGACGGCTAAGATAGAACATGAAAGACACATAGTGGAGAAGAGCAAAAAAATCCCAATAAATTCTTTAAGTATGTAAACAGTAAAAAAGGGAGGACAGACCATATTGGCCCCATAAAGAATGAGGAAGGGCATCTGGTTACAAAGGATGGGGAGATGGCAAAGGTATTGAATTTATTCTTCTCCTCAGTCCTCATGAGGGAATCAGGGGGCTTTAGTAACCAAAACCGCAGTGTTTATCCTCATGACACATCACAGGAAGCACCTCCATGGTTAACAGAGGACAGAATTAAAATTAGACTTGGGAAACTTAACATTAATAAATTACCGGGACCAGATGGTTTGCACCCGAGGGTACTTAGGGAACTCAGTCAAGTAATTGCCAGACCATTGTTCCTAATTTTTACTGACAGTCTACTGGCTGGAATGGTACCAGCTGATTGGAGAAAAGCCAATGTAGCACCAATATTTAAAAGGGCCCAAAATACATCCCTGGGAATTACAGACCAGTTAGCCTAACATCAATAGTATGTAAACCCTTGGAGGGTATGATAAGGGACTATATACAAGATTTTAGTAATGAGAACGGTATCATTAGCAGTAATCAGCATGGATTCATGAAGAATCATTCTTGCCAAACCAATCTATTAACCTTCTATGAGGAGGTTAGTTGCCAACTAGATAAAGGAAGGCCTGTACACGTGGTGCATCTGGATTTTGCAAAAGCATTTGACACAGTTCCCCATAAACGTTTACTGTACAAAATAAGGTCCATTGGCATGGACCCTAGGGTGAGCACATGGATTGAAAACCCTGTGTTGTCAGAGGGGGTCGGGTCATCCATTTACGTACCCGAGGGACCCCGCCCCCCTCTGACAACACAGGGAAAGCCACAGGGAAGTTCCCCATGCGTCAGAGGAGGGCAGGGTCACCGGGTGGCCCCGTCCTCCATTATATAAGAAATGTCAGAAGAACTGAAGCGTCACACGGCACTTGAGTGGGACCCCCACGCCATTTTTTTTCATTTTGGCGCGGGGTTCCCCTTAATATACATACCAGACCTGAAGAGCCTGGTATAGAATTTAGGGGGACCCCCACGCCATTTTTTTTTATTTTGGTGCGGGGTTCCCCTTAATAACCATACTAGATCTGAAGGGCCTGGTATGGAATTTAGGGGGACCCACATGCATTTTTTTTTATTTTGGTTCGGGGTTCCCATGCCGTTTTTATCAATGAACTTTTATGTGTATTGTCGGACCGACAATTCATTAATAGCCGCGAGTAGTTTTAAATGACTTTTTTTCCTTTGAAATGTCATTTTGCTGTCAGACTGTTCTAAACACGGGAAACATGCGCCCTTTTACAGGCATACTATAGACACCCCCCAGGTACGAAATTTAAAGAAATATTACACTTTTATTGTTTCACTTTAAGCATTATTAAAATCACTGCTCCTGAAAAAATGGCCATTTTTAAAACTTCTTTTTGCATTGATACATGTCCCCTGGGGCAGGACCCAGGACCCCAAACACTTTTTATGACAATACCATGCATATAAGCCTTTAAAATTAGCACTTTTGATTTCTTCCATAGACTTTTTTTTTTTTCCAAATAAAGCTTTATTAAGTTAAATCCATACAGAAAAGTAGTACATAAAAGCAAGGTTTGAGATAAAATGACAATAGTGTTATACAGAGGGAACAGTCCAGAGAGTACAACGTTGTATTTTAACAAGTATTCAAATCTACGACTGTGGATTTGTTGAAAAACACATTACATCTGGTGTGTGGATAAATGGGATTACAGAGTAGTGTGGGCAGAAAATATAAAGAACATATAGTAAAGCAGGTAAAACATTTTTTAAACATGTTGATTTTTGAGGGCGAAAAACATTAAAAAGGGAGAGAGGAGTAAAAACCGTATTATAATAGATTGCCTATGATAGCCTTAGTATATGAGTCTGAGATTTTTGTTGGATTGTGTTTGGAATAATCGTTAATTACTATGTCTGTGTGAGAGTGTGAAATTGATCCTGGTGCGTGGTGTCCATAAGTCGGGTAATGTCTGTAGATAGAGATATAATCATAGCATACAACCATGGATATCTAACATAGCAAAGTTTCGATTAAATGGTGGTCAAAATATAGTGAGAAATACAAAGGGAAGGTAGGGGAAAGTTATTTCCCGTCCCTGGCTCAGCCATGGGTCTAACGGGAAATATCTTTACAGAAGGACCAAGTCCCAGGAAGAAAAGCATAATAGAGCTTTTGAAGTGAATTCTGTATGCGTAATGATATAGTTACCTCCTGAATTTTGTTTCATGCACGACTATAGGGAGGACTATAGACAGTTGGGATGGGATGTATGATGTGTCTTATGGTGTGCTGGAGGAGAGTTCCTAATTGATTAATTGGGTATATTCAGATGTTGTGCGGAAATGTAGCCAACAGGCCCAAGTGTTCCTGTATTTAGTATAGGAATCCTGTGCTTGATGTACAAGTTCCTCCATTTCAGCTATTTTGTTTACTCTTTTGAACCAGTCTGCGATTGTGGGTGGGTTGAGAGATCTCCAGAGAACTGGGATACAGAGTTTGGCAGCATTGATTAGATGTAGTGCTAGGGATTTGTGATAAGTTTTCATCGGTAGGGAGGAATGGTGTAAGAGGGCTTGTGCTGGAGAGAATTCTAGCTGAAGTGTAGTGATTTGGGAGGAGAGGTGAAAAACTTTAGTCCAGAAGGCAGAAATCGCAGGGCAGTCCCACCATATGTGAAGGAGTGATCCGTTTTTGTCATTACATCTCCAACAATTAGATGGGATCTCTGGATTAATGGTGTGTAACTTGAGAGGCGTTTTGTACCATCTGGAGAAAAGCTTGTATCCGTTTTCTTGAGTTGTTACATTAATGGAGCCTTTGTGTATGTTAGAGTATATCTTTTCCCATTCCTTATCAGAGAGGTGGATGGAAAGATCTTTTTCCCATTTTGCACTAGCTATATTTGTTTTAGGAGTATGCTCGAGAAAGAGGTTCAAGTATATGGTGGATATCAGGTGTCTTTGGGGTTCAGTGGCAGAGCAAAGGGATTCAAAGTGTGATTGGTTTCTTGAGTATGCAGCCCTAGTTTGGGGATCAAGAAGAAAATGTCTGAGTTGCATATAAGACCAGAAAGGGATCTGGTGATTCGTTTCTTGGGAGTTCAATGAGGACAGCGGTTTAATATTCCCCTTAGCGAAGAAATCTCCCGCTGTCATCCTTGTCTGGGATCCTATGTGATGAAGGAACGAATCATCATTGCCTGGTGGAAAGTCTGGGTTATGTTTGATTGGCGTGAGAGGGCCTGGAGAGGAGGAAATGTGCAAATGTTTACATGTCTTTTTAAAGGAATTCAGTGTTGTACCGATAAGGGGATGTTGTTTGCAATGTGGAGAGATGTGGCGAGGGTGAATCCAGGGTAGATTATGGATCGGGATTTGTGAGAAGGCTTGTTCAATTGCGATCCACGCTTTAGTTTTAGGGTGAACATTCCAGTCCACTATTCGAGAGAGTTGACAGGCCCAATAGTATTTTCGAAGATCCGGTAGGCCTAATCCACCTTTCATTTTGGGTACGGTCATTCTGTTGAAACTCATTCTAGGTCGCTTATCGTTCCAGATGAATTTCATACAGGATTTGCGGTACGCATTAAAAAAAGTTTGTGGTAGAGACACTGGGATTGTTTGGAGCAGGTATAGTAATTTTGGCATTATAGTCATTTTTATAATGGAGACTCTGCCAAACCATGAGAACAAACCCGCTGACCAAGTGTTGAGGTCTTTTTGAATATTTTGGATAATGGGAGTATAGTTTTTGCTGTATAAGTCCGATAGCGAGGTTGGAATGTAGACCCCAAGGTATTTAATGGCGCTCGGTTTCCATATGAAAGGGAAATTAGTTTGACATTGTTTCACTATATCTGGTGGTAGAGTGATATTTAGGGCCTCTGATTTAGGGAAGTTAATTTTAAGATATGTGAGATTTTCAAAGAGAGTAAGATCTTTGAGGAGATTGGGTAGCGTAATGTGTGGCTCTTTCAGGAATAGTAGGATGTCATCCGCAAATGCCGCTAATTTATAGGTAGATTTTGCGATGGTTATTCCTTTAACATTTGGATTGTTTTTTAGATGCGTTAGACATGGTTCCAGTGCCAAGACAAAAATAAGCGGAGAGAGTGGGCATCCTTGTCTTGTACCGTTAGATATGGAGAAGGCATTCGACAGGTGTCCATTTATCCGGACTTTGGCAGTTGGGGTGGAGTATAGAGCAAGAATAAATTGTAGCATGCGATCTCGTATGCCAATGTGTGTTAGGACCTCTTTTAGGTAGTCCCAGGCTACCCTGTCGAATGCCTTCTCCGCATCAAGGGAGAGAAGGAATCCCGGTTGTTTCTTTGAAGTCAGCCAATTGTGAATACTAATTGCCTTTAGGGTGTTGTCCCTTGCCTCTCTACCTGGGACAAAACCAACTTGGTCCAAGGAGATGAGGCCAGGGAGAAGGGGTAAAAGTCTATTAGCCAAAATTTTTGCATATATTTTCAGGTCAACATTTAGTAGAGATATTGGTCTGTAGTTGTGAACTAAATTTGGATCTTTATCAGGTTTTGGAATAACCACTATGTGAGCTGTGAGAAGATCTCTGGGAGGGGGGTTCTCGGATGAAAGGGAGTTGAAAGCATTTAAGAAATGAGGATAAAGCGTAGCTATGAATTCCTTATAGTATCCTGCTGTTAGGCCATCTGGACCTGGACTTTTGCCTGTTTTGAGTTGTTTGAGCACAGTCTCTAGTTCGTCCTTAGAGATGGGACGTTCTAGATGCGAAGCTTCTGCATCAGAAATGGGTTTGGGACCATGTTGGGCTAGGAACTCTTTAATCAAGTGTGTTCTACGATCATTGTTTATCGTGGGTTGATGAGGATTGATATTATAGAGCTGCGAGAAATAATTCACAAATTGGTCTGCTATCAGTGTATTAGACGTTACTTTAGAACCCGAAGGGTCATTAATGGAATGAAGTGTTGTAGATGATCGTTTTGCACGGAGGGCTCTGGCTAGAATTTTACCGGATTTGTTGCCATGTTCGTAGAATATTTTTTGTGATAATATGTATTTGCGTTTTATTTGTTTATGTAACACTTCTTTCAACTCTGTCCTCACCTGAGTAAGTTCCTCAAGCGTGGAGAGCGCTCGAGTTTTCTTATGTATTTTTTCTAAATTCTGTATGCGTTTGGAAAGGATAGAAATATGCGCTTGTCTTTCTCGTCTTCTCTTGGAAGCGATAGCTATTAATTTTCCCCGTATGGTGCATTTGTGGGCTTCCCATTTTATCATTGGGGATATGTCCAAGGAGTCGTTATCCTGGAAATAAAGTTTTAGATTGTCGTGTATAGTAGACACAATTGAAATGTCTGTCAGCAGTGAGGGATCAAGACGCCATATTTGTGAGCGAGTATGTTTGGATGGAAATTCCAAGGACATGGTTATCGGGTGGTGATCTGATATGTACATTGGTTCGATGGAGGTGTGCTTGAGCATGGGGAGATCGTTTTGTGAAATAAAGAAATAGTCAAGTCTGGAGTAGCTGCCATGTGGGTTGGAGAAAAAAGTGTAATCTTTAGTTGAGGGGTTTAAAGTACGCCATGCGTCATGTAATGTCAATTCTTGAAAACATTGTTTAATTGCTCGTAACGCTGAGAAGGGTAATTTGGATGCACCCGAAGATGTATCCTGTATTGGGTTTAAGGGAACATTAAAATCTCCTCCAGTTAATAGTATACCCTCTTGAAACGATGCGAGCAATTGCAGTGTGTGTTGGAAGAACGGGACTTGTTTAATGTTGGGGGCGTATATGTTTGCTAAGGTTAAAGGTTTACCGAAAAGTGAACCTTTGACAAAAAGAAATCTTCCATCTTCATCCGCTAGAGTGTCTTTGATTATGAGTGGACACTGTTTTGAGATAAGGATAGAGACTCCTTTTGTTTTTGATTGTTTGTTGGTAGCATGAAAAGCTGTTGGATAACGTAAGTCGGAGAATTTGGGGATAGAGTCCGTTTTGAAATGCGTTTCTTGGATGTATATAATGTCTGCCTTGAGTTTATGCATAGAAAGGAGAACTTGTGTACGTTTCTCAGGGACATTTAGTCCCCGTGCGTTGAGCGAGACTAGTTTAGTAGTGGCGTTGTGGTGAGATATTGATGTAGAATTGTGTGAGACCGGTGTCATTCTGTAATTTGGGAGGTGTTGTGAGTTAGACTGGAGTGGTGTTTACTGAAGATAGTCCGCGGTGCAGGTGTATGTGTGGCAGAAAAAGAACAGTAGTTGGACTTGTGCTTTATGTTCTTATGTGTGGAAGGCGCGTTCTAGGAGAGTGATGAGATTCTATTCAGGATGAGAGTAGATTGTTCAGGAGTAGAGAGTGATGTGAGGGGGACTGGGTATGCGGGGGAGAGGAAACTGTGAAGACCACTGTGTAGTGTTGTTAGGGGTTATAGGTAGTGAAAAGTAATCCGGGGACTAGCGATGCCTGCTCGCTAGGCTATGTACGAGTATGCACTCGTGATATAAGGTACCAGAATGGGTCAGTGGTGGTTTAAAGGAGGGTTGAGTGAAGAAATCAGGTAATCAGTTGAAACCACTGTTTGGGAAGGTGACCAAACGGTAACGTAGAGAAAAGTAAAACCTGTCAGTAAGGGACAAGAGCCGCTGACATATGGGATAGATGTAGGAAGAAGGCATGGACTGAAGACGGTCCATGTGTGAAATAGTTGCATTTAGATTGCTGTGAATGCCGCCTATTAACTTTCTCAGTGGATTTGGAGAAACAGCATGGGTCAGATTTGCGAAAAGCAGATAAAGAATTAGGTGTATGGTCAGATGAAACATTAAGTTAATGACACATTTTGTGAGATCGTTCCCCTGGTGATCGTTAAGTGAGAGGAAAGAATGAGAAAAAAAACCAAAAAAAAACAGAAAAATAAAAGAAATAAAAGAAATAAAAATCCCCATGAGTAGCACATAAAATAAACATCTGGTGAGGCGCAGATATTCATAGCGCAAAAGTCTATGTAATAATTCAGTTAAACAGTCAGCCAGAAAACTTGAACAGTTTGCAGATCAGAGTATTCAACATAGGTAGAAAGTATTATCTCTTAAGATAGATAAACCGTGCCTGAACTAATTAATAATGAACTACCCCTGAAGGCTATGAAGAAGCTTGTCAAAATAATTAATAAAACGAAGTATCCATGTAGATCGTTATGCTATTTAGGAGCATATCTCAGTGGATAGGAGGGGATGAATATATGAGAAAGATCAGTGTCTGTGAAACTCCCTTAGAGTGCCTTTATCTGAGAAGCCTGTCAGTTCCGCGTTTGGCATGTAGACAGCTGTCTAGTCAGGGAAAGGCACTCGTAAGGATAAGTTCTATATAATCATACAGGGTAGTGAGTGCCCTAATCTTTGTGTAATACATGACAGATAAGGTGATGTTAGGACTACTAAGGAGATGAATCATGTGTCACAACTATCTCGGGCTGGGATGATACAGGCATCCTCCTATGGGAGGTGCGTGTGTGGAGGCAGGGGAGAAAAGTCTGCAGAGTGTCACCACGGTAACAAGTCAGGTCTCTAGCCTTGTGAGAGCCAATGAGCGACTGCATGAGTCATGTTGGGGGAGAACTTTTTACCTCAGACCTTGGCTCCTCTCATGAATTCGCGCCAAAAGACAGCAACCAATAGAGCGATGAACAGCTGGTTGTCATGGCAATAAGATTGTGTGGTAGTTCTAGTAGTTACCTACTAATGTAGTTGCTATCTAAGAGGAACAGAGAGTTAATACAGGATCAAAATAGGGGTGTCAATGAGTATTACTAGCAGCCTGTAGTGTGTAAGAGAAGGGCATATTTGCATTTATAATTATCAATCCGTGCAATCGGAGCGGGATGAAACCCTGTTAAACTGTCAGTGTACCGATCAGCTAGAGGAGGGAGAGATAAAGTAGATTGGAGATCTCTGATGACCCTATACCTCACTAGATTGGAAAGTACAGTCACATAAGAATTTAATTATAATAAAGCTCTAATGAAGGGTGGAACTGCTAGTGTAGGGCTGTATTGGAGAGTAAGGTGTGACAGAACAAGCCATGCAGACACAGCGCTGCTTTGGTAGTCAGCGTTAAGGGGGATATAGATATGCCTGTGTGTATGAACTATGATCTACATAAACTAAACTTATCAGTTTGAAATACTTTAGGAGCATATTACCAGCCGGGGTATGAACTTTCAATATTCTAAAAACGGCACATGAACAGTCAGAGGAAATCTTTCAGTCTATGCTGCAGATGCCATCTGTGTTCACCGATCTCTTCTAGCTCTTCTGGAGCGTGGAGGTTTCGTCGGTCTGTAGATGGAAGGAGACTGCGGGTCGGGTTGATGAATTCTCGGTTCCGATGGCGAACGGTGTCTTCTGTAGCTTGTATGTTGGGTCTCCATTGCTTCACTCCTGGAAGGTGCTTTAGATGCTGTAGGGTTACGAAATTCCGCATACCAATCTGGGACCTCCATGAGAGGGATTCCGAGCGTATCACAGAAGGAATGTAGATCCTCAGGGACTCTGAGGAGAGCTGAGCGTCCTTGTACTGTTGCCGCCAAACCAAAAGGGAACTTCCAGCGGTAAATTATACCTTTAGCCCGGAGTACTGTCAGAAGGGGTTGCAGTTCCCTTCTGCGCTGCAAGGTTATGTTTGATAAATCCTGGAATAGACGAAGTTCTGTGCCGTTATGTAGTAAAGGGGTCAGGGAACGTGCAGCCCTCAGAATGTCTTCCTTCAAACGGTAGTCAATAATGCAGCATACCACATCCCTAGGTGGGTCAGAGTCTTTTCCCTTCGGTCGCAGGGCACGGTGGATTCTTTCCATCGCAATAGGAACCTCTCTGGGTCTGCCGAGTATGTTATTAAAGATATGGATAACTTCACTTTGAAGATGATCCGCATCCACGGTTTCAGGCAAACCTCTCAGCCTGAGGTTATGGCGTCTGCCGCGATTGTCTAAATCTTCCAAGTGGCGATTGACATCTCTTAATTGCCGTGTATGTGTGTCAATCGCCAGATGCTGGTGACGGATCTTGGATGAATGAAGGGCAGTCGTTTGTTCCACCGCCTGAACTCTGCCTGTAATAGCTTGGATTTCAATTTTTAAATCTGAGATTGCTGCTGTCAGGGTGTCCTTAATGTCCTCAGCTACGGATCTGAGATCGCTCAGGCTCGGATGCTGATGAGGAGTGAGGAGAATTCCCCTGTCATTGAGTTCAGCGTGAGATGGAGAGGCAGAGGCAGCAGCATTAGAGTGAGGAGGATGCTGATGCTGGCTCCGTGAGGTGGGAGCCGGCGCTGAAGTTCCCATCTGTGCCCGGAACATCTCCGGGATGTTCTGACTGGATCTTGCCGGTATTTCACGGGGAGAACGGGACCGGGAGGTCGACGAAGTTCTAGAGGATGTACCCATCGCTTTTCGGGTGTTTGGGAGGCCGTTGACCGTCTTTAAAATTCAGATTTCTATCCCTGTCAGCGGAGCTCTGAAGTTAAGCAGCCATTCTCTACGAGGTCAAGCCACGCCCCCTTCTTCCATAGACTTTTAAAGGGTGTTCAGCGGCTTTCGAATTTGTCACAAACACCAAATTGTTTGCTGTTCGGCGAACTGGCGAACAGCCAATGTTCGCGTCGAACTCGTGTTCGACCTGAACATAAAGCCCATCCCTGGTTATGAGGAAAGTTTGCAAGCACTGAACTTATTCTCTCTGGAGAAGAGACACTTGAGAGGGGATATGATTTCAATTTACAAATACCGTATTGGAGACCCCACAATAGGGATAAAACTTTTTCACGGAAGGGAGTTTAACAAGACTTGTGGCCACTAATTAAAATTAGAAGAAAAGAGGTTTAACCTTAAACTACGTAGAGGGTTCTTTACTGTAATGCCCTGTACACACAATAGGATTTTCCAAAAACAAAACTGTGTATTTTTTTCCGACGGATGTTGGCTCAAACTTGTCTTGCATACACATGATCACACAAATGTTGTCAGAAATTCCGAACGTCAAGAACGCTGTGACGTACAACATGTACGACGAGCCGAGAAAAATGAAGTTCAATAGCCAGTGCGGCTCTTCTGCTTGATTCTAAGCATGCTTGGAATTTTGTGCGTTGGAATTGTGTACACACGATCTGAATTTACGACAATGGATTTTGTTGTGGGAAAATTTGAGATCCAGATCTCAAATTTTGTTTGTCCGAAATTCCGACAGAAAATGTCCGATGGAGCCTACACATGGTCAGAATTTCTGTCAACAAGCTCCTATCAAACATTTGTTGTCAGAAAATCCTATCGTGTGTACAGGGCATAAGAGTGGCAAGGATGTGGAATTCCCTTCCGCGGGCGGTGGTCTCAGCAGGGGGCTTTAATAGTTGTAAGAAACTATTAGATAAGCACCTGAACGACCACAACATACAGGGATATGCAAGGTAATACTGACATATAATCACACGGATAGGTTGGACTTGATGGACTTGTGTCTTTTTTCAACCTCACCTACTATGTATCTATGTAACTATGTAATAAAGGAATTGTCAAAAACTGTCTGGTTCAGGAAGGGGGGGCGCTTACTCCTCCCCTCCTTTCCTGACCTGCCAGGCTGCATGCTCGGATAAAAGCCTGCCATGAATTGTTAAGGGACCCCTCACCATTTTTTTTTACTATTTTTTTACCTGCAAATGTTTTTTTTATTACTCAGCTGTCAGTGGGGAAGCCCATAGACAGCTGATGACTCATAAGTTGTTAAGGATGCCACGGCCAGCTTCCAGGCCCCGCTCATTAACAACCAGGTTTTACACTGCCCTGATTGGGCAAAGCTTTGCCCATTTGGGGCGCAGAATGCACTGTGCAGTGCATAGTGCATTTCAGGGTGTTTGGCGGGGCGAACACCCTGCAAATTCAGGTGTTCCCCGAATGGGTTGAACAGCCAATGTTCAGCCCAAACTCATGCTCGGGCCAAACCGTTTGCCCAACACTATTGATAATAAAAAGTATCTTACCAAGAATCCAGCCTCCGGTTATTCTGTTGGTGTCAAAATGGTGGTGGAGCTGTGATTGCCTTAATATGTGGGCATAGTGGACAGATCCTGGGAAGCCGGTGACGGTGACCACATTTCTGATGAACATAGTTGCATTGCAGACAACCTGTATGTTTAGGGAGTGGTACCCCTTACTATTATGGTAGATGTTATTAGAGGGGGCAAAAAAGGCGCATGGGTACTGTCTATGACACCCATGACATTGGGAATCCAAGCTACTGCATATAAATCATTCCTCATCAAGCTATCTGATGCCACTCCTGATGTGTGTTAGGCAGGTAGATGTATTTGGGGGCAAATTGCTTGAAACACAGCAGGGCCTTAGCAAGCAAAGGGAGAAAGATGGCTGTGATACCCCCACCACCTCTCTCACTATCATCTGATAGGAGGCCTTGCCCAGAAAGTGCAGGAAAGCCAGAAACTTGGTCATGGGTGGTATGGCATGACCACGCAGTGTGATGGACTACATGGAAGGTCTCAATTCCCCAAAGATAAGCATATTGAGGTCCTATATATTTAGACAAAATGTACTTCTGTTTCAGGGAAATGATGCAGCAAGGTGTGCTGCATAAAGGAACATGGATGCATGACAACCAGCCTTTTTCTTCTCGTCGCCCTCCACAGAATAGCCTGAGAATGCAACAAATTGGCCTCAAATAGCTCCATTAGGAATGTAGGGGAGAGCAATGCAATGTACAGCTGGCAAAGGAGGTTTGATTAGCCAAAAACTCATTAGATAACCAATGGAATTATTTCTTAGATCCACTGATGTAAGATGGCATATTTTTTTATGTACTCCCTTCTAAAATGTGTAGGTATTTGCAGGCAGTCCTAAAAAATATGAGAAAAGAACACATACCTTGCCGGCAATGCCAGCAAGAACTGGCGACTTAAGGGAAATGCTTACAGTATTACAGGAACACAATATCAACATGTAAAAAGCTTATATCTTTTTTTTCTGAAATGTATGAGACAATAATGCCTGATGTGAGAGTAGAATTGCCCTCCTAATCTGAGAATTAGTAACTGAGAATTAGTAACTGAGTAATTAGTTTGTAACTCAAATTCCCGCTTATGAAAGAATAAAGGAACATAGTCATCCAGGGGCCCAATCAGTAGTTTGTAAACTACCAAGATCAGGTGCAAGCAACTGATGAATTATGACATAAAGACTCAAAGGGAGAAAGTAACCTAGCATACTGAGTAGATGGAAGTAGGAACCTAAGAAAATGCCTAATTTGAAAAGTGGCTAGATACCCTTTGTGAGGGGAGGGGGGGGGGGCAAAAGCAACGCTGTTCATGTTCCTGATTCAAAACAAAATGAATAACTCTGCCCTTGCCCATCTTTATAAGTCACCTAAGCTGATTACTCAGCATACTCACTGGGAAATCCTGGTGTCCTACAGGCGAGATCCTTGGGAGCAGAAAGGTCCTATGCACTATACCAAGAGTGGGCTCTATCGTGAGATGAAATTTTAACATCCACAATGTACTAAGTGGTAATCATGCCAGTACCAAGAGAAGTACAGTATAGAAGTATTATATTTCAAAATATGCTACAGTGAAGCTATAACAATAGAATTATTATATTGTTTCACAGTGACCCATTGCTTGGGGCCCAACTGGGAACACCAAGAGATCACCTGGGGTAAATGAGACACTATATAGTACTTTTCAAAATCTGGAGGGCCAAAACCACCTGTGACCTTAGGGAGATACAAAAGAGAATGGCTTAAGCATGGGAGTTGCTTACCCCATATAGAAGACCTCATGGCCTGTAAATGAATCAAGTATGCTTGTGGAACATGAATCGAAAGTGTCTGTAAGTGATATAGAAGCCAAGGAAGAATTGACATTTTAAATGCATTACATAGACCAAACAAAGTCAAAGTAAGTGAAAAAAATATATATAAACTTGCGCTATATGTATTATTTAAAAAAGTAAGAATAAATATATATATATATATATATATATATATATATATATATAGTCGCAGCTGCTATACATAAAAGTGCTAACCACTCCTCAAAAATGATACAATAAGATATACAGAACTAGCAAAAACAAACAATGTGCATAGAAACATATATTACTATTAATGTCTCAAATAAAGTGCTAATTAAACACCAAACTTCATAAAAGTGCTTTATAGTCAAATCTTCATCAAAGTGCTATAGTGCTTCAGTGCTTTAGTCTTCATAAAAGTGCCAAAAAGTGCTCCAACTTCACTCGGGTGAAGAGTGGTAGATCATACAGGTCTGCTGGGGATTCCCCCCAACGAGGTTCTCAGTAGATCCCAGATGTAAACTAAAAACAATCTACTCTCTGAGGAGGGACAGAGCTGGAAGAGAAGCTGCTCTCATGCACAGCGTTAGATAGCAATGGGGCTCAGGTAAGTATAAGGGAGGCTAGGGGGGATCCCAGGCACAGAAGGATTTTTACTTAATGCATAGAATGCATTAAGGTAAAAAACCTTAAGGTTTTACAGGCACAAGTGCCTCTGATTTGGCATAATTCATCTTGAAGTTGGAAAATACCCAAATAAACTTAACAAAGCAGGAAATGCCAAGATCAGGTTGAAATAATGAACAGAAAATCATCAGCATATGCCACTACTTAAGTAAAATGAAGGCCTCTAATAGAAGGGTGTGCTCTAATCATGCACAAAAGAGGTTCCAGTGTCAAGATGAATATCAAAGGGGAAAAAGGATTCTCACATCTTGTGCCATTCGTAAGAGGAAAGAAATCAGAATGCACTTAATTTACTCTTACAGCTTCCTGAGGAGTTGAATATAGAGCTAAGATCCAGGATCTCATATAATGTCCCAGGCAAATGTGTTGTAGACTGCTTTGTAAAAATTGCCAGTCTACCCAGTCATAGGCCTTCTCTGCAAAAGTAGAGAGCAACAATACAGGAAGTCCCCTTGACTGGGCGGAGTGTGTGAGATTGATTACTCTAATCATATGGTCCTGGGCCTCCTAGTGTGCCCCAAAACCTACCTGGTCAATGTGAATCAATTTGCAAATGAAAGGCTGTAGCCTACCTTCCAAGCTATTTGCAAACAGCTTAAGATCTACATTAAGCAAGGCTTTGGGCCAATAACTGCTAAATTGACCAGGGTCCTTATTCACTTTCGGTAATACTGTAATATGTGCATACAAAGCATCTGAGGGGAACTGTAGGCCAGCCAGAATATCAGGATCAGGGGCTTTACCCAACTTTGTAGATGTAATAGAGGAAATAGGGAGTCCGCGCTAATGGGTGTAATTAGAAGCCTAGGTGGGAAGTATATTCCTAAATTGATAGACTGCTGCCCTCACATACGTTGACTCCACAGGGGGTGGAATGAGCGGAAAAAGTGAAAAAAGAAAAGTGTGTGAGTGTGGCGCTGTCCCAAATTTGCAGAAGAAATGTCTGCATATATACAGTTTTATCAAAAGTGTCACGTGTGTATTCCTTTAAGTGAAATATGTAAGGCAGTTATTACCACTCCTGTGGGTTAAAGTGACTGGTGATTTAAACATGAGAAGCATAATGAGTGCAATAAATCGCATCCAAGGTGTCTAGTGCTATATTCCCTCAAAAGGAAAAAACAGTATTAACCACTGCTAAGAGCATGAAGCGGTCTGTGTCTAAACACTAGAAAACACAAAGTTGCAATAAATATCATCCTGGTCCTGGTCTTGCCAAGCACTGCTGCACAGTGGCACATACTGTGACTACTCGTTACCCCTGCAGGGGATATACAGCTGGTGAGTCTCTGCACAATCACAACGCGAGACACCAGCACTGGAGTGACACTTTTGATAAAACTGTATATATGCAGACATTTCTTCTGCAAATTGGGGACAGCGCCACACTCACACACTTTTCTTTTTTCACTTGCAGATGTAATAGCTGCAAGTAGTTCTTTCCAACATATAGGAATCTCCAGGACCTCAGCCTCCATCTGGGGGAGTACCAAAAGGCCAGAGGTCTTAGGATAAGACAGAATTTGGACAGAATGCAAAGAGGACAGGGTGTCTTGAGGATCTTGTAAGTTATACAACTGGTAATAGAAGTCATGGAAGGTCAGTACCATCACTCTGGATGTGATACGTTTCCTACCAGAAGAGGAATAAATAGGGGAGAGAAATAATTTATTGTGAGCGTCCCTTAAGGCGACATCCTCCTCAATGACAGAATTCTTTAAGAGGGCTCATTGAGCCTCCAGGAAAAGACCTTATAAGATGTGACACAGTCCATATTCCCATTGCACACATTCGTGGAATGAGCTCTTTAAGGTACTGGGTGCTGTAGCGACCGCCAGCGGAACCTGTGAGATAAGTAGATATTTGCCAGCACACCAAGGATCATACATTTTGTCCAAACATTTTTTATTCAAGAAAGTTCACATCACAAAAAAGTATAGTGCAACATTTTGGAGCTACCCAGGACATCTTCGTCAGGCATCACCACATGCCTAACGAAAGGGTCCTGCGTGGCTCCAAAACGTTGCACCATACTTTTTCATAATGTGATCTTTCTTAAATAAAAACCATTTGGACGAAATTGATAATCCTTGGTGTGCTGGTGAATATCTACTTATCTTATAAGATGTGATGGCCAAGTTAACACGTAAATGGACCCTGGTGCATGATCTGAGAATACTATAGGCTCGGTTTCAGAAGATTCAGAAGTCCCATCAAGTCCTTATGGGAGATAAAAAAAAAATTATCTAGATGAGAATAAGTACCATGTAAGGCAGAATAAAACTTGTAATCCCTAACTGTTGGGTGGGCAATTTGCCAGGCGTCCACCAAGCACAACAAGTGAAATTCTGCTTTTAATTTTTTTAAGGTATGGGGCTAAGCTAGATGAGAGGCCCCTCTAGAAACATCAATTGGGGGATTATACTGAAAGTTAAAATCTCCACCAAGAATCTAAAGGCCCTCACTGTGTTCCAAGACCAAAGAAACCAAATGTCTAAGAAGTTATAATTGGTCGGTATTACACATTATAAACAGTTAATAATGTCACTGTTGTAGTCCCTATCATGCCCTTAACCAGAATATACAGTACCTGCCATTTTCATCCATCTGATGGGACAACAGTTTCAAAGGAACAGTATGACCAATAGGAATACTAACCCCTTTGGCCTTAGAAAAAGGTAAGGGACAATGATAAGCTGTTGGAAAATGTCTATTTTTGGGGGGGCAGGAGGCGGAGCCTAGCAGAGCAGACATGCATTGTTAGAGCTCCACACCGCTGAGGAGAGAAGAGAAGGACAAAGCGGAGCCTGCAGGCTCAAAAGGTATCCATTTGAACCTTTTTGCCCCAGGGAACAAACTGTGAAAGTTTGGGCAGGAAATATGGTACTGGGAGGAAACCGTGGCAGAAATAAAAATCACCTCACAAAGAGCTCACAGGCACTCACTGCAGCTGAAGCAGCTCCAGTCACCTCACAAGATACAGCATCAGGGCGCTCTCACAGACAGAAAATGTCACAGCAAGACTCTCCATTTGAGTCAGATACAGAACAAATCCTCTCACAAACTTCTCCACAAGCCTCCTCAGTATCCCCAGTAATATTATTACAATTTGAAAAAGATGCTTCATAAGGCTTTAAAACAAACCTCAGACCAAATAACAAAAAGCCTAACCAAAGAAATAAGAGAGCTGGGAAACCGCACCGCAGCCTTAGAGATAAAAATGGATGAAATTGAAATTACAACCCAAGAAAATATAACAGAATTGGAACAATTAAAAAAAGAGAATTTAATACTTCAAACTAAGCTCAAAGATTACGAAAATAGAGCCAGACGTTCAAACTTGCGCATAAGGGGAATACCTGAAAGTGTGACAGACCTGCAATCTACTATTACTGCTCTATTACAAGAACTAAAACCAGATATCCCTATTGAACGTTTAGAACTGGACAGAGTACACAGAGCCCTCACAGCCAAAAAGAAAGATGGACCCCCACGTGATATAATCACAAAATTTCATTATTACAGAACGAAAGAACAAATACTAATTGCTGCAAGAGAAAAAAAGGAACTTAATTTTCAAGGACACAATTATCAAATTTTTGCTGACCTATCCCAACTTACTATTACTAAAAGACGATCCATGAAACCCCAACTAATGGAACTGCAACGCCACAACATTATGTATCAATGGGGCTTCCCCTTTTCAGTCAGATTTAACTACCAAGGTACAATTTACAGAAGCAGATCAGCAGATGAACTACAACAAACCCTTTTAAAATTAAATCTGACAGAACCCACAAGCAGCAACTCTCCCACACGCAGAAGAATGGCATCATCTTCACCTTCAGGCAGCACCCAGAAAATTTCAGAACAAAATGGGAATCATCATTCTCACAAAAGAGGCCGTTATGCCACATCATCCATGGACCAAGAAGATTCAATGGACTGACATCCTAATTCCTGATATCTCTTCATTTATTACACTAAGAGATGGTTCTCTATAAAAAACCTATATTTATAACTGAATGTAACTGCATTCTGATAGTCACACACTGTGTGGGATCATTACATTCCAGTTATATTTCTTATTACTTCTGATTCATATAGCCTTAGAATATATAAGTGAAATAAGGAAATTCATGTTCAGTTATATATTATCAGGTAATAACAATAGATTTATTACTTTTTAGGACAAATATGTTCAATAATCCAGAAGTAATGGAAGCTTTTTCTTTCTTTTCTTAAAACAAATATATTATTACCTAACTAGTTCCTAGAATTATGTTTTGTTTATTCTAATCTGAAGCAATACAACCTCAATTTTATGAGTTAACATATCTAAACAGTTACATATGAATAAAATATGTAATTGTTTACTCTAAAAGGGTTAAAATCCCAAAATAATTCAAACTATCTTCATCAATACCAAAGTTATTAACAGTACCTTTCTAACTGAATTATTTAGCCTAGGGCAAGACTAACCATATACAACCACCCTGGAATAAATAATTTCAACAAAAACTATATTCTGCATTCCAATTAATGAAACATCATTTTGATGTCTTTTGACATAGCACTTCTCTCCTGTAAGCGGAAGATCCGTGTACCCCCATTAGCCCTCCTCATTCTCCCAACCATATTATGTGGGAGTGTGACGAAGGCACTTATTCCCCTGAGAGAGATATTTATTCTCTTTCACGGGTAAATTGTGATTACTTGCAAAAAATAATTTATACAATGTATCATCTAATCTCATATGTTTTTTGTTTACTCTTTACTCCAGAATTCACTGGTTTCTTTTCTATCTATTCATCTCTTCAGTCCACACAGGTTGATCTGCGCAGTCAGCTCTGCATAACAAAAAGTAAGTCAAAACTATTTGATCTATTGCCATGGCACCACTGAATATACTTTCCCTGAATGTTCAGGGAATAAATGTCCCTCAAAAAAGGACCAAAGCCTTCCGTACTTTCCATAATAAGAAGGCTCACATAGTATGCCTCCAAGAAACACACTTCACCAAAGATTATACTCCAAAATATATTTCTCCTTTTTATCAACAAATTTACACGGCTTCTGCCTGTACCAAGCAAAGGGGAACTCTAATTGCATTTCACCGATCCACACCATTCACCTTATCATCAGAAATTAAAGACCCAGAAGGTAGATACCTGATACTCATGGGTTATATAATGGATACAGCAATCACAGTGATTTCCTACTACGCTCCTAACAAACAACCTACACCATTCCTCTCACATATATTACAAGTGATTAATACACACAAAATAGGAACAGTGATAATGTGTGGGGATTCGAACCAGGTCCTCCTCCCATTTCTAGATAAATCACCTTTTACACCATTCAAAATAACCTCTAGATTACCTTTTTCTCAACTTCTTTCCAAATACAATCTGGTAGATTCGTGGAGAGAAAGTAACCCAATGAAAAAGAAATTCACTTATTTCTCGCACCCTCATCAAACTTTCACCAGAATAGATCATATTTTTCTAACAATAGGAATGATACCAGAAATTATTGCATTAGATATAATTCCAATTCCGTGGTCTGACCATAATGCAGTATACACTACTATAGCCTCAGCCATACCAAAAGCTCATGACCCAACGTGGTACTTACCAGATATAATGCTCAAACACCCACTACATCAGATGGCCATTGAACAAGCTTTAAAGGAATACATATCAATTAATAATACAACAGACATCTCCCCAATAACACTGTGGGAAGCTCATAAGCCTGTCTTGTGTGGTAAAATACAAAGACAAATGGCACTATTTAAACGGGAAAGCAAAAATCTAGCAAAAAAACTAGAACTCAATTTTAATGCAGCCTACATATCATTTCAAGATAATCCATCTCAGAGTACAAAATCAAATCTGGAAAAATCTAGATTGGAATACGATCTATTTCTCACTGAGTCAGTTGATAAATCCCTCAAACGCTCCAAACACAATTTCTACATGAATACAAACAAACCAGGTATATATTTGGCTCGGGCATTAAATTCAACTAACAAATCTTTCAAACCAATACGTTTGAAATTATCAAAAAATGTTTACACTTGTAATCCAGTTAAAATAGTCCATAAATTTCACTCACATCTCGCAACTTTATACAAGACAAACAATGAATTTAATCCTAGAGAGGCTGAATCCTTCTTCTCAAAAATAACCTTACCTGAGTTATCTCAGAATCAAAAAAGCAGTTTGGATGAGCCTATAACTATAGATGAAGTTGCTAACGCCATAAAAGACCTAAAACTTAACAAAAGACCAGGCCCAGACGGCTACTCGGCTTTATACTATAAAACATTCTCAGAAATACTCTCTCCCATTCTCACTGAAACTTTTAACAAACTTCTAGATGGACATTCTTTTCGGCAAGAAACACTAATGGCAATTGTTTGTATGATCCCAAAACCCCTTTCTGATGATACTTCCTGTGTGAATTATCGGCCTATCTCTCTGTTAAACCTCGATATTAAATTATTAGCAAAAATAATAGCAAAACGCCTCAATAGCATAATAGGAAAATTAATACATAGAGATCAAGTAGGCTTCATGCCAAATAGACAGGCAGGTGATAATATACGCAGGGCAGTGTTATTGGCACATATTGCTAAAAAACGGAAAATCCCTTTATGTTTTCTATCTCTCGATATTAAGAGGGCATTTGACACAGTATCCTGGCAATATATGCAATATTCATTACAAAAATGGGGTTTTGGACCCCACTTTTTAACATGGATCAAAGCATTATATAATAAACCCAAAGCCTATATAAAATATGCTGGATACAAATCTGAAGCCTTTAATATCGAAAGAGGTACCCGACAGGGTTGCCCATTATCTCCCTTATTATTTGCCCTTATACTCGAACCCATGGCCCAATACATCAGAACAAACCAAACTATAACTGGCATTGAAGTAGGAGGTATTACACACAAATTATGTATATTTGCAGACGATATATTACTTTTTCTATCATCACCACAGGTCTCTGGTCCTAACTTAATACCAGCTCTTGATGGATTTGCAGCCCTATCCGGCCTTATGATTAATCCTAAGAAATGCCTAGTGCTTAATATTTCACTCACAAACATGGAATTGATCCCGGCTAGGGCTGCACTCCCATTCACATGGGCAGAAAAATCAATCCCATATCTTGGAATTCATTTAACAGCATCTCATTCTGACTTATTCTCAACCAATTATCCTCCTGTATTAAGACAGATCACAAATCTAATAAAACAATGGTCGCAACTTCCTTTATCCTGGATAGGGAAGATTAATGCAATCAAAATGACTATTCTACCCAAATTGCTTTATCTATTCAGAGTCCTCCCTATTCCAATTCCTTCCTATTTTTTGAGAATAGTACAAAAAAGAGCAACTTTGTTTATATGGGGCTCTTCTAAACCACGTATACCTATACACACACTACATCTTCCCAAAAATAAAGGAGGCCTGGGATACCCTAATTTTACTAACTACTACAGAGCAGCACATTTGGCCAGTCTGTCCAAATACCATGCAAAACAGGAAATGCCATTATGGGTATTTATAGAGGCTTCAGAAAATGACCCTCTATTAATATCAAATTTATTATGGCTTGATCCTAAAGACCGCTTTAAAATTCATAATCCCATAACTAAACACTTCTTATCTCTCTGGGATAAACTAAAAACCAAATATCAGTTACAATCTCCACACAATCCTCTCCTTTCTTTTATCAGAAATCCGGCCTTTTATCCGGCATGGATCTACCCAAATTCTTTTAAAGCTTGGACAACATCAGGCATTCAGACACTAAATGACTTCATAGCATCTAAATCATTCCTTTCATTCCCATCGCTTAGAGAAAAATATGATCTACCAAACTCTGAGATATTTAGATATCTCCAAATCAAAAATTTCTATACACCATTCCTAAAGGGGGATACACCATTATCCCAATTATCCATTTTTGAATCAATCTGTACAAAAGATCCATTTGCTAAAGGTACAATTTCATCACTTTATAATCAATTATATGGAGTAGCAAATCTTAATAGACCCTCTTACGTTCAGAGGTGGGAGGAGGACCTGGGACGAACTTTAGAAGACACGGACTGGTCTAACATATGGCTCACATCTAAGTCATCTTCACCCAACATCTTAGCACTGGAGACAAATTATAAAGTCCTAACTCGCTGGTACCTTGTACCCGCTAGAGTGGCAAAATATTCACCTAATACCTCAGCTCTTTGTTTTCGAGGATGCCCAGAAATAGGCACATATTTACACATATGGTGGACGTGCCCAGTAATCCAAACCTTCTGGAAGGAAGTCTTCGTGATTGCATCTAACATATTTTAAAAAATAATACAACCAGATCCATATTTAACTTTACTTAATCTAAAACCGGAATGGTTAACACTCTCTCAATTCAAACTTATGATCCAACTAATAACGGCTGCAAAACAAACGGTGGCCAAGGCATGGAAATCTCCTACATTGGTACTAGCAGAAACAATTCACAGAATGAATAATACAATGTCCCATGTTAAGATGGTAGCCATCGATCAAAATCAAATTCCAAAATTTGAAAAACTTTGGCATCCTTGGATAAAACAACAGTTCCTGTCAAACTTCAATGACTCTGTCCTGTTGCCATGGTAACAGATTAAATGACTTACAGAGACACCCATTCTAAGGCTTCAAAGAGAACTAAAAAGAATAATGAACTGACGAGCGGGACAACCTTGTGGAGTATACCTCTGGCGTCCACCAAGCACAACAAGTGAAATTCTGCTTTTAATTTTTTTAAGGTATGGGGCTAAGCTAGATGAGAGGCCCCTCTAGAAACATCAATTGGGGGATTATACTGAAAGTTAAAATCTCCACCAAGAATCTAAAGGCCCTCACTGTGTTCCAAGACCAAAGAAACCAAATGTCTAAGAAGTTATAATTGGTCGGTATTACACATTATAAACAGTTAATAATGTCACTGTTGTAGTCCCTATCATGCCCTTAACCAGAATATACAGTACCTGCCATTTTCATCCATCTGATGGGACAACAGTTTCAAAGGAACAGTATGACCAATAGGAATACTAACCCCTTTGGCCTTAGAAAAAGGTAAGGGACAATGATAAGCTGTTGGAAAATGTCTATTTTTGGGGGGGCAGGAGGCGGAGCCTAGCAGAGCAGACATGCATTGTTAGAGCTCCACACCGCTGAGGAGAGAAGAGAAGGACAAAGCGGAGCCTGCAGGCTCAAAAGGTATCCATTTGAACCTTTTTGCCCCAGGGAACAAACTGTGAAAGTTTGGGCAGGAAATATGGTACTGGGAGGAAACCGTGGCAGAAATAAAAATCACCTCACAAAGAGCTCACAGGCACTCACTGCAGCTGAAGCAGCTCCAGTCACCTCACAAGATACAGCATCAGGGCGCTCTCACAGACAGAAAATGTCACAGCAAGACTCTCCATTTGAGTCAGATACAGAACAAATCCTCTCACAAACTTCTCCACAAGCCTCCTCAGTATCCCCAGTAATATTATTACAATTTGAAAAAGATGCTTCATAAGGCTTTAAAACAAACCTCAGACCAAATAACAAAAAGCCTAACCAAAGAAATAAGAGAGCTGGGAAACCGCACCGCAGCCTTAGAGATAAAAATGGATGAAATTGAAATTACAACCCAAGAAAATATAACAGAATTGGAACAATTAAAAAAAGAGAATTTAATACTTCAAACTAAGCTCAAAGATTACGAAAATAGAGCCAGACGTTCAAACTTGCGCATAAGGGGAATACCTGAAAGTGTGACAGACCTGCAATCTACTATTACTGCTCTATTACAAGAACTAAAACCAGATATCCCTATTGAACGTTTAGAACTGGACAGAGTACACAGAGCCCTCACAGCCAAAAAGAAAGATGGACCCCCACGTGATATAATCACAAAATTTCATTATTACAGAACGAAAGAACAAATACTAATTGCTGCAAGAGAAAAAAAGGAACTTAATTTTCAAGGACACAATTATCAAATTTTTGCTGACCTATCCCAACTTACTATTACTAAAAGACGATCCATGAAACCCCAACTAATGGAACTGCAACGCCACAACATTATGTATCAATGGGGCTTCCCCTTTTCAGTCAGATTTAACTACCAAGGTACAATTTACAGAAGCAGATCAGCAGATGAACTACAACAAACCCTTTTAAAATTAAATCTGACAGAACCCACAAGCAGCAACTCTCCCACACGCAGAAGAATGGCATCATCTTCACCTTCAGGCAGCACCCAGAAAATTTCAGAACAAAATGGGAATCATCATTCTCACAAAAGAGGCCGTTATGCCACATCATCCATGGACCAAGAAGATTCAATGGACTGACATCCTAATTCCTGATATCTCTTCATTTATTACACTAAGAGATGGTTCTCTATAAAAAACCTATATTTATAACTGAATGTAACTGCATTCTGATAGTCACACACTGTGTGGGATCGTTACATTCCAGTTATATTTCTTATTACTTCTGATTCATATAGCCTTAGAATATATAAGTGAAATAAGGAAATTCATGTTCAGTTATATATTATCAGGTAATAACAATAGATTTATTACTTTTTAGGACAAATATGTTCAATAATCCAGAAGTAATGGAAGCTTTTTCTTTCTTTTCTTAAAACAAATATATTATTACCTAACTAGTTCCTAGAATTATGTTTTGTTTATTCTAATCTGAAGCAATACAACCTCAATTTTATGAGTTAACATATCTAAACAGTTACATATGAATAAAATATGTAATTGTTTACTCTAAAAGGGTTAAAATCCCAAAATAATTCAAACTATCTTCATCAATACCAAAGTTATTAACAGTACCTTTCTAACTGAATTATTTAGCCTAGGGCAAGACTAACCATATACAACCACCCTGGAATAAATAATTTCAACAAAAACTATATTCTGCATTCCAATTAATGAAACATCATTTTGATGTCTTTTGACATAGCACTTCTCTCCTGTAAGCGGAAGATCCGTGTACCCCCATTAGCCCTCCTCATTCTCCCAACCATATTATGTGGGAGTGTGACGAAGGCACTTATTCCCCTGAGAGAGATATTTATTCTCTTTCACGGGTAAATTGTGATTACTTGCAAAAAATAATTTATACAATGTATCATCTAATCTCATATGTTTTTTGTTTACTCTTTACTCCAGAATTCACTGGTTTCTTTTCTATCTATTCATCTCTTCAGTCCACACAGGTTGATCTGCGCAGTCAGCTCTGCATAACAAAAAGTAAGTCAAAACTATTTGATCTATTGCCATGGCACCACTGAATATACTTTCCCTGAATGTTCAGGGAATAAATGTCCCTCAAAAAAGGACCAAAGCCTTCCGTACTTTCCATAATAAGAAGGCTCACATAGTATGCCTCCAAGAAACACACTTCACCAAAGATTATACTCCAAAATATATTTCTCCTTTTTATCAACAAATTTACACGGCTTCTGCCTGTACCAAGCAAAGGGGAACTCTAATTGCATTTCACCGATCCACACCATTCACCTTATCATCAGAAATTAAAGACCCAGAAGGTAGATACCTGATACTCATGGGTTATATAATGGATACAGCAATCACAGTGATTTCCTACTACGCTCCTAACAAACAACCTACACCATTCCTCTCACATATATTACAAGTGATTAATACACACAAAATAGGAACAGTGATAATGTGTGGGGATTCGAACCAGGTCCTCCTCCCATTTCTAGATAAATCATCTTTTACACCATTCAAAATAACCTCTAGATTACCTTTTTCTCAACTTCTTTCCAAATACAATCTGGTAGATTCGTGGAGAGAAAGTAACCCAATGAAAAAGAAATTCACTTATTTCTCGCACCCTCATCAAACTTTCACCAGAATAGATCATATTTTTCTAACAATAGGAATGATACCAGAAATTATTGCATTAGATATAATTCCAATTCCGTGGTCTGACCATAATGCAGTATACACTACTATAGCCTCAGCCATACCAAAAGCTCATGACCCAACGTGGTACTTACCAGATATAATGCTCAAACACCCACTACATCAGATGGCCATTGAACAAGCTTTAAAGGAATACATATCAATTAATAATACAACAGACATCTCCCCAATAACACTGTGGGAAGCTCATAAGCCTGTCTTGTGTGGTAAAATACAAAGACAAATGGCACTATTTAAACGGGAAAGCAAAAATCTAGCAAAAAAACTAGAACTCAATTTTAATGCAGCCTACATATCATTTCAAGATAATCCATCTCAGAGTACAAAATCAAATCTGGAAAAATCTAGATTGGAATACGATCTATTTCTCACTGAGTCAGTTGATAAATCCCTCAAACGCTCCAAACACAATTTCTACATGAATACAAACAAACCAGGTATATATTTGGCTCGGGCATTAAATTCAACTAACAAATCTTTCAAACCAATACGTTTGAAATTATCAAAAAATGTTTACACTTGTAATCCAGTTAAAATAGTCCATAAATTTCACTCACATCTCGCAACTTTATACAAGACAAACAATGAATTTAATCCTAGAGAGGCTGAATCCTTCTTCTAAAAAATAACCTTACCTGAGTTATCTCAGAATCAAAAAAGCAGTTTGGATGAGCCTATAACTATAGATGAAGTTGCTAACGCCATAAAAGACCTAAAACTTAACAAAAGACCAGGCCCAGACGGCTACTCGGCTTTATACTATAAAACATTCTCAGAAATACTCTCTCCCATTCTCACTGAAACTTTTAACAAACTTCTAGATGGACATTCTTTTCGGCAAGAAACACTAATGGCAATTGTTTGTATGATCCCAAAACCCCTTTCTGATGATACTTCCTGTGTGAATTATCGGCCTATCTCTCTGTTAAACCTCGATATTAAATTATTAGCAAAAATAATAGCAAAACGCCTCAATAGCATAATAGGAAAATTAATACATAGAGATCAAGTAGGCTTCATGCCAAATAGACAGGCAGGTGATAATATACGCAGGGCAGTGTTATTGGCACATATTGCTAAAAAACGGAAAATCCCTTTATGTTTTCTATCTCTCGATATTAAGAGGGCATTTGACACAGTATCCTGGCAATATATGCAATATTCATTACAAAAATGGGGTTTTGGACCCCACTTTTTAACATGGATCAAAGCATTATATAATAAACCCAAAGCCTATATAAAATATGCTGGATACAAATCTGAAGCCTTTAATATCGAAAGAGGTACCCGACAGGGTTGCCCATTATCTCCCTTATTATTTGCCCTTATACTCGAACCCATGGCCCAATACATCAGAACAAACCAAACTATAACTGGCATTGAAGTAGGAGGTATTACACACAAATTATGTATATTTGCAGACGATATATTACTTTTTCTATCATCACCACAGGTCTCTGGTCCTAACTTAATACCAGCTCTTGATGGATTTGCAGCCCTATCCGGCCTTATGATTAATCCTAAGAAATGCCTAGTGCTTAATATTTCACTCACAAACATGGAATTGATCCCGGCTAGGGCTGCACTCCCATTCACATGGGCAGAAAAATCAATCCCATATCTTGGAATTCATTTAACAGCATCTCATTCTGACTTATTCTCAACCAATTATCCTCCTGTATTAAGACAGATCACAAATCTAATAAAACAATGGTCGCAACTTCCTTTATCCTGGATAGGGAAGATTAATGCAATCAAAATGACTATTCTACCCAAATTGCTTTATCTATTCAGAGTCCTCCCTATTCCAATTCCTTCCTATTTTTTGAGAATAGTACAAAAAAGAGCAACTTTGTTTATATGGGGCTCTTCTAAACCACGTATACCTATACACACACTACATCTTCCCAAAAATAAAGGAGGCCTGGGATACCCTAATTTTACTAACTACTACAGAGCAGCACATTTGGCCAGTCTGTCCAAATACCATGCAAAACAGGAAATGCCATTATGGGTATTTATAGAGGCTTCAGAAAATGACCCTCTATTAATATCAAATTTATTATGGCTTGATCCTAAAGACCGCTTTAAAATTCATAATCCCATAACTAAACACTTCTTATCTCTCTGGGATAAACTAAAAACCAAATATCAGTTACAATCTCCACACAATCCTCTCCTTTCTTTTATCAGAAATCCGGCCTTTTATCCGGCATGGATCTACCCAAATTCTTTTAAAGCTTGGACAACATCAGGCATTCAGACACTAAATGACTTCATAGCATCTAAATCATTCCTTTCATTCCCATCGCTTAGAGAAAAATATGATCTACCAAACTCTGAGATATTTAGATATCTCCAAATCAAAAATTTCTATACACCATTCCTAAAGGGGGATACACCATTATCCCAATTATCCATTTTTGAATCAATCTGTACAAAAGATCCATTTGCTAAAGGTACAATTTCATCACTTTATAATCAATTATATGGAGTAGCAAATCTTAATAGACCCTCTTACGTTCAGAGGTGGGAGGAGGACCTGGGACGAACTTTAGAAGACACGGACTGGTCTAACATATGGCTCACATCTAAGTCATCTTCACCCAACATCTTAGCACTGGAGACAAATTATAAAGTCCTAACTCGCTGGTACCTTGTACCCGCTAGAGTGGCAAAATATTCACCTAATACCTCAGCTCTTTGTTTTCGAGGATGCCCAGAAATAGGCACATATTTACACATATGGTGGACGTGCCCAGTAATCCAAACCTTCTGGAAGGAAGTCTTCGTGATTGCATCTAACATATTTAAAAAAATAATACAACCAGATCCATATTTAACTTTACTTAATCTAAAACCGGAATGGTTAACACTCTCTCAATTCAAACTTATGATCCAACTAATAACGGCTGCAAAACAAACGGTGGCCAAGGCATGGAAATCTCCTACATTGGTACTAGCAGAAACAATTCACAGAATGAATAATACAATGTCCCATGTTAAGATGGTAGCCATCGATCAAAATCAAATTCCAAAATTTGAAAAACTTTGGCATCCTTGGATAAAACAACAGTTCCTGTCAAACTTCAATGACTCTGTCCTGTTGCCATGGTAACAGATTAAATGACTTACAGAGACACCCATTCTAAGGCTTCAAAGAGAACTAAAAAGAATAATAAACTGACGAGCGGGACAACCTTGTGGAGTATACCTCTGCCTTTCTACCCTTTTTCTTCTTTCTCTTTCCTTTTCTCCATCTTACGATTAAAGCTCATTATCAGAATTTATTTGACCTATATACACTCTACTTGTAAACAATATGTATAGTAGGTATAAATCATTTAAATACCTACAAAAGTAACTAAGGAAATGATATATATCTTTAATTTAGGTTTACGTGAACCCAATGTTTAATATTTGAAATTTCATGATTTTTACCTATATAAACCCTACTGTAAAACAATGAGCTTACTTTATAGATCCTTGTAAACTTACTTTATGTATCTTTATAATATTGTATACTCAATAAACCTCTTTTGACAAGGAAAATGTCTATTTTTAAACTTAGGAACTTTACCCTTTTTAAAATGCATTTGTTGTATAAAGACTATACGAGTTTGAGTATTTTTATGTACTCTATACTTCATTTTTCATTATAATAATACTATGAGCAGTAAAACTGTCTATACCTAAGCATTAATAAAAATGTATTACAGATAAAAATAAGCCAGCCTTGGTCAATTACAAAGTGTAAGCAAACAAATAAATATATGCTTCAGCAATGAGTAAGGTATTAATAGAATCTTAAATGCATTACAAAGGCTTTAAATCAGTATGGTTGAAATTGAGAATTGAGACATTACTTAGCCATTGTTTCTAACTTTTTGTGTGGCTTGGTGCAAATGGATTTCCAGAAGACAACGGTGGTGCATATTTAAAAAAAAAATGTATTAATGTCTTCTGTTAGAAGAATTGTGCACACTGCCATTCATTAAGATATGCATGTATGCACAACACATTTGTACACCCTCACATAAACTAAGAACCATATGTGTACCACCGTGTATACACTAATGCGCATGCTCACACCCGAGCATAGATGTGCATTAACAAAACTGATTTTTTTGGTGCCTAGAGGCCTATTTAAAGCTGTGCAGGAGTTCAGAAGATTGCCATTGGTCATCAGCTTCTGTGGCTAGACCCTGTGTTTGCATCAGTGTTCTAACCCAGCTTTATTTTGACTATGCTGTCCCCAATAATCCGTTGTTGACCCTAGCTTGTGACATGACCTTGTTTTCTGTTTGTTGATTTGGTACCTCCTCTGTTTGTCTGATACTGATCTCAGTCTGCTTGCTCCTGCTTCTTGATTCTGTATCTAAGCTGCTCAGTTGTTGCTGCCTAACTACATTGCAAGATCTTGCACCTGCAAACACTTGGACTGTCTTTTTCATGGATTCTAGTCCTATGCTCACCGCATCTCATGCAATACCAGAGCATTTTCTTCTACAGGCACCCATGCCACTCTGTGCTCTGTTATACCCTGTCACTAACTCCAGGGGGGGGCAGAATAGGAGGTGTTAGGGAAGCCCTCTGATCAACTCAGCCTCCACCAGCTATGTGACATAGTCATCTAGTACAGGGGTCTCAAACTGGTGGTCCTCCAGCTGTTGCGAAACTACAAGTCACATGAGGCATTGCAAGGCTGACAGTTACAAGCATGACTCCCTCAGGCAGAGGCATGGTGGGACTTGTAGTTTTGAAACAGCTGGAGGGCCGCCAGTTTGAGACCCCTGATCTTGTATGTTTAATAATATAGTAGATATACCATATTTTTAAGAGTTTTGCTAGAAATTTACTAGACGACAATAACATAAATAATAACCAGCATGGGTTCATAAAATATGAAATAGAGATTTGTAAAACACTAAATAGCGGAGTTGTCAGACAAATCTACTTACTTGTTATTAGGAAGTAAGCAAAAATAAATTTTTTTTAAAAAAAAAATAGAAAAAGGAGTGGATGTAGTTTGCATATTTTACATATGGGCCTGTGTCTATAGGTTTACAAAAGTCTGCACCTAAATAGAAAACTGATTTAACCACAAGAGATTAGTGATGAATTATTTATTCTCTTAATTTCTAAAGTTGTTAGTGCTTTATCCCAAGTTTAATTTTTGGGGACAATTACTTAAGTACCATTTCTGTGTTTGCAGGTAACACACAGTCCTTTACTAGAATAAAGTCCCTGCAAAATGGCTCTTACTTTCAAGCTGCCATGGACACAGTGTTTTATCAGGCAACTACATGACAAATGAGGTTTAGTTACTTGACATCCTTAGGCTGTTTGTAAACAGCCTAAGGTTGAAGTGATCAATTATACTGGAATCATGGTTGAAGCTACATTCCTTACAATGTAAAAGTGATCAAAATGGCTATAATGTGGAGGGAGTCTCTCCCTCCCGCCACTGCCACCTTTACCAGGATATCCTGTCCAATCGGGGAGCCTGGTAAGGATGTGATTGGTAGCATCTGTGTAGCACCCACTACCATAGGTAGGTGCTGGAGTGAGGATTTTTTGGTAAGGAACTGTCAGTACAGGTGAATTTAGGCAGGCCTATGCTTCAGGCTAGGCCTGTTTGTTTTGACCTGGGGGGCAGGGAGTGGTTAGTGTAGCAGTGGGTGTAACCACCTGTGCTTCAGTGCTTGGGTGCCTCCCCTGCTTCCAGGAAAGAATGTTCTGGAAGAGGGGCAGAGCCTAGAACTGGAGTGGCAGGTAGCTCATGTGAGGAGCCCTGACCAATCCCCAACTGGAATTGGCAGGGGGCAGGCCTCCTATATAAGCTAAGGTAACAGGCCACTGGGGGGAGTTGTTGGCTGGGAGAAGTGGAGAATGGAGTACTAGACATCAGCAGGAGGGCACCCCCATCTGGGGGGGTGCACCATTTGCGGGAGGATGCCAGGGAGAACTGTGAGGGAACATCACCCTTACACGGTCATGGATGAAGTCCTCATCTTTACACGGTCATTGATGAGGAGTTCCTGGAGCAAAGGGGCAATAGAAGCTGTCGGAACGTACAGTACAGTTAAGTTCTCCATCATCGACTCGGGGCAGAGAAAGGTCGGCGAGTGTACCACAGTGGAGAGCTGGATGTGGAGACATGCCAGGAAGTCTGGGAGGGAACTTCATCCTTACACGGTCAAGAATGAAGTCCTCATCTTTACACTTTACATTGATGAGGAGTCCTGGAACAGAGGAGAGACTGTGGGGAATAGTGTCATATCAATGCGGCCCGAGGACGCAGGATTTGCAGGCTAGACTAGCTGGGAACAGTAGTCCACCATTCAGCACATGCTACTAAACCACTAGGCCTCCGGGGAGAGGTACTGCAGACCTCTGGCCTAGTAGCAGCAACTAATCAGAGTCAGCATTAGAGACTATTCAGAGTGGGTTCTTTTGCATATAGAAGAGGATGTGTCAAGAAACATAATATGCTACAGAATAAGTTTGTGCAGGGGGGAAGGATTCCTGGGAGCAATAGGCTGCAGGAGTTACACAGAGGAGGAGCAATAATCTGCATGGTGATGCAGGGAAGAGACGGTAGATGTTATACATGTGCATCATTTCTTCAAGGCTCAAATGAAGTTCTAATTTATAAATATGATGGCAAATTAGTTCGATCTATGGTCATCCCATATAGTCTTTCCCCCAACCAAGTTATAGTCCCCCAATAAACATAAACAAAACAAAACAAATGACTGTTCCTTGTCTCAGAAGTGATATATGGAGGTCTGGCAGCAGGGTGATATGGTTTATGTTAGTGACTAGTGGCAACACACCACTACATATGCTTCTTAGGACACAGTGAGGGGAGCTAATGTTGTTCCTCCCACTGTGTGATGTCAGAAACAGGAAGTGACAAGGATTTAGTCACTTCCAGTTACGGTCTCATGTCAACAAGCCCTACCGGTTTGTGAAAGTATTGGATCCTCATGACACAACATAGGAAGCACCTCCATGGTTAACAGAGGACAGAATTAAAATTAGACTTGAGAAACTTAACATTAATAAATCACCGGGACCAGATGGCTTGCATCCGAGGGTACTTAGGGAACTCAGTCAAGTGATTGCCAGACCATTGTTCCTAATTTTTACAGATAGTCTACTGACTGGAATGGTACCAGCTGATTGGAGAAAAGCCAATGTAGCACCAATATTTAAAAAGGGCCCAAAATACATCCCTGGGAATTACAGACCAGTTAGCCTAACATCAATAGTATGTAAACTCTTGGAGGGGATGATAAGGGACTATATACATAATTTTAGTAATAAGAACGGTATCATTAGCAGTAATCAGCATGGATTCATGAAGAATCGTTCTTGCCAAACCAATCTATTAACCTTCTATGAGGAGGTGAGTTGCCATCTAGATAAAGGAAGGCCCGTAGACGTGGTGTATCTGGATTTTGCAAAAGCATTTGACACAGTTCCCCATAAACGTTTACTGTACAAAATAAGGTCCGTTGGCATGGACCATAGGGTGAGTACATGGATTGAAAACTGGCTACAAGGGCGAGTTCAGAGGGTGGGGATAAATGGGGAGTACTCAGAATGGTCAGGGGTGGGTAGTGGGGTTCCCCAGGGTCCTGTGCTGGGACCAATTCTATTTAATTTGTTCATAAACGACCTGGAGGATGGAATAAACAGTTCAATCTCTGTATTTGCAGACGATACTAAGTTAAGCAGGGCAATAACTTCTCCGCAGGATGTGGAAACCTTGCAATAAGACCTGAACAAATTAATGGGCTGGGCGACTACATGGCAAATGAGGTTCAATGTAGAAAAATGTAAAATAAAGCATTTGGGTGGCAAAAATATGAATGCAATCTATACACTGGGGGGAGAACCTCTGGGGGAATCTAGGATGGAAAAGGACCTGGGGGTCCTAGTAGATGATAGGCTCAGCAATGGCATGCAATGCCAAGCTGCTGCTAACAAAGCAAACAGAATATTGGCATGCATTAAAAGGGGGATTAATGCCAGAGATAAAACGATAATTCTCCCACTCTACAAGGCTCTGGTCCGGCCGCACCTGGATTATGCTGTCCAGTTCTGGGCACCAGTCCTCAGGAAGGATGTACTGGAAATGGAGCAAGTACAAAGAAGGGCAAAAAAGCTAATAAAGGGTCTGGAGGATATTAGTTATGAGGAAAGGTTGCGAGCACTGAACTTATTCTCTCTGGAGAAGAGACGCTTGAGAGGGATAAGATTTCAGTTTACAAATACTGTACTGGTGACCCCACAATAGGGATAAAACTTTTTTCGCAGAAGAAAGTTTAATAAGACTCGTGGCCACTCATTACAATTAGAAGAAAAGAGGTTTAACCTTAAACTACGTAGAGGGTTCTTTACTGTAAGAGCAGCAAGGATGTGGAATTTCCTTCCACAGGCAGTGGTCTCAGCAGGGAGCATTGATAGCTTCAAGAAACTATTAGATAATCACCTAAATGACCGCAACATACAGGGATATACAATGTAATACTGACACATAATCACTCACATAGGTTGGACTTGATGGACTTGTGTCTTTTTTCAACCTCACCTACTATGTAACTATGTAACTATGGATCAAACCAATCCAGGTTGGATCAGATGCTTTGGAGGCCAGAGGACAGATCTGGGCTCTAATACTGTATACCCCAGATCTTTCCAAAGAGAGGACATGTAACAACCCATGCTATCACTAAGAATATTGTTCATCTCTTGTGCTAGCAATAAAGTTAATAAAAAAAATGAAAAGTACAATGCAAAAAAAAAAAAAAATACTATAAAAATAGTGCCCCGTTCCTGCGTGCTCAAGTGCAAATATAAACACATATGTAGGTCTTGTATGCATATGTAAAAGATGGTTTCAGGACACATGTGAGGTATCACTGCAAATGTCAGAGCAAGAGCAATAATTCTAGCACCAGACCTCCTGTGTAACTCTAAACTGGTAATTTATAAAGGCTTTTAAAGCATCACCTATAGAGATTTTTTAGGTACCATAGTTTGGTTGTGTTCCAGGGGCATGCACACTTTTAAAGCATGGTGTGTTAACTATCTGTTTACTCAGTATAATATAATGCATTTGAAAAACCGCTGCACAAGTATTGTGTGAGATAAAAATATGCAACACCGGTACTATTGGGTGCAAAAATCTCTATTGCCCACTCTTGGAAGCAGCCCTCTGTGTTATTTGCAGCAGCAAAGAAGAAGATCTCCTGGATTATGCAAAGTCTGCGAGCATTCTTCTGGCCAGTGTTCAAAAGTTTGAACGTATCTGGGAACCCTAGGGTCTATATATGAATGTCTCTCTGTGATGACCTCCTCCTTTATTATGTGTGACCTCTCCCTTCGGTGACTGATTCTTACTTGTCTTTGTTCTTTCATTTACCTTTCATCTGTCTGTCTTACTTCTCTTTTCCTTATTCTTTCTTTTTGGGGGTTCTAAATAGTTTTCTAGCAAAAAATGCTGATGTTTACGTGTAGTAGATTAATGTCAGAATTTAAACTAGTGGGTGTAAAGTGCTTTGCGGTTGGTATTGGGCTGAGCCCAACATGTCTCAAAGGCAGACAACTATGTTGAGTGTATGTGGCCTGGTATGGTTCAGGAGGGGGTTGGGCGCTCACTCTTCTCGCCCATTTCCTAGCTGGCCCTGTTGTATGCTCTTGAAAAGGATGTGGTTTGGATTGGTGAAGGCAGCCCATGGCCTTTTAAGAATGTATGGAGTGTGGAGTTCCCCTTTAAAAGCAAAAGCTAGCCTGTCAGAAACCATAAATCAGACTGAGACAAAAGTACAGTTAAATCACACTTGTTTAAAAATAATTAAAAAAGGTAAACATAGTCAAAACATAGCCAGCGTTCAGGAACTGGAAAGGATAGTCAGACAAGCCAAAACGTCAGGTAGCCAGAGATGAGCGTAGTAGAACAGCAAGCAGCAAGCAACCAGAAGGGATGTCAGCCAAGCAAGTCTTAAACAGGAACACAGGAGAGCGTCTCTAGAGATGTGATCAAGGCGAAGGCAGAGATCATCTGGACTGGACGGCTTAAGTAGTCAGGACTGACGAGCAGGATATCATCAACAGGTGAGTCACTGTGGCGAGATAGGAGCTGGCAATTAGCTGACAGTTGAGCGGCCAGCTTTGAGAAGTCCCTGACAGTACCCCCTCCTCAATGACCCCTGTCCCTCGGAGGACCACCAGGCTTGAGGGGAAAACATCTAGAAATCACGTAGGAGGACAGGGGCATGTACGTCAAAGGATGAGACCCAGGAGTGTTCCTCCGGACCGTACCCTTTCCAATGCACCAGGTTCTGTATGTGCCCATGGGATCTATGGGAGTCAACAATGTACTGTACTTCATACTCCTCATGGTTCTCAACCTGTACAGTGTGGGGATGAGGCACCAAGGGGGTAAAGCGGTTGCAGACCAAAGGTTTTAATAAGGAGACATAAAATACATTTGAAATACGCATATTAGAAGGAAGGTCTAATGCGTAAGCCACTGGGTTAATCCTGGGAAGAATACGGAAAGGCCCAATAAACCGAGGTGCGAATTTCAGGGAACACAAAGTCGGAGGTTGCAAGATGACAGCCAAACCCTGTGCCCAACCTGGTAGGAAGACACAGGCAGGTGTCTGCAGTCAGCATGGAGTTTGTACCTGTCATTAGCATGTTGCAAAGCCTCCTGGACATGTGCCCAAGTGGAACAAAGACCACGGAGATGCTTCTTTAATGCAGGAATACTTTGCAGAACAAATTAGTCAGGCAACATGGACGGTTGGAAACCATAGTTCGCCATAAACGGGGGCAATCAGGAAGCAGAATTCAAGGCACTTTTGTGAGCAAACTCTGCCCACGGTAACAGTTGTTATAATGGTCAGAAATATAGCAATGTAGGAATTGCCCCAAGGATTGATTGGCTTGTTCTGCGGCCCCATTAGACTGCGGGTGATATGCAGAGGAGAAAGCAAGCTGAACTCCCAACTGTGCACAAAAGGCTCACCAGAACTGGGACACAAACTGACTACCCCTGTCCGAGACAATCACCTTGGGTAACCCATGTAAGCAAAAGTTCTCCCGAGCAAAAATGGAAGCGAGTTCCTTAGAAGTGGGCAACTTCTTAAATGGAATACAATGTGACATTTTCGAGAACCGATCAACCAACATAAGGATAACTGTTTTTCCCTGGGAGTTGGGTAACTCCACAATGAAATCCATAGACAGATGGGTCCAGGGCCTCTCTACATCGGGTATGAGTTGTAGGAGGCCCACTGGAAGGTGTTGTGGAGTCTTACTCTGAGTACACATGGAACAGGCAGCTACGAAGGCGGTTACATCAGCACGTAGACTAGGCCACCAGAATTGTTGTGAAATGGCCCAAAAGAGTTGATTCTTCCCAGGGTGGCCAGCAGCCTTGGGAGAATGGTAAGTTTGGAGCTTGGCAGTACAGAGACTCTCTGGGACAAAGCAGCTGTCACAAGGTTTCTCAGGAGGAGCATAGATCTGAGCAGCAAAAATTTTGTCACCCAAAGAAGAAGTGTGACTGGTGCGAACCGTAGCCAGAATACGATCAGGAGGAATCACCGGAATCGACTCCATCTTGGAAGTGGGGGAAAATTGTCATAACAAAGTGTCAGCCCTTACATTCTTAGTACTGGGTAAGAATGAGACAATTTAATTGAAACTAAACAAGAAAAGAGCCCATCGCACCCTTCTGGGAGAGAGGCATTTAGCCTCAGACAAGAATGTGCGATATTTATGGTCAGTAAGAATGAGAAATGGCACAGTGGTACCTTTGAGGAGATGTCTCCATTCTTTTAGGGCTAAAATGATCGCTAACAGCTCTCTGTCACCAATCTCGTAATTGCACTCCGCAGGTGGCAATTTCTTGGAAAAGTAGCCACAAGGATGCATAGCGCTCTCAGAAGTAGGACGTTGAGACAGAAGAGCACCAACTCCAGTCTCAGAAGCATCAACCTCAAGGATAAAAGGTAACATAGGATCAGGATGTGCCAACACAGGAGCAGAGAAAAAGGCAGCCTTGAGACTTTCAAAGGCCTTAATGGACTCCTGAGACCAACTCTGTGGGTTACCGTCCTTTTTGGTCATATCAGTCATGGGCTTGACCAGAGAGGAGAAGTTACGAATAAACTTCCGTCAACTTTCTTGGCAAAGCCAAGAAAATGCTGCAGAGGACGTAAACTCACAGTTCGGGGCCACTGTAGGACTGCTGAAAGTTTCTCTGGGTCCATGGAAAAGCCAGCAGTGGAAATGACATAACCCAGGTATTTAACCTGTTCACGATGGAATTCAAACTTTTCCAGTTTACAATAGAGATTGTTCTCTCTTAGTTTCTGAAGCACACGACAGATATCTGCATGGTGGCTCTCCAGGGACTTGGAAAATATGAGGATATCATTGAGATAAACCACCACACATAACTGCAACAAATCTTGGAGGACATCATTAATAAATTCCAGCAAAACTGTTACAAAGGCCAAAAGGCATTACTTACTTTTAATGGCATGTTCTGGTATTAAATGCAGCTTTCCACTCGTCGCCCTCCTTAATCCTCACGAGATTGTATGCCCCTCAAATCAAACTTTGTGAAAACCGTTGCTTACTTGAGCAGGTCAAATAACTCCGTAATCAATGGAATTGGATAGGCATTCTTAATCATGAAATGACTGAGACCCCTATAATTAATACAAGGTCTCAGTTCACCACTCTTCTTCTTCACAAAGAAGAAACCAGCACCAGCAGGAGATGAGGATTTGTGGATGAAACCTCGAGAAAGTGTTTCTGCAACATACTCCTCCACGGCCTCATCCTCCAAGACCAACAAAGGGTAAACCTGGCCACGAGGAGGTATTGCACCAGGTTTAAGGTTAATTGTGCAATCATACAACTGGTGTGGTGGCAAATTACCGGCTTGACCCTTGTGAAAGCAATCACTAAAATTGCGGTACTCCTCCTGCAGGGAGAAGAGAGAAGAGGTGCACAGGACCTTGGTTACCTTCTGGAAGCATGTATTACTGCAATGTGGTGACCAGGAGAGAACCTCAGCACAGAGCCAATCGAATTAGGAGTTGTGCGTCTGTAACCAATAGGGATGAGCTTCGTGTTCGAATCGAACCCATGTTCGACTCGAACATCGTCTGTTCGCCCGTTCGCCGAATTGCGAACGATATGGGCCTTTCGTGCCAAATTCGTGTGGCGCGTCACGGCCCATAATTTACTGCGGCATCGCAGTGCATTGCTGGCTGATGATTGGCCAAGCATGCACTATGACCCGCATGCTTGGCCAATCACAGCGCCGTCTGAACAGAGAGCCGTAATTGGCCAAAGCCAAGGAGGCTTTGGCCAATTATGGCTCAGGGGATTTAGTACACGTCCCACACTATATAAGGCCGCCTGCATGGCGGCCCTGTGTAGTGTGTGTTCCGGCGTTCATAGATAGAGAGAGAGACAGACAGACAGTGTCATTTGATTTGAGTTAGATAGATTAGGCAGAACAGTCAGTCAGTTAGCTGCACTTACAGTGTATTGTGTATATATATATGCATCCCAGGTGTTGCATATAATATATACACTGTATTCAGTTTAGCTAGATCCGTTCCTGTTATCTTCTTACTGACAGGCAGGCTTGTCTTGTTACAGTATTTACAGCTACCTGAAGAAAATTGCTGGTGTTCTTTTGATCCTATTAGTACCACAGTCAGGCAGCTAGACTATTTACAGTTAGTGGGGTGCGTCCTGCTCACAGTGTTCAGCTAAACCTACAGGTTAGTGTGGTGTGTCCTGCTCACAGTGTTCAGCTGAAACTACAAGTTAGTGTGGTGCGTCCACCTCACAGTGTTCAGCTAAACCTAGAAGTTAGTGCGGTGCGTCCTGCTCACAGTGTTCAGCTAAACCTACAAGTTAGTGTAGTGAGACCTCTGCACAGTGTTCATCTAAAGCTACAAGTTAGTGCAGTGCATCCTGCTCACAGTGTTCAGCTAAAACTACAAGTTAATGTGGTGCATCCACCTCACAGTGTTCAGCTAAACCTACAAGTTAGTGCGGTGCGTCCTGCTCACAGTGTTCAGCTAAAACTACAAGTTAGTGAAGTGCGTCCTGCTCACAGTGTTCAGCTAAAACTACAAGTTAGTGTGGTGCGTCCACCTCACAGCATTCAGCTAAACCTAGAAGTTAGTGCAGTGCGTCCTGCTCACAGTGTTCAGCTGAAACTACAAGTTAGTAGTGCTGTACATCCTGCTCACAGTGTTCAGCTAAACCTACAAGTTAGTGTAGTGAGACCTCTGCACAGTGTTCATCTAAAACTACAAGTTAGTGTGGTGCGTCCACCTCACAGTGTTCAGCTAAACCTACAAGTTAGTGCAGTGTGTCCTGCTCACAGTGTTCAGCTAAAACTACAAGTTAGTGTGGTGCGTCCACCTCACAGTGTTCAGCTAAACCTAGAAGTTAGTGCAGTGCATCCTGCTCACAGTGTTCAGCTAAAACTACAAGTTAGTGTGGTGCGTCCACCTCACAGTGTTCAGCTAAACCTACAAGTTAGTGCGGTGTGTCCTGCTCACAGTGTTCAGCTAAAACTACAAGTTAGTGTGGTGCGTCCACCTCACAGTGTTCAGCTAAACCTACAAGTTAGTGCGGTGTGTCCTGCTCACAGTGTTCAGCTAAAACTACAAGTTAGTGCGGTGCGTCCACCTCACAGTGCTCAGCTAAACCTAGAAGTTAGTGCGGTGCGTCCTGCTCACAGTGTTCAGCTAAAACTACAAGTTAGTGCTGTGTGTCCTGCTCACAGTGTTCAGATAAACCTACAAGTTAGTGTAGTGATACCTCTGCACAGTGTTCATCTAAAGCTACAAGTTAGTGCAGTGCGTCCTGCTCACAGTGTTCAGCTAGATCCGTTCCTGTTATCTTCTTACTGACAGGCAGGCTTGTCTTGTTACAGTATTTACAGCTACCTGAAGAAAATTGCTAGTGTTCTTTTGTTCCTATTAGTACCACAGTCAGGCAGCTAGACTATTTACAGTTAGTGCAGTGCGTCCTGCTCACAGTGTTCAGCTAAAACTACAAGTTAGTGGGGTGCGTCCACCTCACAGTGTTCAGCTAAACCTACAAGTTAGTGGGGTGCGTCCTGCTCACAGTGTTCATCTAAACCTACAAGTTAGTGTGGTGCGTCCACCTCACAGTGTTCAGCTAAACCTACAAGTTAGTGCGGTGCGTCCTGCTCACAGTGTTCAGCTGAAACTACAAGTTAGTGCGGTGCGTCCACCTTACAGTGTTCAGCTAAACCTAGAAATTAGTGCGGTGCGTCCTGCTCACAGTGTTCAGCTAAACCTACAAGTTAGTGTAGTGAGACCTCTGCACAGTGTTCAGCTAAAGCTACAAGTTAGTGCAGTGCATCCTGCTCACAGTGTTCAGCTAAACCTACAGGTTAGTGTGGTGTGTCCTGCTCACAGTGTTCAGCTGAAACTACAAGTTAGTGCGGTGCGTCCACCTCACAGTGTTCAGCTAAACCTAGAAGTTAGTGCGGTGCGTCCTGCTCACAGTGTTCAGCTAAAACTACAAGTTAGTGCTGTGCGTCCTGCTCACAGTGTTCAGCTAAACCTACAAGTTAGTGTAGTGAGACCTCTGCACAGTGTTCATCTAAAGCTACAAGTTAGTGCAGTGCGTCCTGCTCACAGTGTTCAGCTAGATCCGTTCCTGTTATCTTCTTACTGACAGGCAGGCTTGTCTTGTTACAGTATTTACAGTTACCTGAACAAAATTGCTGGTGTTCTTTTGATCCTATTAGTACCACAGTCAGGCAGCTAGACTATTTACAGTTAGTGCAGTGGGTCCTGCTCACAGTGTTCAGCTAAAACTACAAGTTAGTGGGGTGCGTCCTGCTCACAGTGTTCAGCTAAACCTACAAATTAGTGTGGTGCGTCCACCTCACAGTGTTCAGCTAAACCTACAAGTTAGTGCGGTGTGTCCTGCTCACAGTGTTCAGCTAAAACTACAAGTTAGTGCTGTGCGTCCTGCTCACAGTGTTCAGCTAAAACTACAAGTTAGTGTGGTGTGTCCACCTCACAGTGTTCAGCTAAAACTACAAGTTAGTGTGGTGCGTCCTCCTCACAGTGTCCAGCGAAACCTACAAGTTATTTTTTTGCGAGCTCTGCACAGTGTTCAGCTAAAGCTACCTGTAGAAGGTTGGTGGTGTTTTCCTGATCCTATCACTACCGCAGGCAGCTAAAAAAGCTACAAGTTAGTTTTTTGTGAGCTCTGCACAGTGTTCAGCTAAAGCTATCTGTAGAAGGTTGGTGGTGTTCTCATACTACAGGCAGGCAGTTGATTTTGCTAGCTGCAGTATCAGTATATATATATATATATATATATATATATATATATATCCCAGCTTAGTGCAGCTACAGGCCATTAGTATGTCTGGAAGGCCAAGAAGGAGAGGCAGACAGTCACAAGCCAATAAGAGAGGGCAAGCAAGCTCTGTGTCTAGTGCTGGTCGTGGAGACGGTGCATCCTCATCAGCACATGGCCGTGGGACACGCTTGGCCTTATATTCGGCAGCTGGCCGTGTTGAGCGGCAACATGCGGAAGACTTGGTCGAGTGGATGACCAAGCCGTCCTCATCCTCCTCATCCTCTCTCACCCATGTTTAGGGTACTTTGTCTGGCAAAGCAACGGCCTCTTCCCTTGGCTCAATGTCATCAGTGACTCCTTCCCTAGCCCCACCATGTCCTCCTGAGGAGTCCCTCGAACTGTTTGACCACAGTGTTGGGTACATGCTCCAGGAGGATGCTTAGCGTTTGGAAGGCTCTGATGATGATACTGAGCTCAATGAAGGCAGTAACGTGAGCACAGACAGAGGGGGTGTCCAAGAAGGACAGCAATCTGGCAGTCACGCTCCCCCTGCTGCAGCATACTGCCAGGTTTGCTCCAGTGATGAGGAGGGAGGGGATGATGAGGTCACTGACTCATCGTGGGTGCCTGATAGGAGAGAGGAGGAGGAGGAGGAGGAGGCGGCACATCACCAACGAGGCAGGATGCCCTCCAGGGGCCAGCCTAAGGGCAGCACCTTGATTGCATCACACCCCAAAGCTCCACATGTGCAGGGCGCTGCAGTCTCTGCGCGTTATTCAAAAAGTTCTTTGTTGTGGGCCTTTTTTGAGACGAGTGCATCAGATCGCACCGCTGCTATTTTCAGCTATCTCGTGTGGCCAAAACATCTCCCGCTTTGGTACCACATGCTTGATCAGACATATGTTGACTTGCCATGCAGTTTGTTGGCAAGCGTATCTAAAAGACCCACACCAAAGAACAAATCAGCTGAGATCTCCAAACGCACTATACCTTCAGTCCTCTCTGAGACCTGCACTGAGAGGAATGAAGGTGTAGAATTAGGTGTGTCACAGCCAAGTACTTGTGGGCAATCTGCTTTTGGTACACCAATGTCAGATTGTACCAGGCAAATTTCCCTGCCCCAGCTGCTGCACCGCCAAAAGAAGTTTGCTCCCAGCCATCCACATGGCCAGCGGTTGAATGCTAGCTTGGCAAAATTGCTAGCACTTCAACTGCTGCCTTTTCAGTTGGTAGACTCTGCCCCCTTCCGTGAGTTTGTCGAATGCGCGGTTCCTCAGTGGCAGGTACCCAAACGCCACTTTTTCTCATGGAAGGCGATGTGGAAGACAATGTCCATGCCTCGCTGGACAGGGTGGTCAGCGGTAAGGTGCATATTACCGCTGACTCATGGTCCAGCAGGCATGGACAGGGATGTTACCTAAGTTTCACGGCACATTGGGTGACTCTGCTGGCAGCTGGGAAGGATGCAGGACAAGGTGCAGTAGTGTTGGAGGTTGTTCCGCCACCACACCTCCAAAATGCTAATGATTGTGACACACCTCTCTCCTCCACCCCTCCTCTTCTTCTTCCTCCATGGCCTCTTCCTGTGCTTTGTCCTCGGAACCAGCGGTGCTCCGTAGCCGTTCAAGGGGCTACGCAAGTACGCAGGCCAAAAGATGCCATGCGGTGCTTAAGCTGGTGTGCTTGGGGGACAGGAGCCACACTGTGGCAGAGGTTCTGTCAGCTCTGCAGGGGCAGGTTCAGAGGTGGTTGATGCCACGCCAACTTAGGGCAGGAATGGTGGTTTGCGACAATGGCACCAACCTCCTCTCTGCCCTCCGACAGGGACAAATGACCCATGTGCCCTGTTTGGCTCATGTCCTTAACTTGGTGGTGCAGCGGTTCTTGGGCAGGTACCCGGGCTTACAGGATGTCCTGAGGCAGGCCAGGAAAGTCTGTGTGCATTTCCGCTGGTCATATAATGCCAGTGCTCAGCTGACGGACTTCCAAAAGGAGATTAACCTGCCCAAGAACCGCCTAATCTGTGACATGCCCACCAGGTGGAACTCAACGTTGGCCATGCTGCAGTGGCTGCACACGCAGCAGAGGGCCACCAATGAGTACCTGTGTGACTATGGCACCAGGACAGGGTCAGGGGAGCTTAGTTTTTTTCCCCACGCCAGTGGGCCATGATCAGGGATGCATGCACTGTCCTGTCACCATTTGAGGAGGCCACGAGGATGGTGAGCAGTGACAGTGCATGCATCAGTGACACTGTCCCCCTTGTCCACCTGTTGGAGCACACACTGCGTGGAATAATGGACAGGGCACTTGAGGCAGAACAGAGGCAGGAAGAGGAGGATTTCCTTAGCTCTCAAGGCCCCCTTTCTCCAGACAATGTTCCTGCATACCCACCAATCACACAGGAAGAGGAGGAGGAGGAGGAGGAAAAGGAGGAAGATTGTGTCAGTATGGAGGTGGAGCCTGGCACTCAGCATCAGCAGCAGTCTTTAAGGGATCAGTCCCAAGAAACACATGGACTTGTACATGGCTGGGAGGAGGTGGCTGCGGACCATGTCATCCTTAGTGACCCAGAGGACTCCAGACCGAATGCCTCAGCAAACCTACGCTGCATGGCCTCCCTGATCCTGCAAAGCCTGCGTAAGGATCCTCGTATTCGTGGTATCAAGGAGAAGGACCAATACTGGCTGGCAATCCTCCTTGATCCACGTTACAAGGGTAAGGTTGCGGACCTTATCTTGCCATCGCAGAGGGAGCAGAGGATGAAACATCTTCGGGAGGCCTTGCAGAAAGGTCTGTGCAATGCATTCCCAGAGACTGGGAGGTTACAAACTCCTGTTTCTGGACAACGTGTTGCTGAGGCTTCGGTCAGTCAAAGAAGGAGCGGTGGAGAAGGTGGCCGTCTGACCGATGCGTTCAGACAATTTTTTGGTCCGCAGCCCCAAGGTATGATCGGTTCCAGTAACCATCGCCAGCGTCTGTTTTACATGGTGCAGGAATACCTAGGGGCAAGATCTGACTTGGACACCTTTCCCACCGAAAATCCTCTGGGTTACTGGGTCTTGAGGATGGATCACTAGCCAGAGCTTGCACAGTATGCAATTGAGCTACTGGCCTGTCCTGCATCCAGCGTTCTTTCGGAACGCACATTCAGTGCTGCTGGAGGCTTTGTAACCGATCACAGGGTGCGTCTGTCCACCGACTCGGTCGATCGACTGACCTTCATAAAAATGAATCAGTCTTGGATCACCACCAGCTATTAAACACCTGATGCTGATGTAACCAAATATTTTTTTTTAAAATCTCAGATCCCTTCAAAGACTGCCTATGCTGATGCTGAGTGACTATCCCTGAGTAATTATCCTCTTCCTCCTCAATTATCACGCTGATAGCTTGTAAGAACATTTTTGGTTCTGGGCACCACCACCAGTGCCTAAGGCCCAATTTTTCAGCCCTTGTTTAACAGGGGCGTGTAATTACAATTTTTGATGCAATACTTTGCAGCAGGGCTCGTTTCTGCATTACAACTAGAGTATCTGTGAGGGGTTGCAGTGTTGTGGCACCAGCACCAGTGCCTAAGGCCCAATTTTTCAGCCCCTGTTTAACAGGGGCGTGTAATTACAATTTTTGATGCAATACTTTGCAGAAGGGCTCGTTTCTGCGTTACAACTAGAGTATCTGTGAGGGGTTGCAGTGTTGTAGCACCAGCACCAGTGCCTAAGGCCCAATTTTTTAGCCCCTGTTCAACAGGGGCATGTAATTACAATTCTTGATCTAATATTTCACAGCAGGGCCCATTTCTGCACCCACCAAGAGCGAGTGAGGACTTACAGTGTTGTGGCACCAGCACCACCACCACCACCAAAGGCCCAATTTTTCTACCCTTGTTCAACAGGGGCATGTAATTACAATTCTTGATCTAATATTTCACAGCAGGGCCCTGTGAGGGCTTACAGTGTTGTGGCCACAACAACACCTAAGGCCCAAATTTCTGCTGAGTATATAGGGAAGGCCCCTACTTTCAAACATCTAACTTACAAACGACTCCTACTTGCAAACGGAAGGAGACAACAGGAAGTGAGATGAAATCTACCCCTAGGAAGGGAAATTCTCTCCTGTAAGAGTTAATATGGGAAAAACATTTCTCCTTTCCACTGATGCTTTCCAATCCTTGTTCCACAAAAAAACCCAAATTTTCAAAAAACATTTGTCATTGGGACAAAAAGTGAGGTGAAATCTTCTGAAGAGGAGGAAAGACAGCAAAACAAATGTCACAGGGGTGATAACCCTTCCCTATGTTTTCCAAAAAACGTAAAAAAGATTTTTTGGCTGGAGCTAAACACGTTAAAAATGTACCCATTAAAAATTACAAACAGATTCTACTTAACAACAAACCTACAGTCCCTGTCCTGTTTGCACCGCCTGTATACTGCTGTTCAGAGTATATAGGGCCTGGTGGCCCCACACCTTTCCTTATTTTAATTTGGGTGCGGGTTTCCCCTTAATATCCATACAAGACCCAAAGGGCCTAGTAATGGACTGGGGGGTACCCATGCCATTTGTCTCACTGATTTTCATCCATATTGCCAGGACCCGACATTACATTAAACCCTCAAGCAGTTTTAAATGAGATTTTTTTCTTTAAAAATGACATTTTGTGCAAGGACTGTTCTAAACATGGGAAACACGCGCCACCTTACAGGCATACTATAGACACACCCCAGGTACGATATTTAAAGGAATATTTCACTTTTTTTTTTTACTTTAAGCATCATTAAAATCACTGCTCCCGATAAAACGGCCGTTTTTAAAAGTTTTTTTTGCATTGATACATGTCCCCTGGGGTAGGACCCGGGTCCCCAAACCCTTTTTAGGACAATACCATGCAAATTAGCCTTTAAAATGAGCACTTTTGATTTCGAACGTTCGAGTCCCATAGACGTCAATGGGGTTCTAACGTTCGTGCAAATTTTCGGTCCGTTCGCAGGTTCTGGTGCGAACCGAACCGGGGGGTGTTCGGCTCATCCCTAGTAACCAAGGATAACCAATAAGATGCGGAAACGTAGGTGAGGAAATAACTTGGAATTGGATTATCTCATGGTGAAGAGCCCCTATGGCCATGGACAATGGAACAGTCTCATGAGTCATATGGGCAGGCTGTAGAGGTCTTCCGTCAAGAGCCTCAATGGCAAGTGGAGTGTCACGCAGCTGTAGCGGAATCGAGTGCTTCGATACAAAGGCAGCATCAATGAACAGGCCTGCAGCCCCAGAGCTGATTAGAGCCTGTTTCTCAATAGACGACTCAGCCCAAGAAAGGGTAACTGAAACCAGGGGGTTACCCTTCTGGATAACTGGGGACGAAACAACGCCACCTAAGGTCTGTCCGTGACAGGATCTCAAGGTTCGGGCATTCCCTGGTCAGGTAGGACAAGACTTCAAAAAGTGACCTGCCTTGCCACAATAAAGGCACAATTTCTCCCTCCTCCTAAGGGTTCTCTCATCCACAGAGAGAGACGCATGGGTTCATCTTCACAGACCGACTCAGTACCAGGAGGCATGAGAGGTGAGGGAGGCAAGGGTGGGACTGCAAAGTTTGGAGACAAATGTACAGGAGGCTTCCACAAGGGAGTCTTTCTCTGAGTCTGTAGTCAATGAGGATGGCAAATGTGATCAACCTCTCCAGCTCAGTGGGTATATCTCAGTCTGCTATCTCATCCTTGATGGTATCAGAGAGACCATGAGAAAAAAGCAGCCATGAGGGCTTCATTGTTTCAAGCAAACTCTGCTGCCAGATTACAGAATTCAATGGCGTAATCGGCAACATTTCTCATACTCTGTTTGATGGACATGAGGCACTTGGCAGCAGAAGCAGAGCATGCTGGAACATCAAATACCATTTTAAAAGAAGTCACAAACTCGGGGTAACTCAAGAGAACAGGTTTTTGCCTCTCCCATAGAGGGTTTACCCAGGCCAAGGCTCAATCAGAAAGCAAAGATATCACGAAACCTACTTTGCTTCTGTCTGTGGAAAATGCTTGGGGCAGCATCTCAAAGTATATCTCAACCTGGTTGAGAAACCCTCTGCATTGGACTGGATTGCCTCCAAATCACTGAGGAAGCAGAGCGGAACAAGACATACCTCTTATGTAGGTAATACTCAAGGCGGGTGCCCGCACAGAGACTGGAGCAGCAGCAGGGGTGGCCTGCAACACAGGTTGTACCAGAACAGCCACAGTGGTAGATTCCAGGTGAGCTGTGCCATTCAGGAGCGTTTGTAACGCCATGACAAACTGATCCATGCGGTGATCCTGCTCATCCATGGAAAAAAAAATCCAACAAGTGGATTGACTGCATCTTCTGAATTCATGGCCTTCGCCTACTGTCAGAAACCATTAATCAGACTGAGACAGAAGTACAGTGCAATCACACTTGTTTAATAATAATTAAGAAAAGTAAACAGAGTAAACATAGTCAAAACATAGCCAGAGTTCAGGAACTGGAACAGACAGTCAGACAAGCCAAAACATCAGGGATCCAGAGATTAATGTAGTAGAACAGCAAGCAGGATCTGGAGCCAGAAGAAATATCAGCCAATCAAGTCTTAAATGGGAACACAGGAGAGCATCTCTAGAGATGTGACCAAGGCAAAGGCACTGGAGGACTGGACTGCTTAAGTAGGCAGGACTGACGAGCAGGATATCATCAATAGGTGAGTCACTGTGGAGAGGTAGGAGCTGGCAATTAGCCAACAGCTGAGCAGCCAGCTTTGAGAAGGAAGGACTGAGCCCAGCCCTGACATAGCCAAAGGAAATCATATGCATTTGGGGGGGCAAGAGCATTGGAGAATGTAGTGGAGTGTGGCGTTCCCCTTTAAAAGCAAAAGCTAGCCAAAGGAAATCATATGCATTAGAGGGGGGAGCCAAGAGCATCAGAGAATGTAGTGGAGTGTGGAATGCCCCTTTAAAAGCAAAAGCTAGCCAAAGGAAATCATAGGGATTAGAGGGGGGAGCCAAGAGCAACGGAGAATGTAGTGGAGTGTGGAGTTCCCCCTTAAAAGCAAAATCTATCCAAAGGAAATCATAGGGATTAGAGGGGGAAGCCAAGAGCATTGGAGAATGTAGTGGAGTGTGGAGTTCCCCTTTAAAAGCAAAATCTAGCCAAAATAAATCATAGGGATTAGAGGGGGGCCAAAAACATTGGAGAATGTAGAGGAGTGTGGAGTTCCCCTTTAAAAGCAAAAGCTAGCCAAAATAACTCAAAGGGATTAGAGGGGGAAGCCAAGAGCATTGGAGAATGTAGTGGAGTGTGGAGTCCCCTTTTAAAATCTAATTCTAGCCAAAATAAATCATAGGGATTAGAGGGGGGCAAGAGCATTGGAGAATGTAGAGAAGTGTGTAGTTCCCATTTAAAAGCAAAAGCTATCCAATGGAAATCATAGGGATTAGGGGGGGGAGCCAAGAGCATCGGGGAATGTAGTGGAGTGTGGAGTTGCCCTTTAAAAGCAAAAGCTAAGCAAAGGAAATCATAGGGATTAGAGGAGGGAGCCAAGAGCATTGGAGAATGTAGTGGGGTGTGGAGTTCCCCTTTAAAAGCAAAAGCTATCCAAGGGAAATCATAGGGATTAGAGGGGGAAGCCAAGAGCATTGGAGAATGTAGTAGAGCAGGGGTCTTCAAACTGCGGCCCTCCAGGTGTTCAGGAACTACAATTCCCATCATGCCTAGTCATGTCTGTGAATGTCAGAGTTTTACAATGCCTCATGGGATGTGTAGTTCTGCAACAGCTGGAGGGCCGTAGTTTGAGGATCCCTGTAGTAGAGTGTGGAGTTCCCCGTTAAAAGCAAAATCTAGCCAAAATAAATCAAAGGGATTAGAGGGGGGCCAAGAACATTGGAGAATGTAGAGAAGTATGGAGTTCCCCTTCAAAAGCAAAAGCTAGCTAAAATAAATCATAGAGATTAGAGGGGGAAGCCAAGAGCATTGGAGAATGTAGTGGAGTGTGGAGTTCTCCTTTAAAAGCAAATTCTAACCAAAATAAATCATAGGGATTAGAGGCGGGCAAGAGCATTGGAGAATGTAGAGAAGAGTGTAGTTCCCCTTTAAAAGCAAAAGCTATCCAATGGAAATCATAGGGATTAGAGGGGGAAGCCAAGAGCATCGGAGAATGTAGTGGAGTGTAGAGTTCCCCTTTAAAAGCAAAATCTAGCCAATATAAATCATAGGGATTAGAGGGGGGGAAGAGCATTGGAGAATGTAGTGGAGTATGGAGTTCCCCTTTAAAAGCAAAAGCTAACCAAAATAAATTATAGGGATTGGGGGGGGGGCAAGAGCATTGGAGAATGTAGAGGAGTGTGGAGTTCCCCTTTAAAAGCAAAATCTAGCCAAAATAAATCATAGGTATTAGAGGGGGGCCAAGAGCATTGGAGAATGTAGAGGAATGTGGAGTTCCCCTTTAAAAGCAAAAGCTAGCCAAAATAAATCATAGGGATTCGAGGGGGAAGCCAAGAGCATCAGGGAATGTAGTGGAGTGTGGAGTTCCCCCTTAAAAGCAAAAGCTAGCCAAAAGAAATCATAGGGATTAGAGGGGGAAGCCAAGAGCATTGGAGAATGTAGTGGAGTGTGGAGTTCCCCTTTAAAAGCAAAATCTAGCCAAAAGAAATCATAGGGATTAGAGGGGAAAGCCAAGAGCATCGGAGAATGTAGTGGAGTGTGGAGTTTCCCTTTAAAAGCAAATTCTAGCCAAAATAAATCATAGGGATTAGAGGGGGGGGGGGGGCAAGAGCATTGGAGAATGTCGAGAAGTGTGTAGTTCCCCTTTAAAAGCAAAAGTCATCCAATGGAAATCATAGGGATTAGAGGGGGGGGGGGGGGCAAGAGCATTGGAGAATGTAGTGGAGTATGGAGTTCCCCTTTAAAAGCAAAAGCTAGCCAAAGGAAATCATATGCATTAGAGGGGGAAGCTCATGCCTTTTTAGACCTTAAAAAAGGAGCTAGAGGAGCAGAGTCTTTTTACATAATTTTACATAATTTTAACAAGGTACATATTACATGTTGGTAATGTAACTTGCTCATATGACCTGGGTGCAAATCTCATAAAAAAATAAACATAAAGGTGAACCAGCTTAAAAAAAAATAGTCATGAGTTACATATTTCTACTAAGATTAGAGGTGCACCTTTACTACGCATGTAACTGCATGTACGTTGCCTAACATTTACTAAGATTAGAGGTGCACCTTTACTACGCATGCAACTGCATGTACGTTGCCTAACATTTGCCTAACAACCAGCTTAAAAAAAATTAGTCATGAGTTACATATTTCTACTAAGATTAGAGGTGCACCTTTACTACGCATGTAACTGCATGTACGTTGCCTAACATTTACTAAGATTAGAGGTGCACCTTTACTACTCATGTGAATGGGCGCAAGAGCCGCTTGCACATGCGCAATGCTTACATGGACCTCACACACTTCTAAACGTACTTCCAGGTGCAGCAGATTATCTCGAAAAAGTTCCTTTCCATTCTATTTTGGGCATGTCTGTTACTTGGGCAATTATTACTAAACTTCCTCACATCCCCCCATAATATTGGCATCTCCATCTTATGTTAAAATTGAATTGGAGATGCCGTGCGCCATGTCCATATAGGCGTACAGATTGCATTCTCCCGTGCGCCGAGACCGCTATAGTAAATGGTGGATTTGAGCTCTGTTACCGGCGCACAATGTCGTAAATATGGAATTTTGCGTTGCGCCTCCCTGTGCGCCTCTACTGACGGCGTACGGCTTTAGTATATCAACCCCACTATTATGATTCAGAGATGAAAAGCTGGGAATGGACATTTTTAAAGTGGAAAAAAGTAATGGCAAGATTCTCATATACCAGAACCATAACAATTGCTTTGATGTTGATTTTTTTTCTTGTAACAAAGTTCATTCTTCCTGTAAGGGAAGTAAATAAAAAATAACAGACATGAATTGTTGGAAATCTCATCATTGCCTTTTTTTCCAGAAATGGATTTGTAACATTTGAAAGTTTAATCTTTCGGTATTTTTTTACACTGATGCATAATACAGACTTAGAATGGGCTAACAAGAATGTGACTATGACATTTGAAGGCAATAAGAACGTATAATTTACATTTTAGCATATTTCTGACTGAAAGCAGCTCTAATGGTAAGTGTAGCATTTAGGGAATAATATGCATAACGATTGGCCGTAATAGGTTATAAAAAAAACCCCGCTGGGTCATTATTTAGTCAATCATAAGTATAAATGTGAGGTGTTATTGCTATTTATTGTCATTAAAAAGCAAGGAAAAAATAAAAAGTAAATATGTTTTGGCCTTTACTTTCTGTTTCTCCAGTTGCTCTTTGGCACAGCAGGTGCCTATAATGACTTGAGCTTTGTATTCGCCTGTCATTAGCAAAACACTTGGTGATCTAATCCCACAGACCCACGAACGCTGGGACTTCTGTCCAAATGCTACTTTTCTGCCCAACACTTTATGGCTTATACTGAATATAACTCCATTTCCTTTAAATGATACTGCAAGCTGATCTGTAAGGAAGAGAAAAAATAGCATAATAAATAATGTAATGGGTTACGCCAATACATATTTATGTTTATCACCCATTAGAATGCATTTTTATCCTGTTAAGGGGCAGTAATGGCTACACTCAACACTGAGCTATCAGCAGATTCACTCCATGAATACTAATCTAGATAATGAGTAAGCAGGTTTATTTTACAGTATACTAGTAAATGTTACCATTGTCTAAACACATAAACTTGCCAATACTGTGATATATAAGTACAGTATATATACAGTATCTCACAAAAGTTAGTTCCCTCACATTTTTGTAAATATTTTATTATATCTTTTTCAGGTGACAACACTGAAGAAATGACACTTTGCTACAATGTAAAATAGTGAGTGTACAGCTTGTATAACAGTGTAAATTTGCTGTCCCCCCAAAATAACTCAACACACAGCCATTAATGCCTAAATCGCTTGCAACAAAAGTGAGTATGTACAAGTGAAAATGTTCAAATTGGGCCTAAATTGTCAATATTTTCTGTGGCCACAATTTCCAGCACTGCTTTAACCCTCTTGGGCATGGAGTTCACCAGAGCTTCAGAAGTTGCCACTGGAGTTGTCTTCCACTCCTCCATGGCAAAATCACAAAGCTGGTGGATGTTAGAGATCTTCCATTTGAGGATCCCCCACAGATGCTCAATAGGGTTTAGTTCTGGACGCATGCTTGGCCTTTCCATAACCTTTACGCTCAGATTCTTTAGCAAGGCAGTAGTCATCTTGGAGGTGTGTTTGGGGTCGTTATCATTTTGGAATACTGCCCTATGGCCCAGTCTCCGAAGATAAGGGATCATGCTTTGCTTCAGTATGTCACAGTGTTGGCATTCATGGTTCCCTCCCGCAGAACAGAAAACATTATGGGGCGTTTGCGGGAAATTAGAGTGCCATGGAATGCCCCATAATGCACTGCAAGATCGCAGTGCATTGCTGTATGATGATTGGCCAAAGCATGCACCTGACCTACATGTTTTGGCCAATCACAGCACGCTCTGATGAGAGAGCCATAATTAGCCAAAGGCAGGGTGCCTTTGGCCAATCATGGCTTAGGGGGACTAAGTCCACGCCCTAGACTATATAAGGCTGCTTACACGGCAGCGATGTGTAGTGTTGTTGGCGTGGACAGAGAGATAGCTTGAGTTAGATTAAGCAGGCAGGTTATGCAGTTAGTAGCAGTGCATTTGATATATATATATATATATATATATATATATATATATATACTCACTTTTGTGAGATACTGTATATATATATATATATATATATATATATACAGTATCTCACAAAAGTGAGTACACCTCTCTCATTTTTTATCTTTTCATGTGACAACACTGAAGAAATGACGCTTTGCTACAATGTACAGTAGTGAGTGTACATCTTCTATAAACAGTGTAAATTTGCTGTCCCCTCAAAGTAACTCAAGACACAGCCATTAATGTCTAAACCGCTGGCAACAAAAGTGAGTACACCCCTAAGTGAAAATGTCCAAATTGGGCCCAATTAGCCATTTTCCCTCCTCAGTATCATGTGACTCATTAGTGTTACAAGGTCTCAGGTGTGAATGGCGAGCAGGTGTGCTAAATTTGGTATTATCTCCCTAATACTGGTCACTGGAAGTTCGACATGGCACCTCATGGCAAAGAATTCTCTGAGGATATGAAAAAAAGAACTGTTGCTCTACATTAAGATGGCCTAGGCTATAAGAAGATTGCCAAGACCCTGAAACTGAGCTGCAGCATGGTGGCCAAGACCATACAGCTGTTTAACAGAACAGGTTCCACTCAGAACAGGCCTCGCCATGGTCGATCAAAGAAGTTGAGTGCACACGCTCAGCATCATATCCAGAGGTTGTCTTTGGGAAATAGACATATGAGTGCTGCCAGCATTGCTGCAGAGGTTGAAGGGGTGGGGGGTCAGCCTGTCAGTGCTCAGACCATACGCCGCACGCTGCATCAAATTGGTCTGCATGGCTGTCATCCCAGAAAGAAGCCTCTTCTAAGGATGATGCACAGGAAAGCCCACAAACTGTTTGCTGAAGACAAGCAGATTAAGGACATGGATTACTGAAACCATGTCCTGTGGTCTGATGAGACCAAGATAAATGTATTTGTTTCAGATGGTGTCAAGAATGTGTGGCGGCAACCGGGTAAGGAGTACAAAGTCAAGTGTGTCTTGCCTACAGTAAATCATGGTGGTGGGAGTGTCATGGTCTGGGGCTGCATGAGTGCTGCCAGCACTGGGGAGCTACAGTTCATTGAGGGAACCATGAATGCCAACATGTACTGTGACATACTGAAGCAGAGCATGATCCCTTCCCTTTGGAGACTGGGCAGCAGGGCAGTATTTCAACATGATAACGACCCCAAACATACCTCCAAGATGACTACTAATTTGTTAAAGAAGCTGAGATTAAAGGTGATGGATTGTCCAAGCATGTCTCAAGACCTAAACCCTATTGAGCATCTGTGGGGCATCCTCAAACAGAAGGTGGAGGAGCACAAGGTCTCTAACATCCACCAGCTCTGTGATGTTGTCATGGAGGTGTGAAAGAGGACTCCAGTGGCAACCTGTGAAGCTCTGGTAACCTCCATGCCCAAGAGGGTTAAGGCAGTGCTGGAAAATAATGGTGGCCCACACAAAATATTGACACTTTGGGCCCAATTTGGACACTTTCAGTTAGGGGTGTACTCACTTTTGTTGCCAGTGGTTTAGACATTAATGACTGTGTGTTCAGTTATTTTGAGGGGATAGCAAATTTACACTGTTATACAAGCTGTACACTCACTACTTTACATTGTAGCAAAGTGTCATTTCTTTAGTGTTGTCACATGAAAAGATATAATAAAATATTTTAAAAAATGTGAGGGGTGTACTCACTTTTGTGAGATACTGTATATATATATATATATATATACATATATATATATATATATATATATATATACTCTGCATCCTGTGTGGCCCATATCTACAGTGCATTCTGTGGTGTACTGTTTCTAATACACTTCAGCAGGTGGTGTATTACTATATATATATATATATATATATATATATATATATATATATATATATATATACACAGTCTAATATATATATATATATATATATATATATATATATATATATATATATATATATTCAATCGTAGAGGAGAACCGCACTCAGCTTACGATTCAGTGCCAGCAATCAGGTCATCCCACTGACCTTATATAAAGAAAAAGTCCAAGAGGTTGCTGCACTTAAAAACCTTCAGTTGCTTTATTTCGCTTAATCTTGAAGAAAAATTATAAAGGAAGCATAATCATTCCAGACAAAGTCATGGCAATAAATGCCTATACAATACAGATATGAATGGATTAGGTTTCAGGCTAGTATGCTTACGCCCTTCCTAAGATCTGTCAAAGCATATCTAAGGATTTTACTGCAAACATTCATTTAAATACAAATTAGTAGAATACATCACATGTGGAAACAATATGGTTAATTAGTTCAACCCGCATTATATTCAACACCTATGTGAATACGTGTTTTTTGCACCATAGACACAAAATCTGGCAAAAAGCAACCGATATGTCTATCGCTTCAATCTTATTCTTCAATGTGTTTTATAAACCTATGGAAGATACATATATAGATAAAATAAGTATGTCCACATATAGAATTCTTTGTTACAAAATATTTTTACGTTACTTTCTTTGTTTAATCAATCAATTATAGATTTATGTTGTTAAACAAACAAATAAAGATCCAAATCAACGTTTAAACCATATGGGGCAATAGTATTTAAAAAATGTATCCAGTATACTTCTCTTTTCCTCAAGATCATTTCACGTTTTCCTCCCCTCCTATTTTTCTCTATTCCCTCTAGGACCATATATTTTAATTGTGATACATTATGTCCAAATTCCAAAAAGTGTCTCGCCAGCGGTAATTGTGTTAATTTGTCACGTATTGAGTATTTATGTCTCGCTATCCTATCCTTTACTTTATGTGTAGTTTCTCCAACATAAACTAAACCGCATGGACACTTTATGGCATATATCACGTATGAAGATTGGCAAGTGTAATATCCACATATAGGGATGTTGAAGCCCCTATGTGGATGTGTAAAATATTTACCTTTGATAATAGAGTTCCATTGTATGCATGACAAACAAGGATATGATCCTAAATTTTTTGATGTATTCTACTAATTTGTATTTAAATGAATGATTGCAGTGAAATCCTTAGATATGCTTTGACGGATCTTAGGAAGGGCGTAAGCATACTAGCCCGGAACGTAATCCATTTATATCTGTATTGTATAGGCATTTATTGCCATGAATTTGTCTGGAATGATTATGCTTGCTTTATAATTTTTCCTCAAGATTATGCGAAATAAAGCAACTGAAAGTTTTTAAGTGCAGCAACCTCTTGGACTTTTTATATATATATATATATATATATATATATATATATATATATATATTCTGCATCCAGTGTATTCTATATCTACAGTGCATTCTGTGGTGTACTGTTTCTATTACACTTCAGGCAGTGTATTAACATATATATATATACATAGTCTTGTGTGTGTATATATATATATATATATATATTGTGGCAGAGCTAGGCTCTGTCCCTATGAAAATGGGGTTAAAGTGGACACAGAGTCTGCATATTGGCTGAGTGCAGAGCTACAGAGTATAAATTTGAAACGGAGAAAACTGCTCTGGCAGTTTTCTCCAGGTTTTGCTAGTTCCTTATGGGGCTCTGTAATTTGGAGATCCTTCAGAGTCTTGGGTGGGACGGGATCTCCAACCCTGTGTCCGGGTCTTGTGGACAGCCAGCAGGGTGTGTGCCCAGGTGCACACAGCCCATATAATGAGGGGCTAGAAAGAGTGGAGGAAGGTGAAGTTGGAGCAGTGGCTGCTAGTAAGTGTCTCTGTGTGAGAATAGATGCTGTGTGCGTTGAAGGGCTTCAAAGCTGTGTGCGACCAAGGAGCCAGATGCTGTGTGCGTTGAAGGGCTTCAAAGCTGTGTGCATCCAAGGAGCCAGATGCTGTGTGCGTTGAAGGGCTTCAAAGCTGTGTGCGTCCAAGGAGCCAGATGCTGTGTGCGTTGAAGGGCTTCAAAGCTGTGTGCATCCAAGGAGCCAGAAGCTGCGTGCGTTGAAGCTCTTGAAACTGTGTGTGACCAAGGAGCCTAAGACTGTGTGCATCCAAGCAGCTTGTTTGAGGGGCCTGTTCCCTATAGCAGCAATACTGCTGAAGAGTAGCCAGGTGGGCTAGCATTTTCATTTGGACTTTGTGTGTTTAATTGAAGCTTGGACCCCTGCGTGGGATTCCTGGATGGACTTTTGTTTTGTTTTTTCCTTTAATAAACGTGGGCTACCAGGCCCTTAACTATAAATGCCTCTCTGATGTGGACTCACTGCACCAAAACGCATCTATCCACTTGAGCTGAACAATCCCCAATGTCACAAGTGGTGCTCGAATGCGGGCATGTAGACGGTGGAATCTAGGTCCTTGCTCCATGGTGAGTCGCATCAGGAACTACTGCTAGCTGTGTGTGGCAGCCAGGTGAACAGCATTGCACAGAAGTTTGATGGACTGTGTTGCATGCAGGTTGTGTACCTGTGAAAGGAGAATCACATATTTTTTTTTTCTCTTTGCTATGAAGTGTGTTGCAAGTTGCTGTGTGTAAGACAGCAAGCATGGGGCGTTCAAAACAGAAAAAGGAAGCAATCCTTGCTGAAGCAAGGGAAAGGGTTCTATGGCTAGACGGTATTTCACCACATGCCCCAGCCACGCCAGAGAATTTTTCCAAGTGTGAAATTTCTGTGACCTGGGGTAAATTAATCATGTCATCCCCAGTTAAAAAGGAAGTGAAAGAAGTTTCCCCTGGCAACAGGAAGCCAGGTGGACAACAGCGTGTGAAAAAGAGGAATATGGTCATCTGTGGAAGCAATGTCCAGGCCAACAGAGATGTCGGGGATCCAAGGAGTCTGTCTGCTGATGGTCATGACCAGTGGTATCCTGTGGCAACAGAGAGCCAGTCATTAAGGAGATTCCAAGAAAGTAAAGTTCAGCTACCAGTACCCTGCTTGGAATGTGGTCAAGTGGGGCATGGAATTTTTACTTGCCCAAGGTTCTGGAACAACGCTGAAGAGTCTGGAAAGGCTGCAGTGTCGTCCTGTGGCCACACAGAGGAAGTAGCTGGTATGGATGCAGCTGAGAGACAGCGCACTCAAGTGAAGGGTATGATGCCAGCCACTGAAAATGGTAAGACTGTTTCAGTTTGTGGGACTGAACCTAGTGACATGGGAGTGTGTCCAGCGGGAAGATCCGCAGTGCAAATGGACATAGACTTGCTGCAGTGTGCTAACCGGAGTAGTGGGGAGGCACATGGTGAAGACCAGCTGACAGCAAGGTTAAAGACTCAAATGAACATGGGGACTATGCATGTGCCTGCTATAATCCAGCAGAGTGCTGGAGAGGTTAAACTAGGGGTGACCAAAACTATTCTTGTGCCATGTTCCTTAGTGACAGGTGCTGCAGAGTTGCCCAGGGAAACTTCAGAGGAGCTTGCAGTGACGGAGCAGAGAGTTTCCCAGGTCAGCTATGGAGCTGCCCAAGGAGGAAAGAGTTCCCCTTTAAAGATAGAGGGTGATGTGAGGAGAGGCTCACAGGCTGTGGTTGGCAATAGACAATCCACAAAAGTAGCAGTTATGTCTATACGTAATGAAAATTCTGATGGTTATGCTGACAAATGTGTTACTGTTGGCAAATGTGATGGTATTGGTGATGATGACATTGAAAAACGTGTTCCCTTTTATGTCATGTCTGAAAATGTTGGAAATGTGTTCACTGCCAATGATGGGAGTAGGATATCTCCCGTGACAACCAGAAGTGCAGGCTTGTCCATGGAAGTCTCGTGGGGTCTCCATGTGTTGGAACCAGAGGTTTTCCAGGATGGCTGTGGTGCTACTCTGGTGAAACAAAGGAAGACTGAGTCACACAGTGAGAGTGTGCGGGCGCAGCCCCACAACCCTAAGTGTAACCCAGGTGTCAAGGGGTTAATTCAGCCAGCAAAAGCTGAAAGTGCAGAGCTGTGTGTGTCAGTAGCGCCCCCAGAGCAGGTAGGGCAAAAGCATGTATTACAGCCTGCCTTGTCAGATGATGTGTCAACCCAAGGGGATGTGTATAGAAATGACACAGGTGATGTTTTGGATAGTGAATCCCAGGTTCCTGTGGGGCCTTCTAGAATAGGTGATGGAACCACAATAGACTGGGATAATTGGTATGAGAATGCAATTGCAATATTAAATAATGTGGTGGACAGAACACCTGCTATGCCCAATGGAGGGATTGCAGATCGGCTGGTGCTCAAGGACACGTTTGTCCCTGCGAAGGTTAATGCCCTCCAGTCTGAAGGAACTGTTCAGGGTGCTGGCATAGCAGATGTGTTGTCCGCAGCCCAACAGCTCAAGTGTCAAGGTGACAATGTGACTTGTAATGACCTGCAGCGGCTCACTGACACTGGTGCAAAAGGGTTAAGTGTGAGACATGTGTCTGACAGCGCTCCAGGGGAGCAACAGGCTGTGATGAGGGGTACCTCCAAGGAGTTGGAGGTCTCTTCAAATGTCTCAACCTCACAAGCTGCAGTGGATGAGCCCCTCCATGTCTTGGACAGGGAAAAAGACCTTAGAAAGGTCTGGTATTTAGACATTGGATGTTTAGAGATGACAAAAACCTTACTTGAAATGCTGGAGTTGGTAAAAACGCACTCACTGTACACTTGGGTGTCTCCACCGCAGTCGGACCAGGTGGTGCTGCGTAGTACCCATGGGTGGAGCCAGGTGGTACAGGCTGTGCTGGGAAGCCTTGATCGAGAATGGTATTGGTGGGACCAATGCTTATTAACAGTGTGGCAGATAGTCTTGAGGTTCTCTGAGAGGGTGCTCCCAGTTACTGAGTGGTATGGAATGTGCCCAGGAGAACTGTTGGAGACATCAAAGGTCTCTCCGGCTGGTGTAGTGACTATAAACATCTCTGCTGGTGTGGTCCGAGGTGCGGCTGAGCAGTGGTCAATAGAGCGCGTGGATACTGTTTCACCTCATGAGAAGGTAGGGCCCAAAATAGATGCAGCACTAGCAGAGATGCTTTCTATCACTCAGAAAGAGGTACAACTTAAAGTACCCGGAGACACTGTAAAGGAAAGTGCTAATGTTGGTTGCTGCAAAAATGTAATGTGTACATCAGAAAGAAGTAGTTTGTGCTTGGATCAGTGTCATTTGTTAGATCAGTTACCCATGGAGTGTTGGACAACAGGTGAGGTGAAGCTGTGCTATGGACCCTTGGGGTGTAATCGCTTGCCTGTGTTTTGTCCCTCCTCAGGTCTGGTCCTAACAAGTACTGAGATAGATGGCACTGAATGTGTTCGACAGGATGTCATTGAAATGTATGATCTGCTAATGTTTGGTGCTGTTAAAATTGATGTGGTTGCCGTGGGTAACCAGAGAGAGTTTTTTGAACCTGAAAGACCTGTGATGAAAGATAAAACTGACGTCTGTAAGCTGAAAGGTAGGATCAGGGAAGGCAGAGTTCTCCCAAGAGAGGAGAGTATGCTCAGGAACCCCAAGAGAAGAAAGGGAAGGCAGAGTATAAGAAATTATAGGACCCTGTCAAGATCCAAGGTGGGACGTACCTGGAAGCACACCCGAAAAAAGGGTTGGGCCTACGTGGCTAATGGCCAGCACAGAGGTGTCCCAACTGCTATGGTGGGTGCAGGTGTTTCTCCCTCCGGATCGAAACAAGAGGGGGGGGGTATGTGGCAGAGCAAGGCTCTGTCCCTATGAAAATGGGGTTAAAGTGGACACAGAGTCTGCATATTGGCTGAGTGCAGAGCTACAGAGTATAAATTTGAAACGGAGAAAACTGCTCTGGCAGTTTTCTCCAGGTTTTGCTAGTTCCTTATGGGGCTCTGTAATTTGGAGATCCTTCAGAGTCTTGGGTGGGACGGGATCTCCAACCCTGTGTCCGGGTCTTGTGGACAGCCAGCAGGGTGTGTGCCCAGGTGCACACAGCCCATATAACGAGGGGCTAGAAAGAGTGGAGGAAGGTGAAGTTGGAGCAGTGGCTGCTAGTAAGTGTCTCTGTGTGAGAATAGATGCTGTGTGCGTTGAAGGGCTTCAAAGCTGTGTGCGACCAAGGAGCCAGATGCTGTGTGCGTTGAAGGGCTTCAAAGCTGTGTGCATCCAAGGAGCCAGATGCTGTGTGCATTGAAGGGCTTCAAAGCTGTGTGCGTCCAAGGAGCCAGATGCTGTGTGCGTTGAAGGGCTTCAAAGCTGTGTGCATCCAAGGAGCCAGAAGCTGCGTGCGTTGAAGCTCTTGAAACTGTGTGTGACCAAGGAGCCTAAGACTGTGTGCATTCAAGCAGCTTGTTTGAGGGGCCTGTTCCCTATAGCAGCAATACTGCTGAAGAGTAGCCAGGTGGGCTAGCATTTTCATTTGGACTTTGTGTGTTTAATGGAAGCTTGGACCCCTGCGTGGGATTCCTGGATGGACTTTTGTTTTGTTTTTTCCTTTAATAAACGTGGGCTACCAGGCCCTTAACTATAAATGCCTCTCTGATGTGGACTCACTGCACCAAAACGCATCTATCCACTTGAGCTGAACAATCCCCAGTGTCACAAGATATATATATATATATATATATATATATATATATATATATATATATATATATATATATATATATATATATATATATATATTCTGTATCCAGTGTAGCCTATATCTACAGTGCATTTGGTGGTATACTGTTTCTAATACACTACAGGCAGTGCACGCAGTATCTAATACAGTGTGTACAGTTTCTACTACACTTCTGGTGGTGTATACAGTACAGTGCAGCTATAGTACAGTTTCTAATACAGTGCAGGTGGTGTACACAGTATATAATGCAGTGAGTACAGTTTCTATTGCACTTCTGGTGGTGTACACAGTATACAATACAGTGCAGCCGTTGTACAGTTTCTAATGCAGTGCAGGCAGTGTATACAGTATCTAATACAGTGTGTACAGTTTCTAATACACTTCAGGCGGTGTACACAGTATCTAATACAGTATAGTGTGGTGTTGCAAAACAAAAAATACATCATGTCCAGAAGGCCACCAAGGAGAGGCAGATGCTCACAGGCCACTAAAAGAGGGCAAGCAGCTTTTGTTTCTACAGTCAACAGTGGTGGTCATGGACATGGTGCATCCTCTGCAGGTGGCCGTGGGGGCACGCTTGTCCTTTTTTTCTGCTGCTGGCCGTGTTATTGAGCCACAACATGCAGAAGAGTTGGTGGAGTGGATAACAAAGCCATCCTAATCCTCCTCATCCTCTGTCACCCAAGCTCAGAGTAGTTTGCCTTCCAATGCAGCTGCCAAAGCAACCTTTTCCACCAGCTCCTTGTCCACAGTCACTCCTTCCGTAGCCCCACCATCATGCATGGAGGAGTCCCCAGAATTATTTGACCACAGTGTTGGGTACATGCTGCTGGAAGATGCGCAGCGATTTGAAGGCTCTGATATTGGTCCCAGGTTGAGGAAGGGAGTACCGTGAGCCTAGAAAGAGGGGGTGGCACAGAAGGACAAGAAGCTGACAGTCATGTTCCCCCAGCTGCAGCATACTGCCAAGTTTGCTCCAGTGACGAGGAGGGAGGGGATGATGAGGTCACTGACTGTACTTAGGTGCCAGAGAGAAGAGAGGAGGCACAACTCCAATGAGGTAGGATGACCTCTAGGGGGCAGCCACCCTATCGCATAACACCACAGAGCTCCACAGGGGCAGGGTGCTACTGACTCCCCGCTAACTTTTAAAGGTTCCTTGGTGTGAGCCTTTTTTGACACGTGTGCAGCAGGTCACATCGTTGCTGCTTGCAACCTATGTCTGAAGCGGATCAAGCATGGCCAGAACAGCAGCCACTTGGGCACCATATGCTTGACCAGACATATGACGACCTGCCATGCAGTCCGTTGGCAACAGGATTTATAAGACCCACATCAAAGAAAAAAGGGCAGACTTCTCCTTGCTCCTCATCTGGGATCTCCAACCCAACCAGTCCCCTGAAAAACCTGTACTGAGAGGAATGAAGGTATAGCAATAGGTGTCCCAAATACTTGCAGACAATCTGCTAGCAGTACACAACCAATTGATTTTAGCAGGCAAATTTTCCTACTCCAGTTGCTGAACCATAAAAAGAAATTTGGTCCCAGCCATCCACATGCTCATTGTCTAAATGCTAGCTTGGCCAAATTGCTAGCACTGCAACTGCTGCCTTTTCAGCTGGTAGACTCTGCTCCCTTTTGTGAATTTGTGGAATGTGCTGTACCTCAGTGGCAGGTTCCAAAACACCATTTCTTTTCACGGAAAGCCATTCTGGCTCTCTACCGGCATGTGGAAAGCAAAGTTTTGGCCTCGGTGGACAGGGCAGTCAGCAGTAAGGTTCATATTACTGCTGGCTCATTGTCCAGCAGGCATGGGCAGGGACCTTAACTTTCCTTCACGGCACACTGGGTAACTCTGCTGGCAGCTGGGAAGAATGCAGGACAGGGTTCCGTGTTGTTGGAGCTTGTTCCACCACCATGTCTCCAAAATACTAGAGGTGATTTTGCCACAGCTCTCTCCTTCACCTCCTCCTCTTCTTCTTCCTCTATGGCCTCTTCTGCAGATTTGACCTCTGAACCAGCAGTGCTCTGTAAGTGTTCAAGGGGCTATGCAAGCAGTCAGGCTAAAAGATGCCATGCAGTGCTTGAGTTGGTCTGCCTAGGTGACAGGAGCCACACTGGGGCAGAGATTCTGTCTACTCTGCAGGGTCAGGCTCAGAGTTGTTTGATGCCACCCCAGCTTCAGCTAGGAATGGTTGTATGTGACAATGGCACCAACCTTCTCTCCGCCCTCTGACAGAGACACTTGACCCATGTTCCATGCTTGGCACACATCCTGAATTTGGTGGTGCAGCGGTTCTTGAGCAGGTACCCAGGCTTAAATGATTTCCTGAGGCAGGCCAGAAAAGTCTGTGGTCATTTCCGATGGTCATACAAGTGCTCGGCTGTTTGACATTCAAATGGAATGCAACCTGCCCACCAAACACCTCATTTGTGACATGCCCACCAGGTGGAACTCAACATTGGCAATGCTGCAGCAGCTGCACGCACAGCAGAGGGCCATCAATGAGTACCTGTGTGAGTATGGCACCAGGACAGGGTCAGGGAGGTTTGGCTTCTTTTTGCCACCTCAGTGGCTACTTATCAAGGATGCATGCACTGTCCTGTCACCATTTAAGGAGGCCACAAGGATGGCGAGCAGCGACAATACATGTATCGGTGACACTGTCCCTCTAGTCTTCCTGCTGAAGCACATGCTTCATGGAATCATGGACAGGACACTTGAGGCAGAACAGCGGAAGGAATAGGAGGCTTCCTTTCCTCTCAAGGCCCCTTTTATCCAACGCCAAACACACAGGAAGAAGAGGAGGAGGAGGAGGAGGATTGTGTCAACATGGATGTAGAGGATAACACTCAGCAGCAGTCTTCAAGGGATGGTTTTCAGTCCCCAAAAACCCAAGGAGTTGTACGTGGCTGGGAGGAGGTATTTACAGATCATGTGATCCTTAGTGACCCAGAGGACTCAGAATCGAATGCCTCTGCAAACTTACGTTGCATGGCCTCCCTAAATTCTGCAAAACCTGCAAAAGGACGCTAGGATTTGTGGCATCAAGGAGAGGGATCATTAGTGGCTGGTACCCCTTCTTGATCCACTTTACAAGGGTAAGGTTGCAGAATTCATCCTGCCTTCGCAGAGGGAGCAGAGAATGAAACATCTTCAGGAGGTCTTGAAGAAAGGTTTGTGCAACACATTTCCAGACCCTGGAAGGTTACCATTTCCTGGACGTGTTGCTGAGGCTTTGTTTAGTCAGAGGAAGAGCGGTGGAGAAGTTTGCCTTTAAACAATTTTTCAGTCCTCAGCGCCAAGGTCTGATTGGTTCAAGTAACCATCGCCAGCATCTGCATTATATGGTGCAAGAATATCTAGGGGCAAGAGCAGACTTGTAGGCCTTTCCAACAGAGCATCCACTGGGATACTGGGTCTTGAGTAGGGATGAGCCGAACACCCCCAAGTGAAATATTCCTTTAAATATCGTACCTGGGGGGTGTCTATAGTATGCCTGTAAAGTGGCGCGTGTTTCCTATGCTTAGAACAGTCCCTGCACAAAATGTAATTTTTAAAGGAAAAAAAGTCATTTAAAATTGCTTGCGGCTTTAATGTAATGTCGGGTCCTGGCAATATGGATGAAAATAAGTGAGACAAACGGCATGGGTACCCCCAGTCCATTACCAGGCCCTTTGGGTCTTGTATGGATATTAAGGGGAAACCCGCACCCAAATTAAAAAAGGAAACAGCAGTATACAGGCTCTGTACTCTGAACAGCAGTATACAGGCGGTGCAAACAAGACAGGGACTGTAGGTTTGTTGTTAAGTAGAATCTGTTTGTAATTTTGAACTGGTACATTTTTAACGTGTTTAGCTCCAGCCAAAAAATCTATTTTAAGATTTTTGGAAAACATAGGGAAGGGTTATCACCCCTGTGACATTTGTTTTGCTGCCTGTGCTCCTCTTCAGAAGATTTCACCTCACTTTTTGTCCCAATGACAAATGTTTTTTGAAAATTTGGGTTTTTTTGTGAAACAAGGATTGGTGATAAAGCATCAGTGGAAAGGAGAAATGTTTTTCCCATATTAACTCTTACAGGAGAGAATTTCCCTTCCTAGGGGTAGATTTCATCTCGCTTCCTGTTGTCTCCTTCCGTTTGCAAGTAGGATTCGTTTGTAAGTTGGAAGTTTGAAAGTAGGGCCCTGCCCTATATACTCAGCAGAAATTTCGGCCTTAGATGTTGTTGTGGCCACAACACTGGAAGCCCTCACAGGGCCCTGCTGTGAAATATTAGATCATGAATTGTAAATACATTCCCCTGTTGAACAGGGGCAAAAAATTGGGCCTTTGGTGGTGGTGGGGCCTGGTGCCACAACACTAAGTCCTCACTCGCTCTTGGTGGGCGCAGAAACGGGTCCTGCTGTGAAATATTAGATCAAGAATTGTAATTACATGCCCCTGTTAACCAGGGGCTGAAATATTGGGCCTTAGGCACTGGTGCTGGTGCCACAACACTGCAACCCCTCACAGATACTCTAGTTGGAACGCAGGAACAAGCCCTGCTGCAAAGTATTGCATCAAAAATTGTAATTACACGCCCCTGTTAAACAGGGGCTGAAAAATTGGGTCTTAGGAACTGGTGGCGGCACCCAGAACCAAAAATGTTCTTACAAGCTATCAGCGTGATAATTGAGGAGGAAGAGGATATTTACTCAGGATAGTCACTCAGCATCAGCATAGGCAGTCTTTGAAGGGATCTGAGATTTCAAAACAAATTATTCGATTACATCAGCATCAGATGCTTGGTAGCTGGTGGTGATCCAAGACTGATTCATTTTTATGAAGGTCAGTTGATCGACCGAGTCGGTGGACAGACGCACCCTGTGATCGGTTACAAAGCCTCCAGCAGCACTGAATGTGCGTTCCGAAAAAACGCTGGATGCAGGACAGGTCAGTAGCTCAATTGCATACTGTGCAAGCTCTTGCCAGTGATCCATCCTCAAGACCCAGTAACCCAGAGGATTTTCGGTGGGAAAGGTGTCCAAGTCAGCTCTTGCCCCTAGGTATTCCTGCACCATGTAAAACAGACGCTGGCGATGGTTGCTGGAACCGATCATACCTTAGGGCTGCGGACTAAAAAATTGTCTGAACACATCGGTTAGACGGCCACCTTCTCCACCCCTCCTTCTTTGACTGACCGAAGCCTCAGCAACATGTCCATAAACGGGAGTTTGTAACCTCCCAGTCTCTGGGAACGTGTTGCACAGACCTTTCTGCAAGGCCTCCCGAAGATGTTTCATCTTCTTCTCCCTCTGTGACGGCAAGATAAGGTCCGCAACCTTACCCTTGTAACGTGGATCAAGGAGGGATGTCAGCCAGTATTGGTCCTTCTCCTTGATACCACGAATCCTTATGCAGGCTTTGCAGGATCAGGGAGGCCATGCAGCGTAGGTTTGCTGAGGCATTCGGTCCGGAGTCCTCTGGGTCACTAAGGACGACATGGTCCGCAGCCACCTCCTCCCAGCCACGTACAAGTCCATGTGTTTCTTGGGACTGATCCCTTAAAGACTGCTGCTGATGCTGAGTGCCAGGCTCCACCTCCATACTGACACAATCCTCCTCCTCATCCTCATCCTGTGTGATCGGCGGGCACGCAGGAACACTGTCTGGATAAAGGGGGCCTTGAGAGCTAAGGAAGTCCTCCTCTTCCTGCCTCTGTTCTGCCTCAAGTGCCCTGTCCATTATTAGACGCAGCGTGTGCTCCAACAGGTGGACAAGGGGGACAGTGTCACTGATGCATGCATTGTCACTGCTCACCATTCTCGTGGCCTTCTCAAATGGTGACAGGACAGTGCATGCATCCCTGATCATGGCCCACTGGTGTGGGGAAAAAAAAACAAGCTCCCCTGACCCTGTCCTGGTGCCATAGTCGCACAGGTACTCATTGATGGCCCTCTGCTGCGTGTGCAGCTGCTGCAGCATGGCCAACGTTGAGTTCCACCTGGTGGGCATGTCACAGATTAGGTGGTTCTTGGGCAGGTTAAACTCCTTTTGGAGGTCTGCCAGCTGAGCACTGGCATTATATGACCGGCAGAAATGCAGACAGACTTTCCTGGCCTGCCTCAGGACATCCTGTAAGCCCGGGTACCTGCCCAAGAACAGCTGCACCACCAAGTTAAGGATGTGAGCCAAACAGGGTACATGGGTCATTTGTCCCTGTCGGAGGGCAGAGAGGAGGTTGGTGCCAATGTCGCAAACCACCATTCCTGTCTTAAATTGGCATGGCGTCAACCACCTCTGAACCTGCCCCTGCAGAGCTGACAAAACTTCTGCCCCAGTGTGGCTCTTGTCCCCCAAGCACACCAGCTCAAGCACCGCATGGCATCTTTTGGTCTGCATACTTGCGTAGCCCCTTGAACGGCTATGGAGCACCACTGGTTCTGAGGACAAAGCACAGGAAGAGGCCATGGAGGAAAAAGAAGAGGGGGTGGAGGAGAGAAGTGTGTCACAATCATTAGTAGTGGCATTTTGGAGGTGTGGTGGCAGAACAACCTCCAACACTAGGAATCACCTTCCGTGAGAAAAAGTGGCGTTTGGGTACCTGCCACTGAGGAACCGCACATTCCACAAACTCACGGAAGGGGGCACAGTCTACCAACTGAAAAGGCAGCAGTTGAAGTGCTTGCAATTTAGCCAAGCTAGCATTCAACCGCTGGGCATGTGGATGGCTGGGAGCGAACTTCTTTCGGCGGTGCAGCAGCTGGGGCAGGGAAATTTGCCTGGCACAATCTGACAATCGGTGTACCGAAAGCAGATTGCCTACAAGTACTTGGCTGTGACACACCTAATTCTACACCTTCATTCCTCTCAGTGCAGGTCTCAGAGAGAACTGAAGGTATAGTGGGGTTGGAGATCTCAGCTGATGAGGAGCAAGGAGAGGTCTTCTTTGTTCTTTGGTGTGGGTCTTTTAGATACGCTTGCCAACGAACTGCATGGCAGGTCAACATATGTCTGGTCAAGCATGTGGTGCCCAAGCGGGAGATGTTTTGGCCACGCGAGATACGCTTGAGACATATGTTGCAAATAGCAGCGGTGCGATCTGATGCACTCGTCTCAAAAAAGGCCCACACCAAAGAACTTTTGGAATAACGCACAGAGACTGCAGCGCCCTGCACATGCAGATTTTTGGGGTGTGATGCAGTCAGTGTGCTGCCCTTAGGCTGGCCCCTGGAGGGCATCCTGCCTCGTTGATGATGTGCCTCCTCCTCCTCCTCTCTCCTATCAGGCACCCACATTGAGTCAGTGACCTCATCATCCCCTCCCTCCTCATCACTGGAGCAAACCTGGCAGTATGCTGCAGCAGGGGGAGCATGACTGCCAGATTGCTGTCCTTCTTGGGCACCCCCTCTGTCCATGCTCACGTTACTGCCTTCATCTAGCTCAGTATCATCATCAGAGCCTTCTAAACGCTGGGCATCCTCCTGGAGCATGTACCCAACACTGTGGTCAAACAGTTCGAGGGACTCCTCAGGAGGACATGGTGGGGCTAGGGAAGGAGTCACTGATGCCATTGAGCCAAGGGAAGAGGCCACGTTGAGAGCTGCTTTGCCAGACAAACTACCCTAAGCATGGGTGAGAGAGGATGAGGAGGATGAGGACGGCTTGGTCATCCACTCGACCAAGTCTTCCGCATGTTGCGGCTTTCCACGGCCAGCTGCCGAAAAAAAGGCCAAGCGTGTCCCACGGCCACATGCTAATGAGGATGCACCGTCTCCACGACCAGCACTGTTGCCTCTAGACACAGAGCCTGCTTGCCCTCTCTTATTGGCTTGTGACTGTCTGCCTCTCATTGTTGGCCTTCCAGACATACTAATGGCCTGTAGCTGCACTAAGCTGGGATATATATATATATACATATATATAGATATAGATATAGATATAGATATAGATAGATAGATACTGCAGCTAGCAAAATCAACTGCCTGCCAGTAGTATGAGAACACCACCAACCTTCTACAGGTAGTTTTAGCTGAACACTGTGCAGAGCTCACAAAAAACTAACTTGTAGTTTATTTAGCTGCCTGCGGTAGTGATAAAATCAGGAAAACACCACCAACCTTCTACAGGTAGCTTTAGGTGAACACTGTGCAGCGCTCGCCAAAAAAATAACTTGTAGCTTATTTAGCTGCCTGCGGTAGTGATAGGATCAGGAAAACACCACTAACCTTCTACAGGTAGCTTTAGCTGAACACTGTGCAGAGCTCGCAAAAACTAACTTGTAGTTTTAGCTGAACACTGTGAGGAGGACGCACTACACTAACTTGTAGTTTTAGCTGAACACTGTGACGACGACGCACTACACTAACTTGTAGCTTTAGCTGAACACTGTGCAGAGGTCGCACTACACTAACTTGTAGCTTTAGCTGAACACTGTACAGAGGTCACACTACACTAACTTGTAGCTTTAGCTTAACACTGTGAGGTGGACGCACTACACTAACTTGTAGCTTTAGCTGAACACTGTGCAGAGGTCGCATTACACTAACTTGTAGTTTTAGCTGAACACTGTTCAGAGGACGCACTACACTAACTTGTAGCTTTAGCTGAACACTGTGCAGAGGTCGCACTACACTAACTTGTAGTTTTAGCTGAACACTGTTCAGAGGATGCACTATACTAACTTATAGCTTTAGCTGAACACTGTGCAGAGGTCGCACTACACTAACTTGTAGTTTTAGCTGAACACTGTTCAGAGGACCACTACACTAACTTGTAGCTTTAGCTGAACACTGTGCAGAGGTCACACTACACTAACTTGTAGCTTTAGCTGAACACCGTGCAGAGGTCACACTAATCTAACTTGTAGCTTTAGCTGAGCACTGTTCAGAGGACGCACTACACTAACTTGTAGCTTTAGCTGAACACTGTGCAGAGGTCGCACTACACTAACTTGTAGCTTTAGCTGAACACGGTGCAGAGGACGCACTACACTAACTTGTAGCTTTAGCTGAACACTGTGCAGAGGTTGCACTACACTAACTTGTAGTTTTAGCTGACCACTGTTCAGAGGACGCACTACACTAACTTGTAGCTTTAGCAAAACACTGTGCAGAGGTCACACTACACTAACTTGTAGTTTTAGCTGAACACTGTTCAGAGGACCACTACACTAACTTGTAGCTTTAGCTGAACACTGTGCAGAGGTCACACTACACTAACTTGTAGCTTTAGCTGAACACTGTGCAGAGGTCACACTAATCTAACTTGTAGCTTTAGCTGAACACTGTGAGGAGGACGCGCTACACTAACTTGTAGTTTTAGCTGAACACTGTGCAGAGGTCACACTAAACTAACTTGTAGCTTTAACTGAACACTGTGCAGAGGTCGTACTACATTAACTTGTAGTTTTAGCTGAGCACTGTTCAGAGGATGCACTACACTAACTTGTAGCTTTAGCTGAACACTGTGCAGAGGTCGCACTACACTAACTTGTAGTTTTAGCTGAACACTGTTCAGAGGACCACTACACTAACTTGTAGCTTTAGCTGAACACTGTGCAGAGGTCACACTACACTAACTTGTAGTTTTAGCTGAACACTGTGCAGAGGTCACACTAAACTAACTTGTAGCTTTAACTGAACACTGTGAGGAGGACGCACTACACTAACTCTAAATAGTCTAGCTGCCTGACTGTGGTACTAATAGGATCAAAAGAACACCAGCAATTTTCTTCAGGTGGCTGTAAATACTGTAACAAGACAAGCCTGCCTGTCAGTAGGAAGATAACAGGAACGGATCTAGCTGAACTGAATACAGTGTATATATATATATATATATATATATATATATATATATATATATATATATACAACACCTGGGATGCATATATATACACAATACACTGTAAGTGCAGCTAACTCACTGACTGTCCTGACTAATCTAGCTAACTCAAATGAAATGACACTGTCTCTCTCTCTCTCTCAGCATGCCGGAACACACTACACAGGGCTGCCGTGCAGGCGGCCTTATATAGTGTGGTGTGTGTTCTAAACCCCCTGAGCCATAATTGGCCAAAGCCACCCTGGCTTTGGCCAATTACAGCTCTCTCTACTGACGGCGCTGTGATTGGCCAAGCATGCGGGTGATATGGCAAATGATTTAACAGACAATGTTCGAGTCGAACATGGGTTTGACTCAAACGCGAAGCTCATCCCTAGTCTTGAGGATGGACCACTGGCCAGAACTTGCTCAATATGCAATTGAGCTACTGGCCTGTCCTTCATCCAGCGTGCTTTCTGCACACACATTCAGTGCTACTGGAGGGTTTGTAATGGATCAAAGAATGTGCCTGTCCACAGACTCCATTGATAGGCTCACATTCATCAAAAATAGGGATGAGCTTCGAGTTCGAGTCGAACTCATGTTCGACTCGGACATTGGCTGTTCGCAAGTTCGCCGAACACCGAACAATTTGGGGTGTTCGCGGCAAATTTGAATGCCGCGGAACACCCTTTAAAAGTCTATGGGAGAAATCAAAAGTGCTAATTTTAAAGGCTTATATGCAAGTTATTGTCATAAAAAGTGTTTGGGGACCCGGGTCCTGCCCCAGGGGACATGTATCAATGCAAAAAAAAGTTTTAAAAACTGACGTTTTTTCAGGAGCAGTGATTTTAATAATGCTTAAAGTCAAACAATAAAAGTGTAATATCCCTTTAAATTTCGTACCTGGGGGGTGTCTATAGTATGCCTGTAAAGGGGCGCATGTTTCCCGTGTTTAGAACAGTCTGACAGCAAAATGACATTTCGAAGGAAAAAACTCATTTAAAACTACCGCGGCTATTAATGAATTGCCGGTCCGACAATACACATAAAAGTTCATTGATAAAAACGGCATGGGAATTCCCCACAGGGAAACCCTGAACCAAAATTAAAAAAAAAAAAAATGACGTGGGGAGGTCCCCCTAAATTCCATACCAGGCCCTTCAGGTCTGGTATGGATATTAAGGGGAACCCCGGCCAAAATTTAAAAAAAAAATGACGTGGGGTTCCCCCTAAATTCCATACCAGACCCTTCAGGTCTGGTATGGATTTTAAGGGGAACCCCGCGCCAAAAAAAAAAAAAAAAAACGGCGTGTGGTTCCCCCAAAAATCCATACCAGACCCTTATCCGAGCACGCAACCTGGCAGGCCGCAGGAAAAGAGGGGGGGACGAGAGTGCGGCCCCCCCCTCCTGAACCGTACCAGGCCACATGCCCTCAACATTGGGAGGGTGCTTTGGGGTAGCCCCCCAAAACACCTTGTCCCCATGTTGATGAGGACAAGGGCCTCATCCCCACAACCATGGCCGGTGGTTGTGGGGGTCTGCGGGCGGGGGGCTTATCGGAATCTGGAAGCCCCCTTTAACAAGGGGACCCCCAGATCCCGGCCCCCCCCCCTGTGTGAAATGGTAAGGGGGTACTTACCCCTACCATTTCACTAAAAAAGTGTCAAAATAGTTAAAAATGACAAGAGACAGTTTTTGACAATTCCTTTATTTAAATGCTTCTTCTATCTTCCTTCATCTTCTTCATCTTCTGGTTCTTCTGGCTCTTCTGGTTCTTCCTCCGGCGTTCTCGTCCAGCATCTCCTCCGCGGCGTCTTCTATCTTCTTCTCCTCGGGCCGCTCCGCACCCATGGCATGAGGGGAGGCTCCCGCTCTTCTCTTCATCTTCTTCTTCTTCTTCATCCTCTTCTCTTCTTCATCTTCTTCTTCTTCATCTCTTCTTCCTTCTTCATTTCTTCTCCGGGCCGCTCCGCAGCCATGCTGGCATGGAGGGAGGCTCCCGCTGTGTGACGGCGTCTCCTCGTCTGACGGTTCTTAAATAACGGGGGGCGGGGCCACCCGGTGACCCCGCCCCCCTCTGACGCACGGGACATGACGGGACTTCCCTGTGGCATTCCCCGTGACGAGGAGGAGGGAGACGTTTATGAAGTGGGTGAAATAGTCACCACAACAGGTGAGACCACAGCTTCAGGTAATAGATGGATGCCTGCATATTTATAATACATGGTGTGTTTTTTATTTATTTTTAGGTGATGTGGATGTTGTGGAAGAAGAATCTCATTTCACAAGTGAAAGTGCTCAGATCCTCATCGAGGAGATAATGGTGTGCAATCGTGATTTAGAAAATATAAAGGAAAACATCAATGATGTTCAACAAAAAATGAAGATCATCATTGATGTTTTAGTCAGAATATAAAACACACAAAAATTGTACCATTTTTGTGTATTTTTGCTTTTATAAACAAGTTTTAAAGTATTTTAAAAGCCAAATTTTGAAGATCCACACGGTGTGTCAACATGTGCTATCTGCCATCATGGGATATCAATGTATGCGTTTTGTGGCTGCAACCCCTTCCTTGCAACTCAAGTAGGTGAGAGGAAGGGGTTGCACCCCCAAAACACATCCATTGATCCCCTATGATGGGAGGTAGCACATGTTGACATTAAGTATTGGATCAGGAGGGAAATCTCCATTTAGAATCCCAATTTGTGTGCATCTTCAACATTTTGCTTTTACAGGGGTGACATCACCCCATCTGATGAAGGCAAGATCAGCACAGTTTGGACATACTGTCTGATATGGCCTTCACTTTATCAAAGTAGAACTTTTTAAGTTCCTGAGTTCTGTATGTTATGTTTTCAAACATGCCTGTTTAACCAAAAAAGGCTATTTCTAATGTGAAAAAAAAAAGTTATACAACAAAGATGTTGGTTTGTTTAACCACTTCCCGCCCACCCTATAGCGGATTGACGTCTGGGAAGTGGTTCTGTTATCCTGACTGGACGTCATATGACGTCCAGCAGGATAACATGCCGCAGCGCGCCCCCGGGGGCGATCGGTGGAGCGGTGTGTCAGTCTGACACACCGCTACACTGATCCTGGTAAAAAGCCTCCGGCGGAGGCTCTTTACCACGTGATCAGCCGTGTCCAATCACGGCTGATCACGCTGTCAATAGGAAGAGCCGTTGATCGGCTCTTCCTCACTCGCGTCTGACAGACGCAAGTAGAGGAGAGTCGATCGGCGGCTCTCCTGGCAGGGGGGTCTGCGCTGATTGTTTATCAGCGCAGCCCCACCGCAGATCACCACACTGGACCACCAGGGATCGCCACTAGGACCACCAGGGAAGGGGCAACATGTGGATGGCCAGGTATGTACCCCATGGCCATCCACATGTGCCCAGTGTGCCAAATCTGTGCCAATCAGTGCCCACAAATGGGCACTGAATGGCACAATTATGTTGCAGTGATGCCCAGTAATACCACCCTTAGGGGCATCACTGCAAACAAGTAATGCCATCAGTGCCACCCATCAGTGTCCATTCATGCCACCTGTCAGTGCCCATCCGTGCCCATCAGTGCCCATCTATCAGTGCCCATCCGTACCCATCTGTGCCAACTATCAGTGACACCCATAAGTAACCATCAATGCCACCTATGAGTGCCCATCAATGCCACCTATGAGTGCCCATCAATGCCACCTATGAGTGCCCATCAGTGCCGCCTATAAGTGCCCATCCATGCCAACTATGAGTCCCCATCAGTGCCGCATACCAGTGCCACCTATTAGTGCCCATCAGTGCCGCCTATCAGTGCCCATCATCAGTGCCCGTCAGTGCCACCTCATCAGTGCCACCTCATCGGTGCCCATCAGTTCCGCCGTATCAGTGCCCGTCAGTGCAGCCATATCAGTGCCCATCATTGAAGAAGAAAACGTACTTATTTACAAAAAGTTTTAACAGAAACAAAGAAAAACTTGTTTTTTTCAAAATTTTCGGTCTTTTTTTATTTGTTGCGCATAAAAACCACAAAGGTGATCAAATACTACCAAAAGAAAGCTCTATTTGTGGGAACAAAATGATAAAAAATTTGTTTGGGTACAGTGTAGCATGACCGCGCAATTGTCATTCAAATTGCGACAGCGCTGAAAGCTGAAAATTGGTCTGGGCGGGAAGGTGTCTAAGTGCCTGGTATTGAAGTGAATAAAAACCCTTTTCTAACGCACATGTGAATGTGCTTTGAGTAAAATGTTTTCTACTCAACAATGTGTGGCTTCTTATTTCAATGCTCAAAAGCAGTTTTTGTAGTAAGTTGGTGTTTACAGTGACAATGGGGGTTATTTACTAAAGGCAAATCCACTTTGCACTACAAGTGCACTTTTGCAGTGCATTTGAAGTGCAAAGTGGAATATCCTTTAGTAAATAACTCCCACAGTGCTTTATAATTTGCCACAATTAGGCCATTTTCCTGACTCCACAGATTTCAGTCATGGTGCTGAAAATTCTGAATATTTTTATCAGTAATGCATTACATACATTAACAAAAAAAAGGGTAGGTGTGTGTGTGTGTGTGTGTAGCAGATCCACAACATAATAGTTAGTTGAAGATAAGATTGTCACCTCATGTATCCAAAAAATTACATTTGCAATGAACAAAAAGGGAAAAAAGAAAAGTCCATTGGATAACCTACGAGCCAGCTAAAAGAAACACAAGCAGTAAATCAAAGAAAATATTATTTCTGTTTAAATAAAAAATGTATTTTCCACATGTGTGTTAAACATTTTGTGGCATATCAATGGCCCCCCTACCAGCAAAGTGCTCTAGATACTTTTCGTGAACTTCAAGGGCGCTTTGGGGGACAAGCCAGGATGGCCAGCTTCAAGAGCCGTCAGGGTTGTTGTATCAAGTAATAAGCTGGCCTCAGTCCCAACTGAGGCCACATAGTTTGATGCATTTTTTTCTTAAAAAGTTATGCAATATGCAGCATGTCATAATGATATGATTGATTTTATATTCCGCCATGTTTATTGCAGTGAGGAATAGGCGGAACTGGCTGGCCATTATCCCAAAGGCATTTTCCACCACTCTTCTGGCTCTGGTCAGCCGGTAGTTAAAAACACTCCTCATCAGGTGTTCACCCAAACCAAATGCTTCATCAGTGACAAAGACGAACGGGAGTCCTTCCACATTCTCTTCAGCAGGTGGCAATCCCAAGCAACCATTCTGGAGCCATCTGTAAAATTTGGTCTGGACGATGACTCCACCATCCGACATCCGGCCATTCTTCCCCACGTCCACATACTGGAACACATATGTCGCCGAAACCACCGCCAAAAACACAATACTATTAAACCCCTTATAGTTATAATAGTATAACCCCGAGTTGGGGGTGGGACGATGTGGACGTGCTTCCCATCCATTGCCCCTCTGCAATTGGGAAAGCCCCACCACTGGGCAAACTGGGATGCCACAGTCTGCCACTCCTGTGGCATTGAAGGAAACTGTGAAGTCAAACAAGAAAAAAAATATTAATTGTGTACATAAACATTGCAAGCAGATTAGACACAAATATTCTTGGCCAAAATCAGTATTAACATTTATTTGAAGGAGTATTTAAAGACAAAAAGAGAAGGTCAACTTAGATGTCTCACCCCCTCTGATGGCCATTTGTAAAAATTTTAGGGGGGAGATGTTTTGGACAGGTAACCCTCTCCACTTCATTGAGAGCTGAATGCATACATAATGTGTGTTACTTTGGCCAGCCCCTCCTTACTTACACTATTGGCAGCCCACTGGACAGGTGAGAAGTGTCATAATACAAAAATATGAATACACACTGTACAAATTGAAGCACTTTTTTACATTATTATTACTCATTTTACATTGGTGAATTCATCCATAATTATGACCACAAAAGAGGTAGGTATATTGTGTATGGGTTTGGCAAAGTCAGCAGATAGAGGATTGGCATCAGTTGACTTAGCAGTTGGTGTAGGGAGGGTTCAAAATGATTTTCGGACCCCAAAAAAAGCCTCTGGCACTCTGCATGAATTTAAGGACACAATTAACATTTACACACATTGGAGCTGCCAAAATACATTGTTAAGTGACTAGACTAGGTGTGTATGGGCCCAGGATAGCATGCTGGGGAGGTTAGTGAAGGCAAATATGCATGAAGGACAAAAAAGGAAGTTTAAAAGCTTCCAGCGTGCATGAGAACAAAGGGGACATTCACGGCATATTACAATCATGGTAATTAGGGAATTAAGAAAGAAATACAATACATTAGCAAACATTAAATACATATAATGTGATGTTTAAGGAGAAATCTTACCTTAATATAGTCCTTCTGCAGGACCTGAATGATGACAGAACAGGTCTCTGGAATAATGATCCCCAGAGCCTGGGGGGAGATGCCTGTCGAGACTTGATGTCCTGCAGACTTCTCCCAGTCGCCAAGTACCGCAACATGGCGACTAGCCTCTGTTCAGGAGTGATGGCTTGCCGCATGCAGGTGTCCTGCCTGCTAATATAAGGGGACAGCAAAGCCAACAAATGGTGAAAAACGGGGTCCGTCATCCGGAGATAATTCCTGAAATCGTCAGGATTATTCTCACGGATCTCCCGCAACAAAGGCATGTGAGAGAATTGGTCACGCTGGGGCAACCAATTCTTTGTCCATAAACTCCTCCCCAACTTGTTCATGGACTGGGCTTGGGTCAAAGCAAAAACCCCAACACCAAGCCTCCGCACTGCATGAATTCTAAGACAAGTACATGACCGCAACATGGATTCAAAATGGTCGGCTCGTCAGAACCAACTAACAGAAAGCACTGAAAAACAGAAAGGCCTGAGAAGAGTGAGCTGAAAATCAGAAACGAGCAGACAAGAACATATTTACAATCAAATACGTACCATAATAATAATATTGATACGCACTGACAAACAAATGTGAACTGACTACACGCACTGAAGAACAGATACGAACCCACAAGCACAAACTGAAGAGCAGTAACGATCTGAAAAGCACAAGGCTGAAAAGCGCGAATTGTCTCTCACCAAACTTCTAACACAAGATAGACACGAGATTAGCAGAAGGAGCCCAAAGGGTGGCGCACTTGATTTGAAACTACCCTTTCCCTTTTATAGTGCCGTTGTACGTGTTGTACGTCACAGCGTTCTTGACGTTCGCAATTTCTGACCAACTTTGTGTGACCGTGTGTATGCAAGACAAGTTTGAGCCAACATCCGTCAGAAAAAAACATGGATTTTGTTGTCGGAATGTGCGATCGTTTGTACGCGGCATAACTGTGAGGGCTTACAGTGTTGTGGCACTGGATATTGGTATTACTTGGGACACATCGTACAGCTTTGTGCTTATCTTCCTGTTTTTTATACATATTTGTCCCGTTCCTGCGACCAACAAGAATAACTGTGAGGGCTTGCAGTGTTCTGGTACCACCAACACCTAAGGCCCAATTTTCTGCAGAGTATATAGGGCATATAGTATATACTGTATACTGCTGTTAAGAGTATATAGTGCCTGGGGGCCTGGGGGACCCCCACCCCATTTTACAAAATATTTTGGTGTGGGTTTCCCCTTAATATCTACACCAGACCTAAAGGGCGTGGGCCATTTTCTTTTGGTATTTTTATCTATATTGCCGGGAACCAACAATACATTACAGCCACGAGAAGTTTTGAATGAAATTTTTTCCTTTAGAAATGTAATTTTGCTGTGGCACTGTTATAAACATGGGAAAGATGCGCTACTTTACAGGCATACTAAGGACACCCCCAGGCACGATATTTAAAGGAATATTTCATTTTTATTGTTTCACTTTAAACATTATTAAAATCACTGCTCCCGAAAAAACTGCCATTTTTAAAACTTTTTTTTGCATTGATACATGTCCCCTGGGGCAGGACCTGGGTCCCCAAAAACTTTTTATGGCAATAACTTGCATATAAGCCTTTAAAATGAGCACTTTTGATTTTTCACATTTGCGTCCCATAGACTTTAATGGTGTCTGCATGTTTGCACAAATTTTTTGCCTGTTTGCATGTTCTGCTTTTTATCTTGGTCTCAGCAGACCACAGGACATGGTTTCAGTAATCCATGTCCTTAGTCTGCTTGTCTTCAGCAAACTGTTTGCAGGCTTTCTTGTGCATCATCTTTAGAAGAGGCTTCTTTCTGGGATGACATCCATGCAGGCCAATTTGATGCAGTGTGCGGCATATGGTCTGAGCACTGACAGGCTGACCTCCCCACCCCTTCAACCGAGTCTGCAGCAATGCACTCACCTTCTTTAGTTGTCCATGGTGAGGCCTGTTCGGAGTGGAACCTGTCCTGTTAAACTGCTGTATGGTCTTTACCACTGTGCCGCAGCTCAGTTTCAGGCTCTTGGCAATTTTCTTATAACCTAGGCCAGTGATAGTGAACCTTTGCACCTCAGATGTTTTGGAACTACATTTCCCATGATGCTCAACTACTCTGCAGAGTGCATGAGCAACATGGTAAATGTAGTTACAAAACATCTGGGGTGCCAAGGTTCGCCATCACGGGCCTAGGCCATCTTTATGTAAAGCAATAATTCTTTTTTTTTAAATTCAATATTCTTTATTACATTTTTCTTATTACAAGAGGATATAAAAGAAAAAAATTATAATTTTCACAACAGCTTATAGGAATCAACCAGTCAACACAAGTTATACAAGAGTACTTTGCATTTTAATTCTTCTATACCTCCTCCCCCCACCCCTACCCCCAACCCTCTCCCTCCCATCCTCCCCTATTATTAAGCTGTATTAAAAGGTTGCCTGGACATCATTTAGTGCTAGCACCACGTCAGCTATTAAGCCTCATTGCACTAGATCTCCTTTACCTCTATACTTTACTAACGGATGTTCCAAGATCTTAGGCTCTTTTCAGAGTTAGGTTCAGATCAAGGGGCTGTGCCCGACCATTGTAGCCAAGGGCTCCAAATTTTTGTAAATTTTTCATATCTATTTCTCCTAGTGTAGACTGTTTTTTCTGTCCAGACTAACTTGTCCACTGTCCTAAGCCAGTCTTCTAAAGTTGGGGGCGTGATGGATAGCCAAGACTGTGCTATTAATTTCCTGGCTTAATAAAGGCACCTTCCTATAGCGATTCGCTTATTATTGCTCTCCCTACTTTCCCCCAGCAGGCCAAGGATACATTCCTTGGCCTCCTGCTTCAGCTTGGTTTTAAACCTAATTTCTATGGTCCTAATTATCCCCGACCAATATCTCGCCAGCCTTGGGCATCTCCATACCAGTATCCAAGCATCTAGGGCATTTATCGCCCAGTCTACGACCAAACCTAAACAATCTCTTAGGGGTATACTAGGCCCTGCGTATAAGAAAAAGGTGCAACACCTGTTGCGATGGGGATACCGATACCAATGGGCTGGCCTTCAAAATTCCCTTCCACTGGCTGTCCGTAATCTCCCCCACCTGCCCCGCCCATCTCTTGCTGATATCCAGAGTCATTTGCAGATCAAGCAGCCTACCAGAAATGTGTCCACTTATTAGTGCTATCAGACCCTTAGTGGTATTTGCTCTTATAATTCTATTTAGGAGAGGTACATTGCACCATTCTAATGAGCATTTACTGAATTGACTATTAAGTGCATGCCTAATCTGCAGGTAAGTGTAAAAAGTATTATTTGGAATCCCATATTCACACCTTAATTCAGTGAAAGGTTTCAAGTTTTTGCTCTCATATAACTGTGCCAGTCTACGTATTCCGTGGCGAACCCATGTCCGGTTTTTTTCCACTGTTAACAACTCCCTCAACCCCCTATTATTCCATATGGGCGAGAATTCAGTGTGACCTCCATAGCCCATAATCCTCTTAGTAGCCTGCCAGACTTTAAAGATCAATTTGTGTGTTGGAGGTCCCTCCTGAAATGTCCCCGCCTCTAGTGCCTCTGCCAGGGATCCGTATGGGGAGTCATGGATCATAAGTTTCGCATTGGAGTTCAACAGGCCCTGACATTCACAACCTCCTAGTTCTTGTAATTGTGCCACCAGGAAGTAACTATAGGGATGTGGTACTGCCAGTCCCCCCTCCCCAACAGGGCGCTGAAGCGTTTGTAATTTGATTCTTGCCTGCCCTTTCTTCCATATTAGTTCTCTAAGTAGGGTGTTTATTTTTAAAAACCAGCTCTTCCCAATCCAGACTGGGGAGTTTTGGAGTACATATAGTAATTGTGGCATCCAGACCATCTTGATCAAATTAACTCTACCTGCCAGGGATAACGGAAGTTGGCACCAAACAGCGCTTTTTCTTCTAAATTTTTCCAATAAAGGGACTAAGTTATGCCCTATATATTGCGCCGGGTCAATTGAAATAATTATACCCAAATAGCGCATCTTCTCCACTACCCTCAGTCTACCTCCCCTTTGATTATTACGTGTTGAGTCTAATGGGAGCAGTGTTGATTTTTCCCAGTTAACCACCAGGCCCGAAGACCTCCCAAATCTTTCCACTAGTTGTATTGTCTTTTCAAGGGATGGTCCCATGTCCACGAGAAAAATCAGCACATCATCAGCATAAAGTGCCACTTTTTCCAGCCTAGTCCTCCAGCCTAGTCCTCTCCCCAAATCCCTGTATTCCAGATGAATGCCTTATTACCTCTGCCAGTGGCTCCATTGCTAGAGCAAATAGCAGAGGCGAGGGTGGACACCCCTGCCTCATCCCTCTCTCCAGGGATAGTCACTCCGTATATTCGCTATTAATCTTTAACCTGGCTTTTGGATGGAAATACAGGGTCTTGACCCATTTGATAAATTTAGGGCCAAACCCAAACTTCTCCAGTACCCACCAGAGATATCCCCACTCCAGGCTATCAAACGCCTTGGCAATATCCAAAGCGAGGACCGCTCTGGAGCTCCTAGTCTCTACTGGTGACTGGAGGTTCAGGTTCTGCCCTTCTGATGTTAACACTAGTAGATCTATTTCGGATAAACCCTGACTGGTCCGGGTGCACTAGCTCTAATATATGTTTCTTTAGCCTAGTAGCCATTACCTTTGCCAATATTTTTATATCAGAACATAGTAGCGAGATGGGTCTGTATGATGCTGCCTCGAGGTGATCTTTTCCCTCTTTCCTTATCAGGACTATGTTGGTTTCAGTCATTGAAGAGGGCAGACTACCATCAGTCATCGCCCAGTTCAATGTCTTCAAGAGTTCTGGGAATGGAACCTCTCCAAAATACTTGTAAATTTCCACAGGTAGGCCATCAGGACCTGGGACTTTCTGATTAGGCATATCTGATACTGCTTGCTGTATTTCTTCAAGGGTTATAGGGGAGTCCAGACTATTCCTTTCATTTTCAGAGAGGTGTGGAAGGCTGACACCCTCTAAAAAGTTCTCTATCTCTCCTACTTCTAGTTGTTGTTGCGATTTATATAGATTACTATAGTATTCAAAGAAAACCTTTTTAACCCCGGAGGGGTCTGACGAAATTACCCCACTAGAGGTCTGAATCGCTGCGATCGTTGAAGAGGGTGAATTAGTATCAGCTATTAATGCCAACATACGGCCCACTTTTTCCCCCTCCCCAAAGTATATCTGCCTCTGGAATAGTCTCTTATTTTCAACATTTTTAAGTGTATCCATCTTATACTCCTGCTGCTTTTTTACCCATAGCTCCTGTTTTCCTGGACTTGGGTCCGCCACGTATTGTTTTTCTAGATCTAGTAGCTCTTTCCTAATCTGATCTCCCTTTTCTCTTGATTGTCTGTTAACCCGTGATATATACTGTAAGAGAATACCCCTCAGAAACGCTTTCAGAGAGTCCCAGACCATCCCCTGCGACGCCGACCCTGAGTTGATTGCCACAAATTCTTTTATTTTTTCGGATATTTCTTCTTTTTTTCCTATAATCTCCAACCATATGGAGTTCAATGCCCATACTCTCTCTATGCATCTATTACAGATGTTTATCGTCAGCATCAGAGGAGAGTGGTCTGATAGCCCTCTCGGCCTATACTCTATTTTTCCTAGAAGTGGAAGCACCCCCCTGTTTCCCACTGCCATATCTATGCGAGAGAGAGTGCGGTGCGACTCCGAGAAGCAAGAGTACTGCCTCTCCTCTTGGTTACAGATTCTCCAGAGGTCGCACCACGCAATCTCTTCAAACAGCTGAGTGAGCCATCTCTCAGTTGCCCTATCCTCCTTTGCTCTTGGAGGGAACCTGTCAATTTTACCGTTAAGAACCATATTGAAGTCGCCCACCAATATAAGTGGGGTATCCCTTTTGTCCTCAACATATTCTAGGAGGTGATATAAGATCCCCATCTTGAAGGGAGGGGGAATATACACATTAGCTATAACAAAAGATTTACCCTCTATTGTGCAGAATAGGAAAACATAACAGCCCAGCGGATCTATCCTAACATCCTTACAAGAGAACACCATCCCCTTTTTAACCAGTATACACACTCCTCTTGAATAGGAGGTGTGCACTGAGTGGAATTGTACTTGAAATTTTTTATTCCGAATTAAAGATTTAGACTCATTGGTGAGGTGTGTCTCCTGTAAGCACCAGGTCCGCACCCAGTGATTCCAGCTCTGAGAATACCATAGCTCTTTTAATAGGGTCTCCCATACCCCGGATATTCCATGAGGTTATTCCTATCATCCTAGCCCTCCTATAAATTATAAGCATACATACAGATAAATACAAAATACGTACAAATAAATAAATGTACAACTCTATTAAATAAAAAGAAAAAAAAAGAAAAGGAAGAGAAAAAAAACAAAAAGAAGAAAAAACCATCAGGGACATAGGCCTCTTATGATAATGAATGCTGGCAGCACTTATATGTCTATTTCCCAAAGACAACCTCTGGATATGACGCTGAGCATGTGCACTCAACTTCTTTGGTTGAGCATGATGAGGTCTGTTCTGAGTTGAACCTGTCTTGTTAAACTTCTGTATGGTCTTGGCCACCGTGCTGCAGCTCGGTTTCAGGGTCTTGGCAATCTTCTTATAGCCTAGGCCATCTTTATGTAGAGCAACAATTCTTTTTTTCAGATCCTCAGAGAGTTTTTTGCCATGAGGTGCCATGTTGAACTTCCGGTGACCAGTATGAGAGAGTGAGAGTGATAACACCAAATTTAACACACCTGCTCCCCATTCACACCTGAGATCTTGTAGCACTAATGAGTCACATGACACCGGGGAGGGAAAATGGCTAATTTGGACCAAGTTGGACATTTTCACATAGGGGTGTACTCACTTTTGTTGCCAGTGGTCTAGACATTAATGGCTGTGTGTTGAGTTATTTTTAGGGGGCAGCACATTTACACTGTTATACAAGCCGTACACTCACTACTTACATTGTAGCAAAGTGTCATTTCTTCAGTGTTGTCACATGAAAAGATATAATAAGAGTGCGCAGGCGCGGGACTCCCAAGATGGCCGCGTAAGCCGGGAGCTCCGCTCTACCCAGCCCAGCAAGCCACCCAAGCGCCGGTGTCAGGCCGCCTAGACATCCACTGCTAGCGGATTCGGATCCGGGAACTCCCACAGCATCGATCCATGCCAAACAACTCGGTCCGCAGTTTACAGCAGAGGATTCCCGGGCCTTGTCCAAGATGGCGGCCGCAGCACAGCACAAGGAGCCATATACAGGGGGACACGCGGAAACAAGGCAAGTGATAGCTCCGGTCACTTTAGCCTACACACCCCTACCCACTCTTCATAACCAACCTATGGGGACCCCCATCTCCAGCCTCTACAGTATCCCTCTTAGAGCGCACCTTTGAGAACTACTCTCTATCCCCACTGAACACCTCACCACCTCATCAGGGTGCTGGGACTTCCACAGGAGATCCGGGGATTGCCATACCCCTCAATGCAGGAGATTTATTCCTCAAACTGTCGGATCTACTAGATAAAGGTTTAGCAAACACAGCCACAAGAATCACAAACGAGATAAGAGCTGACTTTCAAAACTTGGGAGCAAGGATGGAAGCTATAGAACACAAATTAGACATCACAGTGTCCAGAGCTAACCAGAACACTGAGCACATTCATGTTGTTCAAGAGCAACTCGAGGTGGCACTGAATAGAATCGACGACTTGGAGAACAGGTTGAGAAGGGACAATTTTAGAGTCAGAGGTATCCCTGAATCAATCAGACGTCCCCAAAGCAATCCAGGAATTAATCAAATCCCTCATCCCTGAGCTGCCCCCCATCAAATTGGAGCTGGACAGAGCACACAGATCCCTGGGTCCCCCCAGAAAAGACGGATCTCCCAGAGATGTGGTCGTGAAGCCACACTTCTATAGTGTGAAGGAAGCAATAATGAAAATATCGCGCCAGCAAACCCGCATCGTTTTTCAAGGATAGAAAGTGCAAATTTTCGCGGACATTTCTCCCACGACCATCCAGAAACGCAGAGCCCTGAAGCCCCTTCTGCTGGTCCTCTCCCAGAAGGAGATTAAATATTGGTGGGCATTCCCTTTCGCCTTGAAATTTACCCTTAATGGCAGAACCCACTCATTCACCACGTTTTCAGAAGGCGAACGAGTCCTCCTTTCACTTAAGCTCATATCCCTAGACTCGGAAATGGACATTTCCAACACTCAAGCGGGCTCTTCGAAACGTCAAACTCCCAATAGCCCTATCTCTCCTGCCTGGAAATCCAACAAAAGCAGGCGTCTGAAGGAACAATTGCCAACCTGAAGATCCCAATTACAAGAGCCCGGCGACTCCTCTCTCCCTCTTTGTGATCCACGGACCCCTGTCATTTTCATACCAGATGTCCTCTACCTCACTCGGATCTTTCACAAAGAGGCCTCGTCCCCTCTAGGGGACATTCTCCCAATTGTCCCAAGCCTCAGGCTTCCACTTCAACACCCCAGTGGCCCTACGCATCCGGTTCCCTAAGACCTACTACCGCCCTTATCACTCACCCACACCTCAGGGGTGATCAAAGGCTCAACCCATCGATCTTCACAAGAATGGCCCCCCGGATCGTGACATCACATCCCCATCGTCCTATCTGGGACCCCCAGCGTCAGCAGGGTGTTTCGGCCCTTCCCCACTATTCCATACCCTCACAACAGACTGTCTAAGTCCACAGCAGGTTTTGGATATCTCACATCCCCCTTTTTTCTACACCTCCACTGAGGAATCCATGTTGTCAACCAGGAAGACTATTTCTGCATCTTTGGCCAGCACGGCTCCTAGTTAAAATCTTCTCAATTTTTTTCAGAATTTGAAACTGTTATGTTCTCCTTTTGCATCTTTTTATTTTTACACAGCTTAATACTGTATGCAAGGTATCTAGGGTGGCTTGGGCTGCGGTAGCTGCCCTGCGACTCCTTCCAACCTACGAAAATGGAATTCCCATTCTTGTTCGATGGACTGGTGGTTCGTTTTCAGGACCACCTGATCCTGTTATTGGAGTTCGGAAAGGGGAATGCTTCCCCCCCTCTCCGTCTCCGGCCTATTTTAGGTCACCATGTTCATACTCTCTTTCTCCTTATGTCTCTATGTTCTAACCCATCTGTGCTTTTCTCTCCCTTCCCCCCTCCTGCCAGGGTTGACGGATCGCCTGCAGCACCTTCTTATCCAGCATCTCCAGGTCCCGAGCTCCACTCCTCACTCGCCTTCTGCCCATCTCTCATCATTATGGTCAGGGTAAGTCTTCCACCATCAGAAGCACACTCTTTACTCAAAACTCATGCCTAAAACCACTCCACCCTCCTCCCAGATAAAAATTATTTCTCATAATGTCCAAGGCCTCAACTCCCCAACCAAAAGGAAGAAAATCTTCCAATCATACCATAAACAAAGGGCTTCAATAGTGATGCTCCAGGAAACACATTTTCCCTCTCGATTCTCCCCCTCATTCCTACACGCGCGCTTCCCCTCGTTTTATCTAGCAAACGCAGAGGATAAGACCAGGGGGGTCGCGATTCTATTTGCTAAAGAGTGCCAATTTAAAGTAAGCCGGACCCTTAGTGACCCTGAAGGCAGGTTCTTACTAGTGAAAGGCCAGATCGCAGACCAAACTTTTTCTCTTATTTCCTATTATGCCCCGAAAAAGGGACAGAACGCTTTCTTCACATCGCTTTTCCAAACACTAGGACCCCTCCTGGAAGGAACGGTTATATTTGGAGGAGATTCGAATGTCGCCTTTGATCAGAGTCTTGATAAATCTAAACCCCCAGCTAAACAGCTCTCCAGGCCAACAAAAATCAGCTCTAAAATTGCTAAACTAATTCACCAGCAGGGCCTCACAGATATCTGGAGAGAACTCAACCCCACATCAAGGGATTACTCCCATTTCTCAATACCCCATCAAGTATACTCCAGAATTGACCATATTCTAATCTCCTCCATACACACCCCAGCTGCTATCTCAGCTAAAATTAAGGATACTCCCCTCTCTGACCACTCCATGATCTCTCTATCCATCCAAGGCCTACTCCTCAGACCCTCGTCCCCCATATGGCGCATTAAAGAACACATCATTAAAGATCCCATTCAAATCACGGTTCTCACCAAGTCACTAAAAGAGTATTTCGCCCTGAACAACGTAGACGACATCTCGGCCGAGACTCTCTGGGCAGCCCACAAAGCCGTGATACGAGGTAAACTTATCCAAATCTCCTCCCAACTTAAAAATGAGAGAACCGTGGACATCTCAAAACTGGAGAGAGATTTTCTCCTCCTGCGCAAAAATCACAAAGCTAACCCGTCCACGGTTCAAGTCGACCAGCTTGACGCTGCTTGGATTAAACTAAACCTGGCGCTCACAGTTAAAGCCGAGAGTTCTCTGCGTTGGAATGGTGCGAAGTTCTACTTGAATCAGGACAAAATGAGCACCATGCTGGCCTCCAAGTTATCCCCTAGGACCCGTCTCTTCGCTCTCCCCAAAATAAAACTTCAGGATGGTTCGTCCTCCCAAAATCCCCATAGAATCTTGGAATCTTTCCAATCCTTTTACTCACAACTATATAGAGCAAATGATTCCCACGATACACGAGCTATAGAAGCATTCCTAGAGCATCTGCCTATCCCCACTTTACATAAGTCCCACAAAGATATTATGGAAGCACATATCACAGTAGAGGAAACTTTGGAGGTCATTAAAAATCTGAAAGGGGGCTCAGCCCCAGGTCCAGATGGTCTTTCCAATCTATATTATAAGACTTTTGCCGAGACTCTAGTGCCACACTTAACTAAAATGTTCAACTCCAAACGAAAGGGAGACCCCTTGGACCCCCAGATGAATGCAGCATTCATTACTGTCATCCCTAAACCCGACAAAAATCCGGATCAGGTAGAAAACAACAGACCAATATCACTTATAAATAACGATTTAAAAATCCTGACAAAAATTTACGCCAATAGATTAAACACTTTCATCAACACTTATATCCATAAAGATCAGGTGGGTTTTATCCCCGGCAGACAGGGTCCAGACCAGGTTAGAAGGGCCATAGACATAGCTTCAATATTGCATTCGGGATGGGATGGAGGCCCAAATCAGGAGGGTCTCTTCCTTTCCCTAGACCTACAAAAGGCCTTTGACTCTGTGACTTGGCCCTTCATATTCGCCTCCCTTAAATTCTGGGGGTTCGGTGAACACTTCATCGGAATCCTCAAATCTCTTTACTCTGAACCGGAAGCGAAAGTTAAATTACAGGGCTTTCTCTCATCCCCAATTAAAATTGCCAGGGGTACAAGACAGGGCTGCCACCTATCCCCACTTGTGTTCGCTCTAACAATAGAAACACTAGCCATAGCAATCAGGTCAGATCCAAATATTAAAGGTGTCAACTGTAGCTTGAATACCCATAAATGCGCTCTCTTCGCAGACGACCTTCTTCTATTTATCACCTCTCCAATTACCTCACTTCCCAACATTAACAAACTGCTTCAGACGTTTGGTGAGGTCTCAGGCCTACGAGTCAACATGACTAAATCACAGGCATTAAACATCTCCCTCAATCCAGCCCTAGCTGAAAGATTAAAACTGGCCTTTAATTTCAATTGGAGTGATTCCTCAATTCGATACCTAGGTATTAATCTTACACCCAGAATAGACTCCCTCTATCAAGCCAATTTCCCCCCTATATATCGTAGATTGGAGGAGGACATACGAATTTGGTCATCCCACAAACTATCATGGCTGGGGAGAATCCATGCCATCAAAATGACCCTGTTTCCTAGAATTCTGTACCTATTTAGAGCCCTTCCGATCGCGATTAACAAAAAGCACCTCAAAAACTTTCAGGGAAAGATTATAAAATTTATCTGGGGAGGGAAAGGATATAGATTCACGCGAAACACCCTGTATGCCCCGAAATCTAAGGGAGGGCTAGGCCTCCCTGAACTATCTAAGTATTACCAAGCAGCCAGACTGGCCCAACTCTCCACCATTTATTTCAGGGGCGAAAAACCCGACTGGATACAAATAGAACACCAAGCGGTTCCTTCCCACACACTAGACTTTCTACTATGGACTCCAAGTAAATCTAGACCTCCCATCATGGCGCCCACAATTTCACACTCCTTCAAACTATGGGATAACCTGATCCAACTCCCCGCTTTGACCTCACAGCTTCGCCCCCTCTCACACATATTTCACAATCCCCTCTTCAAGCCGGGGTTAGACATCAAATCCTTTCAATGGTGGCTTGATAAGGGGATGTACCGTATTGGACATTACCTTGTCGCCTCCGGACCAATCTCCATGAAACACTGCATTGAAAAACTAGAGCTCCCCGACTCAGAAAAATTTAGATTTCTTCAAATCTCCCATTTTCTTCATACTATTTGGAAAGATAAAACAATTCCCCCAGAGTGCACATCTTATGAACAATGGTGTGGACAAGCAACAGAGCAAAAAGGAGGTATATCCCTGATTTACGAAGCTCTTTCAACTCCCCCTTCCAAACTTACATACATGACAGAGTGGGAGAGGGACGTGGGCAAGACTTGGGATCTGGAGATCTGGAATAGAATGAGCACAAGAGCCTACAAAGGTATAGTTAATATTGCATTAATAGAAGCTAACATGAAAGTTCTTACGAGATGGTATTTGGTTCCTTCCAAACTTGCACAGATGTTTCCTTCCTCGTCTCCTTTATGTTTCAGAAACTGCCAAGCCCAGGGCTCCATGATACACATTTGGTGGGAATGCCCGAAAATCAGGGGCTTCTGGAACAGGATATTCTATCTGATCAGAAAAATTACGGACACTCCCATTTCTCCCCAGATAGCTCTATTAAATGGACATATTCCCAAAATCCCCAAAACAACTGCTAAACTTATTTCTTTCATCCTGACTGGCGCCAAGCTCTCCAAAGCAAAGGCTTGGAAACAACCAGGAGTCTCTCTGGCGGCTGCCAAGAGAAAGATCTCGTGGATCATGTCCCAGGAAAAATTAGTCAGTGTCTTAGCAGACTCAAATAAAGCATTTTTGGCTGTCTGGGAACCCTGGGCAAGGCATGTAGGCATCTCCTTCATACAGGGAGTTGAAGCATGATATGTTTCTATTGTTATATTGCAGTCTGTCAACCCACCCCCCATTCTTTCTCCCCCACCGTCTTCTTTCCCACCTTTATTTCTCTCTTTCCTCTTATTCTCAGGAAGTTGTTAATTATTTTTACAGAAAGTATTTGGTTCTAAACGGTTTACTAGAGTTTTCTATGCACTTGATTGCGATTAGTTGGTTCCTCGACTTATCTCTCGTGGGTCGACCTCCCAGCCGGAAACCTCAGGATATTTTTATGGCACCCCTGGTTCCTCAGGCCTCTGGCCTTAGAGGACTGAGGAAGGCTTCCTCACGCAGTCTGGGTCCTTTATTCTCCCGGAAGGCGCGATGGGCCTTAACAGGTTAGTTACACACCTAATTTTTTAACTACAACTGCTCTACGGTGTTCGACACAGTATGTTCCCGATAGGGGTGTCGAGCCCACCTGCAGCACTAGGTGTCTCCTTATTATGTCTGAGGGCTCTTCTCTCTGTGTATTCGAATAAGCCTAGTTATTTGGTAAACCTCTCTGTTATTGTTTAATATTCGAGTATTGTCTCAGAGGTGGGCTGCGCCCCACCAGCAATTTTGTGCTATGAAGTGTAATGTACTGCTCTTCAATAAAAATTCTTTAAAATCAAAAAAAAAAAAAAAGAAAAGATATAATAAAATATTTACAAAAATGTGAGGGGTGTACTTACTTTTATAAATTATAGTGAGTACACCCCTATAAAGTGAGTACACCCCTCACATTTTTGTAAAGATTTTATTATATCTTTTCATGTGACAACACTGAAGAAATCACACTTTGCTACAATGTAAGTAGTGAGTGTACAGCTTGTATAACAGTGTAAATTTGCTGTCCCCTCAAAATAACTCAACACAAAGCCATTAATGGTTAAACTGCTGGCAACAAAACTGAGTACACCCCTAAGTAAAAATGTCCAAATTGGGCCCAAAGTTTCAATATTTTGTATGGCCACCATTATTTTCCAGCACTGCCTTAACCCTCTTGGGCATGGAATTCACCAGAGCTTCACAGGTTGCCACTGGAGTCCTCTTCCACTCCTCCATGATGACATCACGGAGCTGGTGGATGTTAGAGACCTTGCGCTCCTCCACCTTCCATTTGAGGATGCCCCACAGATGCTCAATAGGGTTTGGGTCTGGAGACATGCTTGGCCAGTCCATCACCTTTACCCTCAGCTTCTTTAGCAAGGCAGTGGTCATCTTGGAGGTGTGTTTGGGTTCATTATCATGTTGGAATACTGCCCTGTGGCCCAGTCTCTGAAGGGAGAGGATCATGCTCTGCTTTAGTATGTCACAGTACATGTTGGCATTCATGGTTCCCTCAATGAACTGCAGCACTTATGCAGCCACAGACCATGACACTCCCACCACCATGCTTGACTGTAGGCAAGACACACTTGTCTTTGTACTCCTCACCTGGTTGCCGCCACACACGCCTGACACCATCTGAACCAAATAAGTTTATCTTTGTCTCATCAAACCACAGGACATGGTTCCAGTTATCCATGTCCTTGTCATCAGCAAACTGTTTGCAGGCTTTCTTGTGCATCATCTTTAGAAGAGGCTTCCTTCTGGGACAACAGCCATGCAGACCAATTTGATGCAGTGTGTGGCGTATGGTCTGAGCACTGACAGGCTGACCCCCCACCCCTTCAACCTCTGCAGCAATGCTGGCAGCACTTATATGTCTATTTCCCAAAGACAACCTCTGGATATGACGCTGAGCATGTGCACTCAACTTCTTTGGTTGAGCATGGTGAGTTCTGTTCTGAGTTGAACCTGTCTTGTTAAACTTCTGTATGGTCTTGGCCACCGTGCTGCAGCTTGGTTTCAGGGTCTTGGCAATCTTCTTATAGCCTAGGCCATCTTTATGTAGAGCAACAATTCTTTTTTTCAGATCCTCAGAGAGTTCTTTGCCATGAGGTGCCATGTTGAACTTCCAGTGACCAGTATGAGAGAGTGAGAGGGATAATACCAAATTGAACACACCTGCTCGTCATTCACACCTGAAACCTTGTAACACTAATGAGTCACATGACACCGGGGAGGGAAAATGGCTTATTTGGCCCAATGTGAACATTTTCATTTAGGGGTGTACTCACTTTTGTTGCCAGCGGTTTAGACGTTAATGGCTGTGTATTGAGTTATTTTGAGGGGACAGCAAATTTACACTGTTATACAAGCTGTACACTCACTACTTTACATTGTAGCAAAGTGTCATTTCTTCAGTGTTGTCACATGAAAAGATATGATAAAATATTTACAAAAATGTTAGGGGTGTACTCACTTTTGTGAGATGCTGTATATATATATGTACACACACACGCAATGCTCCTTTCTGATTATTTTTTTTGCATATTTGTCACACTTAAATGACTCAGTTTAATGACTATTTTTTGATTATCAAAAAATTTTATTTTTACACAAAGATATCCCGAGTAGATACAAAATGCAGTTTTTCAAATGATGGTTTTGTGTATTAAGGCAAAAGAGCTGTCCAAACCTGCCTGTGAAAAATTAATTCCCTCCTAAATCTAATAACTGGCTGTGCCACCCTTGGCGGCAACAACTGCAATCAAGCGTTTGCGATAACTGGCAATGAGTCTTTCACATTGTTGTGGAGCAATTTTGGCCCACGTTTCTTTGCAGAATTGTTTTACTCCAGCCACATTGGAGGGTATTTTTTACTTTTTGCTATAATAAATATCCCCAAAAAATATCTAAAAAAAATTATATATATATAATATATATAAATATATTTTTCTATATATAATATATATAAATATATATATTAAAACATTTCCTCAGTTTAGGCCGATACGTATTCTTCTTCATATTTTTGGTAAAAAAAAAACAAAAACGCAATAAGCGCTTATTGATTGGTTTGCGCAAAAGTTATAGCGTCTACAAAATAGGGAATCGTTTTTTGGCATTTTTATTAATATTTTTTTTTACTAGTAATGGCAGCGATCTGTGATTTTTATAATGACTGCAACATTATGGCGGACAGATCGGACACTTTTGGCGCTATTTTGGGACCATTCACATTTATACAGCGATCAGTGTGATTAAAAATGCACTGATTACTGTGTAAATGTGACTGGCAGTGAAGGGCTTAACCAGTGGGGGGCGCTGCAGGGGTTAACTGTGTCCTAGGGATGTTTTCTAACTGTGGGGGGGATGGGCTATGTGTGTCACGACACTGATCACCGCTCTCGATCACAGGGAGCTATGATCAGTGTCCTGTCACTAGGAAGAATGGGGAAATGCTTGTTTACATCAGCATTTCCCCGTTCCTCCTCTCCGTGAGATGATCGCGGGTATCCCCGCGGACATTGAGCTCGCGACAGGCGTGCGCGCCCACAATGCCGCGTCTTAACCACTTGCCACCTCACAATGGCACGGGCAGGCAGACTATAACGTATGGGTACGTTACTCCCCTCCAGCAGGCGGGGGCCCGGTGCCCGAGACGTTCGGCATTGTTTCAGGAGCGATCCATGCTGAGGAGGAGGCCACTGATTCATGGCCACCCCTTGCGATCGCTCCTGGAAAATGAGAAGCTTCCTTTGCTTCTGTAATGTAAACAAAGGCAGAGGAAGTGATGTCATCTCGCTTTGTGCAGCCTTTTCGTTCCGGCGCCTGAGGAAAGAAGCCATCCAAGTAAGTCTGCACCAACACTACACTAACAGTAGAACACGTAGGCACACAAATCCCCCCTAATCACCCCCGATCACCCCCCCTGCACCCCCTGTCACAGTGAAACCAATAGCAGTTTTTATTTTTTTACTGATCACTGCATTGGTGTCACTTGTGACTGTTATAAGTGGTAGGGCAGTTAGTGGTAGGCCCCTTTAGGTCTAGGGCAACCCCCTAAACCTCCCTAATAAAGGTTTAACCCCTTGATCACACCCCAGTTAACCCCTTCTTCACTTGTCGCCAGTGTCACTAAGCGATCTTTTTTCTGATCGCCATATTAGTGTCACAGGTGACGCTAGGTAGCCAGGTAAGTATTTATGTTCACCGTCAGCTTTTTATAGCATCAGGTACCCCCATATACTACCTAATAATAAAGGTTTTAACCCCCTGATTGCCCCCTAGTTAACCCTTTCACCAGTGATTACCGTATAAGTGTTACAGGTGACGCTGGTTAGTTCGTTTTTTTTACCCGCTGTTTATTACCCAATAAAGGTTTAACCCCCTAATTGTCGGGCAGGTGATATCAGTTGGGTTTTAGGGTCAGTTAGGGTCTGCGTCGCCCCAGGCAGCGTCAGGTTAGTGCCAGTGCCACTAACACCCTCGCACGCAGCATACACCTCCCTTAGTGGTATATTATCTGAACGGATCAATATCTGATCTGATCAGAGCTATACTAGCGTCCCCAGCAGTTTAGGGTTCCCAAAAATGCAGTGTTAGCGGGATCAGCCCAGATACCTGCTAGCACCTGCGTTTTGCCCCTCTGCCCAGCCCAGCCCACCCAAGTGCAGTATCGATCGATCACTGTCACTTACAAAACACTAAACACACATGACTGCAGTATTCACAGAGTCAGGCCTGATCCCTGCAATCGCTAACAGTTTTTTTGGTAGCGATTGATACAGTTGCTGACAGCCTAGGAGCTTTTTTACCTGTGAGTCTCACTACTGTACCAGTAAATTTAGAGCCCAAAATGGCAAATCGAAGGTACAGTAGTGAAGAGGCCTACACATTTCTGAGCATGACAGATAGTGAATAGGAAGTCACTCATCTGTCAGATTCAGGCTCAGAATATGATCCTGTAGACGACAGCGGCTCCATGACAGATAGCTCTGAAGATGGAGTTGTGGTCCCTGCCAAGGTCAGGCGTACCAGACCCTGAACTTCTTCTGCTGTTGAGGTGCAAGAACCGCAGGGCTCTCATATGGAGCAGAGAAGTACTAGTGCCGCTCATCCTTCTGGTGAACTGGCAAGCACCAGCAGCCTAGTACACCCTGGTCGTACATCTAGCACTGCAGTAACACTTGGTAGCATGGTGAGTCCCATAAGTGCAGTTCAAGCTGGCGAGATGGCAAGCACAAGTAGTGTCCCGCTACCACCAAGAAGACAAAGACAGGCCCGTCGAGCCCATAGTGCCCTTCCTGCTGCATTCGCCAATCCTAATTGGGAACCCACCACTTCTGCAGCACCTGTACTTCCACCATTCATTGGCCAACCCGGAATTCAGGTGGAAACAGTTGATTTTACGTCACTTGATTTTTATTTTCTGTTTTTCACAGAAGATCTCTATAGATCTATTGTGGACCAAAGCAATTTGTATGCTGGTCAATACATCACTGCTAATCCCAGTCCTCCCTTGCCAGAGATTGGAAACCATTTACTATTTCTGAATTTAGGACCTTTCTGGGCCTATCCATCGAGATGGGCATAGTTAAAATGAGTATGTTGCGGTCATATTGGTCCACTCACCCAATTTACCATATGCCCGTGTTCTCTGCCTCCATGGCCAGGGCACAATACGAGCAGATCTTGCAGTTCATGCATTTCAGCAACAGTGAACTCTGTTGTCCTCGTGGAGACCCTGGATGCGATCGGCTCTACAAAATTCAGCCCCTCGTAAACCACTTCAAGCAACATTTTGCAGACTTGTTTACTCCCCATCAAGTTGTCTGTGTTGATGAGTCCCTGATTACGTTTTCTGGCCGCTTGTCATTCAAACAGTATCTTCCAAGCAAGCGTGCCAGATACGGAGTCAAGATGTATAAGCTCAGGGCCACAGGCTACACATCTAGTGTTATGGTTTACAAGGGAAGAGATAGTCACGTAGAGCTCAAACTGCCCAGATTACATAGGGAGTGCTGGCAAGTTTGTGTGGGACATGGAGTCATCCTTATTCAGAAAGGGGTACCATTAGTATGTGGACAATTATTATATTATTATCGTGCCACTTTTTAGTCACTTGTTTGATCTTCAGATTGACGCATGTGGCACCGTGCGATCTAATCACCAGGGCTTACCCCAGAGGCTTGTAGATTCCCGTCTTAGGCTGGGGGAGAGAGCCTGCTTGAAGTGTAACAACTTGCTCACTGTGAAGTGGAGGGATAATAAGAATGTTTTTGTTTTTTACTCCTTTCATGCAGACACAAATGTCCAAATATGGCGACTGGTGTTGTGGAGAAACCCCTCTGTGTCCATGAATATAACCAAAATATGGGAGGGGTGGACCTCAACGACCAGTTGTTGGTGTCGTACCTAGTTGCCCGTAAGACCAGACACTGGTATAAAAAATTGTCTGTATACTTATTTCAATTTACTTTGCTGAACGCTCATGTGCTATACAGAGCTTTAGGATGGACTGGATCCTTCCTTAAATTCCAGGAAGAGATTGTCAGAGCCCTTCTGTTTCCAGATGGTGCTCCACCTCACCTTCCCAATCCAAATGCAATAAGCCGGCTGCATGAGAGGCATTTTCCTTATGTCCTCCCTGGTACCCCTACCCAATGAGCCCCCCAAAGAAGATGTTGTGTCTGCAGCAAGCGTGGATATAGGCGTGACACCCGTTATTTTTGTCCCTCCTGTCCTGACAATCCTGGTCTTTGCATTGGTGTTTTGAACGCTACTATACACTAGTTGAGTATTAGCGTAGGGTACAGAACTGCACAGACTAGGACACACTTTCACAGGGTCTCTCAAGATGCCATTGCATTTTGAGAGACCCGAACCTGGAACCATTACAGTTACAACCGTTACAGTTACAAAAGAAAAAAAAAGTGTAAAAAAAAAAAAAAAAAAACACAAAAAAAAAATATATAAAAAAAAAAAAAAGTTGTTTTATTGTTCTCTCTCTCTATTGTTCTGCTCTTTTTTTACTGTATTCTATCCTGCAATGTTTTATTGTTATTATGTTTTACCATGTTTGCTTTTCAGGTATGTATTTTTTATATACTTTACCGTTTACTGTGTTTTATTGTTAACCATTTTTTTGTTTTCAGGTACGCCATTCAGTTGCAGCACGGATTTATTTATCTTGACAGCAACAGTGTTTGCTCCCACGATACATAAAGCCGTAAAGCCGTGACTCCAGCGCTGTAGGAGATGATTTCACCACCACAGTTAAAAAAAGAGCATATATGCCGAAGCATGGGGGCAGCAGGGGTGGAGGAGCGATTTGCTCCAGCTTTTGGCATATATATATTTTAGGCACAGATTGCGTTAAAAAATGTTTTATTTTTTACTATGTTTTTTTTGTATTTGCTTTGCAGGTATAGTATGTCTTACTGTTATACTGTAATGCTACTTTATTTTATTGTTAACTATCATTTGCTTAGCAGGTATGCCATTCAGTTGCAGCGTGGATTTGTTTATCTTGATAGCAATAGCCTTTGCTCCCATGATACATAAAGCCGTGACTCCAGCGCAGTAGGAGGTGATTTCAGCACCACAGTTAAAAACAAAATGGTGCATGCATGCCCATCATTAGAAGTGGGTGGATGAAGGGAGGTATTCTAATGGTGGGCATACCCACCGATCAATCTTTTTTTTCATTCAGCCCACAGACTGCATGAAAAAAAAAGACTACAATATATGCCCAACAAGGACCAGCAACGTACTGGTATGTTTATGGACTGTGAGTGGTTATACCAGAATGATGCCTGCGGGTTTAGGTATCATCTTGGTATCATTCTTTTCAGCCAGCGGTGGGCTTTCATGTAATAGCAATCCTAGTGGCTAATTAGCCTCTAGACTGATTTTACAAGCAGTGAGAGGGAATGCCCCCCCTCCCACCGTCTTCCATGGATTTCTCTGGCTCTCCTGTCCCAACAGGGAACCTGAGAATGCAGCCGGAGGTTCCACCAGCTGACCATAGAGCCAATCAGAGACCAGAACAGCTCCAATCATCTCTATGGCCTAAGAAAACGGAAGCTATGAGCATTTCATGATTTTGCCGGATGTAAACATTGGGAACGCATTTATTCACACTTTTATGGTAGAACTGGATGGACTTGTGTCTTTTTTCAACCTGACTAACTAACTGACTAACTAACTAACACTGATCTTGGTGTGGTCAGATGCTCCAATTTTTTCAAAAAAGTGTACCTGTCACTACCTATTGCTATCATAGGGGATATTTACATTCCCTGAGATAACAATAAAAATGATAACAAAGAAAAATGAAAGGAACAGTTTAAAAATAAAATAAAAAAGCAAAATAAATAATTAAAAAAAAAAAGCATCCCTGCCCCCCCTGCTCTCGCACAAAGGCGAACGCAAGTGTCGGTCTGGCATCATATGTAAACAGCAATTGCACCATGCATGTGAGGTATCACCGCGAAGGTCAGATCAAGGGCAGTAATTTTAGCATTAGACCTCCTCTGTAAATCTAAAGTGGTAACCTGTAAAGGCTTTTAAAAGCTTTTAAAAATGTATGTAGTTTGTCGCCGCTGCACATTTGTGAGCAATTTTAAAGCATGTCGTGTTTGGTATTCATGTACTCGGCCTAGGATCATATTTTTTATTTCATAAAACATTTGGGCAATATAGTGTGTTTTATTGCATTAAGATTAAAAAAGTGTGTTTTTTCCATAAAAAATGAGTTTGAAAAATCGCTGCGCAAATACTGTGTGAAAAAAAATTAAACACCCACCATTTTAATCTGTAGGGTCTTTGCTTTAACCACTTCAGCCCCGGAAGGATTTACCCCCTTCCTGACCAGAGCACTTTTTACAGTTTGGCACTGCGTCGCTTTAACTGCTAATTGCGCGGTCATGCAATGCTGTACCCAAACAAAATTTGCGTCCTTTTCTTCCCACTAATAAAGCTTTCTTTTGATGGCATTTGATCACCTCTGCCGTTTTTATTTTTTGTGCTATAAACGGAAAAAGACTGAAAATGTTGAAAAAAAATTATATTTTCTACTTTTTCTTATAAAAAAAATCAAATACACTCAATTTTAGTCATACATTTAGGCCAAAATGTATTCGGCCACATGTAGACACCCCAAGGAAATTGCTGAGAGGCATGTTGAGCCTATTGAATATTAATTTTTTTTGTCCCAAATGATTGAAAAATGACAAAAAGGCTCCCAAAAAGTCTCACACATGTGGTATCCCCATAATCAGGAGAAGCAACAGAATGTATTTTGGGATGTAATTTCACATATTCCCATGGCATGTTTGAGCAATATATCATTTAGTGACAACTTTGTGCAAAAAAAAAAAAAAAAATTGTCTCTTTCCTGCAACTTGTGTCACAATATAAAATATTCCATGGACTCGACATGCCTCTCAGCAAATAGCTTGGGGTGTCTACTTTCCAAAATGGGGTCATTTGGGGGGGGGGTTTGAACTGTCCTGGCATTTTATGCACAACATTTAGAAGCTTATGTCACACACCACCCACTCTCCTAACCACTTGAATACAAAGCCCTTTCTGACACTGTTGTTGTTGTTGTTGTTTGTTTACATGAAAAACATTATATATTTTTTTAAAGCAAGGGCCCTACAGATTAAAATGGTGGGTGTTTCATTTTTTTTTTCACACAGTATTTGCGCAGCGATTTTTCAAACGCATTTTTTGGGGAAAAAACACACTTTTTTAAATTTAATGCACTAAAACACACTATATTGCCCAAATGTTTGATGAAATAAAAAAGATGATCTTAGACCGAGTACATGGATACCAAACATGACATGCTTTAAAATTGCGTACAAACGTGCAGTGGCAGCAAAATAAATACATTTTTAAAAGCCTTTACAGGTTACCACTTTAGATTTACAGAGGAGGTCTACTGCTAAAATTACTGCCCTCGATCTGACCTTCGCGGTGATACCTCACATGCATGGTGCAATTGTTTTGTTTTTTTTTACACTTTTTTTTTTAAACTGTAACTTTTATAACTGTAACCGGTTCCAGGTTCGGATCTCTCAAAATGCGATGGCATCTTGGGAGACCCTGTGAAAGTGTGCCTAGTCTGTGCAATGCTGTACCCTACGCTAATACGCAACTAGTGTATGGTAGCGTTCAAAACATTCACTAATGCAAAGACCAGCATTGTCAGGACAGGAGGGAAAATAATAGTGGGTGTCACGCCTATATCCGCGCTTGCTGCAGACACAACATCTTTTTTGGGGGGTTCATTGGGTAGGATTACTCGGGAGGACATAAAGAAAATGCCTCTCATGCAGCCGACTGCATTTGGTTGGGGATGTGAATGGGGAAGTACGGGTGCTGCAGAAGCGGTGGGTTCCCAATTAGGATTGGCGAATGCAGCAGGAAGGGCACTATGGGCACGACGGGCCTGTGTTTGTCTTCTTCTTGGTGGCAGCGGGACACTACTTGTGCTTGCCACCTCACCAGCTTGAACTGCACTTATGGGACTCGCCACATCACCAAGTGTTACTGCAGTGCTGGTTTGACTACGACCGGGTGTACTAGGCCGCTGGTGCTTGCCAGTTCACCAAAACGCTACCAAAAAAACTGTTAGCGATCGCAGGGATCAGGCCTGACTCTACGAACGCTGCAGTTATGCATTTAGTGTTTTGTAAGTGACAGTGATCGATTGATACTGCACTTGGGTGGGCTGGGCCGGGCGGAGGGGCAAAACGCAGGTGCTAGCAGGTATCTGGGCTGATCCCGCTAACACTGTGTTTTTGGGAACCCTAAACTTCTGGGGACGCTAGTATAGATCTGATCAGATTAGATATTGATCCGTTCAGATACTATACCACTAAGGGAGGTGTACGGTGCGTGCATGGGTGTTAGCGGTACTGGCGCTAACCTGACGCTGCCTGGGGCTGGTGCTTGCCAGTTCACCAAAACGCTACCAAAAAAACTGTTAGCGATCGCAGGGATCAGGCCTGACTCTGCAAATGCTGCAGTTATGCGTTTAGTGTTTTGTAAGTGTCAGTAATCGATCGATACTGCACTTGGGTGGGCTGGGCCGGGCGGAGGGGCAAAACGCAGGTGCTAGCAGGTATCTGGGCTGATCCCGCTAACACTGCGTTTTTAGGAACCCTAAACTGTTGGGGACGCTAGTATAGATCTGATCAGATCAGATATTGATCCATTCAGATACTATACCACTAAGGGAGGTGTACGGTGCGTGCGTGGGTGTTAGCAGTACTGGCGCTAACCTGACGCTGCCTGGGGCTGGTGCTTGCCAGTTCACCAAAACGCTACCAAAAAAACTGTTAGCGATCGCAGGGATCAGGCCTGACTCTGCAAATGCTGCAGTTATGCGTTTAGTGTTTTGTAAGTGTCAGTGATCGATCGATACTGCACTTGGGTGGGCTGGGCCGGGCGGAGGGGCAAAACGCAGGTGCTAGCAGGTATCTGGGCTGATCCCGCTAACACTGCGTTTTTAGGAACCCTAAACTGTTGGGGACGCTAGTATAGATCTGATCAGATCAGATATTGATCCATTCAGATACTATACCACTAAGGGAGGTGTACGGTGCGTGCGTGGGTGTTAGCAGTACTGGCGCTAACCTGACGCTGCCTGGGGCTGGTGCTTGCCAGTTCACCAAAACGCTACCAAAAAAACTGTTAGCGATCGCAGGGATCAGGCCTGACTCTGCAAACGCTGCAGTTATGCGTTTAGTGTTTTGTAAGTGTCAGTGATCGATCGATACTGCACTTGGATGGGCTGGACTGGGCTGGGCCGGGCGGAGGGGTAAAACGCAGGTGCTAGCAGGTATCTGGGCTGATCCTGCTACCACTGCATTTTTGGGAACCCTAAACTGCTGGGGACGCTGGTATAGATCTGATCGGATCAGATATTGATCCGTTCAGATACTATACCATTAAGGGAGGCGTATGCTGCGTGCGTGGGTGTTAGCGGTACTGGCGCTAATCTGACGCTGCCTGGGGCGACACAGATTACCGACGGGCGATCAGGGGGCTAAACCTTTATTCGGTAATAAACGGCGGGTGCCCTGACACTATAAAAAATAAACGAACTAACCAGCGTCACCCGTAACGGTTATACAGTAATCAGTGGTGAAAGTGTTAACTAGGGGGCAATCAAGAGTTAAAACATTTATTAGGTAGTATATGGGGGTCCCTGTCGCTATAAAACGCTGACGGCGAACCTAAAAATATACCTCCCTAACTAGCGTCACCAGCGACACTAATACAGCGATCAGAAAAATGATCGCTTAGCGACACTGGTGACGGGGGGTGATCAAGGGGTTAAAACTTTTTTTAAGGGGGGGTTAGGGGGGTACCCTAGACCTAAAGGGGGCTAGCACTTACTGCCCTACCACACTAACTGTCACAAACTGACACCATGCAGTAATCAGAAAAAAAAAACTGCTTGGTGTCAGTGTGACAGGGGGGGAGGGGTGATTAGGGGGTGATGGGGGGGATCGGGGGTAAAGGGGGGTGTAAATTATGCCTGGCATGTTCTACTGTGTGTGTTGTGCAACTCACTCAGATGTCTTCTCTCCTCGGCGCCGGAACGGAAACTGCCGAGCCGAGGAGCGATGACATCATATCCCCTGCCTCTGTGTACTACACAGAGGCAGGGAAAGATTCTCATTGGCTGGGAGCGATCGCGAGGGGGGGCCATGAATGGATGGCCTCCCTCTCATCTCTGATCGCTGCCAGACCAAAGCCGACCGCCTCGGGCACCAGGGGGGGTCCGATCGGACCCCCTGCCTGCGGGAAGGCAATCACGTACCAGGTACGTGATTTTGCCTGCCCCTGCGATTCTGCCGCAGTATATCTGCGTGAGGCGGTCGGCAAGTGGTTAAAAAAAAATATAATGTTTGGGGGTTCAAATTAATTTTCTTGCAAAAAAAAAAAATTTTTTCATGTAAACAAAAAGTGTCAGAAAGGGCTTTGTCTTCAAGAGGTTAGAGTGGGTGATGAGAGACATAAGCTTCTAAATGTTGTGCATAAAATGCCAGGACAGTTCAACCCCCCCTCAAATTACCACATTTTGGAAAGTAGACACCCCAACTATTTGCTGAGAGGCACGTCAAGTCCATGGAATATTTTATATTTTGACACAAGTTGCGGGAAAAAGACAATTTTTTTTTTTGCTCAAACATGCCATGGGCATATGTGGAATTACATACCAAAATACATTCTGTTGCTTCTCCTGAGTATGGAAATATCACATGTGTGAGACTTTTTCAGAGCCTAGCCGCATATATACGGGACCCCGAAATCCAAGCACCACCTTCTGGCTTTCAAAGGGTGTACATTTTTTCACTTCTTACTGCCTATCACAGTTTCGGAGGCCCAGATGGCACAACCCCCCCCCCCCCCCAAATGACCCCATTTTGGAAAGTAGACACCTCAAGCTATTTGCTGAGAGGTATGGAGTATTTTGCAGACCTATTTTTTTGTCACAAAAATTTGAAAATTGAAAAAAGAAAAAAAAATTTTTCTTTACTTTCTTCATTTTCAAAAATAAATGAGAGCTGCAAAATACTCACCATGCTTCTCAGCAAATAGCTTGGGGTGTCTACTTTCCAAAACGGGGTCATTTGTGGGGTTTTGTGCTATCTTGGCATTTTATGGCCTTCGAAACTGTGATAGGTAGTGAGGAGTGAAATCAAAAATTTACGACCTTAGAAATCCCGAAGGCGGTGATTGGTTTTCGGGGCCCCGTACGCAGCTAGGCTCCCAAAAAGTCCCACACATGTGGTATCCCCATAATCAGGAGAAGCAGCAGAATGTATTTTGGGGTGCAATTCCACATACGCCCATGGCATGTTTGAGCAATATATCATTTAGTGACAACTTTGTGCAAAAAAAAAAGTTTGTCATTTTCCCGCAACTTGTGGCAAAATATAAAATATTACATGGACTCAACATGCATCTCAGAAAATAGCTTGGGTTGTCTACTTTCCAAAATGGGGTCATTTGGGGGGGGGGGGGGTTGTGCCATCTTGGCATTTTATGGCCTTCAAAATAGGTAATATGTGATAGGTAGTGAGGAGTGAAATCAAAAATTTACGCCCTTGGGGGCGTGGCTTGGCAGCGGATGTAGTCAGATGCACATCTTGTGAGCTCCTCCATTAATCCGTTCTATTACCCAGCAAACTTCTGCTGATCACCCGATTTTGGTACCTAACTGCCCTTCAGTGACTCCTGATACCTTCGCCCAGCTGCTGCTGTACTTACCCACTGCTTGGAAGATGTCTCGGCACGGCTCTACGGCCCGCTCTGCTCCAGACCACGAGACCCAAGATGGCGGCGCGGCCCTGAAGTCGGCTAAACTGAAATACAGGGAGCGGTACAGAAACTGTTCTCCCCAAATGAGATGCGGGACCTGCCAGAACAACCCGGTGGCAGAGCGGAGAGTCGTAGTGGCTCTCGGTCAGATGCAGATGAAACCGTGGCCCTGGAGGACCCAACAGCACCAGTACTGCCGTGGGACATGGTGAGTACCACCCCCGTGTCCCAAACCCCGCAAACGGCCACGTCCACAGGCTCGGCTGGGCCTGAACCCACACTGAGAGACGTCCTCTCTGCGGTTACATCCTGCAACCTTTCTATTACTGTCCTGGCCACGGTGGTCAAGGGGATGAAGGCTAAAATGTCCTTTCTACGCCAGGACATGCAGAAATTGAGAGACCACACATCTGCCATTTAAGGGTGCATTAGCACCATAGAGGATGACTGGGCCCCTATGCAGAGAGAGTCGTATGCTCAGCAGCTAATGGTGGCTAAACACGCCGCAAAACTCGATGACCTAGAAAATAGACTTCGCAGAAATAACGTTGAAGCCATTGGCATTCCTGAAAAAATGGAAGGGAAGAACCCGGTTCATTTCATAGAGCAATGGCTGCTAGAAAAATTTGGGAAGGTAATGTTCTCCCCTATGTTCGCAGTGGAGCATGCACATCGGGTCCCCTCCAGGCCTCTGCCACTGGGTAGTCCCCCCAGAGCCTTCCTGTTTAAACTGCTTCATTATAAAGATAGAGATGCTATCCTGTCTAAGGCATGCACTCTGGGGGATGCTCTGGTGATAGATAATTCTAAAATATCCCTGTTCCCGGACTTTTCGCAGAAGTGCAAAAGCAGTGGGCCCAGTTTAATGATGTAAAAAAGAGGCTTCGCTCCTTGGAGATATAGTATTCCATGCTTTACCCAGCACGCCTATGTGTGATGGCCAGGGATGAAGTGCATTTTTTTAAAAAAACCCGCATAATGCAATGGCTGGATAGAGAGGAGTGCTCCCTGCATGATGACTTGGGCAGAAGGCCCAGAGCTACCTGAATCTCAATTATTTTACCTGTTACACTAGAATACTTACTTTCTACACATGAACTGATTAATTAAAGTTTTAAAAATCCTGTCAAGGCGGAAAACAGTTGTGTCAGCACCACCTACGTTAATGGATACAGCATGAGGCCAGTTGCCTATTGGCTCTTCAAAGCCGGCTACTGAACTTAGCCCCCCAGTTGAGAATCCCTCATGGACATTACACTTTTTATTTGCTTTTTTTTGTGTTAACTGGGACCCAGTTGGTCCATAAGCCCTAGGCCTGCCTAACCTCTTACTTTACAGGATTTACTTTTCTAATCAGAGAATGCCTAACATGTACTTTCATATTCTATACCCTCTAGGATGCCACCCAGAGACAGAGTGAAACGATTGGCGGTGCTTCATATGTTCAAACGACTGGGTTCCTCTGTTGTGTGTCTACAGGAGACACATATGTTACCTGGTCAATATTCCCCATTTTCTGTCAAATTATTTGGTGCCCAGTTCCCCTCTGCCTTCTCGTCCTATGCCAGAGGCTTTAGTGTGTTAATTGGTACAAATGTCCCCTTTGTATGCACGACTTCACTTATTGACCCCCACGGTCGGTATATATTTTTATTATGCTCCTTGAATGGATTACAATGCATTATTGTGAATATATATATATATCGCCCCCTTTTTTCGGTAGGTCATCAAGACCCTGGGCACTTTTCTGTCACAACACCCAGGTATTCCTGCAATTATTGTGGGAGACTTTAATAATTATTTGAATGCCGATCTAAACAAGTTTTCCACAAGGGCCTCTGCGAGTACCCTGAAAGGGGGACAGACATCCTTCGCTCGGCTTCTTTTGGAGCTGGGGTTGAGGGATGTTTGGAGGCTAAATCATCTGCAGGTAAAATGTTACTCATGCCACTCAGCAACGCACGGAGGTCTCTCCAGAATTGACCTTGGTCTTGGCAATGATGTGATGCGCCCACTGGTAACTTCCTCACACTATGAGGCAAGAACTATATCTTACCATTCCCCTTTGTGTATTGAGATCCTCACGTCTAGAGTGTCCAAGCGGGTTTGCTGGAAACTCAACCCATTTTGGCTGTCGCTCTTTCCTAGCCCTGACCCTATTTATAACAACCTGACTACATTTATTCGATTCAATAAACCTTCGGCTAGTCCTGGAATTTTCTGGGACATGCTAAAAGCCTATTTAAGAGGCCAATTCATTAATTCCATCAATGCCATTAGGACCGGGACCAAGACTTGGGAACAATCTGTGCTACAGGAGGATGAGAGGGCTGAGTCTGCTTTTGTTGACTCCCCCTCTGAACACACTGAGAGAACTTGGCATGAGGCTCAACACATAGCTAAGCATTTGGTTTTAATGAAGGCTGAAAATAAAAGATTCTTCACTCAACAGAACTATTTTGAGGAAGGGGAAAACACAGGCCATATGCTTGCTATTATGGTGAGGTCGCAGAAAGGATCGTCTCATATAGAGGCAATCACCAATTCCTCTGGGACCCTGGTTTCCTCTGACGCAGATATTCTATCTACATTTAGAGATTTCTATGCTGATGTGTACTCCTCTAAGGTCTCACCTACTATAGAAGAAATGGACTCTTTTCTTGAACGGTACCAAATCCCGCAGCTTACGGCCCTGGATGCAGAGCAGTTGAATGCTCCCCTCATGGCTGATGAAATACTGGAGGCATTGGCGCTTTCCTCTCCTGGTAAGTCTCCAGGTTCGAATGGCTTGCCGGCAGAGATATACAAACACTACTCTGAAACAATTATACCGCATTTAAAGGAGGTATTCGAGGATGCGAGGGAAATGGGATGTTTACCCCAATCCATGAATGAAGCAATTATTGTGCTTCTTTTGAAACCTGGTAAGGAGGCCCAGTCCCCAGGTTCTTATAGGCCCATTTCACTATTAACAACAGACGTAAAATTACTGGCAAGAGTCCTGGCCACCAGGCTAGCCAAAGTTATTCATAAAGTGGTCCACAAAGACCAATCAGGGTTCATCCCCTCTAGATCCACGGCCCTTAACATCATTCGCCTTTTTCTCAACCTCCAGATACCTGTTGATAACCCGGGGTGAAGAGCGATCCTATCCCTAGATGCCGCTAAGGCCTTTGATAGCGTTGAGTGGCCTTACCTATGGGAAGTACTGAAGCGCTTTGGACAGGGGGACAATTTTATCCAGTGGGTTAAGCTGCTGTATGCAGCCCCCATGGCTAGGATCCATGTAAATGGAGACCTCTCAGATCTGTTTCCTCTCGTTAGGGGCACAAGACGGGGTGTCCACTGTCACCCCTGTTATTTGCGTTGTTTCTTGAACCACTTGCAGCTACTGTAAGATCATCCCCGTCTATTGTGGGCTTTAACAGGGGACTAACCATGGAGAAGATCTCCCTTTATGCGGATGGCACTTTACTATATCTAGGAGACGTAGACTCTTCCCTTACAAATGCTATGCAGGTAATCCAACAATTTGGCTCCTTATCAGGATTCTCCATCAATTGGAACAAATCTGTCCTTTTACCAGTAGATGATAAAACGATCTTGCTGCCGGTTGCTGCGGAATCCCTCAAGGTAGTTTCCTCATTTAAATATTTGGGAGTATAGGTATCTGTTAACACGTTGACATACTTAGAGGAGAACCTCCTACCCCTTTTCAAAAGACTCCAAATGGCGTGTAATACCTGGTGCAAACTTTCATTGTCAGTAATAGGAAGAATAAACCTTATTAAAATGGTTTGGTGCCCCCAATTATTATACATTATGCATAATTCCCCGCAGTGGATACCTCGAAGATGGTTCAACCGTATTGATACTTTGTTCAGGTCCTTGATTTGGAAAAAAAGAGTAGCAGAATAAGTCTTTCCACTCTGCAATATGGCAAAGATTGGGGAGGAGCTGCAGTCCCTAACCCTAAATTTTTATGCCTCCCAACTACAACACTTGGGTGGTTTTCGGTCACTGGGTGAATCTGACTCAATTGAAAACCTATTGCGGACCAGAACACAGAACATCTCAGTACTAGCGAGTCTGGAGGCGGGGTTATCTCACCTGCCACAAATGGCGCCCACTGTTGTTCTCCTAAAAAACTCTAGACCATGGTCAGGTCTAGTTTGAAGATCATGGGATATCTGGCAAAAACCCCATTATGGGATAACCCTAATTTAGCGGAGGTATTCAAATTAGACGGCTTCCAGACATGGAGGCTGTCGGGAATTTGCAATATCTTCCAATTATATAACCAAAATGTACTAAAATCATTCCTGGAACTACAAACAGAATTTAACCTCCCAGGCATCAATTCTACAGATACCTTCAGGTACGACATGCTCTCCAGGCCCAGGGCCAGATCTCCACTCTCTCACTTGCCAGTCATTCCCTGATAAAGTACGTTTCCTTCGGTCAGAAAAAAAAAGGGCCTAATATCCCACATCTATTCCTGTTTGTTGTCATCCACACAAGATTCAGCGACCCTGCCAAGTAGATGGGGCTGGACAGAGGACCTATGGGAAGTAAATGACAAAACATGGGACATATGCTTAAAGGCAGGGCCAATTACCTCTGTTTCACAATCACACAGACTGTCTCATCTATTTTTGCTGCACAGGGCCTACCGTACACCTATACAACTACAGCGATGGGGAAGGAGAGACTCTTTTATATACCCCAAACATTGTGGGGAGGAGGGGTCTCTAATTCACCTGATGTGGCGCTGTCCCAGGTTGCATCGGTATTGGGGCGATATCACTGAGGTTATTTCCTCAGTCTAACAGAGTAGGGTCCCTCTGGACCCCCTAATATGCATCTTGGGAGCGGTAGATGAAAAGATGTACCCCCCATTATTATAGCGGTGATTAGATTATTGTATTTGGCTCATAAGCTAGTGGCCAGGTTTTGGTTATCTATACATGTTCCAACCAAAAAACAATGGGTTGAACAGGTCAACTATGTCCTTATCAAGGAGCACCTAACATATCAGCATAGAAACTCAGCTCAGAAATTTTATTCCATTAGGCAACGCTGGCTGGAAACCCCTGGGTTGGCACCCCCGCGACTGATTATGTATCGGTTATTACAGGCATAAAGTGTACTTATGGAGGGTGGAACCTAATTTGAGTATACTCCAAATAGTCAAGACAATCTGTGTACACACCCTCTGACTAAGGAGGGGCTGAGTCCATACGGTTGGGCAGGCTGTGGGCAATACTGTTAACTAGATGGCCCGTTGGCCATATGTTTGGCTGTGTTGGGTCGGCGGGTCCATGCTTGCCCGTCCGACACAGCTCTCCTTTCCCTTTCAGTTAAGATGTGTCGAAGCAATTTCTTTTGGTGCCACTGTTTTACTGATCTTTATTTGCACAATGCATGATTTTCTGATGTAACAAATGACATTCTTGTTGATATGGTATGTAATGTGTTTTTTGTCTTTGTTGGCACAATAAACCCTTTTTTCTGATTTAAAAAAAATAAAAAATTTACGCCCTTAGAAATCCTGAAGGCGGTGCCTAATTTTCAGGGCCCCGTACACAGCTAAGCTCTCAAAAAGCCCCACACATGTGGTATCTCCATACTCAGGAGAAGCAGCAAAATGTATTTTGGGGTGTAATTCCACATATAACCATGGCATGTGTGAGCAATATGTCATTTAGTGACAACTTTTTGTAATTTTTTTTTTTGTTGTCATTATTCAATCACTTGGGACAAAAAAAATTAAATATTCAATGGGCTCAACATGTCCCTCAGCAATTTCCTTGTGGTGTCTACTTTCCAAAATGGGGTCATTTGGAGGGGGTTATACTGCCCTGCCATTTTAGCACCTCAAGAAATGAGATAGGCAGTCATAAACTAAAAGCTGTGTAAATTCCAGAAAATGTACCCTAGTTTGTAGACGCTATAACTTTTGCGTAAACCAATATATATACGATTATTGACATTTTTTTTTATCAAAGACATGTGGCTGAATACATTTTGGCCTAAATGTATAACTAAAATTGAGTTTATTGGATTTTTCTTATAACAAAAAGTAGAAAATATAATTATTTTTCCAAATTTTCGGTCTTTTTCCGTTTATATCGCAAAAAATAAAAATCGCAGAGGCAATCAAATACCATCAAAAGAAAGCTCTATTTGTAGGGAAAAAAGATGCAGATTTTGTTTGGGTACAACATTACCAGTTAAAGCAGCGCAGTGCCAAATTGTAAAAAGTCCTCTGGTCTTTAGGCAGCCAAAAGGTCCGGGGCTTAAGTGGTTAAAGGGCAACGTACAGGTACGTTAATACGCCTGTATGTGTCCTTCTGCCAACGTATATCAGCGTGAGCCGGTCGGCAAGGGGTTAATGTTTTGTCAGCAGTCAGTCTTTCAACCCTTTAATAGGCTCCCATCAAAGAGAGAGTAAGTCCTGAGTACCCTGTTTCCCCGAAAATAAGACCTAGCGTGATTGTCGGTGATGGCTGCAATATAAGCCTTACCCCCTAAGTAAGCCCTAGTTAAAGTCCTTGTAGGTCTTATTTTCAGGGTAGGGCTTATTTTCGGGGAAACAGGGTAGGGCTTATTTGGGGGGTAGGGCTTATATTGCAGCCATCACTGACAATCACGCTAGGTCTTATTTTGAAACAGGGTATCAGTCAGGTACAATATTTAAAGGTCTGTGGACAATTGAAACTACCTAAAGTGGTCTGGCTACCAGGTAAAAAGTGGACTTAAGGATGGAGGCTTTTCCTAACCAAAGCTCAACAAAGCCTCTGAGCCTGGGCCCCAAGACAGGACTTAAAGTGGTAGTAAACCGCAGTTGTTGAAAAAAAAATTCCCCACATGGCAATGCCATAATGTGCTAGTATGCATCGCATACTAGCACATTATGAGAGACTTACCCTAGAAAGAAGCCCTCCAGCACCGTGCTGTCAACACTGAGAGGGCTGACATCTTCCCCCAGTCTTCCTTTAGGGTTAGCAACCTCTGGCTACATTAGCAGCCAGGGGCGTTATGACATCACTCCTGTGCATGTGCGTGGGAGCTGCCATTTATGACATTTACAGCTCTGAAGGTCTGGCACTGTATGATATTCACAGTTCACAGTACCTACAGGCAAGCTTTACTAGGCTTGTCTGTAGGTACAAGTGGTAGAACAGAGTTCACTACCACTTTTAAGGGTACTTTCGTGGGCAAAAAATAGCAAATACAGAATAAATAATATAGTGCATATAATATAGTGCACTAATAATTTTGTAATTTTCAAGAGAATACATTGGAAAATGGCTACCTGGAGTTTTCTGTACACAGAATGTGTACTGACCACTCCCCAGAAACATTATGTCCTGCTTGTGTGATTAGCTCACCAATTTTCCCAGAAGTCTGCCTAAGGTACAAGTCAGATTTCAGGCATCCCTTGCAACAAAAATGTGATTTTTTTTAAATATACTTATAATAGGAACCCGTCTAAAGGGACGTAGGCTCAGCTGATTTCCTCATTAGTGCCCTGTAGCTCCACACCTGACAGTTAATTATGAAACCACTCCAATTAGACCTACTCAGAACAGAGGCACAGAGAAACACACATGGATTTCCTCAGAACAACAAAAGGTAGGAATCTGCAACAAAGTTTGTTATAATCCTTGCAATGTACATTGATCACCCAGAGGAGAATGTTTTTTCTCAATAAAAGTGGAGTTACACTTTAGGTTTCTAGGAAAACAAAAATTTTATTTTCTCTTTAACAGACCAATTCAGAAACCCCTTGCTCTGTGTGTGAGAGAATCATAATCAACAGCAAAGGTTGCAGGAAATTATTCCTAATAGTAGACCTTACATATTTCTGCTATTTGCTTTTGAATGTACTTTTTGTCAAAAAAGCTAAGGCACTGCAGGAGATGGCGGTAAGCTAGTGGAGCTCCTGCTCAGTCCCACATAGATCTTCTTTTAGATCCCATGTAGAAGCCTCTCCCACCAGTGATCCAGCAACTGACAGGTTAGGGAACCTACATGGACTGGTTTGTTGAGCAATCTTAATCCCGCTCCATCCCTCAGCCACACCAGCCCTGTGACACAGAGCAGCACATGTTCACAGGCATGGCAGGCAGTGCTACAGCTGAAGAGACTGATGGTGCTTTCACTCCCTCTCCAGCCTTTTCCCCAGCTGATGTGGTGCTCTCTCATGCCCGTATAGCTGAGGTTATAGCTGCCCTCCTTACACCGACCATTATTGAGAAAGTGGATAAAGCAGTGTTCCTGGGGATAGCACAGTTGCGCAGGGAGCTGGGGGAGCAAGCACAGATGCTGGCTAAATCTGAGCAGAAGATTTTTTACTGGAGAATGAGTTGCATCATGCCACAAACTCTTCACAATGAGGTGGTACTTGCGCAAAGTCGAGATCACCGACACTGGAACCATCAGTCTATTAATAAACAATGAGTGACAATTGGGCAGAGTGGGGAAAGTCATATGTTGAATGCAGCATGGTAATCCTGCTGTAGGGAAGGACAGTCCAATACTCAGGGTAAGCCTCTTGTAGAAATTAGAAGCACACTCCAGAAACATATGAAAAAGACAAAGCACAGAGTGCGCATGCGCGGGACTTCCGGGAAGACGTGCTGACCGGGAGCTCCAATCCGGCCGAGCCTTCCGTGGTCCCCAACAGCTGCAATCACTAGCAGGAACCCCCGATCCAGACCCCACCAGGCTTCGGATAGCTTCAGGCACAAGCCTGTATGTGGAGATACCCTCAAAAGTCGGAGGTCAGCCGACAACTTGACTTCGCCCTGCCTGCCCCCACTGCTTCCAAGATGGCAGCCGCGGCCTCCTCACGCGGAGACACAGGGGACGGGGACTCCATAGCTGATCCCCCTACGACCGACCAGCATGCTACTTCCCTGATGGCGACCCCCATGAGTACCCAGCCACCACAGACTGTTTCCCCTGCCTCCACCAAGTCACTCATTAGCAGAGCATTGTCTGACATGCTCCATTCCCCCCCGCTGCAATCACCTATTAACCTCCCAGGCTCCCAGCAGGCTCTCCCTCTGCACTCCCCCCACCAGACGGACATGGCCCAGCTATTGAACTGTTTCTGAGACATGCTTGCTGCAGGCCTGGCTCAGAATGCCACACAAATAACCATTTCTATTAAAGCTGACCTACAAAGCTTGGGGGCTCGCATTGATGTGATCGAACAAACCGTAGATCACACAGCAGCACGCACAAATCAAAATACTAATTGCATTCAATTGCTGCAAGACCAACTCGAAATCGCACTAGGAAAAATCGACGATTTAGAGAACAGGAGTCGGAGATACAACTTCCGCATCAGAGGCATCCCTGAAGCTGTCACCAACATCCACGACACAGTAAAGCTCTTTATGAAAGAAGTCATCCCGGACATTTCAAGCCACAAACTTGAGATCGACAGAGCCCACAGAGTGCTCCAACCACCCCGCCAAGATGGGCTCCCGAGGGATATAGTGGTTAAACCCCACTACTATGAGATCAAAGAAGAAATTATGAAAAGATCTCGGAATCTGGATAGCCTTTCCTTCCAGGGAAACAAAATTCAAGTTTTTGTGGACATTTCCAAGACCACAATTCAAAAGAGGAGAGCCCTAAAACCTCTCCTGGAAATCTTATCGCAGAGATCCATAAAATACCGCTGGTCCTTCCCTTTCCGCCTTCTGTTCCAATACAAGGATAGATCCTATGGTTTCTCATCATTTCAAGAAGGTGAACATTTACTTCTGCGACTTGGATTCATCACCCAGGAAGTTTCCCCAAAGGAGCCCCCCAACAAACCAAGCTCTTCCAAGAGACCCCCCCCAGGAAGCCCCATCACTCCATTCTGGAATAAACAGCAAACGAAGCGACATCGTCATGTTTCCTTTTTTCCAGGATTTCCTCCTCTAATTGTGTGGTGACTGGTTACACTCCATCTGAACTCTTCTCTCCACCCATGAGAGCAGAACAATTTCACCTCTTCCTCCTCACCTGCCCTCTCCCCTAAAGGTAATGGGTGAAGGCTCCAAATTTTTGACATTTCCTCTCTAAGAAAAAGGATTGACCTGAGAGCTCGAATCTCCTGTGCCTAGGAGGCCCTTAGCTTCAGCCTCGAAATTATAGCTTACCCCTTCCTTCTCCCCTTCCCTTCCACTTCCCTTTCCCTTCCTTTCCTCACCCCTCCCACTTACCCGCAGACATCCACCTAGAGCTTGGTCTTCTGTTCTGTTAGATTTTTATATGTTTTGTTATCTGTTATAGTTACTCATGTTTATTTTTTCTCAAAAGCTCTTTAACCCTTACGCTTTGAGGTTCCATAATGCCCTTAAAACTGGGCGCCCGGCGGCCCAGTCGGGTTAGCTTGCCACTCCCTCTGTTGTGATTGAGAGGGGTTATCCCTCTGGTTACACCAGACACACAACCTCGGCTGAGGTTGTCTTTGTTTTTCAGAGACCCTATATTTTTTTGGGTCTTGGTCTAGGACTTAGCTCATAAGTTCGGTCCTCCATTTTCCTAGGCGCCTACGCCTGGTTTTGTTCTTTTTGATTTCTGGAAATCACTAACTATACTCTCTCTCTTTTTTTCTCTTTGTTCCTTTTTTTCTCACTTCCTCTCCCTTTATACCTATCCCAGGAGCGTGCACAGAGGACCATCATGTTCCAGACTCTCCTGCTGAGGTCCCGAGCCCACCCTCCCAGACTCAAGTTCGATTCAACAAGGAGCCAGGTAGGTCCACATCACACACGCTCGTATTCCTCCTCTCGTGACTATGGCTGACTTTCTCCACTACAGAGGGCTCTTAAGATTGCCTCACATAATACCCAAGGCCTTAATTCCCTAGTGAAAAGGCGCAAAGCCTTTCAAAGCTACAATTCTAGGGGCTTAGACATAATTCTTCTCCAAGAAACTCATTTCCCCTCCAATTACTCCCCTTCCTTCCTCCACAATAAATATCCCACTTTCTTCCTAGCAAATGCAAATGAAAAAAGACGGGGAGTTGCTATACTATTTTCTAAACAGACTCCATTCTCACACACTTTAACAATTAGGGACACTGATGGGAGATATATCTTAGTCAAAGGTTCGATTGAGGGAAACCTCTACACCCTCATCTCCTATTATGCACCTAACAGGGGCCAAGCCAAATTTTTCTCCTCCCTACTTGCAAATCTTTCACCCCACTTCGAAGGTAGGGTGATCATGGGCTGCGATTCCAACATCACTTTTGACCAGGTTCTAGATAAATCAGACCATGGGATTCCCCACCTTAAAAAAAACCCCAAACAAAGTCTCCGGATTGCCAGACTCCTCCACTCTCTAGGTCTTAATGATACCTGGAGGGAACTAAATCCATCAACAAAAGATTATACACACTACTCAGCCCCTCACAAAACCTATGCTAGAACTGATCACATATTCATGCCCACTTCTGAAATACACACAGCCTCCCAGGCCTCCATACAAGATGTCCCGTGGTCTGATCACTCTCTAGTTACACTAAAACTTTTAAATTCTTTATCGCCCCCAGGTTCACGACATTGGTGCCTGAATGAAAAAATTCTATCCAATCCTGTACATTGTATTATGCTGGAAAAAAATATTAAAGATTACTTCCTGATCAATGACACCGGTGACGTCTCTCCTAGCTCCCTTTGGAGTGCACACAAAGCGGTGATTAGAGGGAAGCTTATCCAACTTTCCTCCCAATTAAAACGCGAACGACAAGCGGACATTTTAAAACTAGAAAAAGAGTTCAAAGAACTCAGTTTATCCCATAAGCGGAACCCCAATCCCACCACTCTCTCTAAACTAGACACCATCAGATTTTCCCTCAATTTAGCCTTGACTTCCAATGCAGATAGACATCTTCACTGGATCAGTGGCAGTCACTACTTGCGCGCTAACAAGTTTGGCCCCCAGTTAGCGGCCAAACTCACCCCGAAACATAGGACCTTTGCCCTCCCCAAAATAAAATCCCTGTCGGGTTCTCTTACCCAATGCCCCGAAAAGATTGTAGACGCCTTTCAATCCTTTTCTTCCACTTTGTATTCTGACAGATGTCCTATCTCCCACTAAGACCTAGACTCCTTTCTAGAGAATATCCCGCTGCCAAAACTTTCTGACTCCCATCGTTCTATCTTGGAGTCCCCATTTCAAGAATCCGAGATCCGAGCGGTCAAAAAAGACCTCAAAAAAGATTCTGCCCTGGGCCCGGACAGATTCTCAACCTTCTATTACAAAACCTTTACAGACGCGCTCTCTCCGTATCTGGCCCGTCTCTTTAACTCCTTAGGCAAGTCCTCCCCCCTTGATCCTGATGCCAATCTAGCCTTCATCTCGGTCATTCCCAGCCAAGTTAGCAATTACAGACCAATCTCGTTAATCAATAATGATTTAAAAATTATGACAAAGATATTATCGAACAGACTAGCTTCATTTATAGGTTCTTACATACATAAAGACCAGGTGGGGTTCATCCCTGGGAGGCAGGGACCGGACCAGATACGGAGAGCAGTAAACGCAGTCTCCCTCATGAAGTAGGGTTGGGATGGCGGCCCCCCCCAGGAGGGCTTCCTCCTCTCCATTGATCTTCAAAAAGCATTTGACACTGTTGCCTGGCCCTACCTTTTTACAATTCTAAGGAAATGGGGCTTTGGCCCTAACTTCATTAATGCACGAGAATCCCTCTATCATCGACCAAAGGCACGGGTCAGAATTCAGGGACACCTCTCAGATCAATTCCCTATAAAGAAAGGCAATTTTGTCCCCTCTCCCCACTTCTTTTCGCAGTGGCGAAAACCTCGAAACCTTGGCCATCGCGATAAGACAACATCCAGATATCCATGGAGTCCGCTGTGGCCAATCAATGCACAAATGTGCTTTGTTCGCAGAGGATGTCCTCTTATTTATTACATCCCCCCTAATTTCTACCCCCCAACATAATCCAACTTCTCCACGATTTTGAACTCGCCTCCGGACTCAAAGTAAGTATGTCAAAAGCAATTGTCCCTAATGTATCAACTCCCCAAGACACTGTATACAGACTGATAGGTCAATTCCCATTTTCCTGGAACCCCACCTCCATTCCCTAGTTAGGCATTAATCTCACATCCGGCATTGACCAAATGTTCAAATATAATTACCCTCCCATGTTTAAAAAACTCACCTGAATCAATGGTCCCTCTACAAACTATCCTGGCTAGGCAAAGTGAACGCTGTTAAAATGACTCTTCTACCCAGAATATTATACCTCTTCCGCTCCCTCCCTATTCCAGTCCCCAAATCACACATTCAACATTTACAATCCGCCATCATCCGCTTTATATGGGACAAAAAGGGATACAGATTTTCCAAGGATGTTCTTTTTAGACCCAGAATGAAAGGAGGCCTAGGCCTACCTAACCTGTGGTGGTACTATCAGGCAGCGCAGTTAAGCCAATTCTCCATAATTTATCTTAAAGGGCCTAAACCAGACTGGGTGAGCATGGAACAAGAAGCTGTCCCTAATTACACCTTAGATTTCTTGCTTTGGAACCTACCTAAAAGACGCCCCCCTATACTAGCTCCTACATTATCCCATTCAATGAAGTTATGTGATTCCCTACTTAAGATGATACCCCCAACCTCTACCTGGCAACCACTTGCCCACATTTTCCCCCAGGTTTAGATATCCGAGCTTTCAAATGGTGGCTAGACAAGGGCCTATACAGAATTGGACATTTCTTTAATTCTAATGGACCCCTCACTTTACCATACTGCACCTCAAAACTTGATATGACCCCCTCCGAAAAATGTAGGTTCTATCAAATATCACATTTTCTGAACCATTTATGGAAGAGCAATGAAAGCCCACTCTCATATACTCATCTCTAGCTGAACCATCGGAGAAGACCGCCTACATGTTGAGCTGGGAGCGTGATCTTGACTTTAGCTGGGACCTGGACCTATGGCATTCCAATTTTGCCCATTCTTTTAAAGGTATACTAAACACATACCTGAATGAGGCTAGCCTCAAAACTTTAACACGTTGGTATTTGGTACCTTCTCATCTTGCCAAATATTTTCCTCAAACATCACCTCTCTGTTTTAGAGGATGCAAAAGGTACTCTTCTACATATTTTATGGGAATGTCCTAGAATCAGAATGTTTTGGAATAAGATTTTCTCCCTTATTCACAGAACCGTTGGTTTTGCGATTAAGCAAGACCCAACTATCGCCTTACTTAATTGTCCAATCCCTAAAACTTCTAAACCTAACCAGACGCTGATTCGGTTTATCCTCCTTGGGGCCAAAATGACTATTACCCGGTCTTGGAAATCTCCAACAGTATCCTTCCGTTTAGCTAAACCAAAAATTTATTGGATAATGATGCAAGAAAAGATTTCCAATACCATCCAGGACACTTTGGACAAATTTAAAATCATTTGGGAGCCTTGGGCTACCCAGGTGGGGATCCCTCTATAACTCTGAATCGTAAAACATAGGCTCGATTCCTTCCCAGGGTGGTCCTCGGATACTCTCTTGTGATGGTCTTCTGTGCACCTCCTCTCCCCAAACCTTTGTCATATGCACTTTACCTATTCTCTTTTTTTCTCCCTTTTTCTTCTCTTCTTTCCCTTCACTGTACTTCTTGATACTTCTTTTCTCCGGCTCTCGGCATTAATAAGATCTCCTTTAAATAATCTATGGGTTGATCTCGGGGAAGGTTTCCCTTCATTGTTCCCTCAGGTCCTTTCATATAAGGTATTCTAGTTCCTGTGACCGACCTCTGTTCGACCCGCCCTGAGAGTACAACCCAGACTGTTGCTTCTTTGGTAATGACTTCATTCTTGATCTTCTTGTCATTATTGCGTTACTCAATGTTCATAATGATCCAAATACCTAATTCCTCTGTATTTTCTCTCTTCAAATTATGCTCTGGGATTCTGGACCTCTCGACCATCTGTACAGCAAGATCCCGGATGGGGTGCTGGTGGCGGGGGGTGCAGGGACCTTAGAGCATTACCATATAACTATATAAAGGAATATAAGCCTAGTGTTATGAATACTACTCGTCTTCTTTGTATACAAAATCTTCTATGTACCCGATGAGCAAAATGTTCAATTTTCTTTCTTATGTATTGTTGTAATACTTCAATAAAATTACTTTTAAACTCAAAAAAAAAAAAGAAAAAGACAAAGCAGACTTGCCTTCTGAGTGTAAAACTGTGTAGCATTTAATAACAAAAGTATAAAAGCACTCACATTTGAGTATTCAAGAACCAGCACATCAGGGGTGTCCTGCAGGGGTGCGTCTATTAAGAAAAGTCTTGTCTTTTTCTTAAAACGCTTCAGCTATATCTTCAGAACCAGAAATCCATACAGGACAAACCATATGACATGGAAAACTTATCACGTCGCAACAACCCGCACATTGTGGGACTGCCTAAATCCTATAATTCCTATTCCCTTACAATGCTATGCGCCATTGCTATTCTGGAGGAACTGGGCATAGAGGGGCAATGTATGGTGGAGGGAGCACATAGTCTTGGTCAGATGGATGATACTAAAAAGTCTTCATGCCAGATCATTGTCCAGTATCTAAATAATGCTGATAAGCATGCGATATTGCATCATTATCACCACCACCCTGCTCTGCATATTTATGGGCACATTGCTGTTATTTGCTGATTATTCGCAAGAGGTGTCCCGCAAGCAAAAGACTTTCACCCTGATCTGCTCTGCACTGTTTCTCAACCATTTCAAGTTTAGTTCTGCATAACCCGCAGTTCTTAACTCTAGATGGGGAACGCCATACTGTCAAAAACCATGAATCAGACTGAGACAGAAGTACAGTTAAATCCAGTGGCAGAACTACCACCATAGCGACCCATGCGGGCGCTTTGGGGCCCGCCGCTGAGCTGGGGCCCGGTGAGTGGTGTTGCTGGGTGGGTGCGGGCCGCACTGGGTGACACCCTTGATAGCGGCAGCCGCACCAATAACACCGCTTGCTGTGCCTCGCACCGCTGTGTCCCCTCAGTGGCGCAGCCTGAAGCCGCCTCCCCTCCTCTCTGTTTACATCCACAGAGGAGGAGGAGCATGTGCTCTAGCCTCGAGATACACACACCTCTGTGTGTGTCTGGAGACTGTCAGCGCAGTTCTGAGGTATGTAAGAAGGGGGGGCATCTATACTACTGAGGGGGAGTCTGTACTGAGGGGGGTCTTCACTGAGGGGGGTCTGCAATACTGAGGGGGGTCTGCACCGAGGGAGGGATCTGCACTACTGAGGGGGGTCTCCACTACTGAGGGGGGTCTGCCCTGAGGAAGGTCTGCACTACTGAGGGGGTTCTGTACTGAGGGGGGGTCTGCACTGCTGGGGGGGTCCTGCACTGAGGGGGGTGTCTGCACTGAGAGGAGGTCTGTAATAGGGGGTGTCTGTACTGCTGGGGGGTGTCTATACTGATGGGGGGTCTGCACTTGGGTAGGGGTCTGTACTGATGGGTGTCTGTACTGCTGGGGGGTCTGCACTGATGGGGGGTCTGCACTGGGGGGGTTTCTGTACTAAGGGGGGTGTCTGCACTGTTGGGGGTCTGTACTACCGAGGGGGATGTCTGCACTGAGGGGGGGTGTCTGCACTGAGGGGGGTCTGTAATGCTGGGGGCATCTGTAATGCTGGGGGGTCTGCACTGGGGGGAGTCTGTACTAAGGGGGTGGTCTGCACTGGGGGGTCTGCACTGCTGGGGGGTCCTGCACTGAGGGGGGGTCTGTAATAGGGGGGTATCTGTACTGATGGGGGGTCTGCAGTTGGGTGGGGGGTCTGTACTGATGGGGGGTGTCTGTACTGATGGGGGTCTGCACTGAGGAGGCGGTGTCTGTATTGCTGGGGGTGTCTTCACTGAGGGGGGGTGTCTGCACTGAGGGGGGGTCTGTACTGATGGGGGTGTCTGTACTGAGGGGGCTCTGCACTGAGGAGGGGGGTGTCTGTACTGCTGAAGGGGTCTGCACTGAGGTGGGGTCTGTAATGTCGGGGAGGGTCTGCACTATGGGGGTTGTCTGTATTAAGGGGGTGTCTGCACTGCTGGGGGGTCTGTACTACTGAGGGGGGTCTGTACTGCTGGGGGAGGTCTGCACTGAGGGGGTGTCTGCACTGAGGGGGGGGTCTGTAATGCTGGGGGGTCTGCACTAGGGGGGGTGTCTGTACTGCTGGGGGGGTCCTGCACTGAGGGGAGTGTCTGCACTGAGGGGGTCTGTAATGCTGGGGTGTCTGCACTAGGGGGGTGTCTGTACTGCTGGGGGATCTGCACTGAGGTAGGGGGTGTCTGTACTGATGGGGGTATGCATGTGTGTCCTTCAGGGGCTACATACAGTATACTGCATACTTTGTTGTTCGAAATTAATATAAGCTGTTGCCTGGGTACTGTGCTACATGAGTGTGGTAATCTGTTGTTCAATGGCATTAGTTCATTTTTTTTTTTTTTCCAGGGGCGGCCCATACAACGTTTTGCTATGGGGCCCTGTGATTTCTAGCTACGTCCTTGGTTAAATCACACTTGTTTAATAATAATAAAAAAAAGGTAAACAGAGTAAAAGTAGTCAAAACATAGCCAGAGTTCAGGAACCGGAAAGGATAGTCAGACAAGCCAAAAATGTCAGGGAGCTAGAGATAAGCGTAGTAGAACAGCAAGCAGGATCTAGAGCCAGAAGGAATGTCAGCCAAGCAAGTCTTAAACAGGAACACAGGAAAGCGTCTCTAAAGATGTGACCAAGGCGAAGGCAGAGATCAGATCAGGACTGACGAGCAGGATATCATCAACAGGTGAGTCACTGTGGAGAGATAGGATCTGGCAATTAGCCGACAGCTGAGCGGCCAGCTTTGAGAAGGAAGGGCTGAGCCCAGCCTGACATAGCCAAAGGAAATCATATGCATTTGGGGGAGAGCCAAGAGCATTGGAGAATGTAGTGGAGTGTGGAGTTCCCCTTTAAAAGAAAAACATCATTAATAAATTCCTGGAAACCTGCCAGGGCGTTACAAGGGCCAAAAGGCATTACGACTTTACGAGATACTCATAATGGCTTGTTCTGGTATTAAACACAGTTTTCCACTCATCGCCCTCCCTTATCTTTTCGAGATAGTATGCCCCTCTCAAATCAAGGTTTGTGAAAACCATTGCTCCCTTGAGGCGGTCAAATAACTCTGTAATCAATGGAATCGGATAGGCAGACGTGATCAACCTCTCCAGCTCAGTGGGTATATCTCGGGCTGCTATCTCATCCTTGATGGTATTCGAGGACCATGAGAAAAAGCAGCCACAAGGGCCTCATTGTTCCAAGCAACCTCTGCTGCTACAGTACGGAATTCAATGGCGTAATCGGCAACAGTTCTTGTACTCTGATGGATATGAGGCACTTGGCAGCAGAAGCGGAGCGTGCGGGAACATCAAATACCCTTTTAAAAGAAGCCTCAAACTCAGGGTAACTCAAGACAACTGTTTTTTCTGTCTCCCATAGAGGGTTTGCCAGGCCAAGGCTCTCTCAGAAAGCAAAGATATCACAAAACCTACTTTGCTTCTGTCCGTGGGAAATGCCTGGGACAGCATCACAAAGTGTATCTCAACCTGGTTGAGAAACCCTCTGCATTAGACTGGATTGCCCCCATATCACTGAGGAAGCGGAACAAAACCAGATATACCTCTTCTAGAGGTAATACTCAAGGTGGGTGCCTGCACAGAGACTGGAGCAGCAGCAGGGATGACCTGCAAGACAGGTTGTACCGGAGCAGCCATAGTGGGATATTCCAGGCGAGCGATTCAGGAGTGTTTGTAACGCCATGGCAAACTGATCCATGCGGTGATCCTGCTCATCCAATCTGGAAAAAATATTACCAATAAGTGGATTGACTGTATCTTCTGAATTCATGGTCTTCGCCTACTGTCAGGAACCATGAATAAGACTGAGACAGAAGTACAGTTAAATTGCACTTGTTTGATAATAATAAAAAAGGTAAAAAGAGTAAACGTAGTCAAAACACAGCCAGAGTTCAGGAACCAGAACGGATAGTCAGACAAGCCAAAATGTCAGGGAGCCAGAGATGAGCATAGTTGAACAGCAAACAGGATCTGGAGCCAGAAGGAATGTCAGCTAAGCAAGTCTTTAACAGGAACAAAGGAGATCGTCTCTAGTGATGTGACCAAGGCAAAGGCCAAGATCATCTGGACTGGACAGCTTAAGTAGGCAGGACTGACGAGCAGGATATCATCAACAGGTGAGTCACCGTGGAGAGATAGGAGCTGGCAATTAGCCGACAGTTGAGCGGCCAGCTTTGAGAAGGAAGCCCTGACACATACTTTCCATTCACCTGTGGAAGCTGACAATTTCTCCAGGCTGCTCAAATATTGATGCCGGCTGACAACTCTCCAGCCCGGAAGGCCTCTCTCACCTGCAAAGTGCAATGCAGTCCTCAAAAGGAGGCCCCTAAGAAAGTCCACTATGGAGCACACCCTAATCAGGAAGCCTCTACTGCTCTACTAACCTGAGCCTACTCTGAAACTTGATCCTTTTCTGCTCCTCATTGGACATATATGTGACACAGGTTTCAATGTGAGACATGTGATCTATCGTGTTTATGGTTTTCAAGTTGTTTCTTTTGATTCACTTATGCCCACTGCTCTGGAATGGAACAGTGATGTTCCTCAATGCTCCTGGGCTGGATCTGGCAGAGCAGACCATGTCTGTCTTGGATATGTTATATGGCAACTTAGTTATTATGCAGACTCTTCATTTCTAAATGTGTGATTTCTCTATTTCAATTAGTTATTTCAGGGTGGCAGAGGGGTAAGAGGGGTATGGCCACTGGGGATCTTACTACCTAGGGAGCTAAGCTTACCTGAGCTTCTGTTGCCATACATTCTCTGCGCTGCCTTGAATTTGGACTTGTTGGGAGCATGAGATAAATTTTGGCATCTATGCAGAAAAAAATGAAGCTCATGCTACTTCTAATTATTTTTATGTTACTAAGTTTGAGTTCATATTTACGGTTCTCTACTCCTTAGATCTTTTTTACTTATTTCTCAGGGGACTATGATATACAGTCAGGTCCATAAATATTGGGACATTGACACAATTCTAATCTTTTTGGTTCCATACACCACCACAATGGATTTGAAAGGAAATGAACAAAATGTGCTTTAACTGCAGACTTTCAGCTTTAATTTGAGGGTATTTACTTTCAAATCAGGTGAACAGTGTAGGAATTACAACAGTTTGTATATGTGCCTCCCACTTTTTAAGGGACCAAAAGTAATGAGACAGATTAACAATCATCCATCAAACTATCACTTTTTAATACTTGGTTTCAAATCCTTTGCAGTCAATTACAGCCAGAAGTCTGGAATGCATAGACATCACCAGATGCTGGGTTTCATCCCTGGTGATGCTCTGCCTGGCCTCTACTGCAACTGTCTTCAGTTCCTGCTTGTTCTTGAGGCATTTCCCCTTCAGTTTTGTCTTCAGCAAGTGAAATGCATGCTCAATCGGATTCAGGTCAGGTGATTGACTTGGCCATTGCATAACATTCCACTTCTTTCCCTTAAAAAAGTCTTTGGTTGCTTTCGCAGTATGCTTCGGGTCATTGTCCATCTGCACTGTGAAGCGCCATCCAATGAGTTCTGAAGCATTTTACTGAATATGAGCAGATAATATTGCCCGAAACACTTCAGAATTCATCCTGCTGCTTTTGTCAGCAGTCACATCATCAATGAATACAAGAGAACCAGTTCCATTGGCAGCCATACATGCCCACGCCATGACACTACCACCACCATGCTTCACTGATGAGGTGGTATGCTTTGGATCATGAGCAGTTCCTTTCCTTCTCCACACTCTTCTCTTCCCATCACTCTGGTACAAGTTGATCTTGGTCTCATCTGTCCATAGGATGTTGTTCCAGAACTGTGAAGGCTTTTTTAGATGTTGTTTGGCAAACTCTAATCTGGCCTTCCTATTTTTGAGGCTCACCAATGGTTTACATCTTGTGGTGAACCCTCTGTATTCACTCTGGTGAAGTCTTCTCTTGATTGTTGACTTCGACACACATACATCTACCTCCTGGAGAGTGTTCTTGATCTGGCCAACTGTTGTGAAGAGTGTTTTCTTCACCAGGGAAAGAATTCTTCGGTCATCCACCACAGTTGTTTTCCGTGGTCTTCCGGGGCTTTTGATGTTGCTGAGCTCACCGATGCGTTCTTTCTTTTTAGGGATGTTCCAAACAGTTGATTTGGTCACACCTAATGTTTTTGCTATCTCTCCCTGATGGGCTTGTTTTGTTTTTTCAGCCTAATGATGGCTTGCTTCACTGATAGTGACAGCTCTTTGGATCTCATATTGAGAGTTGACAGCAACAGATTCCAAATGCAAAGAGCACACTTTAAATTAACTCTGGACCTTTTATCTGCTCCTTGTAAATGGGATAATGAGGGAATAACACACATCTGGCCATGGAACAGCTGAGCAGCCAATTGTCCCATTACTTTTGGTCCCTTAAAAAGTGGGAGGCACATATACAAATATTGTAATTCCTACACCGTTCACCTGATTTGGATGTAAATACCCTCAAATTAAAGCTGAAAGTCTGCAGTTAAAGCACATCTTGTTTGTTTCATTTCAAATCCATTGTGGTGGTGTATAGATCCAAAAAGATTAGAATTGTGTTGATGTCCCAATATTTATGGACCTGACTGTATGCACTGATATATGTACTGGTATGTACAGTTGTGCTCATAAGTTTACATACCCTGGCAGAATTTTTGATTTTATGGCCATTTTTCAGAGAATATGAACGATAACACAAAACAACTTTTCTTTCACTCATGGTTAGTGTTTGACTGAAGTCATTTATTATCAATCAACTGTGCTTACTCTTTAAATCATAATGACAAGTTTACACACCCCATTTCTTAATACCGTGTATTGCCCCCTTTACCTAAAATGACAGCTTGACGTCTTTTGTGGTATTTGTGGATGAAGCTCTTTATCTTCTCAGATGGTAAAGCTGCCCATTCCTATTGGCAAAAAGCCTCCAGTTCCTGTAAATTCTTGGGCTATTTTGCATGAACTGCACATTTTGAGATCTCCCCAGAGTGGTTCAATGATATTGAGGTCAGGAGACTGAGATGTCCACTCCAGAACTTTCACTATATTTTGCTGTAGACAGGCCGACTTGGCCTTGTGTTTTGGATCATTGTCATGTTGGAATGTCCAAGTACGTACCATGCGCAGCTTCCTGGCTGATGAATGCAAATGTTCCTCCAGTATTTTTTGATAACATACTGCATTCATCTTACCATCAATTTTGACCAAATTTCCTGTGCCTTTGTAGCTCCCACATCCCCAAAACATCAGTGGTCCACCTCCATGTTTCATCATAGGCCTTGTTGACTCCTCTCCAAAGGTAGTGTTTATGGTTGTGCCCAAAAAGCTCAGTTTTGGTCTCATCACTCCAAATGACTTTGTGCCAAAAGGTTTGAGACTTGTCTCTGTGCTGTTTGGTGTATTGTAAGCTGGATACTTTGTGGCGTTTGCGTACTAATGGCTTTCTTCTGGCGACTCGGCCATGCAGCCCATCTTTCTTCGAGTGCATCTTAAAACAGCCACACCACATGTTTTCAGAGAGTCCTGTATTTCACCTGGGTTTTTCTTTACACCCTGAACAAATTTCCTGGCAGTTGTGGCTGAAATTTTAGTTGGTCTACCTGACCAAGGTTTGGTTTCAACAGAACCTGTAATTTTCCACTTCTTGATCTCTAGAGCTTGAACACTGCTGATTGGCATTCTCAATTCCTTGGATATATTTTTGGACCCCTTTCCTGTTTTATACAGTTCAACTACCTTTTCCACACAGATCCTTTGACAATTCTTTTGCTTTCCCCATGACTCAGAATCCAGAAACATCAGTGCAGCACTGGATGAAAGATGCAAAGGTCTGTCAGGAGTACAGAAACTCATTGACTTTTTATACAAACACACTAATTACAAGCAAACAGATCACGGGTGAGGATAGTTACCTTTATTTGCCATTCAAACCCCTTTGTGTCAACTTGTGTGCATGTTATCAGGTGAAAATCACCAGGGTATGTAAACTTTTGATCAGGGTCATTTGGGTAGTTTCTGTTGTGTTTGTTATTTAAAAAGAGTGAACACTGTTGATTGATAATAAATAGCTGCAGCCAAACACTAACCACGAGTGAAAGAAATGTTTTTGTGTTATCATTTATATTCTCTGAAAAATGGCCAAGAAATCATAAATTCTGCCAGAGTATGTAAACTTATGAGCACAAATGTATCATATGGTATGGGAGGAGGGTACTTTTTACTCATCACTTCTTGCTCGTATAAGCCCATATTTTTCATTATTCATTACTTTCGTTCTCTCTGTTACACATATATTTGCATATCTATTTTTAATTTTTGTTTTCATCTTCAATTTTATTTATTTATTTATTTGTATTTTACTTTATTCTATTATATATATATATCTATATATAGATATATATATCTATATATAGATATATATCTATATATATATACCGTATATACTCGAGTATAAGTCGTCCCGAGTATAAGTCGAGACCCCTAATTTACCACAAAAAACTGGGAAAAACTTATTGACCCGAGTATAAGACGAGGGTGAGAAATGCAGAAGGTCAATAATGTCCATCTGCAGCTGCATCCCTCCCTGTGTCCTGTGCAGCCTACCTGTACCCTGTACATGTGTGTCCTGTACATGTGTGTCCTGTACATGTGTGTCCTGTGTGTCCTGTGTGTATGTGTGTCATGTGTGTCCTGTGTGCATGTGTGTCCTGTGTGCATGTGAAGCCTACCTGTGTCCTGTGTAGCCTCCCTGTGGCGATCTACTTCCTCCCTGTGGCGATCTCCATCCTCAGACAGCGGCCGTGTGATGATACTGTTCGGCGGCCATTCCACAGTTCAAAAGCCGCGCCTCCTCCTCGTCTGTGATGGGCTGACCGCTGACTGCCTATCACGGACATTCTCTCATTCTCATACCACGGACGAGGATGAGAGAATGTCCGTGATAGGCTGTACACTGACAGCTGTTCAGCCTATCACAGAAGAGCAGGAGGCACGGCTTTTGAAAGCTGGAATAGCCTCCGTGCATTATCATCACATGCCGGCCGCCGTCTGCCTGCATGACACGCTGATCATGCAGACAGACGGCGCGGACTCGAGTATAAGTCGAAGGGACACTTTCAGCCCAAAAAAAGGGCTGAAAAATTCGACTTATACTCGAGTATATACGGTATATATAATTTTTTTTTTTTTCATAATATATATTTATTATTTTTTGATTTATTAATCTTGTAACAATTTCTATACAAGTGTGAGTACAGAGTATGTGCAAATGTCATGTGTCTCCCAGTTAATACTCTATTTATGTAATTTAATATAGGTGTAAGACTGTGGTTTAGAAGCACTCTGTATAGTTCACATTGCTGGTCTTAGAGCTGAGAGGGGTTAACAGTATATTCTAGGCTGGCTATTTCTACCTCCTCCCCTTCCCCTTCATTGAGTTTAGATATCATTGTTGCCATTATTCCTGTGACTTTGACAAAGCGCATGCGTGCAAAACATGTCAGTCACGGAAACCAAGGCTTGCGGTTCACCACCCTAAAATGAGGCTCCAGTCCCTTCACATCAGGGTGCAGTTTTTTTACGTCATCCAGTGCACCCAGATATTGTGGCTTTGCTCGGCTTTCTCTGGCTCCACCACTCAATCGTGGATCACGCAGTTTACATGGGGTAACCCAGTACATTCATGCCCCAAGACCAGCCCCAGCTCTTCACCAGCAGCTAGCAGAGTGTCCTCCCACAGGTGCAGCTTTCCATCTTGCAGACCCACGGAGCTTGGTCCCCTGTGTGCTGCCATCAGGCTGCGTATTATCTCCTCTCCTTAGGGCTTTCATCGTTCCCTTGTGGTTCAGGTAGTTTACCTCTTACATCTCACCAGCAAGCTACCTGGAATATACTATCTCCCTCCTACCCAGTTTTTTTGTGTGGTATCGTTCTTGCCTTTTTTAAATTAACATTTTAAAATGTTCTTCATTTTGATGCTTTATGCTGCATTTGTTTTTATATCCCACAGTCCTATACGAGACTGTGCAGGGATTGTTTATCTTCATAGTGCAATAAACTATTTTACATCCATCTACCAGTTTGGATGTACTGTACACAACTTATGACTTTACCCATGGAGCACTGCTTTATTGTTTTTTTGTTCCTAGTCTTCCATTTTCCAGTGGTTAGGCAGCTGCACTGGGTATGGTCTCATGTCTCCGGGTCCTATGCCTACATATTGGTCTGACAGCTCTTAGCGCTCTGAGAAATTTGTGTGTTTTCCCTTTTTAGTATAGCATGAAAATTGTTTCTTGGAACCCCCATGAAACTCATGATGGTGCTTAAAACAACTAGGGTCAGATATTGTGCTGCTACAAGAAATGCATTTGGCGAAGGCGGACTTATGCCCCGTACACACGGTCGTATTTTCCGATGGAAAATGTCCGATCGGAGCGTGTTGTCGGAAATTCCGACCGTGTGTGGGCTCCATCGGACATTTTCCATCGGATTTTCTGACACACAAAGTTTGAGAGCAGGATATAAAATTTTCCGACAACAAAATCCGTTGTCGGAAATTCCGATCGTGTGTACACAAATCCGACGGACAAAGTGCCACGCATGCTCAGAATAAATAAAGAGATGAAAGCTATTGGCCACTGCCCAGTTTATAGTCCTGACGTACGTGTTTTACGTCACCGCGTTCAGAATTATCGGATTTTCCGACAACTTTGTGTGACCGTGTGTATGCAAGACAAGTTTGAGCCAACATCCGTCGGAAAAAATCGTAGGATTTTGTTGTCGGAATGTTCGAACAAAGCCCGACCGTGTACGGGGCATAACACCAAATGCGTAAGCTATGGGTGGGTGAGGTCTTTGGTTCCCCCTGCTGTAGGCGGGAGTGCTTATCTTACTTCATAAACACCTCCCCTATGTTGTCGAATCTGCAAATAAGGATGACAATGGTCCTAAAATCTTGCTATGTCTGTGCTTAGTGTGCCAAACTATTCAGATAACCAACATATATGCTCCAAGTACTTCCTTTTTTACAGACATCCCTGCTTGGATTTCACAGAGCCCCTGTACATCTCACATAGTTGGGGGGGATTTCAATTCAGTGATGCAATTGACTAAGGGCTTGAAAATCAAATTGACAGCTGGATCCTAGGCCCTCTGACAATCAGGCCTTCATCCCCACACCTCTCTCCCTTATGATTGAGGCTCTCAAGATGGTAGGTGTATGGCATTTGGCCCACCTGGTAGACAGGGAATACACTTTTTATTATTACACCTTTTCTGTATGGTATCCCTTCTCCCCAGTGTTGGAGATACCACTATCCACAACTTGGTCATTTCAGATCATTGCCCCATTTTATTAAAGCTGCTAGACTTGACCCCTCAGACCACGACTAATTACCTCTGCCAAAGCTGCGGCCTACAATTTAAAATGTGGCCCTACTCAGAGCCCCACAGATTTCCTAGCCATGTTGAGAAGCGCATACTTTCTGGCTGAAAAGGACCCCAAGCCGGACCAGCCAGACTTCCAGACTCTATTTTTTGAAGCAATACCTGCTATATCAAATTCGGATTGGCAAGAGATTTTAAGAAAGCACATTCCCTGGATTGGTTAGTCAGAGAAAGTGATCACCTGTACTCAATTCAATAGTTGAGCGAAGGTGAGGTGAAAAGAGAAGCCAAACCTAGCCCTAAAACCATAGCAGCCACTACTATGACCCCCCAACCTCACGGCCTACAAACAGAGAAGAAATCATATGCTGAGGCAGTCCGAGATGGGAAACCCATGTGACCTCCTGGAGTTTCACCCCAGCCACAGCAGATGAAGGACAGACAGAGGTTGCCAGGTTACGGTAGTGAGGGTGAAAGGGCCCCAGGTGCAGAAATAGCCAGAGGGGATATCTGAAGGGGTCCCAGAACAACCAACAATCAAATTGGAATTGAGATCCCAATTCTACTAGGTACCCTTACTATAACAGGAACCCTAACTTTGGTAGGAACCCCAACTTTGGCAGAAACCCTAATTTTAACAGAGACCCCAATTTTCAAGGGTACCCATGCTTTAACAGAAATCCAAACTTTCACGACCACCCTGGTTACTACAGAGACCCCAACTTCATAAGAGACCCTAATTTTAATGAGAATCCTGATAATCGCAGAGCACCTCCCAATCGACGACATGTCAATCACCCCAGGGTTAGTGTGGCTCCCGAAATTCCTCAAAATCAAAGGGAACCACAGGAACCCCAGAGAGGAAGGCCAAAGCACCAAGACCAGAGGAGTGGTGATGAATCTGATGCAGCACTGCAGTCCCGTCCTGAACGCAACCGGTTCAGGCAAAATAAGGCAAATCGCAAAAATACCATGGGCTGGCGAATCAAGCAGGTAGAGGCACAAATCAGATGCGAACAAATGACACATCTGATCAATTACCAATCTACCAACCCGTCTTTTTTAGGGGCCGCTCCTGTGACCAACACAGGGTCACAGAATGCTTAGAACCCTAGAGACTCTTCCTGCAGGGGACAACCCTGGGGGGCGATGACAGGAGACACACAACACACACTGACATCACATCACTTCCTTTTGGCTTACCTAAGCCAAAAGGAAGACTTTCTTCAGGTTCTGCGGTTGGCCTGGTGAATGAATCTAATAATAAAGAGCATGCCTATAATCCAAATTTGTTCTGGGAGGCAGCTAAAGCCTTTGTCTATGGTAAACTCATAGCCTACGTCACTACGCTTAAAACAGTTGTATACTTCACCATCACGCATGCATGCGGGAGGCACCGTTCACAGCACAGGGCTCAGAAGGAACGGCAATGGACACTAATAGTGCCTATAGGTAAAAGTCAGTGGAGGAAGTTCACTCCCTCTTTAAAAAGTCCCTCTAGATAAATATTGCAAAGCCATTAATGCTCATTTATGGCCCTCTTCTCCCCCCCTATGTTAGCTCACAGGAAAGCCTGGCATGAGGCCAAGCACGCATTCGATCTCTAAGCAGAACAACAGGAACAATATCAACGGTTGTATTTTGACCTCCAACTTCATAAATATGGCAATAAAATGGGGAAACTTTTGCTGCGCTTATGTAAAGGATCTATATGCGTGTGTCTCCACAATGGGAAATCGGCTGTTAATAATCACTTGCTGGAATTCAGGCTGAACACCGACTCCCCCTGCTGCTGAAAAAATTGCAACAGGATCTTTGTGTGTGTGTCCCCACCAGGGTAATTCAGCTATTTATGATCAGTCGCTGGGATTTACATTAAAAAACCAGCTTGAAGTGCTCAAAAAATAAGCATATTGGAAAGGTAGAAAAAAAGCTCATAGTGCATTATCTTTTTAGACAGATAAAAGTATAATAAAAAGTTGCACTTACAAAAAAAATTGAAAAAATAATACAATAGTGTGAGCATGATCGCCTGCAGTACAGTCTGTGCTCTAAAATTCCACACTGCTAGCTCCTTGACTGACACGTTTCCCCTGAATAGGCGTCAACTGAGACTTTTTATTAAACTTTTATCTGTTTAAAAAGAAAATGCACTATGAGCTTTTTTCTACCTTTCCAATACGCTTATTTTTTAGCACTTCAAGCCGGTGTCTAATGTGAATCCCAGCGACTGATCATGACTGAATTAACTGAATTACCCTGTTGGGGACGCACACAAAGATCTTGTTGCAATTTCTTCAGCAGCAGGGGGAGTCAGTGTTCAGCCTGAATACCAGCAAGTGATCATTAACAGCTGATGTCCCATTGTGGAGGCACGTGCATATAGATCCTTTTAGGATCTTTGGATCTGGTAAGCTGCCATCTATTTATTTCTTAGCATGGTGATGAAGTATTTTTGAAAATGTTAGCACTGAACCTTTACTCTTGTATTGTTTTGGATGGACATTTTCATTGGATCAAGCAGTTGATTTACAGATGGACTAATATATTAATTAGATTACTGACAAAAAATGTTAAAGACTTTCTACTACTTGGGTCATATTGTCACATTTATTTGCTTAATACTTTGCTTAATACTGACACCAAGTTACTGTCCAAAATCCTTGCAACTCGTTTGATAGATATTCTGCATTCCCTCATACACTCCACTTAGGTGGGTTTTGTAGGGGGGCACTCGATGTCCACCAATATACACAAAGTACTCACTGCCTTGAAATATGCTAAATCTCACACTGGAGCAGATATAGCAATAGTTACGTTGAATGCCGAGAAGGCCTTTGACAATGTGAGCTTTCAATAGCCTTTCCTAGTCCTACAAAATTTTGATTTCAAGGGCAGCATTGTAGACTTTCTACATAATATGTAATTAAAACCCTCTGCCTGACTCCTAGCAGCAGGGCACCTTTCCTCACCAATTCTCCTATATAGGGGTATGCATCAGGGGTGTCCGCTTTCCCCTCTGCTGTTCAAATGGCAGTGGAATCCCTGTCTTGCTATCTTCTACAATTCTCCTCTTTACATGGTATATAGATAGTGGGTCAGGTACTTCAAACAGCACTTTTTGCTGATGACGTGTTGGTGTTCACCTCATGCCCTAAACTTGATTTGCCCACCTTGCAGGTGATTCTGGACAATTATTGAAGGTGTTTGGGTCTGCGGATGAATTTCGATAAGTGGGGTTCTACCTCTTATTGGGGTCAATTTGGATGATTGGATTTTGGCTTTTCAAAAACACATACTGTATAGTCTACCTGGGTACTAGGGTGGAGAAAGAGCCTTTTTCCATATGTTATTTAAATTATCCCCCCTTCATTATGAAAATTGTGAAGGAGATAGAGGCTTGGACATCCTTGCCATTATCATTCTTTGGGAGATGCCATTTAATAAAGATGGTTAGCTTTATTCAATTGCTATATTCATTGCAGACTAGGGATGAGCTTCGAGTTCGAGTCAAACTCATGTTTCGACTCGAACATCGGCTGTTCGCAAGTTCGCTGAACAGCGAACAATTTGGGGTAATCGTGGCAAATTCGAATGCCGTGGAACACCCTTTAAAAGTCTATGGGAGAAATCAAAAGTGCTAATTTTAAAAAGGCTTATATTCATGGTATTGTCATAAAAAGTGTTTGGGGACCTGGGTCCTGCCCCAGGGGACATGGATCAATGCAAAAAAAAAGTTTTAAAAAGGTCTGTTTTTCAGGAGCAGTGATTTTAATAATGCTTAAAGTGAAACAATAAAAGTGTAATATCCCTTTAAATTTCGTACCTGGGGGTGTCTATAGTATGCCTGTAAAGGGGCGCATGTTTCCCGTGTTTAGAACAGTCTGACAGCAAAATGACATTTCAAAGGAAAAAAAAGTCTTTTAAACTGCTCACGGCTATTAATGAATTGCCAGTCCGACAATACACATAAAAGTTCATTGATTAAAAACAGCATGGGAATTCCCCACAGGGGAACCCCGAACCAAAATGAAAAAAAAAAAATGATGCAGGGGTTCCCCTAAATTCCATACCAGGCCCTTCAGGTCTGGTATGGATTTTAAGGGGAACCCCGCGCCAAAATTTTTTAAAAAATGGCGTGGGGTCCCCCCAAAAATCCATACCAGACCCTTAGAGTTAAAGCACCCTCCCAATGTTGAGGGCATGTGGCCTGGTACAGTTAAGAGGGGGGGTTGAGAGAGCGCCCCCCTTAACTGTACCAGGCCACATGCCCTCAACATTGGGAGGGTGCTTTGGGGTAGCCCCCCAAAACACCTTGTCCCCATGTTGATGGGGACAAGGGCCTCATCCCCACAACCCTTGCATGGTGGTTGTGGGGGTCTGCGGGCGGGGGTGGGCTTATCGGAATCTGGAAACCCCCTTTAACAAGGGGACCCCCAGATCCCGGCCCTCCCCCTGTGTGAAATGGTAAGGGGGTACACCCCTACCATTTCACAAAAAAAGTGTCAAAAATGTTAAAAATGACAAGAGACAGTTTTTGACAATTCCTTTATTTAAATGCTTGTTCTTTCTTCTATCTTCTATCTTCCTTATGATGGCATGGAGGGAGGCTCTCGCTGTGTGACGCTTCTCTCTTCACCTTCTTCTCTTCATCTTCTTTTCATCACGGGGAATGCCACAGGGAAGTCCCGTCAAGTCACTGTGCGTCAGAGAGGGGCGGGGTCACCGGGTGGCCCCGCCCCCTGTTATTTAAGAACCGTCAGAAGAGGAGAAGCGTCACACAGCGGGAGCCTCCCTCCATGCCATCATGGATGCGGAGCTGCCCGAAAAGAAGATGAAGAGAAGAAGATGAAGAGAAGAAGATGAAGAGAGAAGCGTCACACAGCGGGAGCCTCCCTCCATGCCATCATGGATGCAGAGCAGCTCGAGGAGAGGAAGATAAGAAGACGCCAACGCCACGGAGGAAGATGCCGGACGAGAACACTGGAGGAAGAACCAGAAGAAGAAGGAGGTAGAAACCGAAGGAAGATAGAAGAAAGAAGATAGAAGAAGCATTTAAATAAAGGAATTGTCAAAAACTGTCTCTTGTCATTTTTAACATTTTTGACAGTTTTTTTGTGAAATGGTAGGGGTACTTTTGTACCCCCTTACCATTTCACACAGGGGGAGGGCCGGGATCTGGGGGTCCCCTGGTAAAGGGGGCTTCCAGATTCCAATAAGCCCCCTGCCCGCAGACCCCCACAACCACTGGCCAAGGGTTGTGGGGATAAGGCCCTTGTCCTCATCAACATGGAGACAAGGTGTTTTGGGGGGCTACCCCAAAGCACCCTCCCAATGTTGAGGGCATGTGGCCTGGTATGGTTCAGGAGGGGGGGTGCTCTCTCGTCCCCCCCTCTTTTCCTGTGGCCTGCCAGGTTGTATGCTCGGATAAGGGTCTGGTATGGATTTTTAGGGGGACCCAACGCCATTTTTTTTTTAAATTTTGGCACGGTGTTCCCCTTAAAATCCATACCGGGCCTGTAGGGAATTCCCATGCCGTTTTTATCAATGAACTTTTATGTGTATTGTCGGACCGGCAATTCATTAATAGCCGTAAATAGTTTTAAATGAATTTTTTTCTTTTGAAATGTCATTTTGCTGTCAGACTGTTCTAAACACGGGAAACATGCGCCCCTTTAAAGGCATACTATAGACACCCCCAGGTACGAAATTTAAAGGGATATTACACTTTTATTGTTTCACTTTAAGCATTATTAAAATCACTGCTCCCGAAAAAACGGCCGTTTTTAAAACTTTTTTTTGCATTGATACATGTCCCCTGGGGCAGGACCCAGGTCCCCAAACACTTTTTATGACAATAACTTGCATATAAGCCTTTAAAATTAGCACTTTTGATTATTCATGTTCGTGTCCCATAGACTTTAGCGGTGTTCGCGTGTTCAAACAAATTTTTTGCCTGTTTGCGAATTCTGGTGCGAACCGAACAGGGGGGTGTTCGGCTCATCCCTATTACAGACCATACCTCTTCTTCTGAAACACAAAGACGTTCAAAGACTCAATAGAACTTGTGTCTTTTTTATGGTCTCAGAAAAAAATCTCAAATTGCTTAGACCAAACTATAGCTTCCGAAGAACTATGAAGGCGTTGGTTTTACTGACATTAGGGCTTATAATCTAGCATGAATTCTTAGATATGCTTTAGACTGGAGATTTTAATCATTGATGTGCACAAACTGTGAGTTGAAGGTGGCACTGGTTCATCTGTAAGGCCTCGGAGACATTTTACACAGGAAGCTCCATTCTCTCCCATTACACCTTTAACAGAATATCTTACTACAGGACATGGTGCTAACATGGCAGGAAATACGGTCAAAACAACAGTTATCCCCCCATGTCTCAGCACCTGACAATTTATGACAACCATATGTTCCCCTAACGTCAGGAATATTCGATTTATGCAGTGTACTGAAGAGTTGCTACAAGTAGCCTCTCTATTTACCAATAATCCCCCTATGCCAAAGCCTTTTCATGAAGTAGCTGCTGAATTTCATCTACTGGCTTCCCACCTTCTGTACTACCATCAAGTAATAGCTTGTCAAATCGCATTGTCTGGACATCTCTAAGCTTTTCAAACCTTCCCTAATTGAACGGCTGCTGAAAGAAAAGTCCTATTCTATTTCAGAACTCTACAAGCAGCTAACCATAACTCTTCATTCCTGTTGGCCTAAATCCTGGACCAAGGATTTCATGGAGCCTGACCTTGAGCTCAAGATTCTGGAAGGATATTATCAAATTTGCAAACTCAGGACAAATGAATCTTGGAGATAACCTTAGCCCAAACTAATGCATAGAGCCTTTTTTCCCTTTCTACCTATTGAAGGGGGCACCCAGACAGCCACATGCCCCCATTGTGGGCAGCCTTGACCCTCCCTTTTGCATCGCTTTTGGGACTGTGCCATAATATCTAAATTCTAGGACCAAGTGCTCCAGTAGGTCCATACCATGACAAGGACACAACTACCTAAACTCCCTCTCCTACTTTTCTTTAGTTGTGATACAACAGCCTCTATAAACTCAGAAGGTCGAGTGTTTGTGGTGTCCCCATGGATCCACTTATGTGTGCCTCCTTGCTGCTCATAGGACAATATTAAAGGTTTGGATGACCTAATTTGCCCTCATGCTTAGCATGAACAACAAGGACCTCACAGATCTGCTTTTCAAAGAGAAATTGGATGTGGACTTACAAAATTACACCACTGCCAAACACTTCTTCCGGAGATGGTGATCTTTCATTAAATGCACACTTTCACCACCTGAACTAACAACGCTGATGTCTTCCATTATACAGAATGGTACCTTAAGGCTTACGTCTCACTCTCCTGGTATATTGAAAGTTAATTGACTGTCCCTCCTATTAAAAAGTGTCACCAGTATTATAGGTCAACTATTTGATTTTTTAGTTTAGTCGCTTATGCTATATCAGGGAGATATCCTCTTCCCCCCTTGAGTATGACTATTTGCTCCTACTGGGTAATGGGGGAATGTGGATAGCCCTTTTCTATATTTTTATTCCTCCCATTATTGTAATTTATGTGCTTAAGGTCTAATCACTTTACAAAATTATTTGTCAGAATCAGTAATGGGGATAAATGAACAAGCCTCTAGCAAAGGAGGATTTTTTTAGTTTTTTATTAAAGTTTTTCAGAGAAAATACAGAGTCATTAATACATTATTTTACATAGTGGAATAATAAATCCATAGTAATGCAATGTATGCGAGAACAAATTTAAAATAGATATATTTAGAAACAACTGTGGTTAGTGGGCACAGGTACATCAATCAAACATAAGGGGGGGAGAGCCGCCCCTCTCCAGACACCCCAAATGAGTACAAGCTGTGTCATGGAAAGGGGCGCGGCACATCCAAACCACAGATCAAATGCTATTTAAACTAGCAGGGATGTTACCTTCTAAAGCCTGCTACCCACCTAACCAGGTAATATTTTAGCAAAGGTGGTATTAAGGAATAAAAATAAAGAGAGAGAAAAGGAAAAAGAAGGGGATAGAAAAGAAAGATGTATAGAAGGAGGAATGAGATGTCCTTCGGGGATGTTCTACCAAGATTGTTTTATCCAATTCCTACGAAGATGTCAAGGGTATGTGCATGTAATCTGCCCAAGGTTCCCAAATGGCCTCAAATTTTTGAACAGTATCTTGTAGGATACTAATCATTTTTCCTGAGCCATGATCCAAGATATTTTTTGTTTGGCCTGGTCACTGGAAACCATGGACTGCTTCCATGCTTTCGCTATCGTAATTATAGCTCCTAGAAGGATAAAGTGAACGAGGCTCCTTTTGCTTTTAGAGGCTTTTTCTATTGCGAAGTTCATCAGTGCTATGTGGGGGGACATAGGGATGGACAAATCAGTCATATTTCTGATGATTGCAAAGATCCTATTCCAGAACCCTCTTAGTTTTAGACATTCCCACCAAACATGGATCATGGTGCCTGTGTGATTGCATCCTCTGAAACATAGGGGGGAAGTTGAAGGATATAATTTTGCCAGTCTAGCGGGAACCAAGTACCATCTAGTCAGAACTTTTAGGTCTACCTCCATCAGAGATACGTTGAGTATACCTCGATTCGACTATGTTATCACTCTGTGTCATTCGTCCAGCTCCCATTCCTGTTTGAGCTCATTTTCCCAGGCCAACATACAGGTTGTTTTAGAGTGCTCTACAGATAGTGACTCGTATATCACCGAGATCCCCCCCTCTGCTCGGTAAGCTGGCCACACCAATGTTCATATGGCCTTATTGGTAAGGGTTTGGATTCCCAAATGGAGTGTAGGAAGTGAGAGATTTGTTGGTGTCTGTAAGTTGAAGTTGGGGGCATTTCAAGAATATTGATACAGTGATTGAGGGTGAGTGGACCCGATGAGTTAAAATAATGGCCTATTCTGTATAGCCCCTTGTACAGCCACCATTAAAAGGCTCTAATGTTCATGCCTGGGGGGAATTGGGGAATGTGGAATAAATGGGCCAGCGGCTTAAACAGTGATATTAACTCCTTGTTAATTTTGAGTTTGTCCCATACTGACATCAAATGAGTTAATGTTGGGGGCGAGAGATGCTGGTCGTTTGTAAGAATGACTCCACAGTAATAAATCTAGTCTGAATTGTGGTATTGCTTTCCTTTCCATATGCACCCAATCAGGTTTTGCAATCCGGGAGTAGATCACTGATATTTGGGCTAATTGTGCTGCTTGGTAATACCTGTTTAGGTTAGTTTATAGCAAAAGAGAGATCCTAGTACAAAAGTACCTAATATACAGGGTGACTCTGTAGGTACTTAAAGGTCACTTGTGCCAACGTCCCCGATAATGTGTTAGAAGCATCAAGGGGCTAAAAATGGGACTTTTAAGACACAACTGTAATACACTACAAAAAATATGTAAAAAAGTTGAATTTTATCAATAACATACAAAGAACATGGGGAATGGACATGGACATTTAAAAACATCAGATATAGGCATACAACACATGTAATAACACCATTAAGGATTCTATCCTGCAGTCTCCTAAGTGATTCTATATATTCTTATCAATACATTCACTATCCAGGTAGGAGAAAAAAGGGTAGACTTCCCCTAGAGAGTTTGAGATTGAGGGAGCGCTGCAGGTCTGGTATTCCAGAGTGGTGTATTCTCCAATTGCTCTACATGTTTCACGTTAACAAAGAACGCTTCTTCAGGAGCTAGAGATTCTATTAAAAAATACATACAAACAAAAGAAAACATATCAAAATCACAAAATGAAAATTGTTCTCAGTAGGTAAACTGTAGGAAAAGTGCGAGTAACCGCTTTATTAGAGAAGATAGAAATGTCCACCCCTAGTGGCGAGGCATGGCAAGGGCCCTATAAAAGATTGAGGTCTCAGATGGAAGGACAGCACAGACCAGCGGTCCAGGACAGCCCATACAAAGGGAAGTCTCTGAAAACTTTGGACATCATCATTAAAATTAGAATTGGACAGATGAGTGAGTAAACAGGGGGTGATGGTAATGCATGGTCACGGGGTTAGGTACTTAAACGCAGGACTGAAGAGAAAAGAGGAAGAGATAATGACTTAACAAACACGGGGGGGAAAAGAAAGGGGGAGGGGGGGAAAGGGGGGGGAGGGAAAGGAGAGAAGAGAGGGAAGGAAAGAGCGGAAGGGGAATTAGAAAAGGGGAAAGGAAAAAGAGGAAGGGAAAGGGAATTGAGAGAGGGGGACTGGGTTGGCAAAGTTTATAAACAAGGAATGACTTACCGATTAAATATAAAAGGGAAAAACTGTATTCACAAAGGTGGACTTGCTTAATAGATCGCTGAAAACGATCAAAAGTAAAGATGTCTCTGAAAAAAGATCAGACTGGCAGCAAACAGAGACCAAGGCATCCCAGATAGATATCAGATCAGGTAGTTGCAGGTAAGGGGAGAGCTTTTACCCCTTACTATTTTTCTGATCAAGACCTTAATGTACTCAAATTAGGATTTGAGTTTTTGTCCTACACAAAAAATTGATAAATATGAAACAATTAAAGATATTCACATGTTTACTCGTAATCTCACATACAAATTTCTTTTTGACCCAGATCGATTAAGAACCAAAGAGGAACGCGAATTTTCGGAGAGTATAAAACACTTTAAAATGGATGAGTTCAGGGCACTTCGCGACTTAATACTCCTCTTAGAGGAAAACAACACTATGTCACACAATGATATCACTACACCAACACCTGGATCCTCGCCCATATCTACACACAATCGTTTTAAGCCCAAATCCCGCCAATTTCCCGATCTCTCTAAAAAATCCTCAGATCTGGACATTCTTACAGAATGTTGTGAGTGATATTAAACATATGGACACACCACCTAGACGAAACAACTTAACCTCGACACAGCGCCAGGCTATATCTAGAATACATAACCATCCGGATGTCATTGTAAAGCCCGCCGACAAAGGCGGCAACATAGTCCTTTTAACAAGATCTTTCTACGAAGCCATGTGCATGAAAATCTTATCCAATAAAGATTGGTATAGAAAAATCCCTTCATCTTCTACTCTATCTCACAAGAACCAATTTCTGGATATCATTGGAGATGCCTTTTTGAAAGGGCTGATCACCAAGGATATTTACAAATACCTGAATGTTCGGTCCCCCAGGGTGGCGACGTTCTATGAACTTCCTAAAGTGCATAAGGACCCCTTGTCGCCCCCTGGGAGACCGATAATTTCAGGTATTGGAAGCCTAACAGACAACGCCAGCAAACTTGTAGATGCCACACCGGTGGAATTACAACAAATTTATCCTTAAGCTACTTCATTTCATCTTGACTCACAATACTTTTGAATGTATGGGTTCCCACTACCTCCAGGTGCAGGGCGTAGCCATGGGCACCTCTTGTGCCCCTGGCTATGCCAATCTGTACCTGGGGGGGTGGGAACGTCACTTGTTTTCTCGAGATCAACTCTCAGAATATCTAGACCATATTCTGATTTGGAAACGCTACATAGATGACATTTTTATGATCTGGACGGGTACTAAACACTCTCTACAAAAATTCATGCAAATACTAAGCGCAAACCACTTTAACTTGAAATTTACCCTCCAGTGTGATGTATAAAGCATTAGCTTTCTTGATCTCGAGATATACAAAGACGCCAACAACACCCAGTCCACCAACTTATACCGGAAAACAACAGCAGGAAATACACTGCTACATGCCACAAGTGCACATCCACCGTCCCTGATAAAAAGCATACCGTATGCGCAATATATCCGCCTCTGGCGTAACTGCACCCATATGACAGATTTCCAACACCAGGCGAACCTGCTTAGATCCCGCCTGCTAGCCAGAGAGTATAGCTGGTCATTGTTACGAAAGGCCTTCAATAAAGCTAAAAACAGATCACGGAATGAATTACTCTATACTAAAAAAGTCCGACCCCAGGATCCCACCGTTAAACTGATTACTCGTTTTTCCGCCCATCACCAAGACATCCATAGCATTCTTAGAAAGCATTGGCATTTTCTAGCAGAAGATCCTATCCTAAAGAAATATGTTAACCCTCATCCAGGGATAGTTTATAGACGCACGGTGTCCCTTAAGGACCGTCTTGTATCCAGCCAATACAAAACTTTCAATCCAATTCCTTCTCGAGAACCAAGGGGCACCAAGCCCTGCGGCTATTGTTCTTTTTGTTCGTGGATATCCTCTGAATATCCAATCCTGCTCCCAAACGGCGAAACCTATTATCCTAAATTTTCAGCAACATGTCAAACACAGGGGGTGGTATACCTGATGACCTGTACTTGTGGGGTTTTTTATGTGGGGAAGATGGCCAGACAACTCAGACAAAGAATTAACGACCATGTCTATTATTCCAGGAATGGGAAGATGCTCACACCTGTGAGCAGACACCTCGATCTTCACCACGGGTTTGACACATCCAGCATTTCCTTCACTGTCCTGGCTGTCGTCCCCAAGAACCCCAGAGGGGGTGAATGGGATAGGCTCATTTTACAAAAAGAATCCCTTTGGATAGAACGTTTAAATGCTATCAAAGCGCCTGGTATGAATGAATCCCTCTCATGCAAACCTTTTCTTCGAGCCTGCCCCAAACCCCCCCTCCCCCCCCTCTTTTTCACCCTCACTATCCCCTGTGTTTGATCATGATCTGTCTTCTGCCGCTCGTAAGCCATAAAATATATACATATGCCAAACAATGTACCAGGCAGCATGAACAAAAAACAACAAAATATTAGGACTGTATTTGGTACCTTTTTCCTTGGTTCAATGTGTCCACGTGTTAGATGGTCCCCAAAAATATGTTTAATGTTTATCCTGGCAGAATTTTGCCTTTGTCATATAATATCTAACCTTATTTTATTCATAACCCTGTTTAATTTACTGTATATATAATTTGAAAGTGTCGTTTATATTTTTTGATTTCTCCGCCCCCCTGTGGCGATGTATGGTATGGCGCCCTTAGTGCTTGGTCTCGCATGGAACAGGCTGGCCACCACATCTGGTGGTTTCCATGGCACAGCGCCGCACATCCGGTTCAACTCTCTGACCGGATGTGCGGTGATTGACGGGGGCATGGGGACCCTTCCGGGTTCCTGTCTTCCTCGCCTCTGCAGTCTGCGCGTCCCCGCTGCCTCGTCCCCCGGGCCCTGCTTCGGCGCATGCGCGGAGTCCCCATTGCCGCGCCTGCGCCGTACGGTCCGGGTGACGGCACCGTTCGGCGCACGTGCAGCTGCCTGCTTTGGGGCCGGGAGACGCCGCTCTGATTAAGTCAAGCTGCTCGCTGTTTTTTCTGACAAGGTTACCATACATAAACATATATTGCCCTCAGCATTGATCTCTGACCGTCATCTGTATCTATGTCTCTTTTATATGCCAGAATTGCAGCCTATACAAGCTCTCCCCTTACCTGCAACTACCTGATCTGATATCTATCTGGGATGCCTTGGTCTCTGTTTGCTGCCAGTCTGATCTTTTTTCAGAGACATCTTTACTTTTGATCGTTTTCAGCGATCTATTAAGCAAGTCCACCTTTGTCCCTTTTATATTTAATCGGTAAGTCATTCCTTGTTTATTAACTTTGCCAACCCAGTCCCCCTCTCTCCATTCCCTTTCCCTTCCTCTTTTTCCTTTCCCCTTTTCTAATTCCCCTTCCGCTCTTTCCTTCCCTCTCTTCTCTCCTGAAGAAGCGTTCTTTGTTAACGTGAAACATGTAGAGCAATTGGAGAATACACCACTCTGGAATACCAGACCTACCCTTTTTTCTCCTACCTGGATAGTGAATGTATTGATAAGAATATATTGAATCACTTAGGAGACTGCAGGATAGGATCCTTAATGGTGTTATTACATGTGTTGTATGCCTATATCTGATGTTTTTAAATGTCCATGTCCATTCCCCATGTTCTTTGTATGTTATTAATAAAATTCAACTTTTTTACATATTTTTTGTAGTGTATTACAGTTGTGCCTTAAAAGTCCCATTTTTAGCCCCTTGATGCTTCTAATAGGTTAGTTTATACCTGAAAGCATTAAAATGGACCATTTGAAACAGGTATGGGTAGGCACCCGAAAGAAATAAAGAATACGTGGAAGTAGTGTCATTTTTATAGCGTGAACCCTCACTATGATAAAGGTAGTCAAGACCATTCACGCAAATCCAATTCCAATTTGCGAAATATTGGCAGGTAATTGGTTGCATATAGCTGCTCTATCCTAGACGTTAAATGCACCCCTAGGTAGAGAATGTGAGAATCATGCCATGTAAAGGCGAAGTGGCTTTTTAGCTGAGAAACTAAGGAATCTGGTAGATTTATGTTAAGGGCCTGCGACTTTGACACATTGACATATGTAGTCCCAAAAATTTTCCAAAATCATCCAGTAGGCGGCAGACATTTGGTAGAGAGGTTAGTGGTGAGGTGATGAAGAGGAGGAGATCTTCTGCAAAAAGAGCGCATTTGTGTGATTGTGGGCCACATTGTACGCCACGAATATCCGGGTGTGTCCTGATCGCTATGGATAAAGTTTCAATCGATATTGCGAAGATCAGGGGGGATAGGGGGCAACCATGTCATGTGCCTTTAGAGATTGTAAATGGCTCTGAGTTGTATCCCTGAAGACGTACTCGCGCTTCGGGAATCAAATATAGTGCTCTTAGAATGTTAGTGAAGTGTCGGCCAAACCCCCAATACTGTAATATTTTGAAAAGATAAGGCCATGAGACAGTATCGAAGGCCTTGTGTAAATCTATAGATAGTAAAAGTCCTTCTTAAGATTGCCCCCCCATCCCAGCCCGATCTCAACAGTGAGATAATGTCAATTGCCCGTCTAATTTGATCAGGGCCTTGTCTACCCGGGATGAACCCCACCTGATCTTTATGTATGTATAAGCTTTTGATAGAGGACACCCGGTCCGCTAACAATTTGGTTAGGATCTTTAGGTCATTATTAATTAATGATATGGGCCTGTAGTTGCTAACCTCCCCCGGGTCTTTCTGTGGTTTTGGAAACACTGTGATAAACACTGAGTTGAGTGAGCAATCCAGGGTCTTTCCCTTCCTCAGGGCATTAAAGAATCGTGCTAGATATGGGGACAGAATGGGTGCAATCTTTTTAAAACAGGGGTTGGAGAACCCATCTGGTCCGGGAAACGACCTCCGTTTCAAGTTTTTGATTACCAAGAGCACTTGTTCCGCCATTGTTGGAGATTCCAATCTGTAGATATGTCGATCTTCCAGTTTGGGAATAGGTAAAGAGTCTAAAAAGGAGTCAATACCAGCCTGATCCTCCTGTGCCCCTCCGCTATATAAAGTTTTATAGAAATCATGGAAGGCGCTCATTATTTTCTGAGGGTTGTATGTCCCAGATTCATTTGGGAGACGTATTTTTGGTAAGGTATTAGAGCAAAGTTTGGGAATTAGACCAGCTGCTAGCTTAGAATCCACTTTATCTCTCATTTGGTAAAACCGGGCCCCACTCCATCCTAAATTTTTCTCTGCTCTTGATGTAAGAGCAAGGTTTAAAGCCAGTCTGATCTCATTAAGTTTGGCTGCCGGAATAGATTTAGGGTCTCTTTTATGTTGCTTGCTAATAGTCAAGAATTCCTTTTCTAGTATATCTATGTCTCCTTTATTTGCTCATTTGATTTGGGAAGAAATTTGGATAAGTTTCCCTCTGATGGTGGCTTCATGGGCCGCCCACAGAGTTTCAGGGTTTATATCTTCCTTGTCATTTAGGGAGAAGTAGTCATTGATGGCTTTTTCAATTCCAATTGATCTCACCGGGTCACTAAGCACTGATTTGTGAAGCCTCCAGTGATTCTTTCCATGAGGACTCTGGGCTCCTTGTATGAAAAGAAAAACCATAGAGTGGTCAGACCACACAGTATCTCTTATGAATGATTTGTGTGCTAGGGGTATATGCCTGGTAGACAGAAAGATATGGTCAATTCTGGAAAAGGATTGGTGTGGGTGTAAAAAATGAGTATAATCCCGAGTTTGAGAATTGAGTTCTCTCTAAATGTCAAATAATTTATGATGGTGAATGAGTCTAGCAATCCGTAAGCTTTGTTTGGGTGGGCGGGTAGTTTGAGGACCCGGTGTGCGCTTTTTGTCAAGCCCAAAGTCAAAGGCTATGTTAGTATCTCCTCCCACCACAATTGTGCCTTCCAGCATGGGTCCCAGTTTCTGGAACATTTGTTCAAAGAATTTTGCTTGGCCTCGATTGGGTGCATAATACGAAACAAAGGAGTAAAGTCGGTCATCCAACACTCCCTTGATTAGGATGAATCTTCTATCCAGATCTTTATGTTCCAACTGGAGTGTGAATTTCGATTTGTGTGAGAAAAGAATTGCTACACCCTTAGTCTTATTTTCCGCATTAGCGAGGTAAAAATTTGGGAATTTAGGATGGATGAACTTGGGGCAATATGATCTAGGGAAGTGTGTTTCCTGTAACAAGATCACATCTTTTGGTTATGGTAGCATTGAAATATTTTTCATCTTTTAATCTGGGTGTTCAATCCCTGGGTATTATGGGATACTATTCGTAGGGGTGAGGTCAGTTTATCAGCCTCAGCCATGGAGCAGTTGGAGAGGGAGCTCAAGCGAGACACAGCCACTTACCCGTGAGCCTCGTGGAAGAGGTATATAGGATTTGACCTGGTGTCTGGAATTCAAGTCAGGTTGGGAAAGGATGCAATATTTTCTGGAAGGACATCTGGAAGAAAGACAAGCATGAGCAACAGAAAGAGAGGAGAAATGTATTTAACAATGGTGAGATGATATAGCTAACTTCAGAAGGGAGGTGAGGCAAGGACCCAACGCTCCCTTAAACAAAATTAAAGAGTCTTCTTCTGCCAGAGAAGAAGCAACCCTGTCCAGGGGAGAGTGGCAATCCATATCTCCTGTTCAGGCAGAGGCACCAAGAGGCTGCTCCGACAGCAGCGCCTTTGTATTACAACATATATGAAATGAAATAACTAAACAAAGCAATTTATGATAGTAATGCAACCAGCTTAATTGAAATAAAATTGCCTATCAAGGTGTGTAACCTGTTCGGACCCGTATGGAGTCCTATGGGAAAAAGGGAGGAAAGGCTAACATGTTAGTGGTCAGAAGGGGATCAGCGGTGCTATGAAAAGAAGGTATAGTGGTATAATTCGGACATAGGGTCCCGTTAATCTTGTTACAGGTGTAGTTTCAATTGTGCGGCCCCTACTGCTGAAATCAGCTAGAACATGCCCCACAATTAAAATAATAATAAATTAAAGGAAAGAGAAACAAAAAAGGGGGGTGAACCCCCCCCCACCACACCGTATCTGATACACTACATTTAAAATATCATGTTTTAAAATATCTAGAATCAGTGTAGAACCCAAACAAACCTTTCCCCAAAACCCCCCCTACCCTCAAAAAGTGGGAAAAATTCAAAAAGAGAAGGGGTGAACAAGTGCTCCGAAAAGACCCAGTTGGGGCCATTCAAATGGGAAGGACCCAGAGCGAAAAAACAGTTTGAGCTCATCGAGTTTAGATAGTCACATATAGTTAGGTAATTCAGGTAGGTGCAAATTCCTTGGATCTCTTGGCTTTTGTTTCTGCCACACTGGAGTTATCGGGCTCGTGGGCATCTGTCATTTAGAGGATCCAGTGGGAAGTCCAGGTGAAGGAGAAGACGGGGTCTGAGTAATGAATCCCAGATGAAGGAGGAGTTTTTCTCCCTCCTAAATGATTGGAGAAGGTATACGACTTGTTCTTATAGGAAAACGTGAGATTGAATGGAAATAGCCACCAATATTTTATGTCCTTCTGAGCGAGCACTGAGAGGAGTGGTTTAAGCAATCTCCCTTTTTGGATGGTAGATGGGAATAAATGATTTGAATAGAATGATCACAATGTCTCTTGGGAGTCCATCTGAACGAGGGGGGTCCCAGAGCTCTATGAGCCCTGTACAACTCCAATTTGCGGGGATGAATATCGGGGATAAGGCTCTGAATGAGAGAGCGAACCTCTGCATGCAGATCTGTGACTTTTTCTGGAAGGCCTCTGATCCTGAAGTTATATCTGCGAGATCTATTCTCGAGGTCGTCTATTTTAGACATGGCCATCTCGAGCTGGTCTTGAAGGTCCTGTATATGATCAGTGTTTTGATTCATTCTGGCGATCGTGGTGTCCAGGTGTGATTCGATTGTTTCTATGCGGGATCCTAAGGTCTGAAGTTCCGCTTTAATGTGCCCTGTAATTGTGGCAGCCATTTGAGAAAGTCCAATGCTCAGCATGTCTGAGAATCTGGAGAATAAGTCCGCTAAGTTATTAGGCATATCAGGCCGGAGGGCATGGAGATTCTCTTAACTCTGGGAGAACGGAGCTTTCTTCCATAGGGGATAATAAAAAGCCCTCCATGGTGTGCCCTATCAATGATTCTGTGGATGCAGGGGATGCAGCTCCTATTAGTTGAGTGCTCTCTAATGCTCTGGGGAGAGGACTAAGGTGTATGGATTCCAGGGCTGTGCTGTGTGGTAAGTTACCCTGATTATCCCGTGCTGAAGGTTGGGTCGTGGCCGCCATCTTGGTTCCTTGAGGAGAAACCACTGCAGGAGAGATTTGTGCCTTTGGGGGCCTATTAACCGTTTGTGTATTGGATGTGGTACCCACTCTCATCACCTATCTGGGGCTGCCTGATGAGCTGGTGATGGGACTGGTTGCGTGCCTGTGTGGGCATTTGTGTGTCTGAGCAGAGTGGCGCGCCCAGACTATGTGGCCATCTTAGGAGCCACTGCCGCGCGTGCGCTTCAGATCAGCTTCACTTCTCTGCCAGAATCCCAGAATATCCTCCAATATAATGTGGATGATGGCAGGGGATGATGTGGCAGAGTCTGGTGGAAGGATGGAGAGTATTAGTGTATCTGTGCCCGAGGATTGAGCTGAAATTCAAAGATAGATTTTTATCTTTCTTTCTCCTGGTATAGACAAGTACCATACTCACTAAGGATTATTCAATATGTACTGAGTCCTAAATTTCAACTTATAAGATGGATTTAGTCTGTTTGCTAGACTTTTGTTTGGATGTATATCTGTCACTGTCATTACAGATACTGATGCATTGTTGATATGCACTCTTGTCTTGTCTCTTTTTACTTTCAACGAAATTTCAATATATATATATTTAAAAAAAAAAAAATCTCCAAATCTGGTCTTACTTTTATCTAAAGGTATCTTTGCAACATTATAAAATGTGAACATGTTTGAGAACACAATGCTAGGCTTCTAGTCCTCAATATTTACAACAATCCTCTGTAATTTAAGTATATGGCATAGAGAACTTCTTTCAACATTTCATCAGTTTAGAGCAGTCAGAACAGTTCCTACTGATGTACTGTGAAAAAAAAGCTATGGATAGAGTAGGGAAGGTGTACACCTATTTAAGGTTTTTATTTCTGTCTGTATTGACACTCTCTATTGGTCCAACTGCCAATTTTCACTAGAACAGAAAGTTATGAGAAATCAATAATGTTGCAGTTTTCACCAGAAAAAGCGGTGAGAGCAAAAATTTTCAAAGGGACAAATGTTTCTCTGACAACTGTCTTAGGCTTGTTCACACGTGTGTTGATTATGAAAAACGAAGCAATGCTCATTAATGCTCCTTGGGCATTTATGATGTGCTTATGATGTTTCTTTTTGTTGTGTTTATGAAGCGTTGAAAATGGTTCAAGAATGCTCAATAAATTCCCATGGAAGCATTTCTTCTCTAGTGGGAAGTGTTTAAAGGGAATGTGATGTAGAGCAAATTATCTAATTTGATATGTTGATTTAGGATAATTTACAATAGTTATGTAACATGAAAAACAGCAGCCATGTAATCATACTCACTATTGCTCTCCTGCTCCATAGAGGACATTTTTTCCCAGTCTAAGGATAATACCCACTTAATGACAGATCATTTTTTTTGTGTATGTGTCACAAAAGCTTGGGATTCTTGGGTCATTAATAGTTTATTAAAAATAGCATGTAATATATACACACACATTAATATCACAATATATTGCTTTAAGAATGCACAGAACCTCCTCTCCTTCAGTACAGCAGTGGCTCTCCTAGTGTATCTGATAGGGGTGGTGATGGTCTGAACCACCCATATTTGTGTTTAAACAGATATTTTTTTTTTAAATGTGTAAACATTAAAGTGGTTGTAAACAATCAAAGCAAAGCAAATAAGCAAAATATACTGTGCATATTGCTGTCTCTAAATCTCTTCTATGCTTTTTACTTTGTTTGCAATCCATTCCTGTTTACTTGTATGATGTCAATGACACATGCGCATAATGACCCATTTACAGCATGCTTCTTGTGCTGTTAATCCCTGTGATAACATGCCGTGCCTCAATCATGTCCTTTCTGTGGCATCGCTACATAATCCCATCAGAGCACAGGCTCATTTGTAATTTTCAGGTTTACACCCCATGTGACTTGCAACCTCACAAGGGGGAGTAAACATTGTTGTATAGGAGATTACTTGTATTGAATACAGAATGTGTTAGACACTGTACTCACTGTGCATCCACAAGATTTACGTCAGGGAGAAACAGAAAAGAAGGAAGCCCAAAGCGGTGCAGACACAGAAGACAGTATTCAACATGGTGACGGCTTCGGACAGAGAGGAAAAAATTCTAAACTGCACCAAATACAAGTAAGACATCTCAAGGGGTCACTAACTGGGCAGAATGTATTAGAAACCCTAAACATACTGACTGCAATGATACGAAACGCTCGAGGGGCAGTGTCTACTACAGCTTTAACAATTCTAGGTTTAAAGTGTTAATAAAATATTATAAAAATGTTCATAACATTGTAATATTCATGCAATATTTGTGTTGAAAGACATGTTGCTTGTTAAAAAATGTGAAAAAAAAAAAAATATTTTTAGGGTTAAGGAGTCTCACTTCTAGCACAGCATCTTTATATATATTAGGTGTTAGGATTTGTTGTGGATTAATCCTTTTGTGTTAGCTTAGTATATATAAATTTAATTTTTTTTAAATAACATTAATTTTTATATAATTTTGGCTGAACAGTTACACATTATAATTTTTACATTTCCTACCAGGCACTTTCAGTATTTCTGACTGGTTGATGATTTTGCCTGCACACATACAGCAAGTAAACTGAGTTACCACACATCTGTTCTGTAGAACATTTTCAGAGGTCTTACCTGTGCATAATGGACAACAAGAGAAAGTACTTTGTATAGCACAGTTCAATGTTTGGTTAAATGATTGGTACAAACCTGAAGGCTTTGGTTATGTTAGCCATGATGCTATCAGGTGGTCTGACATTAAACTGAAAAGGCCCACAAAAGATATGTTCTGCATCCCTCACACAAGGATACTGAGCTTTTTAGTATTGAATTTAGGAGTTTTGTTGGATGTGCATTTAAACTGAGAAATAGAGATGTAATTGATGAGGTGCATTTCTGTCCCCAGCAGGTTGAAACAAATGTGAGGGCTTGTGTTAAGGACTGGGCTGATGGGGTAGTCACTTCTGTTAAAGGTTTTGGTGGTAAAAAAAAAGCAGTAGATAGCAGTGTTTGTCATGCCGTATGCACTAATGCTCGTAGTTTAGGCAACAAGCTTTGTGAGCTGACAGCTTTTATGTCTAGGGACAACTTGGACCTTATTGCAATTACAGAGACATGGTTCAAGGATTCAAATTACTGGGAAATAACTATACCAGGGTATACACTGTACAGGAATGACAGAGAAGGGAAGAGGTAAGGTGGAGTTGCCTTATATGTCAAAAATAGCATTAGGCTGAGGGGGTGCGTGTGCGGCGCGATGAGAGACAAAAGCTTCCTGTGAGAACTCCGGTGGACACAGAGATTAAATCGACAGGCCATCTCACACGTTCTTACAGCCTTAAACATCACGCAGCCCTGTGGGACAACAAGGTGCATGCCATCCAGCAGGAAATCGAAGAGTACCCACCTGCAACGGTCACTCACCACCTTTCTTCTGCACGCCATGGACTAAAGATGGCACTCAGGTCCAGCGGGGCTCCAAGGCCTCAGCCACGCCACCCACGACTTCTTCCCAACACCAGGAGCACTGTGAATACCCCACACAGCTTACAAAAGCTGATCTAGAGGACAGTTTGTCTTCTACAGTATGTATGAAAAGCTTGCGGAAAAATTTCAGACGGAGTTGCATAAGACCGCCAGCACACTGACACAGGAAATGACCGCATTGGGCAGCGGCACCGATTTATTAGAGACTAAGCATGAAGAACTAGCCTTAGCCGATGCTGATCTCTGCAAGGACTATGAGTCTTTGGTTGAAAATTTCACATTTATGCAATCCCAAGTAGAATATTTAGATAACCGGGACCACAGAAACAATTTTGATTGCGAGGCATCCTTGAGACAGTCATTCATCTACTGTCAAGTGATTTCATACCCTTCTTCCTGAATCCCCTATAATGGCCTTTGCATGTGACAGAATACATTGGGCCTTGGGTCCAAAACCACCATCAGATAAACCCCCTTGTGATGTTATTCTTTGCATGAAAGATTACCTCATTCAAGAGGAAGTTCTGCAAGCCTTAAGAAACACCACTAATATTGAAGTGGATAGTGTGAAGATCCAAATCTTTCCAGACATTTCTCAGGCTACTTTAGATCACAGATGCAAAATGAATAAAGTCACATCAGTGCTCCAATCGGACACCTTCGGTTATCACCACCCTTGTCTCCCCAGATCAGCCCTGGTTTATACCTGGCAGACAAATTACTGACAATATATGCCTAATAACAAATATCATCCAGGATGCCAATCTACATTCTAAAAAGGTACTTCTCCTTAGCCTTGATCTCCACAAGGTGTTTGACAATGTCAGCTGGTCATACTTGGACTATCTACTACCGAGATTTAGCATTACAGGAGATTTCCTCAAAGGTTTTCATGCCCTGTACCAAGCTAACCAATTTTTCCCCTTACAGAGAGGCACTAGACAGGTTTGTCCCCTATCACCACTCCTCTTTGCTTTGGCAATATAACCCCTGTCTAGGACAATCTCAGAAAATGTTAACATCAAGGGCTAGTGTAAGGGACCAGGCAAATTTAAACTTAGTCTATACGCCGATGATGTCCTTTTATTCCTAACTAATCGTTTAATTGCGTTACCTAATTTGACATCCCTTTTAGAGTCTTTCTGAACCATATCGGGTCTGGGTGTTAACCTGACCAAATGCTCAGCAATGCCAATATATATATCAAATGATCTGATGGCCACTTTGCAATAACATTTTTCTTTTGCATGGTAGGCTCAATCTTTCCGCTACCTTGGGATACAACTTACTCCCACATTTTGCAACAACTATCACCCAATAGTTTCTCACATTAGATTCTTCTTAAAAATTTGAACTACTCACCACATTTCCTTTCTAGGAGTTACGGATACAAAAATGGCAATCTTGCCCAAAATTCTTTTCTTCTTTAGAGCCCTCCCCATATACAGTATGTCTCGAAATCCTACATTGAATCTCTTCAGAGAGATGTTAATAAATTTATATGGCATTCCAAGAAACCAAGATTTCTTTTCAATATATTTATTGGAATTTTTAACAAAGAATAGAGATAGCAATTGCAAACTTTGGCTTGAAAAGCCAAATATATTAGAATAACATGCATTTGATAGAAAAAACTGTAGATATATCCTGACAATCAATTCTATCATCAATAAAATTATTAAACTATAGAGATCATTAAGATTGATTTGAATTCCTGGCAAAGGTTACTGACTCTCCTTGAAAGGAATTGGGAATTGAAAGAGGAGTGGGGGGGAAAGTGGGGCCAACCAAGGCCCAATCAACACCTCCTGGATCCCCCAGTCCACCCCAATGGCCTCACACTGTGCACTATGAGGCACCATCAGGATCAATGAAGGGCCCAGGCTGTGCCCCCCCCCCCCCACACCTCCTCCAGAACCCAGAATTAAAAACTCTGGGACTAGGAATATTACCATATAAATTGAAGAAAAAAAAGAAGTGGGTATTCGGAACCCATGACCCAATTCAATAGAGCCTATTGGTTGTTTAGCCAAGTAAAGCTTTAGTAAACCATTTTGTCTACTAATGAAGATTACACTTCACAAGTGTGAAACATCAGTTACTGTATGTAAAAGGCATTACGCCAGTAGGATGAACTTGGGGAAAAGAGGAAGAAAAGTAGAGAACAAAGAAGAAACATAGGCCAGATGAAAGAGGGTGAGGGGCTGGGAAAGGATAGGGCAAGGGGGCCAGGAGAATCTATTTAGAGAGATGTTTGACCGGGGTAAAGGGGAACTTGTTGCTTTAATTGAGACCTTGGTTTTTTTCCATGCCCCCACCAGCGTGATCTTCGCTCTAAGAAACATGAGAAATAGCAGAGCATGTGTATGGTTAGTGGTCTTATCCACCATGTGATTCAAAAGAGCAATCATGGGTTCCTGAGGAACTGCTACCTCCTTGACTTTCCAAACTATTTGGAAGAATTTGTTCCAGTAGCTTCTAATATGGGGGCAGGTCCACCATGTGTGGTACATGGAACCTGCGTGATTGCATCCCCTGTAGCACATGGGGGAAGCATCCAGGTATATTCTGGTCAGTCTAGTGGGGACATAGTACCATCTAGTGAAGATTTTGATATTAGCTTTAATTAGAGAAACATTCATAATATCTCTATAAGAACTGTGGAAGGCCTGATACCACTTCCCAGGGTCCAAATGGGTGTCCAGGTCAGACTCCCAGTATCGGACATCAGATATATCTGATTTCTCTGCCAGGGAGGAGTATATGATGGAGATTCCTCCCCTTTTATCCATGATATTAGAGCACCATTATTCGTAGAGGGTAGGTTTGGGAGGTTCGGGTTTGTCCACCCAGATGGTATGTAAAATGTGTAATTTGAGAGAGTCTGAATTTCTTAGCAATCGACATTTCTAATTTGCTAATACAGTACCCTAAGGAAAGAGGTCCTGCTAAAGTAAAGAAGTGCCCTATTCTAAAAAGTCCCTTATTTAGCCACCAGCAGAAGGCAAAGATGTTTATCCCAGGGAGAAACACGGCATTACGAAATAAGTGGAAGAGGGGCTTTGTGCTAGAGATCATTGTGGCTGGTTTGTGAAGAGCGTCACAAAGCGCCATCGAGTGAGATAGAGTAGGTACCAAAATAGGGGGTCTCAGTTTAGGGGGACTCCATAGGCGATAGCCTGTCATTCCATAGAAACCCATTCGGGTTTGGGGCCCCTGGAATATACTATAGAAATTTTGGCCAGTTGTGCAGCCTGGTAGTACCACCATAGGTTGGGGAGTCCTAATCCACCTGGATTTTTCAGAAGCAGCAATGGCCTTTTTTCCCCCAGACAAAGTTGATAATTTTAGTCTGAACTTTGGAAAGGATTGTTTTCTTGATAGCTATGGGGAAAGAGCAAAAAAGGTATAGTAATCACTGCAACATTGTCATCTTAATAGCATTAATTCTACCTTGCCAGAATAGACCACATTTCGACCAAGTTTTTAAATCCTCATCCATTTTCTGAAACATAGGGGGATAGTTAGTCATGTATAATTTGTCTATACTGTTAGTGAGTTTGATACCCAAATATGGGAATGATCTCAAGAGAATGGAAAAAGTTGTTTCAATTGTTCCACTATCTTATCGGGGACTGATATGGTTAAAGCAACCAATGAATAGATATTTATCCCGATCAGGCGGGATTTATGCCCAATAAATCCACAGCAATAAACCTTAGAAGATTATATCTTAACATGCCGTCCCTACCGGATAACAAAGGTAAGAGGGCTTTGCTGTCTCTAGACGCAATGAAAGCCTTTGACAGCGTGGAATGGCCATATTTATGGGAGGTAATGAGGAGATTCGGCTTTGGTGAGACATACATTTCTTGGGTGCGTTTGCTATATCACTGCCCCCAGGCGATAGAGAAGATAGAATGTCGCTGCCCTTTTCTCTGGGGCGGGGTACATGGCAGGGGTGCCCTTTGTCCCCCCTACTGTTTGCCCTGGCCATAGAGCCATTGGCAATACGGATTAGAGATTGCAGGGATATCACCGGCTTCTGCTATGGAGATAGACAGGAGAAGGTGATGCTTTATGCAGATGATACCATGATTCTCTTGGGAGATACTGACCAATAGCTAAAAAATACAATGGACACAGTGGCTCGCTTTGGGGAATTTTCAGGCCTTAAAATAAACTCAACCAAATCAGCCCTAATGCTAATAGATGATACACGACTACTAAATGAAGAGAAAGTTGGGGAAATACCTATAACTGCTTCCTTTAGATACCTGGGGATACAGGTCTCTCCTAAGATTAGGGAATATAGTCAGTTAAATATTTCCCCACTGTTGGCTCGATTTCGTTTACGAGTCAAAACCTGGAATGCTCTATGTATGTCGGTTGCAGGCAAGGTGAATCTAATTAAAATGATTCTGATGCCTCAACTGTTATATACAGTATACTGCACAATTCACCGGTAGTCATTCCACTTAAGATTTTCAGGATAGTTAATGCCATTTTTCGTGAATTGATATGAAAGAACCGCCCTCCTAAGATAAAACTAGAAAATCTACAACGCCCTAAAGATGAAGGTGGTCTTGCATTACCGAATCCATGGCTTTATTACTTGTCATCGCAAATGCAACATTTGATAGGTACCATGGCCATGGAGGGGGGAATCTACAGTCAGGACCACTAGCGCTTCAGAATATATAATGTTACATACGATAGGGGGTAAATCCGTTCCCACGGCTTTGGAGGCCTCAGCTTTCAGCAAGCCTCATAAATGTTTCCCCACTTATGCCCTCATACAAAAAACATGGAATACAACTAAGTATATTCAGGAGGCGACAGGTATTAATGAGTATAGTCCTATATGGGGAAATGAATCCTATCCAGAAATTGCTAAATTACAACATGCGGAGAGGTGGAAGAGGTTTGGTATTCTTTATCTAACGCAAATTATAAATGAGGGAAAATTGCGATCTTTTGACAATTTGAGGGACCTGTATAGACTACCGACCTCCATGCTTTTTTATTATATGCAACTTAGGCATGCATTTGTAACCCAGTCAAAAACCTCTGAATGGCATACTGACTCGACCTCTTTGGTTGCTTTACTTAAAGGGGCTGAGACCTCTAAAGGATTCATTTCCCAGAGCTATAGCACCTTACTTCACAAATACCTTATAAAACACCCTTTAACAGTGAAAGGAAAATGGGAGCTGGATGTTGGACCTTGGGATGAGGATCAATGGGAGGAGGTTTTGCAGTCAGTTTCCATATGCTCACTGAATGTAACGCAAAGACTAACGCAACTATATACACTCTTGAGAACGTATTATACACCTCATAGGTTACATAATATGGGACTTCTTTCCACCCCAACCTGTACTAGATGTAAGAGAGACCATGGAGATTTAATACATATGTTGTGGAGATGTCCCAGATTACATGTGTACTGGAAGGGGGTGGTGGACACGCTGAGCGCAGTGTTTGGGGTCTCAATTCCGCTGGACCCTAGACACTGTATTTTGAATGTGTTAGATGAACTGGAGTGGGAACCCCATGTCAGAGAAGCTCTAACTAGAGCCCTTTTTGTGGCCCATAAGTTAATCATGGTACACTGGAAATCTGAAACGCCCCCCTCAGTCAAGGAATGGGTTACTGCACTAGGCAATATAATAAGAATGGAGAAAATTATATACCAACACAGAGGATGTTCAAGTAAATTTTAAAAACTCTGGGAACCATGGCTAGGCACTCCTGGGCTTGCCCCGGAGGACCTGGTCATGGATAGACTATTGCGCCTTAATAGTGGTTGAAAGTATTGTGCACCCTGCATTAGACTTGAAAAGAGCTTATTGCTCCTGTTGGTTAAAGATAGAGGGAAGGAATCAGGGAAGATAAAGATGCAGTAACTTCTTTTTTATTGTTTGATAGTGTTAACTATATTATTGTATAAACTTGATTCTATTTCTGGAAATACGCCTGTTTATGCTATTATGTATAATTTAATTGAAGACTTCTTGGACTGCATGTACCTGTTTTTCAATAAAAACTTTTTCTTGGATAAAAAAAAAAAAGAGATATTTATCATAAGACCTGATCAATTACCAAAGTCTTGTTGTAATTGGAATATATTCAAAGTGGATATCAATGGAGATGTAATAAAAGCAGCATATCATCTACAAATAACACCCACTTATGCTCCTGAGAGCCACAAAATACTACTCTAATATCGGGGTGGGATCTGATGGTGATTGCTAGGGTTTTGATTGTGATCACAAATACTAGTGGGAATCAGGGGCATCCCCGTCTAGTTTTTTTATATCAAAAGCTTCCGAGTAGTGACCCATCAGACGAATTTGTGCACTAAAAGGAAAAGAGATGGCTCCAGAATCAATTGGGCAGAGATGCTAAAAAATTCCAAATAAAAAAAATATTATTTGGGGAAGCACGAGGGAATGATGGGGGATACAGTTCAAAAACAGTTCTTGTATAAAATCAGTTCTTAGTGCAAGTTCCAGAATACACTAGTGGCTGCTACCTTAAGAGTGGAAGCACAACTCTTACTGAAAAACAGTAATAAGAAAGGACAAGGTGCGCCAGACTAAGTGTAGTATTAAAATAATCGTTTAATCAAAAAATAAGCCAAATGGCTACTCACAAAAGAAGGATGGTGACAAGAATATAAATGGAGGGTCCAGGATGCAGAATGCAGGGTCATCAGGTGGTCCGGCGGTCCGAGATGGTGGTGGAACCTCTGTGGATGTAAGGGGATCTGATGAAACAGTGGAGGCTGTGAAACGCGTCATCTGATTGGTTGCTCTACAGACGTCACTTCCAGTCCTTGCTGTTTGGGCTCCACGCTCCACGCTGACACGCATTTCCAGTTATGGTTTCCGACTTCCTTCTCCCAGACGGATACAGGGATCCACAGTGTACCGGACACCTTCACCTCCTGACATCCACAGAGGTTCCACCACCATTGAGATCATTGTTAATAAGGGAAATTGGGCAGTAATTACTGACATCACTCATATTTTTTCTTGGTTTAGGGATGACGGAGACAAAAGCTGTGTAAATATTTGTCCAAGGGAGCACCCTCCCTGAGGGAATTAAAGAACCTCACCACAAAGGGAGCCAAGGAGGGGCCAAATTTTTTATAATAACAAACCGAAAACACATCAGGACCTGGAGCTGAGTTTAAGTGATTTAGTAACCTCTAATATCTCCTCTAGAGAGATGGGCTTGTCAAGAAATTCCCTATGTTTACGTGTAATTTTAGGAAGGGGTATATCCTGGAGGAATGATTCCAATTTACTGGGGGAGGGGGGTCACTGTCATTGTATAATTTTGAGTAAAAAGCTTTAAAGGTTTCCATGAAGAAACCTTTTCAAGTAACCTGATACAGTGTGGATCTTAGGAAAAGTTTTGGGCTTAGTTTGGCTGCTAATTTAGAACCAATCCTGTCTATTTGTGTGTAGAATGTTGCACTTGTCCATCTAAGATGTTTTTCTGCTGCTGTGGTCAGGACTAGGTTAAGTTGCACTTGTATAGTCTCTAGTTTGGCCAGTGTGTCCGCTTGTGACGTTTGCTTATTGAGAGGAATTCCCCAGTCAAATTTTGAATGTCTGCCTTACATTCTTGTTTCAGCTGGGAGAAGATCTTAATAAGCTTCCCTCTCATCACTGACTTGTGTGCTGCCCACAGTGTTGCTGGTGTCACTGAACCATTGTCATTTTCTGTAATGTACTCCTTCAGAGCTTGCTCTAAAATTGTACAGTGCACTGGGTTACTTTGAATTCCTCATTGAGCCACCATGTATAAGGACCCTCTACCCCCAGGGGCCCTCAGATAGTTAGTGACATTATTAAGTGGTCAGATAGGGGAGGGCAGTTGCTAGAGGAATAGCAGATGACTGTAAGAAGATGTGGTCTATCCTGGCATATGTTTGGTGAGGAGCATAAAAGCGCTTGTAATCTTTGACATGGGGATTTAATTCCCTCCAAATATCTACCAACCCCAATGAGTTCAGCAGCTGAGCTATTTTTAAACTTTGTCTGGGGGGCGTTTGGATTTCAGAATTTCCATTTTAGATTTATCTAAGGAGAGATTAAATGGTAAATTTGAGTGTTGTTGCTTTTAAAGTTCTTGCAGGGGAGACATTTGTTGCTTGCAAAGATTTTTCAAACATCTCCAGTTCCTGCTCACAGACTATGGTGCCATTCAAGGCATACGTGCAGTCAGGTGGTAGAACTTCCTTGGCAGGACGGGATGATGTTACTGCACTTACCACTGTGAAGCTTGGGATAACTACAGGAACTGATTTGTTGTCAGAAGGTTGCATAGTTGCCTCTAGACCAGATGGTAGGAGCTTCTCAGGGGTCTTGGTTACAGATTCTTGAGGGACACCGATATCGTTAACCACCGTAGTCTGGTTACCCACTTGAGTCATTGAGCATGCACAGGTCTTAAAGCAACCTTGGCAGTTTACAGGCTGATAAGCAATTGTAGCAGGATGGATTCTAATAGTACCTACTTGAAGATCCTTTGGCCGAGGTGGACGAGTTGGGCAGAGAGAGATAAAGTGCCCTCTTTCTCCACAATATAAACAAAGACCATAGCCTCTCCTCTGCTCTCATTCACCTTTAGGTAGCTTGGACTGGAGAACCCTGATCTCCATGGGTTCCTCATCTTCCAGGGTAGGTGTGTGTATATCCTCGGGAGCATCTAGACTCTGTGGGTTTAAAGCTTCATGGCTTGGCATGTACTGGAAAGGCTTGGAGTCATATCTGTACAGGGAATTCCTGTCCCTGTGTCCCCATAGGCCATGTGAACTAGGAGCAGACTGATTTTCTTTGAAACTGTAATGTGAGAGTCCAGGGCAAACATGAATGCTTCCCAGATGTCCAAGACTGGACTCCCTTCCTGTAGTAGCTGATGAGCCCATGTTTTGATTTGCCCAGTGAGCAGATTGATAGTAGTGCAAACCTTTATATAATTGATGGCATATGACCTAGGCATACAACACAACAGGACTTCTTGCTGCAGCTCCGAAACGGTCTGGCCCAGGCTGGAGACTTGCTGAGCAAGGGAGGTGAGCATCTTGAACATCTCTGCGGACTCCATGAGGGTCAGTTCATTATGTAAGGGCTTACCTTGGTTGGAGTCCATAGTGCAGAGATGTATGCTCACCCATGCAAATACACACAGCCCACGGTAACAAGGTAAAAGCTACCTGGGCTGTGAATCTGTGCACAGGGGCTTGACAGGAATTTACCAAAGGATTGTCAAGATGAAGCTGTAGTCAGGGATTCCAGAAGTCAGAGTTAACGATAAACAGAGCCAGGGTCAGGAGCTGGGGTCTTGGAACACTGCAACTTGAAAACAATAACACAGGAACCTTTGGCAATACAAGAGACAATGAACTGACAAATCCCACAGAGTGAGGCAGTGTTTTATACCCAGCTGTTTAGATAAACAGCCTCAGCTGAACCAGGAGTGACAGATACTAATTGCAAAGCAAGATCCAGAATATAACCCTCAGTGCTGCATGCAGAACAAGGCATAGCTGGAAACCAGGCTGAATAGTGAACTGAGGTTTGGCTAAGAGGCAATACAACAGGAGCATTACACAGAAAGTCATGGGTTTAATACCTCCTTGAGCCACTTGGGGCATGACCATGCCTGGCCGTTTGCATGGCACGGTAGGAACTGTGACACCTTGACCTTTATTTGGGGAGTAGTAAGACACAAATGAGTAGGTTTCTCCATCTATGGTGCCTACAACTAGTATATTACGATCTTCTGGGTCTCTGAGAATCTTTAAAAGGGAGAAATTTAGTCATTTGGAGAAGCATATCGCTATACCTCTTGTTTTATTCTCAGCATTAGCTAGAAAGAATTGAGCGAAACTCCGATGGATGAATGAGGGGTTATAAGAGCTAGGAAAGTGGGTCTCTTGTAGAAGTATTTTGTCTGACTTCAAGATGTGATGTAATTGAAGCAGTTTTCTGCCCTTTACTGGGGAGTTGAATCCTTGTACGTTGTGGGAGACAATCTGTAATATTAGTTTGTGAGGTGGAGAATTAGTCATGGATCAAAAGGGGTGAAATAGCACAACAAAGGAAAAAACTCACCATATGAGGACACATACCCCGCCAAAGTGGGGTATCTTCACTGGTCTCCAGTATTACAGTCCTGTGAGTAGATAAGATAAGAACTCGTGGGCGACCTTGAGGTGAGGGTAAAAAGGAGGGGGAAAAGAGGTAAGAGCAAAAGGAAGCAAAGAGGGTGGGATAGTAAGAGAAAAAAAACATTAGAATTTAAATGAAACCGTGAATCCCATGTTCCACTCAGGAAAGTAAGGGACCAGCCACTTACCGACCCAAACCATGAAAAGGGCGAATTTGTTCCTGTTGGGGGGGTTAATCTGTTTCTGAGAGGAAAACGTCAACCCCTCAGTGGTAAATGGAGGAGCATTGCAACCACTCTGGTCATCCTACCCGAATAATTGTTTTTTCAAATATTAACTTATAAACAGATCCCTGTCCCTAAAGATAGGGTGAAAATGAACTTTAACTGTAATTCCCACAGGGCCCCTCAAACAAGGAGTCTCCCGCTGCCTGCCAGGGGCAACGCGGGGGCAACTGTGACAGTCCAACAATAAAATATAGTTGGATCTAGCTTCCTGGTGTAATAGTAAGCGCTCGCCTTCCAAAAAGGACGAGATGCCATAAGCCTTGTTCCGGTAAGAGAAATTCAGGCGAAATGGGAAAGCCCATCTACAAAATTTATTTTTGAGTCAGAACCAGAAGAGGAGGGTTCAGCGAGCTATGCTTTTGAACCGCGTAGGAGGAAAGGTCAGGGAAGATCTGAATCTGATGACCCTGAATTGCAATTTTGTCTGAGTTGCATGATGCTTTAATCACCTCCTCTTTTACAGCATAAAATTAGGTTTGACTATGATGTCTCATGGTAGACCGTCACTGTTCTGGAATCTCAGGAATTGGGTTATTGGGGTTCATTCGGAACAGATACCAATCACTAGTTGTGTACCACAAGGCTCTGTACTAGGTCCTGCTCTATTTAATCTATATGTAAGTGATATAACTAAAGGTTTGTTGGGCAAGGTATGCCTTTTTGCTGATGATACAAGGGGTGTAATAGGGTTGATATCCCTGGAGGTGTCAGTAACATGGAACAAGATTTGGCATTGCTGGAAGATTGATCAAAGCAGTGGAAACTGCACATTGGGGGTACAGTGTTGGCCTGCACTACAGAGGAAAAAAGATTTAGGGGTACTTATTTCAGATGATTGCAAAATGAGCAAACAGTTACATAGTTACATAGTTAGGCCGAAAAAAGACACAAGTCCATCCAGTTCAACCATAAAAAAAAAAAAAATTGTACAATTCAATATACCCAATACTATACCCACAGTTGATCCAGAGGAAGGCAAAAAACCCCAGCAGAGCATGCTCCAATTTGCTACAGCAGGGGAAAAAATTGCTTCCTGATCCCCCAAGAGGCAATCGGATTTTCCCTGGATCAACTTTGCCTATAAATGTCAGTACCCAGTTATATTATGTACATTTAGGAAAGTATCCAGGCCTTTCTTAAAGCAATCTACTGAGCTGGCCAGAACCACCTCTGGAGGGAGTCTATTCCACATTTTCACAGTTCTTACTGTGAAGAAACCTTTCCATATTTGGAGATGAAATCTCTTTTCCTCCAGTCGTAAAGAGTGCCCCCTTGTCCTTTGTGTTGACCGTAAAGTGAATAACTCAACACCAAGTTCACTATATGGACCCCTTATATATTTGAACATGTTGATCATATCCCCCCTTATTCTCCTCTTCTCAAGAGTGAACAAATTCAGTTCCTCTAATCTTTCCTCATAGCTGAGCTCCCCCCATGCCTCTTATCAGTTTGGTTGCCCTTCTCTGCACTTTCTCCAGTTCCCCGATATCCTTTTTGAGAACTGGTGCCCAAAACTGAACTGCATATTCCAGATGAGGTCTTACTAATGATTTGAACAGGGGCAAAATGATATTTCTCTCTCTGGAGTCCATACCACTCCTAATACAAGAAAGGACTTTGCTCGCTTTGGAAACCGCAGCTTGGCATTGCATGCTATTATTGAGCTTATGATCTACCAAAACCCCCAGATCCTTCTCTACTACGGATTCCCCCAAATGTACTCCCTCTAGCATGTATGATGCATGCATATTCTTAGGCCCCAAGTGCATAACTTTACATTTCTCAACATTAAACCTCATCTGCCACATAGACGCCCAATTAGACAGAGCATTGAGGTCAGCTTGTAAATTGGAGACATCCTGTAAGGACGATATTCCACTGCATAGCTTGGTGTCATCTGCAAAGACAGAAATGTTACTTTTGATCCCAGACCCAATATCATTTATAAAGATATTAAAGAGTAAGGGTCCCAGCACTGAACCTTGGGGTACACCACTGATAGACCATTCAGAGTAAGAATCATTAACCACTACTCTCTGAATTCTGTCTTTTAGCCAGTTTTCTATCCGTTTACAAACTGATATTTCCAAGCCTGTAGACTTTAACTTACACATGAGCCGTGTGTGCGGAACTGTATCGAATGCTTTTTCAAAATCCAAGTATACCACGTCCACAGCCACCCCTCTGTCCAAGGTTTTACTTACCTCTTCATAAAAACAAATCAGGTTTGTCTGACAACTTCTGTCTTTCATGAACCCATGCTGTCTGTTGCTTAAAATGTTTTTTTCCAGCAACTCGTCTATGTGGTCTTTTATTAAATGCTCCAGTATCTTCCCGACTATAGAAGTTAAAATAACAGGTCTATAGTTACTTGGTAAAGACTTTGTTCCCTTTTTAAATATAGGCACCACGTTTGCCCTGCGCCAATCCAGTGGTACTATTCCCGTCATTAATGAGTCCCTAAAAATTAGATACAATGGCTTTGAAATTACAGAGCTCAATTTCTTTTAGGATCTGTGGGTGGATGCCATCAGGTCCAGGTGCTTTATCCACCTTTATTCTGTCTAAATATTTCTGGACCATATCCCTTTTGAGCCATTGTGGATCATTGGGGGCTGTGTCAATACCACCCCCATATATATATATATATATATATATATATATATATATATATATATATATATATATATATATATATATATATATATATATATATATATATATATATATCACTTTTCTCTGCTTCGATATGTTTCTATGTTACAACCAGAAGTGACTGGAGCTTCTCTGTTGTAGCTCCCTATCATTTCCCAGTGTATTCTGGTATACATGAACCTCCATTGTCTCTCCCCCAATGCCCAGTTAGCACTTCAGAAATGCTTCTGAAATCATCAATGCATTAAATCATTGGAGGCGGTTGACAAGCATCAATGCCTCATGAAAGTGACATGCTGCTTAATTGTCAACACAACACAACACAATGCTACCACTCCTGTGTGAACAGCACTGTGTGGTACTATTGTAAAATTAATGTCAGGCATTGACAAGGGTTATGAGGCTTTATAAATGCTGAATAAATGCTGCATAAACACATGGTATTGACACACATGTGAATGAGCCCTTGGAGAGGATGTCACCTCACTCTGAAGAGAACTCCTCTCTCTGAGACAGGGTAAATCTTCCTAATGGGGACACAAATTACTCTAGATGTTCTAACCCTTTCAATATAGCAAAAAAAATAAAAAATAAAAAATCCAACATGAAACAATAAAATACATGGCGAAGCAGTGGAGCTGGGTGGTATTATTATTATTATTATTATACAGGATTTATATAGCGCCGACAGTTTACGCAGTGCTTTACAAATATGGTATTAGCAGGTTGACCTGGATCTTCAGAGCTGAAGGTGCTGCAGCCTTGAACTGCACCTGACAACTTGTCAGATCCATGTAAACTGTGGGGGAGATTTACTAAAACTGGAGTGTGCAAAATGTGATGCAGCACTGCGTAGAAACTAATTAGCTTCCGCGTTTTATTGTCAAAGCTTAATCGAACAAGCTGAAGTTAGAAGCTGATTGGCTATCATGTACAGCTGCACCAGACATTGAGTACTTCAGTTATAGTAAATCTCTACCTCTCAGCACTCGAGCAAAGGTCAAGCATGACCTGCTTATACGAACCAGCTCCACCACAGGCCATGGGGAGCTGTGGACTTTCTGTCTCCCACCCAGATTTCTGACAGACCACAAATCTGAAGCTACTATTGTGAGTGCTTCTTTAAACCCTTTTTGCATCTGATTCATCAATTTGTTATGCAGGTAGGTATGCCATTCTTCCCATCTTTCACTGTTTGTGGTGAATGACACTACTCAATCTACTCAAAACTAAACAAATTGAACTGCAGGTATACCTTATTGAACACATTATGAGATATATATCTATATCTATATCTATATCTATATATCTATAATCAAGGAGATTAATTATGAGATTTTTTAAGTTTCATTTTCTTTATTTAAAGTCAGCACACTACAGACAATATGGGACACATGAGATTTTTGTTTTTGTGTTTAAATTATCATTGCATTTTTCATTGTACTGGAACATTGTATAGTTTATCATTTTCAGACTATGGCAGAATTTCATACACTTGGGTTTTCTTCTTTTTATTTTTGGCTTTGACCAGTAATGGCAAAAGTCATGACCATTAGCGGTACAATGTCTGGTGCTTTTCTGACACTGCAAATAGAAAATTCACAAGTTCATACAAACCTCAGTTATTACAGTTAATATGTGAACTAAACTCACAGGTGAGCCATAATGCCTTATCAAACTGTCACATTTTCCTTGTGGAATGTGAGATAAAATTTAGTTGAAGGATCTATGGCTTATCATACTTCACCGTCTGCTCTCTACTGTCTTTAACTTTTTATGCAGTTGACACTGGCACAACATTAAGACAGCTTTCTTTAAAATCTGTCTGAATTTTCCAATACATTTTGCCTATATTGCTAGTTATAAAAAAAAATGCAACATTATATTTAATTAAACAAATTTGTTATAAATACTGTATAAACATACTCTATACTATTTTGAATTTTAAAAAAAATGTATACAGGTTGTATTTACTAATGGCACAAACAAGTCATTATTGAATTATCTGATCAATGTATCACTTATATCCAGATGGACAACTTTGCTGTCCACACTTAAATTTACAGTACATAAATGAAATATCCTTAGCATGGGCATTGGTAGTTATAGCAGTTAAACGATTGTTCTTAGTGGCCATGAAGACTAAAGCCCCTAAAAATAAAACAGTAGTCTTCATGATTCGATGGACTAAATTTACATACAAATTAATTTCACGTCCCTATTTTTGCATGAAAATACCTGTCAGAAACTTACCAGGGGGACTCCTAACCAACAAGACAGTTGGAGTCTGTCCACACCATGCTAAGCCCTCACTGCTTCATTGTATCTTCATGTGTTCAGAATTCCACTTATTTTCCTATGTTTAGAATTCCACTGATACATCTTCTGTGTCCAGCTGTTCAGCTCCCTCTGCTGGATCCTCCCAAATTGAAAACTTCCCTTCAGAGTACAAACTGATTTATGCCCACTTTATAGGCTTAGGGATGCTGTTTACCTGCAGGGATATAGCTGAGTGCACTCCTCTGTTAACAGGCATCAGCGTGCATCCTGATCAGTCCAGCTTCCTATTTAAGTATATATATATGATGCTTACAAGTTGCCTATCATAGAGATTGTTAGTTTGCGGGTGTGTATTTTTGATTGACTTTAATTGTTGACCTTGCTTGCCCCTACCTTGCTAATATCCCCCCTCATTCTCCTCTCTTCCCTCGTTGGCTGTGTTTTGTGGCTATGTATGTGTCACTTGTTCCACTTTTTACAGTTAGCTCTGGTTATCTTTGGCAATAACTTTTAGCAGCACTTCCTGGCTACACTTCTGTCTAATTTTATGTTACTGACTTCATTTGTTTGGATGAAACCTTTAGTAACGACTAGTTACTCATTTCACTGTCTCTGTATTTCCTAGCTCATCTTTAAGTGGTACAGTCTCCTTTGTTAAAGAAAGATAATTCAGGACTTAAAGCAGTTGTAAGGGCTGTTTTTTTTTTTTTTAATTAAAATAACAAATATGTTAAACTTACCTGCTCTGTGCAAGGGTATTGCACAGAGTGGCCCCTTACCTCCTCTTCTGGGATCCATCGCTGGTTCTATTTGCTCATTTTCTTCTCTGAGTGCACCCATGGAAAACTGTGTTCTATGGTGGCACTCATGCAGACATGCTCCCGAGCTGGGCTGTGTTTGATCATAGACACACACATCGCAGCTCAGACCCACCCCCTGCTCCCTCTTTACAGAATTTGACTGACAGTACAGACAGGCTGCTCTGTGCAAAACCACTATACAGAGCAAAGCAATAACATGAAAAGGTTTGATCGCACTCACAGGATTGAATTAACGTGTTTTACAAATTGAAATTCGCTTAGTGATAATCTGAGACACAATCATAAGATTATGACTAAGCGAATTTCAATTTGTGAAACGCGTTAATCTCTGCATTGATGTCATACTGTCTATGATGTTGTCTGATTATTTTTATCTTCAATAAAGTCTTCAATTTTGCTTCAAACCTGTGAGTGTGGTCAAACCTTTTCATGTTATTGCTTTGCTCTGTATAGTGGTTTTGCACAGAGCAGGCCATAGCCTCCTTTTTTTGGGTCCCTCTTTGGCGCTCCTGGCCCCTCCTTCTTCCTGTTGAGTGCCCCCACAGCAAGCAGGTTGCTATGGGGGCACCTGAGCCGAGCCACAGCTCCGTTTTGTCAATTCAGACACAGAGCCATGGCCCCGCCCCACCCTCTTTCTCTCCTCATTGGCTCACTGACTTTGATTGCCAATGAGGAGGGGAGTCCCAGACAGCCGAGTCTCTCATGCAACATCGCAGTATCTAGATGGACCTCAGGGGGGCTGCTGCACACAGAAGGTTTTTTATCTTAATGCATAGAATGCATTATAATAACTAGTTTAATACAGACAAATTCTTATGCCTTTAGAACAACTTGTAGGTCCCTAGGGACAGCCAAGAACCTCAAAAGTTGGCTGCTAGCATATTGCAGTTGTGGTAATCTAGTCTTAATAGAAACTTGACCATTACAAAACCATAAATGTGTTTACACCTTTACCTAATATAGGCATATACCCCTCAGGGGTTTTTAAAGCAGCAAGTGCTTAAGTCATACTCAAGTGCATGAGTTTGTATGAAGGTCTGATTTTTGTATAATTTCTGTATGTTAACCATATGCATAGGATTACAGTTGTCTGTTCTGATCATTTTAAATAAATTGGCTGACAGTGTCATGTCTATGGTATTAGTAGACACAGGTTTTTGTTACAAATTACACTTTATAAGACTTAAGTGAACTTCAGGAAATTACCATGTTTAATATTAAGTAAAAAAATATAGGAAATGACCCTAAATTAGCAGGTCAAAAGTTTAAAATTGGTAATAAGCCACCTGGGTAACTCATTAGTAAGTTCTCAAATATTGAACATAGTGCTCAACCCCATTAACCATTTTGTTGCCATTGACATAAGGTATACAAACCTTCAAAACTGTTTCCAGCTAGCCAGGTCAGTATGCCTTACATGGGCTGAAATTCCCACTGAATGGGCTGAATTTTGCTATAAGCTCTGCACTGCAGCAACCATCAACTATTATCAGAGTCATCCCTTTGATAAAGTCACGTGCTGTGACGCAACGCGTCAGGGTAGGAGGAGTCAGGTGCCGACGCTTCTCGGGGACGGCCGAACCCGGAAGCTTCCCTCACATCTACTGTTTGCGGTTTATTTCAATGTAAGTTACTACGTTTTTTAATAAATGGGTTTTGAATACTACACCATGAGATCTTTTCTTTGCTCTTAATAACCGCTGGGACCGCTGAGAGTGCTGAGAGCTGTGGGATGAGTTGCAGAGAGACAGACCTACTGGATGTTTAAAGACACGCTGCAGGAAACACATCCTCTCCTAGAAATATCCACCCGCCCTACTAGGCCCATTGGGGGCCGCTGTTGGAGGTGAGAGGCTGGGGGAAACACCTGGGAGATGCACTAGAACGTGCATAGAAGAAAAATTACCAGTCACTGCACTTTTTTTGCACTGTGTCTAAAGACTTTTTGTGGAAATCACCCATCACTACTGCACTTTTGTATGGACTATATTGCACTATTGTCACCGTTTGGGACAGCATCTCTGTTGTGGGATTAGCTGTCCTATCATTATTGATTATTTTAAACACCTATTCATTACTCAACTATTGCATTTATTAATTATTATGGCATGATTTTACTATTCAATTTGGTCAATATTATTTACTATTTCGCAATTCATGCACATATTTTTTGCTGATCTCAAGATTTTTTCTGCACTATATGTCACTTTATCACTGCTTATTCTTAGCTCACGTAGAAGAAGCGACTTTATTTATTTTCTATCAGCATTAGTATTTATTTTCAGTGATTAATTTTGAGCCACTGGCATCACTTGTGTATGAACTTTGGTTTTGAGCAATTTATTTGGGAAGGCATTTTCCCTACTCACAGTTTTAATATTTTTTCACCCAACGAGGGGTGACCGTTTTATTTCACTAAGCACTGAGTCACTTTGCATTTAATTGCTTCCACTTATATATGAATTTTGGTTGTGAGCATTCATTTGGGAAGTCATTTTTTCATATCCGCAGATATTTTTTCACCTATTGAGGGGTGACTGTTTTATTTCATCTAGCACTGAGTCACTTTGTATTTAATTGCCTATATTTTTTTATTTAAATTTTCTTATCGCAGAATTGCATCCGCTTTTCTTGATCTACTCTTGTATGGTGGCATCAATTCTTGGCCATTATTCACTTTTGCTTGGCATATTACCACACGAGGTGGATTATACTCTGCCCACTTCACCACACTTTGTACTGTTACTGATTGATGGAATAGCGCCACATATTTTTATTTTATAGTTGTTTTTTTGGGGAACTGAGTGAACCTATCTATGTTGGCGGCTCTCCATCGGGTATTTTACCGTCAGTTTTATTAATCCCTTACTCATATTGTGGTTTTGCGCACTGGTTCTTACATATTCATTTCTATTATCAGAGTGTCCCCTGAACCAGCTGAGATTTACCCTGAGTCCTTTGACACCCTCCACCTGCAGCAATAGAGACAACAGGAAGTGGCACGCTCCCAGTGGGAGGATCCAGTGACAGGTGGGTACCAGCAAGAACTTTGATCCATCCAGCACAGCCTGCTACCTCCATTGTGCCTGACGATTCCCCCCACTTGTAGAGACAGTGGGCTGTGCAGGGGAGAAATCATCCAACAGGGAGGATCCATCTTCAGAATGACAGAACGGACTATGTCAGGAAAGGCTGGCTGGGGATAGTGGTTCCTCATCTGCCTGTGTGCATCTGTGGGCGTCTGGGCGCATGAATGCGCGCTTGCGAGTGCGCACACGGTTACCGGCGCCAGGCGGGCTATTTAAACACAGCTCTCCCCTCAATCCTTGCTGCCTGATCTACAACGTTCCTGTGCCCTATTTGTTGACTTGATCTGATTCTGTGTTTAACTGGCTTGACCTGTGACCTTCCCGGCCTCCTGCCTGCCTCTGACCTCCAGCTTGTCTATGACCCTGCTTCTGCCTCATCCTCTGGTCCATCCGTACCTGCCTGCTACTGACCCAGCCTGCCTTGTGACTCCGTTCCTGTCTTCTGCACTTGTTCCTGTATCGGCCGTCTGGTTTGACCCGGCTTGCCTGACCCTTCTGTGCATCATCTCCAGTGCACCCTACCTGCTCCTGTGTGATTCCTGGTTCCAGCTGGTTCCTGTCTCCTGCTACCAAGATCTGCTGATCCAGTTACAGTTCCTTGAATGTTTTCTGATCCATCCACCGGCTGTTGATCCTGCCAGGTACTTGTGCTACCTTAGACGCCCGTGCCTCCTGTTTCCTCTATCAGGGGCCGTGAGTCAGGGACGCAAGAGATGTCTTCTTCTGCATTCCGGGCTCATCACTAGGTACGTGACAGTATTAGACAGCCATGTCTGAGCCCAAGCGGGGAGCCTCTCTGATGGATGAACTATGTTTAGACTTGGCAGGCCTGACCCAGGACGTTAAGAGTCTCCAAGAAGGCTACTCCCATCTGGAGGAACGTGTTCAAGCCCTCTCTCCACCTGCTATGACCCAGGGGTCTCCACACGCTTCTGCCAGCATGCCTGCTTCACCAGCAGTAGTGATGTTACCCCCAAACCTCAAGTGCCTATGCCGGAGAGATTTTCAGGTGAACAAAGCAAGTTCAGGGCCTTCCGCAACTCTTGTGAGCTTTACTTCGCCCTTCAGCCACAGACATTCTCTTTGGAAGTCACTAAAGTGGGTTTTGTGATCTCCCTACTGCAGAATGAGCCACAGATCTGGGCGCACCACCTTCTTGAACAAAAAGCTGCTGAACTAACCAACCTGACTACATTCTTTGATGCCATGGCCCAAATCTATGAGGACTCTCAGCGCTCAGCAAAGGCAGAAGCCGCTCTCCATGCATTACAACAAGGTTGTAGGGACGGAGAGGACTATGTTGCAGAGTTCAGGCATTGGAGTGCAGATACCAACTGGAACGATGCTGCCCTCCGCTACCAGTTCCGGTTGGGTCTGTCTGACCCTCTTAAACAGGGATGAGCCGAACACCCCCCTCTTTGGTTCGCACCAGAACATGCGAACAGGCAAAAAATTTGTTTGAACACTGTTAAAGTCTATGGGACTCGAACATGAATAATCAAAAGTGCTAATTTTAAAGGCTTATATGCAAGTTATTGTCATAAAAAGTGTTTGGGGACCTGGGTCCTGCCCCAGGAGACATGGATCAATGCAAAAAAAAGTTTTAAAAATTGACTTTTTTTGGGAGCAGTGATTTTATTAATGCTTAAAGTAAAAAAATAAAAGTGTAATATTCCTTTAAATTTCGTACCTGGGGGGTGTCTATAGTATGCATGTAAAGGGGCGCATGCTTCCCGTGTTTAGAACAGTCTTACAGCAAAATGACATTTCAAAGGAAAAAAAGTAATCTAAAAGTACTCGCGGCTATATGAATTGTCAGTCTGACAATACACATAAAAGTTCATTGATAAAAACGGCATGGGATTTCCCCACAGGAAACTCCAAACCAAAATTTAAAAAAAAATGGCGTGAGGGTCCCCCTAAATTCCATACCAGGCCCTTCGGGTCTGGTATGGAGATTAGGGGGAACCTCACGCCAAAATTAAAAAAGAAAAAAAAAGGCGTGGGGTCCCCCTCAAAATCCATACCAGACCCTTCAGGTCTGGTATGGATTTTAAGGGGAACCCTGTGCCAAAATTTAAAAAAAAAATGGCATGGGGTCCCCCCAAAAATCCATACCAAACCCTTATCCAAGCACGCAACCTGGCAAGCCGCAGGAAAAGAGGGGGGGACAAGAGAGCGCCCCCCTCCTGAACCGTACCAGGCCACATGTCCTCAACATTGGGAGGGTGCTTTGGGGTCCCCCCCAAAGCACCTTGTCCCCATGTTGATGAGGACAAGGGCCTCATGCCCACAACCCTTCTTCCTCCAATTGAAGGAAGTTACCTTCCCTTCTCCATACACTCAACATTGCCTTCCTAAACCCACCAACCAGCCTGCAGCTTTGATGTGCCTGGATACCGAAGCTCGCCAATCAGTCCCAGAGGCATACCACGACTTCATGGATGTCTTCAGTAAAAAAGGCGCTGAGACTCTTCCACCTCACTGGGTCTATGACTGCCCTATCGAGCTCCTTCCTGGGGCTGAAGTACCTTTTGGGAGGATCTTCCCTCTAACTGAACTGGAGCTGGCTGCACTCAAAGAATATATTGATGAGAACCCTAAATCCGCTCATCTACATCCCCAGCAGGAGCTGGCATTTTCTTTGTGGAAAAAAAGGAGCATACCTTAAGGCCGTTTGTCGACTATTGGGAGCTTAACAAGGTGACCATAAAAAACTGTTCTCCTCTCCCTTTGGTACCCAAACTTTTCCAGAGACTTGGGGCAGCAGTCATCTTTACTAAATTAAACCTTCGAGGGGCCTATAACTTGGTTTGCATTAGGAAGGGCGATGAATGGAGACGGCCTTTCGCACCCGATTCGGACATTTTGAATATCTTGTGAGGCCATTTGGGCTTTGCAATGCCCCTGCCACCTTCCAACATTTTATAAATGACATTTTCCGAGACTATCTGTACTTATATGTCATCATCTACTTAGATGACATCTTGATCTTTTCTGCTTCCATCAATAGACATCGCCAACACGTCAAATGTGTGTTAGGGCGACTCCGACAACATGGTTTATACGCAAAGCCTGAAAAATGCGAATTTGAACAACAGAGCATACAGTTTTTGGGACTAATTATTTCAGTTGAAGGCATTAAAGTGGACCCCTAAAAGATTACCACTATCCTTGAGTGGCCTGTTCCTGTGGATAAGAAGGGGGTTCAGCGGTTTGTGGGTTTTTCAAACTTTCATTGAAAATTTATTAACCGGTTCCCGACCGGCTCCTGTACATTAAGGTGGCAGAATGGCATGGCTGTGCTAAGTAACGTACCCATACGTTACTTTAAATTTGCCGCCGTGTGCGCACGCGCGCCTGCCGCGATCTCCGTGAGTCGGGTCGCAGGTCCCGCGGACTCGATCGCCTCACGGAGTAAACAGTTGTAAACAGCATCTCCCCGTTCTGCCTAGTGACAAGTGTCACGCGATCTCTGCTCCCTGTCATCGGAGCAGAGATCAGTGACGTCACACACCAGCCCATCCCCCTGACAGTTAGAAATCACTCCCCTAGGACACACTTAACCCCTCCCCGCCCCCTAGTGGTTAACCCCTTCACTGCCAGTGTCATTTATACAGGAATCAATGCATTTTTATAGCACTGATTGCTGTATAAATGACAATGGTCCCAAAAATGTGTAAAAAATGTCCGACATGTCCGCCATAATGTCGCGGTCACAATAAAAATCGCTGATCGCCACCATTACTAGTACAAAAAATAATTAATAAAAATGCCATAAAACTATCCCCTATTTTGTAAACGCTATAACTTTTGCGCAAACAAATCAATAAACGCTTATTGCGTTTTTTTGTTTTTTTTTTACCAAAAATATGTAGAAGAATATGCATTGGCCTAAACTGAGGAAAAAAAATGTTTTTTTTAATATATTTATTGGGGATAATTATTATAGCAAAATGTAAAAAAATATGCGTTTTTTCAAAATTGTCGCTCTTATTTTGTTTATGGCGCAAAAAATAAAAATCGCAGAGATGATCAAATACCACCAAAAGAAAGCTCTATTTGTGGGAAAAAAAGGACGTCAATTTTGTTTTGGAACCACGTTGCACGACCGCGCAATTGTCAATTAAAGCGACGCAGTGCCGAATCACAAAAAACGCTCTGGTCAGGAAGGGGGTAAATCCTTCCAGGGCTGAAGTGATTAAAGGATTTTCGGCCATCATTTCCCCGATTACTCAGTTGACCAAGCAGGGGGTTAGTTTCCATTGGACTCCCGAAGCCCAAACTGCTTTTGACACCCTTAAAGAACTTTTTACTTCTGCTTCTGTGCTGAAACACCCTGACCCGGCTCTCCCATTTGTCTTGGAAGTCGATGCATCCGAAGCCGCTGTTGGGGCAGTACTCTCACAGCGACACGGTCCCAAGGCTCTTCTGTTTCCCGTTGCCTTTTTCTCACGCAAACTAACTGCTCCTGAAAGAAATTATGATGTGGGGGACCAGGAACTATTAGCAATAAAGGCGGCTTTGGTGGAATGGCGGTACCTTCTGGAGGGAGCAGCTCACCCGATTCTAATCTATACTGACCACAAAAACTTGGAATACCTGAAATCTGCAAGAAGGTGGAAACCGTGTCAAGACAGTTGGGCATTATTTTTTTCCAGGTTTGCCTTCCATGTCACCTACAGACCTGGGACAAAGAACACAAAACCAAACGCCTTGTCCCGTATGTTTTAACGACCCCAAAGTACATACCTCTCCAGATACTATCCTGCCAGCTGAAAATTTTCTCTTATTACAAGAAGATCTTTTAGGTCAGATTAAGCAAGCTTCCGTTGAAAGGCCCCCTGATGCAGAAGCAGGGTTGCTAACGAAAGACGGTCTGTTCTGGCTCAATGATAAAATATTAATTCCAGAAAGTCTCCAGGTCACCATACTTGAGCTCTGCCATGATCATGTACTAGCCAAGCACTTCGGCGCATCCAAAACTTCTGATCTTGTGCAACGCACATTCTGGTGGCCGCAAGTTGCAAAGGACTGCAAAAAATATGTGGAGTCATGTACCATCTGTAATCGCAACAAGAGTAATAAAACCAGGGCTTGGGGCTTGCTCAAACCTTTACCTGCCTCAGAGAGGCCTTGGAAATGAATCTCCATGGACTTTATTGTTGAGCTTCCCCCCTCAGAAGGCCATACTGCCATCTTTGTAGTAGTGGATCGCCTTCCAAGATGGCACATTTCATTCCCTTGAAAGGAACACCCTCGGCACCTGAAATTGCACAAGTTTTTATCAGGGAAATTTTAGACTTCATGGAGTTCCAGCCAACATTTCGGATAGGGGAGTTCAATTTACCTCTCAGTTCTGGAGAGCCCTATGCAGTTCCCTTGGTATAGAGTTATCTTTTTCTTCTGCATACTACCCTCAGACGAATGGGCAAACAGAGAGGACTAACCAGACTCTCGAGCAGTACCTCCGCTGTTTTTCCTCCTTCTCTCAGGACGACTGGTTCTCTCTGTTGCCGTTGGCCGAGTTCGCTTATAACAATTCCACCCACTCTACCATTAAGCAGACCCCATTCTTCGCCAACTATGGTTACCACCCATCATTCCTGCCAAACTCTGTTCCCAAATGTTCTGTGCCAGCTGTTATCGAGACTGGATTTTTTCAGCACTAATAATAAATTGTTGCAGGAAACCATGACCAGAGCACAAGGTCTTAACAAAGAGACTTTTGATAAAAAGAGACGGGGGAATTGATTCTAGAACCTGGAGACAAGGTTTGGCTGTCTACAATTAATATTCGACTTGTCCTAAAAAGGAATTGGGCCCTAAGTTTTTGGGTCCTTTCTCAGTAAAGAGAAGAATCAATGAGGTGGCCTACGAACTGGAACTGCCAGAATCACTTTGCTCCCCGTTTTTCATGTTTCTCTCCTAAAGCCTGCTATTTCCAATCCCTTCCCAGGATGAGCTACAGGTCCCACCTGTAGTGGTCAATGGTGAGGAAGAGTTTGAAGTGGAGGCAATAATGGATTGCAGGAAGAGAAATAACCGTGTTCAATACCTCATCAAATAAAAGGGGGACGGTTCCGAGGAAAACTCGTGGGAGCCTGAAGGTAACATTCATTCCAAAAATCTGATCCAGTCTTTCAAGAAATCTCATCCGGAGGATGCCCCTTGGGGGGGAAATGTCAGGAAAGGCTGGCTGGGAACAGTGGTTCCTCACCTGCCCGTGCGCACCTGCGGGCGTCTGGGCGCGTGCACGTTTGTTTGCGCGGGAGCATGCGCGTGCTTGGTTACTGGCGCCAGGCGGGCTATTTAAACACAGCTCTCCCCTCAGTCCTTGCTGCCTGATCTACAGTGTTCCTGTGCCCTATTTGTTGACTTGATCTGATTCTGTGTTTACCCGGCTTGACCTGTGACCTTCCCTGCCTTCTGCCTGCCTCTGACCTCTGGCTTGTCTACGACTCTGCTTCTGCCTCATCCTCTGGTTCATCCGTGCCTGCCTGCTACCGACCCAGTGTAATGTCCTTATCCCTCCACTGCACGTTCCGACATTTCTCCTGTAATGTCTTTATCCCTCCACTTGAGGCTCCGACATTTCTCCTGTAATGTCTATCCCTCCACTGGGGGCTCCGACATTTCTCCTGCAATATTCTTATCTTTCCACTGGGAGCTCTGATATCTCCACAAACTCTGTTGCAGATTGATGACATCACAACAACATCACCCGGCTCCTCCTCTTGTCCCTACTTAAACAGCCGACGCCATTTGCTTGACGTTCGTGCTAAGAACCTGATGCCAGGTAAAGATCTCCAACAGAAGACTGCCATCATCTCTCTTTTGGGCCGGTCAGAGGCCCAACTATCTTCTCTCTTTTGGGCCGGTCAGAGCCCTGACTATCATCTCACTTTTGGGCCAGAGAGCCCCATCTTCCACCTCACTTTTGGGCCGGACAGAGCCCCTCCAACTTCCACTTGTTGGGCCAGACAGAGCCCCTTCCTCTCTAGTCGTCAGAGACTCTCCTCTGCCCTACCCACAGTCAACTTACTTTGCCCGAAGAAAACCTTACCTGTTCCTTTCCACATAGGAGACCAGTACATCTCTCAAGAAGCCACTGGGTGACCCCATCTTCAGGAATCCACTCAGTGCAAGTATCTATGTTTCCTATAAACTTTATTCCTGTGTAGTGCTACTAAGCTTAAGTTGCCTCTGAAGCTCCCCGTCGTGGTATTACCACTCTTAAATAAAACCAATTGTATTTCCAAACTTATCTGAGTCTTCCTACCTGATAGCTGTTAAGGTTAAAGTTAACTGTTAAGAATATAGTATTCATAGACTTCCGAAGCTGTGATCCACACATTCCAACATAGTTCACTGCCTAAAGCATTACACCCGGCCTGCCTTGTGACTCCGTTCCTGTCTTCTGCACTTGTTCTTGTATCGACTGTCTGGTTTGAACTGGCTTGCCTGACCCTGCATCATCTCCAGTGCACCCTACCTGCTCCTGTGTGATTTTTGGTTCCAGCTGGTTCCTGTCTCCTGCTACCAAGATCTGCTAATCCAGTTTCATCACTAGGTACGTGACAGACTAGCAGTAAATAGGACATGTCCTATTTACCGATCCTTTTCATGTTTTGAATAAACAGCAGGCAATCAGTGTTGATGATCAACTGGTGTTCATTTATAAATGGTATAGTAAATATGAATGGTTATTCATGTTTGCTATCTGATTGTGTAAATGAACAAGACGTATTCTATACAGAGTGCTTCCTATATTAAATGGGACAAGGGATTATAGCGGTGCTAAGGTCAGGAGGATTTAGAAAGGAAGGATGAAACAAAGAAAACTAAAATTACAAATTTTATTAATAGTCTATCATAAATACAATGTACATTATGGACAATTCATACAAATATTATAAAAATTTCTTGTGGATACATGTACTGTAAGTGACCCTAAGAATGGTCGAGTGGGCCGGATGGCAATTGGCCGTTGAAGGAGGGGGGGCTCGTTTTCCTACATGTTTCGCCAAAACATTGGCTTCTTCAGGGAACAGGAGCTCATAGGGTGGATATATATAAAAAGTTCTGTGTGGTGGACATGAAAACACATGTTAAAGATAGTAATTTGACCAAACACTGCATAGTATAAACAATAACACATTGCAACTGTGGCTGGACATTCATGCGACCCTAAGCTCCACCCCAATAAACAGAACTGCGGACATACCTGGGGCATCAGCGCCCAAAACGAGAGGGAGGAGAGGGAAAGGGGGAACACAGCCACCCAAGGAGATCCCCGCAGGGGAGCGGACAGACCGCGCCGTAAATTATGCCTGCAGGGGGCATACAGTAAACCTGGCAAAGGAATGTAAAGATAGTCATGTGTCATAAAGCACTGTAATAGTTATTCCAGGAATAGAGGGTTGCACATATGTGCATTGTGTTAAAAAGAAAACAAAAAAAGTATATATATATAAGTGGGTATAAATGTATCTATGTCTCTGGAAAAAGGTGCAGACTTACATGTATATCTAAAAGCTGTAGAGAGACAAGGTCAGAAAATGCCTATGATGGATGTGTGCACACAGCAAGGAAAAAACATCAAAGTTGGGCCGTGTCTGCAGACCACTTAAAGCAGGCCTAGTAAGAAAAATAGATAGTATTAGGGGTCTTGCTGTTGTTGACTGGGGCCAAATATGGTAGTTATGCCTATACTTACTTGGTAGTGTCTGCTGTAAAGAAAGATTCTCATAGCGGTACATTCATAGGTATATAATACCGGTGCTGGGATGAAAAGGGATAAAAGTAACAGTGGATCCTATATAAAATGTAAAGGAAAAAAGGAGGATCAGAAAGGTAGGGAAATGGAAGCTTTGAAATGTACTTGGGCACAGGTGAGGCTAGTGAAAAGGAATCTGTTACCTAATTCATCATGAAGCACACCGTGTTGCTTGAGAAAATCAATATTAACCACCAAAGTAGAAAGCCAGTCCACAATGAGTTCTAGAAGGTATGTAAAGGAATAATAAATAATTCATGTAAATAACATGAAGTCAGGGTGTTATTAAAAGGCAGAAGTTTACCTTGTAGCTGTGTGCAGAGTGAATGCAGGCACGTCCCTCGTCCATGAGAACTGAGGGACTGGCCGGTTACTTATATACCCCCCACACATGATCGAATAATGATCAGGTGTGCGGACGCTAAACGAGGGATCAGGTGTGGGGGGTATATAAGTAACCGGCCAGTCCCTCAGTTCTCATGGACGAGGGACGTGCCTGCATTCACTCTGCACACAGCTACAAGGTAAACTTCTGCCTTTTAATAACACCCTGACTTCATGTTATTTACATGAATTATTTATTATTCCTTTACATACCTTCTAGAACTCATTGTGGACTGGCTTTCTACTTTGGTGGTTAATATTGATTTTCTCAAGCAACACGGTGTGCTTCATGATGAATTAGGTAACAGATTCCTTTTCACTAGCCTCACCTGTGCCCAAGTACATTTCAAAGCTTCCATTTCCCTACCTTTCTGATCCTCCTTTTTTCCTTTACATTTTATATAGGATCCACTGTTACTTTTATCCCTTTTCATCCCAGCACCGGTATTATATACCTATGAATGTACCACTATGAGAATCTTTCTTTACAGCAGACACTACCAAGTAAGTATAGGCATAACTACCATATTTGGCCCCAGTCAACAACAGCAAGACCCCTAATACTATCTATTTTTCTTACTAGGCCTGCTTTAAGTGGTCTGCAGACACGGCCCAACTTTGATGTTTTTTCCTTGCTGTGTGCACACATCCATCATAGGCATTTTCTGACCTTGTCTCTCTACAGCTTTTAGATATACATGTAAGTCTGCACCTTTTTCCAGAGACATAGATACATTTATACCCACTTATATATATATATACTTTTTTTGTTTTCTTTTTAACACAATGCACATATGTGCAACCCTCTATTCCTGGAATAACTATTACAGTGCTTTATGACACATGACTATCTTTACATTCCTTTGCCAGGTTTACTGTATGCCCCCTGCAGGCATAATTTACGGCGCGGTCTGTCCGCTCCCCTGCGGGGATCTCCTTGGGTGGCTGTGTTCCCCCTTTCCCTCTCCTCCCTCTCGTTTTGGGCGCTGATGCCCCAGGTATGTCCGCAGTTCTGTTTATTGGGGTGGAGCTTAGGGTCGCATGAATGTCCAGCCACAGTTGCAATGTGTTATTGTTTATACTATGCAGTGTTTGGTCAAATTACTATCTTTAACATGTGTTTTCATGTCCACCACACAGAACTTTTTATATATATCCACCCTATGAGCTCCTGTTCCCTGAAGAAGCCAATGTTTTGGCGAAACATGTAGGAAAACGAGCCCCCCCTCCAACGGCCAATTGCCATCCGGCCCACTCGACCATTCTTAGGGTCACTTACAGTACATGTATCCACAAGAAATTTTTATAATATTTGTATGAATTGTCCATAATGTACATTGTATTTATGATAGACTATTAATAAAATTTGTAATTTTAGTTTTCTTTGTTTCATCCTTTCTAAATCCTCCTGACCTTAGCACCGCTATAATCCCTTGTCCACATACCCATTTAATATCCGATTATTTTGGGGATGAGGTGCTGTATCCTCTGGTACCATCTAGCCATCCTTACACTTACAGAGTGCTTCCTGTTCAATGTGTGAGTGCAGCTAGGGCTGCAGTAGAGAAGAGATTGAGGACTTTGGGGCTGATTTATGAACCATTTATGTCCTGAGTTGAGGCACACGGCAAGGCACAATGTACGTTTTGGTATTTACGGAACATTTGCGCCGGTAACACAGCACTATTCCCTATTTACTATAGTAATCTCGGCGCACGGGAGGAGACGATCATGGACATGGCGCAGGGCATCTTCAACTCAAAATTAAAAGAAGCTGGAAGTGCCAATATTATGGGGGTGATGTGGGGTGATGTGAGGAAGTATATTAATAACTGCCCAAGTAACAAATATGCCCAAAATAGAATGAGAAAGTAACTTTTTCTGAACAAGCCTGCTGTGCCTGCAAGTACGTTTAGAACTACGAGAGATCAATTTATGCACTGTGCATGCGCAAGCGGCATTTGCGCTCGTTCAAATGTGTTGGCTCACTGCTCCGGCAAAATATTAGTAAATGTCAAACAACGTAAATGCGTTTGCGTGGGTTGAACGCGTGCACCTCTAAACTTGGCTTTTTTTTTACGCTGGTTCACTTTTATGTGTTTTTTTTAAGGATATTTGCACACAGGTCATGTTAGCATGTTACGTTGCCAACATGTGACATATACCTTGTTAAAATTATGTAAAAAGACTCTTGCTACTTTAGCTCCTCCTAAAAGGGCATTTAACCTTCCCCCTCTAATGCATATGATTTCTTGGGCTAGCTTTTGCTTTAAAGGGGAACTTTACACTCCATTCTCCAATGCTCTTGTCTTCCCCTTCTAATGCATATGTTTTCTTTGGGCTAGTTTTTGCTTTTAAAGGGGAACTCTACATTCCAATGCTCTTGTCTCCCCTTCTAATGCATATGTTTTCTTTGGGCTAGTTTTTTGCTTTTAAAGGGGAACTCTACACTCCAATGCTCTTGTCTCCCCCTTCTAATGCATATCATTCTTTGGGACTAACTTTTGCATGTAAAGGGGAACTCCACACTCCATTCTGCAATCTCCAAAGGCTGTGAGCTGCCTTCACCAATCCAAACCACATCCTTTTTCAGAGCAAACAGGGCCAGCTAGGAAAGGGGCAAGAAGAGCGATCGCCCAACTCCCTCAAAAACCATTCAAGGTCGCATGCACTCAACATAGCTGGCTGCATTTGGGGAATGTCATGCTCAGCCCAATACCAACCACAAAGCACCTTGTACACACTAGTTTAAAGGGGCTTTCTACATTCTGTAAAGCTCCCCTGTCTGCAGCGCCCAACAACCCCAGCCTAGGGTTGTGTGGAAGAGGCCATTGCCCCCTGAATATGGGAACAAGCTGGTTGAATTTTGGGGTGCCTGAGCCCCTTCTGCTCCTAAGCATACACCCCCCTTTCATGGGCTGGCTTGCTGTGTGTTTGTTTGGCTAGCGGTTTGATGGGTGGGAGGGGCACAATATTTTTAGATTTTGGGGTGGTATTTTTCACGTGGGGTTCTCATTTTAAGCCTTTACAGCCCGAAATGACCTTGTATGTATTTGGGGGCAGGCTATTTTTGGTTTTGTGTTAAAATCTTGCAGCTGCAATGTCGATTTGTATGTTTTCTCTAAAGCCGTACATCTTTGAAGCAGCATTTTGGATACATGCTACAGATGCACCACTTTACAAGCAGAGTAACCCCCCCCCCCAAGTTACTAACTTTAGGGCTAGTTCACTCCATAGAAATGCAGTCCAGATGCATGTGCGTTTTTGATGCGATCCAGTGCATTTATGATAAGTCTTTGGTGCGTTTTTGATGCAGTCCAGTACTTTTTTCACCTTCTTTTTTTCTTAACCTTAATTAAGGACATGCTGGATGATATGTTTAGACATGTGCAGGATGAAAAAATTTGTTTAGTTTAGTTTCGATTCATTACTTAACTAGATTCATTTAGTTAAATTAGTTGCATTAGTTACATTCGTTTTCGGGATTTGTTTAGTTTCGTATTCGAAAAAAATTTGATCGCATTCGAAAAAAAACATCAAATTCAAAAAAATTCTCCTGCATTGGAAAAAAACTATCAAATTAAAAAAATTCTACCGCATTCGAACAAAACAATCAAATTAGAAAAAATTCTACCGCATTCGAAAAAATTTGACCGAATTTAAAAAGTAAACTATATATAACCATTTTGCGAAATTCAAATTTCATATAGAATGAAATCGAATTCCAATAGAAAAGATTACAATAGAAAATAAGAATAGCATAGAAAAACAATAGAACAGAATAGAAAAAAATATAATATATTCTATTCTAATCTTTTCTATTCAAATTCAAATTCATTCTGTACCAAATTCCAATTCCGGAAGATGTTTTATATTTTTCCTATTCTGTTCTATTGTTTTTTCTATTCTAGTCTTTTCTATTAGAATTCGATTTCATTCTATTTCTATATAACCATTTTCCGAAATTCGAATTTCATATAGAATGAATTTGCATTCAAATAGAAAAACCATAGACCAGCATAGTAAAAAAAAAAAAAAAAATATATATATATATATATATCTATATCTCTCTCTCTCTCTATCTTGTATATCTTGAATAGAATGAATTCGAATTTGAATAGAAAAGACTATTATAGAATAGAAAATAAATAGAAAAGAAAAGCATAGAAAAACAAGAAAACAGAATTTAAAAAAAATATTATATGTATTCTATTTCTATATGATTTTATATTCTGTTTTATTGTATTTTTTAGAAAATCGATTTCTATTGTTTTCGAATTTGATTAGGTTTTCGAATTCGATTTGAATATGTTTTCTAATTTGATTCAAATATGTTTTCGAATTCGATTCAAATTTGTTCGCTTTTTTTCGGATTCGTTTAAATTCATTACTTTTGTAATTCGGAAATTGGGATGCATCCGAATTTCTGAATAATGAAAAATGTGTCCGAATTTCGATTCGGAACGAAACGAAATGCACATGTCTAATGTTTAATTTTGGACAGGGGGGGTGGCTTATTTTGTGCTAGCTGCATTTGGGTTGGTCTGGGCATGCTCAGGGACTTTGCTTTTTTTCCTGTGCCTTTTGGTGTGTGAAATGCATTTAGGTTGGTCTGGGCATGCTCAGAGACTTTATTTTTTTTTTTGGGTTAGTAATGTAAGGACATCCTTAACAGGTGTAACCACTTTGAAGTTCTGTCTCTACATTGGGTGAACTTGCATTTTGTTTCACAGACTGTGCATCTTTTTTTTTATTTACCTCATTAGCACACAAACCTATGTTATATAAAGCTTGCAGACAGCATTCTTTACTTTGCCCTGAAAAGATGCAAGATTGTGTATATGGGGCCAGCAAGAGAGTACATTTGGGTGTCCTTATCGAGTTTGTAACACATGTATTTTCTCTTTGTAATTTGTTTGTTATGTCTTTGCAAAACAGATGTGTTTGAGCAAGTTGTTTTTTTTTTTTTACTTTGGTTTATTGTATTTTTTTGAGTGGGTAATATTTTCCCCTGAAATATATTTGTTGTCAATGTGTGTCGTTTGTAGGTTGTTCACTTTGATTCAATTGTCTGTGCTGCATTATTTTGCAAAAACGTTCTCAAGATGTTGTGACTAATGTTTAAATCCTTAATAGATATCCATTTGTGGGCACACTCCTTTTAACGCATGTTAACCATATTCTGTTAGTGTCTGTGTCTGTTAGTGTCTCAAATTACATACAGTACATGTGTTTTTTGCTTTCCTTGCTTTTTTCCAAGTCCTGTTTTGTTGACCAATAAAATTTGTAGCAAATTTTTATGTTTTGTGTTTTTTGTTTTCATGCAACATATTTCCCAGCTGCAGCTTAACTAGGCTGATTGGCATGGCAAATCTTAAAAATGTGTGATTTGTCTAAGTTACTTTCCTTGTGCCTTCATGGCAGCATATGCATGGATTGTGTGTATGCTGCCATGGATAGGCACCAGGAGAGAAATTACAGAGAGGTAAGTATTCAATTTTCCATTTTAGCGCAGTGGTTCCCAGCCTCAGTTCTCAAGTACACCCGACAGGACATGTTTTGGGAATTTTATCTTGGCTAAAATAGCTGTCCAAAATACCAAGCCATTGACTGATTTAAAGCACCTGTACAAGATGAAGGAAAACCTGTAAACATGGCCTGTTGGGGGCACTTGAAGACAGAAGCACTGATTTAGAGTACTGAGCTAAAATCTAGCTCAAAACAATCCTATTCTAATTTTGGGCATTTGAGGGAAACCAAGTGAGTGTTAAGACCTCTGCTTTTTTTTTTTAGGTTGGACTTTGTGTCCCTTTTCTTAAAATTTGCTTCACTTCCTGTCACATAGCCAAAACAGGAAGTGAAGGCAAAACCCTACCAATGTCTTTCCTTGGGGACACACAGGTCAATCTAACTAGTGTCCCCATTAGGCAAATTGCACTCTAGCACTTTGTGGTGTATACCCCAAATTCTTAGGTAGTTTTGGGTTTATTAAAGGCAAATCCACTCTGCAATACAAGTGTAGTCGCTGAAAATCTGAGGGAAAGCACTGGTGATTTTAACATCCAATCATGTAAAAGCAAAGATGGTGTTTTGTTTTTTTTCCTTGCAAGTCCCCCCTCGGATCTCCACCAACTGCACGTGTAGTGCAAAGTGTATTTGCCTTTAGTAAATAAACCGCAAAGTCCAAGATACCTAATAATTTGGGGTGTACAGAACAGACTTCTAATGCCTCTGCACTCTATCCCCAAGCAAAAATAAGAGGATTTTATTTACTTTAACTTTGCAAAAACTCATTCCTAAGTACAACTGTGATGCATGTCAATGGCCCATTTAGACCTTGTTTAATAGAAAACACCAGTTGCCTTTCACTAGAAACATTTGTTAGTCCAATCCTGAAAATTTGCATTTGCTTTACTAATAATTTCCATAAAAATTGGGTTTCTGCAGTTAGATGCGCGACCGCTGTGTATGTGAGATGCTGTGTGCACACAGGTCTGCGCATATGTGGTTCTCGGAAAGCGGTGGCCAGAATGACATCACGCCCCTGCAGGAAGTTGCTTGTATGGCTGCTAAGTTCTTTGAGGAAGAGATGATCCTTATTTGCACATTAAGAAGAAAATGCATTTTATTAACATGGGGTGGTGTTTGTGTGGGTGCCTAACACACAATAATACATATTAGGGCCAATTTAGACAGGATCCGATTTACAGCATGTTTTTAGATTGTGGGCAGAAACCCACGCAGGCACAGGGAGAGCATGCAAACTCCAGACAGATGGTATCACGGGCGGGATTCGAACCAGCAACCCTTTTTGCTGCTAGGTGAAAGTAATAACCACTGCACCACTGTGCTGCACAAATATGTAACTACAGATGTAGGTTCTTGTGTCCACTTGTGAAAATACAAGTGGGTCATGGCACATCTACATTCCAAATTTGGCACTTAACCACTTCACTACCCGCGTATTGCAATATGACATCCACAGATGGGATCTCCCATCCTGGGTGGATGTCATATGACGGCCTGGGCTTCCCGGCCGCCTAGGGGGCGCGTGCGCGCACCCGCCGCGTTTCTCGGGACCCAGTGCGTGTGCCCGGCACCCGCGATTGCCATTAACCGGGCCGGACCGTGGATCTGTGTGTGTAAACACACAGATCCACGTCCTGTCAGTTGAGAGGAGACCGATCTGTGTTCCCAGTACAGAGGAACACTGATCAGTCTCCTCCCCTTGTACATCCCCGCCCCCTACAGTTAGAATCATTCCCTAGGAAACATATTTAACCCCTTGTGTCCCCCTAGTGGTTAACCCTTTCACTGCCTGTCACATTTATACAGTAATCAATGCAATTTTATAGCACGGATCGCTGTATAAATGTGAATGGTCCCGAAAATGTGTCGAAAGTGTCCGCCATAATGTCGCAGTCATGAAAAAAAATCCCGATCGCCGCTGTTACTAGTAAAAAAAAAATATATTTTTTTTAAATGCCATAAATCTATCCCATATTTTGTAGACGCTATGACTTTTGCGCAAACCAATCAATATACGCTTATTGTGATTTTTTTTACCAAAAATATGTAGAAGAATACGTATCGTCTGAAACTGAGGAAATTTTTTTTTTTTTAATTGGGATATTTATTATAGCAAAAAGTAAAAAATATTGTGTTTTTTTTCAAAATTGTCGCTCTTCTTTTGTTTATAGCGCAAAAAATAAAAAACGCAGAGGTGATCAAATACCACCAAAAGAAAGCTCTATTTGTGGGGAAAAAAAAGATGTAAATTTTGTTTGGATACAACGTCGCATGACTATGCAATTGTAGTTTAAAGTGTGACAGCGCTGAAAACTAAAAATTGGTCTGAGAAGGAAGGGGGTGAAAATGCCCTGTATTGAACCGGTTAAGATGGTCATGCACTATGCAATCTGATTGTCCAATCTCTGTACAACTTGATATTTCTGCAAAATAGGTAATAGGAATACGCACTTGAACAATTAATTCAAATTTTTGGAAATCAAACAGGCTCTTACCTAGTCTAATTTGTCTAATTTGTCTATTTTTTTTAAGATTGCAGTGTATGGTCACCTTTAAAGATCAAGATCTGAAATATAAATTTTTTGGGTTTAGAAACACTTTTCTGTTCTTTGTAATGTATTGAAATATTTGTGTAAAAATAGAAAAAAAAAATCAAAGATATATTAGAAGTAATAGGAATGAGATTAGCATCAAAAGGGTTAATTAAGCGAGAACACCTACTAATTGCCTAACAAGACACACCAATGAGATGGGCGTGCACTATTATCAATGAGAAAACAGCAGTTACCCTGCTACCAGTTGCCGTTTACATATTTATTATCGCGTTACGCATCTGAGTGCACCGGTTAACACGCCCAATCAATGATTTATCCAGCGTACCAAATAAGGTATGAACTGGCGCAATGCACTGTTCTTAGTAAATCAGCCCCTTTGTGTCCTTAAATCTCTTCCTGCATTTCAAAAGTGAAAACCCAGGGTCTATTCATATTTCACTTCAGGGTCTATTCATATTTCACTAAAGCCCCCTCAGTAGTAAAAATAATTACATTAAAAAAAATTAGTAATAATATAAATGGCACCCCAACACACCTTTCTAACGTATGCTTTGCAGTGCATCACAACACATAGTAACTTATTAAAATGCATTGTCGTGCACTGCAAAAAAAAATAAAAAATTATATGCACCTTTTTTGTGCGAATTATGTGCAAATGAAAGGGTTCCCTAATACAATGTATGTTGATGCAGATGAAAATGTAAATGAATACTTCGCAAAAGCCCAGTTCCAGCTAAATATATGTATTTTGTTTTGGATAGGGTGAAGGCTTAAAATTTCTGTTGAGTCTTTATTTCTATCTACTACTGCATCTGGCAGGTTTTATCTAAATTTCTTTCCCTTTACAATAAATAATGGGTGCAGTATCTTTGGGAACAGAAAGCATGGATGACAAAAAAAAAACAAAATATTGTTCTAACCCTTCTTTACTCTACACTATGGGGGTTATTTACGAAAGGCAAATCCACTTTGCACTGCACTGTGTATTGGACAGGTGATAAGCAGTGCCTGGTTTTCTCCACACATACCGCTGAGAATTAAGGCCAAAAAAGCTCTATCTTGGTCTCATCAGACCATAGAATCTTATTTCTCACCATCTTGGAGTCCTTCAGGTGTTTTTTTTTAGCAAACTCCATGCGGGCTTTCATGTGTCTTGCACTGAGGAGAGGCTTCCGTCGGGCCACTCTGCCATAAAGCCCTGACTGGTGGAGGGCTGCAGTGATGGTTAATTTTCTACAAATTTCTCCCATCTCCCGACTGCATCTCTGGAGCTCAGCCACAGTGATCTTTGGGTTCTTCTTTACCTCTCTCACCAAGGCTTTTCTCCCCCGATAGCTCAGTTTGGCCGGACGGCCAGCTCTAGAAATGGTTCTGGTCGTCCCAACTGTCTTCCATTTAAGGATTATGGAGGCCACTGTGCTCTTAGGAACCTTAAGTGCAGCAGAATTTTTTTTGTAACCTTGGCCAGATCTGTGCCTTGCCACAATTCTGCCTCTGAGCTCTTCAGGCAGTTCCTTTGACCTCATAATTCTCATTTGCTCTGACATGCACTGTGAGATGTATGGTCTTATATTGACAGGTCTTTCCTAATCAAGTCCAATCAGTATAATCAAACACTGCTGGAATCAAATGAAGGTGTAGAACCATCTCAAGGATGATCAGAAGAAATGGACAGCACCTGAGTTAAATATATGAGTGTCACAGCAAAGGGTCTGAATACTTAGGACCATGTGATATTTCAGTTTTTCTTTTTTAATAAATCTGCAAAAATGTCAACAATTTGTGTTTTTCTGTCAATATGATATATATATATATAAAGGCATTTCAGTGCCAAACTTAACAAGGTAATATGCACATTTGCTTTTAAAGCTGAATTCTAGATATGGATATTTTAGCATATGTGCTTATGCATATTCCATACCTGGCCCGTCCCTCTGGAAGCTGGAAATCACTGTAGTAGACACTGCTTTTACAGTAATCATTCTAGTTTTAAGGTCCCACTCCTAGCGGCTGCCTTGATGCTTAGTGAACACGGGAGGTCACTCATTCAGTACAGGCACCATTCAGAGTGAACATTACATTTTCTCAATGAATGCAAAGTGTTCTCTGATCGGATGAGTGAGCCGAGTAAGAACCAGCATTTCTGTCAGTAGCCACATTAATAAACCTCATCATTGGTGTCAGTGCATTAAACTGATTAAAACAACCCCTTTTAAAACATCAAATTCAGTTGAAAACTGAAATGAGAGGCAAAACATTTGTGTATACAGTAGATATATATAAAAAAACAATATAAATACTTTTTTTCCTTTTTTAAAAGTAATCCCATAATCTCTGTTCTCAGATGCATAAGAGCTAGTGAGAGAAGAAGCAACAGCACACTAAACTCTCCAGTAAATGACTGTGCAGGGGGGGACATGTCAGGACAGGTCTGATCATTGGAGGAGAGCAGGCTAGGGAACTGACCACTGTGTGTTCTGCTTAATATGGTCAGTTTGTAATAGGAAAGCAGAGCTACTAGCGGGAACATAAGGAATTTCACACAAAGGAAGTAATATAAATAGCAGAGGATACTTTTCCATACAAATACATGGTACACCGGGCACATATCAGGAATATGAAATGCTGGGGTAACACTTTAAGTAAAATACCCCATGCATTGATGCCAGTGGACACAATAGTAACCAACATTTGTGTCAGGTGGTGTGTTAATGATGGCCAGCAATAGTGTCAGTGGATGAAGCAAGAAACCACTAAGATGGGTGTCTGCAATGATGTCAGTGCATGCAGCAAAAAATAAATGAATACATAGAAAAACCTTTACAGCTCTTGCATTTTAGAATTTCTAGTAAGACATAGTAACTTTTTGGCACTTTGCATGAAAACTTAACACTGAAAGTGGCGACCTTTTATATGGGGCTCTTTTAAACCGCGTACTGCTAAGACCACTCTATTTCTTCCAAAACTCAGAGGAGGCCTGGGTCTGCCAAACTTTGCAGCATACTATAATGTGACTCATTTAGCCATTTTACCTAAATACCATGAAACCTTTGAAATTCCTATGTAGGTTGCAATTGAATCAGTAGAATGCGATCCTATCTCCATGGCCAATCTTTTGTGGTTACGCCCGAAAGACTGAACTATCTGTCTCCAACCCTGTTACGAAACATTCCTTCTGATATGGGATACATTTGAGATGGCTTATGGCCTGCTGTGAGCTCATGTTCCTCTAATGTTCTTTCTAAAAAAATCCAGCCTCTTTTGCAGTGTGGGACTCTCCGGGGTCTTTTCGGGCATGGATAACGCCGGGTCTAATTCGCCTCCATAAACTGACATCTACATCAGCATGTCGCCCCTTCCCTGATCTATACAAAACTCATCGATTACTATGGTCGGAAATGTTCTGCTATTTGCAAATCAAGATTTTTTTATACTCCTTACGTTCGATCGGACGTAATCTTGACACAGATGTCACACTTTGAATGCATCTGTAAAAGTGACCCACATATTTGAGGTCTCATATCAATCCTATATAGTCAAGTTCTAGCTAAATCTACTGTAGGTCCCTCACCTTATGTAGCTAAATGGCAGTTTGATCTGGACCGCAACCTTGATACAGCGGAATGGTCGGAGATTTGGTCTACAACTAAGTCCTCCTCACCCGAATGTGGTGGAGGTGGAAGCTAAGGTTTTAGCCAGATGGTATCTGGTGCTGGCCCGCATTGCAAAATATATTCCTGGCTATTCCAACAACTGTTTTCGTGGTTGCGTGACCTCGGGTACGCACATACATATATGGTTGGAGTGTCCAGTTGTACAAAACTTCCGGAAAGCCATATTTGCAATGGCATAAGAAGTTTATGAACTATCCATCAACCAGACCCGGCAATTGCCCTCCTAAATTTGAAACAGTTGATCTTGTCACGCAAACAGTTTAAACTCTTTGTACCCCTCCTAAAGGCCGCTAAGTGAACGATAGCCAAGGCCTGGAGATCTCCCTCTCTGCTAGTAGCCGAAGCTAAACATAGGATGAATCTGTCTACGATTCATGCAAAAATGGAAGCCATCAATAAAGATAAAATTAGGCAATTTGATAGAATCTGGCAACCTTAGATAAAGTGTTGTTTACCCCAGACTTCAATGAAACAGTGCTTATGCCATGGTGACTCGTCTTTATCTATTAGTCATTGGTCTCTGGCTTTGGGTGTTCTCTCTATCCCTGGCAAATCTATTCTTGTCACCCTCCGCTCATAGCTGGTCTTCTTCTCACTACTTTTCTTTTCTGTTTACTATTCCACTCCTCTTTCCTCCTAGTATATGTTAATAGCCTATTTCAAAATCTTTGCAAACTATTGGCCTCTTTAGTAGAGGCTAGACATGTGCATTCGTTTTTGTCCGAATGCATTTTCGCTCGAAATTCAGGTATTTTCATTATCGTTTTAACAAACGATAACGAAAGTGCAGAATATGAAAACCGAAAGATCCGACATAAACAAATGCTTTGTTTTCGTTGCGACAACATTTCGATATAGATAGGAGATTCGACATGACGCTGACAACAACAATATGTGTCTATCGAACCTGTGGTCTAATGTGCCTAAACTTAACTCTATTAGTTCAAGATTATTCTACACAGAGAGAAAAGATTGCTGCTGGAATTGGATGGGGGAAGTAAAATAAAAATAATGATGATGATGAATGTTATTGGCCGATTGTAACTAAAGAGGAGGGGCAGTAAAATAGCTAGAACTAAGTACACACGTACAGCCAACTTACTTTCACTTACCATTTGCTAGCAGAGAGAGACACACACTGAATCATTTCAGAAGACAGTCAATCTTAGCTGGTCCATTTGTCAGAGAACCTGAATTATTTAGCAATTAAGCATAAGCACAGCAGCAGAACAATAGTGAAGCAAGCTACAGTTCAACTTAACTTTTTCATAATAATCTGCTGCTATTGTGTTAGTGTTGTGAACTTGATTGTGATACTAGTGTTGTTAGTGTTGTGATAGCCTCAGAGGCTGCCCGTGTTGTGGGGGGGGGGATTTATTATTATAGATTCTATATTATAATGCCATATCAATATCTGACACAATGTCAGATGCCGCCCCGGCCATTGCACTTGGAGATTGAGAAACTAATGTGAAAGTTGGCTGACTGTTGGGGTAGAGTAGACCATTGAACGTGAATGACGAAGCTTCAACAAAGCTATGAAAAACATACAAACATTGAATCTTTGCCTTATGGTGCCTGTTGAAAGTTCTAAGAAGATTCGACGGAGCAGCTAAACTGTACTACGCTGCAATCATACATTTCCGGTCAAATACATTCGCCCATAGGTTATAGAAAAATATAATTATTACTAGTCATACAACATTAAAATTCTACTACAGCTAGCTTGTAGGCAGAAAATTCGACCGGAAATGTGCACGTACAGTTTAACTGCTCCGTCGAATCTTGAACATTCGACAGACACCATAGGTCTTCAATGACAGATTCGACCTTAATTAGAATTTTCGGACAAATGCAATTTAACGAAAAACGAAATAAATAAAAACGAATTTCGGGAGTAACTAAATTTATTTTTCGGACGAAAATGAAATTCCGAAACAAAATATTTCAGTGTGCACATGTCTAGTAGAGGCTGTGTCTAGTTATTATAGGCTGTCAGTATTAAGAACGGTAAAAACTGTCATTTAGTGTGCCCCACTTTGTTCACTCACTATTGTGCAGGTTATATTTGCTTCTGTGTCAGAACCTGCTTCTGTTGATTTTCTACATAGTTTCTTTAGGCTGCTGTTTTGATAACTTCTTCGCAATTAATCTAGTTGTCACCCTACTGGTGACTATTGTAATGCATTACTTCTGTACGATTACTGGTAAGATCTTCATTCACGTGGTCAGTATGCCTAAAAGGGGGCATACCCAAGTATGAAATGAAATGAAATGAAATAGAAAAAAGGGAATGGGTGGGTGGGACACGAGATCCTATGACCACAAGGAAGGAGGCAAAGGAAGGCAGGCTTTATGCAGCCTGACTCCTCCTACAAACACAGACTGACCTGCGGTCAGCCTTACACTTGTACTCGGAGTCAATCTGTGGATAGTGTAGGAAAGGAACAAAGAGCAACAGAGAACATAGACCTGAAGTGTTCCTGGGTCACGTGGTCACTATGCCTAAAAGGGGGCAAAAATAACCCAGTAGGATGAAAGCTTAACAACCCGATTTATACACACTGAAATAAAGTACAATCTGCCATATTGACAACCGCTTGTGGCATCTCAAAAAGTGGCTCTGGGACATACCCATAGAAACAAGACAACCTTCAACTACCCAAATACCAAATAAGGGCCGGGGCCCCCTGGCGCAAAGTCACCGAAGCTGCTCCTACCTTGAATGAATGCCAAAGTATGCCTTAGGGTCCAGACCCTGATTGGCCAAAAAGGGGGCGCAATGAAGTATGCATTGAGCTACGGAGAGGGGAGTGCTAGGAAAAGGCAACAGAGGACCATCCCTGGGTTTATCACATGTAGCACTGCCGAGCTGGTTTAAACCCAACACCGGGCACCACGCCTTGCCCGGCTCCAAGAACCTGACGACAGTGCCGCCTCCCGATTGCTGCATCTTGCAAGCATGCCGATGTAACAAAAGGCCGGGGTGCAAAAACAGTTGATTGGCCAAAAGTAATTGATACCCTGGGCCAGAAGAGCAACTCCCCTGGCCTCAGGACTCTCAAAAGGCCAGCTATAGCGCTGCCTTGAGCACCAAGTTGGTAACCAACGCAAAAGGAGACCTTGAGAGCATGATAGATATGTCACAAAAAATATGACCCATGATGGGAAATCTCCTGAGCACAGCAGGAGGGCTACTCTACAGGATCCCTGAGGATGGTTTAAATAGAGTGCGCAGAGAATAAAGAAAGGCCTGTCGGGGTCTTCCAACAACATGAAATGCTAAGTCCCAGCCAGATATGACATGATAGTGCTGTAGGCCGATATAATTTGGAAGAGGCAAAAAACAGAAAACAAATAGGAACTGGATGTTACCGTCAGGACTAGGAAACCTTGACTGAAAAGCTTGGAAAACATCCCAAGCAGTGTCATGAGCCTCCCTGGTATTCAAAATAAAGACTTACCGATCAAGCCTGCTGTGTCAGCCAAATGGAAACCCAATCCCTCACAAAATGCTGGAAACCGAAAAGAAGGCGTGGCGCCAGCATCTGCGTCTGAGACCTGGGTCTACTGATACCGGCCTAGGCACAGGGAAGGTTCTGGAATCCACTAAAGCCCCTCAGCCAATAGAATCTGCTGGAGCTGCCATAGGCTGACATACCAATAGTTCCATACTATAGCCATTCTTGGACGGACGTAGCTAGGAAATTAAAGGTAGTGTGCATTTGGGACAGGGAAGAAACCGCAAACCGATGGGTAACCTGCTCCGCACTCTCGCTTGCCAAGCAAGGGAACAGTAACTTAAAAAGCTGAGCTTTCCATGCCGAAGCCGAGAAAGCAATCCACTGCGTTGAAATACTGCCATCGGGTCAAGAGTTGAAGCTAGCTAAATGTGAAAAATTAAGCCTTGGGACGGACCAGGTTCTGAGAGAGGGTGAGCTACTGTGCTCCGACCCAACCAGGTGGCGAAGGAGGGGTAGAAGCGAAGTCCCCAATATCTGCTGCTTGAGGCATGTCCTGCAAAACCGGAACTTGCAACCTGAAAATGTGACCGGGTGCTGAAGTAAAACGTAAGATGTAAATTTATAAAACAGAACCGAGATATAAGAATGTAACCTGGATGAGAAGAATTGCAGCTGCCCACGCCAATTAAAACCAACCAACTCAACCGTGAAGACAAAACCTATGAACGGTACCCCGCAAAATGATGAAAACAGTAACCATAAACTGAGTGGAAAAGACACACCACTGGGTCAGCAACATAACCTGCGAGAGAAATGTGAGCAGACTGAGAAACCTGTGACGGAACGTAAGCTGCGTGAAGGAACCGAAACACATGCATGGCGCAAACTGATGAAAACGTGAGCAGCATGAGAACTGAGGCTGCCAGAAAAATGCAAACTGCATAAGAAACACCGGGTGCACAAGAACGTGAATTGATGAAAAACGTGAGAAACATGAGAAACGAGTAACCATTGGGAAAACATGAGAAACCTGGGAAAACGAGAGTAACATGAAAATGTGAGTTGGCATAGAAACAACAAATTGCATGAGAAACATAAAATTACATGAGAAACGTAAATTGCATGAGAAACGTAAATTGCATGAGAAACGTGAGTTTGAATGAAATATGTAAGTAACGTAAGAACAGATGAGGAGACTTGCCACCGAACAAGCCAATTAAAAACGATAACCTCAATCTGATAAACCCATAGACGTGATGGGTAACCTGCAGTGGAAGAACATGGACAACCCAGCTGTGTAAAAGCAACCAGAGAACATTACAGACAACCAGCTAATGATATAACAACACCCCTACTACCTGACAAGTATGAGGATGTGGGTGCCGAAATGACAAGACTAACAGCGCATTAATGTGAACCTAATGACAACACCACCCTACTGTATGCAGTAAGCAAGCCCGAGCAACCTGCAGCGCCAAGACAGGAAAATTAAAAGCAAACAATCAAGGCTAAGGTCCCCACAGACTGTGGTGGGTAGTAGTAAAGGTGTAATGGTGAAGTGGACGTATTACGTATGAACTACAGGAGAGAAGAATGTGGGACGAAAATCAATTACAAATGAAACCTCAGCCTGTATGGATCTGTAGATGTGAGAGATCCTGGATGTAAGCACTAACGAAAATGCAGCGAATGTAAGACAAAGACATGAAATGTGAGAAACATGGGAAACGTAAGAAACATGGGAATCGTAAGGCGCAGGGGCAACGTAAGAAACATGAGAAACATGGGAAACGTAAGGCACATGGGAAACGTAAGGCACATGGGAAACGTAACATGGGAAACGTAAGGCACATGGGAAACGTAAGGCACGTGGGAAACGTAAGGAACGTGGGAAACGTAAGGCACGTGGGAAACGTAAGGCACGTGGGAAACGTAAGGCACGTGGGAAACGTGAGAAATATGGGAAACGTGAGAAACATGGGAAACGTGAGTAACATGGGAAACGTGAGAAACATGGGAAACGTGAGAAACATTGGAAACGTGAGAAACATGGGAAAAAAACGTGAATTTGTATGAGAACCGTAAATTACATGAGAACCGTAAATTGCATGAGAAAACCGTAAATCGCATGAAAAAAGCGAAAATTGCATAAGAAAGTGTAAATAGCATGAGATTGTAAATTGCATGAGAAACCGTAAACTTACCTGAAAAAAAAAAATGTAAATTACATGAGAAAATCGTAAATTGCATGAGAAAATCGTAAATACAAAAGAACATAATTTGCATGAGAAAGCGTAAATTGCATAAGAACGCAAATTGTATGAGAAACCGTAAATTACATAAAAAAACCCGTAAATCGCATGAGAAAACCGTAAATTGCATGAGAACGTAAATTGCATGAGAATGTAAATTGCAAGAGAAACCGTAAATTACATGAGAAAAAACGTAAATTACATGAGAAACCGTAAAAATGCATGAGATTGTAAAATGCATGAGAAACCGAAACATTGCATAGAAACCGTAAATTGCATAGAAACCGTAAATTGCATGAGAAACCGTAAAATGCATGAGAACCGTAAATTGCATGAAACCGAAAAATGCATGAGAAACCGTAAAATGCATGAGAAACTGTAAAATGCATGAGAAACCATAAATTACATGAGAAACTGTAAATTGCATGCCTCCAAAGGACCCCCACAGAATATAATGAGATGACAGGCGATGACAACCCCACAGCCTGAATTAACCCCTGTCACTCATACTTATCGTGCAAGCGTGGTAACGAGGTAACTGGGCGCTAGCAGCGTGGCCCCATGCAGGTAAAATGGCAGCACCCACAGGCTGCCCTGTCTGCAAACTATACTACCAAGGACACCCCCATCCGCAGCCTTACAGCATGAGGATGCACTGTGCCCACTGACAAGCGAAAATGCTGATGACAGTTGCACCGCCGCCGGAGAAGGGCTGAGCCCGCCATCCGCGGGAGGACAGCGGGGAGCTACCAGCCAGTAGATGCCTGAGACAGTCCAGGTGGAGGTGGCCACCTGCCCGTGGACCCCCCCGACCAACCCTGAAGGCTGCATGTAAAAGCAGGGTAATATCCCCACCGCTTCCAGCCTAATGATAATAGCCAGCCTCCCCTGGATCGTAGTGAAAACAGACCGAAGCACGTCCCCCCTTACCTGCGCCCGCCGCGCACTAAGCCCTCCGACAACCCGTGGTGAGGAAACGCTTGCTGAATCCTGCCACTGAGCAGGGAGAAACAAAACCGCCGCATGTCTCCCTCGACCGATCGGCAACCCGGAAATGACGTCAGAGTCGCCCGCAAATGACGCACACGAGATCCTACGACCACAAGGAATGAGGCAAAGGAGGGCAGGCTTTATGCAGCCTGACTCCTCCTACAAACACAGGCTGACCTGCGGTCAGCCTTACACTTATAGGAGGTTTTCTGTTACTTGTCTACTTGTAAACTCAATAAACAATTTGAACAAGGAAACTTAACACTGGAGTTCTGCAAGTTTACTTACATCAGCACCTGCTCCCACAATGCTTCATCATTACCGCAATGCTGCTTCAGCCTTTCAGGCAGGACTTGAACTTTAATGTAACTAACTGGCAGGAATTACCTGGGGCCCACTATAAATCAGCAAGTGACATCATATCTGCACAGCTTACTATACAAGGTCAGTAAAACTTTTTTTTCTTATTAGCTTTATTGAGACTTTGCAAATTCACAATATAACATATCATGAAAGAGGTACTGTACATGGTAAGGATATATGCTACTATGCAAAAGTTTTAAGAAAGTGTGACACATTTCTGTAAATTAAGAATTCTTTCAGAAATAGATGTGTTTAATAGTTTATTTCTATCAATTAACAAAATGGAAAGTAAAGGAACAGAATAGAAATCCAAATCAAATTAATATTTAGTGTGAGCACCCTTTGCGTCAAAACAGCATCAATTCTTCTAGATACACTTGCACACAATTTTTGAAGGAACAACCAGCAGGAGGGTTGTTCCAAACATCTCAAATCTTTCTGTCTCTTTATGTAATCCCAGACAGACTCAATAAAATTGAGTTCAGGGCTCTGTGGGGCCCTAACCATCACTTCCAGGACTCCTTGTTCTTTACAGCAATTGGCTGTATATTTGAGGTCATTGTCCTGCTGAAGAATAAATGTGGGGCCAATCACATGCCTCCCCAGTGGTATGGCATGATGGATAAGTATCTGCCTGTATTTCTCGGCATTGAGGACAACATTGATCCTGACCAAATCTTCAACTCCATTTGCAGAAATGCAGCTCCAAACTCGCAAGGAACCTCCAATTGCTTCACTGTTGCCTGCAGACATTCAATATTGTACTGCCTTTCAGCCCTTCAGCTAACAAAATGCCTCCTGCTAAAGCCAAATATTTTATTTATTTTTTTTTTTCAATGAAATTTTTATTGCAAATGAAAAGCCATACAGAGATAGTCAAACATTAGTCAAATTCAAGTTACAGTCTGAGCTTCATTAATATCCACACTGGGGTTCCGAAAGCCAAAATGAGGAAGGGATAAGGAGGAGAAAGAAAAGAAAAAAAAAATGCTCCAGTATGGACTTTTATGCAATAAACAGGTTTACAGTGTCGCGGGGGTTCACGTGAGTAGCAGGCAGCCCAGTTGTCTATCTAGGGGATAAGGTACGTTCCTGAGATCAATAGTATTTGGCAGCTGAGCCTGGGTGTATGTCTCGCCCTCAGCGAGCAGGCTGTTGTTGGAAGTGGCGGGTTAAATGACTATAATCCAACCTTTTTGTTCAGACTGAAAGAGTAGGAAGGAGAGAAATAGAACAGCAAGAAAATGTGGAAATAAGATAAGAGTTAGGGAGAAGGAGGGAAGAGAGAGAAGAGAAGAAAAAAAAAAGGAGGGGAGACAACAAGCATTGGGCAAGAGGGGAGGGAAAAGGGGGGCCAGGGAGAGGGGAATAGTGACAAGTAAGAGATAAAAAGTATGTTAGTATTCACTCACATTAACAGATTCATGTACGTTTGGAATTCTGGAGACTCTTTGTAGTTCATCCAGCAGTACCAAGTTTTTGTGAATTTGGACATCTTGTCTTGAGAAATAGAGATTAGCTCTTTCATCTCTTCCATGTGAGTAATCCTGTGAAACCATTCACGAATTGTTGGTGCAGTTGCCGACCGCCAATGGCGTGGAATACATAGCTTAGCAGCATTCACCATGCACATCGCCAGCGATTTATTGTATATTCGCTTCGGCAGGGAGGTGTGATGCAAAAGGAATTGCGCCGGGGGTGTAATCCAAATGATAGGAGGTCACTTTGCAAATTATTTTGTGTACTTGTTTCCAGAAGGGCTGAAGGATGGGACAGGACCACCACACGTGAAGCATAGTGCCAACCTCTATTCCACATCTCCAGCAAAGTTTGGAGACATTGGGATAGAACTTGTGGAGTCTTGATGGAGTTTGGTACCACCAAGAAATAATTTTGTATCAGTTTTCTTGAATTGTTACGTTAAGTTAGCCTTTGTGTACAAAGGTGCATATAGTCTCCCATTCTGTTTCCGTGGGCGTCAAGTTTAACTCTCGGGCCCAGGTCTGGTAGAATGGGGTAGTGGAGGTGGGTATATAGTGCAGCAGTGCCTTGTAAAAAAAATGATATCATATGACGTTGTGATTGAGAGCGGGTGCAGGTAAGCTCCATCGGATTTAGAGGTCTCCCCCAGATAGTGGGATCAGTCTGTGAGGTGAGAAAATGTCTGATTTGAAGATATGACCAGAAAGGTATTGTATATGGGCTCATTAAAGCGTTGAGTTTCTCGTGATAGTAATTTTCCCTTGAGGAAGAAATGTTGTGCCTGAACATCCCGATTTGGCCAGCATAGTCACAGGAAAGAGTGTGACATGCCTGGGGGGAAGGCAGGGTTGAAGCGGAGGGGTGTAAGTGGACCCCTCTTCGATCCTCCATGTAGGTTTCTACACCAACGGTGATACACTTGGATTGGGAGCCCGATGAGTGGATGCGCTTTAACATTAATAGGTACCTCCTCTGGTTGGAGCCAGGGTAGGAGGTGTAAGGGTAGGGAGGTTTGGGTACCTTCAAGAGCAACCACTGCTTTGATGGGCCCGTGAACATTCCAGTCAATAATCCTAGCTAGGAGGCAGGCCGTATAGTAATCCTGAAGATCCGGAAAGCCTAGCCCTTCTTTGTGTTTTGGGGCCTTTAGACGTGCATATTTAATTCTGGGGGGCTTCTTGCCCCAAATAAATTGTGTACTTTCCTTCTTATATAGAGAGAAAAAAGCTGGAGGGACCCAGATAGGAATAGCTTGTAGGATGTAAAGGATACAAGGGAGGAGTGACATTTTAATTAAAGTTGCCCTACCGAACCATGATATGTTTAGAGACTGCCACTGTCGCATCTCCTTATAAATGTTTTCCAGTATATTTAAATGGTTTCTGTGATAGAAATCATAGAGTTTACAGGGGATTTTGATGCATAGGTAGGTTAAGGTGTCTGGGTTCCACTGAAAAGGAAAGTTGGCCTGGCATTGTTCGACTTCATCATTAAGGAGGGAGACATTTAAAGCTTGAGATTTGGAATAGTTGATTTTTAGGTGGGACACATTCTTAAAGGATTCCAGTTCCTTGAGTAGATTTGGAAGGGATATGTGTGGTTGGGATAAGAATAGCAGAAGATCATCTGCAAAGGCTGCTACTTTGTAGGATGAACCATGAATCGATATCCCATGAATAACCGGGGTTTGAGTGCAATTTGTTTAGGAACGGCTCAAGTGAAAGGACGAAAAGTAGGGGGATAGGGGGCATCCCTGTCTCGCTCCTTAGGACAGACAGAAGGAGTCCGACAGGCGGCCATTGACCCCGACCCTAGCTTGTGGGGTTGAGTAAAGAGATAATATGCTGCCAAGCATCCCTGGTAGCATCCCTGGTTCTTTTGGGCCTGAACTGCCTTGGCAAGAAGACGGACGCTTTTATTTCCCTGCTCATAAAAGACTTTTTGTTGTAGCATTAGTTGTCGATGGGTCTTTTTGCCAAGCAGTTCAAGGAGCTCTGTTCTGACTTCTGTCAACTCTCACAATGAAGATGCAGCGAGGGTTTTCTTGTGTGTACAAGGAGTTCATCATGGCCTGGTGGGATTTTCTTAGGGCCGCTCTCCTCTGATGGTGCACTTGTGAACCTCCCATTGGGTTAATGGGTCTATATCGGGAGTGTCATTGACTACAAAGAAGTCTTTTAACTTGGTTGTAAACTGGGAAACCATGTTCGTGTCTTTAAGGAGGGATGGATTTAGCCTCCAAATCTTGGACCTAGTGACCTTTTCTGGGAAAGACAATGTTAAGGTGACGGGATGGTGGTCAGACAAGACCATAGATTCAATTGTTGCTGCAGATAAATAGGGGAGGTCAGTTTGAGAAAGAAAAAAAATAGTCTATTCTGAAGAACTTTTTATGTAAAGGGGAGTAAAAAGTGTAATCCTTTTCTTTTGGATTGAGTACTCTCCAGGCATCATTTAGTTGAAAGTTTTGGAGCTGTAGGTTGATTTGGCATAGTGCTTTGTAAAGGGATAGAGGAGGTGACGGTAGATGTATCTAAGAGGGGGTTAAGCGGCACGTTCAAGTCTCCTCCAAGGATCAGAATTCCTGAGGTAAAGTCTGAGAGTTCTCGACAAAGTTGTTGAGAGAAAGTCACTTGACCACTGTTTGGGCTATAAAAGTTAGCTATCGTGAGGGGATGTGACTCAAGTTGGCCCCTTACAAACAAGTACCAACCCTCGGGTCTATGTTGGTTTCATGTAGATGAAATTCTGTATTTTTGGATAATAAGAGTGTAACTCATTTCGTTTTCGCTTTGGCAGATGTGGCATGGAACGCTACTGGGAAATGTTTATTTGTGAATTTTGGAATATGTCCCGTCTTAAAGTGTGTTTCCTGAATCAAAACTACTTGTGCTCTCAATCTGCGGAATTGTGCAAGAAATTGAGAGCATTTTTCTGGTATATTCAACCCTTTAGCATTTACCGAGATAAACTTTGAGATGGGCACAGTGATAGGCCTTGGGCTAGTCATAATTAAGAGGAGGGTAATGTTTAGCCGGGTAATGCTTGTAGCTTGTTTTAATTGGAGGGGAGATCTCAACTCTTGGGGGGGGAAGGGAGGTTAGGAAAAAATAACTAACTGGTTCAATAGAATAATAAAGTAATTTCAAGCGAGGGGAGAGGGAGAGGGAGGGATATAAGAGGGAGATAAGAAGAAGGGGAAGCGAGAGAAGAAAAAAAAGGGGGAGGAGAAATACACTAAGTGCAAGGATGAAAGAGAGTAAGAGAGAATAGAAGAGGATAAGAAATATATCCGGAGACAAGCTCAGGCATGCTGGCTTGTCTATAGAAAGAGGAAAAATTAAGGGAAATAGATTCTGGACAGATCAGCAGGAGCTGTAAGCTTCCACTAGGTGGGAGCGAAGTGAAGCAAAGCACAATCGGCCCGAGAATAGATAAGCACTTTGTGTATGAAGACATAGGGGGTTATTTAAGAAAGGCAAATCTACTTTGCACTACAAGTGCACTTGGAAGTACAGTCACTGTAAATCTGAGGGGTAGATCTGAAATGAGGGGAAGCTCTGCTGATTTTATCATCCAATCATGTGCAAGCTAAAATGCTGTTTGAGATTTTCCTTGCATGTCCCCCTTGGATTTACAGCAACTGCAGTTCCAAGTGCACTTGCAGTGCACTTGTAGTGCAAAGTGGATTTTTCTTTCGTAAATAACCCCCATAGTGCTGTATTAAGATGGGTGTAGGGGAAAATATTTCACATTTTGACTCATTAGTCCAGAACACCTGCTGCCATTTTTCCACACCACAGTTTGTTTTCATGCTAGTTGAATCGCTTAGCCTTGTTCAATGTCCAAACTATGGCTTTTGGATGCAATTCTTCCATGAAGACTACTCCTGGCCTGCCTTCCCCAGACAGTAGATGGGTGTACTTGGGTCACAGTGGTTTCCACCAGTTCTATGCATAACGCACTGCTGGATTTCTTCCAGTGTCGAAAGGAAGTAAGCATGATGTCTTTCATTTGCTGCATTAGGTTTCCTTGCATCTACATTTCTCAGCATTGCCTGTTTCTTTGTGCTTCTTTAAAAGAACTTGAACAGCATATCTTGAAACCCCAGTCTGCATTGAAATCTTTGCCTGGGTTAGACCTTGCTGATGCAGTATAACTACTTTGTGTCTTGTTGCTGTGCTCAGTCTTGCCGTGGTGCATGACCATCAGATGTCTCCCAAACTGTTTGTTTCAGTTAATGACTGTTTCAACCTACATATGAATATTGTGATCATTAGCATCTGCTTGGTATAATTGGTTAATCATACACCTGGCTCTAATCCTACAAAATCCCCGGTTTTGTGCAAGTGCAAAAAGTATGCAAGTGTAAGAATTTATACCAATTTGAAACCAAAGGGTACTCACACCAAATATTGATTTGATTTTTCTTCTGTTTGCTTACTTAGCATTTTGTAAATCGATAAAAATAAACAATAAAATATATATTTTTGAAAGCATTCTTTCTTTTACAGCATTTCTTCACACCTGCCTAAAACTTTTGCATAATACTGTACAGACTGAGTCATAGCAGGATTGTAAAGTGTTGTAGCAGTAAATTATATGATGACATACTGAAATAAAGTAATAGCAAGCACCTGAACATTAACAAAAGGGAGAAGTGCTCCAAGGAGGCATGAATATCACATAATTAAAACAGTAGGCCTCAGAAAATGGGATAACTGAATGTATTTGCCTCTGGACCCTAATGTTCAAGGGGCTCCAACTTAGGATATAAGGAGGTCTAACAATTAAACACATTTAACAGAGGGATACTTTTCTAATTGACACCAGTGATGTGCTAGACCCTGAGTACCTAAGTCTTATGGTCAATAAGACTGGTCAGAGTTTGGGAACCAAGTTCTTTCCAGATCATATAATGCTTGTTAGGCAACCAAGGGTGTGGGGGAGAAGCCTGGAATGGAGGAGAAAGTTGGTAAAATAAAGAAATGGGGGGGGGGGGGGGATCTCCTCTCCCACCCCTCACTGCTGTTCATCACTCCTGAGTAAAACTTTTTTTTTCATAAGTTTTTAAGTAGCATGCCACCTGACCTTACTTGCACAAATATAGTAAAAAACTGTCAAAACAATTACATTACATATGCTTTTCTGTACACAATATAAACAGAGAGCCACTGTTTCCACATCTGCCTAACAATGAACACTTGCTAGGACTGTATAACATTCAACAAAACATAAGGGGAGCATGGATCAGAAGAATGTCCTTTACACTTCTGGTCAACAAGTGAAAAATGTGTTCTGCCATTGATGTCAGTGGGTGTAAAAATAGACCCACTTAATAAAATGATTAAGAGGGAATTTCTAAAGGCTTTAAGGGTTTAATTGTGACATGGGTACTGTGGTGCTTGTCAAAAGCTTGTGGGCATGAGATGTTAAGTGAGCACAGTAAATAAAGTGGATGTCACTTCACTGTGATTAACTGGTATTCTGGCATCATTCCTCTTCGGCTATGCTATGTTGTATACAAATTTGGGCCTGGGAGCAAACTGAAGAAAAAGAGTTAAGTAAACTGCAGCATTGTGAGCAGATGCAATAATAAACCTCAGCACTGGTGTCAGTGAATGCAATAATAGCTCCCAGCATTGGTATCAGTGGATGCAATATTAATAATTCCCCATTGGTGTCAGTACATGCAGTAATATCCCCAGCATTGGTGTTATTGAACATAATACCACCCCCAGAATTAGTGTCAGTAGGTGCAATAATAATCCCCATCACTAATGTTAGTGAATGAAACAAGAAACCATTAGGGTAGATGCCTGCAATGGTGTCAGTGGGTGCAGATCTTGCATTTTAGTATCTGTAGCAATGCTTAGTAACTTTAGCACTTGGTGTGAAAATATGGAATTGATCAAGTTTACCTACCTCAGCACCTGCTCCTGCGATGCTCCATCATTACTGGTCTATTGCCTCAGCTTTATAGGCAGAGCTGGAACTATAATTTAGCTAATGGGCAGGATGACACTCCTGAGATATACTGAAATGGGGAGTGCAGAAATGCAAGCATTTAAGCACATTGGGCATTTTTTTTACAGATTCAACAGGGACCCATCTAAGGATCCACTGGTCCGTGCCTATTCCTAGGTATGCTGACTCTGGCACAACAGTTTCTATCATATGTGAGAAACTATGACTAAACCAGACCACTCTTTGTTTTCTATTTGGTGTTTGTGCTCATCTATGCCAGGTTTTCATTCCCACCCACGTCTAATTACTGCTGCAGGTGATATAAAAGGTGAACACAAGATACAGGCAGAGGATGAGAATGAACACCAGCAACCTTGGGTTAAACATAATCAATCTACAGACTTTGATCTAACTCTGATGATGCCTTATTGATATTTATTGATGTTTCGTATATCTGCCTGTTAATATTTTTTATTATAGGTACCCCCGGGGCTGGGGTCTGACCACCACCACGAGAACCTTTTCTTTCTCTCTCTTCTTTTCTTTTTCATTTTCTTCTTCTCTTCCTTTTCTTCTTTCTATTTATTTTTCATATATGATATACGAACATGGGACTACTCATGTATACAACTTAGAGCCTCAGTTACAGCTACCTTACTGAATTCTCATTTATTATAGCTTCTCTATGACGTTTAAGTAAGGCAATTGAGTATCATAGGGTTTACTTTAAGACCCCGGCATACCTTATAAAAAACACATTTTTCTTTCTCTTTTTGATAAACTCCATTTATTTTTTTTTATTTTTTTTAAATGCCCATACTCGTCCACAGTTTGAACCCATTAGGGGTGGACGGGTGGTGAAGAGCTATACTTTATTTTTATGTATTTATTTTTTTAATTTTTTATTTATCACAGGAAACAGGTCCACAGGGACCGACATGACAATAATAAACATCGTAACAGTGTGGTATAAACAATTACACAAAAATCATACAGAGAGCCTGGTTGTGTTTATCCCGAAATCAACTCGTAGTGCACCACTAAATGGAATTGCTATATTTCAGACAATCAGGATATGTAGTGTCTCCGAGAATAAGAACTATGAGTGCTGACTGTATTCCTCAGACTGTATCCTTATCGTATCATAGTCATCTAGTGTACGTAGAGGTGTATAGTCCATAGAATGTCCCTTGGTGAGTCCTGTATTCTACTGTTTTATCATTTTCATAGGGGGAAGAATATACAGAGTGTAAAGAAAGAGAAGAGAGGGGGACTGGGGGGGAAGTATTCGTGAACAAGGAGCCTTCAGTTTGTCCGATTGAAACCACTCTCCAGTCTGTCAATTAACAATTTAGTAGTTTAATGGTTTAATAATTTGATAGTTTAATTGCTTAATAGTTTAATAGGGGGTTCTATAATGTATTCCGGTCTATATTAGGTGCCTGTGTCCTCTCTACGGAGGGCTTGTCCCTCCTCTGAGTATCGAAACACGTTCCATAGCTGCCAAGTCCTGGAGTATGACTCACTTCTGTTTTGATTCGTGAGAATCAGATCTTCTAGTTTGTTAATTTCGTCTATTTTTCTTAGCCAAGAGGCAATGGAGGGCGGGTTAGGGGATTTCCAGTTAAGGGGAATACATACTTTAGCTGCGTCAAGTAGGTGGCGTACAATTGACTTTTTGTATATACGAGCAGGAATATCCGTAGCATGTAGGAGGAAGTATGCCGGATCATCAGGGACGATGCGGTCAGTAAATTTTTGTATTATCCTACGAACCTCCTCCCAAAAAGGCCTTATCCGGGGGCAGGACCAAAAAATATGTGTTAGCGTGCCTGTGTCTTGTTGGCATCTCCAGCATAGCTTCGATGTCTCAGGAAAAAGTTTGTGTAGTAATGCTGGTGTTCTGTACCATCTCGTAAAGATTTTGTAGTTAGTTTCTTGAAACTTGGTGCATATGGATGATTTATGTATGAATTGGAGGATGTGTGATCGTTTTTGTGTAGTGAAGTGACAATTCAGATCTTTTTCCCATTTGGCAAAGCTAGGGTGTTGGTAGTCCCCTGGTGGTGAGATGAGCATATTATAAGTCAGAGATAACGTGTGCGAAAGCACTCCGTTTTCCATACAAATTTCTTCGAAGGCAGTGAGAGGTGGGTCGTTTACCGTTGGGGGTGTCAAACTGCTAAGAAAGCGTGAAAGTTGGCTAGCCCTCAGGAAGTCCAAGCGGAAAAGTCCATTTGGGTCCGAAAACTCGGCCGGCGTCGCCCATCTTCCCCCGGTGGTAAAATGGGAAGCTTGATATCTCCCTGCATCTCTCAGCACGTGGAATGTGGGGTCTGTTAATCCTGGTGTAAATTGAGGGTTTCCTATTATGGGCCTCAAAGGTGAGTTCCTATGGGAGATGGATGTTTGTGTTAGTAGATGTGCGCACGTTTTCGTAGTGTGCCCAAGCAATTGGTGAGATCGTATATGTGAGGGGAGAGTTGAGCTGCACCAGGGGGCTTTATGGAGCGGAATCTCAGATTGTGCTTGCTCTAACTGTACCCATAATTTGGTTTCCTTATGTCGGCACCAGTCGATGAGCCTACTCAGGTGTACTGCAAGGAAATATGTTTTGATCTCCGGCATGGCCATTCCGCCATGGTGTTTTGGGAGTGATAGAGTCTGTCTCGGAAGGCGCAGTCTTTTCCCTGCCCACAGAAAAGTCAGAAATAGGGAGTGCACTTTTCTAAAGTAGGCTGTGGGTATGTGTATAGGTAGGGCCTGTAATAGGTAGAGAAATTTGGGAAGGATCATCATTTTTAGTATGTTACAACGACCAAACCAAGAATGTAATCCGTTTTTCCAACTGTTGAGTAGTTTTTGGACGGTATTCAGTAAGGGCGGGAAGTTGAGTTTAAAGAGTTGGGAGATTGTTGGGGGGATATAAGTGCCTAAATACTTCAGGGCTTTGTCTGTCCACTTGACATGGAAGGTGTTCTTAAAGTACATGAGCTGAGTCTGTGGTATCTCTATACCCATTGCTTCTGATTTATTGAAATTTATTTTTAGGTTAGAGAGATGTCCATAGGTCTCAAACTCCTTCATTAAGTTTGGTAGGGAAATGGTTGGATTAGTAATGGAAAACATCAAGTCATCTGCATACGCAGACACTTTATGTTGGGTGTTCTGCATTGCGATCCCTGTAATGTCTGGATTTAGTCTCACATGGCAGAGGAAGGGTTCCAGGGTTAGGGCAAATAGTAAGGGTGAGAGTGGGCATTCCTGCCTGGTTCCGTTTCATATTGGAAAAGGATCCGAGACAACACCGAGACAACACCATTAGCCCTGACTCTAGCTAACGGATTTGAGTACGCTGCAGATTATTTATTTATTATCTTTGAAAGAATGAATTTATAATTTGGGGATATTTTATATTTTATTTATTTTCTTCAATTATTTATTTACCAATTATTACCAATTATTACCAATTACCAATTATTTATTTACCAATATTTTTTTTCTGTACAACAATTGCTGTATATCCTATTCTTATTTTTTAGGCTCAAAAGTGATTACATATATGAATATCTGATTATTTTATTTATTATGAATCTCCCATGTTTGCAATTTTTCTCTTTCTTTTTCTTGTTATCATATGTCTTTTCTTATGTAAACTTCAATAAAAATATTGAACAATATTGAACAAGAGAATGAACACCAGCACCACATCCCAATGGTATTAAAACCAAAACCCAAGAAAAAGATTAGTTTTTGGCATTTATTTATGGCCTCATATTGAACCGGTTACCTTTTAGAAAACATTATTGGCAGTAAAATAAGTATTAAAGTGGTTCTAAAGCCTTAAAGTGGATGTAACCACTCACATATACCCAGTGAAGTGAACAGCCTCAGATGATACACAGAGATTAAACAAATCTCCCTACATACATTTTACGTGCATATCTGCTGTCTTTAGCCTTCTATATTCTTTAGAAAGTGAACATCGTTTTAGAGATCTTCTCTTCCTGTTCAGCACTGGGAGTGGATTCTTGGCATACAGCCAAGACCGCTAATTGCAGGAAAGGCACACACCCACTCTCCACATAGGCAGGGGCTTGCAGAGCTGTGCTATGACAAGGCAAGCTCTCTGCTAATCTATTTATAGCAACCTCCCTCGACACAGATTTCAGGCTGGTTTTATTTTAGTTGACAGAGAACTTGCCAGAAGTTATAATGCTGATAACAAAGCAACAAAACAGCAAAAACACTGGACTTAGTGCTTTGGAGAGAGATAAGAAAACACTACAGATATATGTGCTTAGGTCAAATTTTATGAATCAGGTTTACATTCACTTTAAGGTTTTTTTTTACCTTAATGCATTCTTTGCCTCAGGAAGAATAATTTACATTTTTTTGTTGTTTCTCATATTTTTATTTTTTTTACCATTCTCTGGGCTCTCTCCATTTCAAGGGCATCCTTCCTGAAAATTGTACTACATACTCAGGATGTGGCCAGAACCAGAGTTTTGTAAAGTGATATTCTGGTGTTCAATAGCAAATGCCAATCAAGCTCCATGGTGCTGAGCAGTGAGCACATGGACCACTAGAGGATGTCAGGCCCTCAGACCACCCTCATAAAGTCTGTTTCTGATTGTTTGGTCAAAGACATTCACATCAATGGCCTGCTGAAGGTCATTTTGTAGGGCTCCGGCAGTGCTCATCCTGTTCCTCCTTGCACAAAAGAGCAAATATTGGTCCTGCTAATGGGTTATGGACCTTCTATGGCCCTGCCCAGCTCTCCTAGAGTAACTGCCTGTCTCCTCGAATCTCCTCCTTGCTCTTGAGACTGTGCTGGGAGACACACCAAACCCTCTGGCAAAGGCACATATTGATGTGCCATCCAGGAGGAGTTGGACTGCCTGTGCAACCTCTATAGGGTCCAGGTATCACCTCATGCTTCCAGTAGTGACACTAACTCTAGCCAAATCCAAAACTAGTGAAAAACAGTCAGAAAAGATGAGTAGGGCAAAAAAATGTCAGTGGCCTCCACCTGTAAAACCGTTCCTGTTTTGGAGGTTGTCTCAATGTTGCCCATCTAGTGCACCTGTTGTTAATTTCATTAACACCAAAGCAGCTGAAACTGATTAACAACCCCATCTGCTACTGACCAGATCAATATTCCAGGAGTTTAATTGACTTAATGACTGATGCTATACTCTGATGTAGAAATAGTAGAATTGGAACAAACATTGAGCTGATCCTGAGAGTCACTGCCACATCCCATTAGACAATGGACACAAAAGGCTAGGTACCCCAAGGGGATTATATGGGCAGTGGATCAACAAGGATCAGGAACGCAGATGAAGTACAGAAAAATTCTTAGATAAAAGTATCAAAATTTTATTAATACAAATTGTGCAAAATACATACTGACATTTAAAATCAACAGTGCAACAAGAGCAGTTGGTGTCAGAAATAGAGCTGCTAAAGTGTAGACGGTGAACTACAACGGCCAAAAAAAGGTCAGAGAAGTAGTACAACTGCTACACAGTACCCTACATGTTTCAGAAAAACACAAAAAGATTAAATTTCTTTTTATGATGTATGCTTCCTTCCTCAGGGGTTTCAGATAAGCAGATTATTAAATTTCTAAAAAAAAAAAAAAAAAATTTGCACATATATATATATATATATATATATATATATATATATATATATAGTAGATTTTTCATCTGCATAAATAAATAAAGAGCATAATAGACATTGATCAGTAGGTTTCAATTCACAGAAAAAAACAACAAGCTAGATATTATTTCCAAAAAACAGTACTTACAAGACATCTGAGTCTCTATTATAACAAAGGTGTACACAGTGATGTTGTGAGATGAAACTCCCATGCCCAGGAAATCAGTGAATAGAGGCAGTCATCCCAGTTAGATTCAAAAATCAGGATAATTACACAAGACAGACAAATCTTGTTTCTGTATGGAATTCGCCTCAATGCCAACGGGGGAGGAGCGGCAAGGCAGGGCTCACGAGAGCCGCCACTAAAAGGCAAGAATGACGCACATATAAAAACCAAAAAAAAGAAAGTAGGGATATTGTATGTATCTATGTACTATGGACATAAACATAGTGTGCATTGGAAAGAAGGGAGAGATACAAGGTATAATTCTCCCCATGATTGTATCAAGACAAAGCATGAAAAAGGATACATAGATATATAAATAACTAACCTTAACCACTCAAAGCAAACAGATCCAGTGTGGGGAGCTGTGCTCCTCTCAGCTGTGTAGCAGAGTTTTGTGTTTGCTGAGAGTGAGGTTAAATACCTGATGGTGTGGGAGTGGTTGTGGCCAGATAACTAGTCCCACTTCATTTAACCCATTATGCATTCAGGTGAAAGGAAAAAGTTTTAATCAGATTTACTCAGAGGTAAGTATGGCAGAGTTTTAAGTACCAAGAAAAATGTGTGGTGATGAATTGGAAGCGTCCGCCAATCAGGGCTCCCCGGCCTGAGCGGCATCCGTCGTCATCACGCAAATGATGCAACGGCGTTCGGCGTCGACAGAGGCCGCCGACACGGAAGGAGGGCAGCATACCAGGGCTTGGATGGAAGGCCTATTGCGCATGCGCAAGACAGAAAATCAAGCGCACGCGCCTGGGAGCGGCTAAAAGAAAGCCTCTGCCACCGTGAAGCGGAAGCGGAGGCCTTTCCGTGTCGGGGAGCTCCGCCGAGCCACCCCCCTAGGAATTTTGGGGAATCCAAGCATGTAGGGTACTGTGTAGCAGTTGTACTACTTCTCTGACCTTTTTTTGGCCGTTGTAGTTCACGTCTACACTTTAGCAGCTGTATTTCTGACACCAACTGCTCTTGTTGCACTGTTGATTTTAAATGTCAGTATGTATTTTGCACAATTTGTATTAATAAAATTTTGATACTTTTATCTAAGAATTTTTCTGTACTTCATCTGCATTCCTGATCCTTGTTGATCCACTGCCCATATAATCCCCTTGGGGTACCTAGCCTTTTGTGTCTATACTCTGATGTCTTTCATTCACAGCACACTTGGTAGCTCTGCTTGCAACTAGGACAGGGCTCAGTGCTGGAGCTTGTTTTGCCAACACGTCTCAATACAGCGGGTGGTGATGATGCAAGATCTGTCAGTTCCACCCCCTCCTCCTCCTCCTCCATGCCTTCCTCTGCTGATTTGTCATATGATCCACCAGTACCTCTTAAGCGCTCAAGGGACCATTCAAAAAGTCAGGCTAGAAGATGCCATGCAGTGCTTAAGCTGGTCTGTCTAGGGGACGGGAGCCACACCGAAGCAGAGATTCTTTCATCTCTGCAGGGGCAGGCCCAGAGGTGGTTCACGCCACAAAAGCTTGAGTCAGGAATGGTGGTGTGCCATTATGGCATTAACCTCCTGTCCACCCTTCAACAGGGAAGGTTAACACATGTGCCATGCACATATCCTTAATTCGGTGGTGCAATATTTCTTAAACAGTTACCCAGGTTTGAAATATTTTCTAAGGCATGCCAGAAGAGTCTGTAGCCATTTCAGGCAGTCTTGCACAGCCAGTATTCAGTTGGATGAAATTCATCAGGAATTCCACCTTCCCGTAAATCAGTCCCATGACTCTCTGGTTGATAAACCCTTGCATCTTTTCAAATTCCTTCCCCTTTATCCTCTTTGTATAGGGCTTCTATTTTGGTTAACCCCCCTCTCTATTGAACCATTACTACTACAGAATTTGTCTAATAGGGTTCTAGGTTTTCCTTAGTCATACAAGAATACTAGTTCTAGTTTGTATATGTATGACAATTAATAGTGGTAGTATAAACAATTGCTAGGTAGGGCCACTATATGACTTAAGTTGAGCTAGTTGGTAGGAAATTTTAGATGTACAACACCCTCTAGACCAGTGGTGTCCAAACTACGGCCCTCCAGTTGTTAAGGAACTACAACTCCCATCATGCCTAGTCATGTCTGTGAATGTCAGAGTTTTACAATGTCTCATGGGAAGTGTAGTTCCGCAACAGCTGGAGGGCCGTAGTTTGGACACCCCTGCTCTAGACTATCGCTTGATAAATGTCTATAATCAATCAACCAGTTACTTTATATTATTTTATATGATTTCTTAATAATTTTTTACACCTAAGTCAACAATTTTTCTAACAAACCACATAAATATTATGTGGATCAAAGCGTAGCACTGTGCCACCCCAGGAAGTGTGAGATACTTAACCCCATGTGTCTTGGACTGGCCCCTAACCTTCTTAATAATTATTTTTGTGGTTACAATATTATGCACTTTGGCTCTTAGATCTCTAGGCTTGAATGTTTCCCTCTAGTTTATTGCCCATTTATTGGTCTATCTATATGGAATCTCTTGATGGCAATGCATTTACGGTCAACTTGACCGAGACCAATTTATCCACTTTGCGCCCACGCTATAGCCAACAGACGGCTGCGGCGCTAAATTGCTGGGATAGCGTCTATGACGCATTTCACGCCCTATCATGGCGCTTATTTATAGCTAAATTATTAAAGTTTGATCATGGGTATGTACAGGGACTTCAGGTTTTGGTAGCCAATCCAAAAAGGGTCTCAAATGGAGACCTGCCCACATAATCAAACTCTAGAACAACACCCAAGAGATAGGCGACACCTGGGATGTGAAGTTGAATTTTGAATCAAAGATTGAAGACAAGATAATATGACAATATAATAATGCCTGTAAAGGTCCACCAAACTAGAAAAGTTTATTAAGTGAACCAATGCGTATATATATATACACTAGACACATGATTATTTTCAATGTTCGCATTCTTCAACTTCTCCCATTGTGTACAACCATGACCTTGGGATAAAGACCATGATAAATACTAAAATAATATTAAACAATAACAAAATACAAAGTAACAACATTAATTTTCAAATTGTAAATGATAAATAATCTCAAAGGAAACCTGTGTATAAATAATGATAAACAAAATTCATGAAAATGCAAAACATGCTGAAACTAGACAAAATCGCAAAATAACATATACATGAAATTGATGTGGAAATACCAATAATCCTATTCCCAGCACTATCAATAAAGTCTTGGTAACTGCATATATATATATACACACACATACACATACACACACATACACACACACACACATCACCCGGAAATATATAAATCTAACTACATTTGAAAATTGTGTAGATAAAACCTTAATTTTCGTTAAAAATTATTATGTATAAATCTTTATTCCCACATAAATCTATGCGCTCAAGAGAAACGCAAGCCCAGCTCGACAACATCTGGAATCCATTCATGTTGGATTTATAAACAAAAGATATATCTCAAATTTGCAACAAACCGCCAAGAAAAAAAGAGAAGAAAAAGACAGAAAATCGTCATCAGATGGGGAAGCATTTAAATGGTGCATGGAAAAGGTGGGACCCTAGAGAAGTTACGTGAACATCTTTTTAATGGACTAGCTATATGTGCTAAATAACGTAAAATTCAGACGGTGGTCCAAAATTCATAGAGATCTATAAATATTACCTGGATGGCTATGCAAGGAACAGTAAACAAAGAGCGATGATCTCGTATCTGTGATTGCTATGGGAAAGGTGGTCACGCTACTGATTTTTTTTGTTGAATTTCAAAGAACACTAGAAAATCAACACACCTGCCCACACAATATCTGTCGATTTTCTAGGGTTGTTTGAAAATCAACTGAAAAAATCAGTATCGTGACCACCTTTTCCCATAGAAATAGAAAATGATAAATCAGCGCGAAATGGTATAGATGCGTAATTGAGCTGCTGAACATTAGGGTCAAAAAACAAATCCCTAAAAATAATAAAATATCAGATAGTGCAGCGCTAAAATCCAAATAAAACATAAAAAACATTAAAAAATCAGTCCATAGAGGAGATCAATATCTTCAAGTGCGAGCGGACACCCGTAAGCAGAGAAGTGATTCAGGCAGCCCTCCACCAAAGGATAAGATGGCCTCTCACCTGAGGGAATGGACCCTTGATTTACAGAGGGTCAAAAATCACCTTTTAAATGTGATCACGCAAGGTGCAGCATATGTAGGCATCCGTCAGGGTTCAAGTTTCACTCCAATGGGACCATGAGGCTCCGGGAACCAAACATATTTTTAAATATCGTGCAACTCTAGTAATCTAATATCTGTGTCCACTTTATATGCCGTGCTGGCAGACTTGTATCACAAATTTTGCATCATGCTCCTTAGGGAATGTGACTAAATTGCTAGACAGAATCAGAAAACGCTTATGAGCCACCCAGGGCTCAGTGTGGATCACAGGAAAACAGGCTCCAGCATAGGCTCAAATCATAGGTAAAAAGAGAAAAAAGAGAAAGGAACCATATGGTGTGATAACGTTTAAAAAGTGTTTATTAACAAGGTCAGATAAAATAATCTTCCCATAGCAATCACAGATACAACGAGATCATTGCTCTTTGTTTACTGTTCCTTGCATATGAATGAATTTTGGACCACTGTCTGAAGTTTACGTTATTTAGTACATATAGCTAGTCCATTAACCGCTTGACATCCGCGATATAGCCGAATGACGGGAACAGCGCGGACCAGAATTTCCGGGAGGCCGTCATATGACTGCCTCCCCTGTGCACGCGCCCTGTGCGCGTTGTGATCACCGAGTCAGACTCGGTGATCACCGATCCGAGTAAGGGGCCAGTCCCGGCCCCTTACCATGTGATCAGCTGTCAGCCAATGACAGCTGATCACATGATCAAAACAAAAGCTCTGTGATCGTTTTTTTTTCTCCTCGCGCTGACAGCGCGAGGAGAAAAAAAAGCCGATCACCGGCTTATCTGCAAGGGAGATCAGTCCCGAAGAGGAAGAGGCAATTCTGCCTCATATGTGCCACCAGTACCCCCTGCCAGTGCCACCTGCCATTGCCACCTGACAGTGCCCACAGTGCTACCTATTAATGCCCATCAGTGCCACCTATCAATGCCCACAAGTGCCACCTATCAATGCCCACCAGTGGTGCCAGTCAGTGCCACCTAGCAGTGCTGCCTATCAGTGTAACCGATCAGTGCCCATTATTGCCACCCATCAGTGCCCATCACTGCCACCCATCGGTGCCCATCACTGCCGCCTCATCAGCGTACATCAATGTAGGAGAAAAATTACCTTTTTAAAAATTTAAGGTAAGGTGATCAAATACCACCAAAAGAAAGCTCTATTTGTGGGAAATGATAAAAAATGATAAAATGATAAAAATTTCATTTGGGTACAGTGTTGTATGACAGCGCAATTGTCATTCAAAGTGCATCAGCGCTGAAAGCTGAAAATTGGTCTGAATAGGAGGGGGGTTTAAGTGCCCAGTAAGCAAGTGGTTAAAAAGATGTTTAACTTCTCTAGGGTCCCTCTTTATTTTCCCACCTTTTCCATGCACCATTTAAATGCTTCCCCATCTGATGATGATTTTCTGTCTTTTTCTTCTCTTTTTTTCTTGGCCATTTGTTGCATATTTGAGAGATATATATATGCAGTTACCAAGACTTTATTGATAGTGCTGGGAATAGGATTATTGGTATTTCCACATCAATTTCATGTATATGTTATTTTGCGATTTTGTTTTGCATTTTCATGAATTTTGTTTATCATTATTTATACACAGGTTTCCTTTTGAGGTTAATAATCATTTACGATTATTGTTTTAGTATTTATCATAGTCTTTATCCCAAGGTTATGGATGTACACAATGGGAAAGGTTGAATAATGCGAACACTGAAATTAATCATGTGTCTAACGTGTATATATATATTGTAATATATATGCGCATTGGTTCATTTAATAAACTTTTCTAGTTTGGTGGACCTTTACAGGCATTATTATATTGTCATATTATCTTGTCTTATCTATCTATCTGTATTGTCTATCTCTTGGGTGTTGTTCTAGAGTTTGATGTGGGCAGGTCTCCATTTGAGACTGTTTTTCTATTGGCTATCAAAACCTGAAGTCCCTATGTATACCCATGATCAAACTTTAATCATTTAGCTATGAATAAGCGCCATGATAGGATGTGAAACGCATTAGCATTTTTCCTGTTCCTCCCTGTACATAAGGTGACTGCATTTGGATTTTATTTCTTCATATCAATAAAGATGCCTTCTATGGTGTGCGGCTGTCCAGGATCTTTTTCTTTTATCAGTGATATCTGTCATCAGTGCCACGTATCAGTGACATCTGTCATCAGTGCCACATCAGTGTCATGTGTCATCAGTGCCATGTATTAGTGCCATCTGTCATCCGTGCCACGTATTAGTGCCATCTCTAATCAGTGCCACATCAGTGTCACGTGTCATCAGTAGGGATGAACCAAACCCCCCCCGGGGGTTTCCACCCCCCCGGTTTGGTTCACACCAGAACATGCGAACGGACCGAAAATTTGCACAAACGTTAGAACCCCATTGAAGTCTATGGGACTCAAACGTTCAAAATCAAAAGAGCTTATTTTAAAGGCTAATTTGCATGGTATTGTCATAAAAAGGGTTTGGGGACCCAGGTCCTGCCCCAGGGGACATGTATCAATGCAAAAAAAAGTTTTAAAAACTGACGTTTTTAGGGAGCAGTGATTTTAATGATGCTTAAAGTGAAAAAAAAGTGAAATATTCCTTTAAATATCGTACCTGGGGGGTATCTATAGTATGCCTGTAAAGTGGTGCGTGTTTCCCGTGCTTAGAACAGTGCCTGCACAAAATGACATTTTTAAAGTAATAAAAGTCATTTAAAACTGCTTACGGCTTTAATGTAATGTCTGGTCCCGGTAATATGGATGAAAATCAGTGAGACAAACGGCATGAGTACCCCCCCACCCGTCCATTACCAGGCCCTTTGGGTCTTGTATGGATATTAATGGGAACCCCGCACCCAAATTAAAAAAAGGAAAGGCGTGGGGCCCCAGGTCCTCTGAACAGCAGTATACAGGCGGTGCAAACAAGACAGAGACTGTAGGTTTGTTGTTAAGTAGAATCTGTTTGTAATTTTGAACTGGTACATTTTTAAGGTAAAGCTCCAGCCAAAAAATCTATTTTTAAGCTTTTTGTTAAACATGGGGAAGGGTTATCACCCCTGTGACATTTGTTTTGCTGTCTGTGCACCTCTTCAGAAGATTTTACCTCACTTTCTGTTCCAATGACAAATGTTTTTTGACAATTTGGGGTTTTTAGTGAAACAAGGCTTGGTGATAAAGCATCAGTGGAAAGGAGGCACGTTTTTAACATATTAACTCTTACAGGAGAGAATTTCCCTTCCAAGGGGTAGATTTCATCTCACTTACTGTTGTCTCCTTCCATTTGCAAGTAGGAGTTGTTTGTAAGTTGGATGTTTGAAATTAGGGGCCTGCCCTATATACTCTGCAAAAATTGGGGCCTTAGGTGTTGGTGTTGCCCCAACACTGTAAGCCCTAACAGTTACTCTTGGTGGGCGCAGGAACGGGCTCTGCTGTGAAATATTAGATTGAGAATTGTAATTACATGCCCCTGTTGAACAGGGTCAGAAAAATTGGGCCTTTGGTAGGGGTGCTGTTCCACAACACATTGTAACATTGTAACACCAAGAGTAACTGTGAGGGCCTTAGGCACTGGTGCCACAACACTGCAACCCCTCACAGATACTCTAGTTGTAACTCAGGAATGAGCCCTCCTGTAAAATATTGCATCAAAAATTGTAATTACACGCCCCTGTTAAACAGGGGCTGAAAAATTGGGCCTTAGGCACTGGTGCTGGTGCCACAACACTGCAACCCCTCACAAATACTCTAGTTGAGTGCAGCAAAGAACCCTCCTTGCAAAATATTGCATCAAAAATTGTAATTAAATGCCCCTGTTAAACAGGGGCTGAAAAATTGGGCCTTAGCCACTGGTGGCGGTGCCCAGAACCAAAAATATTCTTACAAGCTATCAGCATGATCATTGAGGAGGAAGAGGATAGTCACTCAGCATAACAGGATAGTCACTCAGCATCAGCATAGGCAGTCTTGAAGGGATCTGACATTTAAAAAAAAATTATTCAGTTACATCAGCATTAGGTGCTGGTGGTGATCCAAGACTGATTCATTTTTATGAAGGTCAGTCAATCGACCGAGTCGGTGGACAGGCGCACCCTGTGATCAGTTATAAAACCTCCAGCAGCACTGAATGTGCGTTCCGAAAGAACGCTGGATGCAGGACAGGCCAGTAGCTCAATTACACGTTGCACAGACCTTTCTGCAAGGCCTCCCGAAGATGTTTCATCCTCTGCTCCCTCTGCGATGGGAAGATAAGGTCCGCAACCTTACCCTTGTAACATGGATCAAGGAGGGATGCCAGCCAGTATTGATCCCTCTCCTTGACACCACAAATACGAGGATCCTTCCACAGCCTTTGCAGGATCAGGGAGGCCATGCAGCGTAGGCTTGCTGAGGCATTCGGTCCGGAGTCCTCTGGGTCACTAAGGATGACATGATCCACGGCCACCTCCTCCCAGCCACGTACAAGTCCATGGGTTTCTTGGGACTGTAAATGATCCCTTAAAGACTGCTGCTGATGCTGAGTGCCAGGCTCCACCTCCATGCTGACACAATCCTCCTCTTCCTCCTCCTCCTCTTCCTGTGTGATCCGCGGGCATGCAGGAACACTGTCTGGATGAAGGGGGCCTTGAGAGCTAAGGAAGTGCTCCTCTTCCTGCCTCTGTTCTGCCTCAAGTGCCCTGTCCATTATTCCACACAGCGCGTGCTCCAACAGGTGGACAAGGGGGACAGTGTCACTGATGCATACACTGTCACTGCTCACCATCCTCGTGGCCTCCTCAAATGGTGACAGGACAGTGCATGCATCCCTGATCATGGCCCACTGGCGTGGGAAAAAAAAACAAGCTCCCCTGACAGTGTCCTGGTGCCATAGTCGCACAGGTACTCATTGATGGCCCTCTGCAGAGTGTACAGCCGCTGCAGCATGGCCAACGTTGAGATCCACCTGGTGGGCATGTCGCAGATTAGGTGGTTCTTGGGCTGGTAAATTCCTTTTGGAGGTCAGCCAGACGAGCACTGGCATTATATGACCTGTAGAAATGCACACAGACTTTCCTGGCCTGCCTCAGGACATCCTGTAAGCCCGGGTACCTGCCCAAGAACCGCTGCACCACCAAGTTAGGGAGGGGAGCCATAAAGCGCACATGGGTCAGTTGTCCCTGTCGGAGGGCGGAGAGGAGGTTGGTGCCATTGTCGCAAACAACCATACCTGCCTTAAGCTGGTGTGGCGTCAACCACCTCTGAACCTGCCCCTGCAGTGCTGACAGAATCTCTGCCAAAGTGTGGCTCCTGTCCCCCAAGCACACCAGCTCAAGCATCGCATGGCATCTTTTGGCCTGCGTGCTTACGTAGCCCCTTGAATGCCTACGGAGTACCGCTGGTTCTGAAGTCAAATCAGCACAGGAAGAGGCCATGGAGGAAGAAGAAGAGGAGAGGGTAGAGGAGAGAGGTGTGGCAGAATCACCACTAGTAGTATTTTGGAGGCGTGGTGACAGAACAACCTCCAGCACTACTGCACCCTGTCCTGCATCCTTCCCAGCTGCCAGAAGAATCACCCAGTGCACGGTGAAAGATAGGTAACGTCCCTGTCCATGCCTACTGGACCATGAGTCAGCGGTAATATGCACCTTACAGCTGACCGCCCTGTCCAGCCAGGCCAAGACATTGCCTTTCACATGCCTGTAGAGAGCCAGAATCGCCTTCCGTGAGAAAAAGTGGCATTTGGGAACCTACCACTAAGGAACCGTACATTCCACAAACTCACAGAAGGGGGCAGAGTCTACCAACTGAAAAGGCAGCAGTTGAAGTGCTAGCAATTTAGCCAAGCTAGCATTCAACCGCTGGGCATGTGGATGGCTGGGAGCGAACTTCTTTTAGCGGTGCAGCAGCTGGGGCAGGGAAATTTGCCTGGTACAATCTGACGTTGGTGTACCGATAGCAGATTGCCCCCAAGTACTTGGCTGTGACACACCTAATTCTACACCTTCATTCTTCTCAGTGCAGGTCTCAGAGAGGACTGAAGGTATAGTGGGGTTGGAGATCCCAGCTGATGAGGAGCAAGGAGAGGTCCTCTTTGTTTTTTGGTGTGGGTCTTTTAGGTACGCTTGCCAACGAACTGCATGGCAGGTCAACATATGTCTGGTCAAGCACATGGTGCCCAAGCGGGAGATGTTTTGGCCACGAGAGATACGCTTGAGACATATGTTGCAAATAGCAGCGGTGGGATCTGATGCACTTATTTAAAAAAAGGCCCACACCAAAGAACTTTTGGAATAACGAGCAGAGACAGCAGTGCCCTGCACATGCGGAGCTCTGCAGTGTGATGCAGTCGGTGGGCTGCCTTTAAGCTGGCCCCTGGAGGGCATCCTGCCTCATTGGGGTGAGGTGAGGAGGTGATGTGCCTCCTCCTCCTCCCTCCTATCAGCCACCCACATGGAGTCAGTAATCTCATCATCCCCTCCCTCCTCATCACTGGAGCAAAGCTGGCAGTATGTTGCAGCTGGGGGAACATGACTGTCAGATTGCTGACCTTCTTGGGCACCCCCTCTCTCTGGGCTCACGTTACTGCCTTCCTCTAGCTGGGTACCATCATCGGAGCCTTCATAACGCTGGGCATCCTCCTGGAGCATGTACCCAACACTGCGGTCAAACAGTTCGGGGGACTCCTCAGGAGGACATGGTGGGGCTAGGGAAGGAGTGACTGATGCCATTGAGCCAAGGAAAGAGGCCGCGTTGGCAGCTGCTTTGCCAGACAAAGTACCCTGAGCCTGGGTGAGAGAGGATGAGGAAGATGAGAACGGCTTCTACCAAGTCTTCCGCATGTTGCGGCTCAACATGGCTAGCTGCCGAAAAAAAGGACAAGCATGTCCCCCGGCCACATGCTGATGAGGATGCCCCGTCTCCACGACCAGCACTGTTGCCTCTAGACACAGAGCCTGCTTGCCCTCTTTTATTGGCTTGTGACTGTCTGCCTCTCCTTGTTGGCCTTCCAGACATACTAATGGCCTGCAGTGAGATGTACTGCACAAAGCTGGGATGTGTATATATATACTGATACTGCAGCTAGCAGAATCAACTGCCTGCCTGTAGTATTATTAGTATGAGAACACCAGCAATTGTCTTCACGTAGCTTTAGGTGCACACTGTGCAGGGATCGCAGTACACTAACTGTAAATACTGTAACTGCCTGCCTGTGGTATTAATAGGAGCAGAACAACAGAAATTGTCTTCAGGTAGCTTTAGGTGCACACTGTGCAGAGGATGCAGTACACTAACTGTAAATACTCTAGCTGCCTGCCTGTGGTATCAATAGGATCAGAAGAACACCACCAATTTTATTCAGGTAGCTTTAGGTGCACACTGTGCAGAGGACACAGTACACTAACTGTAAATACTGTAGCTGCCTGCCTGTGGTATTAATATAGGATCAGAAGAACACCACCAATTTTATTCAGGTAGCTTTAGGTGCACACTGTGCAGAGGACACAGTACACTATCTGTAAATACTGTAGATGCCTGCCTGTGGTATTAATAGGAGCAGAACAGTAATTGTCTCCAGGTAGCTTTAGGTGCACACTGTGCATTTTACGCACTACACTAACTGTAAATACTGTAGCTGCCTGCCTGTGGTATTAATAGGATCAGAAGAACACCACTAATTTTCTTCAGGTAGATTTAGGTGCACACTGTGCAGAGGACACAGTGCACTAACTGTAAATACTGTAGCTGCCTGCCTGTGGTATAATTAGGAGCATAACAACAGCAATTGTCTCCAGGTTGCTTTAGGTGCACACTGTGCAGAGGACGCACTACACTAACTGTAAATGCTGTAGCTGCCTGCCTGTGGTAATAATAGGATCAGAAGAACCCCACTAATTTTCTTCAGGTAGCTTTAGGTGCACACTGTGCAAAGGACACAGTACACTAACTGTAAATACTGTAGCTGCCTGCATGTGGTATTAATAGGAGCAGAACAACAGCAATTGTCTCCAGGTAGCTTTAGCTGCACACTGTGCAGAGGAAGAACTACACTAACTGTAAACACTGTAGCTACCTGCCTGTGGTATTAATAGGATCAGAAGAACAAAACAAATTTTTTTCAGGTAGCTTTAGGTGCACACTGTGCAGGGGACGCACTACACTAAATTTTAAATATTGCAGCTGCCTGCAGTACTGTACTAATAGGATCAGAAGAACACCACTAATTTTCTTCAGGTAGCTTTAGGTGCACACTGTACAGGGGACGCACTAAACTAACTTGTAAATACTGCAGCTGCCTGCGGTACTGTACTAATAGGATCAGAAGAACACCACTAATTTTCTTCAGGTAGCTTTAGGTGCACACTGTGTAGAGAATGCATTACACTAACTTGTAAATACTACAGCTGCCTGTGGTACTGTACTAATAGGATCAGAAGAACACCAGCAATTTTCTTCAGGTAGCTGTAAATACTGTAAAAACACCTGCCTGCCTGTCAGTAGTAGGAAGAGAATATCAGGAACGGATCTAGCTAAACTGAATACAGTGTGTATATATATATATATACATACAACACCTAGGATATAAATACATACACAATACACTGTAAGCGCAGCTAACTCACTTGCCTGCCTACTCTATCTAACTTAAATCAAATGACACTGTCTCTCTGTCTATCTATCTCTCTCTCAACGCTGGAACACACTACACAGGGCCACCGTGAATGCGGCCTTATATAGTGTGGGGTGTGTACTAAACACCCTGAGCCATAATTGGCCAAAGCCACCCTGGCTTTGGCCAATTACGGCTCTCTGTACAGATGGCACTGTGATTGGCCAAGCATGCGGGTCATAGTGCATGCTTGGCCAATCATCAGCCAGCAATGCACTGCGATGCTGCAGTGAATTATGGGCCATGACGCACCACTCGAATTAGGCGTGAATGGCCCATATCGTTCAGAATTCGGCGAATGACCGAACAGGCAATGTTCGAGTTGAATGGGAAGTGATTACTGCGCTAATCCCTAAAACACAAGGAAAAGTAAGCAGCTACAAAAAATGTGACAAACATATAAATACAAGAAAAGTCAAGATGCAGCGCTAATAAATGAACAGATAGTGACCACCATATGTGAAATGATGTGTAAAACTAAACTGAATCATATAAGAATACGTCAATCTGTAAGTAAACATGTGTGTGTGTGTGATGGACCTCATCAGTGCCACGTTTTAGTGCCATCTGTCATCAGTGTCACGTGTCATCAGTGCCACGTATTAGTGCCATCTGTCATCAGTGCCACATATTAGTGCCATCTGTCATCAGTGCCACATCAGTGTCACGTGTCATCAGTGCTACGCATTAGTGCCATCTGTCATCAGTGCCACAGTGTCATGTGTCATCAGTGCCATGTATCAGTGCTATCTGTCATCAGTGCCACATCAGTGTCATGTGTCATTGTCCTGGTGCTCCAAGGCCTTCAAAAGTGTAATAGGTAGTCAACAAGTTAGATGTGTCATTTATGCTCCTAAAACACCTGATGGTGCTCCCTGCATGTTGGGCCTCTCTGTGTGGCCAGGCTGTGAAAAAGTCCCACACATGTGGTATCCCCATAGTCGGGAGGAGTAGAATAATGTATTTTGGGGCATTATTTGTGGTATCCACATGCCATGTGAGAGAAATAACCTATTACAATGACAATTTTGCGGGAAAAAAAATCTTCATTTTGCAAAGAATTGTGGGAAAAAAATGACAACATCAAAAACCTCACCATGCATCTTACTAAATACCCTGGAATGTCTACTTTCAAAAAAGGGGTCATTTGGGGGGTATTTGTACTTTCCTGGCTTGTTTGGGCCGCAAGAAATAAGATAGGCCACCAGTACATCAGGTGTGATCATTTTTTTATGATTTGCAAATGTATGTATGTGTGTGTGTGTGTGTATACATGTGTGTGTGTGTATATATATATATATATATATATATATATATATACATACACACATACATCCTTTTGTTTATTTCCATATTTATCCATTTATATATTTTAGCTTCAATCAGTGGTTCAATCTCCCTCTTTTTCTCCCCTTGCAGTGGTGGTAGGCACGTTAGAGGCCCCACTCATCGTGGGGATGGCCGTATTGTACTTGAGACACTCTGCCCTTTTTCCCTTCCAATTTAGGGGAGAATGGCTGCTTCCCCTGGCTAATGCAAGGGTGATGGGTCGCTGTGAGCCTTTGCACAATCTTGCTGCATCTTGCTGCATGATCTGACAGGCAGTAGGTTCGTGCCATGGGCCGCCGCACTGCTAGAGGGAGAGGGGCCATGTGAGCACAATTGCGCACTCTGAGCTCTGGCAAGGGAAATGACATTTGTAAGTACTTCCGGTGGGGCGGTAAGTGACGTCTGCCGCAACCTGAAGTGGCGGGTGGAACACAAATCAGCTTGCGCTTTCGGGTTGCGGCATAGCGTGCGTGCCACACGATCTGACTAGTGGTACGCATGCTATACCCTCACTCTCTACCATCATATCACCATTATTATTATTATTATTATTAATCTAAGCCCCATTGTAAATGATGGACACATCCTCGCTTTCACCCCCCCAATCTTTTTCCCCCACTGCCATATGTATATAATACAATAACACAATATATATTATTGTGCTCTTTGCTATATTGAGTCTATTCAAGGCAAAGACATGCTCGTTTCTGTTATTGTTCCTGTACTCAATATTGAGTCGCCTTGGCTGTTTCCCTCTTTCACACATTGGCCATCCATTCGATTTCTGCACAGTTGTGATGCTGGGATCCGTCCTGTTCATCCCCCGGGGTTTGCGACGCGCCCAGCCCAGGACCCATCACCCTCCTGTCATTGACGTGGGCGGGCCCTGGCCTCGACGCATCGGCGTCATGCTTCCTACATCCCGCCTGCGGCGTCTCTTCCGCCGCATACGGGATGTCTAGTGTTCTCCCCTCTCCGGGCTCAAGCGCTGTACGGGATGGCAGGTGGCCGCACTGATTGGCCTCTCCTCCCCTCCCCTCACCGCGTCATCACGCCCGCGCATGACGTTGGCGTGAGCGCGCCGCATGTCTGCGGCTATATAGGCTCCATTTGGCCGGGCACCCTATGATTCCGCCATGCATGACAGACATCTGGCTCGGCTGGGCACTCATCACTCAGGTATTTTTCTCACACTCTGTCACTCTGCCTCACCTACCTCGGGAATGATGTTTCTTTGCATACGCTCTCTATCTCTTCAATCACTCTCACACCTGCTGTGTCTCAGCTCCCTTCCACACACCCATGGCTATGCTATGCCGCTTCCACCTAACTCACTCTCACCATCACTGATTTATCAGTTCATACATCCTTCTCATTTTCACCTTTTTTTCCCCAGTTCATCCACACTACCTGTCCTCGCCAGACGTCCCTGCCTGCCGGCGTTTGTGGGTGCTTGTGTCACTTCGGCCACCGTGGCCGACGCCATTGGGGTGTGCTCTCTGCCTCAACCCCGGGGGAGACTCTATGGACCCAGACCAACATCACATTGCAACACATAGGTTATTATAAACCAATCATTGCATAAACCTGTAAGTACACAGAAAACTACATTTTCAGTATATCTCTTCTACAAATATTTATTCACACATTAATAGACACTCTATTGTTTTTGATATAGTTTAATCGCATCGGACTCCTGACGATTGGTTTAAAGCCAAGAAACGCGTTGAGTTTAGATCTATTGATGCATGCACTGACTGTACAATGTACATGTGTTCCTGTAATTGTACCACCAATTCATGAACCCTGCTCGTCCATATATTGCTGTTAACATGTTTTAGAGTTCAGATCTATTGATGTATTCATTGACTGTACAATGTATATGCGCTTCTGTACCTGTACAACCAATTTATGAACCCTGCTTGTCCATATATCGCTGCTAACATTTTTTACTATGGTCTTAAATGTGTTCTTTTTCTTTTTGATTGTATCTGGTCCTAATACCTATGCCAATAAATCTTTATACCATTACTATCTTTTATTATTATCTATGGAGATTATATATATTCTATTTTTTCTCACCCTAATCTTTACCATATAGCCCAACATACTCACCCACATGCCTCATACAAAGTCCCGCTTCTGTCCCCCCATTCTGTTACTTTTTATGATAATAACTTGCATATAAGCCTTTAAAATTAGCACTTTTGATTTTTTCATGTTAGTGTCCTATAGACTTTAACGGTGGCTTTTGAATTTGCCCCGAACACCGCATATTGTTCAGTGTTCGCCGAACATCCCGAACAACCAAAGTTTGGTCCGAACTTATGCTCAGGCCGAACCGTTTACACATCCCTAGTGATTTATTCACATGACGCTTTTCAAGTCTTTTTTGAACACAGGTTTCTGTCAACCACAAGGTTTACATAGTTGTTAAGGTTTAAGGAAGTGAAGATTTATAGCAGGGATATGCAATTAGTGGACCTCCAGCTGTTGCAAAACTACAAGTCCCATCATGCCTCTGCCTCTGGGTGTGATGCTTGTGGCTGTCAGAGTCTTGCTATGCCTCATGGGATTTGTAGTTCTGCAACAGCTGGAGGTCCGCTAATTGCATATCCCTGATTTATAGGGTCACTGATCAGGTGACTACCAACAGCTGGTCCCAGGGTGGAGCCAACATCCAAACTATTGGAGTAGAACCTAACAAGGATTCTACCAAAAAGCAAGTTCACTGGTGATTCAGGCAATAAGAAACCATCTGTGAACACTAGGTCCCAGGATCAAATCCCGTGCACGGCAAGTTTATCTGCAAGTTCCTGGATATGGTCCTTTATCATCCCCTCCAAAAGTTTACAAACTATTGATGTTAACCTGACTGGGCTGTTTTTTCCAGGTATGTATCTCATGTCTTTCTTGAATATTGGTACCACGCTAGCTTTACACCAATCAGCTGGTATTATTCCAGTCAAAATGCTTTCCTTAAAGATTAGGAATAATGGTCTGGCAATAACATGGCTACGTTCTTTGAGGACTCTTTGGTGCAAGCCAAGTGGTTCCAGTGATTTGTTCATATTAGGTTTTTCTAGTCTTTTTATAATGCTGTCTTCTGTTAACCACAAGGGTATATTTCTCGTTGTGTTGCTAACCCTATCATCCTGTCTATCATACCCCTCCTTTTCCAAAGTAAAAACTGAGAAGCACCCTCCCCATGTTGAGGGCATGTGGCCTGGTATGATTCAGGAGGGGCGCTCTCTCATCCCCTCTCTTTTCTTGCGGCCTGCCAGGTTGCGTGCTTGGATAAGGGTCTGGTATGGGTTTTGGAGGGGACCCCTGCACCATTTTTTTAAAGTTTGGCGTAGGGCTCCCCTTAAAATCTATACCAGACCTGAAGAGCAATCTGAATGCTAATTGTTCTTCAGGAACCAAAGTAAGCCCTAATTATTTTTTTACATTTTTTAAACAATTTTTAGAATTTATTTATTGACTTTTTTTTTACATGTTAAACAGCTGTTTGGCTTTGGTGAAACATCAGGGCTCTAAACAGACCCATGATTGCTGACTTTTGAGATAGGAACACCATGTGGCACTATGTTGTTTGTGAAAATGTATGTGTTAGCAGATGTGTTGGGGTGCCATTAACAATTTATGGCACTGCCGCGTGTCTATTAAAGGACAGTGCGTTTGTGTGTGTGTGTCAGGAAAGCCACAATTTTGTCCACATTCCTGTCTTGCAAAAGGTACAAAACTAGCCTGGGCTCACATCAGGGTGCTGCAATTTGGCTGCAGTGTCATTGTATGTGTGTTTTACATGTGGTTTTAGGTGCGCTTCCATTGAATTCTATTAGATAAATATATGTGGAAATATCGCGCTGTCAAGAACAAATGTGTGTAAGCAGCTAGCACATAAAAGTGATCTAATCCTGTGAGCAAACTTAAATAAAGAAAAGTGCAGCGCTAACAAGTAAATACATGATATATAACATTAATACATATCTTATAATGTATGATATAAATCAATATACAGAATCCATAGGTATGTGAAGTTATATGATAAACTTTCCAAATCATAAAAATTGTGTCCATGATGCACAAGATTTGTGACACACTTATAATTAGTGTTATAGATAAATTAGTCCATGAGAAAGTAAGGTCCAAAATGGTGTATAACACCAAGAAGTGAAGAAATATATATAAAAAGTGTTGATAGAAGATCCACCACCGCTCAAAATGGGAGCTTACCGGAAAGATTGGACTCAGATGGGTGTACACCCACTGAGTCAATCAAGCTTGTAAACGTGGGGATCCGCAATGGTGTCTGTATAGCATAAACGCAAATCCAGGTGACCAAGGTACTTGCAAGGATATGTATGGCAAAGGGGACAAATCCAATCAGACATCCAGAGTATATATGGAAAAAACATGAGAGTACATAGCGTAATACTGCATAAAAGGCTTAAAGCTCATTTATTGAAGATAAAAACACTCACATTTCTGGAGAAAAAAACAGCGCTTAAAATGTAAAAGGTACGGCAGTGTCAGTGGTGTCAGCAGTCTGTCCCAACGCGTTTCGTCCTAAGGGACATCATCTGGGGTACCACACCACTCTCTACACTGCCTATTTATATACTGAGAGACCCCCATGTTAAGCCGTGGCTCCAATCCGCTGCGCCGTTCAATAAGGGCGACTTCCGGGTATATGCCAGCGCCATTTTACAATTTTTATGATTTGGAAAGTTTATCATATAACTTTACATACCTTTGGATTCTGTATATTGATTTATATCATCCATTATAAGATATGTATTAATGTTATATATCATGTATTTACTTGTTAGCACTGCACTTTTCATTGAATTCTATTAGGCAGTGTGTTTTCTGAAAGCACATCAAATATGTAGCATGCAGGAATTCAATGTATTTTCATGAAAACGCATAAAAGAATTAATTAGTAGTGTACCATATACTGCATGTAAACTGCTCATACAATCACACTGTGGCCAAACTGCAGCACACGGATGTGAGTCCACTATTAGGCCCCTTTCACATGAGTGGACAGATTGGGTCAGCGTGTCAGTTTTTCAGGCAGACCCAATTGGACCCTCCATTCTCCTCTATGGAGTGACAGGTGTAAACAGAAATTCACCCGTTTACACCTGCTGACATCCTATCCGATCCGCTAAAAACAGGCGGATGGGGATCCCCATCTGTCTGGTGGACCGGATTGGATGGCAGTTAGATGTAAACAGACAGGTGGTCTGCTTACATCCGCCCACCCATAGAGGAGAACAGGCTGTGTCTGCTCTGCATAAGTGGAGTGGTCATGGACCAGCCATATGTCTGCTCAGCGGGGATCAGTGGACATATTATTTACTGAGCAGGCGGACTCCTGGCAGAGCCCAACCTGTGAAAAAGGGGCCTTAGGGATAAGAAAGGAGTGAATAATTGGGGGTCTAAGTAGTAAGAGTACATGAAGTATAAGTATCCAAAATAAATAAATGGAGTTCAGAGAAAGTGCTAAGGCTGCATTATAGGGACAGGACAGGTAGTAGAGGAATACACTGGGATGGAAAGGGTGTTAGACATATGGGAGTGTGGAATGACCAGAGGTGGGGGGGTTCTGCAGGGGCTTGTGTAGTGCAGATTTATGGGTGGTAAAGCAGATAGGAGCAAAAAGGATAAAAAGTTAACGGGAAATAAGTTCAAGAGGATCACTGCTAATTTACTGCATGATTGTGGAGGGAAGGTAGAGAGAGGTGCAAAGGGCGAAGGGCGAAGAGCAAATTAAGTAAGACTGAGGAAGAAGGTGAAGTGACACGGTAAGGGAACATGCTGAGAGCCAAGGGGAGTGAGTAATAGTTGCAGAAATAAGGAAAGATAAGGCAAAGTTTGAGTGACTAGAACTGCAGAGCTTGGGAATCGACATTGTGCATATGAGGGATTATAACGGTCTCTACTGTCAGAAAGAAGAAGTGGCAGAAGCTCCCTATGTGTCCCTCGCTCCCCCCTCCTCACCTCACAGATTAAGAGTGCCCAGGCAGGCTCTCCACTCAGCGTCCATGCTGTCCTTCTTATAAATGGAGTGCTTGCAGTCATTCCTCGTAATTGAGGGTGTCCAGTACCCTTAATAGTTTTGTTGCCCTTCTTTGGACTCTCTCCAGTTCCAGCACATTCCTTCTGAGTTGTGGAGAAGTTTGAAGCAGGGTTAGGTTATAAAAAAAATATCCCAAGCTTTGATCATCTCACAGAGCACTGTTCAATCCATCATCCGAAAATGGAAAGAGTATGGCACAACTGCAAACCTACCAAGACATGACCATCCACCTAAACTGACAGGCCGGGCAAGGAGAGCATTAATCAGAGAAGCAGCCAAGAGGCCCATGGTAACTCTGGAGGAGCTGCAGAGACCCACAGCTCAGGTGGGAGAATCTGTCCACAGGACAACTATTAGTCGTGCACTCCACAAATCTGGCCTTTATGGAAGAGTGGCAAGAAGAAAACCCTTGTTGGAAAAAAGCCATAGGAAGTCCCATTTGCAGTTTGCGAGAAGCCATGTGGGGGACACAGCAAACATGTAGAAGAAGGTGCTTTGGTCAGATGAGCCAATTCAAATTGGCGCTACCCATTTATCCCCTGAGGAAAAGGCTAGAAGGAGATATCAGGGACTCTGCTTATACTGTGGCAACCACGGCCACTTTGTCGCTAGCTGTCCTAATAAGCTGAGAAATTCCAAGAGTCTAGTGTGGGTGGGGTCTGCTTCTATAGCCTATACTATGTCAATTTCCCTCAGAGATAAACTATTTAAATGTTCTCACCGCCTCTCAGCTTTCATAGATTCTGGTGCTACTAGCAATTTCATTGATAGGGACCTAGCACACCGTCTACAGAATCTGGTGACTAGGGATGAGCTTCACGTTCGAATCGAACATTGCCTGTTTGGTCATTCACCGAATTCCGAACGATATGGGCTGTTCACGCCAAATTCGAGTGGCACATCATGGCCCATATCTCACTGCGGCATCGCAATGCATTGCTGGCTGATGATTGGCCAAGCATGTACTATGACCCACATGCTTGGCCAATCACAACGCCGTCTGTACAGAGAGCCGTAATTGGCCAAAGCCAGGGTGGCTTTGGCCAATTATGGCTCAGGGGGTTTAGTACACGCCCCACACTATATAAGGCCGCCTGCATGGCGGCCCTGTGTAGTGTGTTCCGGCGTTGAGAGAGAGGTAGAGAGACAGTGTCATTTGATTTAAGTTAGGTACAGTAGGCAGGCGAGTCAGTTAGCTGCACTTACAGTGTACTGTGTATATATATACACATCCTGGGTGTTGTATATATATATATATATATATATATATACACTGTATTTAGTTTAGCTAGATCTGTTCCTGTTATTCTCTTCCTACTACTGACAGCCAGGGAGGTGTTTTTACAGTATTTACAGCTACCTGAAGAAAATTGCTGGTGTTCTTCTGATCCTATTAGTCCTATTAGCTACAGTATTTACAGTTAGTGTAGTGCGTCCTCTGCACAGTGTGCACCTAAAGCTACCTGAAGAAAATTAGTGTTCTTCTGATCCTATTAGTACAGTACCGCAGGCAGCTACCGTATTTACAAGTTAATGTAGTGCGTCCTCTGCATGGTGTGCACCTAAAGCTACCTGAAGAAAATTAGTGGTGCTCTTCTGATCCTAGTAGTACAGTACCACAGGCAGCTGTAGTATTTACAAGTTAGTGTAGTGCGTCCTCTGTACAGTGTGCACCTAAAGCTACCTGAAGAAAATTAGTGGTGTTCTTCTGATCCTATTAGTACAGTACCGCAGACAGCTGCATCATTTACAAGTTAGTGTAGTGCGTCCTCTGCATGGTGTGCACCTAAAGCTACCTGAAGAAAATTAGTGGTGTTCTTCTGATCCTATTAGTACAGTACCACAGGCAGCTGTAGTATTTACAAGTTAGTGTAGTGCATCCTCTGCACAGTGTGCACCTAAAGCTACCTGAAGAAAATTAGTGGTTTTTGCTGACCCCCTATATCAGCAGGCAGGATACCTGCATAAGGCAAGCCATCACTCCGGAGCAGAGGCTAGTTGCCACTCTGCGGTACTTGGCGATGGGGAGAAGCCTGCAGGACCTCAAGTTCTCGACAGGCATATCCCCCCAGGCTCTGGGGATCATTATCCAAGAGACCTGTTCTGCCATCATCCACGTCCTGCAGAAGGAGTATATGAAGGTAAGATTTTTATTATTTAGCATCACATTTTATTGTATATAATGTTTGATAATGTAATGTATTTCATTCCTAATTCCCTAATTACCATAATTATAATATGCTGTAAATGTGCCCTTTGTCCTCATGCATGCTGGATTTTTATGTAATTTTTTTTTTGTCCTTCATACATATTTGCCTTCACTAACCTCCCCAGCATGCTTTCCTGGCCCTATATATATATAGTGCGTCCTCTGCATGGTGTGCACCTAAAGCTACCTGAAGAAAATTAGTGGTGTTCTTCTGATCCTATTAATACCACAGGCAGGCAGCTACAGTAGTTACAGTTAGTGTAGTGTGTCCTCTGCACAGTGTGCACCTAAAACTACCTGAGGAAAATGAGTGTTCTTCTGATCCTATTAGTACAGTACCGCAGACAGCTATAGTATTTACAAGTTAATGTAGTGCGTCCTCTGCATGGTGTGCACCTAAAGCTACCTGAAGAAAATTAGTGGTGTTCTTCTGATCCTATTAGTACAGTACCACAGGCAGCTGTAGTATTTACAAGTTAGTGTAGTGCGTCCTCTGCACAGTGTGCACCTAAAGCTACCTGGAGACAATTGCTGCTGTTCTGCACCTATTAATACCACAGGCAGGCAGCTACAGTATTTACAGTTAGTGCACTGTGTCCTCTGCACAGTGTGCACATAAAGCTACCTGAAGAAAATTAGTGGTGTTCTTCTGATCCTATTAATACCACAGGCAGGCAGCTACAGTATTTACAGTTAGTGTAGTGCGTCCTCTGCACAGTGTGCACCTAAAGCTACCTGGAGACAATTGCTGTTGTTCTTCTCCTATTAATACAGCAGGCAGCGACAGTATTTACAGTTAGTGTAGTGCGTCCTCTGCACAGTGTGCACCTAAAACTACCTGAAGACAATTGCTGTTGTTCTGCTCCTATCAATACCACAGACAGGCAGTTACAGTATTTACAGTTAGTGTACTGCATCCCCTGCACAGCTACCTGAAGACAATTGCTGGTGTTCTCATACTAATAATACTACAGGCAGGCAGTTGATTCTGCTAGCTGCAGTATCAGTATATACTGTATATATATATACATCCCAGCTTTGTGCAGCTACATCTCACTGCAGGCCATTAGTATGTCTGAAAGGCCAACAAGGAGAGGCACACAGTCACAAGCCAATAAAAGAGGGCAAGCAAGCTCTGTGTCTAGAGGCAACAGTGCTGGTCGTGGAGACGGTGCATCCTCATTAGCATGTGGCCGTGGGACACGCTTGGCCTTTTTTTCGGCAGCTGGCCGTGTTGAGCCGCAACATGCGGAAGACTTGGTCGAGTGGATGACCAAGCTGTCCTCATCCTCCTCATCCTCTCTCACCCAGGCTCAGGGTACTTTGTCTGGCAAAGCAGCTGCCAACGCGGCCTCTTCCCGTGGCTCAATGGCATCAGTCACTCCTTCCCTACCCCCACCATGTCCTCCTGAGGAGTCCCCCAAACTGTTTGACCACAGTGTTGGGTACATGCTCCAGGAGGATGCCCAGCATTTTGAAGGCTCCGATGATGGTACCCAGCTAGAGGAAGGCAGTAACTTGAGCCCAGAGAGAGGGGGTGCCCAAGAAGGACAGCAATCTGGCAGTCATGTTCCCCCAGCTGTAGCATACTGCCAGCTTTGCTCCAGTGATGAGGAGGGTGGGGATGATGAGGTCACTGACTCCACGTGGGTGCCTGATAGGAGAGGAGGGGGGGGGAGGAGGCACATCACCAAAGAAGCAGGATACCCTCCAGGGGCCAGCTTAAGGGCAGCACACCGACTGCATCACACCGCAGAGCCCTGCATGTGCAGGGTGCTGCTGTCTCTGCGCATTATTCCAAAAGTTCTTTGGTGTGGGCCTTTTTTGAGATGAGTGCATCAGATCCCACTGCTGCTATTTGCAACATATGTCTCAAGCGTATCTCTTGTGGATAAAACATCTCCCGCTTGGGCACCACATGCTTGACCAGACATATGTTGACCTGCCATGCAGTTCGTTGGCAAGCGTACCTGAAAGACCCACACCAAAGAACAAAGAGGACCTCTCCTTGCTCCTCATCAGCTGGCATCTCCAACCCCACTATACCTTCAGTCCTCTCTGAGACCTGCACTGAGAGGAATGAAGGTGTAGAATTAGGTGTATCACAGCCAAGTACTTAGGGCAATCTGCTATCGGTACAACAACGTCAGATTGTATCAGGCAAATTTCCCTGCCCCAGCTGCTGCACCGCCGAAAGAAGTTCGCTCCCAGCCATCCACATGCCCAGCGGTTGAATGCTAGCTTGGCTAAATTGCTAGCACTTCAACTGCTGCCTTTTCAGTTGGTAGACTCTGCCCCCTTTTGTGAGTTTGTGCAATGTGCGGTTCCTCAGTGACAGGTTCCCAAATGCCAAACTTTTTCTCACGGAAGGTGATTCCGGTTCTTTACCGGCATGTGGAAGGCAATGTCTTGGCCTCGCTGGACAGTGGTAAGGTGCATATTACCGCTGACTCATGGTCCAGCAGGCATGGACAGGGATATTACCTATCTTTCACTTCGCACTGGGTGACTCTTCTGGCAGCTGGGAAGGATGCAGGACAGGGTGCAGTAGTGTTGGAGGTTGTTCTGCCACCACGCCTCCAAAATACTACTAGTGGTGATTCTGCTACACCTCTCTCCTCCACCCCCTCCTCTTCTTCTTCCTCCATGGCCTCTTCCTGTGCTGATTTGACTTCGGAACCAGCGGTGCTCCGTAGGCGTTTAAGGGGCTACACAAGCACGCAGGCCAAAAGATGCCATGCGGTGCTTGAGCTGATGTGCTTGGTGGACAGGAGCCACACTGGGGCAGAGATTCTGCCAGCTCTGCAGGGGCAGGTTCAGAGGTGGTTGAAGCCATGTCAGCTTAAGGCAGGTATGGTGGTTTGCGACAATGGCACCAACCTCCTCTCCGCCCTCCGACAGGGACAACTGACCCATGTGCCCTGTTTGGCTCATGTCCTTAACTTGGTGGTGCTGCAGTTCTTGGGCAGGTACCAGGGCTTACAGGATGTCCTGAGGCAGGCCAGGAAAGTTTAACAGGGGCGTGTAATTACAATTTTTGATGCAATATTTTACAGGAGGGCTCATTCCTGCGCTCCAACTAGAGTATCTGTGAGGGGTTGCAGTGTTGTGGCACCAGTGCCTAAGGCCCAATTTTTCTGCCCCTGTTCAACAGGGACATGTAATTACAATTCTTGATCTAATATCTCACAGCAGGGCCCATTTCTGCACCAACCAAGAGTAACTGTGAGGACTTACAGTGTTGTGGCACCAGCACCACCACCACCAAAGGCCCAATTTTTATCCCCCTGTTCAACAGGTGCATGTAATTACAATTCTTTATCTAATATTTCACAGCAGGGCCTGTTTCTGCGCCCACCAAGAGTAACTGTGAGGACTTACAGTGTTGTGGCATGAGCACCACCACCACCAAAGGCCCAATTTTTCTGACCCTGTTCAATAGGGGCATGTAATTACAATTACAGTCTTGTGGCAACACCAAGGCCCCAATTTCTGCAGAGTATATAGGGCAGGCCCCTACTTTCAAACATCCAACTTGCAAACGACTCCTACTTGCAAACGGAAGGAGACGTTAGGAAGTGAGATTAAATCTACCCCTAGGAAGGGAAATTCTCTCCTGTAATATGGGAAAAACATGTCTCCTTTCCACTGATGCTTTATCACCAATCCTTGTTTCACTAAAAACCCCAAATTGTCAAAAAACATTTGTCATTGGGACAGAAAGTGAGGTAAAATCTTCTGAAGAGGTGCACAGACAGCAAAACAAATGTCACATGGGTGATAACCCTTCCCTATGTTTTCCAAAAAGCTTAAAAATAGATTTTTTGGCTGGAGCTACACTTTAAAGATTCTACTTAACAACAACCAACAGTCTTGTTTGCACCGCCTGTATACTGCTGTTCAGAGGGCCCACACCTTTCCTTTTTTAATTTGGGTGTGGGGTTCCCCTAATAACCATACAAGACCCAAAGGGCCTGGTAATGGACTGGATTGGGGGGGGGGGGTACCCATGCCATTTGTCTCACTGATTTTCATCCATATTACTGGGACCGGACATTACATTAAAGCCGTAAGCAGTTTTAAATGACTTTTATTCCTTTAAAAAATGTAATTTTGTGCAGGAACTGTTCTAAGCACGGGAAACACGCACCACTTTACAGCATTAAAACTGCTGACCAGTTGCCCATTTATAACTCTTGTGTGGCCAGTACCAGTCATGTGCCTTTATTACATTTCTATGCAGATCCGGATCATGACAATGTTTCCAAATGTGACTCCAGTTTACATAACCATGTGCCTTTATATGACTGTGCTATAGCAAAAGATGGCTGACAAGTCTATTGAATTCTCTACAGGTCACCTCTCCAGCCAATTGCCACAGCCTGAATCTTCTCCTCCTAGAAGTCAAACGTATCAGTTGTCTCGCAGCCTTGAGCCCTGTTTGGAAACTTCCTCTAAGTCCTCAGAAGTCAAGCCCCCTGCATTACCCCTATCTTTGCCTGTCACTAAATTTCCTTGGACACACAGCCAGGCTAACTTGTCTGCAAGTTCCACAGTTGCTACACCTGACTATGCAATTCAAACAGTCGCTACACCTGGCAATGCCATGCGATTCAGACAGTCGATACACCTGGCGATGCAGCCCAGTTGGCCACTGCATCAGTTATGCCACATCCAACCCATGCCCAGTGGGCTTCCTGCTTTTTCTTATTCAGGACTTTCTGTAACATGGCCTCAATTCTACTACACCCATTCTAACCAGTCTAAGAGGTTCAATCTATCCTTTGCATAAACCGCCTCATTCAGCCAGGTGGGACTTTCAACTTTTTTTTTCAGGGCTCTTTGCATTCTGCTCCTGTTTCAGCTATCTGGCTTGACTCCTGTGACACGTCCCCTGCTAACCAACCTGACCTCGAAGATCCATGGACCTCTGCCCAGTCTGATGGTCCTGTGCTGGATCTCCAGCTTGTCTTTGAGGGTCCAGGTGCCCCTCCTCAGAGGAGGGTAATGTCAGGTCACTTAAGTGCTCCTGCTCCTCATTCCAGCATCTGGGTTTTGGCTATTGCATTCTCCCTGTCTGTGTCCACCTGCAAGGTGATTGATATGGTCAGTCACCTGTTATAAGCAAGCCAAATGCTCTGTCCCTTGCTTGTGATAGAGTGAGTGATACCTGTGTTGTTTCTGATCGAGCTCCCTGTCTGTCTGCCCTGCTTTACTAGTTTGGATTTCTCTGTGTACGACTTCGGACCAGATTATTGTACTATTCCTTGAACTCAGCCTGCCATTTTACCTGGACTGTCATAAAACCAAGCTACCTATCTGCTAACTACAAGTATCTCTTGGCTTTACTCAGTTTGCACCTGCCCTGGTGTGGTGGCCAGGCACTATAGCATTGTGTATAAGTTCTGGGGGCAACCAAATCCTGGTAGGCCTGCTTGCCTTTAGGGAATGGTGGCTGCTATAGGTGAAGCACACAGTAGCCAGCTATAGTGTCTGACGACTTGCGTTGGGGTAGACATGACAGCGTGGTGGAAAACTAACACAGCACATCACCATGAACACACCATCCCCACCCTGAAACATGGTGGTGGCAGCATCATGTTGTGAGGATGCATTTCTTCAGGAGGGACAGGGAAGCTGGTCAGAGTTGATGGGAAGATGGATGGAGACAAATACAGGGCAATCTCAGAAGAAAACCTGTTAGAGGTTCACCTTCCAGCAGGACAACAACCCTAAACATACAGCCAGAGTCAGCCATTGCATTGCCTACAATGCAATAGTTACGATCAAAGCACATTCTTGTATTAGAATGGCCCCGTCAGTCCAGACCTAAATCCAATTGAGATTCTGTGGCAAGATGTGAAAAATGCTGTTCACAGACGTTTTCCATCTAATGGGAAGTAGAATGGGCAAAAATTTGACTCTACATGTGCAAAGCTGGTAGAGACAGCTGTAATTGCAGCGAAAAGTGGTTCTACAAATTATTGACTCAGGGGGTCTGAATACAAATACACCCCACACTTTTCACATTTTTTTTGTAAAAAATTTTGAAAAAATTTTGAAAACAATTTATCATTTTCTTTCCACTTCACAATTATGTGCCACTTTGTGTTGGTTTATCACAAAAAATCCCAATAAATCCCATTTAAATTACATTTATGTTTTTGGTTGTAACATAACAAAATGTGGAAAATGTCAACTTTTTTCAAGGCACCGTATAAGGACTTCATCAGGATCACCAGTGCGTTTTCCCTACACTTACATCTTGTAGGCTAAATTGGCCAGCCATTGTCTCTTTTGGCACTCCACATAGTGACAATGCCAGTTGATTCATTCTATTATGACCCTTCTCTTATCTCCCCCTCCTCTACATTTTAAATCAGCCAATCTGATTTAAGCACATGGTAGAAAAACGTTTTACATCCAATAGCCAAACATGTTAAAATATATCAATCAGTTACAGAAGGATATGAATTCTAAGTCTTTTAAAATTCTGAATAACTAGTAGTAGTATTCTTATTATCTAAGTATTCTTAGTATCTAAAACATAGACACGCTGTGGAAAAACATTATGCATAACTGACATGTGCTTCTCAGATATTTAATACAAAATTGATGACCAATAGAAATAGATAGATGCTGATTTCTTATACCGTAAGTATTCCCTGATAGTAAGGTCCAAAACTTTGTTGGCTGACAAAGTGTGGGAACACTGGAGGAAGTTCTGACTGGTAATATGTTAACACATACCTCAAAACAGTGATCTCCTCAAAGGTAAACATGATGAAAATTAGACATTTCAATTGAACTTTTTATAAAAGCAGTAAAAAAAATTGTATTAAATGCCATTCCTTTTGATTGCCCAGTAAAGACTTATTGGTCAGATTTAATGGGACTTATTTTTAAATGGGGAATGTGTTTGTGCCATTAAAATTTTACTATTACTATCCAAATGATCAAATTATTTTTTTGGATTACCTATGCAATTATCATCAATTGAGCTAGAGACACAAAGGGGTTTATTTATTAAAACTGGAGCATGGCAAATCTGGTGCAGCTCTGCAGCAAAACCAATCAGCTTCCAGATTTTCATTTTGAAAGCCTGAACAAGCCTAAACAAGCTGAAGCTAGAAGCTGATTGGCTACAGCCTACCAGGCACAGCTATACCAGATTCTGAGTGCAACAGTTTTGGTAAATCTCCCCCAAAGTGAAACATAAAAATGGTCAACATTGGCCAAGTACCCTATGTGGACCAGCTCTCTGACACATTCCTCAGAGGCACATAAGCAGAATATTCTATTTTCCAGGTATAATTACTAATAATTATTTCTTAATGCTACTGATAATACCATGCAGTGATTAGAGGTGTGTAGAAGAAACATCCAGAAACAGGGGGAGGACATACAAATTCTATGTAAATAGTGTATTGAGTGGAAATTGAATCTAGGACCCTACTACAAGCGGCTGATAACTTAGGCATTTAGCATTTTTCATAGTAAGGAATACTGACCTAATTCTACTATATTTTAATCATGACTTTAAAGACTAAGCTAACATTAAACATACTAATAATTATTATTATTATTTGTGAATAAAAAGTATTAAAAAAAAAATTACATGATGTTTCAATAGGGCAGCATGTATTGCGGTTATATTTTTTATACTGATTTTGTTTTAAGGTAAGGAATTTTCTCTACAAAACTTGTTAAAGTGTCACATTTTTAAAATCTATTGGAAATTTAAATATTCTTTGTTTTGTTGACATCATTGCTGGATGCTTATACATTTGAAAATGCTGCGATTAACCTTCAGATTATTCCAGGTCATGGGGCCTTCTTATATTTTTGATTTTGTTAATGCCCTACAAATCATATGATTATAAATCCTCTAAGCAGGATTACTTGCTTCCATTCAGTTTAATCTTGAAATCTCTAAAGCAGTTTTCTTTAGTAACTACGGTATGTGTTTTCAAACAGTGGAGCCAGTCTCCTCACTTCTTTAATTTTTGTAATATCATCTGAAATGATAGTAATCCCTGTCTCCTTCCCAGGTCACATGTGGGTCATTTATACATTTCTGTTTGCCCAAATTTTAATATTTACATTGGAACTCCAAGTCAAAGTAAGAAACCCTCAAATACAATAAGAATCACTATTTTCACTTGCTAAGGAAACAAATATTTATATTAATTCCCTAAAATACCTAAATTGAGGCAGACATACAGCAATAAACAGTTGCATATCATTATTGCTTTGTAGAAAAATAGTGATTTTAAAAAGAAAAAATATATATACATGTTGTAATTTAAAGTTATGAAAATTTGCCTTTTAATCTGCAGCTGCTGTAATTTTCTTGTAATATGGTAAATAAATGCCACGTCCTGCTTGTGTGATTGGCTCATTGATTTTCCCAGGAGTTTGCACAAAGATACAACAGTCAAACTTCTCCCTAAGGGTTTTTTTTTTTTTCTTTTTTTTTTTTTTTTGCCACTTCAGTTTGAAAGTTTCTCCCGGGACAAGATTTTTCAATTATTTAAAATTCAAATTTCTTTCCCATCTTATCGTCACATCATCGTGGCTTTACATTTGCTTGATAATCCAAATCAATATATTACAAAAAAAGACAAATACATGTTTATCCCAAAGTTTACTAATGCTTCCCTCTTACCTTTTCATTCTGGTGGACTCATCTGGGTTCTCTCATGTAGTTAATTCTAATGACATAGATTTTACTATTACCTCTAATTTTCAAGACCTGGTTGCCAGGTCTGCCCTTAAGAGACTCCAGTCTGACTCAATGGGTGGTATGTACAGTGTAGGTTCAGGCTGGGTTCACACTGGTCCGACAAACGCTCCGACATTGGGAGCTCATGTCGCATGAGGTGTGAAATTTAATGTTTCCCTATGGGAGCCGTCCTAACTGGTCCGACACAAGTCGTTCCGACTTTAGAAATGCTCCCTGTACTACTTTGGTCCGACTTTGATCCTATCTCAGCCTATTGACTATCATTGAAGTCGGATCAAAGTCGGATTGCCGTCTCGCATGATCCGACTTCGGCACGCGACTTGTGCTCAGATGATCTTGAGGGGGAACTCCGCGCCAAATTTTAAATAAAAAACCGGCATGGGTTCCCCCTCCAGGAGCATACCAGGCCCTTGGGTCTGGTATGGACCTTGAGGGGAACCCCCTACGCCGAAAAAGCGGCGTGGGGGGGTCCCCCCAATCCATACCAGACCCTTATCCGAGCACGCTGCCCGGCCGGACAGGAATGGGGGTGGGGACGAGCGAGCGCCCCCCCCCTGAACCGTACCAGGCCGCATGCCCTCAACATGGGGGGTTGTTGCCTTGGGGGAGGGGGGCGCGCTGCGGCCCCCCACCCCAAAGCACCTTGTCCCCATGTTGATGAGGACAAGGGCCTCGTCCCGACAACCCTGGCCGTTGGTTGTCGGGGTCTGCGGGCGGGGGGCTTATCGGAATCCGGGAGCCCCCTTTAATAAGGGGGCCCCCAGATCCCGGCCCCCCACCCTATGTGAATGAGTATGGGGTACATCGAACCCCTACCCATTCACCTAGGGAAAAAGTGTCAATTTAAAAAAAAAACACTACACAGATTTTTAAAGTAATTTATTAGACAGCTCCGGGGGTCTTCTTCCGACTTCGGGGGTCTCTCCGGTTCTTCTCCGCGCTCTCCGGGTCTTCTGCCGGGCTCCTCCGCTCTCTTCTGCTCTTTTGCCGCTCTTTTGCTAAAGCGGAGGAGCCCGGTCTGCTGCCTTCTTCTCTTCAGAGGTCTCTCCGGTTCTTCTCCGCGCTCTCCGGATCTTCTGCCGGGCTCCTCTGCTATTTTCTGCTCTTTTGCTATAGCGAAGGAGCCCGGTCTTCAATCTTCTGCCTTCTGCCCTCTTCTCCTGATGTTGACATGACGCTCTCTGGGGCTGGAATGCACTCTGAGCGCTCCGCTCTGACTTATATAGGTGGTGACCACGCCCCCTTATGCCGTCACAGTCCCTGGGCATGCTGGGACTGTGACGTTTTAGGGGGCGTGGTCATCACCCGATGACCACGCCCCCCTTATGCCGTCATAGTCCCAGCATGCCCAGGGACTGTGACGGCATAAGGGGGCGGGGTCACCGCCTATATAAGTCAGAGCAGAGCGCACAGAGAGCATTCTAGCTGGAGAGAGCGTCGTGTCAACATCAGAAGAAGAGAGGAAGGCAGAAGACCGAAGACCGGGCTCCTCCGCTTTAGCAAAAGAGCGGCAAAAGAGCAGAAGAGAGCGGAGAAGCCCTGCAGAAGATCCGGAGAGCGTGGAGAAGAACCGGAGAGACCCCAAAGTCGAAAGAAGACCCCCGGAGCTGTCTAATAAAATGCTTTAAAAACCTGTGTAGTGTTTTTTTTTAAATTGACACTTTTTCCCTAGGTGAATGGGTAGGGGTACGCTGTACCCCATACTCATTCACATAGAGTGGGGGGCCGGGATCTGGGGGCCCCCTTATTAAAGGGGGCTCCCGGATTCCGATAAGCCCCCCGCCCGCAGACCCCGACAACCAACGGCCAGGGTTGTCGGGAAGAGGCCCTTGTCCTCATCAACATGGGGACAAGGTGTTTTGGGGTGGGGGGGCCGCAGCGTGCCCCCTCTCCCAAGGCAACAACCCCCCCATGTTGAGGGCATGCGGCCTAGTACGGTTCAGGAGGGGGGGGCGCTCGCTCGTCCCCACCCCCATTCCTGTCCGGCTGGGTTGCGTACTCGGATAAGGGTCTGTTATGGATTGGGGGGACCCCCCCACGCCGCCTTTTCGGCGTAGGGGGTTTCCCTCAAGGTCCATACCAGACCCAAGGGCCCGGTATGCTCTTGGAGGGGAACCCATGCCGGATTTTTATTTAAAATTTGGGGCGGAGTTTCCCCTAAAGATTCATACCAAACAATGCCGGGCATTGGCGGGGATCCAAGTCGGATCCCCGTTTATTGAAAGTCGGACACATGCCGGCTTCATGTCGCAGGGCAAAGTCGGATCCAAAGTAAGACGGCTGCCGTGTCGCACCAGTGTGAACCCAGCCTCAGACAGTATACATAGAAGCAATAAATATTTCTATCCGGTACATACTAGGAGCATGGCAGTAGAGATGTTCCAGAATCTGGTGGAGATAGATTTTCTTGGTTTATAGGAGAGGTTGGCAACTGCTTCCACCCCTGTCAGAGATAATTTAAATAAATCTGAAAGACAAGCCCTTCTACGGCTAAAATTGTGTAAAGATATAGTGATACGTGAAGCTGACAAGGATGGAGCAGTGGTTGTTCTTATTTCTGAGTATTACAGGGTTGAAGCATTACATTAGCTTAGTGACACTTGTACATATCGCTTACCTTAATTATCTAAACAACTGCTTTTGAACATGGGGGAAGAGATGGAGTGTTAACCCCTAAGATAGCGGATTTCCTGAATGTTGATTTCCAGTGGCTCCAGTTTTCCATCATTTACCCAGAATACACAAAGGAAAGGTAGACCCATAGTTGTGGGTATTGGCTATTTGTTTGAAAAACTAGGAGAATGGGTTGATCAATACCTGCAACCGCTTGTTGCAAGATTACCAGGTTACATTAAGGACACCCCATTAATATTAGCACATGTTCAGGACATTGACTGGTAGAGCTCTTTTTGATGGGTGACTTTGGATGTTAAGTCCCTTTATTTATGTATTCCCCATGATTTAGCGCTAGATGCTTTGAAATTCCATTTGCACCATTATAGTATATATACTGCTGAATGGTTTTACACTTGCCATCTTCCCCATAGCAGAGATACTGCTATAGGGTGGCCCTTGTGTGCAGTGATTCCACACTTCCATCTGCAGGGGGCATGCGCACTGCCAGTGGGTCGCTTCTGCTGTGATTAATCACAGCAGGAACAGTTCTGTGGGTGCCAGGCACTGGATGTCCTCTGGACCTGCCTATCATCAGTAAAACACACAGAACTGAAATCTGTCTATGTAAACAATGCAGATCTTCGTTCTGACAGGGGGGAAGAGGTGGCTTTTGTGTTCCTGAAAAGCAGGGACAAAAATCCACCTCTTCCCCTAGTAAAAGCACCTAACACAGTATGCAAAAACACTGGCTAGGAACACAGTTAACCCCTTGATTGCCCTATATGTTTAATCCCTTCTCAGCCAGTGTCATTAGTACAGTGACAGTGCATATTTTTAGCAATGATCACTGTATTAGTGTCACTGGTACCCACAAAGTGTCAAAAAATGTCAGTTAGTGTCCGATTGCCCGCCGCAATATCACATTCCCCCTATACAGTAAGTCGTTGATTGCCGCCATTACTAGTATAAAAAGAAACTCCATAAACATATACCATAGTTTGTAGATGCTATAATGCTTCGGAAAACAATCAATATATGCTTACTGAGATTTTGTTACCAAAAACAGAGCAGTAGCAGAATACATATTGGCCAAAATTTATCAAGAAATTTGACTTTTTACACTTTTTATTGGATATGTTTTATAGCAGAAAGTAAAACATATTGTTTTTTTTTGTTTTTTTCAAACTTTTGTTTATAGCACAAAAAATAAAAAACACAGTAGTGACCAGTTACCACCAAAAGAAAGCTATATTTGTGTAGAAACAAATTACATAAACTTTATTTGGGTACAATATCACAGAACTGCGCAGTTGTCAGTTAAACTAATTCAGTGCTGTATCTGCAAAGAATAGCCTGGTCATGAAGGGGGGGGGGGGTAAATCAATCAAATATTTTTTTGAGAATTCAAGGAGTTTCTAGTTTTGTCAGGCAAATTTCTACTAGAACACAATTATTTCATTTTTGATCAGATGTATTACCTGCAGTGTAGGGGTGCCTCTATGGGTGCCAAGCTTTCCCTGTCTTTGGCTAACCCGTACATGGGTTTGTGGGAGTAAATATACTTGTTTTCCCACCTCAACCCATGTGCCGGTGCCAAAAGGTACAGCAGATAATTGGTGACCTGGTATTAGTTTGGGACAATACGGATACAGCTTTACTGTCTGTTGTTTCTTACATCAATAACAACCATTGAAACCTGGAATTCTGCTACGAATGTGATACCAGGAATATCAACTACCTGGATATCACTCTCATGGGTGATTATACCACAGGTGCTGTTTATTCTTCCACCTTCTACAAAGAATGTGCTGGTAATCCTCTTCTGGTGACGAGCTGTCATCCTACTCATAGTATACAATCTATTTCTGTGGGGGAATATATTGGTGCCAGACAGAATTGCTCTAGTACAGACAGCTTTTCAAAGTAATGTGACATTATTATTTCTAGACTTAAGGAACAGGGTTATAAGGAGTGGCATGTTAACAGGGCTATTCATATAGCCTCACATAAGGACAATGGGAAGTTGGGTTCAAGTCAAATAAAGATAACCTGGCACTTTTGTCACCAGGGTATCATTTCTAAATACCTGCCCTTTTTATCTGTGGACAAGGAACTTGTCCCCGTTCTCTCTACTGGCTGTAGGTTTTCCAGCCAGTGTGCTATTACCCTTGGCAGCATATTGTCCCCTAGTCTATTTCAATGACCTTGTCATAAGAACACTTGGCTTCATACCAGTGGTTCTTTTGGTTGCGGCTTAAAAACTTGCCGCTACCGTGACAAGCACAGTAAAAATAATAAAACCGTTGTTTCCCAGTTCACTATTTGTGACATCATCAATTTTAGTACTAACAATGTGGTGTATGTTGTTGAATGTGCCATGTGCCCACTTCACTATGTGGGGTGTATATCTAGATCTATTCTGGTCAGGATAAGTGAACATTATAATGGTGCTACTTATACCAGTGACAAGAATGTATTTAATGTCTTAAGACATTTTAAGCATGTAAATGCTGGTAACATGAGTTCATTTGTGTTTAATGGTTTGAAAATAGGTTAAGAGATTCCCCCATGGGGGTGATATCCACTGCAGGCTTTTCAAAAGAGAGGTGTGGTGTGGTGGACTTTCACCCTAGGAGCCAGAATTCCTACTGGCTTATATTCAAGATGGAATGTACAGTAGATCTATTCTTTAAATAATTCCATACATAGTCATGCTAGCCCTTCATACCACTTGTACCTGTAGAGAATGTGAGCATTACATGATTATGTCTTGTTATTTTCCTCTAGGTACTAACATTGATTATGACACCAACAGAGACTGCAGTCATGGCACAAGAGATGGTCAGAGACTGCACTTATGGCACAAGAGATGGTCAGAGACTGCACTTATGGCACAAGAGATGGTCAGAGACTGCAGTCATGGCACAAGAGATGGTCAGAGACTGCATACATAGCACAAGAGATGATCAGAGACTGCATACATGGCACAAGAGATGGGCAGAAACTGCATACATGGCACAAGGGATGGTCAGAGACTGCATACATGGCACAAGAGATGGTCAGAGACTAAATACATGGCACAAGAGATGGTCAGAGACTAAATACATGGCACAAGAGTTGGTCAGAGACTGCACTTATGGCACAAGAGATGCTCAGAGACTGCAGTCATGGCATAAGAGATGGTCAGAGACTGCATACATAGCACAAGAGATGGTCAGAGACTGCATACGTGGCACAAGAGATGGGCAGAGACTGCATACATGGCACAAGAGATGATCAGAGACTGCATACGTGGCACAAGAGATGGGCAGAGACTGCATACATGGCACAAGAGATGATCAGAGACTGCGTACATGGCACAAGAGATGGGCAGAGACTGCATACATGGCATAAGAGATGATCAGAGACTGCATACATGGCACAAGAGATGGGCAGAGATTACATATATGTTACAAGAGATGATCAGAGACTGCATAACATGGCACAAGAGATGGGCAAAGACTGCATACATGGCACAAGAGATGGGCAGAGACTGCATACATGATACAAGAGATGATCAGAGACTGCATACATGATACAAGAGATGAGCAGAGACTGTGGGCATGGCACAAGAGATGGGCAGAGACTGCATACATGGCACAAGAGATGGGCAGAGACTGCATACATGATACAAGAGATGATCAGAGACTGCATACATTATACAGGAGATGGGCAGAGACTGTGGGCATGGCACAGGAGATGGGCACAGACTGTAGGCATGGCACAAGAGATGGGCAGAGACTGTGTGCATGGCACAGGAGAAGAGCAGAGACTGCAGGCATGGCACAAGAGATGGGAATAGACTGCAGGCATGGCACAAGAGATGGGCAGAGACTGTGGGCATGGCACAAGAGATGGGCATAGACTGCAGGCATGGCACAATAGATGGGCATATACTGTGGGCATGGCACAAGAGATGAGCAGAGACTGTGGGCATGGCACAAGAGATGGGCAGAGACAGAGACTGTGGGCATGGCACAAGAGATGGGCAGAGACTGCATACATAGCGCAAGAGATGGGCAGAGACTGCATACATGGCACAAGAGATGGGCAGAGACTGTGGGCATGGCACAAGAGGTGGTTGGTCCAGAGAGTGTGGGCATGGCACTAGGTCAGGACACAATTATTCACAGATTCTGACACCATAAAGCTAGAAGTAGTTTACTTACCCTACCTTCCAAAGAGATGGTATGATGAGATCTTCTTCATATGTGGTAGTACATGTGCCACCCACACTCATCCTGGGCCCTCTGCTGGCCTTGGCCCCTCCCCTGATCTCACTCGGCTCCATGCTCCTCCCCCTGGTCTCACTCAACTCCAGGCCCCACTCAACTCCAGGCCCCTCCACCTCATCTCACTCAGCTCCAGGCTTCTCCCTCTCATCTTACTCCATGTCAGGCTCCTCCCCCTAGTTTCACTCCGCTCCAGGCTCCTCCCCTCATCTCACCCTGCTCTAGGCTCCTCCCTGGGCTCCCTTTCATTTTGCACGCTCTCCAGTTCAGCGATGGTCTGTGTGTGCTGCTGAACTAGAGGCATTTCTGACCCTCTTTCTGCTACTGCAGTTGATACAGTGATCCTCGCCTCGAGGGCTGAAAGGGCGGGGCGTTGTCTTCCAGCCAAGGGTGTCTCTCTCTGCCCTCTATCTGGCAGAGGAGGAGGAGTGCAGTAGCAGCCCCGAGACTCGAGTCAGGAGAGGAAAGAGGATGAAGTTAACGGTGTCTGACCAGGGCTGTGCTGGGCCACCTGTCAGTATGCTGAACTGGTTACAGGTGCGGCTGCTGGCGCTAGGATAAGCACCTCATGGAGAACCCCTGGCTTTGGCACCCCCCCTCTCCTGACATGCTCAGACGGCCACCTGGGTTGCCTAATACTGGCGCCGACCCTGCCTGGGTGTTTTACTAAACATTACTAAACATTTTTTTACTTGCCATCAATCCAGCGCCACTTTTTCTGTTTTACACATGTATTTTGTCCTTAATTGAACAATTGTGTATTTGATGCTATTCAGCTTATACAGGGATGGAGTTTGTACTATATATATCCTGAAATTTATTTTGTATTGTGCTGTGATTAAGGTTATCTGCTGAAACGCATTATCTCTTTTTAACTCACTATCAGATAATCAATAAAGATGTTCATATGCATTTTGGAGTTGCCAGATCTACTTTTTGCTTATTGTTACTTCTAGAGGGATACAACTTTCCTCATTAGAATGTGCATCAGCTGATTAGATTGAACACAACCACTTCCACTCAGAAACCAGACTTCAAAGGGCATATTTGAACAGCTTTTCCTGAAAGGGGTTGTAAAGGTAAAAATTTTTTCACCTTAATGCATTCTATGCATTAAGGTGAAAAAACTTTTGACAGTACCGCCGCCCCCAGGCCCCCCGTTTTACTTACCTGACGCCTTGAATCTTCGCTGCTCGTCCTCGTCATCTTCATTGCAGCTCAGCCTGGTCGCTGATTGGCTGCAGTGGATGGATTGAAAGCAGCGCAGCCATTGGCTCGCGCTGCTGTCAATCACATCCGATGACGCGGCGCGCCGGGGGGCGGGGCCGAGTGATACAGCGAGCGGCTATAGCCACCGGCTGTATCACGGGAGCGCGCCCGCAAGCACTCACCACCGTGCGAGGGAGCTCGCATTAAGGTGGTAAATGCTTGCGGGGAGGAGCTGAAACAGCCGCCGAGGGACCCCAGAAGACCAGGTTCGGGGCCACTCTGTGCAGAACGAGCTGCACAGTGAAGGTAAGTATAACATGTTTGTTATTTAAAAAAAAAAAAAAATTAACTTTACAACCCCTTTAAGAACAGAAACTTCTTGGCTTTTCAACAGACAGACAGCACTATGGGCAGGCGGGGGGGGGGGGGGGGAGGGGTGGTGGTAAATGTATTAGCAGATCTAGAACCACTAACAAATTGAAGCCATGCTCCAGTTTACACTTTATAATCAACTACAGTAAGTATTTTTTTTTTTTCATCTTGCGATAATGGTTTTGCATGAATAAACAAAAGGGGATCATAATAATCACCCCTGCCAGTGTTAAGTGGTTTGTCTCATCCATGTAAACTGATACGCTCTGCTGGAGAGTTTGTGCTGTGAAAAATAACAGACTTGCTGGCTGGTTCACCAGATAAAATTAGAAGAAAGAAAGCCTAAAAAGGGAAAAAAATGCATCCATTACATCTAAGGATTGATGAGCTGCAATACAATAAATGTTTGATTTTGGTGTTAAAACTGCTTTAAAATCCTTGCAATGTACAAAGATCACCCAGGGGGGGACATTCTTTTCTCAACAAAATTGGAGTTGCTTTTTAGGATAACCTCAAATTTGTACTCTTCTGTACCAAAATAAAGGAACATAAGTTTCATCAAGCATATTCAAATAAAACACAAATTTGAATCCACAATTTTACTAATAATAAAACGGAAATCCAAGTTTGATAAATCCCCTCTGTATATTATAGTTTTGTAGTAAGATTATATTCATGTTGACTACTTTGTGGAAATGGAAACGGTAAAGGTGTAACAAAGTTAAAGTGTATCTGAACTCAAAACCAAAAATATAATATATTGCAGCTTACTAGTCCTCAGTGTGGTGGTTGCATTTGTTTTTTTTTTTCAGACTTCTATTGCTTTATTTTCTGGTAATCCTGCAAAAAACACACTTCCTGTTCCTGGGTGGCTACATTACTACTCCTCTGTAATTTTTCTTTCAATTTTGAGATTAAAGTGAAGCTCCACCAAGAAAGAGAAGCTCCATTTGTTTGCACCCCCCCCCCCATTCCACTCCCACATTTGGCACCTTTCAGGGGGGAGGGGGTACCTGGTTTTGACAGGTACCGGTTCTCACTTCTAGCTGATCTCGCCGAGGCAAAGTCACCCAGAAGTTTGCCCCCCCTCCTCCTTCCCCCACCGCTAGGCCATTCACAAAGTGCAGCATGCTTCACGCATGCACAGTAGGAAACCAGCTGTAAAGCCACAGGCTTCAATGCCAGTTACCCTTACAAGAAATGGCAACGGCAGCACCAGAGAGCCAATAAAAAAATTGTCCGGGGTGAAGACACCGCTGGATTCATGGACAGAGAAGTGTCCTAATATTAAAAATCAGCAGCTACAGTATTTGTAGCTGCTGACTTTTTTTTCTGAAGGAGCTCCTCTTTAAATACCATCACTAAAGTCAGCCTTCTTTCCATAGAGGATTTTCCAGAATTTGTTACATTCAAAGTGGCAAACATGAACTCAAAATAAATTAAACTGTAACTCAATGGAGTTGATTTACTAAAACCGAAGAGTGCAAAATCTGGTGCAGTTCTCCATAGAAACCAATCAGCTTCAAGGTTTTTTTTTTGTTAAACCTTTATTGAACAAGCTGTTATATGTTGATATAAGATGTTAGATGCTGATTGGCTACAATGCACAGCTGATTTTGTGCTCCCAAGTTTTAGTAAATCAAGCCCACTGCCTTGCATAAAGTGGAATTTTGCTTGATGAAAATTAAACACTGAGTACATTTTAATAATCCATTAGCAGGTTGTACAGTCATAACCCACTTTTAAGTACACAATGAGAACAGAGCATGTATGTAAAACGAAAATGTACTTAAAGTTAAGCAATACTTTTTTAACTTCTGGGGTGTCAGGGGCTGTAGTGGGGGTGTCAGGGGCTGTAGAGGGGGGTCAAGGACTGTATTGGGGGGGTCAGTGGGTGTGTTTCCAAGTAGCAGGGAATCTGAACTATCCGTGCACGGATTACTCCTCTGCAGCTTTAGTTTGAGAGCCACTTTACATACACTCGCTGGTATGTCCGTACTAGCAAGTGTACGCAAAGTGAGTGTACTTAAAGCGGGGTATGCCTGTATACACTCATGGGATAATTGCAAATGACAATGTAGTTAGGTAGATGCAGCACTGTGAGCTACACTATGGGGGATATTTACTAAAACTTGTGCACACAGAATCTGGTGCAGTTATGTATAGTAACCAATCAGCTTCTAACTTCAGCTTGTTCAATAAATATTTGACAATATAACCTAGAAGCTGATTGGTTACTATGGACAGCTGCACCAAATTATGTGTGCACCAGTGTCAGTAACCCCCCCCCCATATATTACCAACTACATGACTGGTGTTTGTAATTCTCTAGCACAGACGTGAGATACAAAGAAAGGAATCTACAATATTAGCTGCTAATAATTAACCTTGTGGAAAAAATAAATAAGAATAATGCGTACTCTTCTACATGCTGTTATGAATTTGGAATTGTTGCAGTTGTCTATTTTTGCAGGTGGTGTATCCTAATATATCATATTCCTATAATGGGATAATACAGTATTGTTTTGGAAAAAAGACATTTCCACACAGTTATAAGAACACAGATGCAAAAGTTGGAAAAGGCATGCATTGCAAAAATAGATCTTTAATGTTAGTATGGTCTAACATACTGTAGTTCTTAATTGGTTTATGTATCATTTTAATATTTTTATAAAAACAATACAAATAGAAACATTTTAAAATAATCTACAGTATGTGGGTATCTTTAAAAGTCAATTTCTTTATCTTATTTAATCTTAAAAGATTAATTTCAAATAAGAAATGCGTGCCAGATCTGACCAATTTAGTAAAGATGAAGAATTATGAAAAATTTGCTGGTTGCTGTCTGCACACAATTCTTGTTTAACAATGTTTTTATTAAAGTATAGCACCAAGGCTAAGTGGTTAGCACCTCCGCCTAGCAGCACTATGGAATGTACAATATATGCATGTAAAACGCAGTGTAAATTAACGGCCCTATATAATTACCTACAATAAATAAGTATAAAAACATCTACACGAAAATGAAAGAGAAATCTTATTAACATATTGTCTTAACAAATTATCTGAAAGCGAGAGTACATTTGGTCAGAATCCAGCTCTCCGTCCAACAATCAGATAAAGAAAAACAAAAAGCATATGGCCAGCAAACAATAGAGTTGTGAAATCAAGAGGTTTTATTGTATTTATAGTTGCATAGCCTAATACATCTGCATAAATGAATTACTGGAGCATATATCATCAAAGAAGACCTGAAACTTATAGCAATCCATAAATAACAGAGAACCCTTAAAGTGATATTTAACAGGTAATATGATGACTAGGGGGCGTGTCCAAGATGGCGATGAGTGCAGTCGCTTGTTAACTGCGCTCCTCTCACCGGCTCTCTATCCTCCACAAATCCTGGTGTAAAAGACCCCATCTATAGCCATCTTCCAGCGGGGACGTGCAGGGAAGCTCGGGCGATGCCCGCGGGCAGAAAAGGCGGGACCAAATCGAATACTGCGACCCCGGTGAGCACCAGACAAAAGCCGCGGCCTACTCCCCACGAGGCCCTAAACATGGAGACCCAGACGGACCCGCCGCCTAACGGAGTCATAGAAGCGGGCTCGGCCGCATTTGAGGCCCTTATGACGGCGATCTCTACATGTCAGGCCACGCTGACTACAAAAATTGATCACGTACAAACCGAAACAGCACTGATCCGCAGAGACATGGACAAGTTCCGTGAACGAGTGACGGAGGTGGAGAGAAGGGTCTCAGACACGGAAGACACCCTGAGGGAACACCATACAGACATCCGGGCCCTGCAGGTAAAAGTAAAAACCCTAGAGACCAGAGCCGAGGACGCCGAGAACCGCAACAGGCGCAATAACCTGCGGGTCCTTGGCCTCCCGGAAGGAGCGGAGGGAGAAGACCCGGTAGGCTTTATGGAGGGTCTACTACCAGCATTACTCCCCAGGGCTAAATTCTCCCAACACTTCTCCATAGAGAGAGCCCACCGTATCCCAGCAACTAGAGGCCCCCAGGGAGCTCCGCCACGCACCTTCATATTCAAGTTGTTACATTACCGAGATCGAGATACAGTCCTGCGGGCGGCCCGACTGCAAGGAGAGCTTAAATTTGAAAACACGAAAATCCTCATATTCCCAGATTACACCGTGGAGACCCAGCACTAAAGGAAGGCTTTTGACCACGTTAGGGGAATGCTACGTCAGAAGGGACTAAAATATAGCATGCTTTTTCCGGCCAAGCTGCGGGTCCAGGATGGGGAACGTGCCCAGTTCTTTACTTCACCAAGAGACGCAGCGGCCTGGGTTGAATCGCTCACTATTTGACCCCTTCAATGCCATGCTGTGAACTCTGTACCCTGACTTGCTATCTACTTGACACCACCTATTTGCATTCCTGCACTAAGACAAAGCTCCCATTGCCCACGGAGGATTCGCTGTGACTGTGATAGGAAGAAGTGCCCACCCAGGGAGTATTTGCCATGCACTCTTCTTTTGATTGACAACTACAGTACTGTGGCTAGATGCCGATGTGGAAGATGACGCAAACTAGGAATCCAGAGAACGGGGATTCCTGAGGACTATCCCCTCTCTCCTTGACAGGAATTGTTTCGGAGGCCAGGAGTTGAACTGCAGGAATCCGTGGGTACTTCTACTTGAGTGGGCGGGACAACTCACCCTCAGATTTTGAATGACTGCAGTCACAGTGTCCTTGAACATCCCCACAAGAATCGGCCGCCATTGAGGACTCCCACTTCGGAGAAGGCTGAGGAGGTGCCGGGGGAAAAGTAGGTGCTATTGATGCACCTTTTCCCCCCAGTTTAAATCTTACCACTTATGTCCTACGGCAGCCTCCGGAGTTGGGAGGATTTACACGGGATGTCCCTTCTCAATATTATGGATTAGCCTATTTCATACGCATCTGGGTGGGCTGTAGGGGCACTGTGCTCTGGGTGCATAGCTGTAGCGTGTCAGGTGTTTGTTCCCCTTTTTTTTTTTTCTTTTCTTTGTTTTGTCATTTATGAGTAACAGGGGTTCGGATTTGCCTTACTCTTTAGTTGAATCCCCCCGAGTTTGAAGCATGTACCCCTGGGAAACCTTGTGATTTACACACAATATCCTTGCCGGATGGTTCTATGAACGTTTAGTAGAGAGGCTGAGTACCTCTTGCACATTGCCTTCATGTTGAGCTGGTTAGCTCAATTCTTTTTGGGGAGGGATGCCCTCCTACTGAGATGGGGGATGGGCGGGGTGGGGGGGGGGGGGTCGGTTGGTTGGTTTGGTCTACTGTTGTGGGCCTTATGTTCTTATTGTTTTTTTTACTTTTATTTTTATCTATATGGTATAAGACAATATCATTGACGCTGATCTACAGCGTTCCACTTCGGTTCTCATTGTCCCATCAATGCTTCTGTGAATCTAGTTGCCTGATCGGGGGAAGTCGACTTCATATCTGTCACCCCCCATTATTGACCCATTCTATAAATGTCCTCCCTTAGGATAATCTCCTGGAACACCAGGGGTCTCAATTCACCTATTAAACGATCCCTTGTGTTTCAATTTGTCAAGTCATATCAGCCTCATATCTGTGTGTTCCAGGAGACGCATTTAGTGGGAAAGAAAACTTTGAGGCTGGGTTCACACTGGTCCGACAAACGCTCCGACATTGGGAGCTCATGTCGCATGACGTGTGAAATGTAATGTTTCCCTATGGGAGCCGTCCTAACTGGTCCGACACAAGTCGTTCCGACTTTAGAAATGCTCCCTGTACTACTTTGGTCCGACTTTGATCCTACTTCAGCCTATTGACTATCATTGAAGTCGGATCAAAGTCGGATTGCCGTCTTGCATGATCCGACTTCGGCACGCGACTTGTGCTCAGATGATCTTGAGGGGGAACTCCGCGCCAAATTTTAAATAAAAATCCGGCATGGGTTCCCCCTCCAAGAGCATACCAGGCCCTTAGGTCTGGTATGGATCTAAGGGGAACCCCTACGCCAAAAAATCGGCGTGGGGTCCCCCCTAAAATCCATACCAGACCCTTATCCGAGCACGCAGCCCAGCCGGTCAGGAATGGGGGTGGGGACGAGCTGGCGGCCCCCCCCTCCTGTACCGTACCAGGCCGCATGCCCTCAACATGGGGGGTGCTTTGGGGCATGGGGGGCGCAGTGTGGCCCCCCCACCCCAAAGCACCTTGTCCCCATGTTGATGAGGACAAGGGCCTCTTCCCGACAACCCTGGCCGTTGGTTGTCGGGGTCTGCGGGCGGGGACTTATCGGAATCCGGGAGCCCCCTTTAATAAGGGGGCCCCCAGATCCCGGCCCCCCACCCTATGTGAATGAGTATGGGGTACAGCGTACCCCTACCCATTCACCTAGGAAAAAAGTGTCATTTAAAAAAAAACACTACACAGATTTTTAAAGCATTTTATTAGACAGCTCCGGGGGTCTTCTTCCGACTTCGGGGGTCTCTCCGGTTCTTCTCCGCGCTCTCCGGGTCTTCTGCCGGGCTCCTCCTCTCTCTTCTGCTCTTTTGCCGCTCTTTTGCTAAAGAGGAGGAGCCCGGTCTGCTGCCTTCTTCTCTTCGGGGGTCTCTCCGGTTCTTCTCCACGCTCTCCGGATCTTCTGCCGGGCTCCTCCGCTCTCTTCTGCTCTTTTGCCGCTCTTTTGCTAAAGCGGAGGAGCCTGGTCTTCAATCTTCTGCCTTCTGCCTTCTGCCTTCTGCCTTCTGCCTTCTTCTCCTGATGTTGACACGACGCTCTCTGGGGCTGGAATGCTCTCTGAGCGCTCCGCTCTGACTTATATAGGTGGTGACCACGCCCCCTAAAACGTCACAGTCCCTGGGCATGCTGGGATTGTGACGTTTTAGGGGGCGTGGTCATCACCGATGACCACGCCCCCTAAAACGTCACAGTCCCAGCATGCCCAGGGACTGTGACGTTTTAGGGGGCGTGGTCACCGCCTATATAAGTCAGAGCAGAGCGCACAGAGAGCATTCCAGCCGGGGAGAGCGCCGTGTCAACATCGGAAGAAGAGATGAAGAGAAGAAGCGGCGAGACAGCGGCGACAAGACAGCGGCAGCAGACCGGGCCCCTCGCTGGCAATAGAGCTGGAAGAAGATAGCGGCGGGGCCCGGGAGAAGAGGCGGAACACCGGGAGAAGTCGGAAGAAGATACCGGAGCTGCCCAATAAATTAATTTTGAAACCTGTGTACTGTGTTTTTTTTTTATTGAAACTTCCTTAGGTGAATGGGTAGGGGTACCATGTACCCCATACTCATTTACATAGGGTGGGGGGCCGGGATCTGGGGGCCCCCTTATTAAAGGGGGCTCCTGGATTCCGATAAGCCCTCCGCCCGCAGACCCCGACAACCAACGGCCAGGGTTGTCGGGAAGAGGCCCTTGTCCTCATCAACATGGGGACAAGGTGCTTTGGGGTGGGGGGGCCGCAGCGCGCCCCCCTCCCCCAAGGCACCAACCCCCCATGTTGAGGGCATGCGGCCTGGTACGGTTCAGGAGGGGGGGGGGCGCTCGCTCGTCCCCACCCCCATTCCTGTCCGGCCGGGCTGCGTGCTCGGATAAGGGTCTGGTATGGATTGGGGGGGGACCCCCCACGCCGTTTTTTCGGCGTAGGGGGTTCCCCTCAAGGTCCATACCAGACCCAAGGGCCTGGTATGCTCTTGGAGGGGGAACCCATGCCGGATTTTTATTTAAAATTTGGCGCGGAGTTCCCCCTAAAGATTCATACCAAACACAGTGTCGGGCATTGGCGGGGATCCAAGTCGGATCCCCGTTCATTGAAAGTCGGACACATGCCGGCTTCATGTCGCAGGGCAAAGTCGGATCCAAAGTAGGACGGCTGTCGTGTCGCACCAGTGTGAACCCAGCCTGAGCCTTAAAAAACCGTGGGTGGGATACCATTATCATTCAACCTATTCCACTTTTTCTAGAGGAGTGAGCATTTTGATCCTCAAGACTCTCCCTTTTAGACTCCTCGATCTGGCACTAGACCCTAACGGCAGGTTTGTGGTAATTCACGCATTGATACATCATGTCCCTTGGGTAATAGTCGGTCTATACCTCCCACCTCCAGCTTCTCTCCAGGTCCTAAACCAAATAACGACAAAAATTGCCGAATTTTCCACTGAGAATGTAGTCCTCTTAGGAGACTTTAATCTAGTTCCGGACGCAGGGATTGACAGGATGACCCCTTCGGGCACGTCCCGTGGAGGACTGGCTGATTGGGCTGACACCTACGGTCTCTTTGATCTATGACATTGGAGATTCCCTCAAGCTAGAGAGTACACATGCCACTCTTCATCTCATAGAACCTTCTCCCGCATTGACCTTGTCTATGCGGGGGGACCAGTTCTCCCTCAAGTGAGGGACGTTAGAATCCTCCCACAAGGTATTTCGGACCACGCTCCGCTCTTATTAGAATTGGACCTTTCGCTGGATCCATCAGATAAAATCTGGCGTTTGTCCAGATACTGGGTCTCAGACATGGAGGTGGAACCGAGATACAGGGAGGAGATGGACTCATATTGGACGATAAACACAGATACAGCCTCGGCTTCTTCTGTATGGGATGCCTTTAAGGCATTTTCTAGGGGACAATATCAGCATATAATCTCAAAGGTCCGTAGGGAGCGTAGGAGGGAGCTGACCAATCTGGAAGCGGAAACGACAAGGCAGGAGGCAATATATATTAGATCGCCGGACCCACAATCCTATGCCCGGTTACAGTCCCTTTTGCGAGAGACTCTCCTATTAAGGACAGCTTTGACACAAAAGAAAATCCTACATCAAACTCAGAGGATATTTGAGCAAGGAGAGCGGACAGGCCACTTGCTGGCTTGGCTCTCCAGGGAACAAACCATGGGAATGTCTATAGGGCAGATTCGGGCGGCGGACAACTCACTCCTCTCCACTCCAGCCGAAATCAACCGGAAATTTCTCTCCTTTTACCAAACGCTATATACATCCAGGGTGTCCTATGTACCCGACAAACTTGCGGCCTACCTAGGGAATGTAGACATCCCTGTACTCACCCCAACATATGCCGATAAACTAGATGCCCCTATAAAAACTGAGGAAATTCAAAAAGCGCTTAAAATGATGCAAACAGGCAAGACACCGGGACCAGATGGTTTCCCGGTAGAGTTTTACAAACTCTATGCAGAACAATTAGCCCCTAAGCTCCAAAAATTATTTTCCAAATCTTTGGAGGAAGGCTGCCTTCCAGATTCCATGCACGAGGCGGTGATAGTCGTTATCCCCAAGCCGGGGAAAGACCCGACCCTATGCTCCTCATATAGACCCATATCTCTACTCAATGTAGACACAAAAATTCTCTCCAAGGTCCTAGCAAATAGACTGAACACAGTAATCACGGCCTCAAAAAACCCGGACCAGACGGGGTTTATGCCCGGAAGGGGTACGGATATAAACATTTGTCGCCTACACACACACATAGCAATCGCCTCCTCGGAGGGGGGGGCGTGGTGGCCTCACTCGACGCCGAGAAGGCCTTCGACTCGGTAGAGTGGGGCTACCTATGGGGGGTCCTTGATAGGTTTGGGTTTGGTCCCAGATTTCTGGCTTGGATCCGTTTGCTCTACTCTCATCCAACAGCCAGGGTCCGTACCAATGGGTCCCTCTCTGAGGCGTTCACACTAGGGAGGGGCACGAGGCAGGGGTGTCCGCTGTCCCCGGCGCTGTTCGCCCTAGCGCTGGAGCCTTTGGCCACCCTTCTGAGGGCGGATGATTCAGTCAAAGGGATCCGAGTGGGTCCTTTGGTAGAAAAACTCTCCCTATATGCTGATGACTCCCTCCTCTACTTAGCGGATGCCTCTGCCTCTCTAAAAGCAGCCTTAGAAATAATTAACAAATTTGGCCACTTCTCTGGTATTAAAATTAATTGGAACAAATCAGTCCTTTTTCCCCTTAACCCAACAATGCCCCTGATAGATACTGGAACTCCCTTACAGTGGACGCAGCACTTCACATACTTAGGGGTGAGAGTGGGGAATGATCTTTCTGGTTACATAGAAAAGAACATAAGTCCGGTACTTTCTCAGCTTCAGCAGAAGTGCTCCACCTGGAAGAGTCTCCCTTTGACCCCAGTAGGAAGGGGAAATCTCTTAAAAATGATCTTCCTACCAAAATTTCTATATTATTTTAGACAAACCCCAATACCAATTCCCAAATCTTTCTTTCAGCGGTTGGAAAACATAGTGGTCTCATTTATTTGGGCAGGCAAATCGCAGAGAATAGCGAAACGCATACTATATCTCCCGTTATCTAGGGGTGGTCTGGCATTGCCCAATTTTCTGGTTTATTATTGGGCAGCAGTCTTAGTAACAGTGCGGTGGTGGTTTTTCCAATCCCGATTTAACCCAGCAATTACACTGGAGGCGGCCCTCCTGGGGTCATATGCAGCCCTGTCTAATCTGCCATATAGGGGAGTGAGGGCTAGTAATGCGGTTACAGGCCCTATGAGAGCTACCATCCAGGTGTGGAAATCCTCTAGAGCTGCTCTCCTGGAGCAAACCTGTATCTCTCCACATACCCCACTATGGGCGAATCCTATGCTCCATCACCTATTCACTATCCCTGATCCTGCGAGCTGGGCTAAGAAAGGTATTGTTACATTGAAACACGACATCAAAAGGGGGACTGTGGTTCCGTTTCGGGAGCTACAGTCGTCCCATGCGGTGCCAGCATCCTTCCTATTTAGATATCGGCAGCTACACCATGCTCTTAAAGCCCAGTTTCCCTCCCAGGTGACGCTTCAACCAGACCCAATTGAGCGTCTCCTGATTTCAGGTGTACTGGAGAAACCTCTTTCATCCCTATACCTCCACCTTACAGTGGCGCACGATGTAAAAAATGACAGGGCAATGGCCAAGTGGCAGGCCGATATCCCCTCCCTAGGGGAGGAGGAATGGGAAGAATGTTTAACCGTCTTCATTCCGTCTATGATTGCGGCTAGAGACAGGTTTATCCAACTAAAATTCTTACACAGAGCCTATTACACGCCACGGAGGTTAGCAAATATCTATCCTGGACTTAGTCCCAATTGCAACAGATGTGGCGTGGAGGTAGGCTCCTTTTTCCATGTTGTCTGGTCCTGTTCTAGGTTACGTCCATACTGGTCCTCGGTAGCAGATACTCTAGGGACAGTATGTGGAGTCCAAATACCGCTTGACCCCCTAACCCTACTGCTGAGCCATTTGGATGATATAGAAGGGGACCGTTATGTTAAACTCTGTCTAACCTATTCACTATTCTATGCTAGGAGGGAGATTCTTCTCAGGTGGAAGCAAAAGGAACCTCCATCCATAGAGACGTGGCGGAAATCGATTAATAATGTGTTACCCTTATACAGACTTACTTATGAAAGTAGAAACTGCCCACAAAAATATGATAAAATTTGGTCGAACTGGGTAGATGCGTGCGGATGAGCAAAAGTCGAGGACTGCGGTATTGGAGAGATAATTAGAGCCCATACTTTGTCTGGTGTGGTGAGGTAGGACTGAACTAGTATTGGACCTCCAAGCCCGGAGCTATTAATTCTGGTCATTTGTGGCCCGAGTTGGGATTGACGCTGCCCCCCCTTTCCCCCCCCTGGCCCCTCCCCTCCTCCCCTCCCCCCCTAGCCCCTCCCTCCCCTCCCCCCCCTTCTTTTTCCTCCCTTCTTCCCCCCTCCTCTTCTTCCTTTCTTCCCCCCCTTCCCATCTTGCTCTCTACATTTTCCCTCCCCCCGCCCCCCTCCTTTACTTCTGACTAGGGGGACAAGGAACAGCCAATATCGAACAGATTAGATTTCCGCACCCTTCTTTAACTCTACTAAACACATGAATGCATACAATGTTATAACCCATCTACCAAAGGGGGAAAAAACAAAAAACAAAATGAGAACTGTGGATACACTAAGCACTGGTAGAAGATGACATGTAAATATATATGCAGAACTCTAGCTGTTTATCTGTCACAAGATTTATGTAAGACTTCTGTTAAATCTGTATTGTCTTATTGCTCAATAAAAACCTTTTCTGTTAAAAAAAAATAAAAATATGATGACTAATATTCCCATTTGTGGTCAAATATAATGCATGGTGTCAATAACAGTATGGTATGTCCTCTCCATCAGTTTTATAGTTTCCATGGAGTGAAGCACCTGAGACCAGGGCAAAGAGGGAGCCAGTTCGTCTGCACACAATTTGCTGATTACTTAACAGTGAAGAACATCTCAGCTTGAAAAAATTGTTGGCATTCATATTTCCTCTTGCCTAATTGTGTCTTCAGGGCTAACAACATGAGTCAAGTTGTATCAAGGTTTCTGTGCATTTTTTTCCCAACTTTTATTCAAATTATTAAATCATTATAATCTTTCTTTAATCTATTGCACAGTCACTGGCATGAACTACCAGTGCTGTTGACATTGTTAACGCTGAATTGTCCTCTACATCAGACCAAAGCACAGGTGAATTATGTTTTGACCTTTTTTCCATATAATCAGTGACAGCTGTATTTGTTACTGACAATGAAGTGACTGTGTTAGCTATTATAAAATACTTCCCTTGACTTATTTCTAGGTCATGGTTATTTGGTCATTGTGATTTACAGACGTAGCAGGTCCTAAGCAAGGTCAGAATTAGGATTTCTTAGCTACCAAAGGCCAGAGCAAACATAGTGGAGGAATAAGAAATTACATTTGACAAGTATACAGGTATATACTGGGATTTAAACAAATATATATATATATAAAGTGACCAATGATTGGCCATAATACACACATTTGTTTTTAATATGGATGAAATTATATGTATGAAATGTTTGCGAATCAAGAACAATATTAAGCTGCAAGTCCCTGATGACGTCACAATGACAAAATGGGTAGGGCAGAGCTTTAATCCAGGATAGTAAGAAAGTGTCTACAAGTGAGCTACCAGCTTCTGTTACCTTTCCCCACAGTATGGCTGTGTCTACACTGAAATGTGAGGGGAGGTGGCAGCTTGGAACTTCTTTGTGCGGTTACTCTGGCTTCCTAATATGAGTGCAATTTATGATGTGATGGACTTTGAGCGGGTATATCTGAATGATGCCTGTAGCTACAGACATCATTCAGATATTGCCGTTTTCAGCCAGCGAATCCCTACACCATAAGAACAATCATAGTGGCTGTTCCGCCACTTGATTGTTCTTACGGGAGGTGAGAGGCGATGTTCTCCCCCTCCCGCCGCCCTCCGGTGCTTCTACCGACTCACCGCTTCGGATAGAGGATCCGCCCAGGGCCGTCTTTAATTTTGATTGGGCCCTGGGCAAACATTTTCTTGGGGCCCCCCCTCTATTCTGAGACATACAAAAAATAGCAGGTAGACTCAAAATCAGTTTACTGCAGCAGATCACGCAGCGATTGCAGTTGTTTGCCAGAGGTTACAGTCTATCATTACTGCTCAATGGCTGGTTTCTAGAGGTTACAACACATAATTTCTGCTTGCCGATTGGTTGCTAGAGGTTAATGTACATTATTAGCGCTCACTAATTGTTTGCTAGGGGTTACAGCACATCATTAGCACTTACTGATTGGTTGCTAGAGATTAAAGCAGATCACTACTGTTTGCTGATTGGTTGCTAGAGGTTCATGCACATCATTACCTCTCACTGAGCAGTGGAGCAATCCCAAATATTTGAGCAAGTAAAGGGGCACATTAATACACGTACTACAGGAGAGGTTCAGAGACTGCGGACATACTGCAGAAGACAATCAGAGACTGCGGACATACTGCAGGAGACAATCAGAGACTGAGGATATACTGCAGGAGACAATCAGAGACTGTGGACATACTGCAGGAGACAATCAGAGACTGCGGACATACTGCAGGAGACAATCAGAGACTGCGGACATACTGCAGGAGACAATCAGAGACTGCGGACATACTGCAGGAGACACTCAGAGACTGCGGACATACTGCAGGAGACAATCAGAGACTGCGGACATACTGCAGGAGATTACCAGAGACTGCGGACATACAGCAGGAGACAATCAGAGACTGCGGACATACTGCAGGAGACAATCAGAGACTGCGGACATACTGCAGGAGACAATCAGAGACTGCGGAAATACTGCAGGAGACACTCAGAGACTGCGGACATACTGCAGGAGACAATCAGAGATTGCAGACATACTGCAGGAGACACTCAGAGACTGCGGAAATACTGCAGGAGACACTCAGAGACTGCGGACATACTGCAGGAGACAATCAGAGACTGCGGACATACTTCAGGAGACAATCAGAGACTGTGGACATACTGCAGGAGACAATCAGAGACTGCGGACATACTGCAGGAGACAATCAGAGACTGCGGACCTACTGCAGGAGACAATCAGAGGCTGCAGACATACTGCAGGAGACAATCAGAGGCTGCGGACATACTGCAGGAGACAATCAGAGACTGCGGACATACTGCAGGAGATTACCAGAGACTGCGGACATACTGCAGGAGACAATCAGAGACTGCGGACATACTGCAGGAGATTACCAGAGACTGCGGACATACTGCAGGAGACAATCAGAGACTGCGGACATACTGCAGGAGACAATCAGAGACTGCGGACATACTGCAGGAGACAATCAGAGACTGCGGACATACTACAGGAGACACTCAGAGACTGCGGGCATACTGCAGGAGACAATCAGAGACTGCGGACATACTGCATGAGATTACCATAGACTGCGGACATACAGCAGGAGACAATCAGAGAATGCGGACATACTGCAGGAGACAATCAGAGACTGCAGACATACTGCAGGAGACAATCAGAGACTGCGGAAATACTGCAGGAGACACTCAGAGACTGCGGACATACTGCAGGAGACAATCAGAGACTGCAGACATACTGCAGGAGACACTCAGAGACTGCGGAAATACTGCAGGAGACAATCAGAGACTGCGGACATACTGCAGGAGACAATCAGAGACTGCAGAAATACTGCAGGAGACACTCAGAGACTGCGGACATACTGCAGGAGACAATCAGAGACTGCAGACATACTGCAGGAGACACTCAGAGACTGCGGAAATACTGCAGGAGACACTCAGAGACTGCGGACATACTGCAGGAGACAATCAGAGACTGCGGACATACTTCAGGAGACAATCAGAGACTGTGGACATACTGCAGGAGACAATCAGAGACTGCGGACATACTGCAGGAGACAATCAGAGACTGCGGACATACTGCAGGAGACAATCAGAGACTGCGGAAATACTGCAGGAGACACTCAGAGACTGCGGACATACTGCAGGAGACAATCAGAGACTGCAGACATACTGCAGGAGACACTCAGAGACTGCGGACATACTGCAGGAGACAATCAGAGACTGCGGACATACTGCAGGAGACAATCAGAGACTGCGGAAATACTGCAGGAGACACTCAGAGACTGCGGACATACTGCAGGAGACAATCAGAGACTGCAGACATACTGCAGGAGACACTCAGAGACTGCGGAAATACTGCAGGAGACACTCAGAGACTGCGGACATACTGCAGGAGACAAACAAAGACTGCGGACATACTTCAGGAGACAATCAGAGACTGTGGACATACTGCAGGAGACAATCAGAGACTGCGGACATACTGCAGGAGACAATCAGAGACTGCGGACATACTGCAGGAGACAATCAGAGGCTGCAGACATACTGCAGGAGACAATCAGAGGCTGCGGACATACTGCAGGAGACAATCAGAGACTGCGGACATACTGCAGGAGATTACCAGAGACTGCGGACATACTGCAGGAGACAATCAGAGACTGCGGACATACTGCAGGAGATTACCAGAGACTGCGGACATACTGCAGGAGACAATCAGAGACTGCGGACATACTGCAGGAGATTACCAGAGACTGCGGACATACTGCAGGAGACAATAAGAGACTGCGGACATACTGCAGGAGACAATCAGAGACTGTGGACATACTGCAGGAGACACTCAGAGACTGCGGACATACTGCAGGAGATTATTAGAGACTGCGGACATACTGCAGGAGACAATCAGAGACTGCGGACATACTGCAGGAGACAATAAGAGACTGCGGACATACTGCAGGAGACAATCAGAGACTGCGGACATACTGCAGGAGACAGAGACTGCAGACATTATACAGGGGATGGTCAGAGGACTTTCAGCAATGCACAGCTTTACAGTTAAATAACACAGCTCAGGGTTTAAACATTCAGGCATTTTATGGTTGTAAGGACATACCTGGCCAGCCAAACTAACTACATACATTCAAGACTGTGGGCGGGGCTTCCACTCTCTGCTGTCACTAAAGCAGCTGGGAGCTCCACTGATGCTTTGTTGGGGGGCCCACATCACCCGTGAATTGTCGCTCAGATGACAGCTTTGCAGAGCGCACAGAGGACATGGGAGGATGTATTCCGCGCTAGCCAGCTGAGAGGGGCGGGGCCGGGAGCTCCACTGACGCTCTGACCCCGCCCACATGCAGCCTGTGTACTGGGAATAGAGCGCCTGTAGTGAGAGCCAGTGATCGGAGTGGGAGTGTCATTGGAGCTCCCGGCCCCGCCCCCGGACCTCTGTATTCACCAGCCAGTATAGAGGGGGCGGGGCCGGAAGCTCCACTGACACTCGCACTCCGATCACTGGCTCTCACTACAGAAGCTCTTTTCCGAGTACACAGGCTGCACGTGGGCGGGGTCAGAGCGTCAGTGGATCTCCCGGCCCCGCCCCCTCTCAGCTGGCTAGCGAGGAATACATCCTTCTGTGTCCTCTGTGCGCTCTGCAAAGCTGTGATCGGGGCCCCAATTCACGGCTAGTGCAGGCCCCCCAACAAAGATTGGGCCCGGGGCAAGTGCCCCGTTTGCCCTGCGCTAAAGACGGCCCTGGATCCGCCGGCACGGGATGTTGATTGTAGATTGTAGAGATTTAGACCAGATGGTCGCCGGAGTCTCTATGATAGTCGGAGGCCGTGCACGATGTTATGACGTCACGCCCGACCTCTGCATTAAAAAAAACGGCACTGCTTTGGCTGGGAAGCGGTCATCACTTTATTTTTTTTTTTATTATTTCAGGCTTCCCAGCCTAGTTGTGAGATGTGGGGTCTTATTGACCCCATATCTCACTAGAAAGAGGACCTGTCATATTCCTATTACAAGGGATGTTTACATTCCTTGTAATAGGAATAAAAGTGACCAAAAATCTTTTTTTTTTTTCAAAAAAGTGTCAAAAAAAAAGAGAAAGTATAATTAACAATAAAAAAAAAAAGTTAAAGCTCCTTTGTCCCCGTGTGCTCGCACGCAGAAGCGAACGCATAAGTAAGTCCCGCCCACATATGAAAAAGGTGTTCAAACCATACATGTGAGGTTTCAACGCAAACGTCTGAGCGAGAGCAATAATTATGTCCCTAGACCTCCTCTGTAACTCAAAACATGTAACCAGTAAAAAAATTTCAAGCGTCGCCTATGGGGATTTTCAAGTACTGAACTTTGGCACCATTCCACAAGCGTGTGCAATCTTGAAGCGTGACCTGTTAAGTATCTATTTACTCAGCGTAACTTCATCTTTCACAATATGCAAAAACATTGGGCTAACTTTACTGTTTTGTTTTCTTTTAAAGCACAAAACTGTTTCTTTCCCAAAAAAAACACGTTTGAAAAATTGCTGCGCAAATACTGTGCAAGATAAAAAGTTGCAACAACTGCCATTGTATTCTCTAGGGTCTTTGCTAAAAAAACACATATAATGTTTGGGGGTTCTATGTAATTTTCTAGTAGAAAAATTATGATTTTTTTCATGTAGGAGAGAAATGTCAGAATTGGCCCGGGTGGCAAGTGTTTAATCAATAACATTTATTTTATGGCTAATGGCTGGTACACACACTAAGTTGTTTTTCGTTCAAACCAGCAGGCTGAATGAAACAAAACTGAGGAGATCTCTGTACTAAATATGCAATGTTAGTACGTAGATCTACTTGCTGTGTTATTGTGTTATGACAGGGGGACTACCTCCCACGCCAGGACACACCAGTCAGTGCTCGCAGCCATTGGCTGAGATTGTTGATTGGATGCCGATTGGCTGCTGGCTTTCCAGCATGCTTATTTGACAGAAGCCAGTTGTGAGATCAGCTTCAGTAGGACAAGGACCCATACACATGGACCAAATTGCGGATGGTTTTTACTGTACCAGCTGATTTCGGCTGATATTTGGCGCATGTGTAGCTTTACACTTTGAGGTTTTCTTCTGTTTTTTGAGTTGAGAATTGGTTTGAAGTGGAAAATCATGTCACCTGCTCTGAATACCTGCAGCATACCTATAGCAGCTATCTCAGGTCCCAGATTGTTTTGAGGTTTCATTGCCCTCGTAATAAAGACTTAGTTTTAACCACTTGCTGACCGCTGTATGCCGATATAAGTCGGCACAATGGCAGCGGTGGGCAAACGGGTGTACCTGTACGTCTCCTTTAATTTGTGGAGCTAGCAGGCGTACAGGGTGACCGTGCTGGCAGGACTGGCGGATTTGATGTCCGCCGGTCTCCCGGCGATCGTGTCATGGAGCCGCAGAACGGGGAAGTACCTATGTAAACAAGGCATTTCCCCGTTCTGCCTTGTGACATGACAGAGATCACTGCTCCCTGTCATCGGGAGCAGTGATCGCTGTTATGTGAGTTGAAGCCCATCCCCCCCCACAGTTAGAATCTCTCCCTAGGACACACTTAACCCCTTGATCGTCCCCTAGTGGTTAACCCATTCCCTGCCAGTGTCATTTACACAGTAATCAGTGCATTTTTATAGCACTGATCGCTGTATAAATGACAATGGTCCCAAAATAGTGTCAAAAGTGTCCTATGTGTCCGCCATAATGTTGCAGTAATGATAAAAATCGCAGATCACCACCATTACTAGTAAAAAAAAAATTAATAATAAAAATGTCATAAAACTATCCCCTATTTAGTAGATGCTATAACTTTTGCACAAACCAATCAATATACACTTATTGCGATTTTTTTTTAACAAAAATATGTAGAAGAATACGTATCTGCCTAAACTGAGGGAAATTTTTTTTTTATATATTTTTGGGGGATATTTATTATAGCAAAAAGTAAAAAATGTTGCTTTTTTTCAAAATTGACGCTCTTTTTTTGTTTCTAGTGCAAAAAATAAAAACCTCAGAGGTGATCAAATACCACCAAAAGAAAGCTCTATTTGTGGGAAAAAGGATGTCAATTTTGTTTTGGTGCAATGTCGCATGACCGCACAATTGTCAGTTAAAGCGACGCAGTGCCAAATTGCAAAAAGTGCTCTGGTCTGGAAGGGGGTAAAATCTTCCGGGGCTGAAGCGGTTAAGGTGAGCATTCACCTATTGTGGATTCCTGGTAGCAGTCCTGCCTGTGCCTTTCTGAATAAAAATTTATTTTTGAAAATTTTAATCCAACACTGGTCACGGATAACTTTGCATGGATCAGGAGTGAACACAAACCTACATGAATTTGCTTCTTATTGATGTTTATAATTTTTTTATTCATTAGTTGTGCATGTAGATTTTTTTACACCAATAGTTTACTGATAAGTTCACATTGATCACAAGTGATAATCAATTTATATGTTCTTTATCTATTTATGTTTATTGCCGTTTATTGATAGGAAATGCATAATGATCACACCGTTTTACACAAATTGTTTTCTATCAAGTGTACTTTGCATTTTTGGTCAGTTTGCAACTCAATACAGTTCATTTATTTGGAGGCACATGAAATCTGACACGCTGATATGTTTTTTGGGTTTTTTAGCGCAACACGTTTTGTACACATTTATTTTTAATGCTAATGCCTCTCAAATATTGCCCTTCTTGTAATTTAAAAGCTACACCGTGGACAGACATCAGACTTTAAAAAATTGATTTTCTTCTAGCGTTTCTAAATCAAAATTAACATGCATTCTTCAATCTAGACTTCACTGCTAGGCCTGAGCTTTGGATTTGAGTTGAGGTTGGGTTTACGGAGAATGCAACCTGTTCACAGTTTGTGGACACAGGAAAGTAAAGTGGCCGCTCTCTTCATTCCTCCTAAGACCTCCTGCTCTCTAGTTCCCTTGTCACCTCCTCCCATACTCGTCTCCAGAACTTCTCCCAAGCCCCTTCTATTCTTTGGAATTCCCTACCCAAATTTATGGACACACATTCCTAGAAGCCTTGCTGACCCACCTCGCCATAAGCCCAGGGAATCCATATGTGCAGGTGAGCGTGCACTCTGGTGCGAGTCCACACGTTTAGGCTTGCAGTGATTTTGCACAAGCATGGAGCACTTTCAGTGTTGATACTTGATGAACTCTTTATGCACCATTTCAGATGAACTTTATTGCACTACTTTCACTGGCTACATACTTATTTTTGCATTTATGGACTGTATTTATTTTATTTTTTTTATATATATTGATGAGTTTTGCATATGTTTTTTTTTTTTTTTTTTTTTTTTTTCCAAATAAAGCTTTATTAAGTTAAATCCATACAGAAAAGTAGTACATAAAAGCAAGGTTTGAGATAAAATGACAATAGTGTTATACAGAGGGAACAGTCCAGAGAGTACAACGTTGTATTTTAACAAGTATTCAAATCTACGACTGTGGATTTGTTGAAAAACACATTACATCTGGTGTGTGGATAAATGGGATTACAGAGTAGTGTGGGCAGAAAATATAAAGAACATATAGTAAAGCAGGTAAAACATTTTTTAAACATGTTGATTTTTGAGGGCGAAAAACATTAAAAAGGGAGAGAGGAGTAAAAACCGTATTATAATAGATTGCCTATGATAGCCTTAGTATATGAGTCTGAGATTTTTGTTGGATTGTGTTTGGAATAATCGTTAATTACTATGTCTGTGTGAGAGTGTGAAATTGATCCTGGTGCGTGGTGTCCATAAGTCGGGTAATGTCTGTAGATAGAGATATAATCATAGCATACAACCATGGATATCTAACATAGCAAAGTTTCGATTAAATGGTGGTCAAAATATAGTGAGAAATACAAAGGGAAGGTAGGGGAAAGTTATTTCCCGTCCCTGGCTCAGCCATGGGTCTAACGGGAAATATCTTTACAGAAGGACCAAGTCCCAGGAAGAAAAGCATAATAGAGCTTTTGAAGAGAATTCTGTATGCGTAATGATATAGTTACCTCCTGAATTTTGTTTCATGCACGACTATAGGGAGGACTATAGACAGTTGGGATGGGATGTATGATGTGTCTTATGGTGTGCTGGAGGAGGGTTCCTAATTGATTAATTGGGTATATTCAGATGTTGTGCGGAAATGTAGCCAACAGGCCCAAGTGTTCCTGTATTTAGTATAGGAATCCTGTGCTTGATGTACAAGTTCCTCCATTTCAGCTATTTTGTTTACTCTTTTGAACCAGTCTGCAATTGTGGGTGGGTTGGGAGATCTCCAGAGAACTGGGATACAGAGTTTGGCAGCATTGATTAGATGTAGTGCTAGGGATTTGTGATAAGTTTTCATCGGTAGGGAGGAGTGGTGTAAGAGGGCTTGTGCTGGAGAGAATTCTAGCTGAAGTGTAGTGATTTGGGAGGAGAGGTGAAAAACTTTAGTCCAGAAGGCAGAAATCGCAGGGCAGTCCCACCATATGTGAAGGAGTGATCCGTTTTTGTCATTACATCTCCAACAATTAGATGGGATCTCTGGATTAATGGTGTGTAATTTGAGAGGCGTTTTGTACCATCTGGAGAAAAGCTTGTATCCGTTTTCTTGAGTTGTTACATTAATGGAGCCTTTGTGTATGTTAGAGTATATCTTTTCCCATTCCTTATCAGAGAGGTGGATGGAAAGATCTTTTTCCCATTTTGCACTAGCTATATTTGTTTTAGGAGTATGCTCGAGAAAGAGGTTCAAGTATATGGTGGATATCAGGTGTCTTTGGGGTTCAGTGGCAGAGCAAAGGGATTCAAAGTGTGATTGGTTTCTTGAGTATGCAGCCCTAGTTTGGGGATCAAGAAGAAAATGTCTGAGTTGCATATAAGACCAGAAAGGGATCTGGTGATTCGTTTCTTGGGAGTTCAATGAGGACAGCGGTTTAATATTCCCCTTAGCGAAGAAATCTCCCGCTGTCATCCTTGTCTGGGATCCTATGTGATGAAGGAACGAATCATCATTGCCTGGTGGAAAGTCTGGGTTATGTTTGATTGGCGTGAGAGGGCCTGGAGAGGAGGAAATGTGAAAATGTTTACATGTCTTTTTAAAGGAATTCAGTGTTGTACCGATAAGGGGATGTTGTTTGCAATGTGGAGAGATGTGGCGAGGGTGAATCCAGGGTAGATTATGGAGCGGGATTTGTGAGAAGGCTTGTTCAATTGCGATCCACGCTTTAGTTTTAGGGTGAACATTCCAGTCCACTATTCGAGAGAGTTGACAGGCCCAATAGTATTTTCGAAGATCCGGTAGGCCTAATCCACCTTTCATTTTGGGTACGGTCATTCTGTTGAAACTCATTCTAGGTCGCTTATCGTTCCAGATGAATTTCATACAGGATTTGCGGTACGCATTAAAAAAAGTTTGTGGTAGAGACACTGGGATTGTTTGGAGCAGGTATAGTAATTTTGGCATTATAGTCATTTTTATAATGGAGACTCTGCCAAACCATGAGAACAAACCCGTTGACCAAGTGTTGAGGTCTTTTTGAATATTTTGGATAATGGGAGTATAGTTTTTGCTGTATAAGTCCGATAGCGAGGTTGGAATGTAGACCCCAAGGTATTTAATGGCGCTCGGTTTCCATATGAAAGGGAAATTAGTTTGACATTGTTTCACTATATCTGGTGGTAGAGTGATATTTAGGGCCTCTGATTTAGGGAAGTTAATTTTAAGATATGTGAGATTTTCAAAGAGAGTAAGATCTTTGAGGAGATTGGGTAGCGTAATGTGTGGCTCTTTCAGGAATAGTAGGATGTCATCCGCAAATGCCGCTAATTTATAGGTAGATTTTGTGATGGTTATTCCTTTAACATTTGGATTGTTTTTTAGATGCGTTAGACATGGTTCCAGTGCCAAGACAAAAATAAGCGGAGAGAGTGGGCATCCTTGTCTTGTACCGTTAGATATGGAGAAGGCATTCGACAGGTGTCCATTTATCCGGACTTTGGCAGTTGGGGTGGAGTATAGAGCAAGAATAAATTGTAGCATGCGATCTCGTATGCCAATGTGTGTTAGGACCTCTTTTAGGTAGTCCCAGGCTACCCTGTCGAATGCCTTCTCCGCATCAAGGGAGAGAAAGAATCCCAGTTGTTTCTTTGAAGTCAGCCAATTGTGAATACTAATTGCCTTTAGGGTGTTGTCCCTTGCCTCTCTACCTGGGACAAAACCAACTTGGTCCAAGGAGATGAGGCCAGGGAGAAGGGGTAAAAGTCTATTAGCCAAAATTTTTGCATATATTTTCAGGTCAACATTTAGTAGAGATATTGGTCTGTAGTTGTGAACTAAATTTGGATCTTTATCAGGTTTTGGAATAACCACTATGTGAGCTGTGAGAAGATCTCTGGGAGGGGGGTTCTCGGATGAAAGGGAGTTGAAAGCATTTAAGAAGTGAGGATAAAGCGTAGCTATGAATTCCTTATAGTATCCTGCTGTTAGGCCATCTGGACCTGGACTTTTGCCTGTTTTGAGTTGTTTGAGCACAGTCTCTAGTTCGTCCTTAGAGATGGGACGTTCTAGATGCGAAGCTTCTGCATCAGAAATGGGTTTGGGACCATGTTGGGCTAGGAACTCTTTAATCAAGTGTGTTCTACGATCATTGTTTATCGTGGGTTGATGAGGATTGATATTATAGAGCTGCGAGAAATAATTCACAAATTGGTCTTCTATCAGTGTATTAGACGTTACTTTAGAACCCGAAGGGTCATTAATGGAATGAAGTGTTGTAGATGATCGTTTTGCACGGAGGGCTCTGGCTAGAATTTTACCGGATTTGTTGCCATGTTCGTAGAATATTTTTTGTGATAATATGTATTTGCGTTTTATTTGTTTATGTAACACTTCTTTCAACTCTGTCCTCACCTGAGTAAGTTCCTCAAGCGTGGAGAGCGCTCGAGTTTTCTTATGTATTTTTTCTAAATTCTGTATGCGTTTGGAAAGGATAGAAATATGCGCTTGTCTTTCTCGTCTTCTCTTGGAAGCGATAGCTATTAATTTTCCCCGTATGGTGCATTTGTGGGCTTCCCATTTTATCATTGGGGATATGTCCAAGGAGTCGTTATCCTGGAAATAAAGTTTTAGATTGTCGTGTATAGTAGACACAATTGAAATGTCTGTCAGCAGTGAGGGATCAAGACGCCATATTTGTGAGCGAGTATGTTTGGATGGAAATTCCAAGGACATGGTTATCGGGTGGTGATCTGATATGTACATTGGTTCGATGGAGGTGTGCTTGAGCATGGGGAGATCGTTTTGTGAAATAAAGAAATAGTCAAGTCTGGAGTAGCTGCCATGTGGGTTGGAGAAAAAAGTGTAATCTTTAGTTGAGGGGTTTAAAGTACGCCATGCGTCATGTAATGTCAATTCTTGAAAACATTGTTTAATTGCTCGTAACGCTGAGAAGGGTAATTTGGATGCACCCGAAGATGTATCCTGTATTGGGTTTAAGGGAACATTAAAATCTCCTCCAGTTAATAGTATACCCTCTTGAAACGATGCGAGCAATTGCAGTGTGTGTTGGAAGAACGGGACTTGTTTAATGTTGGGGGCGTATATGTTTGCTAAGGTTAAAGGTTTACCGAAAAGTGAACCTTTGACAAAAAGAAATCTTCCATCTTCATCCGCTAGAGTGTCTTTGATTATGAGTGGACACTGTTTTGAGATAAGGATAGAGACTCCTTTTGTTTTTGATTGTTTGTTGGTAGCATGAAAAGCTGTTGGATAACGTAAGTCGGAGAATTTGGGGATAGAGTCCGTTTTGAAATGCGTTTCTTGGATGTATATAATGTCTGCCTTGAGTTTATGCATAAAAAGGAGAACTTGTGTACGTTTCTCAGGGACATTTAGTCCCCGTGCGTTGAGTGAGACTAGTTTAGTAGTGGCGTTGTGGTGAGATATTGATGTAGAATTGTGTGAGACCGGTGTCATTCTGTAATTTGGGAGGTGTTGTGAGTTAGACTGGAGTGGTGTTTACTGAAGATAGTCCGCGGTGCAGGTGTATGTGTGGCAGAAAAAAAACAGTAGTTGGACTTGTGCCTTATGTTCTTATGTGTGGAAGGCGCGTTCTAGGAGAGTGATGAGATTCTATTCAGGATGAGAGTAGATTGTTCAGGAATAGGGAGTGATGTGAGGGATATTGGGTATGCGGGGGAGAGGAAACTGTGAAGACCACTGTGTAGTGTTGTTAGGGGTTATAGGTAGTGAAAAGTAATCCGGGGACTAGCGATGCCTGCTCGCTAGGCTATGTACGAGTATGCACTCGTGATATATGGTACCGGAATGGGTCAGTGGTGGTTTAAAGGAGGGTTGAGTGAAGAAATCAGGTAATCAATTGAAACCACTGTTTGGGAAGGTGACCAAACGGTAACGTAGAGAAAAGTAAAACCTGTCAGTAAGGGACAAGAGCCGCTGACATATGGGATAGATGTAGGAAGAAGGCATGGACTGAAGACGGTCCATGTGTGAAATAGTTGCATTTAGATTGCTGTGAATGCCGCCTATTAACTTTCTCAGTGGATTTGGAGAAACAGCATGGGTCAGATTTGCGAAAAGCAGATAAAGAATTAGGTGTATGGTCAGATGAAACATTAAGTTAATGACACATTTTGTGAGATCGTTCCCCTGGTGATCGTTAAGTGAGAGGAAAGAATGAGAAAAAAAAACCAAAAAAAAAACAGAAAAATAAAAGAAATAAAAGAAATAAAAATCCCCATGAGTAGCACATAAAATAAACATCTGGTGAGGCGCAGATATTCATAGCGCAAAAGTCTATGTAATAATTCAGTTAAACAGTCAGCCAGAAAACTTGAACAGTTTGCAGATCAGAGTATTCAACATAGGTAGAAAGTATTATCTCTTAAGATAGATAAACCGTGCCTGAACTAATTAATAATGAACTACCCCTGAAGGCTATGAAGAAGCTTGTCAAAATAATTAATAAAACGAAGTATCCATGTAGATCGTTATGCTATTTAGGAGCATATCTCATTGGATAGGAGGGGATGAATATATGAGAAAGATCAGTGTCTGTGAAAGTCCCTTAGAGTGCCTTTATCTGAGAAGCCTGTCAGTTCCGTGTTTGGCATGTAGACAGCTGTCTAGTCAGGGAAAGGCACTCGCAAGGATAAGTTCTATATAATCATACAGGGTAGTGAGTGCCCTAATCTTTGCGTAATTCATGACAGATAAGGTGATGTTAGAACTGCTAAGGAGATGAGTCATGTGTCACAACCATCTCGGGCTGGGATGATACAGGCATCCTCCTATGGGAGGTGCGTGTGTGGAGGCAGGGGAGAAAAGTCTGCAGTGTGTCACCACGGTAACAAGTCAGGTCTCTAACCTTGTGAGAGCCAATGAGCGACTGCATGAGTCATGTTGGGGGAGAACTTTTTACCTCAGACCTTGGCTCCTCTCATGAATTTGCGCCAAAAGACAGCAACCAATAGAGCGATGAACAGCTGGTTGTCATGGCAATAAGATTGTGTGGTAGTTCTAGTAGTTACCTACTAATGTAGTTGCTATCTAAGAGGAACAGAGAGTTAATACAGGATTAAAATAGGGGTGTCAATGAGTATTACTAGCAGCCTGTAGTGTGTAAGAGAAGGGCATATTTGCATTTATAATTATCAATCCGTGTAATCGGAGCGGGATGAAACCCTGTCAAACTGTCAGTGTACCGATCAGCTAGAGGAGGGAGAGATAAAGTAGATTGGAGATCTCTGATGACCCTATACCTCACTAGATTGGAAAGTACAGTCACATAAGAATTTAATTATAATAAAGCTCTAATGAAGGGTGGAACTGCTAGTGTAGGGCTGTATTGGAGAGTAAGGTGTGACAGAACAAGCCATGCAGACACAGCGCTGCTTTGGTAGTCAGCGTTAAGGGGGATATAGATATGCCTGTGTGTATGAACTATGATCTACATAAACTAAACTTATCAGTTTGAAATACTTTAGGAGCATATTACCAGCCGGGGTATGAACTTTCAATATTCTAAAAACGGCACATGAACAGTCAGAGGAAATCTTTCAGTCTATGTTGCAGATGCCATCTGTATTCACCGATCTCTTCTAGCTCTTCTGGAGCGTGGAGGTTTCGTCGGTCTGTAGATGGAAGGAGACTGCGGGTCGGGTTGATGAATTCTCGGTTCCGATGGCGAACGGTGTCTTCTGTAGCTTGTATGTTGGGTCTCCATTGCTTCACTCCTGGAAGGTGCTTTAGATGCTGTAGGGGTACGAAATTCCGCGTACCAATCTGGGACCTCCATGAGAGGGATTCCGAGCGTATCACAGAAGGAATGTAGATCCTCAGGGACTCTGAGGAGAGCTGAGCGTCCTTGTACTTTTGCCGCCAAACCAAAAGGGAACTTCCAGCGGTAAATTATACCTTTAGCCCTGAGTACTGTCAGAAGGGGTTGCAGTTCCCTTCTGCGCTGCAAGGTTATGTTTGATAAATCCTGGAATAGACGAAGTTCTGTGCCGTTATGTAGTAAAGGGGTCAGGGAACGTGCAGCCCTCAGAATGTCTTCCTTCAAACGGTAGTCAATAATGCAGCATACCACATCCCTAGGTGGGTCAGAGTCTTTTCCCTTCGGTCGCAGGGCACGGTGGATTCTTTCCATCGCAATAGGAACCTCTCTGGGTCTGCCGAGTATGTTATTAAAGATATGGATAACTTCACTTTGAAGATGATCCGCATCCACGGTTTCAGGCAAACCTCTCAGCCTGAGGTTATGGCGTCTGCCGCGATTATCTAAATCTTCCAAGTGGCGATTGACATCTCTTAATTGCCGTGTATGTGTGTCAATCGCCAGATGCTGGTGACGGATCTTGGATGAATGAAGGGCAGTCGTTTGTTCCACCGCCTGAACTCTGCCTGTAATAGCTTGGATTTCAATTTTTAAATCTGAGATTGCTGCTGTCAGGGTGTCCTTAATGTCCTCAGCTACGGATCTGAGATCGCTCAGGCTCGGATGCTGATGAGGAGTGAGGAGAATTCCCCTGTCATTGAGTTCAGCGTGAGATGGAGAGGCAGCAGCATTAGAGTGAGGAGGATGCTGATGCTGGCTCCGTGAGGTGGGAGCCGGCGCTGAAGTTCCCATCTGTGCCCGGAACATCTCCGGGATGTTCTGACTGGATCTTGCCGGTATTTCACGGGGAGAACGGGACCGGGAGGTCGACGAAGTTCTAGAGGATGTACCCATCGCTTTTCGGGTGTTTGGGAGGCCGTTGACCGTCTTTAAAATTCAGATTTCTATTCCTGTCAGCGGAGCTCTGAAGTTAAGCAGCCATTCTCTACGAGGTCAAGCCACGCCCCCTCTCATTTTGCATATGTTATATGAATTGATGCACATATTAATATATGTATAACGGTTTGATACGGCACACAAGCGCTTTATTGTATACAGTAGAAATTTATTAAGAAGCACAGCAAACACCAGTGTTGCACATTCCGACTCTAAATTCATTCCTATTCTTTCTGGGGAAAGCATAGGTGGTGCTGTTGATAAAATGCCTGGGAACAGATTAGTGTAGGGTTTGTAAGCATTGGAATTTGAGTGGTATTAAATCCACACACAAAAATGTAATATATCATATATATATGTATAATGTACCAATTTTTAGATGTGGTGGTTGTATTCATTTTAGTTTTTAGGGTTTTTTCTTTCATTTTCATCTGCTAATTTCCCCAGTTTTCCGTTACTTTTCAACAGGGAGGAGTGAAACATCCTCCTTAAAACCTCCCACCAATTTCCTCCTCCTCTCACTGCCAGAACTTTAACACTCCTTCTCACTGCCAGGACCCAAGCCCTCCTCTTTACTGCCAGCACCCCAAAACGCATTCTCATCACCAGACCCCCAACCTTCCTCCTTATCACTAGAACCCAACCCTTGTTGTTCTTGTATTTTTCCCCCTTTCTCCTGCTGCCATCTTGCATTCTAAGTGCCGCTGGGAATTTGTAATTTAATGACAATAGCAATGTATGATGAAGCCCTGTAAACAAAACAGGGCATCTGCCATTTAGTGCCACATAGCGCTACTACTGCTAAATGACAGATTCACACAGGTTTCTTTTTGTTACTAAATATGACCCAGCATCCCTAGCTCCTTTGTTTAGATCCAAAATTTGGTGAGGATTCTCCTCATTTTAAATGGGAGTAGTGGCAGGTAAACATCATTAGGAAAGGTGGGTGGTCACATCATCGTGATTGACATCTATCTACATGGTAAAGTCTCCACAGTTTGCCAAGCATTTTCTCCCCATGTTGATGGGGACAGGGACCTCATTCTTACATCAGATGCCCCATAAGAATGTGGGCTCTACAGGGGGACTTATTGGAATCTGGAAGGCCCCTTTAGAATAAGTGCCACCCCAGATATCCACCCCCATGTGAATCTACCCCTTGTTACTCATTCCCAAATGTAAATGTAAATTGAGTGTCAATCATGTCATACTGCAATGTAGATTCTCAACAATCACAATAAACCCCTGACAGATGGTATTACCCTACCAACATAATAATCTGCTGCACCCAATAATCTTTACTTGCTGCTACTGCTGTTACAAATGACAGATTGCCAACCAGCAGTTGTATTTAAATGAATTGGAATCCTGGGTGACATTATTGACCGAATATGATCATGATCTCATTTGTTCATCAAAGATCCCTGTATGTTTTTTTTTACTAAACTTAGTGCTATTGCTGCATTATTGCTAGCACTAATACCACTAACTATCACTAAGCATTAAATATGTAGTTTGTTCACTTGTTTGCCAAACAAGCTGGCTTCAAGGTAATTCAACAAAAACCCAAAGCTCATCTCTGCTGGTAGGGGGTAAGGATGGCCTTCTGGTGTGTGGCTGTCCATACAAAATACTGGCAGCTGAGTATCTGACACTATGCTGTAGCACAGGTCACAAATTCATGTAAATTGTTTTTTTGCAAAATCTGCCTGGCAGATGCTGGGCATTGGGGTCTGTGAACAGGCTCTGGGTATAGCAGCTAAAAAATTCCAAAAGCAAGTGGTTCTTCTGCATCCTAAAGTGAAGGAGGAGGAATAAATAGTCAAATGAGCAGCAATGTAAAAAAAAAGTGGCTGCTCTGCACCCTTACTAAGGAGGAGGCAGAGAAAAAGAAAGCAAAGAATACGAAATGTTTAGAAAATAAAGCAGAGATATAGCAATATTCGAAAGATATAGAGGAGAAGGAGGAAAATGGTTCATTAGCAGACTCAAAAATGGCTGTTATGCATCCTTGGGGAGGAAAAGGGTGCAAACAATGGCTAGTATGTGCCATTGAAGAAGAGGAGGATATGGGCCAGGAACTTCATTTTATAGGAAGGGTAGTAGCACAAAAAACTTAAAATAAGAAAAATGATTGCTATTCACAAAGGGCACATTGGCAGCTTTTGCTGGCTGCTCTGCACTTAGGAGGGCTTAAGAAGATAAAGGCTTTGCCAGCCACTTTACTACCTCCATTGCGATTCAGCACTGTGAAAAAAGTGGTAAAAGTGCCACTTTGGCACTTCACTTGTTCAGAATTTTTTTTGAAGGAAAGAACAATAAGTCTCAACAGGATGCATCGAAAGTAAAGGTTCCCCCAGAATAAGGGGAGATATTAGCAGTGTAATGACACATTGCAGAGATAGGGACGCAGCCCTTTGTAAGAGAACATGCATAGCAAGTAAAAAAGAAAACATAACAGAGAACAACAAGGCATGAAATAACATTGTAAGGCAACATGGTTTGAGTTGGTTTGGAGAAACTTAGTAGGATGTTGGTAGATGAAATACAGAAACCAATATGATTCCTATGGACCAAGATTGATTACCGGGGACTCCAGTCGGAGTTGTCTCATAGTTAGCAAACAGACTAGTCTCTAAGAGTCCTCGAAACTGAGAGAGATTGAATTGTAGGATAAGCATTTGAGAGCATCTGACTTTAGGGAGATTGTAGGGGGGGGGGGGTCCAGTCCCAGTACGATGGGCAGATAGATTGGTCAGAGCTGAGAGATTTGCATTTGGAGGAAAGTAGCTGAAAGGTGAAGAGAAAGGAGAAGAAGAAAGAAAGAGAGTGGAGCAGAAAGAAAGGGGGAGTTGACAAAGGGGGGGGAAGCTAAGAAGAAGGGGGTGGAGGGGAAGTATTAGCAGTGTAATGACACATTGCAGAGATAGGGACGCAGCCCTTTGTAACAGAACATGCATAGAGAGAAAAAAAGAAAACATAACAGAGAACAAGGGGGAGTTGAGAAAGGGGGGGGGAGGCAGCTAAGAAGAAGGGGGTGGAGGGCAAGGAGGGAGTTCACCAGGGGGGAGGGAGATAGTGGTCTGGTCTTTATGAGTAGGCAGAGTTATACATAGGACTATTCAGGGTAATAGTAAAGCATTATTGAAGTTGGGAGGGAGGAAATGGTCGATCCAAGGTCTCCAAAGGCGTTCAAACTTTTTGACCCTGTCTAGGAGAACTGCTTCTATTTTGGCATGGACCATGGCTCTTGTAACCCTATTTTTGGTTTCCAAGATAATGAGGTGTGGTATTTTTCAGGCCTTCGCAATGGTTTGTTTCCCTGCAGTTGTAACCTGCAAGAGTAGCTTGAATTGGAGATAGGTTACATCGGTAGGTTCTTATTGAGTAGAGCAAGGGCTGGGTCAGGGGCTATGGTTTTGCCAATAAGTGTGGAAATGATACGGAAAATGTTGTCCCAGTATGATTGGGCTCATGGGCAACTCCACTTGATGAAAGTGTGCCATTTTCCGGGCAACCTTAGAAACAAGCAGGAGAGTAGGATGGAAGATATGTAGCTATCCAGAAAGGGACAAGGTACCAGCGCATTAATACTTTGTAATTTGCTTCAGAGGCCACAACATTCTGTGCAGCTGATTTTGTGGCAGCCCAGATGTTGGACCAATCGGTAGCATCCAGTTTTAGGCCCAGGTAGGATTCCCCTTTGTTTACGTAGTGTAGAGATGTGTGTGGTGGTGGGTCTACCAGTTGTAAGTAGAAAGAGGAGATCATGCCCCATGCATGGGGATCTTTCTTGCAAATACGTTCAAAGTTTGTCATGCCTGGTAGGGAGGAGTCCGTGCGTAGGCATGAGGGGAAAAAATGTTTAAGTTAGAGGTAGCGGTAAATTTCCAAATGAGGAATTCTGTACGTTTCACAAAGTGTGGGGAATGTCTTAAAGGCATCAGGGGTTATGAATTTATGGGCTCGGATTAGGTTTTCTGCAGACCACTGATTAAAGGAGGAGGGGGACATCCATGCTGGATAGAAAGCGGGATTGTGTAGATTGTGTAGATAGGATAGAAGAGGGTTACGAGGGCATTGGAATCTAAATTTAGTTTTGAGATTATCCCACAACCATAAGGAGTGGCAAGTGACCGGGGTCCTTCACTGTCCAATCGCATGGACAAAGCCATAGTAGGTTAGCTACGCAGAGGGGGGTCACACGCTATGGATTACAGTGCTACCCAGAGAGGAGTTTCATGGGAAGCGTGATATTTTGGTAATTGGGCCAATTGGTACTTTGCCACTTTTACCATGGCTGATATGCTGCAGACTGCAACATTGCTGTCAATAGCAGATATATTTAAAGGCTCATACTGCGGAGCACTTTGTATTTTCTGCCTATTTTTCTGCCTATTTGAGTATTCATGCATAAAAATTATGCTAAACAACTCCTAACATACATACAGTATATCCCAAGTCTATATTTTGATTTTTTGAGATAAGGGGTTGGTAGGGGGTTAGCAGTATGTGATTTTGAAGTGTTTTTGTGCACTTTGTTTTAACATACATATAAAAATTTTAAAACAATGAAATGTGGTACTGTAAAAGAAGCACACAAATTATGTTAAACTTTTTTGTTTTGTTTTAAAAGCAAACATTTATTATATCTGTTGTGGCTCTTTACTGTTCAATTCACGCCTATAACCACTGGTTAAAAAATTTGGTGTTGCACCCAAAACTATTCGAAAAGTTTTATAATGAATGATAATCAGATGTTACTGATGTATTTAAGTCAAACAATTATTGTAACCGCAAAAAATAAAAAGTACACATGCAAAATATGCGATACAAGAAATGTGTTGCTGATGCTGTCCATGAGAATCATACTGTTCTCTAAGCCTTAAAGGTATCTGTATGCCTTAAAGGCATCTCCCAAGCATATAATTTAAAGGGTTGGTGTTTTTTTTCTATGGTGCCCTCAAAGTCACATTAAAAGGTGGACCCTTTCCTCACTGTACAGTATTTCCTTACATTTTGTTTTGTCCCCCAGGCAATGCCCAGTTTCCCATTACCTTTTTCCCTTACATATTAGATTTGAAAATGGGCAGAATGTATTTTCGTCATTTTAATATATTTTTATTGAGAGAAAATGGCATTGTAAAAAGAAAAGGGAATAACAATGTTTATTAGCCGAGGCCTGAGAATACATAGGTCACCCAAATTGTGCTTCAGCAGCTGAGAGACAAGAGATTAAAACAAATAAAACATGCTATAATATTAGCTATCAATGCCAATTTTTAGAGAATAATAGTAAAAAAAATGTATTTTTAAGCTTCACTCCCCACAGACTTCTGTGAAAAAAACCCTGACACATTTGCTCATCCCTATTTTTTACTATTACACCTGATGATGATGCACTTTTCTAGTACCAGGACTATGTCAGACAAGTTTGCTGTCAAATAGGCCTTAAAACAAATTCTTATCATGAACTACTAGGAATGAGTTAAACTGCCTTCAAATATGTTCAGATGGTGAACCCTATTAACCACTTGCCAACCGCCTCACGCAGATATACTGCGGCGGAATGGCACGGGCAGGCAAAATCACGTACCTGGTACGTGATTGCCTTCCCGCGGGCGGGGGGTCCGATCGGACCCCCCCGGTGCCCGAGGCAGTCGGCTTTGGTCTAGGAGCGATGAGAGGTGAGGGGGAAACCATCCATTCGTGGCCCCCCCTCGTGATTGCTCCCAGCCAATCAGATCATTCCTCTGCTGCTGTATGCTAAACAGCAGCAAAGGAAATTATGTCATCTCTCCTCGGCTCGGTATTTTCCGTTCCGGCGCAGAGGAGAGAAGACTTCACTGCACAACACTACACACACAGTAGAACATGCCAGGCACACTTTACACCCCCCATCACCCCCCGATCACCCCCCAATCACCCCCCAATCACCCCTTCCCCCCCTATGTCACACTGACACCAAGCAGTTTTTTTTTTTTCTGATTACTGCATGGTGTCAGTTTGTGACAGTTAGTGTGGTAGGGCAGTTAGTGTTAGCCCCCTTTAGGTATAGGGTACCCCCCTAACCCCCCCTAATAAAGTTTTAACCCCTTAATCACCCCCTGTCGCCAGTGTCGCTAAGCGATCATTTTTCTGCTCGCTCTATTAGTGTCACTGGTGACGCTAGTTAGGGAGGTAAATATTTAGGTTTGCCGTTAGTGCTTTATAGCGACAGGGACCCCCATATACTACCTAATAAATGTTTTAACCCCTTGATTACCCCCTAGTTAAACCTTTCACCAATGATCACCGTATAACTGTTACGGGTGACGCTTGTTAGTTCATTTATTTTTTATAGTGTCAGGGCACCCGCCGTTTATTACCGAATAAAGGTCTAGCTCCCTGATCGCCCGGCGGTGATATGCGTTGCCCCAGGCAGCGTCAGATTAGCGCCAGTGCCGCTAACACCCAAGCACACAGCATACGCCTAACTTAGTGGTATAGTATCTGAACGGATCAATATCTGATCCGATCAGATCTATACTAGCGTCCCCAGCAGTTTAGGGTTCCCAAAAATGCAGTGTTAGCAGAATCAGCCCAGATACCTGCTAGCACCTGCGTTTTGCCCCTCCGCCCGGCCCAGCCCAGCCCACTCAAGTGCAGTATCGATCGATCACTGTCACTTACAAAACACTAAACGCCATAGGCGTGCGCAGCCTATTGCATTAGGGTGTGCACCCCAAAGCTCAAACACACACGTGTGTGTGTATATGTGTATATATATATTTTATATATATATATATATATATATATATATATATATATATATATATATATATGTATATATATATATATATATATGTATATACATATATATACACATACATACATATACATATATACACATACATACATATACATACATACACATATATACACATACATACATATACATATATACACATACATACATATACATACATATACATATATACACATACATATACATATATACACATACATACATACATATACACACACGCACTCTTATAAATAAATGTGAACAAACATTTTAAAATGTATTAAAACATTTTTTAACACTTATCAATGTTAAAAAAATAAAATAAAACACTTTATTTTTTAACTGATTAAAACATTTAATTGTTTACACTAGTGGTTGAGGGGCAGGAAAACTCTGCAGTTGAGCCATTCTTTTACCGCCTTTTAACCGCTACACAAGAGTCAACTGTTACATTTTATATCACAGTTCCCCCCTTACATCAGATTCCCCAGAGTTCCCCTTTACACTGGGAAACCTGATGTAAAGAATGCCGTTGACTCTGGTGTAAGGGGAACTTTCATATAAGGGGGTCTTTGGTCACTAGAGTCCCCAGCATTTACTCTTATATTAGGGTTCGCAGAGTCCCCACTTTCATCAAAGTCCCCCCTTATATACACTGTAAGGGGGCTCTAACACAAAGGGTATCTCTTCAGACTATGATGTAAAGGGGGGCCTCTGATGTGAGGGGGTCTCTGGTTACCATAGAGTCCACTGAGATCCCACTTACATCAGAGTTCCCCTTTACCCCTGAGTCTGCAGAGTTCCCCTTTAAACCAGACAATAGTGTATTTCTAGAAGGGGGTCAGGTCAGCCATAGCAGCCCCCCTCACAACACTGATTATTTTACCTTTATATGACCAGCCCCCTTTCCCAGCATGTGTGAATATTGTGCCCCCTCCATGGGACTACAAATCCCAGCATAGTAGGCTGGACTCCCATTTCTCAGCTTCTCCCTGGTACTAACTCCACATACAGTGTGACTTGCACTGCAGGGGAGGACACCTTCTCTCCCTGCCTGCTGTACTGCCGCCCTCATACTGCCAGAGTCTGTGCCCCCCACTCTCTTCTTACCAGTCAGTGACACGTCCTGAGTACCAAGTCCCAGCGGGTCTCCTTCACCTCAGTTTCTTGCATTGTCGGCACTCACTGCAGGGCGGAAGCCAGGAGGCGGGGCACTCGGAGGCGGAGCAGGGAGGAGAAAGTTACATCCTCCTCCTCAGCCTGGGACAGTCCTGGCAACCCTGTGGTTTTCTCGGCGGCGGACAAAGGGCAGTGGTGGGCTGCGGAAGCCCCGGGGTGGCAGCGGGCAGGACTTAATAACAAAATCAGTGGGGTTAATCCAGCCCTGATGTTACTTCCTTATTTCCGGCTACAGCATCACTGAAAGCAGGCAGCGGAGTGATATTCAGCTGTCAGGGATTCTGTAGCCGGAACTATAGAAGTAGCATCGGAAAATGCGGCCGCTTGCCTGCTCACTCCGCGATCAGTGGCTGTACTCACAAGAGTTACACAGCCAACTAAATAATAGTCCCACCACTCGCAGAGTACAGCGCTGCCATTGTTTATTACCAAAGGCTCTGAAATAGAGACCCTGCACATTCTGCTGCCAAAAAAGTCCTGGGGTGTGTTGGATGTGCCTGGGCATTAGGGTGTGCCCAGGCACACCCGGCACACCCCGTGCGCACGCCTATGCTAAATGCATAACTGCAGCGTTCGCCTGATCCCTGATCGCTAACAGTTTTTTTGGTAGCATTTTGGTGAACTGGCAAGCACCAGCCCCAGGCAGCGTCAGGTTAGCGCCAGTACCGCTAACACCCACGCACACACTGTACACCTCCCTTAGTGGTATAGTATCTGAACGGATCAATATCTGATCAGATCTATACTAGCGTCCCCAGCAGTTTAGACTTCCCAAAAACACAGTGTTAGCGTGATCAGCCCAGGTACCTGCTAGCACCTTCGTTTTGCCCCTCCGCACGTCCCAGCCCAGTCCACCCAAGTGCAGTATCGATCGATCACTGTCACTTACAAAACACTAAATGCATAACTGCAGCGTTCGCAGAGTCAGGCCTGATCCCTGTGATCGCTAACAGTTTTTTTGGTAGCGTTTTGGTGAACTGGCATGCACCAGTGGCCTAATACACCCTGGTCGTAGTCAAACCAGCACTGCAGTAACATTTGGTGACGTGGCAAGTCCCATAATTGCAGTTCAAGCTGGTGAGGTGGCAAGCACAAGTAGTGTCCTGCTGCCACCAAGAAGGCAAACAGGCCCGTTGTGCCCATAATGCCCTTCCTGCTGCATTCGCCAATCCTAATAATAATAAAACCCACCACTTCTGCAGCGCCCGTACTTCCCCCATTCACATCCCCAACCAAATGCAGTCGGCTGCATGAGAGGCATTTTTGTGTCCTCCCGAGTACCCCTACCCAACGAACCCCCCCCCCCCAAAAAAGAAGTTGTTTCTACAGCAAGCGCGGATATAGGCGTGACACGCGCTATTATTGTCCCTCCAGTCCTGACAATCCTGGTCTTTGCATTGGTGAATGTTTTGAACGCTACCATTCACTAGTTGCGTATTAGCGTAGGGTACAGCATTGCACAGACTAGGCACACTTTAACAGGGTCTCCCAAGATGCCATCGCATTTTGAGAGACTTGAACCTGGAACCGGTTAAAGTTATAAAAGTTACAGTTACAAAAAAAAGTGTAAAAAAAAAAAAAAAACACAAAAAAATATATGAAATAAAAAAAAAATAGTTGTCGTTTCATTGTTCTCTCTCTCTCTATTCTCTCTCTATTGTTCTGCTCTTTTTTACTGTGTTCTATTCTGCAATGTTTTATTGTTATTATGTTTTATCATGTTTGCTTTTCAGGAATGCAATTTTTTATACTTTACCGTTTACTGTGTTTTATTGTTAACCATTTTTTTGTCTTCAGGTACGCCATTCACGACTTTGAGTGGTTATACCAGAATGATGCCTGCAGGTTTAGGTATCATCTTGGTATCATTCTTTTCAGCCAGCGGTCGGCTTTCATGTAAAAGCAATCCTAGTGGCTAATTAGCCTCTAGACTGCTTTTACAAGCAGTGGGAGGGAATGCCCCCCACCCGTCTTCTGTGTTTTTCTCTGGCTCTCCTGTCTCAACAGGGAACCTGAGAATGCAGCCGGTGATTCAGCCAGCTGATCAGAGACCAGAGTGGCTCCAAACATTTCTATGGCCTAAGAAACCGGAAGCTATAAGCATTTCATGACTTAGATTTCGCCAGATGTAAGCAGCGCCATTGGGAAATTGGGAAAGCATTTTATCACATCGATCTTGGTGTGGCCAGATGCTTTGAGGGCAGAGGAGAGATCTAGGGTCTAATAGACCCCAATTTTTTCAAAAAAGAGTAGCTGTCACTACCTATTGCTATCATAAGGGATATGTACGTTCCCTGGGATAACAATAAAAATGATTAAAAAAAAAATGAAAGGAACAGTTTAAAAATAAGATAAAAAAGCAAAAAAAAATAAAGGAAAAAAAGAAAAAAAGCACCCCTGTCCCACCCTGCTCTCGCGCTAAGGCGAACGCAAGTGTCGGTCTGGCGTCAAATGTAAACAGCGATTGCACCATGCATGTGAGGTATCACCGCGAAGGTCAGATCGAGGGCAGTAATTTTAGCAGTAGACCTCCTCTGTAAATCTAAAGTGGTAACCTGTAAAGGCTTTCAAAGGCTTTTAAAAATGTATTTATTTTGTTGCCACTGCCTGTTTGTGCGCAATTTTAAAGCATGTCATGTTTGGTATCCATGTACTCAGCCTAAGATCATCTTTTTTATTTCTTCAAACATTTGGGCAATATAGTGTGTTTTAGTGCATTAAAATTTAAAAAAGTGTGTTTTTTCCCCAAAAAATGCGTTTGAAAAATCGCTGCGCAAATACTGTGTGAAAAAAAAAAATGAAACACCCACCATTTTAATCTGTAGGGCATTTGCTTTAAAAACATATATAATGTTTGGGGGTTCAAAGTAATTTTCTTGCAAAAAAAAATAATTTTTTCATGTAAACAAAAAGTGTCAGAAAGGGCTTTGTCTTCAAGTGGTTAGAAGAGTGGGTGATGTGTGACATAAGCTTCTAAATGTTGTGCATAAAATGCCAGGACAGTTCGAAACCCCCCCAAATGACCCCATTTTGGAAAGTAGACACCCCAAGCTATTTGCTGAGAGGCATGTCGGTATCCCCGTACTCAGGAGAAGCAACAGAATGTATTTTGGGGTATAATTTCACATATTCCCATGGAATGTTTGAGCAATATATCATTTAGTGACAACTTTGTGCAAAAAAAAAAAAAATTGTCTTTTTCCCGCAACTTGTGTCACAAAATAAAATATTCCATAGACTCGACATGCCTCTCAGCAAATAGCTTGGGGTGTCTACTTTCCAAAATGGGGTCATTTGGGGGGGTTTGTACTGCCCTGCCATTTTAGCACCTCATGAAATGACATAGGCAGTCCCGTAGACGTCCTAACGACGAAACGCGTAGGGCGTGGCCTAATCTGTGCTTCCCAAACATCACCTCCTGTACCAGCGCTTAAGGACATTTGTGACGTTTTTTATCATCTCGCTTGTTTTTTATCATCTCACTTGATTTTCATTGTAAAATTGTGAGTACCCTTCTATTTTGTGTAATAAAACTTTTATAAGCAATTTTACGCTATGGACACTCCCTCTCTCTTTACATATGATATACCACAATCCTGAGCCCGCCAGCGATCGCCGTACAGTGGCGCAAAACTGTAACTGCCTGCTACCCCCGCAGGGGTGAAGTGATCTGGTGAGTGGCTGCATTTTCAGAGCAAGGATATATTAAAAGTGAAGGGTTATTACCACAACAGCACAAGAAACTGCATAAGAGATATACTAAGAATCTGACAACAAGTGTATCACATATAAGGACTTTTTTGAATTTCACTAGCACGTTTGCACTTTATCCTGATACTGCCAATTTTTCCATCAGGAGCAGATCTCCCACACCTGTCCCCCTTCCCCTCCCTCCCCCCACTTCCACCCCCCATTCCCCCCCCCCTCCCCCCTCTACCAGTAATACCACATATGAGATTTGATGTCATATTTAAGTTTTACACATATAAAGTTTTTCATATATCCAATGTCTATGTATCACCTATGATTGTACAATACTGTAGTAGATTATTTATTTGACACATGCACGGTGCACCTAGGAATTTACATTTTTTTTTTTTTTTTTTTTTTCATCTAGTAAACCTATATGAAGGTAGGGAATTATCCAACTAAAAGGAACAGCGCCAAACCCTTCTATCATTCTCAGTCATAAACTAAAAGCTGTGTAAATTCCAGAAAGTGTACCCTAGTTTGTAGTCGCTATAACTTTTGCGCAAACCAATAAATATACGCTTATTGACATTTTTTTTACCAAAGACTTGTGGCCGAATACATTTTGGCCTAAATGTATGCCTAAAATTGAGTTTATTGGATTTTTTTATAACAAAAGTAGAAAATGTCATTTTTTTCTAAATTTTCGGTCTTTTTCCGTTTAAAGCGCAAAAAATAAAAACGCAGAGGTGATCAAATAACATCAAAAGAAAGCTCTGTTTGTGGGAAGAAAAGGACGCAAATTTCGTTTGGGTACAGCATTGCATGACCGCGCAATTAGCAGTTAAAGTGACACAGTGCCAAATTGTAAAAAGTGCTCTGGTCAGGAAGGGGGTAAATCCTTTCCGGGGCTGAAGTGGTTAAAATCAATGCTGAATCTGTCAAATAAAAAATGCTAAGCTGAGCTAATAGTCAAAAGAATGTAAAAAAAAATAGCATGGGGGCACGCAGCCCTGGTGAGCATGTACCAATGCTAAATATATTTATCTTTTTCCAATCTTTTTTTTAAAATTCCATTTGTCTGGAAGCAGTAATTTTTTTAAGTACTGGCACGTACAAAGGAAGAAAGTGTGTTAAACTGTTGGCAAACTATTTCCCTGGTTGCTGGGGGCCTTTGCAGTCCCATCTTGTTGCAGTCATGCAACTTGTTTGGCAGTTGCATGACTGCAACAAGATGCAGTCATGCATCTTGTTTGCAGTCATGCATCTTGTTTGGCCAAAAGGGGGGGATATGTGACCCTCTCACTTGAACCATACCAGACCACATTCCCTTAACCTCCCTGGCGGTATGATTATGTCGGATTTTAGGTGCTGAAAGCGGTACAATTATTTTGCATGGAAATTTGGCGTTTTATATTGTAGGTCTGTAATTCTTAACAATAACACACTTAAATCTGTCCAAACAAGAGTCTAGTAGATATCCCGGGTATGATAAAGTTTGAAACACAAAAACATAAATTATAATATAATAAATAAAAATAAATAATTAAAAATAATAATAATAATAATAATAATAATAATAATAATAATAATAAAATAAATTTCCCCACGATTCACTATCGTCCAATTCTGCAAGTGTTCTAATTTACTATCGCTGTTTTCTAGCTGGTCTAAAGCCACTTTTGACATAAAGGGACACTTTTTGGTTGGTATGGACAATCTCCAGTTTCCAGGCAGAAAGAACAGTATATATAACGTAAAACTGCATGCAGGGCATAGGACAAAGCACTGGGGACAAAAGGGATGTGAAATCATTTCATACAGTACTGCAATCTGTAAGATTACAGTACTGTATGTGTTATGATTTTTACAATTTTTTGAATTTGCTGCCAGGCTCCGCCCCGTGCGTTGCGACGCTCGCAGGGAACGGAGCCTGGCAAGGAGAGGCTTCGGATGAGGACGGAGCCCACGGACACAGCGGGGGACATCGCAGGATCCCGGGGACAAGGTAAGTAAAGCCACACCAGGATCCTGTGATGTAATCCCGAGTGTGGCTCGGGGTTACCGCTAATGGTCCTGAATTTTAACCCCGAGCCACACTTGGGAAAACCACCAGGGAGGCTACCATGAGGGGTGACTTGCCAAAGGGACTCCCCTGGCAAAGCACCTTGTCCTAATGTTGAGGAGGAGACAAGGGACTCTTTCCCTCAATCCTGGCCCCATGGTTTTGGGGGATTGCAGGCAAGAGGCCTAACAAAATCTGGAAGCTCCGTTTAAAAATAAAGGGACCCCCAGATACCACCCTCTCCTATGTGAATGAATTAAGGGTAGATATTATCCCTGCTTATTCACAAAAAAGTCGCCTAAAAATAAACATACCCAAACATTTGAAAATTCCTTTATTAAAAAAGTAATAAAAATCCCCAAAAATGTCACTCAGTGTCAAGCAATGCCTGCTGCCTTCCTGTCAGAGAAATAAAAAAACCCAACTGACCCGGTGCACACAACCAATCCAACGGCACTTCACACCAAATGACCACCAAGCTCCAAGAGCTGTCCCCAGCTAAAAAGCGAAAGGGTGGGAATAATAGTGACATCATTAACCAAACATGGCCTTAGCAATATTTGGTCAATGTACAGTAATTAGTTTAAGGACTACAGAACCCCTGACCCTTTCATCTTTCCATTAACATACATGTGAGTTGATCTGTAGTTCATAGAGATTCTGGACCAATGCTAACTGATAAAGCTTCAGTAGAAAGTTATCAGTTCACAGGATTACTGTAAAAATCATCTGGAATGTTTTTTTTTGCATTGATTGAACAGATATAACAAAACTTTTTCAATTGTGTATTTACCAGACCATAAGGAACCAAGTAAGAGAAGTTAATAGTTAGGGTCTACATACAGTACACTTTAATATAAAAGGTTTTCAAGCTTTTCATATGACATTTTCTACACAGAAAAAAACAGCATTTATTTATTTATTTGTACCCTGCAGTGCAGCTAGATAGGTGTTTTAGATCTTTACCTATTGCATAATAAAATACAAGCATTTAAAATAATTTTACATTTACCATAGTGAATCAGAATTTTTTTGATTGTGTTTTGGCATACAGTATCATTCACCATTTGTCACAATACACTTTGCTAGTAAAAGCTCAGAGAATTGTGTGCTAGACCACATATCCTGTATTGCTTTAGTTGTATCTAGTGATAAGAGAAGGGATTAAATTTTCAGGAATTCTATATAAACAGAGTAAATTGTGATGACAGGATGCCCATTTCAAAGGCATCTAGCAGGTGGTCACTGCAAAGAAGCTGTGATAGGAAGATTATTCCTAATCTCTTTTGAAAAACCAATGTCAGTACTTTCTGTGATGCAGTACATAGCAATACTCATGGAGCAGTTGATGAGAAACAAAGGAAAATGCATTTATGTGCAGTCTGGATATTTAAACCCTTTACTAAAGGGAGATTTATTTTATTGATGAGTTTAAAAATCTCCTACCAGCATTATTCTAGAATGATGTGAAATGAAAGTGAGAAAAAAAAAATACACAGGGTTTTCATATATCATCTTCACACCGCAGGTATCATCCTATTTATCATAGTGTCATATTAAACACCTATCACAATAGATATATTCATAGCTTAAATACATTACAACTAATCTAAATTGGAATTATGAGAAAAATGTAGAAATCATATAAAATCTAAAGGTGGTAAGAGTCACAGAGAAATTACATAATTTAAAATAGAATTGTCATTAAAGTGGAAGTAAAGAGCAGCCCAACTAAGACCTATAGCCTCCTGGTGTACCCTACACGCTTACAATAGGTGGACACAGATAGAGAAGTTATGGCTAGCCCCTATACACCCAAATTCCATGCTTTGGAGCTCTGATATACCCCCAAACAGCGTACAATTGCTAGGACCAATGGCTCTTCTACGTACACTATGGCGACGGGCCAAACTGAAATATCCACTCACCACAATGACGTCCCCAGTCACCTCATTTCTATTCCCAATATCCCCGACAGCTTAACCTCACAGATGTCCCATTTCTGGATGGACAAGGCTATATTTCGGTATGGCCAACTAATTGACCCTAAAACTAGAATGCTACGATCCTTTCAAGAACTACAAAAAATTTTTGATCTTCCCAAACAGGCTTTTTTCAGTTACCTACAAATACGCCATTACGCACAATCGCTGAGGTCGAATTTAAGATTCTCTCCCCTGACAGACTTCGAAAAACTATGTTTAGAGGGCTCGTCCCCTAAAGGCATGATTTCACGTTCCTACCAAATACTGGTCACTGACTTCTCACCAGATGGGCCACGACACCCATATATGGCTAAGTGGGAGCAGGCTTTGGGCTTAGATCTACCCCTTAAGACCTGGCAATTTATATGGAACCAGGCTACTAAAAGCTCCATATGCACGCTTTATAAAGAAAATCAATACAAAATACTATTCCATTGGTATCAGACCCCTGACCTGCTCCACTCTATATATCCCACAGCCGATTCTCGCTGTTGGAGATGCTATAAGGATAGGGGAACACTATTTCATGTCTATTGGACCTGCCCTCTAATCAGCCCTTACTGGAGTATGGTACAATCCCTACTCCAGTCTATCTTTGATACTGGAGTGCTTCTAGATCCGAAGATCTTTCTCTTAGGCCTTCCGCCTACCACCTTCTCAAAAAACTCCAAAAAACTTTTAGCGCATGTGCTTACTGCAGCACGCTGCCTGGTGGCTCTAAAATGGAAAAAAAGAGAGACTCCTTCACTGACTGAGCTGCACTCCAGGATTAGAGATGTTAAAAGAATGGAATATCTTACGGCCTCATTAAATGATACTCTTGAGAAACATAACCGTATTTGGGAACCCTGGGTTCTGTTTGAGACCCCTGTGACTTAATGATATAGGTCATTCATGTACCTATAACCCGTCCCCCACAGACGTCCCCCAGGTTTGGTGATGGGTGGCGACCTCCCCCCCCCTCTTCTCTCCCCCCTCGATCTACTCTCTTTTTTCTCTCTTTTTTACTGTTTTAAACTTTTTTTTTCCTTTTTGTGAAACTATATACATATGTAAAGGGTACTAATGGATACAAAGTATGAAACGTTTAACTGTCTAGTTAACCTACTCCGTTTCATTACTAACTGTTTATATTACCAGGCTTAACCGTCCAATGTTTGGATGACTATGTGCCAAATTGAAATGTGACACTATGACTTCTTTTTATTCCTGTACCCAATACTATAATGCTGTAATTGTTAATTTTTCCTCTGTTGAAAAACAATAAAAATTGTCAATTATAAAAAAAAGTGGAAGTAAAGGCTGTATATTTATGTTTTAACTACAGGTAAGGCTTACTTGTAGGTACTGTAAATATCTCCTTAATATGCACCATTTAGGAGATATTTACTTGTGTAGCCAAAGGTGACGTCACCGGCGCATGCACTCTGAAGGGCCACCATACTTGTGCCATTCCTTCAGAGCCCTGTACTGCAAACAGTGACTCCCGTTTCGGCTCGACCATTCAGGCAGTTGCAGCATGCGAGCCTGGAAGGAAGACCGGGTAAAGATGGAAGCCCTGTCAGTGGTGACAGTGTGCTGCTGGAGGGCTTAATTTTAAGGTAAGTTTGATATAATGTGCTAGTATTTGATGCACATTAGCACATTATAACATTGTCTTTTAGGGGAAACGTTTTTGTTTTTTTTTCAGTTTCAAGTTTCACCACTTTAAAGTGAAAATCAAGGCATCATAATAAATACAGACTTTACTAAAAAATAAAAACAAAAAAAATAGTATATGCATTAAAATCCTTCACATTCGGGTCATATTACATTGGTTGTAATTCTTCTATACCAAAATATTTAGCCAAGAAAGAAGGAATACAAGATGTGGCACAAGGTGGGAACATGACACAGCAGAAATATATGCTTTGTAAAACACTCATTAGGCATGACACATGTCACTGCTATGTTGTCAATTGGCCTGCAATGGTGGAGGAGAGGCATTGATGTCACTGGAGAGTTAAATCAATAGTGTTCAATCTGAGATGTGCTGATGTTGGAAGTGGCAGCCATTTAATTGTATTGATGACACTACAGCCTAGAGGATCCTTTAAACAGATTGCCTGGCATATTAAGACCAATACATAGTGCGATATTGTTAAAGTTAAGGCACCTTCTATTGGGATAAGAATTGCTACAAAAAGATCATTGCTGTGATGTCTAGTTTAAATAAATCTGAATATGATATAATACATGAATATCAGCAAGTATGGCAATGACTTCTATGTCAAACCTAACAAGTCTAAAACATGTGACACAGTAAATGAACTTATGACAGTTCACAGAGTTTATCTCTTACCAGTTTAGAGCTATCAGAAAGGAATCTGATTGTGCATTTCCCATTTAAAGAAGGCCTATAGCATGTGTGTGTCGGTGAATGTTTTCAAACATACAGTGGAATTGAGAAATGTTTATTAAAACCACAAGTGATTTGATTTAATGTTAAATTTCTAAATGTATTTCATAAGTTGTGACATCACATTTGTGAAATATGTTATATTGGAAATAGTGAAATAAATATTTAATACTGCATGTTGCTACATGAATTTATGTTTATTCAACAGTTAGCCATGAATAATGATTGTATAAGCTGGTGTGAGTTAAAATAAGGGGGAGCCGTTCCCACTGGGAGAACACAGTAAGTACTGCTAGCGGCTATAATAGCCACTAGCAATAATCGCATGTACAATCCAACAGGCTGGATCGATCAATCAACTTGGGTCCAACAGCATGCTCAGACATGGTTTGAATCTCGGCTGGTCCCTGCTGAACCAGATGAGATTCGAACTGTCTGGCCAGTTTAACACAGTACATAAATTTCATCAATTTGGAATACATAATGTAGTAACGCGTTTCGCATAAATAATGCGTCATCATTATTTATGGAAATGCGTTGAGGCACAGCGGAATGACATGCACGTAATTTCCTGTCCCAGGGTAACGTCACATCAGATGACTAGAATGCACGCCGGCTTGTTTGCGGCGTGACAGCCATAGATACAGATTGCTGGATAGACTTAGTGCCAGTCGGATGGCACTTTTAAATGTGAGTTAGTATTTTACACATGGTTTGTACAATTTTATATTGAATATAGATGTTGCGCAATGATGGCATTTTCTGATCACATGATTGAATAAAAGGGGAGATTACTCCAGTGGCTACAGATTCCCTGGTGGATTGGAAAGAACCATTACACTTTTAACTTTAATTTTGGATGGTGGAGGATTATGCACAGTTTTCGTGGTGAATAAGCATGCTGAGCACAGAATTGAAGAACAAAATATAGAGGTGTACACAGGCAGTGGCAGCCCATCCATTAAGGGTGCACGGGCGCCGCCCCCTCTCTCCAGCCACCCGCTCTATGCAGAATGGACAGATTCATGCATTGAATTAATCTATCCATGGCCGCCACCCCCTATTCAGGCACCCAACCCATTTTAGGACGCTGGGCGCCTGAATTACAGTGGTGAGAGTATTTTATTGAAGCATCTGATTAGAGTCATAGGCTCTAATAGGCTTCAAAAAAAGGTGGACTCAGAGCACAGAGCATTGCTTTTCTAACACTGAAACGCCTTTCTGCCAATCAGGTAGTGCAGGTCTGATACCCGTCATCTCATTGGCTGAAAGGACAGGCGCTGCTATTCGATGCCTAGCAGGAAGAAAGAAGAGACACATGGAGGACACAGCTCGCCGCTGCCTGACCCGCCACCAAGATGGGGTAAGTGCCGTTCAGACAGTGGGCGGGCAGGGGGTCACAGTGGCTGCATTTTATAGGGCACAATGGCAGCATTTGATGGTAACAGTGGTGGCATTTAATGGCACAGTGGCGGCATTTGATGGCACAGTGGCTTCAATTGATGGGCACAGTGGCTGCATTTGATGGTACAGTGGCTGCATTTGATGGGCACAGTGGCTGCATTTGATGGCACAGTGGCGGCAATTTATGGCACAGTGGCTGCATTTGATGGGGCACACTGACTGTATTTGATGGCATAGTGGCGGCAATTGATGGCACAGTGGCTGCAGTTGATGGGAACAGTGGCTGCATTTGATGGGCACAGTGGCTGCAATTGATGGAGACAGGGTGGTATATAGACAGGGTGGTGTATATAGACAGGGTGGTATATGGACAGGGTGGTATATAGACAAGGTGGTATATAGACAGGGTGGTATATGGACAGGGTGGTATGTAGACAGGGTGGTATATGAACAGGGTGGTATGTAGACAGGGTGGTATGTGGACAAGGTGGTATATAGACAGGGTGGTATATGGGCAGGGTGGTATATGGACAGGGTGGTATGTGGACAGGGTGGTATATAGACAGGGTGGTATGTGGACAGGGTGGTATATGGGCAGGGTGGTATATGGACAGGGTGGTATATGGACAGGGTGGTATGTGGACAGGGTGGTATATGGGCAGGGTGGTATGTGGACAGGGTGGTATATAGACAGTGTGGTATATGGACAGGGTGGTATATGAACAGGATGGTATGTAGACAGGGTGGTATGTGGACAGGCCAGGCCCTAGTCTAGTGGGGGAGAGAATGAGAGAGAGGAGGAGGAAGAGAGGTGTAAGGAAAAGAGGAGGGGAAGGGTAGAGAGAGAAAAAGGAAGGGGGAAGAAGGTGCAGAGCACAAAGTGGTGGGAACAGAGAAGGGGGGTTGTTCTGGGGATGGAAGTCACACTCACCAATTATGTCTCCCCCATTCAGTCTGGTGTCCCTCAGGGCTGTGGAATCTGCTGTTTGAAAAGTGCCTCTCAGCTGTTCACAGAACTCCTCTCCTCACCGCCAGGCAAGTGCATGGCATGCATGTGGATTGAGTGTGGGCGGGGTTGGGCAGGCACAAATGGGAGGCGATGTATCGGATTGGAGAAGCAGCAGAGTGAGGGCGGGGTTGGGAGGGCAGTGGAGACAGGACACAGCCCGACTCCTGTGTAAGCTGGCTTTCCCCGCTCTCACTGTGTGACTATGACAGGATGCCAGAGGCTGGAGATAGAGGTATAGCTGCTCTCCATCTCCACACTACAAGTTATGGTGCCTGGGGGAGAAAACGCTCCTCCCGCATCTGCCCACACAGACTCCGCCCCCTGCCCTGCCTGCACTTGTTTATCCTCATCACTGCCCGGTCATCCTCTGGCTTGTCACCCTGCATCCTGCAATAGAGCGGCAATCTGCTTGGTGCTGCAGGTGTGTAATAGCAGGGGCGGTGCAGAGTCACTTTGTCAGCAAGGATTTTACCGCCCCTCCTATCCTGCTGCCCTAGGCGGCTGCCTGTTCTGCCTAATGGTTATGCCGGCCCTGTACCTGTTGAAGGTAGGATGGACTTTTGCAGTGAGGGAGATGTTTTCGGTACTCATTCTCTAGCAGTATGTCTCCCATAGCAATGGAAGTGGATCGGTACCACCTAGGTTCCCAGCCTCTCAAAGGTACAGAAGTTTAGGATTTAAGTAAGTGTGTGCTTGGAGCCCGCACTAGGCACACGGCAAGACCCCATTCCGCTACCGGGGAGATGTAGTGGTAAACACTGCACTGGTGGATGTGGACATAAGCTCAGCATGTCCCTGCTAAATGCAAGCTACAGTGAGAGGTGTACATTTACATGGGGCCGGAGAGTTAAGTGGAGAACAGTTACAGTGCAAGTGTATGTTCATCTCCGAGAGTGTGGGCCTGCCTTAAAGTCAAGTATTCCTCCATGGTGGTCTCAGCCATGGATCGTGGTGATACTTAATACATCAGGATAGTTTAACAGAGTTCATTCATGTTTGTCATCTTCTGGGTCATGAACGAGACTCAAGTAAAGGTACTCCATGTGTGAAGAGAGTGACCCTATTACAGGTGCCTAGTGTAGCCCAGAAGAACCCAAACCAAGGGTAGTCCTCTTAGATGATCCAGACTAGGCACCCAATTAATTAATGGGGAAAATGGAGGAACTGCCTACACCTCTTTCTTACTTGCTGGTCGCTTATCTGAAGTTTTGATCATTGAAGAGGTGAGTGAACCGAAATGGGCATCCTATATCACCTGAAACATTTCAATAAATGTCATGTAAAATAAGAAGTGCCCTGTAGATTTGGATCTGGGTTTCTGCAAATGGATTGGGTGATTTGGTCAAAACTGATTTAAAGCACAGGAAGATTCTTATCTTTCATGCAATACAATCAGAGAGATGTTTGATTGGACCCATCTTTATTCTGCAGCATGGAAAATACAGGGTCAAAATCTTAAAGGACTATCTATAGAGAAAAGAAGTAAAGAATCATGCCCCACAGAGTCCTGAACTCAGAATCATCAAACCAGATTGTAGTTACTTGGAGAGACAGAAGGACATAAAAGAGACCAAATATGTTGTAAAACTTTGCCAAATTTCCCAAGATACAAAGTTCTTTCAATAGTACCAAGGAGAATTGTTGTTGTTGTTAATGATAAAGGCAGTCACACAAAATATTGATTTCATTGAATTGTTCCTGTTTACTGCACTTCCTAGATTAATACAAAAACATTTATGGCATTATTTTTAAAGCATTCCCCAATCCTTTTATGAGTGACTAAAATTTTTTGACAATGCTGTATATACATTATGTATGTACAGCATGTGTTTTTACAGAGCTATTTAGGAAAAGAAAAGTTTGATTCTCTCTAAAAGATCATCAAAATATTTTTTAAAGCCTAATCCCTCATTCTAAAAAACAGAGTGCGGTGAATTTCATTGAATCATAGCCCTTTGTTTGAAGAGCAGGTCATTTGCATTTTTCTAATCACTAATCACAGCAAATCAGGCAAATAGGTGTGCAGTTCAGTAGAATAGCAAAAATAAATTGTAAAAAGCACAGCATGACTTTTGGCTTAAAATAAAAAAAATCATATTTGCAATTTAATGCCAAAGCATTATGTATTGTATGCAGATATGTAGAAGATATATTTTCATAATTTATTTTAAAGCTTAGGGGAATAACATATTTTTCCTGCAATAATACTCATGGCAGGCTTATTATTTTGTTGAGCTTTTAGAGCATTACATGTAAAATTGCAATATAGGTGTATGAGGCTCTTTTCCCTTCTTCCGCCAGTTTCCAACATGGTGGCACGGCCTCTTCAGGTTCCGGATGTGACATCATTTCCAGTTTCGGTTCAGACATCATGTCCGGCGGAACGATCCCAGGACTGAGATGGTGGGGGATGATGGAGAGATTGCCTCTCCTACCAGCCAGCAATTCCCACAGTTGTGGGAGATTTTTTTTTGCCCCCAATCGTGCCACATACATTGGTCCATCTCTGTCACATGATCTGTTCCCGCTGCTCCTATCCCTCCCATGTTTGAGCAGATGCTGGTTGGAGGTGTATGTGCTGCCAGTGGAGACTTTTTCTGGTATTGTTTTCTGTGACCCTTGCACTGGTAAGTTGCAGTTTTTGAATAATTTTGGAAAACTTGGACACTTGGATAACTTTATTTCTTTTTTATGTTTTGGATTTTTCATCTGACAATGGATTTTGGTCCACAGACCCCCTATATATTTTCCTAACAACTTATTTTCTTGATTAGCAATTACCATCTGCTGGGTCATATGCTAACTGTCCCATATGTTTATTAAGGTATGACCATTACTTTGGTATGTATATATATATAGTATATATCACTACTTCCTTTTTCTTTTTATAAAAATATGCTCATAATTCTATATACATATTTTTGCTAGGCACCCGTTACTCTCTGGCTGATATCCCTTGTGCTTGGGACACATGGGCTGACATTGTTCCACATTTCCCTCTGTGTCTTTCCAATGCTTCATTCCCATCCTGGAAGACCTCCAGCATCACCAGTCAACTGCATCTTGTGTATTTTACTACTCATGTAAGTTTATATGTATATTTGAATCTGTATATGCTTTTTTTAATTGACCTTAGTCAGATATATAGTATACTTATCATGTGTGTTTACTCTAGAGAATCCTTACATGTGCTATCCAAGGGCCACCCTCTGAAGAAGACCGCCCGGTTAAAATGCATTGGGGCCACTTGGCCCACGCACAATCCATTATATCCACTTGGATGTATTGTATTCTGTACATGTTTTATGTTATGCATTTTTAAATGCTCAGTCATTTTTGCTATTTTTTTGTAATGGGGACTTTTAAATGTTCCTAATAAATATTTGATTTTATATTTACTTGTGTTATACACAACTACTTATTCATTGGGTGTTACAAAGCCCCTGTGTTCCTCACCATTTTCCCATTTCCTTTGTGGATTCTGTTGTCCAAAATGGGACAATTATTTGACAATGACACCATATGTGTAGTAAAGAACTTTATTGTCCACATTGTCTCCAATAAAATGAGGAGTGATGTGAAGGGAAATGAGCAGCTAAATGTGAAGGAGTGAAATAACACTTCATAATCCTTCAGAGCTCTTTACAATCCACGTGTTTTGCGTTATGCAATATCTATTCCCCCAATTACTCTCCGATAATATTTCTGACTCACGTCCTCAACCACTACTCTACACTTAACATGCATTTATTATACTAATGGGTGACTTTAACTACTTTACCTGCGGAGCTTTCAAATATTACCAAAAGAAAGTAGAGCTTTCTTTTGGTAATATTTGATCACCACTGTTTTTTTTAATTATATAAAAAAAGCAAAAGAAAGGAGAATATATAGGGGACAAAGAGCCTCCTATGTGTTTGTGTAGGGCTTTATAGAATGTAAATTGTCAAAGAGGCAACAGATTAAAGTTTATATATTAAAATCAAGTAAAATTTTATTACAAATAAATACATTGTGCATATAGAGCAAATCACAATTTATAACATGATGTAAATTGAGTTGCTCTATATATACAATGTAATATTTTTAGGCTTTTTAGAGCTTGTGGGGTCATTCTGACCTGATTCATGTTTTTACTCATTTGTAATAATGCTTTAATTGATTTTAATATATGAACTTTACTCTGTTTCTTCTTTGACAATTTACATCCTATAAAGTCATAGACAAACAAATAGGGGGCTCTTTGTCCCCTACATGTTCTTCTTTCTTTTCCCTTTTGAAGTTGTATTTGGATGTGGATGTAAATTGTCACATCCTTACGCGGTATCATCTATTTTTTATAATATAAATAAAAAAAACGAAATTTTGAAAAAAAAAAACAGACGTTTTCTACTTTCTGTTATACATCATATCCAATAAAATTAAATTTCTTAATAAATTTAGGCCAAACATGTATTCTGCTATGTTTCACAAGTGCTGGCAGTGATCGGGGCTAATCCTGCTAACACTACATTTTTGGGAACGCTATACTATTGGGAACACTAGTATAGTTCTTATCATTAACAAAATACTGATCCATACAGACACTATACTAGTAATGGTGGTGATCAGCAACTTATAGTGTGACTGTGATAGTGTGGTTCATAATCTGGCTCTAATTGACACTGGCTGGGAGGGGCACTGACTAACTGACACTGATGTCGCAACTGACACTAATACAGTGATCAGTGATAAAACTGTACACTGACACTGTACTTATGGCACTGGCTGGGTTACAGGGATGATCAGGAGGGCATTCAAAGGGTTAACTTGATTAACCAGGATCAAGACAGGGCTTCCTCTACCTAAATAATATTACCCAGCAATCAATGCTTCCTTAAAAATGTTTTGTCTGAAACTCCTCTTTATCGTCAAAATCCCTCCCCCACTCATTCAATACACCTACCCATAGATATCTTGCACCAATTTATACCCAACCTAAACATCTACCAATGAAAGTCTAAAGGGCATACTGACTTTAATGAACTACTCTCTAATCATACTATCAAAACCTTTGCAAGATTGAGTACTAAATTTAGTTTTCTACCCTCCAATTACTTCTCCTATTTTCATATTTCCACACCACTGCTATACCAACTCATCTGAATATAGCCTGTCCTATTTACTTTTTTTTGGGTGGTAAAAACCACTTGAATGGTTGAGAAGAATCTCCTTATTCTATAATCTACTGAATAATAACATAATTGCTTTCAAAACGAATACCATGCCTAAATGGAAAATATAATTGTGAGGGAATTACACTAAACCTATATAGCTTTCCATTGTACGAATCATTAGACACGTGCAATTCATTTCGTTCCGAATTCGATTTTTAACAAATTTCGACAAATTCGTTAATTCGCAAGTATCCGAATTAACGAAAGCCTGTTTGACTAATTTTTCCGAATATTCAAAAAATTTGTAAATTTTTAAATTCATACATTCGTAAATTCGTACATTCGTAAATTTGTACATTCGTAAATTTGTACATTCGTACATTTGTAAATTCGGAAATTCGGAAATCTGAAATATTAATTAACTAATAATAACTTAACTACTATTGCTAGTAACTATTTAATTATAGGTATTGTAGTTTCCTTTCAAATTTGGCTGTTAGTGAACCGTCCTAAATAGTAACAATTTATTTATCGTCCGGTAAATAAATTCTTATTTATTTACATTGTATTTTATTATAAAATTTTAATAGTTTCAAATATGGCTTTTAGGACGAATGATCCAAAATAACGAATGCCGTATCCAAACCAATGGAACTTAATGAATTAATGATAATAAATAACAATAATAATAATAAAAACTTTTTATTATTATTTATTTTTAATTTGTTCCATTCCATCTGTTTAGATGCAGCATTCGTTATTTCGAATAATGCGTAACTTTGGATAAATTCGTATTTGTTACATTCACTGACAGCCAAATTTGAAAGGAAATTACAATACCTATAATTTAATAGTTAGTTACTATTTCAGATTTTGGAATTTTTGGGTTTTTGGATTTTCAAATTTCGAATTTACAAATGTACGAATTTACAAATGTACAAATTTACGAATGTACGAATTCACGAATGTACGAATGAACGAATGTACGAATTTACGAATGTATGAATGAACGAATTTACGAATGAACGAATTTAGGAATGAACGAATTTAGGAATGTACAAATTTACGAATGTACAAATTTACGAATTGCGATCATAACGAATGACCTGAAAAACAAAAAAAAAATAAACTAATGGATCGAAAATGAAAATGAACACATTTTTTGGCTGTGCACATGTCTACGAATAATTGGGAGCCATATCAATAAACCTTACATTGCTGATGCCTTACCCCCTACAAACTTTCTAAATTATACCCTTCTTACTCTCATGTACTGGAGATTATGCAGAGAAACAGGATACCTCATTCACCTACTGTAGTAATGTAAGTCTATCTGCTCACATTGGAACCAAATCTTGTCACCAATCTGAAAATGAGAATCTTGTGAGCTGCTATGCTCATGTATTCTTGTTCTAAAGCCTTAAGGCAGCCCCCACATACACACATTCTCATATGTGTTCACAAAAAAATTAATTAACACGGGGGGGGTTATTTACTAAAGGCAAATCCACTTTGCACTACAAGTGCACTAGAGTGCACTTGGAAGTGCAGTTGCTGTAGATCCGAGGGGGACATGCAAGGAAAATAAAAAACAGCATTTTTGCTTGTACATGATTGGATGATAAAATCAGCAGAGATTCCTGGTTTCAGTTCTTCCCCTCAGATTTACAGTGACTGCACTTCCAAGTGCACTTGCAGTGCACAGTGGATTTGCCTTTAGTAAATCAACCCAAAGGTGTGATGCTATTATTCCTCTAGCGTAAAATCCTTCTCTTACTATAAAACCATAAAATGGTATATATTTCTGAGCAATCTGTCAAACCAACATTGAAAGAAAAATACAAATACATTTATAAACGTCTCTATCAAAGAAATATCCACCGTGTCTTCAACAGTGCCGCTTATACTTCTTCCAGCCACCAATAATGTGTATACATGTCATGTGACCTTTTTTTTATTTAACCCTGATGAAGTCATGTAACCCTGTGATGAAACATGTAGGGGCAAGGTTTGGATGAATAGAGCTTCACATGTAGCTTTTCTACGTGTTAGTGTATTGTAAAGCTATGTTGTTGCATATGCTTATGATTGTTTGATGTGACTTAGAACCTAAACAATGTGAGTGCTTTTAAATCTGGGATTGGAATAAATGTAGTTTTAAAGGCAATATACTATTAAAGTGGAGTTCCACCCAAAAATGGAACTTCTGCTTTAAGGGAGGTGACCCCCTGACATGCCACATTTGGCATGTAATTATTTTTGGGGGGGAGCGGAAACCCTCTTTTTAGAGGGTTTCAGCTCCCACTTCCTCCCAGGGTACCGCAGCACCGGAAGTAAGTTCTCCTCTCCCCCCTTCTTTCGGCAATCATCTGGGACACGTCACAGGTCCCAGATGATTGCCAAGCCAGTCACAGCATGCAGCATGGCTCGCGCATGCACAGTGCGTGCCCGGCTGTGTAGCCACAGCCGGGCCCCCACAGTGACAATGCCGATGCCGCAGGGAGGTGGGGGAGACAAGTAGGGCTTCGTTCCCCCACATCGCTGAACCCTGGGACAAGTAAGTGTCCGATTATTAAAAGTCAGCAGCTGCAGTATTTGTAGCTGCTGACTTTTAATATATTTTTTTTAGTCGGAACTCTGCTTTAAGTGCTTTTTTTATGAGGTTGGTTGGAGTCTTATAGGGACAATGTTTGAAAAATTGGATAAGGAGGAAAACCTTGCTGCAAAGGCATGTACCCAGCAAAAGGATTCCAGTAGTACCTCAGAAATATTTGAGGACCCTTTTAGGGGACTCATGTGCTTTCTGACCTTACATTCAGTTGGGGATAATAGCTGTAAGGTGAAAGTAGTAGGCTGGAAGAAGGATAAGAAGCATTGTTGAAGACACAGTGGATATTTCTTTGATAGAGATGTTTTTGAGTTTATTTGATTTTTTTTCCTTTGATGTTGGTTTGCTGGCTTGATTGATTGCTCACAAATATTTATTAGGGTTGCACCGATACCACTTTTTTAAGACCGAGTACAAGTACCAATACTTTTTTTCAAGTACTCGCGGATACAGATTACTGACACTTATTTTAATGCCATGTGACAGTAACACTAATATGTGTAAATAAGAGTACAGCGCCGGATAATAAACCAATATTGAATATCATGTGTATGTTTACACTAATATAAAGTGTATATAATTAATCATGATAAAAAATGAAATAAAAAACATCCAGTGAAAAGGTAATCCATACGTAATTATTGTGTTGAAAAAAATATGGGCATAATAAAACACAAAATGTGACAAAAAAAAAGTTCATAAGTGAAGGTGTCCCAACGGAAGAATTCCAGTACAAGACCCTGGGTCCGTGTTCTCCACCACTTGTGCTGCCCTTCACCTTTCAATAAACAATGGAGGCTTTCCAGAAAGCCTGCGACCGCCCTTCTCAGCGGGGTCAAATCAGGTTTAATAGAAATGGCAGGGACACTGTTGAGGACTCACTGGCGTCAATAAGGAATACCTTCCATAGCACACTCACAGGAGACAGATGCTGCACAACAATGGATAGCCGAGGGTACAGGAGCTGCACGCCGATGAATAGCCAACACCACAGCATTCAATTTTCCTCCTCTGCTGCTTCTTCTAGCAATGTAGAGAGAAGACAGAAGGCTGTCATTACTATCCTCCAGGTGACTGGTATGAAGGATTTCCCCTTCTGCAAATTTCTGGCTAACAACCCCCAATTGAGACTCTGGTGAACGCTCAGAGCCAAGCACATTGGACAATCCAAATCTTGGTTTCTCCTGCTCCAAGCAGACAGGATACTGTTTTGCAACCACCTTGAATAGAATTGAGCATAGGGAACCGCTTTGAATGAAGCTACCATCTTCCCTAACAACCTCATGCAACCTCAAGGCAGACAGAAAGACTCTCCCTTGTCCTGACCGTGTGAACCAAGTCTCTTATAGCGCAGACCTTTGCCTGAGGTAAAAACACTCTTTTGTGGGTTGTGTCTATAACCAGACCCAAGTGCTCCACCCTTTTTACTGGCCGTAAGGACGATTTCTCCTTTCTAAGTTGAGAAACCAACCTAGATGTTCCAGATACTTGACCATGCTGACCACACTTTGGTCTAACCATGCTACTGAATGATCTACCAGTAGCAGGTCGTCTAAGTATGCCATTACCACTATACCCTTGGCCCTTAGCCTTGCCAGAAGTGGAGCCAGAACCTTCGTAAACACTCATGGTGCGGTAGCCAACCCGAAGGGCAATGCCACAAACTGAAAGTGTCGTTGTTCTATTGCGAACCGCAGGAATCTCTGATGAGCAGGAAATATTGGAACATGCAGATATGCATCCTTGATGTCTATTGACGCTAGAAGTTCTCCTCTCTGAAGGGTGGATATTACTGACTGAATTGATTCCATGGGGAACGAGCGGATGTTTAGAAACCAATTCAGACCCTTGAGATCTAAAATGGGTCTGACATCTCCATTTGGTTTTGGCACTGTGAAGAGATTTGAATAAAACCCCCTTCCCTGCTCTTCTGAGGGGGTCTCTATGATCACCCCTTGAGACAGCAACTGGTCTAGCGCTTGAAATAAAGACCTTCTTTTTATTGGGTCTTTGGGAACGCTCGTTTTTAGGAAGGGAGCTGGTGGAAACTCCCGAAATTCTAGTTTGTACCCCAGAGATACCGTGGAGATGACCCATCTGTCCTGGATTTCCTCCCTCCAGGCACCTGCGAATTGCAGAAGCCTTCCCCCCACTCAATCGAGTGGGGGCACTACTTCATAGGAGACCTTGGGACCTGGGCCCTGAGCTTGGTGTTGAGGCCTCACCCTTGGAGCTGACGGTGGAGGCCGTTGTGACTTACTTGAGGCTGTTGTCCCAGGCCACGAGGAAGCAGAACGTTTAAATGAAGGATGCCTACTCCTTCTTTTCACTGGAAGAAAGGTACTCTTTCCACTCAAGATTTTCTGGATGTATTTATCCAAGTCATCCACGAACAACCATTCCCCATGAAAGGGAAACCCCACCAGCAGCTTCTTACAAGGCAATTCTGCTGACCAATGCTTGAGCCACAGAACCCTCCGCATGTGTACTAACAGGAGGGCAAGGCGTGACGTCTGATGAATAGAATCTTTAAGAGCCTCAATCACAAAACAAAGGGCCCTTGGCAGCTCTGCTAGGCTCGGTAATTCTTCCCCTTTGACAACCTGTTTCACTTAGTCTTTAAGGGATTGACAGACACCCATTGCTGCTACTGCAGGTTGTGCTACTGCACCGGCCAAAGCAAAGGAGGCTTTAAGCAGTGACTGCAGCCTCTTATCAGCTGGATCCTTAAACACCTGATTATTGTCCAAGGGGCAAGTATGACTCTTATTTAGGGAAGAGAAAGCAGCATCTACTGCTGGTACACTCCACTTTTTAGTGAATTTCTCCTCCATAGGATAAATTTGAGAAAATCTCTTAGGAGGAATAAAATGCCTGTCTCGATGATCCCAGTCAGCATAAATAAGCTGTTCCAGCAACGGGTGCATAGGGAAAGAATGAGAGCCCTGAAGAGGCTTTAGAGAACCCAAAGAGGAGAAGGAAACTTCAGCCGTCTCTGCTAGGGGTAACTTATATCCAAGACAGACTGTCTCAGTGAATGATTGAATTAGTAATCTTTGAGACTGTAAAGCTGAGAAGGGCTCCTCCGAGGCTGAATCCTGAAATGAGCAACCATCCTCTTGCCCTTCTAGTGGGTCCACTAAGGGTACATCTGTATCCTCTGTCCACTCCTGATTTGCCGATGACGGGCCCGGGATAGGGGAAGGGGACCTATCATGCTGCTTCCCAGTCTGGGAGGAGGACGCAAACAGACTAGCTATCTTACCCTCCAAACCAGCCAAAGCGGTAACCAAATCGTCCTTGGTAACGTATGCAGAGGCTGGAATGTTGGAAGTAGATACAATGCCTGTCAAGCCCAATGGCTCAGCCTGGTCAGCCACTTCAGGGGAGGATGGTACTGTGGAGGCGTGACTAGAATTCTCAGACCGTGACCGCTGCACCCTCACGCTCTTTCTCGCTGTTTTTGTCCCTCTCTTTTGGGAATACATAGTCCTAAGCACAAAGCAGAGGTACTGACACAAAATGCATAAAACTTGGACACTTGGATAACTTTATTTCTTTTTTATGTTTTGGATTTTTCATCTGACAATGGATTTTGGTCCACAGACCCCCTATATATTTTCTTAACAACTTATTTTCTTGATTAGCAATTGCCATCTGCTGGGTCATATGCTAACTGTCCCATATGTTTATTAAGGTATGACCATTACTTTGGTATGTATATATATAGTATATATCACTACTTCCTTTTTCTTTTTATAAAAATATGCTCATAATTCTATATACATATTTTTGCTAGGCACACGTTACTCTCTGGCTGATATCCCTTGTGCTTGGGACACATGGGCTGACATTGTTCCACATTTCCCTCTGTGTCTTTCCAATGCTTCATTCCCATCCTGGAAGACCTCCAGCATCACCAGTCAACTGCATCTTGTGTATTTTACTACTCATGTAAGTTTATATGTATATTTGAATCTGTATATGCTTTTTTTAATTGACCTTAGTCAGATATATAGTATACTTATCATGTGTGTTTACTCTAGAGAATCCTTACATGTGCTATCCAAGGGCCACCCTCTGAAGAAGACCGCCCGGTTAAAATGCATTGGGGCCACTTGGCCCACGCACAATCCATTATATCCACTTGGATGTATTGTATTCTGTACATGTTTTATGTTATGCATTTTTAAATGCTCAGTCATTTTTGCTATTTTTTTGTAATGGGGACTTTTAAATGTTCCTAATAAATATTTGATTTTATATTTACTTGTGTTATACACAACTACTTATTCATTGGGTGTTACAAAGCCCCTGTGTTCCTCACCATTTTCCCATTTCCTTTGTGGATTCTGTTGTCCAAAATGGGACAATTATTTGACAATGACACCATATGTGTAGTAAAGAACTTTATTGTCCACATTGTCTCCAATAAAATGAGGAGTGATGTGAAGGGAAATGAGCAGCTAAATGTGAAGGAGTGAAATAACACTTCATAATCCTTCAGAGCTCTTTACAATCCACGTGTTTTGCGTTATGCAATATCTATTCCCCCAAATACTCTCTGATAATATTTCTGACTCACGTCCTCAACCACTACTCTACACTTAACATGCATTTATTATACTAATGGGTGACTTTAACTACTTTACCTGCGCAGCTTTCAAATATTACCAAAAGAAAGTAGAGCTTTCTTTTGGTAATATTTGATCACCACTGTTTTTTTTAATTATATAAAAAAAGCAAAAGAAAGGAGAATATATAGGGGACAAAGAGCCTCCTATGTGTTTGTGTAGGGCTTTATAGAATGTAAATTGTCAAAGAGGCAATAGATTAAAGTTTATATATTAAAATCAGGTAAAATTTTATTACAAATGAATACATTGTGCATATAGAGCAAATCACAATTTATAACATGATGTAAATTGAGTTGCTCTATATATACAATGTAATATTTTTAGGCTTTTTAGAGCTTGTGGGGTCATTCTGACCTGATTCATGTTTTTACTCATTTGTAATAATGCTTTAATTGATTTTAATATATGAACTTTACTCTGTTTCTTCTTTGACAATTTACATCCTATGAAGTCATAGACAAACAAATAGGAGGCTCTTTGTCCCCTACATGTTCTTCTTTCTTTTCCCTTTTGAAGTTGTATTTGGATGTGGATTTAAATTGTCACATCCTTACGCGGTATCATCTATTTTTTATAATATAAATAAAAAAAACAAAATTTTGAAAAAAAAAACAAAAAAAACAGACGTTTTCTACTTTCTGTTATACATCATATCCAATAAAATTAAATTTCTTAATAAATTTAGGCCAAACATGTATTCTGCTATGTTTCACAAGTGCTGGCAGTGATCAGGGGCTAATCCTGCTAACACTACATTTTTGGGAACGCTATACTATTGGGAACACTAGTATAGTTCTTATCATTAACAAAATACTGATCCATACAGACACTATACTAGTAATGGTGGTGATCAGCAACTTATAGTGTGACTGTAATAGTGTGGTTCATAATCTGGCTCTAATTGACACTGGCTGGGAGGGGCACTGACTAACTGACACTGATGTCGCATCTGACACTAATACAGTGATCAGTGATAAAACTGTACACTGACACTGTACTTATGGCACTGGCTGGGTTACAGGGATGATCAGGAGGGCATTCAAAGGGTTAACTTGATTAACCAGGATCAAGACAGGGCTCCCTCTACCTAAATAATATTACCCAGCAATCAATGCTTCCTTAAAAATGTTTTGTCTGAAACTCCTCTTTATCGTCAAAATCCCTCCCCCACTCATTCAATACACCTGCCCATAGATATCTTGCACCAATTTATACCCAACCTAAACATCTACCAATGAAAGTCTAAAGGGCATACTGACTTTAATGAACTTCTCTCTAATCATACTATCAAAACCTTTGCAAGATTGAGTACTAAATTTAGTTTTCTACCCTCCAATTACTTCTCCTATTTTCATATTTCCACACCACTGCTATACCAACTCATCTGAATATAGCCTGTCCTATTTACTTTTTTTTGGGTGGTAAAAACCACTTGAATGGTTGAGAAGAATCTCCTTATTCTATAATCTACTGAATAATAACAAAATTGCTTTCAAAACGAATACCATGCCTAAATGGGAAATATAATTGTGAGGGAATTACACTAAACCTATATAGCTTTCCATTGTACGAATCATTAGACACGTGCAATTCATTTCGTTCCGAATTCGATTTTTAACAAATTTCGACAAATTCGTTAATTCGCAAGTATCCGAATTAACGAAAGCCTGTTTGACTAATTTTTCCGAATATTCAAAAAATTTGTAAATTTTTTAATTCATACATTCGTAAATTCGTACATTCGTAAATTTGTACATTCGTACATTTGTAAATTCGGAAATTCGGAAATCTGAAATATTAATTAACTAATAATAACTTAACTACTATTGCTAGTAACTATTTAATTATAGGTATTGTAGTTTCCTTTCAAATTTGGCTGTTAGTGAACCGTCCTAAATAGTAACAATTTATTTACCGTCCGGTAAATAAATTCTTATTTATTTACATTGTATTTTATTATAAAATTTTAATAGTTTCAAATATGGTTTTTAGGACGAATGATCCAAAATAACGAATGCCGTATCCAAACCAATGGAACTTAATGAATTAATGATAATAAATAACAATAATAATAATAAAAACTTTTTATTATTATTTATTTTTAATTTGTTTTATTCCATCTGTTTAGATGCAGCATTCGTTATTTCGAATAATGCGTAACTTTGGATAAATTCGTATTTGTTACATTCACTGACAGCCAAATTTGAAAGGAAATTACAATACCTATAATTTAATAGTTAGTTACTATTTCAGATTTTGGAATTTTTGGGTTTTTGGATTTTCAAATTTCGAATTTACAAATGTACGAATTTACAAATGTACAAATTTACGAATGTACGAATTCACGAATGTATGAATGAACGAATTTACGAATGAACGAATTTATGAATGAACGAATTTAGGAAGGTACAAATTTATGAATGTACGAATTTACGAATTGCGATCATAACGAATGACCTGAAAAACAAAAAAAAAAATAAACTAATGGATCGAAAATGAAAATGAACACATTTTTTGGCTGTGCACATGTCTACGAATACTTGGGAGCCATATCAATAAACCTTACATTGCTGATGCCTTACCCCCTACAAACTTTCTAAATTATACCCTTCTTACTCTCATGTACTGGAGATTATGCAGAGAAACAGGATACCTCATTCACCTACTGTAGTAATGTAAGTCTATCTGCTCACATTGGAACCAAATCTTGTCACCAATCTGAAAATGAGAATCTTGTGAGCTGCTATGCTCATGTATTCTTGTTCTAAAGCCTTAAGGAAGCCCCCACATACACACATTCTCATATGTGTTCACAAAAAATTAATTAACACAGGGGGGGGGGGGTTATTTACTAAAGGCAAATCCACTTTGCACTACAAGTGCACTAGAGTGCACTTGGAAGTGCAGTTGCTGTAGATTCGAGGGGGACATGCAAGGAAAATAAAAAACAGCATTTTTGCTTGTACATGATTGGATGATAAAATCAGCAGAGATTCCTGATTTCAGTTCTTCCCCTCAGATTTACAGTGACTGCACTTCCAAGTGCACTTGCAGTGCACAGTGGATTTGCCTTTAGTAAATCAACCCCAAGGTGTGATGCTATTATTCCTCTAGCGTAAAATCCTTCTCTTACTATAAAACCATAAAATGGTATATATTTCTGAGCAATCTGTCAAACCAACATTGAAAGAAAAATACAAATACATTTATAAACGTCTCTATCAAAGAAATATCCACCGTGTCTTCAACAGTGCCGCTTATACTTCTTCCAGCCACCAATAATGTGTATACATGTCATGTGACCTTTTTTTTATTTAACCCTGATGAAGTCATATAACCCTGTGATGAAACATGTAGGGGCAAGGTTTGGATGAATAGAGCTTCACATGTAGCTTTTCTACGTGTTAGTGTATTGTAAAGCTATGTTGTTGCATATGCTTATGATTGTTTGATGTGACTTAGAACCTAAACAATGTGAGTGCTTTTAAATCTGGGATTGGAATAAATGTAGTTTTAAAGGCAATACACTATTAAAGTGGAGTTCCACCCAAAAATGGAACTTCTGCTTTAAGGGAGGTGACCCCCTGACATGCCACATTTGACATGTAATTATTTTTGGGGGGGAGCGGAAACCCTCTTTTTAGAGGGTTTCAGCTCCCACTTCCTCCCAGGGTACCGCAGCACCGGAAGTAAGTTCTCCTCTCCCCCCTTCTTTCGGCAATCATCTGGGACACGTCACAGGTCCCAGATGATTGCCAAGCCAGTCACAGCATGCAGCATGGCTCGCGCATGCACAGTGCGTGCCCGGCTGTGAAGCCACAGCCGGACCCCCACAGTGACAATGCCGATGCCGCAGGGAGGTGGGGGAGACAAGTAGGGCTTCGTTCCCCCACATCGCTGAACCCTGGGACAAGTAAGTGTCCGATTATTAAAAGTCAGCAGCTGCAGTATTTGTAGCTGCTGACTTTTAATATATTTTCTTTAGTCGGAACTCTGCTTTAAGTGCTTTTTTTATGAGGTTGGTTGGAGTCTTATAGGGACAATGTTTGAAAAATTGGATAAGGAGGAAAACCTTGCTGCAAAGGCATGTACCCAGCAAAAGGATTCCAGTAGTACCTCAGAAATATTTGAGGACCCTTTTAGGGGACTCATGTGCTTTCTGACCTTACATTCAGTTGGGGATAATAGCTGTAAGGTGAAAGTAGTAGGCTGGAAGAAGAATAAGAAGCATTGTTGAAGACACAGTGGATATTTCTTTGATAGAGATGTTTTTGAGTTTATTTGATTTTTTTTCCTTTGATGTTGGTTTGCTGGCTTGATTGATTGCTCACAATTATTAGGGTTGCACCGCTACCACTTTTTTAAGACCGAGTACAAGTACCAATACTTTTTTTCAAGTACTCGTGGATACAGATTACTGACACTTATTTTAATGCCATGTGACAGTAACACTAATATGTGTAAATAAGAGTACAGCGCCGGATAATAAACCAATATTGAATATCATGTGTATGTTTACACTAATATAAAGTGTATATAATTAATCATGATAAAAAATGAAATAAAAAACATCCAGTGAAAAGGTAATCCATACGTAATTATTGTGTTGAAAAAAATATGGGCATAATAAAACACAAAATGTGACAAAAAAAAAGTTCATAAGTGAAGGTGTCCCAACGGAAGAATTCCAGTACAAGACCCTGGGTCCGTGTTCTCCACCACTTGTGCTGCCCTTCACCTTTCAATAAACAATGGAGGCTTTCCAGAAAGCCTGCGACCGCCCTTCTCAGGGGGGTCAAATCAGGCTTAATAGAAATGGCAGGGACACTGTTGAGGACTCACTGGCGTCAATAAGGAATACCTTCCATAGCACACTCACAGGAGACAGATGCTGCACAACAATGGATAGCCGAGGGTACAGGAGCTGCACGCCGATGAATAGCCAACACCACAGCATTCAATTTTCCTCCTCTGCTGCTTCTTCTAGCAATGTAGAGAGAAGACAGAAGGCTGTCATTACTATCCTCCAGGTGACTGGTATGAAGGATTTCCCCTTCTGCAAATTTCTGGCTAACAACCCCCAAATGAGACTCTGGTGAACGCTCAGAGCCAAGCACATTGGACAATCCAAATCTTGGTTTCTCCTGCTCCAAGCAGACAGGATACTGTTTTGCAACCACCTTGAATAGAATTGAGCATAGGGAACCGCTTTGAATGAAGCTACCATCTTCCCTAACAACCTCATGCAACCTCAAGGCAGACAGAAAGACTCTCCCTTGTCCTGACCGTGTGAACCAAGTCTCTTATAGCGCAGACCTTTGCCTGAGGTAAAAACACTCTTTTGTGGGTTGTGTCTATAACCAGACCCAAGTGCTCCACCCTTTTTACTGGCCGTAAGGACGATTTCTCCTTTCTAAGTTGAGAAACCAACCTAGATGTTCCAGATACTTGACCATGCTGACCACACTTTGGTCTAACCATGCTACTGAATGATCTACCAGTAGCAGGTCGTCTAAGTATGCCATTACCACTATACCCTTGGCCCTTAGCCTTGCCAGAAGCGGAGCTAGAACCTTTGTAAACACTCATGGTGCGGTAGCCAACCCGAAGGGCAATGCCACAAACTGAAAGTGTCGTTGTTCTATTGCGAACCGCAGGAATCTCTGATGAGCAGGAAATATTGGAACATGCAGATATGCATCCTTGATGTCTATTGACGCTAGAAGTTCTCCTCTCTGAAGGGTGGATATTACTGACTGAATTGATTCCATGGGGAATGAGCGGATGTTTAGAAACCAATTCAGACCCTTGAGATCTAAAATGGGTCTGACATCTCCATTTGGTTTTGGCACTGTGAAGAGATTTGAATAAAACCCCCTTCCCTGCTCTTCTGAGGGGGTCTCTATGATCACCCCTTGAGACAGCAACTGGTCTAGCGCTTGAAATAAAGACCTTCTTTTTATTGGGTCTTTGGGAACGCTTGTTTTTAGGAAGCGAGCTGGTGGAAACTCCCGAAATTCTAGTTTGTACCCCAGAGATACCGTGGAGATGACCCATCTGTCCTGGATTTCCTCCCTCCAGGCACCTGCGAATTGCAGAAGCCTTCCCCCCACTCAATCGAGTGGGGGCACCCCTTCATAGGAGACCTTGGGACCTGGGCCCTGAGCTTGGTGTTGAGGCCTCACCCTTGGAGCTGACGGTGGAGGCCGGTGTGACTTACTTGAGGCTGTTGTCCCAGGCCACGAGGAAGCAGAACGTTTAAATGAAGGATGCCTACTCCTTCTTTTCACTGGAAGAAAGGTACTCTTTCCACTCAAGATTTTCTGGATGTATTTATCCAAGTCATCCACGAACAACCATTCCCCATGAAAGGGAAACCCCACCAGCAGCTTCTTACAAGGCAATTCTGCTGACCAATGCTTGAGCCACAGAACCCTCCGCATGTGTACTAACAGGAGGGTAAGGCGTGACGTCTGATGAATAGAATCTTTAAGAGCCTCAATCACAAAACAAAGGGCCCTTGGCAGCTCTGCTAGGCTCGGTAATTCTTCCCCTTTGACAACCTGTTTCACTTAGTCTTTAAGGGATTGACAGACACCCATTGCTGCTACTGCAGGTTGTGCTACTGCACCGGCCAAAGCAAAGGAGGCTTTAAGCAGTGACTGCAGCCTCTTATCAGCTGGATCCTTAAACACCTGAACATTGTCCAAGGGGCAAGTATGACTCTTATTTAGGGAAGAGAAAGCAGCATCTACTGCTGGTACACTCCACTTTTTAGTGAATTTCTCCTCCATAGGATAAATTTGAGAAAATCTCTTAGGAGGAATAAAATGCCTGTCTCGATGATCCCAGTCAGCATAAATAAGCTGTTCCAGCAACGGGTGCATAGGGAAAGAATGAGAGCCCTGAAGAGGCTTTAGAGAACCCAAAGAGGAGAAGGAAACTTCAGCCGTCTCTGCTAGGGGTAACTTATATCCAAGACAGACTGTCTCAGTGAATGATTGAATTAGTAATCTTTGAGACTGTAAAGCTGAGAAGGGCTCCTCCGAGGCTGAATCCTGAAATGAGCAACCATCCTCTTGCCCTTCTAGTGGGTCCACTAAGGGTACATCTGTATCCTCTGTCCACTCCTGATTTGCCGATGACGGGCCCGGGATAGGGGAAGGGGACCTATCGCGCTGCTTCCCAGTCTGGGAGGAGGACGCAAACAGACTAGCTATCTTACCCTCCAAACCAGCCAAAGCGGTAACCAAATCGTCCTTGGTAATGTATGCAGAGGCTGGAATGTTGGAAGTAGCTACAATGCCTGTCAAGCCCAATGGCTCAGCCTGGTCAGCCACTTCAGGGGAGGATGGTACTGTGGAGGCGTGACTAGAATTCTCAGACCGTGACCGCTGCACCCTCACGCTCTTTCTCGCTGTTTTTGTCCCTCTCTTTTGGGAATACATAGTCCTAAGCACAAAGCAGAGGTACTGACACAATGCATCCATTGCTGAGCTCAGTCGAGCAATGGTTAATATGCTGCTATCAATGCTACAGCCAGATGCTGAGTAGATGAGTCTTGAAGATGCCTGTACCCAACACCTAGCGCTTACATGCCCCTGGATCAGTGTCTGTGTCCCACTATCAACCACCAGAACACACACACATGCTGAACTTTATAGCCGGTTCGCGCCTGCGCCGTGAAAAAATGTGCACGCAGATCCACGTGCGGCGCGTCCCACCCCCCTGTGATGTCCTCTCTGTCAGACTGTGAAGGAGGGTAGTTCTTACGCGTGTGGTGATTCCCCTCGTAACCCGGGGGGGAGGGAGGGGGGAAAGGCAGAAGGTTCCCAACACATGCCCTCATTTTATGGCAAGTGAAGCCCCCTAAAACCAGTCCTGCCTAAGCGGCTGACAACAGGAAAGTGAAAGGCAGAACTGCTCCACAAGTGCTGCTGACACATTATCCAACCAGGCAAGCATGGAATGTTGACACCGGGTATGTTTATACTTACACCCCCTAGTGGTAAAAACAGGAAAGACATCATCCACTCATTAAAGAAGTCCATAGGAGTTACCCCAGGATCTTCTTAACTTACCATTCCCGCCGCAGGGTACTGCTGGAATATCACAGCGACCCAATCTTCACCCATCAAAGCGGGTTGGTGTCATGCCAGACCTTCAAGGACCGGGTCCCCTTTGTATATAGGGTCCACTCCCTTGGACCTGTATAGCACCCAGCCAGAGCAAACCTGTGGTATAGAATGTGACCAAGGTGCTGGATCCCAGGACCCAGCTCTTCAGCAAGAAGCGTTACAGGCAAAACCTCGTTCTTCCATACCGAGGCTCAGGTACCAACCATTTTAGCCTTTGTTTCTGGCTCTTTGAATGGATCCGATTGCATAGTCCCTTGATCCTGTCCAGGACCACCTTACAGAGCTCTCTTTAGCATATTAACCGTGACCAACACCTTAGACACTGGCAAAAAAACTGGGGTACTCCCTGTATGGGAGGGGTTATATAGAGGGGGACTTCCTGTCTTTGATTATGCCAGTGTCCATCACCTGAGGGTGGCGTATAACCCACATAGTAATGACTATGGTGCTCTGTGTCCCGTGATGTACGATAAAGAAATACTGGCAGTGTAAAACTTAACCCATGACACGTTTGCTTACTCCTGGTCTCTGTGGTTACAACATCATAGATGTACAATTTAAGATTGATGGCTTATGTTACTTCTACTTATTTGGTATGACTGGATATTGTTGGTCTGACACTAATACCACCTCTGTGCCCTTTTACCTAAGACCCCTTTTCTCCCCACACTCCTGTCCCAGTTTTCCCAATACTCCCTCCCTGTCCTCTCCTTCCCTCATCCCATCTACTCTTTCTTCCCTTATGTTGAAGTCACTCGAATGTCATTATATGATGTTACTTCTGTCTCTATCAAAATGTTAATCTCTTATTGGCTCTATATGCCAGCTATAGAATGCTCCAGTATAAAATATTCTGTAAACTAACATATGTATGACTTAAATATTTGTACTGTGTATTTTTTCTTAAAACTTTAATAAAAATCAATTAAACATACAGTATCTCTCAAAAGTGAGTACACCCCTAACATTTTTGTAAATATTTTATTATATCTTTTCATGTGACAACGCTGAAGAAATTACACTTTGCTACAATGTAAAGTAGTGAGTGTACAGCTTGTAACAGTGTAAATTTGCTGTCCCCTCAAAATAACTCAACACACAGCCATTAATGTCTAAACTGCTGGCAACAAATGTGAGTACACCCCCTAAGTGAAAATGTCCAAATTGGGCCCAATTAGCCATTTTCCCTTCCTGGTGTAATGTGACTCATTAGTGTTACAAGGTCTCAGGTGTGAATGCAAAGCAGGATGTTAACTTTGGTGTTATCACTCTTACTCTCTCATACTGGTCTCTGGAAGTTCAACATGGCACCGCATGGCAAAGAACTCTCTGAGGATCTGAAAAAAAGAATTGGTGCTCTACATAAAGATGGCCTAGGCTATAAGAAGATTGCCAAGACCCTGAAACTGAGCTGCAGCACGGAGGTCCTAGACCATACAGTGGTTTAACTGGACAGGTTCCACTCAGAATAGGCCTTGCCATGGTCGACCAAAGAAGTTGAGTATAAGTGCTCAGCGTCATATCTAGAGGTTGTCTTTTAGAAATAGATGTATGAGTGCTGTCAGCACAGCTGCAGAGGTTGAAGGGGTGGGGGGGTCAGCCTATCAGTGCTCATACCATGCGCCGCACACTGCATCAAATTTGTCTGCATGGCTGTCCTCCCAGAAGGAAGCCACTTCTAAAGATGATGCTCATGAAAGCCTGCAAACAGTTTGCTGAAAACAAGCAGACTAAGGACATGGATTACAGGAACCATGTCCTGTGGTCTGATGAGACCAAGTTTAACTTATTTGGTTCAGATGGTGTCAAGCATGTGTGGCGGCAACCTGGTGAGGAGTACAAAGACAAGTGCCTACAGTCAAGCATGGTGGTAGGAGTGTCATGGTCTGGGGCTGCATGAGTGCTGCCGACACTGCCAACACTGTTATACAAGCTGTACACTCACTACTTTACATTGTAGCAAAGTGTCATTTCTTCAGTGTTGTCACATGAAAAGATATAATAAAATATTTACAAAAATGTGAGGGATGTACTCACTTTTGTGAGATACTGTAAAATCTCAGAAATATGTAAGGTTAAAAGGCAGCAAGGTCCAGGACAAAACTCACATGCCACACCTATATACCATTAGTAGAGTTGGGAAAACAGTTTGAGCCGCAGGGCGTTTGGCGGCTGTTCGCCCCAATGAACACCCTGCAATGAAATGCACGCTGCACAGTGCATTTTGAGCCCTGATTGAGCAAAGCTTTGAAGGAAAAAAAATGCTTCGTTGTCAACTAAGGCAAACCGCAGTATGCCTGGCTTGCTGTTTGACAGTTCTTATATAGGTAAGGGGCTGAGCCACCTGGCGATGTCACCTGGTGGCACCACCCCTCTTGTAATATTACAGACCGGTGCATGCTGTATACAATCGATGGCATGAAAGTAAGCCTTCCATTGTTTACAATTGTCATGTGATCTGCTGTGATTGGTCACAGCGATCACATGACACTGGCAGCGGGCCAGTGCAGTGATCAGTCATCGGCTGTGTCCAGTGGAAATTTATAGCATTATTTTATTGATGATTTATACTATATGAATGTTGCACAGCACTTTTTAAGATATTTTTTTTTATTTACTATTTAACATGGGGGTCAAACTTTTGGAAATAAACCAGTTCCTGACACCCCTTCTAAGTGCTGACATACCCAGTGTCACCCTGCTGGACAAGCTGAGGAAGGCAGTCTGTTGTGACACAGACCTCCTGGAAGCTATCTACAGAAAATTCTCCTAGCATTCTCCAAGAAACTAAACAGAGATTATAGGGCGCTGACACAAAAGTTACCAAACAGGTTCCTTCTTGCCATCATTGTTGAATACAATTATTTTTGCACTGAGGAGCAGCTATTGTGTATCTCTGGGGCTGCAATGATAAAGACTACCACACCACTACATTCACTTTGAGTTTCTAGCATCCCTGGGCTATAATTATGTCATTGTACAATGCTATTCTTACTTTAAATCCACTATGGTTATGGTAAAATATATTGGACGCTATGCTGTAATGCATTATACCTCTGGTTAAAGCCCATTACAGAAGCATAGTTGCCAACAGTCCTGATTTTCCCTGGACAATCCAGATTTTGGGACCCTCATTCCGATCAGAGGCCGTCCTGATTTGCGATTTTGGCTTTTGTCCAGGGAAATTGGGAATGTTTGGCTCTGCAGCAGTTCTGGCTCCAACATAATGGCTGCCGCAAGATCTCTTTCCCCTTGTGTTTAGTGGAGAGGGGAGGGGGCTTGATCCGTGCAGCCAATCAGCTTCTCTCTTCACAATTCTGAAGCCGGGGTTAGCTGCACGGATCGGCCCCTCCCCTCTCCACTGAACACACAGCGCCACTTCTATGCATGTGTGCAATGATGAGCCTTGTCACTTTCCTCATCACAAACTTTCACATATTTCTTCTCCTACATGCCTGGACACCACCTTCTCCCTTGCTGTAGCAGTTCCTAGCCCTCTAATAAGCTCTCTGGATTGGCTGCTTCTGCCGCTTCTATTGATCAGCTTTATTGTCAGTCAAGCTCCTCCTAAGTCACTAGGAGCTGAATGTAAACAACACCAGCAGCGGGCTCCATAAAAATGATCATAACTCTTTATTTATATTGGCGATGAGCCTTCCGAATAACCACACGGTACTTGGCAAGAGTGAGCATTAGACAGGATAGGCGAGGCAAACAGTGGGCTCTCTGGTTAAAAATCGCACTGGTGGAAACCTTACTTGCAGTTACTTCTTGTAAAGTAGAACCAAAGTTGTTTGCTTCTGGGGGGACGTTCCTATGTGTTACAACAGTCCCCATGTGTAGCTGGAACTAGTTCAGTTTCCAGTAGGAAGTTACACATAGTTCCCTCAGGTGCCATGTGTTGGAGTGTCCAGGGGTAGCTGTTGTCAGGTAAAGTGTGGGGGGGGGTTGTATGTGTTATTCGGAGATATATGTGCAGATGTGAGCTGAGGGGGGAACATGGTGCTATCTGTCATACTCCTCTATCAGGGGAGGCACACTGTACATTCCCAGCACATGGGAGATGTACACAAGCTTGTGGAGTTTTCTCTGCTCTGCCATTGTCCCTCTCGGTGTACAGCCCGGCCCAGCGATGTATCTATGTACAGTGGGGGTTACTATGTACAGGGGGGGTAACTATGTACAGGGGGTAACTAGGGGGAGAGGGGTAACTATGTACAGGGGGAGGGGGTAACTATGTACAGGGGGGTAACTATGGCTCTGCTTGGGACACTGATGTAAGGACTGAGGCTGGGGACACTGGTGTAAGGACTGAGGCTCCGCTAGGGACACCAGATATAAGGACGGACTCTGCTGGGGGCACTTGATGCAAGGACAGACTCTGCTGGGGGCACCTGATGCAAGGACGGACTCTGCTGGGGACACCTGATGGAATTTTTTTTTTTACAATGTTGGCAACTATGTAGAAGGCTTGCTTCATTGCTGGAAAAAAAACCACCTGTTTTTCTATGCATAACAGGTTCTTCAGAGATATGTAGAAGTTTTTCACTAATATGCTGTAACTATGCTGTTGGACAATCTCTGCACTTTAACATGTTTCAAGTTTTCAATGTTTATTGATATTGATTGAAGTCTCATTATTGGAACAAGTATTTTGGTTTGCAAGAGTGACTGGGGACTTTTCCTCATGGTCATCTCTCTATGACCTTCCACTACATTTTCCCACAACTATATTTCCATTAGTAGGCCCTGTGTTTGCATGCAAATGTCACTGCTTGTGAAGTTTAGAATCTTGCACCATGGCACTCCCTGTTCAATACCTGATGTTAATGATAAAATTGTCTAAATAATTATTTAATGCAAACTGTTCCATGTAATGTAAGTGATTGCCTCGCATCTAACACAAATATTGGCACCACATCCCACATCCCATACAGTATGAAGAAAATATAAGGAACTGGGACTTTAAAGGTGCAATAGGTGACACAGAAATTATGTAAAAAATTCACATTTTATTTAGAAAAATTGATAAAAACATGTCTATAAAAGAAAGTTTACATTCAATGTAACAATACAGCTTTTGATAGTGCAACCGAAGGATTTGTTTCTCAACATGTTTCACCACATGCCGTGGCTTCTTCAGGAGAATAATATTTATCAGGCACTAAAGAGAGTAATATAAAAATTACACAATGAACAATAACAATATGTAGAACAGTCAAGAAATCAATCAGAGTACAAGAGTCTCCCAGGCTCAATGAATCCATTAACTTTAAACCTTTCCTTTAGGGATTCTGTTTGGTCATTTTTTTAGTTGCTCCTTTCAGTGGTTACTTTTGGTTTCCACTGGTATTTGTTACGTGTTGGGACCCTTTGTAAGGCTCCTATGTACACCCTTATCTGAACAGCCTTTACTTTATTTCTAGTCATTGGGATTCTTGATCATTTATCAATTACATATATGTCATCTATCTACAATTTTTGAATAGATAAAGAGAAAAAGAAGAAAGGGAGAAACGTTATACCTTTTTATATATATATTTTTTTTTCCCAAGAGTTTCCAGATTTATAATTATGTTTTACACTAAGGAAGCCCACACCAGGATTAGGTGACCATACGGACGCCCAGGGCGCCAATTTTAGTGGTAATTTTGTTTCCACTGGTTGGCACCAATTGCGTTTCCCCTTAACCTTTATTTGGGCTTTGTCCATATAAATGGCTGTAGTTATCTTTCCATCTAATCGGGTTACACTTCTTTCTTTTTCTTTTAATGGATTTATATTTTTTCCTATGTCCTTTTTGGCCTCTATGGATATTTACTTCACTGCTTACAGTCCTTAGAGGTGATGTTTCATCACTTCCGGTGCGCCACCTAGTGTCACTTCCGGTGTGCCTTGCACCATTGACTGTGCTGACCTGACTAATGTATTTCCCTTCCTGACTCAGCTAGAAGTGTTACTTCCGGTGTTACTGCCTATGGGTGGATGCCCCTGCAGCGTCCGCCCCTCCCCTAGTTTTTGGCGCCTTTTTTTGGCACCAAATTTGGAGAGGGGGAGGGAATTTAAGCACTCTTGTGGTGGTTCAATAGAAAGCCAGCCTGAGAGGAGGAGGACATTATTTTCTTCACATACCACTTCACCCAGGTATTTAATGCTATTTTGAGGAAATCCTTGGCTAACTATTGAGGGGCCTTTTCTGGTCTAGATTTTTTGATTGATTTTCAATTCATTTGTTTTTTTTTTAGATTCTCTGTTGTCTTTTCCCCCTTTGGGCTCTGCTTTGGGGATGACACTAACCAATTTAGTAAAGTAGCTTGGACTGGTGGTTTGATATTTGATCTTTCCATCACAGGATCACAGGTATACATTTTTGCTGATTTTTTTTTCTCTTCTTAAAAAATAAAAAATAAAAGATAAAAGATTAAAAAAGAAAAGAATTAAGAGATTTAAAAATCAAGAATTGCAATAATAAAAATTCCTTCATTCCTTCGTCCATCCTCATTCTAGGTCCTCTTCCATCAGTTAAAAACGCAATCTTATTTACTCTCTATGGTTATTAGATGATCCTTTGTCTGGGTTCGCTTCTTGATTTAAGTGGTTCAAACATTAGAGTTTATATCCAATTTATTATTAAAATTTTTGAAAGATCTATACACAGGTAAATATATCCCTTTTGGTTGAAGTATTGCATTGGCAGATCAGATATGTGGTATTATTCTTGATTTGTACTCTGATTTCTTGACTGTTCTACATATTGTTATTGTTCATTGTGTAATTTTTATATTACTCTCTTTAGTGCCTGATAAATAGTGTTCTCCTGAAGAAGCCATGGCATGTGGTGAAACATGTTGAGAAACAAATCCTTCGGTTGCACTATCAAAAGCTGTATTGCTACATTGAATGTAAACTCTTTTTCATAGACATGTTTTTATCAATTTTTCTAAATAAAATGTGAATTTTTTACATAATTTCTGTGTCACCTCTTGCACCTTTAAACTCACAGTTCCTTATATTTTCTTCATACTGTTCCATGTAATGTTTTAATTGTAATAGTTATAGTGACTTCTATGAGTTATGTGCTCTTGTGTGATTTTTACCACGACTAGACTTCATTCTTGTCCACCCTCCCAGACCAGATATATGCACCCCCAACTAGATCCTATGAAACATGTTGTCTTTGTGAGGTTCTCACACCAGCATGTATACATACCTTCTCCAAACATGTCACACACTATCTTTCCACATCCTACAAACACTGGAGATGATTTATTAACCACTTGCCGACCGCCTCACGCCGATGTATATCGGCAGAATGGCACGGGCAGGCAGAATCACGTACCTGTACGTGATCTGCCTCCCGCGGGCGGGGGGGTCCGATCGGACCCCCCGGTGCCTGAGGCGGTCAGCTTCTGTCTGGGAGCGATGAGAGGCAAGGGGGAGACCATCAATTCGTGGCCCCCCCTCGCGATCGCTCCCAGCCAATCACGTTCTTCCTCTGCTGCTGTATGCTAAACAGCAGCAAAGGAAATGATGTCATCTCTCCTCGGCTCGGTATTTTCCGTTCCGGCGCCAAGGAGAGAAGACTTCACTGTGAGTGCACAACACTACACATACAGTAGAACATGCCAAGCACAAATAACACCCCCGATCCCCCCCAATCACCCCTCCCCCCGTCACACTGACACCAGTTTTTTTTTTTTTTTCTGATTACTGCATGGTGTCAGTTTGTGACAGTTAGTGTGGTAGGGCAGTTAGTATTAGCCCCCTTTAGGTCTAGGATACCCCCCTAAGCCCCCCTAAATAAAGTTTTAACCCCTTGATCACCCCCCGTAGCCAGTGTCACTAAGCGATCATTTTTCTGATCGCTGTATTAGTGTCACTGGTGATGCTAGTTAGTGAGGTAAATATTTAGGTTTGCCGTCAGCGTTTTATAGCGACAGGGACCCCCATATACTACCTAATAAAGGTTTTAACCCCTTGATTGCCCCCTAGTTAACCCTTTCACCAGTGATCACCGTATAACCGTTACAGGTGACGTTGGTTAGTTCGTTTCTTTTTTATAGTGTCAGGGCACCCGCCGTTTATTACCTAATAAAGGTTTAGCCCCCTGATCGCCCGGCGGTGATATGCGTCGCCCCAGGCAGCGTCAGATTAGGGCCAGTACCGCTAACACCCATGCACGCAGCATACGCCTCCCTTAGTGGTATAGTATCTGAACGGATCAATATCTGATCCGATCAGATCTATACTAGCGTCCCCAGCAGTTTAGGGTTCCCAAAAACGCAGTGTTAGCGGGATCAGCCCAGATACCTGCTAGCACCTGCGTTTTGCCCCTCCGCCCGGCCCAGCCCACCCAAGTGCAGTATCAATCAATCACTGTCACTTACAAAACACTAAACACATAACTGCAGCGTTCGCAGAGGCCTGATCCCTGCGATCGCTAACAGTTTTTTTGGTAACATTTTGGTGAACTGGCAAGCACTAGCCCCAAGCAGCGTCAGGTTAGTGCCAGTACCGCTAACACCCACGCACACACCGTACACCTCCCTTAGTGGTATAGTATCTGAACGGATCAATATCTGATCCGATCAGATCTATACTAGCGTCCCCAGCAGTTTAGGGTTCTCAAAAACGCAGTGTTAGCGGGATCAGCCCAGATACCTGCTAGCACCTGCATTTTGCCCCTCCGCCCGGCCTAGCCCAACCCACCCAAGTGCAGTATCGATTGATCACTGTCACTTACAAAACACTAAACGCATAACTGCAGCGTTCTCACAGTCAGGCCTGATCCCTGCGATCGCTAACAGTTTTTTTTGGTAGCGTTTTGGTGAACTGGCAAGCACCAGTGACCTAGTACACCCCGGTCGTAGTCAAACCAGCACTGCAGTAACACTTGGTGACGTGGCGAGTCCCATAAATGCAGTTCAATCTGGCGAGGTGGCAAGCACAAGTAGTGACCCGCTGCCACCAAGAAGACGAACACAGGCCCAGAAAACTGGCTAAAAGACAGAATTCAGAGAGTAGTGGTTAATGATTCTTACTCTGAATGGTCTAAGGTTATCAGTGGTGTACCCCAAGGTTCAGTGCTGGGACCCTTACTCTTTAATATCTTTATAAATGATATTGGGTCTGGGATCAAAAGTAACATTTCTGTCTTTGCAGATGACACCAAGCTATGCAGTGGAATAATGTCCTTACAGGATGTCTCCAATTTACAAGCCGACCTCAATGCACTGTCTAATTGGGCGACTATGTGGCAGATGAGGTTTAATGTTGAGAAATGTAAAGTTATGCACTTGGGGGCTAAGAATATGCATGCATCATACATGCTAGGGGGAGTACAACTGGGGGAATCTGTAGTGGAGAAGGGTCTGGGGGTTTTGGTAGATCATAAGCTCAATAATAGCATGCAATGCCAAGCTGCGGTTTCCAAAGCGATCAAAGTTCTTTCTTGTATTAAGAGAGGTATGGACTCCAGAGAGAGAGATATCATTTTGCCCCTGTTCAAATCATTAGTAAGACCTCATCTGGAATATGCCGTTCAGTTTTGGGCACCAGTTCTCAAAAAGGATATCGGGGAACTGGAGAAAGTGCAGAGAAGGGCAACCAGAAGAGGCATGGGGGAGCTCAGCTATGAGGAAAGATTAGAGGAACTGAATTTGTTCACTCTTGAGAAGAGGAGAATAAGGGGGGATATGATCAACATGTTTAAATATATAAGGGGTCCATATAGTGAACTTGGTGTTGAGTTATTCACTTTACGGTCAACACAGAGGACAAGGGGGCACTCTTTACGACTGGAGGAAAAGAGATTTCATCTCCAAATACGGAAAGGTTTCTTCACAGTAAGAGCTGTGAAAATGTGGAATAGACTCCCTCCAGAGGTGGTTCTGGCCAGCTCAGTAGATTGCTTTAAGAAAGGCCTGGATACTTTCCTAAATGTCCATAATATAACTGGGTACTGACATTTATAGGTAAAGTTGATCCAGGGATAATCCGATTGCCTCTCTGGGATCAGGAAGGAATTTTTTCCCCTGCTGTAGCAAATTGGAGCATGCTCTGCTGGGGTTTTTTGCCTTCCTCTGGATCAATTGTGGGTATAGTATTGGGTATATTGTTTTCTTTTTTTTTTTTTTTTTATGGTTGGACTGGATGGACTTGTGTCTTTTTTCAACCTGGCTAACTATGGCTAACTATAGTGCCCATAGTGCCCTTCCTGCTGCATTCGCCAATCCTAATTGGGAACCCATCACTTCTGCAGCACCTGTATTTCCCCCATTCACATCCCCAACCAAATGCAGTCGGCTGCATGAGAGGCATTTTTATGTCCTCCCAAGTACCCCTACCCAACGAACCCCCCAAAAAAAGATGTTGTGTCTGCAGCAAGCGCGGATATAGGCGTGACACCCGCTATTATTGTCCCTCCTGTCCTGACCTGGTCTTTGCATTGGTGAATGTTTTGAACGCTACCCTACACTAGTTGAGTATTAGCATAGGGTACAGCATTGCACAGAGTAGGTGTACTTTCAAAGGGTCTCCCAAGATGCCATCGCATTTTGAGAGACCCGAACCTGGAACCGGTTACAGTTATAAAAGTTACAGTTACAAAAAAAAGTGTTAAAAAAAATATATGAAAAAAATAGTTGTCGTTTCATTGTTCTCTCTCTCTATTATCTCTCTATTGTGCTGCTCTTTTTTACTGTATTTTATTCTGCAATGTTTTATTGTTATTATGTTTTATCATGTTTGCTTTTCAGGTATGCATTTTTTTATACTTTACCATTTACTGTGTTTTATTGTTAACCATTTTTTTCTTCAGGTACCCAATTCACGACTTTCAGTGGTTATACCAGAATGATGCCTGAAGGTTTAGGTATCATCTTGGTATCATTCTTTTCAGCCAGTGGTCGTCTTTCATGTAAAAGCAATCCTAGCGGCTAATTAGCCTTTGGACTGTTTTTACAAGCAGTGGGAGAGAATGCCCCCCCCCCACCATCTTCTGTGTTTTTCTCTGGCTCTCCTGTCTCAACAGGAAACCTGAGAATGCAGCCGGTGATTCAGCCAGCTTACCATAGAGCTGATCAGAGACCAGAGTGGCTCCAAACATCTCTATGGCCCAAGAAACCGGAAGCTAGGAGCATTTCGTGACTTAGATTTCGCCGGATGTAAACAGCGCCATTGGGAAATTGGGAAAGTATTTTATCACACCGATCTTGGTGTGGTCAGATGCTTTGAGGGCAGAGGAGAGATCTAGGGTCTAATAGACCCCATTTTTTTCAAAAAAGAGTACCTGTCACTACCTATTGCTATCATAAGGGATATTTACATTCACTGAGATAACAATAAAAATGATAAAAAAAAATGAAAAGGAACAATTTAAAAATAAGATAAAAAAGCAAAAAATAATAAAGGAAAAAAAAAGAAACCCTGACCTCCCCTGCTCTTGCGCTAAGGCAAACGCAAGTGTCGGTCTGGCGTCAAATGTAAACAGCAATTGCACCATGCATGTGAGGTATCACTGCGAAGGTCAGATCGAGGGCAGTAATTTTAGCAGTAGACCTCCTCTGTAAATCTAAAGTGGTAACCTGTAAAGGCTTTTAAAGGCTTTTAAAAATGTATTTATTTTGTTGCCACTGCATGTTTGTGCGCAATTTTAAAGCATGTCATGTTTTTTTTTTTTCATGTAAACAAAAAGTGTCAGAAAGGGCTTTGTCTTCAAGTGGTTAGAAGAGTGGGTGGTGTGTGACATAAGCTTCTAAATGTTGTGCATAAAATGCCAGGACAGTTCAAACCCCCCCAAATGACCCCATTTTGGAAAGTAGACACCCCAAGCTATTTGCTGAGAGGCATGTTGAGTCCATGGAATATTTTATATTGTGACAAAAGTTGCGTGAAAAAGACAATTTTTTTTTTTGCACAAAGTTGTCACTAAATGATATATTGCTCAAACATGCCATGGGAATATGTGAAATTGCACCCCAAAATACATTCTGTTGCTTCTCCTGAGTACAGCGATACCACATGTGTGAGACTTTTTAGGAGCCTAACCGCGTACGGGGCCCCGACAACCAAGCACCGCCTTCAGGCTTTCTAAGGGCGTAAATTTTTGATTTCACTCTTCACTGCCTATCACAGTTTCGGAGGCCATGGAATACCCAGGTGGCACAAACCCCCCCAAATGACCCTATTTTGGAAAATAGACACCCCAGCTATTTGCTGAGAGGTATAGTGAGTATTTTGCAGACCTCACTTTTTGTCACAAAGTTTTGAAAATTGAAAAAAGAAAAAAAACAATTTTTTTTCTTGACTTTCTTCATTTTCAAAAACAAATGAGAGCTGCAAAATACTCACCATGCCTCTCAGCAAATAGCTTGGGGTGTCTACTTTCCAAAATGGGGTCATTTGGGGGGGTTGTGCCACCTGGGCATTCCATGGCCTCCGAAACTATGATAGGCAGTGAAGAGTGAAATCAAAAATTTACACCCTTAGAAATCCTGAAGGCGGTGATTGGTTTTCGTACACGGTTAGGCTCCCAAAAAGCCCCACACATGTGGTATTCCCATACTCAGGAGAAGTAGCTAAATGTATTTTGGGGTGCAATTCCATATATGCCCATGGCCTGTGTGAGCAATATATCATTTAGTGACAACTCAAAAAAAAAGTGTCACATTCCCATAACTTGTGTCAAAATATACAATATTCCATGGACTCAACATGCCTCCCAGCAAATAGCTTGGGGTGTCTGCTTTCCAAAATGGGGTCATTTGGGGGGGGGGGTTGTGCCATCTGGGCATTTTATGGCCTTCAAAACTGTGATAGGTAGTGAGGAGTGAAATCCAAAATTTACGTCCTTAGAAATCCTGAAGGCAGTGTGTCACGGAACGTCCCACACTCCGCTTGAGTGCTTCCGTCATATACCCCTTCCTCCCAGTCTGTATACAGATATCAGATATTCAAACCTCTCTGAGCACAAAACAAGGTGACACTTGCTTGTTGCTACCATGAACTGTTTTATTTAGAATCAAAATTACAAGACTTTATATGCTGTTGGAACCTCCTCTAACAATGCAACTGTAACCTAATTAACATAATTAACATGAGCTATTTAACTAAAAAATGTACCCAAACCAGATGACAGACTTGTGGGCACCGAGCTTCACACAGTAGTATAAACACAATAGCTGGAGCTAATTACAATTAACAATACAAACAACAATCTCCCCCCTCCTCAGCCTAGACCATTCATCTCCTAGCCAGTGCTGGTGGCTAATGTGATCAGCTCTCTCAATTAACATAAACACAGGTTGATGACACCAGCATCTCCTCACAGGATGTGTCCCAACAGAATCAATCAGTCATATCAGCAGGGGGCTGCTGGAGGAATCCCCCCTCCCTCTTCAGGGACACAGATCCACAGCAAGGAGTCCCCAACAGAATCAAACAACATACAATATATACATATATATACAACTGAGTCCGATTAGTACAGTTCAGACTGGATTTCTCATTCACCTCACAAAGAGTATTGTTCCATTGAAAATCCAGGGGCCATAATCAAAAGGCAACAGGCTTGCATTCAGTCCTCTCCAACAGCCTCTGTCCCAGCTATGTCTGTCACATTTCTCCCCTTTCGGCAGGAGACTAACACAGGAGGAGACCGCAGACGGGTTGACTCCGAAGTTAGTCCATAGTTCCAGTCCTCTACTGCCTGTACCCACACAGTACCCTAAACAAATTATTCCAAACAGAGTATTACTCACCCAGCCATCCTCTGCCTCTCTCAGAGAACATATCCGCCGCTGGGGAGAGGCCCGGACTGGCCCTTCTCCCTGGAGTCCTTTCTGCTACTGGAGAGAAGACAGGGGGACTGGGCTCACTGCATCCTGCTGTTGGGGATCTGGGCCGACTGCCCAGCATCCCTGGGGTATACAGGTGGGGACTGAAGCCCCATCAACCGACACCAGATCAAGCTGCAGTTGTGAGGTGATGATTGCATTCTCTCCTTGGATCCTGATCTGCAGCTCGCGATAGACTGCCACCTCCTCATCTTGGGCCTCCACAATTGCTGCAGGTGTGGGGCAGAGGTCTTGGACCTTCTGTCCGGTTGCCAGCACTTCTACTGGGGGTTTGCCAGGTGGTTCCTCCTCTACAGAAACGTCTATTAAATCCCCAGTCTCTGGAATTGGTAAAAGTGTGGGACAGAGGTCTTGGACCCTCTGTTCAGTTACCAGATCTTCAGCTGGAGAAGTTTGTTTTAACTCCATAGATGCTGCTGGCAGAAAATCACATGTCCCTGTCAGTGTTGTGGGAGAAAGGCCGACTACCTCTTCTCTCAAGAAGGCCGAAGCCACTGTTGGTGCTGGGCAGAGCACAGTGAACTTTGGCCCTGATAGCAGCTCTTCTGCTGGAGGCTCATCAGGTTGTTCTTCCTCAGCAGAAAAGTCTATCAAATCCCATGTCTCTGCAACTGATGTCTGGGGATAGAGGTTCACCATCTCCTGTCCATGGAACCCAGAAGATGCTATCATTTCTGGGCAGAGGTTAGCAGAGCTCTGCCCTGTTGTCAGCACTTCATGTTTGGGGACGGCAATCTCTGGATTTTCCACTGCCGATTCTCTGGCATGCTGCTGAACTTGTTCTAGCAGTTTCCTGTATGCCCTTTCCAGATGCTGTTCCTTCCTTAGCAAATGGTCCAGATCAGGTTTGAGCTCTGAGACCCCTGCAAGACCGAGCATAGACTCTCTATATTTTCTCAGGTCCTCAAGGTCAGGTTCCCCTTCATCGCCAAACATAAAAAGATCTGTAAGGCTCTCCCACAGCAATCCAGGGCCGCCAAAGTCATATCCCTCCGGAGAGCATTCTGTTGTCTCCCCTAAATATCCCTCCTCTGCGTGCCATTGCAGAGCCCGATAACGATTGTCCAGCTCTATCTCCTGCTGGACCAGCCTGTCCAACTCAGTCACCCATTGCTCCTGGGGCCGTTCTCCCAGGAATGCCATCTGCAATGCCCGTTGGTCACTGGCCCGTTGCTCTTGGGTTGGAAAGCATTTGCCCTGTTTTATACCAGCGAGCTGGAGGGCTCCGATCCAGAGCCCCACCTGAATCTGCTGCCTGAGCTCCAGGTATTCATCCTTAGACACAGTCCTGGTGTATGTTGAAAGGATGATCCGCAGCAGCCCCGGGAATTCTGATGCTAGGTCCATATTTCCGCTGGGGTGACTGAAGTCTGCTATGCTGATCTTGGATCCAGTTGGAGGTTTGGATGTCCCAGACTGCAGGAAGCTTTCCCGCTGCTTGCCACCAATGTCACGGAACGTCCCACACTCCGCTTGAGTGCTTCCGTCATATACCACTTCCTCCCAGTCTGTATACAGATATCAGATATTCCAACCTCTCTGAGCACAAAACAAGGCGACACTTGCTTGTTGCTACCATGAACTGTTTTATTTAGAATCAAAATTACAAGACTTTATATGCCGTTGGAACCTCCTCTAACAATACAACTGTAACCTAATTAACATAATTAACATGAGCTAATTAACTAAAAAATTTACCCAGACCAAATGACAGACTTGTGGGCACCGAGCTTCACACAGTAGTATAAACACAATAGCTGGAGCTAATTACAATTAACAATACAAACAACAATCTCCCCCCTCCTCAGCCTAGACCATTCGTCTCCTAGCCAGTGCTGGTGGCTAATGTGATCAGCTCTCTCAATTAACCTCCCTGGTGGTTTTCCCGAGTGTGGCTCGGGGTTAAAATTCAGGACCATTAGCGGTAACGCCGAGCCACACTCGGGATTACATCGCAGGATCCTGGTGCCTCCTTACTTACTTCCTTACCTTGTCCCCGGGATCCTGTGATGTCCCCCACAGTGTCCGAGGGCTCCGTTCTCCTCCGAAGCCTCTCCTTGCCAGGCTCCGTTCCCTGCGAGCGACGCGACGCACGGGGGCGGAGCCTGGCGGCAAATTAAAAAAAGTAAAAATCATAACATATACAGTACTGTAATCTTACAGATTACAGTACTGTATGAAATGATTTCACATCCCTTTTGTCCCCAGTGCTTTGGCCCATGCCCTGCATGCAGTTTTACATGATATACACTGTTCTTTCTGCCTGGAAACTGGAGATTGTCCATAGCAACCAAAAAGTGTCCCTTTACATCAAAAGTGGCTTTAGACCAGCTAGAAAACAGCGATAGTAAATTAGCACACTTGCAGAATTGAGCGATAGTGAATCGTGGGGAAATTTATTTTATTACTATTTATTTTTATTTTTTTTTAATTATTTATTTTTATTTATTATATTATAATTTATGTTTTTGTGTTTCAAACTTTATCATACCCGGGATATCTACTAGAGTCTGGTTTTGACAGATTTAAGTGTGTTATTGTTAAGATTTACAGACCTACAATATAAAACGCCAAATTTGTATGGAAAATAATTGTACCGCTTTCAGCACCTAAAATCCGAAATAATCATACCGCCAGGGAGGTTAACATAAACACAGGTTGATGACACCAGCATCTCCTCACAGGATGTGTCCCAACAGAATGAATCAGTCTTATCAGCAGGGGGCTGCTGGAGGAATCCCCCCTCCCTCTTCAGGGACACAGATCCACAGCAAGGAGTCCCCAACAGAATCAAACAACATACAATATATACATATGAGTCCGATTAGTACAGTTCAGACTGGATTTCTCACTCACCTCACAAAGAGTATTGTTCCATTGAAAATCCAGGGCCCATAATCAAAAGGCAACAGGCTTGCATTCAGTCCTCTCCAACAGCCTCTGTCCCGGCTTTGTCTGTCACACGGTGATTGGTTTTCAGGGCCCCGTACGCGGCTAGGCTCCCGAAAAGTCCCACACATGTGGTATCCCCGTACTCAGGAGAAGCAGCTGAATGTATTTTGTGGTGCAATTCCACATATGCCCATGGCCTGTGTGAGCAATATATCATTTAGTGACAACTTTTTGTAATTTTTTTTTTGTCATTATTCAATCACTTGGGAAATAATATTCAATGGGCTCAACATGCCTCTTAGCAATTTCCTTGGGGTATCTACTTTCCAAAATGGGGTCATTTGGGGGGGGGGGTTGTACTGCCCTGCCATTTTAGCACCTCAAGAAATGACATAGGCAGTCATAAACTAAAAGCTGTGTAAATTCCAGAAAATGTACCCTAGTTTGTAGACGCTATAACTTTTGCGCAAACCAATAAATATACGCTTATTGACATTTTTTTTACCAAAGACATGTGGCCGAATACATTTTGGCCTAAATGTATGACTAAAATTGAGTTTATTGGATGTTTTTTTATAACAAAAAGTAGAAAATGTCATTTTTTTCAAAATTTTCGGTCTTTTTCCATTTATATCGCAAAAAATAAAAACCGCAGAGGTGATCAAATAACATCAAAAGAAGGCTATATTTGTGGGAAGAAAAGGACGCAAATTTTGTTTGGGTACAGCATTGCATGACCGCGCAATTAGCAGTTAAAGCGATGCAGTGCCAAATTGTAAACAGTGCTCTGGTCAGGAAGGGAGTAAATCCTTCCGGGGCTGAAGTGGTTAAAGTGGTGTTCAGGCCGAAATTATACTTTTTAAATAAAAATACCCCTATAATACACAAGCTTAATGTATTCTAGTAAAGTTAGTATGTAAACTAAGGTCTGTTTTGTTAGTTTATAGCAGTAGTTTATTATTTTATAAACTTACAGCAGGCCGTGGCCATCTTAAGTCTGAGCATCTGAAGCCAGACTGTATTTCTTCCTGGATCTCATCCTTGCAGATCTTGCACATGCTTAGTGCAGCACAAGCAGTGTAATAGGTTTCAGGTCAGGTTTCCATAGCAACGGCAGTGTCAGAGGAAGTTGCCGCCCCTTCCCAGAAGGCATTGCAAACAGGAAATGATGCGATGGGCCGCGGCCAGGGAGGAGGAAGTGAAAAATGAATACAGCAGATATACAGTAAGTGCTGAGAATTTATTTTTTTAAATATCCAATTCGTTTACAGTGCACAGTTTAGTGGGGGATGTTGAAGAGTTGTAAAAGTGGGTGGAACTCCACTTTAACCACTTGCCGCCCGCCATAAAGCAGAATGAAGGCGGCAAAGTGGTTGTAATATCCTGACCAGACGTCATATGACATGATCAGGATATCACAGCCGGCGCACGCTCGCGGGGGCACGTAGCACAGCGATCGGAGGTGCTGCGTGTCAGTCTGACACACCGCAACTCCGATCGTGGTATGAAGCCTCTGACAGAGGATTCTTACCACGTGATCAGCTGTGACCAATTAGCTTTCCTTGGTTCATGCTGACAGGGAGAGCCAATCAGCGGCTCTCCCTGTCAGAGGAGAGGAGGGGATAATCAATGTGCTGATTATCAGCACAGCCCCCATCAAAAGGTGCCAATCAGTGCCCAACACCTGCCAGCCTGTCCCCATAATAAATGCCTGTTAGTGCCCACAACAGTGCCAATTAGTGCCCACAACAGTGCCAATCAGTGCCCAAAAAAGTGCCAATCAGTGCCCCATCAGTAATGCCTGTCAGTGCCCCACCAAAGCGCCAATCAGTGCCACTCAGTAATGCCTGTCAGTAGCTCATCAGTGCTGCCTATCCAGTGCCACTTAACAGTGCCCATCAGTGCTGCCTATCAGTGCCCATCAGTGCTGCCTATCAGAGCCGTCAGTGCAGCCTATAAGTGCCCCCCCCATCAGTGCCCATCAGTTTTTGTTTTTTTTTTAAATTTATGTCTTTTTTTCTTTTATAGCGCAAAAATTAAAAACCGTAGAGGTGATCAAATACCACCAAAAGAAAGCTCTATTTGTGGGAAGAAAATGATTAGAATTTAGTTTGGGTACAGTGTTGCATGACTGCGCAATTGCCATTCAAAATGTGACAGTGCTGAAAGCTAAAAATTGTCCTGGGCAGGAAGGGGGCAAAGTGCCTGGTATGGAAGTGGTTAAACCTGGAGAGTGCACAATCTAGTGGAGCTCTACATAGAAACCAATAAGCTTCCAAGTATTTTTTCTCAAAGCCTAATTGAACAAGCTAAAGTGTTCCCCGGTTCACACAGGGGCGGCATGACTTGCAGGTCGCCTCACCGAGGCGACCTGCACACAACTGCCACGGTGACTTGCAAAACGACTTCTGTATAGAAGTCTATGCAAGTCGCCCCAAGTCGCCCCCAAAGTAGTACAGGAACCTTTTTCTAAGTCGGAGCGACTTGCGTTGCTCTTATTAGAACGGTTCCATTGTACAGAACGGGAGGCGACTTGTCAGGCGGCTAGGGCACTTAGAAGCTGATTGGCTACCATGTACAGCTGCACCAGATTTTGCACTCTCCAGTTTTAGTAAATCAATCCCACTGTTTTTACTTTATGCTTTCATTCATCCCCCCTCTTCCCTCTGTTTTAAAGTGTACCTAATTTTTTTTTTTTTTTTTGCAGTACCACATTGTATTGTACTACATGTTAAAACAGAATTTATAAAAACATTTAAAAACCCCATCTTCACGTTTCAGAAACAAAGTAGTGTTTATGTTGAAATAAAAACTAGAGTACCATATTTCATAGACAATAGCGGACTTTATCCGGCTGTCCCATCTCCATCATCTTCCAGTGGACTGGTGACATCACTTCTGGTGTATCATTTCCGATGCTTGCTGCCCTGGGACTCTGAGATTGGTACTGAAGCATTCAATCCTGCTAGGACACAGCCAATTCCATCATCCAACACATTGCAGATTCCACCTTTTCCATCGCTGACCAGGATTATGACATGGTCACAGCCTGGATATGATCGTTACATCCACTAAGAGCAGCGTATTTTTTTCACTTGAGCAGCCTGTACCCTGCAGTATTTTATAGTGCATCACTTTTATTACTATAAGGACTTTAACAATAAAGAGTACATTTTATATTAACTCCTTCACTGCAAGCTGTTTGACTTTTGTCTCTATTACACCTTTCCTTGACCCACAATTGGCTCTAGTGTGTCCTAAGTGCATTATGGTTATGTGTATCTACTTAAGCCTACCCTTGACCCTACTATGAGTGGCCCCATGCAGCCCCTTTGGGATGTGCCAAAAGGTACGTCACTCAAATTGATAGTCAGAAATCCATCCCTACAGCATTAGGTCACAGATTTTTTTGCACATGGAGATTCAAGTGAAGGAGTGAGGAATCATGCTGTGCTCTGTGAATGGGCAGGCTGTGGGGGGAAGTAGGAGGGGGCCAAACTTCCGACTCACTTCGCTGTGGCAAACTAAGCCTGAAGTGGGTGCGGATACCTGTTAAAGCCAGTTATCCGCTCCCCCAAAGATGCCAAATATGACAGCGGAGGGGGCAGGAGGCAGACAAGCAGAGCTTCCTCTTTTGGGTGGACCTCGCTTTAAGAAATTGTGATTGTTATGGATTTCCTCACTCTGGTATCTAAATAATAAATAAGACCACAATTTGCCTAGATTATAAACTATAAATTATAAACTTCCTTTCATATTGTCACCTGCTTTAAGCTGATGTTCCAATGGTTGCTAAGGTCAACCTACACAATTATCCTTTAGGACCCATTCACACCATTGCAGTGCCATTTATTCTAAATGCCACGCCAGCACACATTCCTAGTTCTGTTGTGTTGCCCTGCTTAGCCAGAAATGCTGCACGCATAACCGACTCATTTTATTTTATCTATGTATACTGTTTAAAATGTAAACTCTATTTATGTTTAAAATGTAAACTCTCAGCGCGTGCTAGCGCTCATCCATTGGCCAGCACCCTCTGATCGGCTTCTGCTGTGACTAATCACAGCAGAATCATGTATATATGTCTGGGGGCATTATCCATTCACACACAGAGCTGTGGTTCTGACCCACCCCCTCCATCTCGGGTTTGGCTCACTGGCTGTTATTGACAGCAGTGGGAGCCATTGTATTTTTGATGACTCAGAAGCCAAAGCCAGCCAGGTAAAGTGCATTTCTAGCAGGAGGTAAACAGCACATTTCTTTCTGTACATGTTTCCTTTAAATATAAAAGACATTTATTTTTAGCAGGGTTCTTTTTCTTCCTCTATTTAACCAGTGCTATTGACTGAATGAGGCAGAGTTTATCAAACTTATTTTTCAATTATTGCTTTAAAGCCCCCTGCTGATGGTTTTTCAAGCGCAAAATTGACACAATATTAGCTCTATTTTCAAACAAAATTGAATCAATTTGCACTGACCTATTGCAACAAAACCAGCTGTGAGCATCTAATGGGTTTATGTATTTGCATGATCTCTAAGAACTAGATATATATGTAAATTGTCACATAGTACCTACAATCGCATTCATTGCTTTGTATATTTAATTTGACATGTAGTTAGTTTTAATATGCCATTTCCTTTCCTATGAAACAGTTTATTGGGTTTTAGGTGGAATGGGACAGGACCCCTGGACCACACAATAGGCTCCCTCTACCCTAACTTAAAGGAATCAAATAAATGGTTAACACTTTTCATACATACTGTATGCCCAGCATCTATACATATCAGATAAAAAAGATTAAGGATTTACTGCATATATCTCTCACTGCATCGTTATGTTTTGCTAAGGTACAGGTTTTGGACAGATAAACACAGAACAAATATAGGAAGCTGGGGAGCTAGTAGATGGTGGGATAGTAAATTTATCCTTAATTTTAACAGTTGATTATTTTTATCTTTTAGCAGCAAAAAAAAAAAAATGTTGTGGGAATACCCAAAGACCCACACAAAAATACATTGGCACCATTTCAGTTACTGATATATATATATATATAAACTTTGTTTTCTACTCCATACCACATGGACGCTACTCAAGGATAGACTAGATCTTTATTACGAAAAGAAACCTTGACATGATCTCAGGAGCCCACATAGGGAAACCATCTCTGATCATGCCCCAGTCTCACTGACCCTAGACTTATTGATCCCACCCACAAAAACTAATACTAAAGGAGGCTAAACTCTTCACTGTTAACCGATCCTGTACTACTACCCCAAATAGCCACCTCACCCAAGAACTACTTTGAACTAAATACCACGCCAGGGATGGACCCCATGACAATTTGGGACGCACATAAATGTACTCTCAGGGGTGATCTTATTAAAATGGGGGCCTGACGTAAAAAAAGAAAGAGAACAGGAAATTAAGCACATGATAGAGAGAATACACTCATTGGAAACAAAACACAAACAATCCCTGTCCGAACAATCTGCCATATAGCTTTTAGATACCAGAAAGGTGCTTCAACAAATAATAGATACAAGGACAAAACGCTTCCTATCTTTAAAAAAAAAAATGTACTATGAACATGGAGACAAAACAGGTAGATTTCTTGCGAAAGCCCTACGGACTGCTAATTCAAGCCAAAACATCTTAGGGCCCTTTTACACCGGGGGGATCAGTGATGATCCGCCCCGTGAACACCCGCTTGCTCAGCCGACCCCCGCTGAGCAGAAAGATGACAGGTCCATCGCTGCACACTGTGCAGCTACGGACCTGTCAGAGCGCCGCTCTCCCCTATGGGGGATCGGATGATGACGGACCATAGTGTCCGTTGTCACCCGATCCGAAAACGGATGGAAAAGTAGGGTTTTCCTCCGTTACACTTTTCGGATCGGAGCGGGTCAGATGTCAGCGGACATGTCACCGCTGACATCCGACACTCCATAGGGATACATGTATGTCCATTTTTCACCCGAAAACGGAAGGATGAAAAACGGACATACGGATCCCTCGTGTGAAAGAGGCCTTAGACATATGATCAAAAACGGGGAAAGTTACCACCAAACAAATAGCTCATAACTTCCATGAGTATTAACCACTTGCCGACCGCCTCACGCCTATATACGTGAGCAGAGCGGCACGGGCAGGCAAAATCACGTACCTAGTACGTGATTGCCTTCCCGCGGGTGGGGGGTCCGATCGGACCCCCCCCCGGTGCCAGCTGCGGTCGGCATTTGGTTGGGAGCGATGACAGACGAGGGGGAGACCATCCGATCGTGGCCCCCCCCTCGCGATCGCTCCCAGCCACTGACAAACATCCCCTGCCTCTGTATAGTACACAGAGGCAGAGGATGTGATGTCATCTCTCCTCGGCTGTCAGTTTCCGTTCCAGCGCCGAGGAGAGATGACATGTAAGTAAGTGCACAACACAAACACACACAGTAGAACATGCCAGGCATACATTACACCCCCGATCCCCCCCCGATCGCCCCCCGACCCCCCCCCAATCACCCCCCCCCCCCTGTCACAAACTGACACCAAGCAGGTTTTTTTTTTTTTTTTTTTCCTGATTACTGCATAGTGTCAGTTTGTGACAGTTAGCAGTGTTAGGACAGTTACTGTAACCCCCCTGTAGGTCTAGGGTACCCCCCTTACCCCCCCTAATAAAGTTTTAACCCCTTGATCACCCCCCCTCACCAGTGTTGCTAAGCGATCATTTTTCTGATCGCTGTATTAGTGTCGCTGGTGACGGTAGTTAGGGACGTAAATATTTAGGTTCGCCGTCAGTGTTTTATAGCGACAGGGACCCCCATATACTACCTAATAAATGTTTTAACCCCTTGATTGCCCCCTAGTTAACCCTTTCACCACTGATCACCGTATAACCGTTACGGGTGACGCTGGTTAGTTCGTTTATTTTTTATAGTGTCAGGGCACCCGCCGTTTATTACCGAATAAAGGTTTAGCCCCCTAATCGCCCGGCGGTGATATGCGTCGCCCCAGGCAGCGTCAGATTAGCGCCAGTACCCCCCCTAATAAAGTTTTAACCCCTTGATCACCCCCTGTCGCCAGTGTCGCTAAGCGATCATTTTTCTGATCGCTGTATTAGTGTCACTGGTGACGCTAGTTAGGGACGTAAATATTTAGGTTCGCCGTCAGTGTTTTATAGCGACAGGGACCCCCATATACTATCTAATAAATGTTTTAACCCCTTGATTGCCCCCTAGTTAACCCTTTCACCACTGATCACCGTATAACTGTTACGGGTGACGCTGGTTAGTTAGTTTATTTTTTATAGTGTCAGGGCACCCGCCGTTTATTACCGAATAAAGGTTTAGCCCCCTGATCGCCCGGCGGTGATATGCGTTGCCCCAGGCAGCGTCAGATTAGCGCCAGTACCGCGAACACCCACGCACGCACCGTACACGCACCATACACCTCCCTTAGTGGTATAGTATCTGATCGGATCAATATCTGATCCGATCAGATCTATACTAGCGTCCCCAGCAGTTTAGGGTTCCCAAAAATGCAGTGTTAGCGGGATCAGCCCACATACCTGCTAGCACCTGCGTTTTGCCCCTCCGCCCAGGCGAGCCCAGCCCACCCAAGTGCAGTATCGATCGATCACTGTCACTTACAAAACACTAAACGCATAACTGCAGCGTTCGCAGAGTCAGGCCTGATCCCTGCGATCGCTAACAGTTTTTTTGGTAGCATTTTGGTGAACTGGCAAGCACCAGCCCCAGGCAGCGTCAGATTAGCGCCAGTACCGCTAACACCCACGCACGCAGCATACGCCTCCCTTAGTGGTATAGTATCTGAACAGATCAATATCTGATCCGATCAGATCTATACTAGCGTCCCCAGCAGTTTAGGGTTCCCAAAAACGCAGTGTTAGCGGGATCAGCCCAGATACCTGCTAGCACCTGCGTTTTGCCCCTCCGCCCGGCCCGGCCCGGCCCAGCCCACCCAAGTGCAGTATCGATCGATCACTGACACTTACAAAACTCTAAACGCATAACTGCAGCGTTCGCAGAGTCAGGCCTGATCCCTGTGATCGCTAACAGTTTTTTTTGTAGCGTTTTGGTGAACTGGCAAGCACCAGAGGCCTAGTACACCCCGGTCGTAGTCAAACCAGCACTGCAGTAACACTTGGTGACGTGGCGAGTCCCATAAGTGCAGTTCAAGCTGGTGAGGTGGCAAGCACAAGTAGTGTCCCGCTGCCACCAAAAAGACAAACACAGGCCCGTCATGCCCATAGTGCCCTTCCTGCTGCATTCGCCAATCCTAATTGGGAACCCACCGCTTCTGCAGCGCCCGTACTTCCCCCATTCACATCCCCAACCAAATGCAGTCGGCTGCATGAGAGGCATTTTCTTTATGTCCTCCCGAGTACCCCTACCCAGCGAACCCCCCAAAAAATATGTTGTGTCTGCAGCAAGCGCGGATATAGCCGTGACACCCGCTATTATTGTCCCTCCTGTCCTGACAATCCTGGTCTTTGCATTGGTGAATGTTTTGAACGCTACCATGCACTAGTTGAGTATTAGCGTAGGGTACAGCATTGCACAGACTAGGCACACTTTCACAGGGTCTCCCGAGATGCCATCGCATTTTGAGAGACCCGAACCTGGAACCGGTTACAGTTATTATAGTTAGTTACAAAAAAAAGTGTGAAAAAAAAAAAACACAAACAAAAATATAAAATAAAAATAGTTGTCGTTTTATTGTTCTCTCTCTCTCTATTCTCTCTCTATTGTTCTGCTCTTTTTTACTGTATTCTATTCTGCAATGTTTTATTGTTATTATGTTTTATCATGTTTGCTTTTCAGGTATGCAATTTTTTATACCTTACCGTTTACTGTGCTTTATTGTTAACCATTTTTTTGTCTTCAGGTATGCCATTCACGACTTTGAGTGGTTATACCAGAATGATGCCTGCAGGTTTAGGTATCATCTTGGTATCATTCTTTTCAGCCAGCGGTCGGCTTTCATGTAAAAGCAATCCTAGTGGCTAATTAGCCTCTAGACTGCTTTTACAAGCAGTGGGAGGGAATGCCCCCCCCCCCAACATCTTCCGTGTTTTTCTCTGGCTCTCCTGTCTCAACAGGGAACCTGAAAATGCAGCCGGTGATTCAGCCAGCTGACCATAGAGCTGATCAGAGACCAGAGTGGCTCCAAACATCTCTATGACCTAAGAAACCGGAAGCTACGAGCATTTTATGACGTAGATTTCGCCGGATGTAAACAGCGCCATTGGGAAATTGGGAAAGCATTTTATCACACCGATCTTGGTGTGATCAGATGCTTTGAGGGCAGAGGAGAAATCTAGGGTCTAATAGACCCCAATTTTTGCAAAAAAGAGTACCTGTCACTACCTATTGCTATCATAGGGGATATTTACATTCCCTGAGATAACAATAAAAATGATTTAAAAAAAAAAAAAATGAAAGGAACAGTTTAAAAATAAGATAAAAAAATAATAATAATAAAGAAAAAAAAAAAAAAAAAAAAAAAAAGCACCCCTGTCCCCCCTGCTCTCGCGCTAAGGTGAACGCAAGCGTTGGTCTGGCGTCAAATGTAAACAGCAATTGCACCATGCATGTGAGGTATCGCCGCGAAGGTCAGATCGAGGGCAGTAATTTTAGCAGTAGACCTCCTCTGTAAATCTAAAGTGGTAACCTGTAAAGGCTTTTAAAGGCTTTTAAAAATGTATTTAGTTTGTCGCCACTGCACGTTTGTGCGCAATTTTAAAGCATGTCATGTTTGGTATCTATGTACTCGGCCTAAGATCATCTTTTTTATCTCATCAAACATTTGGGCAATATAGTGTGTTTTAGTGCATTAAAATGTAAAAAAGTGTGTTTTTTCCCCAAAAAATGCGTTTGAAAAATCGCTGCGCAAATACTGTGTGAAAAAAAAAAATGAAACACCCACCATTTTAATCTGTAGGGCATTTGCTTTAAAAAAAATATATAATGTTTGGGGGTTCAAAGTAATTTTCTTGCAAAAAAAAATTATTTTTTTATGTAAACAATAAGTGTCAGAAAGGGCTTTGTCTTCAAGTGGTTAGAAGAGTGGGTGATGTGTGACATAAGCTTCTAGATGTTGTGCATAAAATGCCAGGACAGTTCAAACCCCCCCCAAATGACCCCATTTTGGAAAGTAGACACCCCAAGCTATTTGCTGAGAGTCATGTTGAGTCCATGGAATAATTTATATTGTGACACAAGTTGCGGGAAAGAGACAATTTTTTATTTTTTTTATTTTTTTTTGCGCAAAGTTGTCACTAAATGATATATTGCTCAAACATGCCATGGGAATATGTGAAATTACACCCCAAAATACATTCTGCTGCTTCTCCTGAGTACGGGGATACCACATGTGTGAGACTTTTTGGGAGCCTAGCCGCGTACGGGACCCCGAAAACCAAGCACCGCCTTCAGGCTTTCTAAGGCCGTAAATTTTTGATTTCACTCTTCACCGCCTATCACAGTTTCGGGGGCCATGGAATGCCCAGGTGGCAAAAAAAAACCCCAAATGACCCCATTTTGGAAAGTAGACACCCCAAGCTATTTGATGAGAGGTATAGTGAGTATTTTGCAGACCTCACTTTTTGTCACAAAGTTTTGAAAATTGAAAAAAGAAAAAAAAATTTTTTTTTTCTCGTCTTTCTTTATTTTCAAAAACAAATGAGAGCTGCAAAATACTCACCATGCCTCTCAGCAAATAGCTTGGGGTGTCTACTTTCCAAAATGGGGTCATTTGGGGGGGGTTTGTGCCACCTGGGCATTCCATGGCCTCCGAAACTGTGATAGGCAGTGAGGAGTAAAATCAAAAATGTACGCCCTTAGAAATCCTGAAGGCGGTGCTTGGTTTTCGGGGTCCCGTACGCGGCTAGGCTCCTAAAAAGTCCCACACATGTGGTATCCCCGTACTCAGGAGAAGCAGCTAAATGTATTTTGGGGTGCAATTCCACATATGCCCATGGCCTGTGTGAGCAATATATCATTTAGTGACAACTTTGTGCAAAAAAAAAAAAAAAAAAAAAAAAATTGTCACTTTCCCGCAACTTGTGTCAAAATATAAAACATTCCATGGACTCAACATGCCTCAAAGCAAATAGCTTGGGGTGTCTACTTTCCAAAATGGGGTCATTTGGGGGGGGGTTTATGTCATCTGGGCATTTTATGGCCTTCAAAACCGTGATAGGTAGTGAGGAGTAAAATCAAAAATGTACGCCCTTAGAAATCCTGAAGGCGGTGCTTGGTTTTCGGGGCCCCGTACGCGGCTAGGCTCCCAAAAAGTCCCACACATGTGGTATCCCCGTACTCAGGAGAAGCAGCTAAATGTTTTTTGGGGTGCAATTCCACATATGCCCATGGCCTGTGTGAGCAATATATCATTTAGTGACAACTTTTTGTAATTTTTTTTTTTTTTTTTTTTTTTTGTCATTATTCAATCACTTGGGACAAAAAAAATGAATATTCAATGGGCTCAACATGCCTCTCAGCAAATTCCTTGGGGTGTCTACTTTCCAAAATGGGGTCATTTGTGGGGGTTTTGTACTGCCCTGCCATTTTAGCACCTCAAGAATCGACATAGGCAGTCATAAATTAAAGGCTGTGTAAATTCCAGAAAATGTACCCTAGTTTGTAGACGCTATAACTTTTGCGCAAACCAATAAATATACACTTATTGACATTTTTTTTACCAAAGACATGTGGCCGAATACATTTTGGCCTAAATGTATGACTAAAATTGAGTTTATTGGATTTTTTTTAGAACAAAAAGTAGAAAATATCATTTTTTTTCAAAATTTTCGGTCTTTTTCCGTGTATAGCGCAAAAAATAAAAACGGCAGAGGTGATCAAATACCATCAAAAGAAAGCTCTATTTGTGGGAAGAAAAGGACGCAAATTTCGTTTGGGTACAGCATTGCATGACCGCGCAATTAGCAGTTAAAGCGACGCAGTGCCGAATTGTAAAAAGTGCTCTGGTCAGGAAGGGGGTAAATCCTTCCGGGGCTGAAGTGGTTAAAAAACTCTAGTGGGGAATGTGGCGCTGTTCAAAAGTGAATGAAAATAAAGTAGTACCCCCAAAAAAATATTTTTTGTTGCAGCATATAAAAAATATTTAGTGAACATACAGTATGTCAAGTGTAAATGCAACAAGTGTAAAACACCACGTATTATTATAAAATCAAGTGCAAATACATATAAGTTAGACTGGAGTGTGAATAATCCTAGCGAAAAATCCCTGCACTCATACCAAATACATAAATGTGTGCATAATGTAAGTGCTGGTTTAAAAGATCCCAAAGGACAACATACAAAATATACCAGAAAAAGAATGTACTATAGGAATCAATAGTATCAATCATAAAATCTTCCAAAAGTATCTATTTTTTTCTGTCTTACGTCCTTACTGACTTTAGGTCATGACACAGGGTTGTGTCATGACAGGGTCAGGGTCAGGGTTGTGTCAAGCTGTGTCATGACCTAAAGTCAGTAAGGACGTAAAACAGAAAAAAATAGATACTTTTGGAATCATTGATGTAGGACAGTAAGGTACGTGTCTGTAGATTTTATGGAAAGCTTTGATTTTTTGCAAAAAAGTACATAAATGCTATATCGGTACATACGGGAGCTGGAATTTAGAAGAAAAAAAAAAAAAGCGGCAACCCAACCAGGAAGGAGATCGCGGAATTTCAGAGGGGGACACCGATCGATTTCGGCCAGTGGAAATATGCTCATTACCCCTGCAGGGGTTGGGCTTTTCGGTGAGTGGGGACACAAGTGGGGGTTCCAAAAGAGGAGATCACATAACAATCACAACAATTCACACGGGATCCTTTTTGAAGCAAAGACACTTTTCACAGATTTTTTTTTTTTCTTTTTTACAAATATAAGACTTTATTTTTTGTTTGGACAATTATTTGGATCTCTAATTTTTTGGTGCACCATTACGTCAATTATTTAGTACACTATTGATTCCTATAGTACATTCTTTTTCTGGTATGTTTTGTACGTTGTCTTTTGGGATCTTTTAAACCAGCACTTACATTATGCACACATTTATGTATTTGGTATGAGTGCATTGTTTTTTTTCTAGGATTATTCACACTCCAGTCTAACTTATACGTGGTGTTTTACACTTGTTGCATTTACACTTGTCATACTGTATGTTCACTATTTACTTTTTATATGCTGCAACAAAAAATATTTTTTTGGGGGTACTATTTTATTTTCATTCACTTTTGAACAGCGCCACATTCCCCACTAGAGTTTTTTAGTCTTTTTGAATTTCACCTCGGTGTTTTTCCATTTCTTTGGGGGGGGGCTGCAGTTCTCTTTGAATATTGTCCTAAGCGCGGAATATTTGAGTTTGTACTTCCATGAGTATTATCCACTTTATACAACCTCCCCGAACAAAAGAAAACAGGCTGTAACCAAGACGATAGGCGACACTTTATTCTAAACTATTTAAAAGAATTGAATCTTCTGGTTTTGAGAACAACGGATGTAGAACTTTTAGAGAGACCCATTGAAGCCATAGAACTCCAACAAGCCATCAAGAGCCTCAAAACGGGGAAAAGTCCAGGCCCAGACGGCTTCACAGCCATTTACTATAAAACCTTTTAACCACCCTGCTTGGGCCGCTGCTGAAAGCCCTGAACTCCATGTTAAAGCCCAGGGAGGTGCCTCCAGCCTTTCTATCAGCACATATAACAGTCCTTCCCAAGCCAAATAAAGACCCTGCGGAATGTGCCAGCTATAGGCCAATTTCTTTGCTTAATTTAGATGTAAAACTCATGTCGAAAATCGTTGCCAATAGGCTGAGACCCATGCTCCATGCCCTGATAGGCCCTGAACAGGCTGGATTCATGCCTGGCAGAGAAATCAGAGACAATGTCATTAAAGCACTCAACTTAATTCACTCCCCCAGGCCAGGGGGCATCGAGGGCCTTCTCCTGTCTACGGAAGCGGAGAAGGCCTTCCACGGAGTAGCTTGGGATTTCATGCTAGAAACATGCAGGTTCATTGGCTTGGGGAGCCATATGATTACTTGGATCTCCTCCTTGTATAGAAACCCTACTGCACAGCTTAAGATTAATGGTTCCCTATCAAACGTAGTCAAAATTAACAACGGAACGAGACAGGGTTGTCCCCTCTTGCCCCTTTTATTTACTCTAACACTTGAACCTTTCATCAGACGAGTTTTTGCGGAGAGCTCCATACAAGGGTTTACAGTGGCAAAAAGGGTGTATAAAGTAGCGGCCTATGCAGATGACCTACTGTTCTTCATAACAAACCCAGGCACCTCACTACCCTCATTACTAAAAGAGTTCCCCCTGTTTGGCTCTGTCTGTAACTTAAAAATTAATTTTACCAATCGGAAGCAATGAACATCTCTATTCCAATTGACACCATTAATTCAATAAAATCCATTTGCCCCTTCAAGTGGGTAAACTCTGCACTTAAATATTTGGGGATCTGGCTGACCCTTACAATGTCCCAGGTGTACGAGTGCAATTTTATACTCCTGCTAAAAATGATCAGCTTGGATCTCAAAGCCTGGCATCCAAGACATTTTTCTTGGTTCGGAAGGGCAGCAATATGTAAAATGATTATACTACCGAGAGTCCTGTACTTACTCAGGAACATTCCAATTAAGATCCCCCAGACCTTTTTCAGAGCCCTCCAATCAACCCAAATGACATTTATTTGGGCTCACAAATGTCCTAGAGTAAGATTGACCCTACTAACCCAAGCCAAAGCCTGACTACAAACACTACTACTTTGCCTCACATATCACCAGGATCATAGACTGGCATTGCCACTATAAACTCAAGGACTTGGTGGAGTTGGAGGATGCAGCGAGTCCTACACCCTTTTTATTCTTACCCTGGATCCCCTGGACAAGTTACCCAGCAGCTTTAAAGTCGCACCCCTTCATAGGTACCACACTGACAATTTTCCACAAATTGTCTAAACTTCCCAACCTTTTCTCACATTTAAGCTCACTAACTCCCCTACACAATAACCCTGACTTTATACCGGGAATGGGGAACAACGCCCTCCGACTTCCCAACAGGAACAAACCACTTTTGGCTATCCACTGTTTTGACAACAGCAAGTTCAAAGACTTCATGGACATTAAAACAGACAATAATATACCTGATCTCCCATTGTGGACTTACTTTCAAATCCGCAACTACCTCACTCATACACCCAAAAAGATTGCTTTCAGCAGACAATTGACTGAGTTGGAGAAAATGTGCTTAAACAATAAACCGATTTCCAAAGAGTCTTCAATTACTTATAAATGGATTCAGGAGGGCGGCAACTCAGGGGAAGATGAACTCAGAGAGAGATGGTCAGGAGAGCTAGGTTTCTCGCTCCCAGATAAACAGTGGCAACAGGCCTGTATATTTGCTCACAAGTGCTCTCTCAGCACCAGAACTCAGGAGACGGCATACAAGTTACTTACTCATTGGTATGCTACCACTGTGAAATTGCACTCATGGTTCCCACAGACTTCAGACACATGTTGGCGTTGTCATATTGACAGAGGTTCTCTATTGCGCATCTGGTGGCATTGCCCGGTATTGCAGCCTTTTTGGTTGGAGGTAAGGAAACTAGTGCACCAGATCACAGAAACAAAACTAGAGCTTAATGCTTTGTGTTGCCTCCTCCATGTCACGGATTTTCCCATCAAAAAATACAAAAACCCACTCTCCAAGCACCTCCTGAATGTGGCCAAAGCACTTATTCCACTCTTCTGGAAATCTCCCAGGTTGCCAACTATTCGGAATGGCTAAATAAAATATCAGAGATCTGTGAGATGGATGAGACAGTAGCTAAGTCGAGTGACAACGTTGAACGCTTCCACAAAACCTTGTCACCCTGGCATATGTTCAGGTATTCTCAGGTATACTTAGATCTCATGAATATGTGTTAATATTAAAATCAATAATACGCTCTCCATAACTTTATTCATCTCAGCTGCACACAAGGTTGCTTATCTGAATAAACAGCTACCAATACTTGTTATACATCATCACCTTTTGAACCGTTTAAACTATAATAACAATATGCCTAATATACCAACCCTTCCACACTACTTCTCTCACTTCTATCTACTTTCCTGGATTTAGATCCCTTCCCCCTTTTCTTTTCAGTTATTTATGCTATAGGAATTAATTATTGGTTTGTTTCTTAGTATGTTACGACCTGGAGTACCAAATATCATATTCCAGATCCTTTGGGTATATACACCCTATTAATATACGGTACTTTTTAGGTTTAAGTATCTAAATTTGAATCTTTAGACAACAATATCTGTAATACTACAATACTAAGGTCAATCAAAACTCAATTACTTTGTGTTTATTACTATGTGGATCTGCGTCTCCATCTCTGTAATTCTTTTTTTTTTTTCAATAAACGTTAAACTGTTAAAAAAAACAAAAAAAACAACAACTTTGTGATATCCTAAACAAAAAGACAATTGAACACAAAAACCCACGTGGCTCCCCCAGCAGACACATGCTTGTTATTCTTCTAACTTCTGTTATATCTATTTATAGTGACAAAGAGAGATGGGCAGAACACCCCCCGGTTCGGTTCGCACCAGAACTTTCCAACATTGCAAAAATTCGGGCCTGAACCCTGAACCTATGGGACTCGAATTTAAAAAATCAATAGTCCCCATTTTGAAGGCTTATATGCAAGTTATTGGCCATAAAAAGGGTATGGGGGCCCGGATATTACCCCTCACGATTCTCTCACGATTCTCGCTGCATAACATTGTCTTTCACATTATACAAAAAAATTGGGCTAACTTTACTGTTTATTTTTTTTTCATTCATAAAAGTGTATTTTTTCCCCAAAAACTGCGAAACAACAACATAAAACGACATAAAATATTGCCAAAAACAACCGCCATTTATTTATATAGGGTCTTTGCTAATATATATATATATATATATATATATATATATATATATATATATATATATATATATATATATATATATATATATATATATATAATATATGTATATATATATATATATATATATATATATGTATATATATATACAGTATTTGTGGGTTCTATGTAATTTTCTAGCAAAATATACAGATTTTAACTTGAAAGCAACAAGTGTCAGAAAAAGGTTTAGTCTTTAAGCGGTTACAGATGGATCATGCTAGATTGTATCTTATTTTAAGATCCATCTGTTACCATTGTAACCCTGTTCTTCTGGTGCTCTATACTGGGTTATGTTGTTTGCAATACGTTTTTGGTTACCGTAACAACACCTTACATAGTGAGTGATCTGTGAGTGGCCACTCTGTCTGAGTGGATTCATTTCTTGATACACCCGTGCCTTTGTTTAGTTTTAGTCTTTAAGTGGTTAAACTGCCCTCATTTGCAGACTAAAGTGCATCCCTTTGATCTTAACCACTTCAGCCCCGGAAGGATTTACCCCCTTCCTGACCAGAGCACTTTTTACAATTCGGCACTGCGTCGCTTTAACTGCTAATTGCGCAGTCATGCAATGCTCTACCCAAACGAAATTTGCGTCCTTTTCTTCCCACAAATAGAGCTTTCTTTTGATGGTATTTGATCACCTCTGCCGTTTTTATTTTTTGCGCTATAAACGGAAAAAGACTGAAAATTTTGAAAAAAAATGATATTTTCTACTTTTTGTTATAAAAAAAATCCAATAAACTAAATTTTAGTCATACATTTAGGCCAAAATGTATTCGGCCACATGTCTTTGGTAAAAAAAATGTCAATAAGCGTATATTTATTGGTTTGCGCAAAAGTTATAGCGTCTACAAACTAGGGTACATTTTCTGGAATTTACACAGCTTTTAGTTTATGACTGCCTATGTCATTTCTTGAGGTGCTAAAATGGCAGGGCAGTACAAACCCCCCCCCAAATGACCCCATTTTGGAAAGTAGACACCCCAAGGAAATTGCTGAGAGGCATGTTGAGCCCATTGAATATTTATTTTTTTTGTCCCAAGTGATTGAATATTGACAAAAAAAAAAAAAAATTTACAAAAAGTTGTCACTAAATGATATATTGCTCACATAGGCCATGGGCTATGTGGAATTGCACCCCAAAATACATTCAGCTGCTTCTCCTGAGTACGGGGATACCACATGTGTGGCACTTTTTGGGAGCCTAGCCGCGTACGGGGCCCCGAAAACCCAGCACCACCTTCAGGATTTCTAAGGGCATACATTTTTGATTTCACTCCTCACTACCTATCACAGTTTTGAAGGCCATAAAATGCCAAGATGACACAAACCCCCCCCAAATGACCCCATTTTGGAAAGTAGACACCCCAAGCTATTTGCTGAGAGGCATGATGAGTATTTTGAAGCTCTCATTTGTTTTTGAAAATGAAGAAAGCCCAGAACATTTTTTTTTTTTCTTTTTTCAATTTTCAAAACCTTGTGACAAAAAGTGAGGTCTGCAAAATACTCACTATACCTCTCAGCAAATAGCTTGGGGTGTCTACTTTTCAAAATTGGGTCATTTACATAGTTACATAGTTACATAGTTACATAGTTAGTAAGGTTGAATAAAGACACCAGTCCATCCAGTTCAACCTGAGTGAGTGTGGGTCTACAACCCTGACCCTTGTCCCTAACCCTGAACATCGCACACTCACATCAGTCCCTACCCTCAATCCAAGGTCCCCATTTATATACTAGGGCCAATTTTGGACAGAAGCCAATTAACCTACCAGCATGTCTTTGGAGTGTGGGAGGAAACCGGAGTACCCGGAGGAAACCCACGCAGGCACAGGGAGAACATGCAAACTCCAGGCAGGTAGTGTCCTGGTTGGGATTCGAACCAGCGACCCTCTCAGCAAATAGCTTGGGGTGTCTACTTTCCAAAATGGGGTCATTTGGGGGGTTTTGAACTGTCCTGGCATTTTATGCACAACATTTAAAAGCTTATGTCACACATCACCCACTCTTCTAACCACTTGAAGACAAAGCCCTTTCTGACACTTTTTGATTACATGAAAAAATTATTTTTTTTTGCAAGAAAATTACTTTGAACCCCCAAACATTATATATTATTTTAAAGCAAATGCCCTACAGATTAAAATGGTGGGTGTTTCATTTTTTTTTTCACACAGTAATTGCGCAGCGATTTTTCAAACGCATTTTTTGTGGAAAAAACACACTTTTTTAAATTTTAATGCACTAAAACACACTATATTGCCCAAATGTTTGATGAAATAAAAAATATGATCTTAGGCCGAGTACATGGATACCAAACATGACATGCTTTAAAATTGCGCACAAACGTGCAGTGGCAACAAAATTAATACATTTTTAAAAGCCTTTAAAAGCCTTTACAGGTTACCACTTTAGATTTACAGAGGAGGTCTACTGCTAAAATTACTGCCCTCGATCTGACCTTCGCGGTAATACCTCACATGCATGGTGCAATTGCTGTTAACATTTGACGCCAGACCGACGCTTGCGTTCGCCTTAGTGCGAGAGCAGGGGGGACAGGGGTGCTTTTTTTTTTTTTTTTTTCTTTATTATTTTTTTGCTTTTTTATCTTATTTTTAAACTGTTCCTTTAATTTTTTTTTTTAAATCATTTTTATTGTTATCTCAGGGAATGTAAATATCCCCTATGATAGCAATAGGTAGTGACAGGTACTCTTTTTTGAAAAAATTGGGGTCTATTAGACCCTAGATCTCTCCTCTGCCCTCAAAGCATCTGACCACACCAAGATCGGTGTGATAAAATGCTTCCCCAATTTCCCAATGGCGCTGTTTACATCCGGCGAAATCTAAGTCATAAAATGCTCGTAGCTTCCGGTTTCTTAGGCCATAGAGATGTTTGGAGCCACTCTGGTCTCTGATCAGCTCTATGGTCAGCTGGCTGAATCACCGGCTGCATTCTCAGGTTCCCTGTTGAGACAGGAGAGCCAGAGAAAAACACGGAAGACGGTGGGGGGGGGGCATTCCCTCCCACTGCTTGTAAAAGCAGTCTAGAGGCTAATTAGCCACTAGGATTGCTTTTACATGAAAGCCGACCGCTGGCTAAAAAGAATGATACCAAGATGATACCTAAACCTGCAGGCATCATTCTGGTATAACCACTCAAAGTCGTGAATGGCGTACCTGAAGACAAAAAAATGGTTAACAATAAAGCACAGTAAACGGTAAAGTATAAAAAATTGCATACCTGAAAAGCAAACATGATAAAACATAATAACAATAAAACATTGCAGAATAGAATACAGTAAAAAAGAGCAGAACAATAGAGAGAGAATAGAGAGAGAGAGAACAATGAAACGACAACTATTTTTTTTTATTTTTGTTTGTGTTTTTTTTTTTTTTACACTTTTTTTTTGTAACTGTAACCGGTTCCAGGTTCGGGTCTCTCAAAATGCGATGGCATCTTGGGAGACCCTGTGAAAGTGTGCCTAGTCTGTGCAATGCTGTACCCTACGCTAATACTCAACTAGTGAATGGTAGCGTTCAAAACATTCACCAATGCAAAGACCAGGATTGTCAGGACAGGAGGGACAATAATAGCAGGTGTCACGCCTATATCCACGCTTGCTGCAGACACGACATCTTTTTTGGGGGGGTTCGTTGGGTAGGGGTACTCGGGAGGACATATAAATGCCTCTCATGCACCTGACTGCATTTGGTTGGGGATGTGAATGGGGGAAGTACGGGCGCTGCAGAAGCGGTGGGTTCCCAATTAGGATTGGCGAATGCAGCAGGAAGGGCACTATGGACACGACGGGCCTGTGTTTGTCTTTTTGGTGGCAGCGGGACACTACTTGTGCTTGCCACCTCACCAGCTTGAACTGCACTTATGGGACTCGCCACGTCACCACGTGTTACTGCAGTGCTGGTTTGACTACGACCGGGGTGTACTAGGCCGCTGGCGCTTGCCAGTTCACCAAAACGCTACAAAAAAAAGTGACAGTGATCGATCGATACTGCACTTGGGTGGGCTGGGCTGGGCCGGGCGGAGGGGCAAAACGCAGGTGCTAGCAGGTATCTGGGCTGATCCCGCTAACACTGCGTTTTTGGGAACCCTAAACTGCTGGGGACGCTAGTATAGATCTGATCAGATCAGATATTGATCCGATCAGATACTATACCACTAAGGGAGGCGTATGCTGCGTGTGTGGGTGTTAGCGGTACTGGCGCTAATCTGACACTGCCTGGGGCTGGTGCTTACCAGTTCACCAAAATGCTACCAAAAAAACTGTTAGCGATCGCAGGGATCAGGCCTGACTCTGCGAACGCTGCAGTTATGCGTTTAGTGTTTTGTAAGTAACAGTGATCGATCGATAATGCACTTGGGTGGGCTGGGCTGGGCCGGGCAGAGGGGAAAAACGCAGGTGCTAGCAGGTATCTGGGCTGATCCCGCTAACACTGCGTTTTTGGGAACCCTAAACTGCTGGGGACGCTAGTATAGATCTGATCGGATCAGATATTGATGCGTTCAGATACTATACCACTAAGGGAGGTGTACAGTGCGTGCGTGGGTGTTCGCGGTACTGGCGCTAATCTGACGCTGCCTGGGGCGACGCATATCACCGCCGGGCGATCAGGGGGCTAAACCTTTATTCGGTAATAAACGGCGGGTGCCCTGACACTATAAAAAATAAACGAACTAACCAGCGTCACCCGTAAGTTATACGGTGATCAGTGGTGAAAGGGTTAACTAGGGGGCAATCAAGGGGTTAAAATATTTATTAGATAGTATATGGGGGTCCCTGTCGCTATAAAACGCTGACGGCGAACCTAAATATTTACGTTCCTAACTAGCGTCACCAGCGACACTAATACAGCGATCAGAAAAATGATCGCTTAGCGACACTGGTGACAGGGGTGATCAAGGGGTTAAAACTTTATTAGGGGGGTTAGGGGGGTACCCTAGACCTACAGGGGGCTAATACTACAGTAACTGCCCTAACACTGCTAACTGTCACAAACTGACACTATGCAGTAATCAGGAAAAAAAAACCTGCTAGGTGTCAGATTGTGACAGAGGGGGGTGATTGGGGGGGGGATCGGGGGGCGATCGGGGGGGGGGGATCGGGGGTGTAAGGCATGCCTGGCATGTTCTACTGCCTTGTGTGTGTGTTTGGTGCACTTACATGTCATCTCTCCTCGGCGCTGGAACGGAAACTGGCCAGCCAAGGAGAGATGACATCACATCCTCTGCCTCTGTGTACTATACAGAGGCAGGGGATGTTTCTCATTGGCTGGGAGCGATCGTGAGGGGGGGCCATGATCGGATGGTCTCCCCCTCGTCTTTCATCGCTCCCAACCAAAAACCGACCGCCGATGGCACCGGGGGGGGTCCGATCGGACCCCCCGCCCGCGGGAAGGCAATCACGTACCAGGTACGTGATTTTGCCTGCCCGTGCCGCTCTGCTCACGTATATAGGCGTGAGGCAGTCGGCAAGTGGTTAAAGAACCAAATAATACAATGTTTCTTTGTATCTCAGTGCTAAGCAATGTTGTGATAAACGTGACAGGCTGCCTTTTTTTTTTTACAGCTGTCAGCTGTGAGCAGAGAATGGCTCTGCACTGAATCCTGGAAATGCCAGATTAAGATTGTGAGGGAGTTAAATCGAGATTGTGATTCCTTTCCAATCCTTCCTTTGCTCAATGCCTGGACTACATGTTTTCTGGTGCACCACTGGCATGGTCCCCTCCATAAATTTAGCAGAAATATGTGCTTAAATTAGAACTATAGGCAACACTTATTTTTTTCAATTTGGATAGAGTAAGGGAGGGTTACAGCCCCTGTCAGAGAGGAAATCTCTGCAATTTAAGGGAATCGATTGCCCCCCCCCTTCATAACTAGTGTCCCCACTGGAAAATTTTAGGACGCGTCTTAAACAGGAAGAGGTGTGGTCTTGACAGGAAGGGGTGGGTCATATGTAAATTAGGGGTGCACGAGTTTAGTCAGGCCTAGGGCAGCACAAAACCTAGATACACCACTGCTGCTATAAGAAACAAATATAAATTAATAAATAAATAATCATCCATATTAATTTCAGGGGAATCCAGCACTTCCCATCCCAGATTCTCAGATAATTTTTTTTCTGCGTCAGTTGCTATCACTTTTGCAATATGTAGATATGCTGTAAAACATTTGCAAAAACCTTTTGCTGTAAGATACTTTTTGAAAAAACCTACTCACAAAGCTTTATAATTAATATGATTAGGAGCTAAAAGTGTAGTTAAAAAGATGGTTATAACTTTATGGCAGATGTCCTTCAGAGCCTGGGCACACTAGCTGTGTTGCTCAGCCATTTTTAATGCAGGCCAAATGCAGAAACCAATGCATTCGGTTGGAGTACACTCTCATCTATGCACTGTTATATGTTTAAAAATAGCTGATGTGTTGCTTTGGATGCCTTGCCCTGTGGGTTCCATTCAAGTCAGTTAAAATACTGTATATCTGGGGGACGGAGCCGGCAGCCAGAGCGAATGGAGCTGTGAGAGAGGTGCTCTCACACCCCGGGTGCTATACAGCTATCCACAGCGACGTGACACAGCCTAATTGCAGCCAGGAAGATAGTGAAGACAGTGGAGAACAGAAATACAGCCATGGCTAAATGAAAGGAAAGAGAGGGGCCACGGGAACTGACTAAATTCTTCCCCTTAGTCCCATCCAGGCCGATCCAAGATGGTGCTGGCGCTGAGAGGCATGCTTCCCCATCACAAGCCAGCAGTGTCCCCTGCAATGGAGAGGGTGAGTCGCCTGACACTGGCACACAGCACACATGCCCATCCTCAGCCCCAATAGCCCTGTGAAGCAGAAAAGGAAATTAAACTCCCCAGATGCCAACCCTGATGAGAAAATGGAGCAGTCTATTGAATACAGCCAGAAGTCGGAGGCATTCCCCACCTCTGGCTTACCTATGACTGATGTTTCCATGAAGGATATTATCCTTACTCTTAGAGGGGCTATACAGTAGGATATGGCTAGATTTATGTGCTCCACAAACAAGGAAATGGCTGAACTAGGAGACAGAATTGATTTTGTGGAGAACAAAATGGGAGACTTCACCTCAGCACACAATGAGCTTGCGGATGCCCACTTTGAGGTGGAGGATGAACTTAAAGGTTAAAGGTCATAGTCCTCAAAGATAGGTCGCGCAGGAATAATGTTAAATTTACGGGGAACCCTGAAATGGTAAAACTGGTGGACCTGCGCCCCTTTCTCCAGCAGCTCATGGTGAAAGCTCTTCCATCCTTCACCCTGCAGATCTTATCATTGACAGGGCCCACAGGTTGCCTAACCAATCCCATCTACCTGAGAGAATACCCCGGGATGTCATAGCTAGAATCTACTTTTACCACATCAAAGATCAACTCATGAGATTCTCAAGGCAAAATAATACCTCGCGGATTCCTATACAGGCATTACCCTCTAAGCTGACCTCTCACAATCCCACAATTTCAGCCAGGAATAATCTGATTCCCATAACCAAGATGCTGCGAAACCATAAAAACCTCTATAGATGGGGCTTCCCAAAAATTCTCCTGGACAGGAATAATGAGTCCCATACCATATCGTCCCTGGAAAAGGGATTGGAGCTGTGCGCAAATGGGGACTACTACCCCCCCCCCGATGATAATCCTGCATTCATGGGCCCATCGTCTTCCCGAAGAGAGCCTAAAAAATACACCCACGGCAAGGGATAACAATCTTGACACCCATCTCCTCTCATCATACTACAAGAATTTCTCCCTGAATGTGTGAGGATTTACCTACCAATGCCTTATTTGTTAACATGCCTACATGCAGTGAGCACCTGATGTTTGGCTGAACTGAAACTATTTTCCTCCACATTTATTTCCAGTATTTTCCCGCACTCACCCAGTCTGTGAAAGTTCTAACCTTTTTTGATGTTTGTTATGAGTTTTTTTTCTTCTTCTCAATCTTCCATGATACAGGAATTTCATCACTGTTCACTCAGAATGCAAACCTTTTCATCCCACTATGCTGGAAACCTGGCTTATTTATGCGCACTTACCTGATGATACTACTAGATGGCTCTGCAGCACTACTATTCAGGTGAATGTCTCTTAAAATAATGTCTCTTAATGATAGAGGCCTAAATAGCCCTTACAAACACAGGACAATGTGGAAAATGGCTTTGGATCACAACTGTGATTTATTGTGTTTACAAAAGACACACTTCCCAAGCCTCAACCCTTTGAAGTGTACCCACAATCAATTTCAGCACATCTTTACTGTGAATGACTCTGTTAAATGCAATGGGGTACTAATAGCTATTAAGGACTCTATTACATTTGCACTTCTAGACAAATTTATTGATGTCCATGGTAGGTTTATAATATTAGTGGCTGAACTCAATAACACCCAATATACCTTGTTTAACCTCTATGCACCAAATACGAAACCAGTCAAATTCATCCACAAAACTTTACAGAAGGCAAAACAAATGATGAAGGGTAATTTAGTGATATGTGTAGAATGTGGTTCTAAATGATCAAATGGACTCCTCAGTGGGACAGAGGCGTCGACCATCCTTGGTCCCGTATTGCCTGACACAAGACCTAAATGATCCATGGCGATGCCTCCATACCACTGAGAGGGACTATACCAATTTCTCATCGGTACACAAAAGCTATTCCAGGATAGATTTTTTCCTCACTGATAAATACACTCTACAGAAAGTGACCAAAGCCACTATCCACAGTATAACATGGTCGGACCATGCTCCCATCACAGTTAATATTGAGGATATGCGCAAAGTGCACCATGCACCACTATGGCGTAATAACACTTATCTCCTATCTAATCCCCAAATCAAAGAGGAAATTCAGAATAAACTTGAGAAGTACTTCATGTTTATTAATACCACCGATTGTAATCCTTCCACGGTTTGGTGTGCTTATAAGGCTTTCTCAAGAGGAGCCCTAATCCAAATATCCGCTAGGGAAAGAAAGAAAAAAAAAAAAACACAACGTATATCACAACTAAAACACAACGTATATCACAACTATCCAATCGCATTGCTGAATTGGAGTCCGAACATAAATTTGCTAAAACTAACAACAACATGCTACTAACTTGCCTTAATGCCTGCCATGAATAATTATGACAAGCACTAAGAGAGGACTACGAACTCTATTTCAAATGCCTTAAACTTTCCTACTACTCACAGAGTAATAGAGCAAGTAAATTATTAGCATCCCAACTTAAACCACGCCAAGCCTGAACTAATCCAACGATGATCAAATAACCATCTCTCTAATCGTACATTTAAAAACCCCAGAGATATTGCCAATGATTTTAAAAATTTTTACAGATCCTTATATAACCTCAACCAAGATCCAAATACGTAGCAACCTACTGACAAGGAGATTAACACATTCTTGCAAAAGATTAACCTCCCCTCACGCGATATACAATCACTTCTGATGAAAACAGGCCAATCACTTCTGATGAAATCATTGCAGTGATTAAAGCATTACCTAAACACAAATCCCTTGGAGCAGATGGCTTCTCAGCCAAATATTATCAAGCATTTGCACCCTTCTTACCATCACACTAGTCAAAGTCTATAATGCGGCCACAAACTCAGGAACATTTCCCAACAAAATGCTTCAAGCAATAATTGTATCTATGCCAAAACCCAGAAAAGATTCTTCCCACCCCCAGAACTTCAGGCCCATCTCTTTATTAAACACAGATCTTAAAATTTATGCTAAGGTACTGGCCAACAGACTGATGGAAATCACACCTACACTGGTGGGACTTGACCAAGTGGGATTTGTTAAGGGATGGCAGGCCCCAGTCAGAACCAGAAGAATGATTAACCTGATAAGATGCAGAAGTTACACACACCCAGTGTTTTCTTGGCCCTAGATGCAGAAAAGGCCTTTGATCGGGTACATTGGGGATATCTGTCTTAAGTACTTACCAAATTCGGACTCAACAGTTTTGTTCACTCAGCAATAATGTCTCTCTATTCCAACCCCATGGCCAAAGTATACACCTCGGGAATGTTATCTGGCTCATTCCGTCTTTCAAACGGGACACATCAGGGATGTCCGCTCTCACCAATAATTTTCTCCCTTGGCATAGAACCACTGGCAGGACTAATAAGATGTAGCGAAAATGTGGAAGGAATTACAATACGACCCAAGGATCACAAACTAGGGCTTTTGAGCAATATAACATTTAGTGACAACTTTGTGCAAAAAAAAAAAAAAAAAAAAAAATTTGTCTCTTTCCCGCAACTTGTGTCACAATATAAAATATTCCATGGACTCGACATGCCTCTCAGCAAATAGCTTGGGGTGTCTACTTTCCAAAATGGGGTCATTTGGGGGGTTTTGAACTGTCCTGGCATTTTATGCACAACATTTAGAAGCTTATGTCACACATTACCCACTCTTCTAACCACTTGAAGACAAAGCCCTTTCTGACACTTTTTGATTACATGAAAAAATTATTTTTTTTTGCAAGAAAATTACTTTGAACCCCCAAACATTATATATTATTTTAAAGCAAATGCCCTACAGATTAAAATGGTGAGTGTTTCATTTTTTTTTTTTTCACACAGTAATTGCGTGGAAATTTTTTTGTGGAAAAAACACACTTTTTTAAATTTTAATGCACTAAAACACACTATATTGCCCAAATGTTTGATGAAATAAAAAAGATGATCTTAGGCCGAGTACATGGATACCAAACATGACATGCTTTAAAATTGCGCACAAACGTGCAGTGGCAACAAAATTAATACATTTTTAAAAGCCTTTAAAAGCCTTTACAGGTTACCACTTTAGATTTACAGAGGAGGTCTACTGCTAAAATTACTGCCCTCGATCTGACCTTCGCGGTGATACCTCACATGCATGGTGCAATTGCTGTTAACATTTGACGCCAGACCGACGCTTGCGTTCGCCTTAGCGCGAGAGCAGGGGGGACAGGGGTGCTTTTTTTTTTTTTTTTTTTGCTTTTTTATCTTATTTTTAAACTGTTCCTTTCATTTTTTTTTTAAAATCATTTTTATTGTTATCTCAGGGAATGTAAATATCCCCTATGATAGCAATAGGTAGTGACAGGTACTCTTTTTTGAAAAAATTGGGGTCTATTAGACCCTAGATCTCTCCTCTGCCCTCAAAGCATCTGACCACACCAAGATCGGTGTGATAAAATCCTTCCCCAATTTCCCAATGGCGCTGTTTACATCCGGCGAAATCTAAGTCATAAAATGCTCGTAGCTTCCGGTTTCTTAGGCCATAGAGATGTTTGGAGCCACTCTGGTCTCTGATCAGCTCTATGGTCAGCTGGCTGAATCACCGGCTGCATTCTCAGGTTCCCTGTTGAGACAGGAGAGCCAGAGAAAAACACGGAAGACGGTGGGGGGGGGGCATTCCCTCCCACTGCTTGTAAAAGCAGTCTAGAGGCTAATTAGCCACTAGGATTGCTTTTACATGAAAGCCGACCGCTGGCTAAAAAGAATGATACCAAGATGATACATAAACCTGCAGGCATCATTCTGGTATAACCACTCAAAGTCGTGAATGGCGTACCTGAAGACAAAAAAATGGTTAACAATAAAGCACAGTAAACGGTAAAGTATAAAAAATTGCATACCTGAAAAGCAAACATGATAAAACATAATAACAATAAAACATTGCAGAATAGAATACAGTAAAAAAGAGCAGAACAATAGAGAGAGAGAGAACAATGAAACGACAACTATTTTTTTTTATTTTTGTCTGTGTTTTTTTTTTTTTTACACTTTTTTTTTGTAACTGTAACCGGTTCCAGGTTCGGGTCTCTCAAAATGCGATGGCATCTTGGGAGACCCTATGAAAGTGTGCCTAGTCTGTGCAATGCTGTATCCTACGCTAATACTCAACTAGTGAATGGTAGCGTTCAAAACATTCACCAATGCAAAGACCAGGATTGTCAGGACAGGAGAGACAATAATAGCGGGTGTCACGCCTATATCCACGCTTGCTGCAGACACGACATCTTTTTTGGGGGGGTTCGTTGGGTAGGGGTACTCGGTAGGACATATAAATGCCTCTCATGCACCTGACTGCATTTGGTTGGGGATGTGAATGGGGGAAGTACGGGCGCTGCAGAAGCGGTGGGTTCCCAATTAGGATTGGCGAATGGAGCAGGAAGGGCACTATGGGCACGACGGGCCTGTGTTTGTCTTTTTGGTGGCAGCGGGACACTACTTGTGCTTGCCACCTCACCAGCTTGAACTGCACTTATGGGACTCGCCACGTCACCACGTGTTACTGCAGTGCTGGTTTGACTACGACCGGGGTGTACTAGGCCGCTGGCGCTTGCCAGTTCACCAAAACGCTACAAAAAAAAGTGACAGTGATCGATCGATACTGCACTTGGGTGGGCTGGGCTGGGCCGGGCGGAGGGGCAAAACGCAGGTGCTAGCAGGTATCTGGGCTGATCCCGCTAACACTGCGTTTTTGGGAACCCTAAACTGCTGGGGACGCTAGTATAGATCTGATCAGATCAGATATTGATCCGATCAGATACTATACCACTAAGGGAGGCGTATGCTGCGTGCGTGGGTGTTAGCGGTACTGGCGCTAATCTGACACTGCCTGGGGCTGGTGCTTACCAGTTCACCAAAATGCTACCAAAAAAACTGTTAGCGATCGCAGGGATCAGGCCTGACTCTGCGAACGCTGCAGTTATGCGTTTAGTGTTTTGTAAGTAACAGTGATCGATCGATAATGCACTTGGGTGGGCTGGGCTGGGCCGGGCAGAGGGGAAAAACGCAGGTGCTAGCAGGTATCTGGGCTGATCCCGCTAACACTGCGTTTTTGGGAACCCTAAACTGCTGGGGACGCTAGTATAGATCTGATCGGATCAGATATTGATGCGTTCAGATACTATACCACTAAGGGAGGTGTACAGTGCGTGCGTGGGTGTTCGCGGTACTGGCGCTAATCTGACGCTGCCTGGGGCGACGCATATCACCGCCGGGCGATCAGGGGGCTAAACCTTTATTCGGTAATAAACGGCGGGTGCCCTGACACTATAAAAAATAAACGAACTAACCAGCGTCACCCGTAAGTTATACGGTGATCAGTGGTGAAAGGGTTAACTAGGGGGCAATCAAGGGGTTAAAATATTTATTAGATAGTATATGGGGGTTCCTGTCGCTATAAAACGCTGACGGCGAACCTAAATATTTACGCTCCTAACTAGCGTCACCAGCGACACTAATACAGCAATCAGAAAAATGATCGCTTAGCGACACTGGTGACAGGGGGTGATCAAGGGGTTAAAACTTTATTAGGGGGGTTAGGGGGGTACCCTAGACCTACAGGGGGCTAATACTAACTGCCCTAACACTGCTAACTGTCACAAACTGACACTATGCAGTAATCAGGAAAAAAAAAAAAAAAACCTGCTAGGTGTCAGATTGTGACAGGGGGGGGTGATTGGGGGGGGATCGGGGGGCGATCGGGGGGGAATCGGGGGTGTAAGGTATGCCTGGCATGTTCTACTGCCTTGTGTGTGTGTTTGGTGCACTTACATGTCATCTCTCCTCGGCGCTGGAACGGAAACTGGTCAGCCGAGGAGAGATGACATCACATCCTCTGCCTCTGTGTACTATACAGAGGCAGGGGATGTTTCTCATTGGCTGGGAGCGATCGCGAGGGGGGGCCATGATCGGATGGTCTCCCCCTCGTCTTTCATCGCTCCCAACCAAAAACCGACCGCCGATGGCACCGGGGGGGGTCCGATCGGACCCCCCGCCCGCGGGAAGGCAATCACGTACCAGGTACGTGATTTTGCCTGCCCGTGCCGCTCTGCTCACGTATATAGGCGTGAGGCGGTCGGCAAGTGGTTAAAGAACCAAATAATACAATGTTTCTTTGTATCTCAGTGCTAAGCAATGTTGTGATAAACGTGACAGGCTGCCTTTTTTTTTTTACAGCTGTCAGCTGTGAGCAGAGAATGGCTCTGCACTGAATCCTGGAAATGCCAGATTAAGATTGTGAGGGAGTTAAATCGAGATTGTGATTCCTTTCCAATCCTTCCTTTGCTCAATGCCTGGACTACATGTTTTCTGGTGCACCACTGGCATGGTTATATCCTCTTAGTCCCCTCCATAAATTTAGCAGAAATATGTGCTTAAATTAGAACTATAGGCAACACTTATTTTTTTCAATTTGGATAGAGTAAGGGAGGGTTACAGCCCCTGTCAGAGAGGAAATCTCTGCAATTTAAGGGAATCGATTGCCCCCCCCCCCTTCATAACTAGTGTCCCCACTGGAAAATTTTAGGACGCGTCTTAAACAGGAAGAGGTGTGGTCTTGACAGGAAGGGGTGGGTCATATGTAAATTAGGGGTGCACGAGTTCAGTCAGGCCTAGGGCAGCACAAAACCTAGATACACCACTGCTGCTATAAGAAACAAATATAAATTAATAAATAAATAATCATCCATATTAATTTCAGGGGAATCCAGCACTTCCCATCCCAGATTCTCAGATAATTTTTTTTCTGCGTCAGTTGCTATCACTTTTGCAATATGTAGATATGCTGTAAAACATTTGCAAAAACCTTTTGCTGTAAGATACTTTTGGAAAAAACCTACTCACAAAGCTTTATAATTAATATGATTAGGAGCTAAAAGTGTAGTTAAAAAGATGGTTATAACTTTATGGCAGATGTCCTTCAGAGCCTGGGCACACTAGCTGTGTTGCTCAGCCATTTTTAATGCAGGCCAAATGCAGAAACCAATGCATTCAGTTGGAGTACACTCTCATCTATGCACTGTTATATGTTTAAAAATAGCTGATGTGTTGCTTTGGATGCCTTGCCCTGTGGGTTCCATTCAAGTCAGTTAAAATACTATATATCTGGGGGACGGAGCCGGCAGCCAGAGCGAATGGAGCTGTGAGAGAGGTGCTCTCACACCCCGGGTGCTATACAGCTATCCACAGCGACGTGACACAGCCTAATTGCAGCCAGGAAGATAGTGAAGACAGTGGAGAACAGAAATACAGCCATGGCTAAATGAAAGGAAAGAGAGGGGCCACGGGAACTGACTAAATTCTTCCCCTTAGTCCAATCCAGGCCGATCCAAGATGGTGCTGGCGCTGAGAGGCATGCTTCCCCATCACAAGCCAGCAGTGTCCCCTGCAATGGAGAGGGTGAGTCGCCTGACACTGGCACACAGCACACATGCCCATCCTCAGCCCCAATAGCCCTGTGAAGCAGAAAAGGAAATTAAACTCCCCAGATGCCAACCCTGATGAGAAAATGGAGCAGTCTATTGAATACAGCCAGAAGTCGGAGGCATTCCCCACCTCTGGCTTACCTATGACTGATGTTTCCATGAAGGATATTATCCTTACTCTTAGAGGGGCTATACAGCAGGATATGGCTAGATTTATGTGCTCCACAAACAAGGAAATGGCTGAACTAGGAGACAGAATTGATTTTGTGGAGAACAAAATGGGAGACTTCACCTCAGCACACAATGAGCTTGCGGATGCCCACTTTGAGGTGGAGGATGAACTTAAAGGTTAAAGGTCATAGTCCTCAAAGATAGGTCGCGCAGGAATAATGTTAAATTTACGGGGAACCCTGAAATGGTAAAACTGGTGGACCTGCGCCCCTTTCTCCAGCAGCTCATGGTGAAAGCTCTTCCATCCTTCACCCTGCAGATCTTATCATTGACAGGGCCCACAGGTTGCCTAACCAATCCCATCTACCTGAGAGAATACCCCGGGATGTCATAGCTAGAATCTACTTTTACCACATCAAAGATCAACTCATGAGATTCTCAAGGCAAAATAATACCTCGCGGATTCCTATACAGGCATTACCCTCTAAGCTGACCTCTCACAATCCCACAATTTCAGCCAGGAATAATCTGATTCCCATAACCAAGATGCTGCGAAACCATAAAAACCTCTATAGATGGGGCTTCCCAAAAATTCTCCTGGACAGGAATAATGAGTCCCATACCATATCGTCCCTGGAAAAGGGATTGGAGCTGTGCGCAAATGGGGACTACTACCCCCCCCCCCCGATGATAATCCTGCATTCATGGGCCCATCGTCTTCCCGAAGAGAGCCTAAAAAATACACCCACGGCAAGGGATAACAATCTTGACACCCATCTCCTCTCATCATACTACAAGAATTTCTCCCTGAATGTGTGAGGATTTACCTACCAATGCCTTATTTGTTAACATGCCTACATGCAGTGAGCACCTGATGTTTGGCTGAACTGAAACTATTTTCCTCCACATTTATTTCCAGTATTTTCCCGCACTCACCCAGTCTGTGAAAGTTCTAACCTTTTTTGATGTTTGTTATGAGTTTTTTTTCTTCTTCTCAATCTTCCATGATACAGGAATTTCATCACTGTTCACTCAGAATGCAAACCTTTTCATCCCACTATGCTGGAAACCTGGCTTATTTATGCGCACTTACCTGATGATACTACTAGATGGCTCTGCAGCACTACTATTCAGGTGAATGTCTCTTAAAATAATGTCTCTTAATGATAGAGGCCTAAATATCCCTTACAAACACAGGACAATGTGGAAAATGGCTTTGGATCACAACTGTGATTTATTGTGTTTACAAAAGACACACTTCCCAAGCCTCAACCCTTTGAAGTGTACCCACAATCAATTTCAGCACATCTTTACTGCGAATGACTCTGTTAAATGCAATGGGGTACTAATAGCTATTAAGGACTCTATTACATTTGCACTTCTAGACAAATTTATTGATGTCCATGGTAGGTTTATAATATTAGTGGCTGAACTCAATAACACCCAATATACCTTGTTTAACCTCTATGCACCAAATACGAAACCAGTCAAATTCATCGACAAAACTTTACAGAAGGCAAAACAAATGATGAAGGGTAATTTAGTGATATGTGTAGAATGTGGTTCTAAATGATCAAATGGACTCCTCCGCAGTGGGACAGAGGCGTCGACCATCCTTGGTCCCGTATTGCCTGACACAAGACCTAAATGATCCATGGCGATGCCTCCATACCACTGAGAGGGACTATACCAATTTCTCATCGGTACACAAAAGCTATTCCAGGATAGATTTTTTCCTCACTGATAAATACACTCTACAGAAAGTGACCAAAGCCACTATCCACAGTATAACATGGTCGGACCATGCTCCCATCACAGTTAATATTGAGGATATGCGCAAAGTGCACCATGCACCACTATGGCGTAATAACACTTATCTCCTATCTAATCCCCAAATCAAAGAGGAAATTCAGAATAAACTTGAGAAGTACTTCATGTTTATTAATACCACCGATTGTAATCCTTCCACGGTTTGGTGTGCTTATAAGGCTTTCTCAAGAGGAGCCCTAATCCAAATATCCGCTAGGGAAAGAAAGAAAAAAAAAAAAACACAACGTATATCACAACTAAAACACAACGTATATCACAACTATCCAATCGCATTGCTGAATTGGAGTCCGAACATAAATTTGCTAAAACTAACAACAACATGCTACTAACTTGCCTTAATGCCTGCCATGAATAATTATGACAAGCACTAAGAGAGGACTACGATCTCTATTTCAAATGCCTTAAACTTTCCTACTACTCACAGAGTAATAGAGCAAGTAAATTATTAGCATCCCAACTTAAACCACGCCAAGCCTGAACTAATCCAACGATGATCAAATAACCATCTCTCTAATCGTACATTTAAAAACCCCAGAGATATTGCCAATGATTTTAAAAAATTTTACAGATCCTTATATAACCTCAACCAAGATCCGAATACGTAGCAACCTACTGACAAGGAGATTAACACATTCTTGCAAAAGATTAACCTCCCCTCACGCGATATACAATCACTTCTGATGAAAACAGGCCAATCACTTCTGATGAAATCATTGCAGTGATTAAAGCATTACCTAAACACAAATCCCTTGGAGCAGATGGCTTCTCAGCCAAATATTATCAAGCATTTGCACCCTTCTTACCATCACACTCGTCAAAGTCTATAATGCGGCCACAAACTCAGGAACATTTCCCAACAAAATGCTTCAAGCAATAATTGTATCTATGCCAAAACCCGGAAAAGATTCTTCCCACCCCCAGAACTTCAGGCCCATCTCTTTATTAAACACAGATCTTAAAATTTATGCTAAGGTACTGGCCAACAGACTGATGGAAATCACACCTACACTGGTGGGACTTGACCAAGTGGGATTTGTTAAGGGATGGCAGGCCCCAGTCAGAACCAGAAGAATGATTAACCTGATAAGATGCAGAAGTTACACACACCCAGTGTTTTCTTGGCCCTAGATGCAGAAAAGGCCTTTGATCGGGTACATTGGGGATATCTGTCTTAAGTACTTACCAAATTCGGACTCAACAGTTTTGTTCACTCAGCAATAATGTCTCTCTATTCCAACCCCATGGCCAAAGTATACACCTCGGGAATGTTATCTGGCTCATTCCGTCTTTCAAACGGGACACATCAGGGATGTCCGCTCTCACCAATAATTTTCTCCCTTGGCATAGAACCACTGGCAGGACTAATAAGATGTAGCGAAAACGTGGAAGGAATTACAATACGACCCAAGGATCACAAACTAGGGCTTTTTGCCGATGACGTTATACTAATTCTATCTAATCCTGAATCCTCTGTATGTGCAGTACAAAAACTACTAAATGACTTTGGGAAATTGTCCTACTACAAAGTTAATACTAATAAATGCTTTGCTCTCTCTGTACACCTATCTAAGGACAAAATCCTCCAGATCAAAAACGTTTTCCTGCAACTGGGATTCACCAGCCATTACATACCTATGTATACAATTAACCCACCCGACCTCCAACCTATATGAAACTAACTTCCCTCCGTTATTATCTTGCAATAAAATAATTATTCCCTCAACTCACCAAAATCCATCTAAACTGGGTTGAACAAAATGCAGCTTACCAGATGCAAATCCTGCCTAAACTGCTCTACTTTTTTAGAACCCTCCATATTCCTATCCCACTAAAATTCTTTTACAATCTAACAACCGCACTGAGACAACGCACTAACAACAACAAAGACACTTTATTTGGGCAGGTAAAAAACCTAGGGTAGCTCTAAAACATCTATATAAACATAGACATCGGGGAGGTTGTGGACTACCCAATGCCCAGATCTACTATCGGGAGGCCTTAATGGACCAATTAAAACACTGGTTCTCAAAACAGGAGGATAACTTATGGTCCAGCACTGAGCAAGAAATTACACTGGGACACGACCTTCCGGCATTATTAATAGCCTCTACTATGCACCACAACCCCACCACTCCCTCTTACCCGACCATACAAGCCACAACCAAGGCCTTGACTTCATTCAGCAAGAAAAAATTTCCAGAAGAACAAACCTTCCATTTAAAAATTCCTATAGCAACATATCATAACCTCATTCAGGGTTTTATCAACCGATCACTGGAAGTAGAAAGGTATTCACTTCTCTACAGATGATTTAACAAATCAAAGTACCCTTGATACCTTTCAAATCCATCAAATACTTCACTACAACAAGAAAAACCCAACCTCCCCTATAGTAGTGTCACTTCTGTTATGGAACTTTCTAATAAACAGAACCTCTTCTAAAGTTAAAGGTATATCCTTGTGCAATAAATACTGTAACTACCACCCAATACATTCTAAATTACCAGTAATGATCAAATAGGAAAGAGAACTGCAAAAAACATTCCCTTTACCTCAATGGTTCCTGGCTATAAAATACAACAGCAAGTCTTCAGCGTGTGTGGACCATTCGGATAATGCACAAAAAATACTTCACAGGTGGTACAATGACCCCAATGTGTCTACACACTATGAATACAAACTTGTTTCCTTTGCATAGCATGAACTGACCTGATAGAACCAACTGAAATATTCTCATTGTCAACCTAAGTTCCTTACAACTATTATCTTATTCTGTTACGATTATTATTTTAGTGTCATTGTTTCATTTACTTGACTTTTATGCATCTAAAATACTTACCTCGAGAGACCAATGTAAGGGTCTCTATCAGAGTTCCTGAACATCCATCATAATTACCTGTTCACAGTATGTTCCCATTAGGGGTGACAGGTTTTTTCCTCATAAAGAGGAAACCTCTACGTATACTATTGGGAAGCCTGGAAAAAGCATTGCAATATAGTGTGTATATACTGTATACTGTATACTTTGTATACTATGGTCATTAAATGTACAATGCACACTGCTTACCTGTTCACTATGTCTGTACATTTTACTGTTTAATAAAAATATAAAAAACCTATTGATAAAAAAAAAAAAATACTGTATATCCCTTCAAAATGCTGTGCACTACACTTAAAATTGCACAGCAAGACCTGTTCAGCACAATGCACATTGCAACATAGGTTATTGCATGAAAACAATCAAGCAGCCGAGTCTTTAAGAGGAGACTATCTATGCTTTTATGTACCAGCAAATGAAAGGTGTTAATGACTTCTTTCTTTAACTTTCTTTGACTTCTGATCTTTAGACTGGTTTATTCTTTACGTTCCACTTTACCTTAGCTGCAAAAATAAATGTTATAGTAAAAAATACAGTTCTGCATGATTTAGATGTTCAGCTCAGATGCTGAATGTTTAGACCTATCAGGTTTGCCAAAGCGCATCTTTGATCAGTGATACAGAGGGAAAAGGTTTTTGCATAAATGGTATAGAGAAATAAAAATATGTCCTGAAACAAGAATTTACAAATCACTTATTAATTACTTAGATTATGTTTTTATAAATATGTTGATCTCCCTTAACACTAAGCAAAGGTTTTAGAGCACACAAACATAAAATAGATTACTGATCGGATTAGAAGATTAGAGGAAATTAATTTATTCTCTCTTGAGAAGAGGAGATTAAGGGGGGATATGATCAACATGTATTAATACGTAAGTGGTCCATATAGTGAACTTGGTGTTGAGTTATTCACTGTAAGGCCATCACAGTGGACAAGGGAGCACTCTTTACTTCTGGAGGAAAAGAGATTTATTCTCCAAATTTGGAAAGGTTTCTTCACAGTAAAAGCTGTTAAAATGTGGAATAGACTCGCTCCAGAGGTGGTTCTTGCTAGCTCAGTAGCTTGTATTAAAAAAAGGCTTGAATTATTTCCTAAATGTACATAATATAACTGGATACTAACATTTATAGGTAAAGTTGATCCAGGGAATATTTGATTGCCCGTCGAGGGATCAGGAAGAATTTTTTTCCCCTGTTGGAGCAAATTGGATCATGTTTTGCTGGAGTTTATATTGCCTTCTGCTCGATCTATTGTGGGTATAGGATTGTGTATATGGGATTGTATGTTTGTTTATTTTTCTCTAGGTGAAACAAGATAGTCTTGTATCTTTTTTCAACCTAGCTAACTATGTAACTATGGATTCATACTGTAAACTGAGTGCTGCTGGGCATCATTTCTGAGCAAACAGATAATAGAAGGTGTATTTCAAAGGTTTCCAGTAATAATTAGTTACTGTAAATGTACTTTTGAATCATAGGTATTTTTTTAGATAAATGTGTTATAGAAGCCAAATTTTTATCTGGGCTCTAACCATTTCCTGATTGTTAGTCTTTCTAACCATAAATCATTTATGAAGCTTTCATGCTAAATTTCTATAAATCATTCTAAATTAGAGCATTCTATCTCTTTTAGAAGGTAAAACTATTACAAAATCACATTTCTCCTGTAGACTAAGTCTTGATGTTAATAAAGCATATATACAGTACTTTAACTTGCTTTAGCATACAATTCTTAAAGGGATATTCCAGCTCAAACGGATATTTTCAAGGGCATTTCAGGGCTATTACAGGGGAACTATATTCTAATTGAAGAATATTTCCAGTACCTTCACTTTTTTTTACTGAATTGAAACAGTTATACACAAGCATACAAGTGTAAAAATGTTCACAATTACAAAGACTATACAAACAGAGCTGCATACAAATGCAGCATAAAATTAAACATTTTGTTACTTTGTTACATACATGCATAATATAACATAATTCAAAGAGGCAAATATATACTCATTATAGTAGTCATGACTCTGAGGGTGGTCAGCCTGTATAGTGATGAATCAAACATACTGATTTGGTTTGAGCAGGGTTTGGACACTAAATACTAAAGTTTGTGTGCTGAATTTGAATTCAAATGAAGTCAATGGGAGCCAAATGTCAACAAAAAGGCAGTTTGGCTGGGAGTAATTTCTTTAGTAGCCTACAGTGAATGATTGAAAGAGCAAAATTCAATTAAATAGCATGTCTGGGAGACGCCTTGACTCTGCCTGTAAAATGGCATATTTGTTTAATGCATACAACTTACTAAAGCAAAACTAAAATTTTCAAAGTGAGGGACATGCATGTAATATCTCTCCTGAACCAAACCAGGCCACACGCCGTTAACATGGGGGGCTTTTGGAACCTGGATGTCTCCTTTTATTTAGGGGGCCCCAGATATTATCCACTCATGTGAAAGATCTTTCACAAAAAAAAGGAAGCATTAAAAAAAAAGAAAAACAGAAACACAGATTTTGACAAGTCCCTTAACCACCTTCCACCCGCCGTTTTGTCAATTGATGGGCGGGCGGCAGCTCTCTCATTCTGGGATGGTGTCATATGATGTCATCCCACTCTCGCTGCTCTTGCCCTGGGACATGGTGCATCACCGATCTCGGTAAAGAGCCAATGGTGAAGCTCTTTACCCATGTGATTAGCTGTGTCCGATCACAGCTGATCACATGTAAAAAAGGAAATGCCGGTAATGGGCATTCCTTTCCTTACACTGACAACGTGTAAAGAGAAAAGAGCTGATTATTAGTGTCCTATATATCAGTGCAGCCCCAACAGTGCCCAGCAGTGATGCCAATTAGTGCCCAACAGTGATGCCAATCAGTGCCCATCAGTGATGCCAGTCAGTGCTGCCTTTCAGTGCCTGCTCATCAGGGCCGCTCATCAGTGCCACCCATCAGTGCCACCAATCAGTGCCCATCAGTGCTGCCTATTAGGACCCATAAGTGGCGCCTATATATGTCCATCAGTTATAAACAATAGATCCGCGCTACAGGTTGTGCTTGCAACTGCAGCCCCCCTATGTAGGCAGAGGGCACCAGAGGACACCCTCAAAATGGTCTATAAATTATATAAATAAGGGAATGGCGCTGTGCAAGAGAGGATAATTGGCATATATATTTATCTATTGATTGAAAATCATATTATAGAAAACAAAAATGTGAAAAGATATGTGTCCCACATGGGGGTTGGTAAGTGTCAAAGGTGTGATGCAGATGGACGTTCAATGTAGCCTGGATTCCATAATCCAATAACCCCTATTGATCCCTAATGGTATTGTGTGATGTGCAAATAAGTGCCAAAGTGCCAAGTGCAATATCACTATGGTGTTCCAGCCCCTAGAAACTCCAAGTGATTCAAAACTGAAGAAAATGGGGGGATCTTATACCCTCTAAAGTGCAATGTGGTAATAAAATAAAATTGATATGTGAACAAAAAAGGTTTGTAAATCTATAAATATATAACTTAGATAGTGATATAGGATTGAATTAATCTTCCCCCTACTTTGGAGAAGCGGATAGGAACCAGGATCGGGACCAAGGAACCAGAGTTGAGAGACCGGAAAGATTTGACCGACATCCGGATCTGATCTGCTGGAGTGGAAACATCTTATGCTTATACCCCTGCAGGGGTATAAGGTTCCGGTGAGTGGAAACACAACAGGGGGATTGTATCTTCAGAGAATCTGGAGGTTGTCGGGTGGAAGACACTATACGAACTTTTTTACGATTTGCTGGATTTTCCCCTTTTTTGCACCTTTATATGTGATCTCATGTTGTTATTGAACTGTGCTATTATTAATTTATTTTTTGAATATCTAATTCTATATTCACTATTTATATCACTATCTAAGTTATATGTATATATACATATTATAAAAAATCTTTTAGATTAATTCAATCCTATATCACTATCTAAGTTATATATTTATAGATTTACAAACCTTTTTTGTTCACATATCAATTTTATTTTATTACCACATTGCACTTTAGAGGGTATAAGATCCCCCCATTTTCTTCAGTTTTGAATCACTTGGAGTTTCTAGGGGCTGGAACACCATAGTGATATTGCACTTGGCACTTTGGCACTTATTTGCACATCACACAATACCATTAGGGATCAATAGGGGTTATTGGATTATGGAATCCAGGCTACATTGAACGTCCATCTGCATCACACCTTTGACACTTACCAACCCCCATGTGGGACACATATCTTTTCACATTTTTGTTTTCTATAATATGATTTTCAATCAATAGATAAATATATATGCCAATTATCCTCTCTTGCACAGCGCCATTCCCTTATTTATATAATTTATATGTCCATCAGTGCCATATATAAGTACCCATTAGTACCACCTAACAGTGCCCATCAGTGCCGCCTATTGGTGCTTGTCAGTGCTGCATATCAGTGCTGCATATTAGTGCCTCCTCATAAGTGCCGCCTCATTAGTGCCCATGAGTGCAGTCTATTAGTGACCATCAGTGAAAACTCATCAGTGCACATCAGTGAAGGAGAAAAATTACTTACAAAATTTTATAACAGAAACTAAGAAAAATTTTATTTTTTAAAAAAATGTTTGGTCTTTTTTTTGTTTAACTGACATTTTAATTAAATATGTATCCTGAGTGCTGATCCGCCCTTCAATCAAAAATACCTCCACTGCGCCACCAAATAGTGTGAAAAATTCTGTGACAAAATACACAAATGTGATTGTGCGAATAAATCAATAAGTACAGAACTGCCCCTTTAAAATGAGTAACATAAAATAAATATTTGATCTTACATATCTGTACACTCAAATGACCCCTCCTACAGACATATAAGAAAAAATAAGAGGCGCTCCATTCCCCCACAGTGCAAAATAATTTATTTCAAACACAAACCAGTGTGCCAAATGGGAATCACAATAAATTGCACACCAGATAAATATAACAAAATCATTAGGTGTGTAACCAATTCACCATGTGTTACATGTGCATGATTCCACTAGTGTACCAAAAATAGTCCATATATAGTGAACAAAAAATCAGTCCAACATAGTGTGACAAAAAATGTGACAGAAAATTGAAAATTGAAATCTTGATATATGAGTGACTTCCGCGTGTCTTCCACCTCACCACCGTGATACATGAATTTACTCCCTATAGAATCACACTCACCAATTCCAATTGCCAGCACTTTCATGCAAGGCAAAAATCGCTTGTTTACCACACTCCAGGGTAATCAGATCAATTTGATATCCCACAGTGTATAATAGAATCGGTCCACATGAAAAATAATGAAGTGCTCCAATAGTGTAAACCAAATTTATTAAAACCACTACAATCTTTGAAAAATCACTCACATTTTAAAAGATTCAAAACAGCAGAAATAAAGTGCAGTTCACAGCAGCTCCAGAAACTCAGTGGATACACAAATAACACTGACGGCCACGGCGGACCCGAGGTGTGCTAGTGCTAGACTTCCGATCTCACTCAACTCCTGGAAAACCCAGTAAACTCTTGTGTCTGAACACCGACACAGAATCGCAGCAGGCGATTCCCATCTCTTACCAGGACTTCTCCGATGTCTTTAGCAAAAAAGGGGCTGAGACCCTTCCGCCTCATAGACCCTACGACTGTCCTATTGAGTTGTTGCCCGGATCTGAAGTTCCTTTTGGGAGAATATTCCCTTTAACAGAGCAGGAGCTGGGTACTCTCAAGGTGTATATCGATGAAAAGCTTAAGAGAGGCTTTATCCGTCCTTCGACATCACCAGCCGGGGCAGGCATCTTTTTTGTCGAGAAAAAGGACCACTCGCTACGTCCCTGCATCGATTATAGAGAACTCAACAAGGTGACCATCAAAAATCGCTATCCCTTACCTCTTGTGCCAGAGCTGTTCCAAAGATTGGGTTCAGCAAAAATATTTACCAAACTCGACCTCCGTGGGGCCTATAACTTGATTCGCATCAGAGAGGGGGACGAGTGAAAAACAGCCTTCCGTACCAGGTTCGGACATTTTGAATACCTTGTCATGCCCTTCTGCCTGTGCAACACACCGGCAACTTTTCAACATTTCGTAAATGACATTTTTCGTGACCTCCTGGATTTATATGTTATCGTATACCTGGACGACATTCTGATCTTCTCCTCTTCTGTTACCGAACATCGCAGGCATGTCAGGAATGTGTTAACCCGGCTCAGGCAGCATGGACTCTATGCTAAATTGGACAAATGCGATTTTGAGCTCCAGTGCATTCAGTTCCTTAGCCTAATCATCTCTACCGATGGTGTTAAAATGGACCCGCAAAAGGTTGCAGCTATTCTGGACTGGCCCACTCCCTCCGATAAAAAAGGGGTCCAACGCTTTGTCGGTTTCACCAATTTTTATCGGAAATTTATAAGGAGTTTTTCTACTATAATCGCCCCCATCACAGAACTGACGAAACAGGGAAATCGATTCTGTTGGTCTCCTCAGGCGCAAGCAGCCTTTGATAAACTCAAGGAACTTTTTACTTCCGCTTCTGTCCTAAAGCACGCAGACCCTGCCTTGCCATTTGTCCTTGAGGTGGATACATCGGAGGTCGCGGTAGGGGCAGTAATGTCTCAGCGGCAAGGTGCCAAGGCTCTCCTTCATCCCGTAGCCTTCTTCTCACGAAAACTTTCTGATGCAGAAAAAAATTATGATGTAGGAGATCGTGAGTTGCTGGCCATTAAAGCCGCACTTGAAGAGTGGCGCTACCTATTGGAGGTACACCATTAAAATCTTGAGTATTTGAGAACGGCCAAGAGATTGAGACCACGACAGGCAAGATGGGCTCTGTTCTTCTCGAGATTTCAATTCCACATTACGTATAGGCCAAGTACCAAGAACACCAAACCAGATGCATTATCCCGTATGTTTCATGACTCCAGGGAATCTCTGCCTCCAGACACCATTCTCCCTGCTGGAAGTTTTCTGCTTTTTCAGGGAGATCTTATATCCCAGATCAAACAGGCCTCAAGAAATTGGTCCCCTTCTGTGGAAGGCGAGGTAAGCTTGCAAGACGGCTTATTCCGATACAAGGATAAAATCTTGGTCCCAGAGGATCTGAGGATTGCTGTACTGGAGCTCTGCCACGACCACAAATTGGCTGGGCATTTTGGTGTGTTGAAAACAACAGAACTTGTACAGCGTACTTTTTGGTGGCCCCAGCTGGTAAGCGACTGTAAGAGCTTTGTGGAGTCCTGTATTACCTGCGCTTGGAGTAAGAGCAGCCGAACGAAGGCCTGGGGGCTATTAAGGCCCTTACCCGTGCCAGAAAGGCCATGGAAAATGATTGCGATGGACTTCATCGTTGAGCTCCCATTGGCAGAAGGCTACTCCACCATCTTCGTCATTGTAGACAGACTGTCCAAGATGGCCCACTTTCTACCCATGAAGGGTACCCCATCAGCTTTGGAAACTGCAAAAATAATCATTAAGGAAATTGTATGCCTCCACGGAGTTCCCTCAAGTATAGTATCCGATCGTGGGGTTCAGTTTACCTCCAGATTCTGGAAAGCTCTCTGTAGGTCTCTGGAGATAGAATTGGCATTCTCTTCGGCCTACCACCCCCAGACGAATGGGCAGACGGAGAGAACTAATCAGTCGCTGGAACAGTACCTTCGTTGCTTTTCTGCCTTCTCACAAGACGACTGGGTCTCTCTCCTGCCTATTGCCGAGTTTGCCTACAACAACTCTGTGCATTCGGCCATCAAACAGACACTGTTTTTTGCGAACTACGGGTTTCACCCAACCTTTTTAACCAGTTCCTTACCTGAATGTGCGATTCCCGCGGTTTCTGAAACTATGAACTTCTTCATCAACAACAACAAACTATTGCAAGAAACAATGGAATACCCAGGAATACAACAAAAAAATGTATGACAGGAAGAAGGGAGGACAACTATTGCTAGAACCTGGCAATCAGGTCTGGCTGTCTACCAGTAACTTAAGGATGGCTTGTCCTTCGAGAAAGTTAGGTCCCAAGTTCATGGGTCCCTTTTCAGTCAAGAGAAAAATCAATGATGTGGCCTATGAGCTGGACTTACCTAATTCATTGAAAATCCATCCGGTTTTTCACGTATCCCTACTTAAAGCCGTTATCCCCAACTCTTTTTCGGGTCGCAATACTGGCCCACCTGAACCCGTAATTATCGACAACGAGGAGGAGTTTGAGGTGGAGGCAATTTTGGATTGTAGGAAGAGACGCAACCAAATCCAGTACTTGATCAAGTGGAGGGGGTATGGACCAGAAGACAATTCTTGGGAACCGGAGGCCAACTTGCACACTGAAGAACTCTTAAGGGATTTTCAGAGTACCCATGCGGATAGGTTAGCCCGGCTGGGCATCCTGAGGCTGCCCTTAAGGAGGGGGCACTATCAGAGAGGATCTTGGTTCAGGACACTTGCTGGGCACTCTGGAGCCGGTTGCCCTATTTAGGTTGCTGGGATGCTGTGCTCGTTGCTGTCTGATCATCAGCTTCCTGTTCCCCTGCTTCCTGTGTACTGTTTGATCTCTCTGTGACCCGGCTTGTTTACTGGACTCTGCTCTGCTATCCGCCTGCATCTGACCCCTGGCCTGCCTCCGACTTTGAACCTGCCTGACCCCTCTGTACCGTGCCGACCGCCTGCTGCCAAACCTGCCTGTGACCTGGACTTTGTATCTGCCTGCTCCTTTTGTACCGTGCTGACTGCCTGTTGCCAACCTTGCTTGTGTTCGGATCTGCCTGCTCCTGCTCTGCACCTGTAGCTGACCTACAGCCTACCTATCATCTCCTGCCAGCTTGCATCAGGACTTTGGGCCTCATCCCTGCTAACCACCCGCCAGGCTCTCATACCATTCTGTGCTCCCGTGCCTTCTGTGTGCTCTATCAGGGGCCGGGAACCAGATACGTACGGGAGGCCATCCTCTGCTATATCGGGTTCGTCAGTCTGATACGGGTAAGTCTGACATACTCACTTAGTGTATCCATAGATATTTTCAGCACAAGTACAAGAGTATAAACAAAGGGGAAGGAAATCTTTTCATTGCTCACCTCTCCAGTGCACAGCCAGACTCACACAGCCTCCAGCATCACTCCTCTCCCAACCTACACCACTTAAAAGTACTGAAAGGTGCCTAATCACAGGCTTCTCCAATTTGCAATCTCCACATGCTTGAGTTAATAAGTACTCACCTGTTCTGTCTGAGAGCACGTCATGTCCTTCATATGGAGCAGACAGTGTCCTCTAGGGGGAAGTGATTGTTTGGCCATGAAGTATGATGGATCAAAGTCCCCCTTATGGGAAAGTAACAGTTTAGTTTGGTATGTCATTATAAGGATAGCATGAATTTTGATGGGGTTTTGTGTGCCTTATATATTTTGTAGGCTGAAGCCCACTTGATTCCATTATGTGATATGGCTTAGAAAAATACTGTGATAATATATTTTTTCTGACCCAGTTGGTTGTGGAATACTGCTATCATACTGTAGGTAAGGAGAATGGAGATCCCTCAGCTGGCTGTTGGGTGTATATATAAAGTAGGTAGAGCTATGGTGATTGGTTTATTAATTGTGCCTTGATGGGTGTTATAGGGCGTACACACGGTCGGACTTTGTTCGAAAATTCTAGGATTTTTTCCGACGGATGTTGGCTCAAACTTGTCTTGCATACACACGGTCACACAAAGTTGTCGGAAAATCCGATCGTTCTGAACGCGGTGACGTAAAACACATACGTCGGGACTATAAACGGGGCAGTGGCCAATAGCTTTCATCTCTTTATTTATTCTGAGCATGCGTGGCACTTTGTCCGTCGGATTTGTGTACACACGATCGGAATTTTTGACAACGGATTTTGTTGTCGGAAAATTTTATCTCCTGTTCTCCAACTTTGTATGTCGGAAAATCCGACGGAAAATGTCCGATGGAGCCCACACACGGTCGGAATTTCCGACAACACGCTCTGATCGGACATGTGTACGGGGCATTACAGGTCCCTCAATATAATTACCATACCGAGTTTTGGGGATACTAATCTTCAGGACCACTATTCTCTTGCTTTTTCAGGAAAATAATATCTTAAATTGGTAAGTTGAAACATAATACATCCTATATATGTAGCCCTTTTTGTTCCAGTTTACATTACCTGTAGCTCAAACAGAACACCTCCAGTAAATGATCACTCCTCCAATACTAGATACAACTCTAGTGTATCCCTACGAATAAAGCATTGTTTTGAGGCATATCTGGTTGCATGGTGTGCAGCCGGCTCCTGCTCCGCTCCGGGAGATGCATGTAAGTGACCCCTCTGTTTCACCTTGGGAGATAATTGGTATAATATAATTGGGTATAATTGATATATACTGTGTTGCATGATGTATATTTTGTATATTATATAATTCATTCTGTGAATTTTGTTTCATAGATAAGTCTAGTTTCTTTGTGGTCAAGGAATTAAGGTCCTGAGGAAGCTGTTTGTGAAACGTGTCGACCTCCTGGCCAGTTTTATAAAGAAAAAAAATGTGGAGTACGGTATATATATATTAGCCTATCCAACAATCACATGATGTTTTTAAGAGCATGAGCTCTATATTCTCTTTTATATGTAATTGTTTTTGTAATAAAATTCCTTTTATGTGAAATTAATGTGGTTTAGTCCTTCTCTGGTACTGTTAAAGACCGTAAACTCTGGCTGTTTGTTTTTTACTATGTCCAAGATGTGTTTGAGATGTGGACATTCAGAGGGTACTCTGCTTCATGTATCCTGGCTGTCTTCTTCAATATGGTATTTTTGGGAAAAAGTAGTAAGTGTATTGTGTTGAATTATGGGGGTAATACTCCATATAAACCCAATACATTGCCTCCCTGGCCTACTTTACCCAGGCATATCCAAAACTTCAGAAATATTAACAACCCATATCCTAACAGCAGCCAGGAGACTCATTCTTCTCCATTGGAAAACAACATTTATCCCATCCCAGCCACATTTACTGCATAAAAAACAACAAGGAAAAAGTCACTGCACAGTGAAAAACACTTATACCCTTCATATCATAAGCAGGGTCATCTTTGATATTGATTGGGCCCTGAGCAAACATTTTCTTGCCCCCCCATACATACAAAAAATAGCAGATGGACTCAAAATCAGTTTACTGCAGAAGATCACACAGCAATTGCAATTGGTTGCCAGAGATTACAGCCTTTCCTTACCGCTCACTGGCTGGTTGCTAACGGTTACAATTTCTGCTTGCTGATTGGTTGCTAGAGGTTACTGCACATTATTAGCACTCACTTATTGGTTGCTAGGGTTACAGCACATTATTACCACTCACTGATTGTTTTCTAGAGATCACAGCAGATTACTACTGTTCACTGATTGGTTGTTACAGGTTAATGCATATCATTTCCACTCACTGAGCAGTGGAGCAATTCCAAATAATTGATCAAGTAAAGTGGCACACTGATACACATACTACAGGAAAGGGTCAGAGACTGCAAATATACTACAGGAGAGCATCACACTGCAGACATGCTACAGGAGACAATCAGAGACTGCGGACATGCTACAGGAAACAACCAGAGACTGCGCACATGCTACAGGTGACAATCAGAGACTGCGGACATGCTACAGGTGACAATCAGAGACTGTGGACATACTACAAGTGACAATCAGAGACTGCGGACATACTACAAGTGACAATCAGAGACTGCGGACATTATACAGGAGACAATCAGAGACTGCGGACATGCTACAGGAGACAATCAGAGACTGCACACATGCTACAGGTGACAATCAGAGACTGCGGACATTCTACAGGTGACAATCAGAGACTGCGGACATGCTACAGGTGACAATCAGAGACTGTGGACATACTACAAGTGACAGAGACTGCGGACATTATACAGGAGACAATCAGAGACTGCGGACATTATACAGGAGACAATCAGAGACTGTGGACATGCTACAGGTGACAATCAGAGACTGCGGACATTATACAGGAGACAATCAGAGACTGCGGCCATATTACAGCTGACAATTAGAGACTGCGGACATTATACAGGAGACAATCAGAGACTGTGGATATGCTACAGGAGACAATCAGAGACTGCAGATATACTACAGGTGACAATCAGAGACTGCGGATATGCAATAGGAGACAATCAGAGACTGCGGACATTATAGAGGAGACAATCAGAGACTGCGGACATGCTACAAGAGACAATCATAGACTGCGGACATGCTACAGGAGACAATCAGACACTGTGGACTTTATACAGGAGACAATCTGAGACTGCAGACATTATACAGGAGATGGTCAGGGAACTTTCAGCAATTCACATCTTTACAGTTGAATAACACATCTCAGAGTTTCAGCAGTCAGGCATTTTAATGGGTGTATGGACATACTTAGCCATCTGAGCAAACTGCATAAAGCCAAAGGTCCCAGGGGCGGGGCTTCCACTCTCTGCTCTCCCTACAACTGCTCCCCCTGAGCATACAGGTATGGGGTGGGGTTAGAGCATCAGTGGAGCTCCTGGCCCCGCCCCGTACCTCTGTATTCCCCAGCCAGTATAGAGAGGCGGAGCTGGGAGCTCCACTGACGCTCCCACTCTGATCAATGCTTTCACTACAGCCGCTCTGTTCGGAGCATACAGGCTGCATGGGGCAGGGTCAGACCGTCAGTGGATCTCCCGAACCCACCCCATCTCTGCTTGGGAATACCACCTCTCGTGTCCTCTGTGCACTCTGCAAAGCTGTCATCAGGGCCCTAATTCACAGGTAGCGCGGGCTCAATGCTTTGGACCTCCCAACAAAGATTGGGCCCTGGGCAGGTGCCCCATTTGCCCTTCGTTAAAAATGGCCCCGATCATAAGCAGCTGGACACATGTAGATTAATTGACATCAATCCAACAAAAAAAATATATAAACCACAATTTTTCAGCACTAGAAATGAGACTACCTAATCCAAAATTTCAAATTACAAAATTGTTTTTCAATCATTAAATCAATATACAAGTGTGGTTTTCATTTAATGGATACCTTTATAGAAATTAGGAGGATTTTCATTTACTGCATACTATTATGGAAATTAGGAGGATGGAACATCTAACAGCAAAAATCTGTGATAGATTGTAAACATTCTCTCAAACGTGGGATCTGTTTGGTCATTAACCCTGTAACTTTCCCAATATTCCCTACTAATATTTTAGATTATTTACAATAAATGTAGAATGTGACATAGTATTAAATCCAGTGTTCTCAAAAATAAAAAATCTACTATATTGCTCTTTGAGCTGTTCCAGTTCATATTCTTATTTTACCCCATTTCACAAAATTATTTCTTGTGTGCTATATTTACACTTATTAAAACTTGTTAAAATGTGCAAACTTCAATAAAAATACCATTACAAAAAAAAGAAAATTACAGCTCCCAGCCACGTCATTTTGTTTGAAGCTGCCAGAAATTCTATTCATCTACTGAATACCAAACCCTTATCTTAGATGAGGGTCAGATGTAGATGTTAATGCACAACCCCCAAAGAAACATGTCATGGGGTTCCAGCCATTATTTATACCAGGCCCTTCAGGTTTAGTATGAATATTAAGCACTTGCCTACAGGGCACTTTCACCCCCTTCCTGCCCAGGCCAATTTTCAGCTTACAGCGCTGTCACACTTTGAATGACAATTGCACAGTCATGCTACACTATAACCATGTGAAATTTGTATCATTTTCTTCACACAAATAGAGCTTTCTTTTGGTGGTATTTAATCACTGCTAGGTTTTTTATTTTTTACAAAAACAAAGACCAAATATTGTGAAGCAAAAAGTTTTTCTTAGTTTCTGTCAGTAAATTTTGTAAATAAGTAATTTTTCTCCTTCACTGATGTGCGCTGATTATTTGGGACTGATGGGCACTGATAGGCTGCACTGATGAGGCAGTACTTATGGACACTGATTAGGTGGCACTGATGAGCAGGCACTTATATTCCACACTTATGAGCACTGATAGGTGGCATTGATATGTGGCACTGATGAGCACTGATAGGTGGAACTGATGGGTGGTACTGGTGGCACTGGCGGGCACTAATAGGTGGCACTGGTGGGCATTGATAGGAGGCAATGGTGGTCACTGATAGGTGGCACGGATAGGCAGCATTGATGGGCACTGATGGGATGACACTGATGGGTGCTGATGGGTATTGATGGGTGTCACTAATGGGCATTGATAGGCAGCAATGATGGGCATTGATGGGCAGCGATGATGGGCATTGATGGGCAGCACTGACAGGCAGCACTGATAGCCAGCACTGACTGGTATCACTAATGGGCACTGATTGGTGGCACTTGTGGGCACTGATTTCTGTCACTGGTGGGCACTGATTTCTGGCACTGGTGGGCACTGATTGCAGGCACTGGTGGCGCCTCTTCCTCACCTTGGCCTGGTGCTTGTAGGGGTCTGCAGGCAAGGGGCTTATCAACATTTGGAACTCCCCTTTAACAATAAGGGCCCCCCCCAGACACTACCCCCCCCCAATGAGTCAAGGGTACATAGTTCCCTTACACATTCACAAAAGAAAATGTAAATATTAAAGAAAAATACATACACATACTCTGTGATGTACATGCATCATCATTCACATAATTTAGAGGTGCAGATCTACGTCAATTATGATGCCCGCCAGCCAACGACTTGCCACAATAGAAAGTCCCCACTGACCGCATCTTGTTGCTTCCCCCAGCCAAATGACAGCCCCTGCTGCTACTCTGTAAACAAAGGAGCATGGTCTCACAGGTGATGTTATTGACTATATATGGATATATTGGCCAAATCCTGTAATTTCCATATTTGGTCAGTGTCATCATGACCATATTTGGTCAATGATAATACCCAGAATACCTGGCAGGTTTGTTTGCATGTTCCGGTTGGCTAGGGATCTGTAATTTTGCGGCAATAGTGCTTACAAACATCAGTTGGGAGTTTGAATAGAAAAATGGGCCAAATATCTACAGTTTGTTTGACATTCACTGATTTGTGAACAGACTGGAATCTGATCAAACTCATGTTAACTCCTTAATGATACGCTTGATTGGTTGCTCCCAGTACTGAGACCAAGCTGTCAATGATACCTACTATAATGATTAGGAATCGGGAGAACCAGATGCCAATCATGTGACTACTGTGATAAGCCAATTATAGTGATCACTACTGTGATTGATTGGGTATTGACCTGCCTCAGTGTTGTTTCTTATTTGTGAAGATAAAAAGATATATTGTACATTCCCTAGGCCATCATCAACCAACATGCATTGGGGTTGATTTACTAAAACTGGAGAGGGTTCAGCTGTGTATGGTAGCCAATCAGCTTCTAACTTCAGCTTGTTCAATTAACCACTTCAGCCCCAGAAGATTTTACCCCCTTCCTGACCAGATTGTTTTTTGCGATTCGGCACTGCGTCGCTTTAACTGACAATTGCGCAGTCGTGCGACGTGGCTCCCAAACAAAATTGACGTCCTTTTTTCCCACAAATAGATTTTTATTGTTTGAGCTATAAACAAAATAAGAGCGACAATTTTGAAAAAAACGCATTATTTTTTACATTTTGCTATAATAAATATCCCCAAACAATATATAAAAAACCATTTTTTTCCTCAGTTTAGGCCGATCGTATTCTTTTACATATTTTTGGTAAAAAAAAAAATCGCAATAAGCGTTTAATAATTGGTTTGCGCAAACGTTATAGCGTTTACTAAATAGGGGATAGTTTTATGGCATTTTTATTAATAATTTTTTTTTACTAGTAATGGCGGCGATCAGCGTTTCTTATTGTGATTGCGACATTATGGCGGACATTTTTGGGACCATTGACATTTATACAGCGATCAGTGCAATTAAAAATGCACTGATTACTGTGTAAATGGCACTGGCAGTGAAGGGGTTAACCACTAGGGGACGGGGAGGGGTTAAGTGTGTCCTAGGGAGTGATTACTAACTGTAGGGGGATAGGCTGTATGTGTGACGTCACTGATCTCTGCTTCGATGACAGGGAGCAGAGATCGAGTGACACTTGTTACTAGGCAGAACGAGGAGATGCTGTTTACAATGGCATCACCCCGTTCGTCCTCTCCGTGAGGCGATCGCGGGTATCCCCGCGGCGATTGAGTCCGCAGGACCCAATCGCCGCGGGGATATATATATATATATGTATGTATATATATATATGTATATATATGTATGTATGTGTGTGTGTATGTGTGTGTGTGTATATATATATATATATATAAAATGTTGGGGGGTTCTAAGTAATTTTCTAGCAAAAAAAAATATTTTTAACCGGAAACCAACAAATGTCAGAAAAAGGTTTAGTGTTTAAACTTTCTTCACTTACACCGAAGTCTATTTCATTGACAAATTGTTACAATGTTTAAAGTTAAGTTCATTGATAAAGAATGTTCTAATTCTTGGCAGACTTCCCAGTTTTTCTATTCCTTTCTTTTGACAGCTGTGGCTTCAGAAGAGCAGAGAGAATTCTTTGCATAGCAAAAATCGTGAAACACTTTTTTCAAGATCTCAAAGGGGAAAAAAATCACGATGATGATTAATCGCGCAGCTCTAATAAATATGAACGGAAATCATGGGGGACAACTTTTCATGTGACTCCCTCGGTCCAAAGCTGCATGAAAAGTCACCCAAGTGTGAAAGTAACCTAATGAGATTAATTGATAACACCTTTGAATAAGGCCCCATTTGCACTTGTGCGACCTTAAAATTGCACAGCTTTGCCATGACTTGAAGCAATGTCTGTATAATCTTGTGGTGTATGGACCTCAAATAGCATCAAAGTCAAACCAAGGTAGTGCAGGGATGAATTTGCTACACTTTCAGGATACACAAGTGACAATAGGGCCAAATTCAACAGGTGTTATCCTTGAATCTCATTCACACTGCTGCGACCTGAAAGTCACACTATTTTGCTGCCACTTTGCCGCTGCAACTTGGCCCCAACTTGTGGGAATGCCTGTGTAATATTGTACCCGGTAGACCTCAAGTCACACCAAAGTAGTACAGGGACTACTTTGAAGGTGGTGCGACTTAAAGTAGCACAGATATGAATGGTCATCATTGAGAATCATGGGGTGCAACTTGTCATGCAACTCAGAGGTTTAAATTTGCTGGAAAATTCGCCCAACTGTGAAACAAGTCATATATATTTTAATAAAAGAAGCTCTCATTTATACTTGCATAGTCCTTACTGATTTACATCAGCAGAACAAATGCAGGAAGTGATGTGTGCACATGAGACGGAAGCAAATGTGTGGTGATGCCAAACAAATCAATGAACCCGCCCACTATGGTTGCCACCTCATCCCTTTAAACCCGAACACATTAATTACACAGGTTCTGTGGCTGATTAAGGTGGTAATTAAACTCACTTGGTGCCTTATCTGCATTTAATTAGCCTCAGAACCTGTGTAATTCAAAGGTGTTCGGGTTTAAAGGGATGAGGTGGCAACTCTACCGCCCACACCAAATCCAACTACCACATCCACCCCCACATTGATTAAGCACAAGTACATATCCTACAGTTATCCGGACAATGAGCAGCACCTCGCCTTTGCTAAAGAGACCTCACCATGTCCACCTAGATGGAGATCCTGACCAGCACAGCAACTTCTGCGTGCATACAATGACTAATTTCCAGGTCAGAAGGTGAAACCACGCTTTTGATTGCAGCTGCAAATATTTGATCTCAACCACGATTAGTATTTTTTTTATTTTCAGATATGCAAATCTGTATTTCTACATATATTTGAAGGTAAACTTAAGGGAGTTTGATAAGAAATGGTGTCCCTGGGATAGCAGCAGGTGAATTACAAAGACAAAAGGCCCAGTTTGAGCCCTGGTTCACACGGACAGCGGGAGGAAAGCGCCCAGCTGAACTCACACAATTTCATTCCTGCATGTCAGTCCCGACTGTGGGGGCAACATCAGAGACATCGGTGCAGGTTTCTGCACTGATATCAATACAAATCACACCAATTAGAACAGTCCAATTGCCACTGGTTTGACATGTCAAATCACACAAATGTGAACCAGAGATGACACATACAACACTGCCTATCCACCAGCTGAATTCATTACCTGCAATTCTCCACAGCTGTTATATATAACAATTCCACCTTTATCACTTACTTGCAGGTGTGCTGAAGCCTAGGTTTACATTGGAGCGATTTGAGAGATCAAATTGCATGACAAGACACAGCCCATTAGGGGCCATGGCACTGTTCCAATCGATGCGACACCGATTTTGTGGCGCTGCACCGATTTGCAAAAGTAGTTCCTGCACTACTTTTGCTGTATTCAGGTGTGACTTCAATAGAAATCTTTATGAAACCACACAGCTGTCTATCAAGTAGCACCTGAAATAGGGCTACTTCAAGTGAAGTAGCCCAATTTCAAAGTAGCATCAATGTGAACCAGGGCGCAGAGACTAGCTTTTTTGGTGCACAAATACATATAGAAATTATAAGATATAAAACGATTGCACTACCCCAAAACTAATTAAAAGAAAGAAAAGAGAAAAAAACAAAAAACACAACAAAAAGCACAAGAACCAAATAACCCTAGTTGGCCGTTTGTCAATCCGCACAATATCATTCCTTCTCCCCCACAAATCACAGCAAAAAAAAAAAAAAAACCTGCCCTTCTCGGGACAAACAAACCCCCCTACTGCAGGCCTTTATATAAGAGAGGTTGTATTGTTAGCACACTGACACACCCAATAGAAGTACACGCCCACCAGTATCTTTCAGTCTGTCTTTTCATGTATGTCTAAAGTGATTGCACCTGATGACCAGGAACACATAATACTTTTTGTAACTGTTAGGCTGGGTTCACACTGGTCCGACAAACGCTCCGACATTGGGAGCTCATGTCGCATGACATGTGAAATTCAATGTTTCCCTATGGGAGCCATCCTAACTGGTCCGACACAAGTCGTTCCGACTTTAGAAATGCTTAGAGTTGCCACCTCATCCCTTTAAACCCGAACACATATTAATTACACAGGTTCTGTGGCTGATTAAGGTGGTAATTAAACTCACTAGTTGCCTTATCTGCATTTAATTAGCCTCAGAACCTGTGTAATCCATATGTGTTCGGGTTTAAAGGGATGAGGTGGCAACCTTAGAAATGCTCCCTGTACTACTTAGGTCTGACTTTGATCCCACTTCAGCCTATTGACTATCATTGAAGTTGGATCAAAATCGGATCGCCGTCTCGCATGATCCGACCTCGGCACGTGACTTGTGCTCAGATGATCTTGAGAGGGAACTCCATGCCAAATTTTAAATAAAAAACCGGCATGGGTTCCCCCTCCAAGAGCCTACCAGGCCCTTGGGTCTGGTATGGACCTTAAGGGGAACCCCCTACGCCGAAAAAACGGCGTGGGGGCCCCCCAAATCCATACCAGACCCTTATCCGAGCACGCAGCCCGGTCGGACAGGAATGGGGGTGGGGACGAGCGAGCGCCCCCCCTCCTGAACCGTACCAGGCCGCGTGCCCTCAACATGGGGGGGTGCCTTGGGGGAGGGGGGCGCGCTGCGGCCCCCCCCACCCCAAAGCACCTTGTCCCCATGTTGATGAGGACAAGGGCCTCTTTCCGACAACCCTGGCCGTTGGTTGTCGGGGTCTGCGGGCGGAGGGCTTATCGGAATCCGGGAGCCCCCTTTAATAAGGGGGCCCCTAGATCCCGGCCCCCCACCCTATGTGAATGAGTATAGGGTACATGGTACCCCTACCCATTCACCTAGGGAAAAGTTTCAATAAAAAAAAACCACAGTACACAGGTTTTAAGATTAATTTATTAGGCAGCTCCGGGATCTTCTTCTGACTTCGGGGGGTCTTCTTTCGACTTCTCCCGGTGTTCCGCCTCTTCTCCCGGGCCCCTCTGCTATCTTCTTCCAGCTCTTTTGCCAGCGGGGGGCCCGGTCTGCTGCCGCTGTCTTGTCGTCGCTATTCCCTTCTTCCGATGTTGACACAATGCTCTCTCCGGCTGGAATGCTGTGTGCGAGCTGCGGAGCCATTTATATAGGAGGTGACCCCGCCCCCTTGTGATGTCATGGTCCCAGCATGCGCAGGGACTCTGGCGTCATAAGGGGGCGTGACCCCTTGACGAGCGAGCGCCCCCCCTCCTGAACCGTACCAGGCCACATGCCCTCAACATGGGGACAAGGTGCTTTGGGGTGGGGGGGCCCGCAGCACGCCCCCCTCCCCCAAGGCACCCACCCACCCATGTTGAGGTCATGCGGCCTGGTACGGTTCAGGAGGGGGGGGGCGCTCGCTCGTCCCCACCCTCATTCCTGTCCGGCCGGGCTGCGTGCTCGGATAAGGGTCTGGTATGGATTTGGGGGGACCCACACCGTTTTTTCAGCGTAGGGGGTTGCCCTTAAGGTCCATACTAGACCCAAGGGCCTGGTATGCTCTTGGAGGGGGAACCCATGCTGGTTTTTTATTTAAAATTTGGCGCGGAGTTCCCCCTAAAGATTCATACCAAACACAGTGCCGGGCATTGGCGGGAATCCAAGTTGGATCCCCGTTCATTGAAAGTTGGACACATGCCGGCCTCATGTCGCAGGGCAAAGTCGGATCCAAAGTAGGACGGCTGTCATGTCGCACCAGTGTGAACCCAGCCTTAGCCCTTGGCTATGTGCATCAAAGCTCCAACTACAGGCCAAAGATTGAAGTCTATTTGCATCCACAAAGCAACAGTTTTCTAAGCATATGTAACCTGTGCAGTGTAAACCCTACAATTTTAAATGTCCAAGTTTCAGATCTTCCCCTCAGATCTACAGTGATTGCACTTCCAAGTGCACTTTCAGTGCAATTTCAAGTGCACTTTGCACTTGTAGTTTGCACTTGTAGTGCAAAGTGGATTTGCCTTTCCCCCTGATGATGACACGTATGCCCTGTGTCGAAGACGCATAGGGGAGGTGCCAGGACGGAGTGTTAGGCAGCAGCAGCAGCAGCAGCAGCAGCAGCAGCAGCTGTCTGTGCTGGGATGGTCTCCATAACCTCACTGCTACATCTATTACCTCATTGTTTTATCCAGATTTTATGCCTCTTCTGAGTGGTGCACTGATGCACCCTCAAAATGTGAGTACCCCCTTCTGGGGGAGATTATTTTATCTGACCTTGTTAATAAACACTTTTTAAACGTTATCACACCATATGGTTCCTTTCTCTTTTTACCTATGATTTGAGCCTATGCTGGAGCCTGTTTTCCTGTGATCCACACTGAGCCCTGGGTGGCTCATAAGAGTTTCCTGACTCTGTCTAGCGACTTAGTCACATTCCCTAAGGTGAGTGCTTTACCTTGGGGGGGTCACCTTTCATTTCACCATCGCATGATATGTGGCACATGGAATCGCAGCACGTTTGAAAACATCATCACTGAAGCACAGTTGTCATCACTTTTATTAAGGACTTTTGTGTTTAATATATGTCTATTTTATGATGGACGATTAAGTATATGTATTGTGTGACACTCTGCACTTTTTGGCTGGCACATGTCATTTTTCAGCTTTTGTTTGCATATATGAATCATTTATGAATTAACGTTATTTATTTTATTATTTATTTGTTTATTGCACTTTTAGCACCTGGTTTGCACTGATTCAGTTTGGAGCATTTTGTTGATATTACCATTTCACATGCTCACTGCACTGTTTATTTGTGCACATTAAGTTTGCTTATCTTGGGGGATATAGCACATATTAGGGTTACATTATTTTATACTCTGTTGTATATGCACTGTATCTCTGTGTGCCAGGATTGGGGGAAGGTTAGCACACTCTAGCGCATCATAGTTATTTATTAATTTATTTAATATTTCACACGCATTACAAGGCGTGATTCATGTATGCGGCTGTGTAGTGCTTACTTTTAGCACTAGGTTCATTTTGGCTCGTAGGAATTTTTCTTTGTTCACTAAGTATTGGAACGCCTGCCTTTAAATGCACATGAACTGTAATGGCATCCCAGTCTTAGTATTGGGTTCAATATTGAGTTGGCCCACCCTTTGCAGCTACAACAGCTTCAACTCTTCTGGGAAGGCTGTCCACAAGGTTTAGGAGTGTGTCTATAGGAATGTTTGACCATTCTTCCAAGTGCATTTGTGAGGTCAGGCACTGATGTTGTACGAGAAGGCCTGGCTTACAGTCTCCACTCTAATTCATCCCCAAGGTGTTCTGTTGTGTTGAGGTCAGGACTCTGTCCAGGCCAGTTAAGTTCCTCCACCCCAAACTCACTCATCCATGTCTTTATGGACCTTGCTTTGTGCACTGGTCCAAATCATTTGGTGGAGGGGGGATTATGGTGTGGGGTTCTTTTTCAAGGGTTGGGCTTGGCCCCTTAGTTCCAGCGAAGGGTACTCTTAAGGCATCATCATACCAAGACATTTTGGAAAATTTCATGCTCCCAACTTTGTGGGAACAGTTTGGGGAAAGCCCCTTCCTGTTCCAACATGACTGCACACCAGTGCACAAAGCAAGGTCCATAAAGACATGGATCAGAGAGTTTGGGGTGGAGGAACTTGACTGGCCTACACAGAGTCCTGACCTCAACCCGATAGAACACCTTTTGGCTGAATTAGAGTAAAGACTGCAAGCCAGGCCTTCTCATCCAACATCAGTGTCTGGCCTCACAAATGCACTTCTGGAAGAATGGTCAAACATTCCTATAGACACACTAAACCTTGTAGACAGGCTTCCCAGCCTTCCAGAAGCTGTTATAGATGCAAAGGGTGGGCCAAATCCAATTTTAACCCTACGGACTAAGACTGGGCTGCCATTAAAGGGCATGTGTGTGTGTAAAGGCAGGAGTCCAAATACTTTTGGCTAGATAGTTTATCTGGCAAGATTTACAAAGATGGTGGAACCCTCCTACTCATAAATACTACATTTAGACATAGTTTTAGGACCTGGGAGATGAGACAACTCTACATGAAGCAACATGGTTGATATTTGAACCCAGACCCTCAGAGATGCTAAGCAGAAGTTCTAACCTCTAAGCCACAGAGCTGACACAGCTGTGAACCTCCTACACATAAATACTGCATTTCTTTGGAGAGGTGATTGAATTACATTACTCAAGAGTTATTCTTTTTGATTTATTCTGTGATATTTGGTGGTTCTTTGTGGGTGAGAGTATAGTGATATTAGTAGTAAATAGTGATATTATCCTCAAATTTTTGGGAATTACATTTTGATTTCTGATGTTGGTACATGTATCACATTTTTTGGGCTCAAATTATGAATATTTGGAAATAATAAAAAGCACAAAAAATTGTGACACATTTTAAATTTGCATCAGCATTGGTATTGTTTGTGCTTTGTAAAGACACCTGTGGGAGATTGGGGTAAAGATTGTTGTGAGATGGAGAGTAACAAGTGAAAGTGACAGAAAAATATATTTTACCAAAACATCAAAACATTCCACATTCTAGTATTCTTAAAAACAAAGTAGATGTGAAAAAACAAAATAGAAGCAGCAACATTGTAAAAAGGAACATTTATTTCAGAGAAAGATACATTTCATTTCAACATTAAGCCCAGTTTCACACATATGTGGTGCGAATTGAAGCTCAGGTTTCACTGGGGAGATAAAAATCTCCTGTTCAAAGGAATCACTGCATTTTAGCTCAGGATTAGTGAGCAGGGAGAGGGGGAGGTGTAGTGAGAACTAGAAAATCCATGTTCAGAATGCAATGCATCTGCGAAGCAGATGCGTTCCCATAGAAGATAAGGGGCTCGTAATTCGCACCGCAATGCCCAGAAAACGCACATGTTTTTTGTGCAATGCACAGTGCGAATGCAACACACATATGTGAACCAGATGCATTCATATGAATGTATTTTAAAATGTCCTGCGAATTAGATGCGTGTAAGCATAGGTGTGAACCAGGGCTAAAAGTATTTATTATACCATTAGAATCAATGGCTGAAACTTGCCTTGGACTATAATAGCGCAAATTTTCATTCTCAAAAACGCATTTTAGCCAAGTGCTAATTTTGGTATTTACTGTAGCGCCAGGTAAAAAAGACACTTGAGTTAAAATGAGAGTTATTTTCAGGTCTGAGCATGCTCAGTTGTGTTGGCACCTAGTTGTACAAAAACGGGAAATTTATCTCTTCTCAGACTTTTAAAGATATTTCAGTGTATAAATCACTTTTTCACACAGTTTAAAAGCAGATTATCTTTAAATAATATACCGCATATTTCAGTACCATTTAGGCAATTATATCATGCTCTAAACATTATTTCCATGTGCAATTCTCCAGCTTTTAGCAGAGTAAGGATTTGGGCGCTATTTCGTTTCAGGGAACTATAGTAAATTTGATTTTGGGTGTATTTTCTCACCAGCACTATAGTGAATACCGTTTAGTGCTAATTAGCACTAGTAGCACTAATTAGCACTAATTCACACAAATTTGCGCAAATTAGCACTGCGGCGCTATAGTAAATGACCCCATTGTATCAGAGACTCCAAATGGCTCACTGCTGTTCAGATGTGTTAAGACCAAAATTTCTCACACTTGGGACATTTTCAACTGCTTTAACTCTGTCATTTTCTGCAATCGCTGCCCTTGGCCTCCTCATTCACAAGTTAACTACATGTGAATGGGAGTTCCAGGTTGAGGAAACATTTAGGCATGCTCTATCCCTCACCTACAAATTGTTACTTGTGGAGACTGTCAACCCATAATTACTGGGGTCATTTGTTGGCAATACATTTCACCAACTGGGCTATATAATATCACAACCCTGTGGTACCACACTCCAACATTGCTGCACCCTATTTACCCCTCTTTCTCTGAGACATGTTGGAGATGTGGTGCTGACAGAGGGGGTAAGATACACGTATTTTGGTCCTGCCTGATACACTTTTTGAAATGGAGTACATGTCATCACAATCACTGATAGGATCCCACCATTCACAACTTTATTTTACCTACTGCACCATAATGAGATACCCAGGTGTGTATTCTGCCTCTGTGGAAATTATCAAACCCACTTACTTTACGGCAGTGGATACTCAAAGTTGAGGATATTAGGGAAATGGAAGGTCTGAAAAGCTCTATAAAAGACACAAAGTAAAAAAATTACCAAAACATGGGTCCATCAGAGTGAATTCTCCTCCATGGATGAATAAAAAAAAATAGTGGGATGAATCTTATGATGGTCTATTAGACCTTCTCTACACTGCTGGATCTACTGCCTGGACTATCTGGTAGACTTTGTGAGCTTTGAGCTCATTTCCCCGCCAAGTTGTGCTGCTCCACCAGCCCCCCCCCCTTTAAACAAGCTGGAAGTGCCAATAATATAGGGGGTGATGTGGGGAAGTGTAGTACTAACTGTCCAAGTCACAAATATGGCCAAAATAGAATGAGAAAGTGACTTTCTCTGAATAAACCGGCAGTGCCGACAAATACATTTAAACTGTGGGAGGTGAATTTATACACTGCGCATGCTCAAACGGCATTTGCACTTGTTCAAATACTCTGGCTCACTGCGCTGGCAAAATATTAGAAAAAGTCAAGCAACGTAAAAGCATCTGCATTGCCTTCATCTTCTTTTCGGGCCGCTCCGCATCCATGATGGCATGGAGGGATGCTCCCACTGTGTGACGCTTCTCCTCTTCTGACGGTTCTTAAATAACGGGGCGGAGCCACCCGGTGACCCCGCCCCCCCTCTGTCGCACGGGGACTTGACGAGGACTTCCTTGTGGCATTCCCCATGATGTCAGAGGGGGGCGAGGTCACCGGGTGCCCCCCCCATTATTTAAGAACCGTCAGAAGAGGAGAAGCGTCACACAGCGGGATCCTCCCTCCATGCCATCATGGATGCAGAGCGGCCCGAGAAGAAGATGAAGAGAGAAGCGTCACACAGCGGGAGCCTCCCTCCATGCCATCATGGATGCGGAGCGGCCCGAGGAGAAGAAGATGAAGAGAAGAAGACGCCGCGGAGGAAGATGCCCAACGAGAACACCAGAGGAAGAACCAGAAGAACCAGAAGAAGAAGAAGATGGAGGAAGTAACCAAAGGAAGATAAAAGAAAGAAGATAGAAGAAAGAAGAAGCATTTAAATAAAGGAATTACCCCCTTCCCATTTCACACAGGGGGGAGGGCCGGGATCTGGGGGTCCCCTTGTTAAAGGGGGCTTCCAGATTCCGATAAGCCCCCTGCCCACAGACCCCCACAACCACCGGGCAAGGGTTGTGGAGATGAGGCCCTTGTCCCCATCAACATGGGGACAAGGTGTTTTGGGGGGCTACCCCAAAGCACCCTCATAATGTTGAGGGCATGTGGCCTGGTATGGTTCAGGAGGGGGGGCGCTCTCTCGTCCCCCCCCTTTTCCTGCAGCCTGCAAGGTTGCGTGCTTGGATAAGGGTCTGGTATGGATTTTTGGGGGGACCCACGCCATTTTTTAAAAAAATGTTGGCGCGGGGTTCCCCTTAAAATCCATACCAAACCTGGAGGGTCTGGTATAGATTTTGAGGGGGACCCCACGCCATTTTTAAAAAAATTTTGGCTGGGGTTCCCCTTAATATCCATACCAGACCTGAAGGGCCTGGTATGCAATTTAGAGGGACCCCCACGTCATTTTTTTTTCATTTTGGTTTGGGGTTCCCCTGTGGGGAATTCCCATGCTGTTTTTATCAATGAACTTTTATGTGTATTGTCGGACCGGCAATTCATTAACAGCCGCGAGTAGTTTTAAATTACTTTTTTCCTTTGAAATGTAATTTTGCTGTCAGATAGGGATGCGCTGAACACCCCCCTGTTCGGTTCGCACCAGAACTTGCAAACAGGCAAAAAATTTGTTCGAAAACGCGAACACCGTTAAAGCCTATGGGACACGAACATAAATAATCAAAAGTGCTAATTTTAAAGGCTTATTTTCATGGTATTGTCATAAAAAGTGTTTGGGGACCTGGGTCCTGCCCCAGGGGACATGGATCAATGCAAAAAAAAGTTTTAAAAAACGGCCGTTTTTTCGGGAGCAGTGATTTTAATAATGCTTAAAGTGAAACAATAAAAGTGTAATATCTCTTTAAATTTCATACCTGGGGGGTGTCTATAGTATGCCTGTAAAGGGGCACATGTTTCCCATTTTTAGAACAGTCTGACAGCAAAATTACATTTCAAAGGAAAAAAAGTCTTTTAAAACTACTCGCAGCTATTAATGAATTGCTGGTCCGACAATACACATAAAAGTTCATTGATAAAAACGGCACCCCACGCCATTTTTTTTTTTTAATTTTTGCTGGGGTTCTCCTTAATATCCATACCAGATCTGAGGGGCCTGGTATAGAATTTAGGGGGACCCCCCACATCATTTTTTTTTTTTTCCATTTTGGTTTGGGGTTACCCTGTGGGGAATTCCCATGCCGTTTTTATCAATGAACTTTTATGTGTATTGTCGGACCGGCAATTCATTAGTAGCCGCGAGTAGTTTTAAATGACTTTTTTCCTTTGAAATGTCATTTTACTGTCAGACTGTTCTAAACACGGGAAACATGCGCCCCTATACAGGCATGCTATAGACACCCCCCAGGTACAAAATTTAAAGGCATATTACACTTTTATTGTTTCACTTTAAGCATTATTAAAATCACTGCTCCCAAAAAAAGGCAGCTTTTAAAACTTTTTTTTGCATTGATCCATGTTCCCTGGGGCAGGACCTGGGTCCCTAAACACTTTTTATGACAATAACTTGCATATAAGCCTTTAAAATTAGCACTTTTGATTATTCATGCTCGTGTCCCATAGACTTTAATGGTGTTCGCGTTTTCGAACAAATGTTTTGCCTGTTCGCAAGTTCTGGTGCGAACCGAACAGGTGGGTGTTCAGCTCATCCCTAATTGCCAGACCAACATTTCATTATAGCCGCGAGTAGTTTTAAATAACTTTTATTCCTTAAGGGCCAGTTCACACCACATGCAGTCCAGTGCGTTTTTTTTCTGCATCAAAAATGCACGGAAAGTAGGTTATATGGTTTTCAGTGGCATAGTTCACACCAGTGCTTGCAGTTCCAGTGCGTTTCCAGTTCCCAAAAAAAAGTAGAACATGCTGCATTTTTTATGCACTGGACTGTACTGGAATGCTGTAAAATGCATCAAAAACGCACTGGAAGGCACCTAAATGCACCAAAAACGCACTGCAACACACTGGTCCTTATTTATGGTTAAGAAAAAAGAGGGGGGAGCACTGGACTGAATCAAAAATGCACCAAAAATGCACTGGAACGCATCAAAAACGTGCATGCAGAAAAGCACCTGGAACGCATCCGGACTGCATTTCTATGGTGTGATCTACAGTTCACACCGTAGAAACGCAGTCCAGACGCGTTCCAGGTGCTTTTCTGCATGCACGTTTTTGATGCGTTCCAGTGCGTTTTTGGTGCGTTTTTGATGCAGTCCAGTGCTTTTTTTCCCCCCTCTTTTTTCTTAACCCTAAATAAGGACAAGTGAGTTCCAGTGTGTTTTTGATGCGTTTTACAGCTTTCCAGTACAGTAAAAATGCAGCATGTTCTACTTTTTTTTTCTGGAACTGGAACGCACTGGAACGGCAAGCACTGGTATGAACTATGCCATTGCACACCATATAACCAAATTTCCATGCATTTTTGATGCATAAAATATGCACTGGACTGCATTTGTGTGAACTGGCCCTTAAGCAATTTGGCATATTTAAAGGCATTTCTCCTTGTTTCGTTTTTGGGGTTGTACAATTGGTGACATTGATATATGTCCCTTAGGGTGGGACCTGGGCCCCATACTCATTTTAAGGCCAATAACTAGAAGATAAGCCAGCCAAGTGGGGACTAGTAAAGTCAGTTCCCTTAGACTGCAATGGTATTTGTTGTATAACATTTGCACGTTAGGCTCTTTAGTTGCCCCCCTGGACTGGGGGGTGTTCTGTCCCATCTGTAATTTTGGTGCATGCTGGATGATGTGCTTAATTTTGGACAGTGGAGTGGCTTATTTTGTGCTAGCTGCATTTGGGTTGTTCTGGGCATGCTCGGGGACTTTGTTTTTTTTGGTGGTGCTTTTTGTGTGTGAACATTACTTGGATGTTTCTGGGCATGCTCAGAGTGTGTCTTTGGGGTTAGTAATTTAAGAACATCCTTAACAGGTGTACCCACATTAAAGTTCAGTCTCTACATTGGGTGAACTTGCATTTTGTGTGTTTTAATGGACTGTCCATGTGTTTGTAATTGCCTCATTAGCACACAAACCTATGTTATATAAAGCTTGCAGATATCAATCTTTATTTTGCCCTGAAAAGAGACAAAATTGTGTGTGGGGCCGGCAAGAAAGTACATTTGGGTGTCCTTATTGAGTTTCTAACACATGTATTTTCTATTGGTATTTTGTGTATTATGTTGTTGCAAAACAGATGTTTTTTATGCAATTTATTTGTTACTTTGGTTTGCTGTTTTTTTTTGGTGGTAGTTATTTTACCATGAAATCTTTTTTATGTTGGCAATTTTTGTTTTTATGTTGTTCACTTTGATTTAACTGTCTGTGCTGCCTTATTCTTAAAATTCTTTCTCAAGATGTTGTGCCTAATGTTGTTTTAATACTCAATAGATGTCCATTTGTGGGTGCACTCCTTTTAACTCCTGTTAATTTACACTGCAAAAGGGTCAAACCTCAAACCTATTCTGTTAATGTTCAAATTAACATACATGTGTGTATTTTGCTTTCCTTGCTTCTTTTCCAAGTCCTGTGTTTTTTTTTTTTGGACCAATAAAATTGTTTCAAATTCTTTGTTTTATGTGTGTTCTTTTCATGCAATGGATTTCCCAGCTGCAGCTTAACTAGGCTGATTGGCATGTCTTGGACAAATCCCTTTCTTATTTCTTATTATTTTTTTTTAGTTTTAAGTTACTTTCTTGGTGCCTTGATGGTAGCACATGCATGGATTGTGCGTATGCTGCCATTGATAGTGACCAGGAAAGTAACATTTCAGAGTGGTATGTATTCATTTTTCTCTTTGAGCAGTGGTTTTCAGCCTCAGTCCTCAAGTACCCCCCTGACAGGACATGTTTAGGAAATTTTATCTTATCTAAAAAAGCTGTCCAAAATACAAAGCCGTTGACTTTGATTTAAAGCACCTGTGCAAGATGAAGGAAAACCTGCAAACATGGCCTGTTGGGGGGGTACTTGAGGACAGGGTTGAGAAGCACTGATTTGGAGCACTGAATTAAAATCAAGCTGAAGACAATCCTATTCTAATTGTGGACATTTGAGGGAAATCAAGATTTTTATTTTTTTTTAAGGTTGGGCTTTGTGTCCCTTTTCTTAAAATTGTCCTCACTTCCTGTCACATAGCCAAACAGGAAGTGAAAGGAAAACCCTAATATTTTTCCTTGGGGACACACAGGTCAATCGAACTAGTGCCCCCATTATGCAAATTGCACTCTAGCACTTTGTTGTGTACACCCCAAATTATTAGGTATTTTGGGGTTTATTAAGGGCAAATCCTTTCTGCAATACAAGTGTAATTGATGAAAATCAGAGGGGTAACATTGGTGATTTTATCATCCAATCATGTAGAGGCAAAGATGCTGTTTTTTTTCATTTCCTTGCATGTCCCCCTCGGATCTCCAGCAATTGCACTTCTAAGTGCACTTGTAGTGCAAAAGTGGATTTACCTTTTAGTAAATAAACTCCAAGGTACATATTAATTTGGGATGTACATGGCAAAATGCTAGAGTGCAATTTCCCGAATGGGGAAACTTTTTAGATTGACCTGTGTGTCCCCAAGGACATACATTGGTAGGGTTTTACCCTCACTTCCTGTTTGGCTATGTGACAGGAAGTGAATCATTTTGAATGTAAAATTGGCAAAATTTGGGAGGTGTCTTTACCCTCTCAGGGTTGTAGACATCCCCCAAAACTTATAATCCCTCTGCAGTCTATCCCCAAGAAAAAATAAGAAAGGATATTAATGAGTTTAACTTTGCAAAGACACATTCCTAAGTTCAATAGTGATGCATGTTAATGGCCCATTTAGACCTTTAATACAAAGTCATCAGTTGTCTTTGACTATAAACATTATTTTTGGCCAGTCCTAAAAATCTGCATCTGTTTTTCTATTAACCACTTGGTGTCTGTGCTATAGCCCAACTACAGCCACAGCGTGGACCTGAATTTCTGGGAGGCTGTCATAGGACGGGCTCCCCGTATGCTCCCTGCTGCACGCGCACTGAGACTCGGGTGATCACAGATCGAAGTAAGGTCCGATCTGTTTATTTTTTCTACTCACGCTGACAGCATGAGGATAAAAATAAAAGCTGATCACCGGCTTAGGTGCAAGGGACATTGGTCCCGCAAAATTCAGCTTTTTGCTTGTAATAGATTTCAATGGACCTGCATCCAAAGCTCAAGTACCGTGTTTTTACCACAATTTGCTTTTCTTATATCTTTTTTTTTTTTACACTGTATATAACTAGTTGCTAAGAAGGGGGCCGGGAAACCGTCCACCGCATCCTTAACAACCTATGAGACATCAGCTGTCAGCTGACTTCCCGCTCAAAAAAATGCCGGTTAAAAAAAAAAATCATAAAAAAAAACAGCATGGGGTCCCCCCCAGGTCCATACCAGGCCTTTGGGTCTAGTATGGATTCGGAGGGGACCCCCATGCCAAAATTTTAAAAAAAAAATGGCGTGGGGGTCCCCTCAAAATCCATACCAGACCCTTATCCGAGCATGCAGCCCAGCAGGTCAGAAAAGGGAGGGGAGGAGCGAGTGCCCCCCACCCCAAAGCACCTTGCCCCCATGTTGATGGGGACAAGGACCTCTTTCTGACAACCCTTGCCTGGTGGTTGTCGGGGTCTGCGGGCGGGGGGGCTTATCAGAATCTGGAAACCCCCTTTAACAAGGGGGCCCCCAGATCCTGGCCCCCCCATGTGAATGACTATGGGGTACATTGTACCCCTACCCATTCACCTGTAAAAAAAGTAGTGTAGTGTTAAAAAATACAAGGGCCTGGTATGGACCTGGGGGGGACCCTACGCTGTTTTTTTTTTCTCAATTTTTTTTTTTTAGCCGGCATTTTTTTTTTTACATTGAGCGGAAAGTCAGCTGCTGACTCATTGGTTGTTAAGGACGCGGCGGCCGACTTCCTGGCCCCCTCCTTAGCAACTGGCTATATACAGTGTAAAAAAAACCCCAAAAACGCAAATCGCAGTAAAATCACAGTAAAAATGCCGGTCCAAAAACGCGGCAAGCACCGCAAAAAGCACTGCAGAAACACTCAAAAACAACATGCATAGATGTGAATTGAGCCTTGCTGTCCTGCTAGTGCACCGATTCACACTGGAGTGAATAGAGTCACTTTTTTAGGGCATTTTTCAGGTGCTATTTTTAGCGCTATAGCGCCTGAAAAACGTCCCAGTGTGAAAGGGGCCTTAGGCACCTTTCACAGGGACGGCTATTCTGCCCCAGTTAAAAGCATGTTTTTTTTCTGTGAAATTTAAGACTCCAGGCACTGTGATCAGCTGCATTGGTACAGTGCGATTAGCTGCGGTTGCATTTAGCTGCGGTTTGCCATTTCCATAGCAACCCGACAGGGTACCAACTGTATTGAACGGGGATCTGATTTGGATCCCCGCCTATGCCCTGAACTGTTTGGTATGAATCCTGAGGGGGAACTCCACGCCAAATTTTAAATAAAAAACCGGCATGGGTTCCCCCCAGGGGCATACCAGGCCCTTCGGTCCGGTATGGATTTTAAGGGGAACCCCCTACACCGAAAAACGGCGTGGGGTCCCCCTCAAAATCCATACCAGACCCTTATCAGAGCACGCAGCCCGGCCGGTCAGGAAAGGGGGTGGGGACGAGCGAGCGCCCCCCCCTCCTGAACTGCGCCAGGCCGCATGCCCTCAAAATGGGGAATGTGTGCTTTGGGGAAGGGGGGCGCGCTGCGTCCCCCCAAAGCACCTTGTCCCCATGTTGATGAGGACAAAGGCCTCTTCCCAAAAAACCCTGGCCGTTGGTTGTCGGGGTCTGAACGGAATCCGGGAGCCCCTTTAATAAGGGGGCCCCCAGATCCCGGCCACCCACCCTATGTGAATGAGTATGGGGTACATACCCATTCACCTAGAGAAAAAGTGTCAATAAAAAAACCACACTGCACAGGTTTTTAAAGTAATTTATTAGACATCTCCGGAGGGTCTCCTTCCTGCTTCGGGGGTCTTCTTCCGACTTCGGGGTCTTCTTCCGACTTCGGGGGTCTCTTCTTCCCGGTGTCCACGCCCCCTAAAATGTCACAGTCCCAGCATGCTCAGGGACTGTGACGGCATAAGGGAGCGGGGTCACCGCCTATATAAGCCATAGCAGAGCGCACAGAGAGCATTCCAGCCGGAGAGAGCGTTGTGTCAACATCGGAAGAAGAGAAGAGGAAAGAAGGCAGAAGGCAGCAGACCGGCCTCCTCCGCTAGCAAAAGAGCAGAAGATAGCGGAGGAGCCCGGCAGAAGACCCGGAGAGCGTGGAGAACAGGTCGAACAATGAGAGAAAAGGCCAGAGACAGTGGAGAAGAACCAGAGAGACCCCTGAAGTCGGAAGAAGACCCCCGAAGCCGGAAGAAGACCCCCGGAGCTGTCTAATAAATTACTTTAAAAACCTGTGCAGTGTGTTTTTTTATTGACACTTTTTTTCCTTAGGTGAATGGGTAGGGGTACCATGTACCCCATACTCATTCACATAGGGTGGGGGGCCGGGATCTGGGGGCCCCCTTATTAAAGCCCCCCACCCGTAGACCCCGACAACCAATGGCCAGGGTTGTCAGGAAGAGGCCCTTGTCCTCATCAATATGGGGACAAGGTGCTTTGGGGGGGCCGCAGCGCGGGCATGCGGCTTGGCACGGTTCAGGAGGGGGGGAGCTCGCTCGTCCCCACCCCCTTTCCTGACCGACCGGGCTGCGTGCTCAGATAAGGGTCTGGTATGGATTTGGGGGGACCCCCCCATGCCGTTTTTTCAGCGTAGGGGGTTCCCCTTAATATCCATACCAGACCGAAGGGCCTGGCATGCACCCAAAGGGGGAACCCATGCCAGTTTTTCTCGCGCTGCTTTGATAGGAAGATGTATTTTTTCTATTGCAGCGAGCGCGAGATGTACCTCGCCGAGAACCAGCGCGATCCTATTGCGCTGGAAACATTCTCGCGTGCAGGTACTCCTGTGTGTGCGCTGGTTCACACACTGGATTAAGGATCTATCCAGTGCACCAATTAAGGTCTGAGCCAGCGCAGTGCATTCATCTTAGTAAATGACCCCCTCTGTCTTGGCTGTCATTTGCTAATTTTGGAATAAAATCGTTGGAACGTTCCTGTGGTGTTGCAGCTATTTTTTCTTCCTATTGATGATCGGTGGCGAGGCGTGGCTTGCACCCAGCACATCTGGACTGTAGTGAGTTCTCACCTGGAGAGGCATCTTCCTTGTTTGAAATGTCGGTTAATAAGTTGGTAATGAGAGAGGAGACTAAAGGAGTGAGGTGAGGAGTAGAGAAATAGATTTGGGTGTCATCAACATAGTGATGGTACTAGAAGCTGTGGGTGTTTATCAAGTGATAAATGTGAATGTAGAAGAGGAGGTGTCCGAGGACAGAACCCTTACAAAAAGTGGGGAGGAGGAAACAGTGTTATAGGTAACACTGAAGGAGTGCAGTGATAGGTAAGAAGGAGAACCAGGAAAGAGTTTTGAAGGTCAAGAGAGTGGAGTTTTTTGAGGAGAAGGGGGTGGTCAACAGTTTTAAAGGCCACAAAAAAGTTAAGTAGTATGAATATGGAGTAGGGGCCATTGGTTTTAGCAGTTAGTAAATCATTAGTGAATTTTAGAAACAACAGTTTCAGTGGAGAGGAGTGAGCGAAAGCCAGACTGTAAGGGGTCAAGAAGGCTGTTGTCAGTGAAGTGGGAGCTCAGACAGTTGTAGACTAAGTGTTCTAATAGTTGGAGGTAAATGGGAGCAAGGAGATGGGTCTGAAGTTGTTCAGTCTGGTGGGGCCCAGTGAAAGCTTTTAAAGTACGGGGGTGATTAGAGCATGTTTTTTAGAAGAGAGGGGACGGTGCCAGTAGAGAGGGAGAGATTGAAGATGTGAATGAGGGAGCATAGGATAGAGGAAGAGGGTGACCTTAGTAGTTGTGAGAGAACAGGGTCCAGTGGACAGATGGTAAGGTGGGCTTCTGAGAAAAGTTTAGCGACTTCGGTAGTAGCAAGATCAAAAGAGAAAAGTATTGAATGTGGTTTTGTACAGGGTGTGTTAATTGGGATAGATATCTGGGCAGTGGAGTCATATCAGTGCAGTCCGCGGATTTCATCAATCTTGTTTTTGAAATGATTGGCAATCTCATAAGCAGTGAGTGAGTTACTAGGTGCAGATGGAGAAAATAGAGAGTTAAAAGTAGAGAAGAGACGATGAGGACTGGATGAAAGAGTATTATGCCCGGTTCACATATGAGGCTATGGGTTTGTGCCTGGGGTCCACTGCGTCCCAGTTCACCGGTTCAGGTGCGAATCAGGTCTGAATTTTTACCTGAATTCACACCTAAACTGGAGCCAAAGACACACACAGGACCCTTTTTAAATGCGGACTGCAGCCGACCAAGACCTGTGTGAACTGGCTCCATTGAGAGCCGGTCAAACTCGCCTGTCATGCAAATTGGATGCGGGGAAACCCGCATCCAATTCACATATGTGTGAAGCCAGCCTTAATCAGAGCTACAAAGTAGGCTTCTTTGGCAGCATGGAGGGAGGCACTGTATTTTAGAAAGGCAAATTTACATAGGGTGAATGCTTGCTGGTATTGGGTTTTACTCCACAATCGCTATAGTGCACGACTATGTCTGTTAGGATTTCTGGTGTCATCTGTCTGTCAAGGTTGTAATGGTCGGGGCCTGATACTTTGGGTAATGAGAGGAGCAAGTGAGTCCAGTGTGGATGAGGGTGAACTATTGTAGATAAAAGTTGCCAGGTTAGGGCTGGGCAGGGGTGAGATATTGTCATAGAGGTGGTCAGTAGGGATGAGCCGAACACCCCCCGGTTCGGTTCGCACCAGAACCTGCAAACGGACCGAAAGTTCGCACGAACGTTAGAACCCCATTGACGTCTATGGGACTCGAACGTTCAAAATCAAAAGTGCTCATTTTAAAGGCTAATTTGCATGGTATTGTCCTTAAAAAGGGTTTGGGGACCCGGGTCCTACCCCAGGGGACATGTATCAATGCAAAAAAAATTTTAAAAACGGCCGTTTTTTCAGGAGCAGTGATTTTAATGATGCTTAAAGTAAAAAAAAAAAAGTGAAATATTCCTTTAAATTTTGTACCTGGGGGGTGTCTATAGTATGCCTGTAAAGTGACGCCTGTTTCCCGTGTTTAGAACAGTCCCTGCACCAAATGTCATTTTTAAAGGAAAAAATCTCATTTAAAACTGCTTGCGGGTTTAATGTAATGTCGGGTCATGGCAATATGGATGAAAATCAGTGAGACAAACGGCATGGGTACCCCCCAGTCCATTACCCGGCCCTTTGGGTCTTGTATGGATATTAAGGGGAACCCCGCACCCAAATTAAAATAAGGAAAGGTGTGGGGCCACCAGGCCCTATATACTCTGAACAGCAGTATACAGGCAGTGCAAACAAGACAGGGACTGTAGGTTTGTTGTTAAGTAGAATCTCTTTGTAATTTTGAACGGGTACATTTTAAATGTGTTTAGATCCAGCCAAAAAATCTTTTTTAAGCTTTTTGGAAAACATAGGGAAGGGTTATAGCCCCTGTGACATTTGTTTTGCTGTCTTTCCTCCTCTTCAGAGGATTTCACCTCACTTTTTGTCCCAATGAAAAATGTTTTTTGAAAATTTGGGTTTTTTTGTGGAACAAGGATTGGAAAGCATCAGTGGAAAGGAGAAATGTTTTTCCCATATTAACTCTTATGCCGCGTACACACGGTCGGACTTTTCATCTACAAAAGTCCGACAGCCTGTCCGACAGACTTTCGGCGGACTTTCGGCGGACTTGCGGCGGACTTGCGGCGGACTTGTTGCAGACTTTCTAACGAACGGACTTGCCTACACACGACCACACAAAAGTCCGACGGATTCGTACGTGATGACGTACACCGGACTAAAATAAGGAAGTTGATAGATAGTAGCCAATAGCTGCCCTAGCGTGGGTTTTTGTCCGTAGGACTAGCATACAGACGAGCGGACTTCGGGGTCCGTCGTAGTTACGACGTAAAGATTTGAAGCATGTTTCAAATCTAAAGTACGTCGGATTTGAGGCTAAAAAAGTACGTTGAAAGTCCGGAGAAGCCCACACACGATCGGATTACCAGCCAGCTTTAGTCCGTCAGCGTCCGTTGGACTTTTGTAGCTGAAAAGTCCGACCGTGTGTACGCGGCATTACAGGAGAGAATTTCCCTTCCTAGGGGTAGATTTCATCTCACTTCCTGTTGTCTCCTTCCGTTTGCAAGTAGGAGTCGTTTGTAAGTTAGATGTTTGAAAGTAGGGTCCTGCCCTATATACTCAGCAGAAATTTGGGCCTTAGGTGTTGCTGTGGCCACAACACTGTAAGCCCTCACAGGGCCCTGCTGTGAAATATTAGATCAAGAATTGTAATTACATGCCCCTGTTGAACAGGAGCTGAAAAATTAGGCCTTAGGCACTGGTGCTGGTGCCACAACACTGCAACCCCTCACAGACACTCTAGTTGGAATGCAGGAATGAGCCCTGCTGCAAAGTATTGCATCAAAAATTGTAATTACACGCCCCTGTTAAACAGGGGCTGAAAAATTGTGCCTTAGGCACTGGTGGTGGCGCCCAGAACCAAAAATGTTCTTACAAGCTATCAGCGTGATGATTGAGGAGGAAGAGGATAATTACTCAGGGATAGTCACTCAGCATCAGCATAGGCAGTCTTTGAAGGGATCTGAGATTTCAAAAAAAAATATGCGGTTACATCAGCATCAGGTGCTTGGTAGCTGGTGGTGATCCAAGACTGATTCATTTTTAAAAAGGTCAGTCAATCGACCGAGTCGGTGGACAGACGCACCCTGTGATCGGTTACCACGCCTCCAGCAGCACTGAATGTGCGTTCCGAAAGAACGCTGGATGCAGGACAGGCCAGTAGCTCAATTGCATACTGTGCAAGCTCTGGCCAGTGATCCATCCTCAAGACCCAGTAACCCAGAGGATTTTCGGTGGGAAAGGTGTCCAAGTCTGATCTTGCCCCTAGGTATTCCTGCACCATGTAAAACAGACGCTGGCGATGGTTGCTGGAACCGATCATACCTTGGGGCTGCGGACCAAAAAATTGTCTGAACGCATCGGTCAGACGGCCACCTTCTCCACCGCTCCTTCTTTGACTGACCAAAGCCTCAGCAACACGTTGTCCAGAAACAGGAGTTTGTAACCTCCCAGTCTCTGGGAACGCGTTGCACAGACCTTTCTGCAAGGCCTCCCGAAGATGTTTCATCCTCTGCTCCCTCTGCGATGGCAAGATAAGGTCCGCAACCTTACCCTTGTAACGTGGATCAAGGAGGGTTGCCAGCCAGTATTGGTCCTTCTCCTTGATACCACGAATACGAGGATCCTTACGCAGGCTTTGCAGGATCAGGGAGGCCATGCAGCGTAGGTTTGCTGAGGCATTCGGTCCGGAGTCCTCTGGGTCACTAAGGATGACATGGTCCGCAGCCACCTCCTCCCAGCCATGTACAAGTTCATGTGTTTCTTGGGACTGATCCCTTAAAGACTGCTGCTGATGCTGAGTGCCAGGCTCCACCTCCATACTGACACAATCTTCCTGCTCCTCCTCCTCATCCTCTTCCTGTGTGATCGGCGGGCACGCAGGAACACTGTCTGGATAAAGGGGGCCTTGAGAGCTAAGGAAGTCCTCCTCTTCCTGCCTCTGTTCTGCCTCAAGTGCCCTGTCCATTATTCCACGCAGCGTGTGCTCCAACAGGTGGACAAGGGGGACAGTGTCACTGATGCATGCACTGTCACTGCTCACCATCCTCGTGGCCTCCTCAAATGGTGACAGGACAGTGCATGCATCCCTGATCATGGCCCATGGGCGTTGGGAAAAAAAAACCAAGCTCCCCTGACCCTGTCCTGGTGCCATAGTCGCACAGGTACTCATTGCTGGCCCTCTGCTGCGTGTGCAGCGCTGCAGCATGGCCAACGTTGAGTTCCACCTGGTGGGCATGTCACAGATTAGGCGGTTCTTGGGCAGGTTAAACTCCTTTTTGGAGGTCCGTCAGCCGAGCACTGGCATTATATGACCGGCGGAAATGCACACAGACTTTCCTGGCCTGCCTCAGGACATCCTGTAAGCCCGGGTACCTGCCCAAGAACCGCTGCACCACCAAGTTAAGGACGTGAGCCAAACAGGTCACATGGGTCATTTGTCCCTGTCGGAGGGCAGAGAGGAGGTTGGTGCCATTGTCGCAAACCACCATTCCTGCCTTAAGTTGGCGTGGCTTCAAACAACCTCTGAACCTGCCCCTGCAGAGCTGACAGAACCTCTGCCCCAGTGTGGCTCTGTCCCCCAAGCACACCAGCTCAAGCACAGCATGGCATCTTTGGCCTGCGTACTTGCGTAGCCCCTTGAACGACTACGGAGCACCGCTGGTTCCGAGGAAAAGGCCATGGAGGAAGAAGAAGAGGAGGGGGTGGAGGAGAGAGGTGTGTCACAATCATTAGCATTTTGGAGGCGTGGTGGCGGAACAACCTCCAACACTACTGCACCTTGTCCTGCATCCTTCCCAGCTGCCAGCAGAGTCACCCAATGCGCCATGAAACTTAGGTAACGTCCCTGTCCATGCCTGCTGGACCATGAGTCAGCGGTAATATGCACCTTACCGCTGACCGCCCTGTCCAGCGAGGCATGGACATTGCCTTCCACATGCCGGTAGAGAGCCGGAATCACCTTCCGTGAGAAAAAGTGGCGTTTGGGTACCTGCCACTGAGGAACCGCACATTCCACAAACTCACGGAAAGGGGCAGAGTCTACCAACTGAAAAGGCAGCAGTTGAAGTGCTAGCAATTTTGCCAAGCTAGCATTCAACCGCTGGGCATGTGGATGGCTGGGAGCAAACTTCTTCGGCGGTGCAGCAGCTGGGGCAGGGAAATTTGCCTGGTACAATCTGACGTTGGTGTACCAAAAGCAGATTGCCCACAAGTACTTGGCTGTGACACACCTAATTCTACACCTTCATTCCTCTCAGTGCAAGCTCTCAGAGAGACTGAAGGTCTAGTGGGGTTGGAAATCTCAGCTGATGAGGAGCAAGGAGATGTCCTCTTTGTTCTTTGGTGTGGGTCTTTTAGATACGCTTGCCAACGAACTGCATGGCAGGTCAACATATGTCTGGTCAAGCATGTGGTACCCAAGCGGGAGATGTTTTGGCCATGTGAGATACGCTTGAGACATATGTTTGCAAATAGCAGCGGTGCGATCTGATGCACTCGTCTCAAAAAAGGCCCACACCAAAGAACTTTTTGAATAACGCGCAGAGACTGCAGCGCCCTGCACATGTGGAGCTTTGGGGTGTGATGCAGTCAATGTGCTGCCCTTAGGCTGGCCCCTGGAGGGCATCCTGCTTCGTTGGTGATGTGCCGCCTCCTCCTCCTCCTCTCTCCTATCAGGCACCCACGTTGAGTCAGTGACCTCATCATCCCCTCCCTCCTCATCACTGGAGCAAACCTGGCAGTATGCTGCAGCAGGGGGAGCATGACTGCCAGATTGCTGTCCTTCTTGGGCACCCCCTCTGTCGTGCTCATGTTACTGCCTTCATCGAGCTCAGTATCATCATCAGAGCCTTCCAAACGCTGGCATCCTCCTGGAGCATGTACCCAACACTGTGGTCAAACAGTTCGAGGGACTCCTCAGGAGGACATGGTGGAGCTAGGGAAGGAGTCACTGATGACATTGAGCCGAGGGAAGAGGCCGCTGCTTTGCCAGACAAAGCACCCTGGGCATGGGGTGAGAGAGGATGAGGACGGCTTGGTCATCCACTCGACCAAGTCTTCCGCATGTTGCGGCTCAACACAGCCAGCTGCCGAAAAAAAGGCCAAGCGTGTCCCATGGCCACGTGCTGATGAGGATGCACCGTCTCCACGACCAGCACTAGACACAGAGCCTGCTTGCCCTCTCTTATTGGCTTGTGACTGTCTGCCTCTCCTTCTTGGCCTTCCAGACATACTAATGGCCTGTAGCTGCACTAAGCTGGGATATATATATATATATATATATATATATATATATATATATATATGTACTGATACTGCAGCTAGCAAAATCAACTGCCTGCCTGTAGTATGAGAACACCACCAACCTTCTACAGGTAGCTTTAGCTGAACACTGTGAGCAGGACGCACTGCACTAAATGTAAATAGTCTAGCTGCCTGACTGTGGTACTAATAGGATCAAAAGAACACCAGTAATTTTCTTCAGGTAGCTTTATATACTGTAACAAGACAAGCCTGCCTGTCAGTAGGAAGATAACAGGAACGGATCTAGCTGAACACTGTGAGCAGGACGCACTGCACTAAATGTAAATAGTCTAGCTGCCTGACCGTGGTACTAATAGGATCAAAAGAACACCAGTAATTTTCTTCAGGTAGCTTTATATACTGTAACAAGACAAGCCTGCCTGTCAGTAGGAAGATAACAGGAACGGATCTAGCTGAACACTGTGAGCAGGACGCACTGCACTAAATGTAAATAGTCTAGCTGCCTGACCGTGGTACTAATAGGATCAAAAGAACACCAGTAATTTTCTTTAGGTAGCTGTAAATACTGTAACAAGACAAGCCTGCCTGTCAGTAGGAAGATAACAGGAACGGATCTAGCTGAACACTGTGAGCAGGACGCACTGCACTAAATGTAAATAGTCTAGAAGATAACAGGAACAGATCTAGCTAAACTGAATACAGTGTGTGTGTATATATATATATATATATATATATATATATATATATATATATATATGCAACACCTGGGATGCATATATATACACAATACACTTTAAGTGCAGCTAACTGACTGACTGTCCTGCCTAATCTAGCTAACTCAAATGAAATGACACTGTCTCTCTCTCTCTCTCTCTATCTCTCAGCACACCGGAACACACTGCACAGGGCCGCCGTGCAGGCGGCCTTATATAGTGTGGGGCGTGTACTAAATCCCCTGAGCCATAATTGGCCAAAGCCTCCTTGGCTTTGGCCAATTACGGCTCTCTGTTCAGGCGGCGCTGTGATTGGCCAAGCATGCGGGTCATAGTGCATGCCTGGCCAATCATCAGCAAGCAATGCACTGCGATGCCGCAGGGAATTATGGGCCGTGACGCGCCACACGAATTTGGCGCGAACGGCCCATATCGTTCGCAATTCGGCGAACGACCGAACAGCCGATGTTCGAGTCGAACATGGGTTCGACTCGAACATGAAGCTCATCCCTAGTGGTCAGTTGCAGAGTAGAAAAAAGAAAGATTAAAATGGCAAATGTTTCTACAGGTAATTGTTTGCTGCTTGGACAGGGACACTGTGAAAGTGATTAGAGGAAAGAGGGTGTTGGTGAGGTTGTCAGGAGTGCAAAGATGGGAGAAAACTAGGTCAAATGTACCACCATCAGAGTAAGTGGAGGACTGTGTGTATTGCGTTAGGTCAAAAAGTGAGGTTAAGTTGAGAAGCTGAGATGTAGCTAGGTTGCTAACATTAATGGGGATGTTAAAACCACCAAGATAGTGGGGAGAAAGTAGGGTAGCCAGGCAGAGAAGTCATCAAGGAAGAGTGACACCAGTCCAGGAGGCCGATAGATCACTTCAATCCTTGGAGAAATTGGAGAAAACAGAAGTGAGCTTATTACATACAGAGTGGGCATTTCAGACACATTAGAAATGGGGGGGAGGGTAGTTTTTGGAAGCAGGGGGTTCAAGATTAAACTGAGTGGATTGTGGCTATTGCCAGATGGAGGGTTGCAGTGTACCAGTGAGATACTGGAGGACCAGGATTAGGGAAGATATTCCCAAAGATTAGGAGAAGGAGGGTAGGGAAAGTAAGATGGGAGCACAATTTATATGAGTGCACATACCTCCCTGTTCTTGTGTTTGGGTCAGCAAGTGGGTTAAGTATTTGCGGTGGTGAGAGGTAATGAGAACAGTAGTAAGGAGAGGGTAGAAGTGAGGGTGATATGTAAAAGCTTTGAGGTGGAGAAGAGGAGTAAATTTGAGAACAGAGGATATTAATATGAGAAGGAAGAGTAGAGGGGGCATAAGGGGTAGAGGGAGTAGGAATCCTGTAGACTTGTAAGAGATGCTTTACAAAATGTTGGTTTACATGCAGTCAGTCCAGACTGGAGCAGAGTTTTTTTTTTTTCTTATAGCAGTAAGTATGTTTTTCTTACAGCAGTAAGTATGTTCTTACTGCTTTAGTTATCCTGCTTTAAACTGCTGCGTTCAACTGCTGAACACTCCTGCAGAAAAAATACTCAGGCAGAAAAAATGCCCTGACTGCGACTTCCCCCATAAGCTAATCTAAATGTCGGCTTAATATGTGCCTATGATCATCACAAGTTAGGACTACTGGTTCTATATGATACCTAGCCTTATTGCTATATCCAGCTTTATTGAATAATTATAGGTGATTGTTTACACTGTATATGTTTATACTGCACTTCTATATTTTTCTGATTTTGACAACTTTTTGAAAAATGTCTATAAATAAACAATGCATAATAAATTTGGACAAGTATTTGGGAGGGCCATAAATTTTGAATCAACAGGATTTATCAGTGCTTATCGAGACACTGGAAAGAAAATGTTGAGAGGGAAAATGGAATAAAATAATTCTCAGAATTCTCAATTAATAGAATTCAAGGATAATTTGTATGAGTTATTGCAAGCTTTGGCAGGTGATTCAAGTAACCAAATCTAAATTGAAATAAAGTTGTATTCATATTGAGTGCACTTCATCAAAATTGCAATACATCATTTAAATTCTTTGGGTTTAGTGAGGAAAATATCCTTTTACGCCATTGTCACTTCAACAGGTGTCTCCACTGGAAGATTTTCCCTGTCTTTGTTATTTTGACATCACAAGCAGTGGAGGCATAAATAGCACTAAAAATCTGACAGATGTTCTAATTCTTCTCCACTCTATCCAAAACTATATAAAATGTTTTGGCTTTAGATACACTTCGAGATGTACATAAATAGATGCACAACCTATTCTGAACTCACATTTCAATGTATTAATTCAAATCTATGACTCTCCACTCAACTTCATTAATTGTTAATTTGCTTATGACAGTTAAGAACAATCATGCTATATTAGAGAAGGGAGGGGGGAATGATTATTAAGTCACAGGAAAAACCATTGGCAGAAAACATGTTTGCTCTCTTTCACAAATTTTTTATTGAAGTTTCAACAAACATCAAGGTTATAATTGATATGCCAAGGATTACATTGTGTGTGTGTGTGTGTGTGTGTGTGTGTGGGGGGGGGGGGGGGGTGCAAGTAAGGTTATACATATAAAATATGAGAGGAAAAAAAAGAATATTTATTTAATGCAGTCATGAAAAGAAAAGATATACAGTAATTGCAATAAGCAAATCAATGATCTGTTGAAACATCCATATGATAAATTTGGTGCATTTAGGTGAGTATTTTGATATTCTATGGTTAACGTTGATTTCCTCAATTCTGTTCTGTCTTGGATAAACAAAGTATTGGTCTATGTAACAGGGCTTTCCAATGGTTTCATGTTAGGTCACAGTGCAAAATAGTCCACACCATGTTATACAAATGGATCCAGAATTGTTTAGCTTTGGAGCAGTGCCACCAAATATGTGAGTGAGTACAGCATGTTTTTTTTTTTTTCACTTTTCAAAGCACTCATTTTGGAGCCTAACATATGGAAAATCCTTAACAATTATCAACTTTCATGCAAATCAAATAATTGATCATAAGTGAAGTCAAACGGGGATGGTACATGGCAGACAATTCTGATTAGAAAATGCATTATCATTATTATTATTATTATACAGGATTTTTTATAGTGCCAACAGTTTGCACAACACTCGAGGGCAGACAGTACAGTTACAATACAGGAGGAATCAGAGGGCCCTGCTCATTAGAGCTTACAATCTACAGTATTAGGGAGGGTCAAGTGATACAAAAGGTAATATCTGTGAGGGACGATTTGATGGAGAAAATAAGAGTACAGTTGTTAGGCAGGGGCAGAATAGGCTTCTCTGAAATAGTGGGTTTTCGGGGATCGTCTAAAAGCAAACCGAGTAGGAGATAGTCAGACAGATTGGGTTAGAGAGTTCCATAGGATAGGAGAGGCTCCGGGAAAGTCCTGTAGGCGAGCATGGGAGGAAGTGACAAGGGAGCTAGAGAGCAGGTGAAAAAATAGATTGGTATTTTGAGACTAGGTTAGTGATGTAGCTGGGAGCCGAGTTGTGGTTTTCTTTGTAAGTTGTTAACATTTAATCCGTTGGGTAAGTGGAAGCCAGTGGAAGGATTTACAGAGAGCAGTAGCAGACACAGAACAGTTAGTAAGGTGGGTGTGCCTGACAGCAGCACTCATGATGGACTGAAGAGGGGATAACCTATGTAAAGGTAATCCTGTGAGAATCAAGTTGCAGTAGTCGAGGCGGGAGATGACCAGGGAGGAACTATAAGCTTTGTGGTGTGATGTGGTTAGGAAGGGGCATATTTTGGAAATGAGTAGGTTGAGGTGGCAAGATTTGGCCAGAGATTGGACGTGGGGCTGAAAGGATAGTTCAGAGTCCAGGATGGCTGACAGTAGTCCTATCGATCTTGACAGAGATATTGACAAGTTAATCACCCACGCTACATATAATAATTGGTGTTAAACTTGCCGCAGCTGTTTAGGACAAAAGTAAAAAGTGTGAAAAATATATATATACCACAGCGCAAACAAAGCTAAATAACTAATAATACAAATACAGTGCTTATACTGTGCATGCAATATGTGTGCAAAGAATAGATGAAATAGTTAAAAATATTGAACAAGCATGTAGCCAGTGAAAGTCAACAGGCTTAGTCTGGTGATGAGATGCCAACTACAATATAAGATTCTTCCTGTGGTGTTTCAAACTCGGACATAAGGAGAGCCCACATAGTGTAGTCTTGTTTATTCAGTAGAAATCAAGCTTACAATGTTCCATAGTAAAAATTGACGCAGACTATGGCACCGTAGTGACATCACATCCGATGTATGTCCGATGTACGTTGGAACGCAGATGAGGTTGTGAGAGAACCTGCTGCTTCCTGGAACGAGTGGACTGTTTTTTGATGCAACATTCTTTCGGTTTTTACTATGGAACATTGTAAGTTTGATTTCTACCGAATAAACAAGACCTACTACACTATGTGGGCTCTCTCTCCTTATGTCTGAGTTTGAAACACCACAGGAAGAATCGTATCTTGGAGTTGGCGTCTCATCACTCTGCTCACCAGACTAAGTCTGTTTGACCCACAACGCAGTACTGCCTGAGGGGTCCATTGGATCTGGTGAGTCTAACCATTTGGGGGGGGGAGAATGTTATCATCTGTGTGGATATCAATTTTTATTACAGCCTTTTGCAATTGGAACTTTATGCAATTTTGCACACTTATTTGAACTTTCATTGGCTACATCCTGGTTCAATATTTTTTACTATTTCAACTGTTCTTTGCACATATATTTCATCATTAAAATTTTATTTTTTTTCCACAGAAAAATAACATAATAGTAGAATTCACAATGAAATACCGGTTATACAATGGGAACTGACAGAGTGGAAAATAATTATGTGCAGCTTACTGTGGCGACTCATTATCATGTGAGATATTTTGCTACCCTTGGGAGGGTTGGAGAGCTCTGCTCCCCTCCAGACACCCCAAAAGGGATCATACTGTGTCCAGCGAGGTGCAAAGCCCCCCCCCCCAGTGTCTAGTGTCATCTTTAGACGCCTTTAACTAGGGAGGAGGTGAAGTATCTTTGTCTTCTTAGGTTACCCTGTCTGAAGGGTATTTCAGACTCTAATGTGGATGCAAGTCGTTGTTCCTGTTGGACTTAAGTATAACCTAAAAACCTAAACTAATGCCGCGTACACACGATCGGTTTTCTAGTCGGAAAAAGACATGGCGGCTTTTCTGATGGGATTACGCTCAAGTTTGCCTTGCATACAAACGGTCACACAAAAGTTCACTGAAATTATGACCGTCAAGAACGCGGTGACGTGTAACACAACGACGAGCCAAGAAAATGACATTCAATGCTTCTGAGCATGCGTCAAATTGTTTCTGAGCATGCATAGGGATTTTGCGCGTCGGAATTGCCACAGACAATCGCATTTTCGGATAGGAACTTTTCCCGACTGAAAAATTGAGAGCATACTCTCAATCTTTTGCTGGCTGGAATTCCGCAAGCAAAAGACAGATGGAGCATACACACGGTTGCATTTTCCGACAAAAAAATCTCATCGGTCTTTTGCGGCCGAAATTCCGACCATGTGTACGCGGCATTAAAGTAATAAACCAGTGTCCAGACCTGAGAATTCATAACAAAAAAACCCCAAAAAACTATAACGTCAGAAGGAAAAGTCAAAGGGAGGAGACTGGAAGAGAGAAAGGAAAAATAGGGGGATAGAGAAGAGAAGAGGACAAGGTGCCTTTCTACCCGATGCAGGTTCCAGTGGTCAGTGATTGGTGTTGCTATCAATGCCTGGTATCAGGGAAATTCCCAGATATTGAGCCCAGGGTTCCCATATCACTTCGAAGTGTTTGGTCTTGTCCAATAAGGAACTGACCATTTTTTCCTGTGCCATTATCCAGGAAATCTTTCTTTTCATGGATAATAGAGATACTGAGGGTAGCTTTGGCTATGGTCATTTTAGCTCCTGTCAAAATAAACAGAATCAGTTTACGGGTAAGTCTATGCACACGCAGCACTAAGCCATTGAGCAAGGCAATTGCTGGTGTTTGGGGAATAGCACAACCTGTGACCCTGCGAATAAGGTGGAAAACCCTATTCCAGAATCCCCGGAGTTTGGGACATTCCCACCATATGTGGAGCATAGAACCCAGTCCCTGGCAGCCCCTAAAACATAAAGGCGAGGTGGATGGAAACATAGCGGCCAGTTTTGTAGGCACACTAGATACCATCTCGTAAATAGTTTGATGTTGGTCTCTATGAGTAAGGTATTGTAGATGCCTTTGATCGAGAATAGGACTTGTACCAGTCCTCCAGTTCCCAAGTGGTCTGGAGGTCATTTTTCTAAGCAATCATGTAGGGTAACTTGTTAGAATTTGTAGCAAGTGACTCATAGATCACAGAAATCCCTCCCCTCTGCTCCATGGCTTTTCCACATCAGCTTTCCTATTTTGTGAACCCCGGAGGGTTAGGTTTATATTTCTAGATGGAATGGATGAAGCGAGAGATCTGGTGAAATCTAAACTTTTCTGTGGAGGGGGTTTCCAGTTCTTTTTCAAAATGATTAAGGGGTAATGGGCCTGTGCAAGAGAAAAAGTGTCCAATGTGGTACACCCACTTGTCCAGCCACCATTTGAAGGCTTTCATGTCCATGCCAGGTTGGAATAGAGGATTTCGGAATAAATGGACTAATGGTTGAGATTCAGGGAGGGAAGCTTCCTAAGCGAATCCCACAGAGAGAGTGAGTGTGAGAGAGTTGGAAAAAGGATGGGGGGTCTGCTTTTGGGTGGGCACCATAATAAGTAGTCTAGGGTGAACATAGGTACTGCTTGTCTTTCAATGGCTATCCAGTCTGGCTTTTCCACTTTAAGGTATATGGTGAACAATTGTGCTAATCAAGCGGCTTGATAGTACAATAGAAGATTCGGAAGACCTAGCCCCCTTGCTTGGGAAGATTAAATAGGTTGCGGTGTGAGAGATGAGGGCCTTTCTTGTCCCATAAAAATTTAGTAAGTTTGCCTTGAAAGATTTTCAGGTGGTCCCTTCTAATCGGGATAGGAAGGGAGCGGAATAAATACAGAAGCCCGGGTAAAAGGGTCATCTTGACCGAATTAATTCTGCCTGTCCAAGCTATGTGTGCGACTCCCAGTTCCTAAGATCTGCTTCTAGTTTCTGATATATTGGGGATAATTTGCTTGATAAAGGCTTTCAATCTTAGAAGTGATATTAAGTCCTAAGTATTTCATGCAGGAATTACTCCATTCAAATTTGTAGGTTTCCTGTAGATGGGAGACTAGTGAGCCAGGGAGAGATACCTTCAGAGTCTGAGATTTAGACATATTTACTCGGAGGCCCAATATCGCCGCAAATTTATTAAGTACTGAACATATCGCGGGTAGAGAGGAGGTTGGGGAGGTTACAAAGAGCAGCAGATCATCTGCGAACAGGGTGCATTTATGAGTTACTTTGCCACACTGAACTCCCCCGATATTCGGATGTTTGTGAATGGCTATCGCCAGAGATTTGATCATTATGTCGAATATCAGGGGGGATAGGGGCAGCCCTGATATGTGCCCCTGGCAATCGTGATTGGGTTGGAGAAGAGCCCTTCAAGTCTAATTCTAGCTTTTGGTTCTGAGTATAAGGCTTCCAGGATCCCTATAACATTCAGGCCGGATCCCCAGCGTCTGAGGACCGCAAAGAGATATGGCCAGGATACTGAATCAAAGGCCTTCTGAAGGTCCAATAATAATAGCATGCCTTCTTGTTTATTTCCACCTTCCCAGTCTGATTGTAATATTGTTATAAGGTCCACCGCTCTTCTCACCTGGTCGCGTCCCTGCCGGCCAGGAATAAACCCAACCTGGTCCTTGTGGACATATAGACCTATGAATGATGCTAATCGGTTTGCTAAAAGTTACGATTTTTAAGTCGTTATTATTTAGGGAAATCGGTCTGTAGTTCCCTATCTGGCTTGCGTCTTTATCTCGTTTGGGGATTATGGAACTATACGCCATATTGAGTTGGTTACCTATTGTGGTGCCCTTAGTGATTGCATTGAACAATCTAGTGAGATATGGGGTTAGGATTTCAGAAAAAGTTTTATAATAGGGCATTGAGAACCCTTCAGGCCCCCTTGCCGTTCCTCCCTTTAATGTTTTGATAACCTCCGCAACCTCCTCAGCGAAAATGGGAGCATCCATTTCTGCTCTATGATTATCTTTCAATGTTGGCAAGTGTAATTCATCCAGAAATTCTTCTACTTGAGTGAGGTTTGAGTTTCTGTCTGCATTATATAATTCAGTATAACATTCCTGGAATGCATTCATTATGCGCTGTGGGTTCAGGGTGAAGGTGCCTTCAGCCTGTTTAATTTTGGGTAGGGTATGGGAGTGTAATCTGGGGGACAATTTAGAGGTGAGCATGGGTCCTATTTTGTCCTTTCTCTGTTAGAACTTGGCCCTAGTCCATCTAATGGATTTATCCGCTTTTGTTTTGAGGTCCAAATTCAGGGCCACTCGAACAGCATCAAGAGTAGAACTAGAGACTTTGGTGGGGTCTTTTTTATGTGGTTTCTCAGGGTGAGAAAATCTCTCTCAAGTCTCTCTATGTCTACAAACCTTTCTTTCTTCCATTGTGCTGCAATTTGTATTAGTTTTACCCCTAATGGTCACCTTGTGGGCTGCACATAGAGTCTCTGCAGAAACATCTCCCACGTCATTGAGGCGGAAGTATTCCTGCAGAGCCCCCTGTATTTCAGTTACTTTGATGGAGTCCAATGAGAGGCATGTTGTCTATGGATATCTTGGCGCAATGACAGTAAAACCATGGAGTGGTCTGACCAGGCCACATCCAAGATAGTGGACATAAGGGCCAGTGGAATGTGATGGGTGGAGAGCAGGATATGATCAATACGCGAGTAAGATTGGTGTGGATTCGAGAAGTGGGTAAAGACATGTGCGGCCGGATTTAGTTCCCTCCATACGTCAGCTAATATAGACTGAAAAATCAGTCACGTTATTTGGACACTAGCTTTGCTAGGTCTAATCAGTCGTGCTTTAAGGGATTTAGATTTGTCCAGGCCAGTATCAAAGGCTGTATTAGAGTCACTTCCCAAGATTGTAACACCTTCTGTCAGTGGGCCAAGGGTGTTAAACATTTGTTGGAAGAACTTTGTCTGTCCTCTGTTGGGGGCATAATAAGATATGAACATGTATAGGCTATCGTCAATCGTACCTTTTACTAGTAGGAATCTTCCCTCCGGGTCTCTGTGTTCCAATTGAATGTTAAATTTACAGTGTTTGCAGTGTTTGGAAAATAAAATCGCCACCCCTTTCATCTTGTCCTCGGCATTAGCCAAGTAAAACGTGGGGAAATGTGCATTGAGGATCAAGGGGGTGTACCTCTGTGGAAAGTGAGTCTTCTGCAGAAAGACCACATCTAGCGGTAAACCTGAAAAGCCTTCCGTCTCTTGACTGGCAAATTTAGTCCCTGAGTGTTGTGGGAGATTATTAGGGGAGATGGTGAATTGTTGTCATTAGCCATGGAGCAGAAGGGGATGAACGCTACGCAATCTATGGTCACATACCTTATTCCATGCAGGAGATATGAGAGATTCAGTCGATGGTGGGGAGGCTAGCGCATCCAAGTTCACCTTGCAAGGAAAAAGCATCAGTAGGCTGGCTAGAAAAGAAAAGAAGTTAGTAAAGAGGAAAATGAAAGAGCAAAGAGAGAGACATATCAGCCATATTTTGTAAACCGTAAGGCCATAACCAGGCCTGGAATGGGGAGAGGAGGAAGACTCCCTCCCCTCATTCAGAACAAAAACTTTAGTATAGCCTATAAGTAGGGCTATATTCCTACTACCTAGAGTAGAGAACATCCTGTCTGAGTAGTAGGTGGAGGCACAAGGCATCAGCCTTGGCCCTTGACAGCATTGCATAAATTATTTAACTTTCAATTATGTGGGAACAGCTAACAGTCACTCCCTTTGGTATTGAAGATTACTCTAACTGGGGAAGACATTTCCATTGGGGGGGGGAGTTTGAACTTGGTGCGTGGCTAGGTAAGAGGTTAAGTCTTGGTGATGAAAATGAGGCATAAACCCCTACACGATACCCCTGCAACAGCTCTGTGTGTTGAGGACAGAGTCAATCCAGACTTGGAAATGGTTTGCGGGCATTACTTCCAGCCTGAGTAAAAGGGTGAAGAGAAAAAAAATGTGTGAGTTATGTGCCACCGCATCAGGGGGTAAGTTATCCTTGACCCTTTTTGGCCCTGCCCCATAGTGGGAAGGGGGGACTTGGTGGGGAATGGCATTTAGCAGATCCCTGCTGTGTATTAGAGGTATTCATTGCTGACTCTTGGGTGATGCGCTTAAGTTCCAGCAGCAGACGCTCACCCTCTGGGAAGCTGTGAATTGCCTGTAGGCGAATTTCAGGGCCAATGGGAATGTCCATGCAGTATTTGATGTCCTTCCTGGTGAGAACCACAAGGAGGGGTTTCAGTGATCTTCTCTTTTGAATGGTTAATGGGGAGATGTCAGCAAATATTTGATGACTCTCCCCTGGAACTGTTTCTGGTCCTGTTGGCGGGAGCATTTCATCACTTCTTTCTTAATGGCGTAATAGTGTGGTTTTACTACAATTTCCCTCGGAGATCCATCTTTCCTGGGAGGGCCAAGGGACCTGTGGGCCCTATCCAGTTCCAATTTATGTACTGGGACTGAAAGGATCTGGGATTTGATAATGTCCTGTACTGCAGACTGGACATCATTAATGGATTCTGGTAACCCTCTGATCCGAAAGTTGTCTCTCCTCGAGTGATTCTCGAGATCATCAATCCGGGCCTAAGCAGTGTCAAGCTGCTCCTGCATAAAATGCAAATGGTTGGTGCTCTGGTTCGCCCTGGAGATAGTGACATCCACCTTATGCTCTATGTGTTCAATTCTGGTTCCCAAGTTCTGAAAATCTGCTCTGATTTCTCCTGTGATCCTGACAGCAGTTTGGGTCAAACCTTTGTCTAGCAGCTCTGAGATTTCAGAAAATAAGTCAGATACATTAAAGGTTACTTCAAGAGCCTGTGCAGCTTGTGCAGTTTTGGAGTCTTGGGGATGGGGGTTACTTCCAGTGAGGACAGACCATAAGTCCCTATAGAGCGCTCTATTAGGGACACGGTTGATGCTGGGGAAGTGGTGGCAAGAGTGGGGTCAAGGCCCGGTATCTATGGGGCATATGTGAGGGTTGCAGGGTGCAAAACTTTCCTGGCTGCTGTGGAAGTTTCTTCTGTGGCCTGGTCTCGTGGCTGAGATGCGGCCGCCATCACGGAAACGTCCCGACCTTCCAAGGTGTCAAACTGTGGCCCCAGGGCTTGTCTGACATGTCTGCCTGGCATATACTGGTGCCCGGATTAGTCCTCAGCCATCTCCCGGGGTCTGGGGGTCTCCTGGTAGCTGGTTCCCTCGGCTATCTGTGCTGTTTGGCTGGCACTGTGCGGAGCTCCGGGTTTACACCGTCATCTTAGGAGACTCCGCTCATGCGCCCTTGCAAACATATTTCATGCACAGTATTAGCACTGTATTTTGTATTATTATTTATTTAGGTTGATCTTGACAAATAAATCAGGGAAAGAGGCACATGGCTTTGGATAGATTGATTTTGAGGAAGTGATGTGACATCCAGGCTCATATGTCTGTTAGTAAATTATTGATATGTAAGGAGTGAGCTGAGGGGTAGAGAAATAGATTTGGGTCTCGTCAGAATAGAGATGGTATTGAAATCCAATGGAAGGCTATTACTTGACCAAGGTCCAGGAGTAGGAGTACAGAATAGTGTCTATTGGATTTAGCTGTTAGCAGATCATTTGTGAGTTTTAGGAGAGCAGTTTCCATGGAGTGTTGAGGGCGGAATCCAGACTGAAGGGGATCAAGAAAGTTATTCTTGGCAAGGTGGTCAGTCGGTTATAGACGAGACGTTCAAGGAGTTTGGATAAAAAGGAAAGCAAGGAGATGGGGCGTAGGTTGTTAAGATTGATGGGGTCTAATGAGGGCTTTTTAAGGATGGGGGTGACTAGTGCATGTTTTAGAGAGTTTGAGAAACATGTTAGAAGAGTGATGATGTGAGTTAGAGCATGTAGGATAGAGCCGTAGCATTTGTGAGGGAACAGGGTCCAGGGGGCATGTGGTTAGGTGGATGTCAGAGAAAAGTTTAGCAACCTCGTCTATAGTGATGGGGTTAAATGAAGGAAGTAATGATTGTACCTGTGGACATGGAGTGTTAAGTGGAGAAGGAATCTGTACAGCAGAAATCTAACAAATTAGAAATTACAAAGTAATTGGTGATCTCCTGGGCAGTGAGTGAGTTACTGGGTAGAAGCAGTGGAGGACGAAATAGAGAGTTAAAGGTAGAGAAGAGTTGACGGGGACGGGTTGTTGTTAATGAGAATGACAAAATAGGTCTGCTTGGCAGTGAGATGGCAGGAATTGTATTTTTGGAGGGTTTATATTGGTAGAAATCTTTCTGAGACTTAGGCTTATGCCACAAGAGCTCAAGAGTGCAGCTATGTTTTTTCAGACTTCTAGTGTCATATGTTTGCCATGGTTGTAGGGGTGAAGTGTTGTAGACAGAAGTGGCTAGGTTGGGGCAGGGCAAGGATGAGATTTTGCCATAGAGGTGGTCAGTAGCAGAAAAGAGTAGGGTTGAAATGGTAGAGGTTTCTACGGGTAATTGTTAGGCAGGTAGAGGGAGAGGAGGTGGAAGAGAGGGAGAGAGTGAAACTAATAAGGTAGTGGTCAGAGAGAAGGAAAGGATTGTTGTAGAGGTTGCATGAAGTGCATAGGTGGGAGAAAACAAGGTCAAGGGTGTTAACATCAGAATGAGTAGAATCATGTAATCATTGCTTCAGGCCAAAGGAGGAGGTTAGACTGAGAAGTTTGGAAGTAGCAGGAGTGTTAGTATTAACAGGGATGTTGAAGTCACCGAGAATGATTGTGGGGATTTCAGATGAGAGAAAGTAGGATAGCTAAGCAGAAAAGTCATCCAGAAAGGCTGATACTGGTTCAGGGGACCGGAAGATCGCTGGAGAGAAAAGTTGAATGCAATGTGCCTCAAATGACAAAGACAGGGACAAGGATAGTGGCTGATTATAGTTCAACCCACTTACAGAAATTAATCCAAAATGAAGAAGAGCCAGACAAAAAAACAGTCAAACAGAACCTTTTGAATAGGCACATACTTAATGGTCTGAATTCAAGCTAAACCATATGTGGAGCTGAAATACTGGACAATGTGCAGCATATGAGAGAGGCATGTGTATATATAAGTCCGGCAAATGTAAACCTTTCTATGCCCTCTGGGAGATTTCTGATCAGCAAGACAGCGTAGACATGGGTGGATTGTTACAACTGGAGAGACCACATGTAAAACAGTGTCAGTTTACAGTATATCACATATTACAAACAATTAAAAAGGTGAGTTATATTGGATATTTAACCAATTTTACCTATGCATCATCTTTAAAAAGGGTGTGTCAAGTAGCACTTTGAAAAGTGAAAAAGATAGTGTCACTGAGTTCCAAAGATGCATAATAGCACTGAACTATGTGTGCATTGGTCCAAAAACGAATAAAAAAAAAAAAGAAAAGAAAATAAGATTACAAAAACTATATATTATATTATATATATATATATATATATATATATATATATATATATATATATATATATATATATATATATATATATATATATATATATATATATATATATATATATATATATATATATATAATATATATATTTTTTTTTTAAGACAAGTACAACAATCTCAAGGTTAATGACATTCTATGCAAGATATAAACAAACTGTATTGAGAAGGAGAAACAATGCCTGCAAGTCAAAGCTTGCAGAGATGGATATTTGGAGACTTAACATGATAGTTGTTATACGCCACAAAAGTATAGCCTTCAAAATTATTGCTGAATTCAATGAGAACCTCTGTGACCCAGTCTCGACAAAAATGATACATGATGAGCCACGCAAAGCTGGAATTTATGGCATGACTGAGATTCTGCTCATACCCAAGGCCAGCACACAAAGACATATAACAATCAATTGGGTCTTCTTGCATTGCTGGTTTAAGGTTAAGGATTATAAAGCAAAAAGCAAAAAAAAAAGGATTAACAGAACCATATATTTTTTCACACCAGTTTAAAAGTCTCTCACTTTCTTTCTCTTTATTCTAGAAATATGTTCTACACTATAACTCTTCAATTTAGATTTTATTTTTACATTATACGAAACAGTTTGAATGCAGTTTGAATATTACATATAAATGCATTTCATGGAAATAACGGAAAACCTTGTTAGTATCTATATAACCTGAGGGTAACTTAAGTGATGACCTCAGAATTGTTAAAATATTCAGAGCATGATCCCAAGCAGCAGGGCATTATGATTCTACTAATAGACTTATAATATACGGATGCCATTTACTTTCATAAAACAGCAGGGGTGATGCGCTCTGATACAAAAAAAACCATGATCATCAATTTCTGAAACAATCATTAAAGCCCACTGTATTGCACTGGGATGTTTACATCACTGAAAAAAGGACAAGAGGACAATTTGCCAACTGATGAAATAACTACTCTATCTGCATAAAGAAACAGTAGTGCTAGCTAATGATTTAGTCTGTCATTCAAGAAATCTTGATTGCTGTAACATGACATTTTACTACTTCTACATAAGGTGGTATTAATTTACTTCAATGCCTAAATCTACATTTGTAAACCTTTATTGATGAATCAAACACTAATTAGCAGGTTATGTTGAGCAGTAACTACAGAAGAAATGCAGCTCAATGTAACTGCACCTAAAGCCTCAAACCAAAATGTATTGTAAGCATAAAACTCCTTTTTAATTTTACTGGACAGGAGTTTTTTTTGCACCAAAAAGGCAGTCCTCATGCACACAGGAACATAAAGTCATACAATGTAAACTGTGAGCATACTTCTGCACCTAGGAGACACAGCTGCAGCATACAGTTGCCCACAGTTAGGAATGTCTGTCTGAGGATATATGCTATACTTGAATAAACAAGCCTAGTTCAGAGATTTACACCCACGGGTGTTCACATGTTTATGCAAATATTGCATATAACCACATACGGCCATTGGGTGGCTGTATGATGCATCTGTGTCTCCTGGGTTCAGAAGTCCGAAACTCAATCACTGTGACCACAAAGGGTCACAACTGAAAGTACGGCGGACACCCCTTACTTTTAGCTGCGACAAGACCTGTTTGGTTCAAATAAGTTTTTGTTTTGTTTTGTCTGTTCCTTCTTGCTTGCAACCTCAACCTCGCAATCTATGCCGATACAGTTATCTCTATTACACATTGACTACACTTGCTGAAAGTTAAGAACAATCTGCCAACATCCCCCCATTCACTTGCATCCCTGCTTTTTGTCTTCATTCCACTACAAGTCTGAGACTGTCCAGGCCTACCGTCGCGCTGCACACTTACCCATATATGCCTGCTGCTCCCGTCTCAATGTGGGGTCCTTATTGGAAAATACACAAGGGTTTGCCCCCAACTGATGCAAGAACTTCCACGAGATTCATTCACTAGCTCTAGCTTTAGGCTTTGATACTGCCTACCTCACGGCACTGCCAGTTGATGAATCTAACGTATGTATTGTATGTAGGGTTAGCGTAATATAAGCTGCATTGCAACTATGTAACTCTCTCAAAACTGCTGCTGACCCCATAACCCCCTTCCCCTCAATGGGGTCCAAACAAATTCTATCCTACTGACAATAAGGAATCTTAATACCCCCTCCCTCTCCCTCCACCTCCACGTGATTAACGGTCTTGTCACAATCTCAGAGACTCCAGCATACATTCTTGTGTAGTCCCCAAAGGGACAGATCTACTCCATGCACTGTTGTCTGTATGTGCACCACATAGCAGTCCCTAGATACCTCCCCAGGTGGTGCACCTGGAACCCATGAACCACTGCTCTCCTACACAATGGCTTCAGGTACAGTACCTTCCGCAGGAGGTATGATTTCCACCCCCCGAATTCTGTGCATTTGGCAGTACCTACACCTGAACTACTACACTGGATGGAGTGGAAGCACCACTCAGACCATCTCAAGCCCTTAAAGGGCAACACCTCCCGCATTACCTATTACCTCCCTCCCCCCTTACCCTAAGCTACAATGCCTGCCTAACAGCCACTGGCACTATTATATTACTCACGATCAGCTGGTATCCTCGTTACCCCAGGTACCTCGTTACTTTTGGACATACCACAGAGATGCCTAACACTGCACCGTCCCCCACAAGACACCTTTGGGTACTGAGCAGGATTGTTTAAAAAAGAGATGACTATGTGTTTTAGAGCTACATACATGTATTATGTTACAAATGTTTTTGTTAATAACAGCGGGCATCAGGCAGTGACTATGCCATTGGCATTAATCTTCCAAGTTGGAACGAGTTAATGGGTCGAAGGTTGGACGACTTATTGTCCCAAACTGTTTACTCTCCTCTTTCTGAGCCTTATTCTGCTTAAGACAGTAGGCCTGAACCCTATTCTGACCAAATAGAGGCTCAGCCAACCTTTTGAAGAAAGCCACTTACCATGCACCTCCTCATACATGCCGCAATACCCTGTAGCGGTGGGTAATACAAGTAAATACATGTAAATCTATCCTGCCTGGACTTTACCAACCCCCACACAGTGGCATAGTATAGTGTTGGCTACCTATGGGTCAGTACACACTATCTATTCATTGTACCTAACCGACACCAATCTTTTTGAGAAAGTCGGGCAGATCAACCCGATCCTCTCCTATCCCCCCACGACATAACCCCCCTCCTTGTCCCTGAGACTCATTGCTCCCTCTCCCCCTTGTGTGCAGAACCCACCCCTCTTGATCATGCCACATCACGGTGCTGCTCACTCTTCCCCCCAGGTCAAGCTATACTCCCTAAATGTACGCGGACTAAATTCCCCGAAAAAAGGTTGCAACTACTTCTAACCTTACAAAAAACTAAAGCAGATGTGGTGTTTCTTCAAGTGATGCATTTTTAATCTGATAACATATCTAAACTCCACAGTAACTTCTATCCCATAGCCTACCATGCATAGAATAATGAATCTGAATCCAAGGGTGTATCCATTTTAATTTCCAAAAATTGCCCTATCCAGATTATAGATATCCTGCAAGATGCAATGGGCGATATATATTTCTTAAAAGAAAAATCTACAATAAACCCATCACGCTAGCCAACCTATACGCTTCCAATAAGCGACAAGTGCCCTTTTTTCGTAACACCTTACAGCTCCTCACTTCATTTCAAACTGGCATTCTTATTGTAGGGGGAGATATTATTCTAGCCCTCCCTCCCTCCTTGAATACCTCATCCGGCTCCTCCGCCTTAGTGTACAGAGCCCTTCGAGCAATCAAAACACAGCTTAGCGACCTAACCTTGCACAACACATGGCGCACACTGTATCCCATGACCAAAGACTTCACATTCTTCTCGCCACCCCATAACAAATACACGAGGATCAACTATTTCTTCTTCACACAAACCGATTTAGTGTCCCTCGTAAATACGACCATAGACCCGATGCTCCTCTCGGACTATAATCCCATCTCCATCACCATAGCATTCCCGACAATGCCCACGAGATCAGCAATCTGGCGACTTGATATTTCCCTCCTGAATGACCCTGAAACCTTGAGGAAACTCAACTTGCACATATCACAATATTTTTGTTAGAATAAATCCGCGAAAATAACTCCAATGACACAATGGGCAGCACACAAATGTGTTCTCAGGGGTGAACTTATTTCCATTGCGCTAAGCGGAAGAAAGGTAGACAAACATGTATTGCAGAATTGTTGGAGCACATTCATTTTCTAGAAAAAAGCATAAACAATCGCTAGCAATGCAAACACTAACCAAACTATTACAGACTAGGGAACCACTACTTGTAGAGCTGGGGAAACCAATAAGACGCAAATACGCATTGACATGGCAGCTATTTTATGAATTCGGCAACAAGTCCGGAAAATTGCTTGTTAGAGCCCTCCAAACTAAAAAGGCGACACCAACAATTCACTCCATCTCAGACCCCGTGGGTTGCACGGTCGCCACATCAGACGGCATTGTTGATAAATTTAAACAATTTTATACCAAACTATATAACTTGCCCATCCCAACTACGCCAGAGGAAGCCACAGATAGAAAGGAGATGTGTACCACCTTCCTCTATCAATACAGCCCCAAACTCATCACTTCCTCTGAGGCAGCAGACCTAGACAGACCAATCTCTTTGCATTAATCCATGGAGGCCTTGAAACAACAAAAGACAGGCAAAAGCCCCGATCCAGAGGGCTTGATTTCTAGCTACTACTAAATAAGATACCACCATTGTGTCAAACTACAGACCTATATCACTCCTAAACTTCGACGTGAAACTTTACGTGACATTACTCACAAATCAAATACTCCCTTTGCTCCCCAAGCAGGTCTCCTTGGACCAAGTGGGGTTCATTCCTGGAGGTGAGGCAAGGGACAACACCCTGAAGGCCATAAGCGTACATCATTGGTTATCTGCATCCTCCAAACCAGGCTTTTTTCTGTCTCTCGATACGGAGAAGGAATTCGACAGAGTGACCTGGGACTACATGACAGAAGCTTTAAAAGCGTTGGGGTGGAGGCACATGTGCGGAGGCTGCCAGGATGGCCATGATCATCTAGAGCTCCATGCTGCTCTGGTCTAATGACACCCAACACAGCCAACCGAGAGCTCATTTCGGGCCCGCTCCATGGGCGACAGCGAAGGGCACACCCCGGGATCACCATGATGTCAGCAGGCACGGCCAGACGGGACCTGTCCCGCTTGCTGACCGTGGCCCCTGAGCACCACAGCCAATCCAAGATGGTGACCGTGAGTACAGGGTGCAGAGGGACAGAGAAGGAAGACTCCATTGCGGACCAAGACGCCCCAGGAATCGCAGCTCACTTGCCGCAAAAGGATGCAGTGAGTACAACAGGATGACACCCTCACCCACATCCACTGAATCCCTGATAGGGAGGACACTTGACGGCCTTCTCCTGACCCCAATGTCTGACCTTATGGCAGTATTAGAGGATTGTGAGAGGACACTACAGGGCCTTACACCTACACCTACTGACTTCTCTTCCATGATGTCAGCATTCTCCAAAAAGCTATCCAGGGGACTAGCACAAAATGCTCCTCACATAACCTCATCAATCCATGCAGATTTACAACAATTGGGCATGTGGATGGAACACATTGAAAGAAAGGCAGATCAATCGGTAGTCAGAATTAACCAAAACTCTGTCAGAATTCAAGATGTACAGGACCAATTAGAGACTGCATTATCGAAAATCAATGACTTGGAAAACAGGTCCAGGCATTACAATTTTAGGGTACGGGGTCTCCCAGAAATGGTAAAAGAGGTTCAGTTGGAAATCCGGGCACTTATCAAGGACTTAATCCCTGACATCCCAGACCACCGCCTGGAATTAGACAGGGCACACAGAGCCCTACAACCTCCACCTTTAGACAGCCTCCCAAGGGACATCATTGTAAAACCACATTTTTACACAGTGAAAGAAGAGGTAATGAAAAGTTTGCGTGCAGCGGAAAAGCTGACCTTCCAGGGTCAACCTATCCAAATTTTTGCTAACCTCTCACCCTACACTGTACAGAAACAGAGAGCCCTGAAACCCCTTCTCCCAGTCTTGTTGCAAATCAAAATTACCTACAGATGGTCGTTTCCACTCCGCCTGAACTTCTCATTTCGCAACAAAAGTTATGGCTTTTTATCTTTTGCCGAAGGTGAGCATATCCTACTACGCCTGGATTTACTCTCAAGACCCGCAACCCTCATCAGCCGGCAAAGGTGCAACACCCTCAGCGAAACGCTCACCTCCTGCAAGTCCTCTCAAACCGTCATGGCAAAAGCACCATTCCAAAAGATCCAAGGACTTTCTCTGACCCTGAGGAAAGTCGCATGGATGCAGCTACAATCAACGTGATCTGAACATCCTATTTCCTTCCCCCTGTTGTTGCTGACCCCATCCACAGTGATCTACACCCATCTTCCATTACGAAGCGGTCGTCCCTTTGGGAACAATTTGAGTGGTGGAAAGGAAGAAGGGTCACACTTAATGGTCCCCCTCTGTTATCTGGGGGTCTTTTTTTTCTGTTTTGCTGCACTGCTTCAGTTACAGTAGTGCTCTAGGGCCACAGCCTGGGGCCCCCGTCTTCAAAAGAGATCCGGTTATGAAGCTTAAATGTCCCTGAAGTTATAATACTACCTAGCTACCCCCCTCAGGGGGGAGACCCCAGAAATGTACTATTATATCCCACTATACAGTTCTTTTATAGTTCTCTAAACCTGTTGATCCTATTACAGAATTTGGGCGGGGTACGGGGTGGTGGCCGTTCAGCGGGCCGGGACCCTCACAGGGGGTACCAAGGTTCCGGAGGTGCCCCTGGCGGGGGACCTGGGCCAGATGGGGTGCCACTCACCCAGTCTCTGACCCAATTATCTTTACAGGGAATGAGACTCGGGTCATATGTAATTAATATTACTAGTGTAAATGGCGGTGAGACCGTGGCGGATGCAATGCACCTCCACCAGCCTTTGAGGAGTGTTTACTTTCACTCAATGGCTGATAGAGGCACCCCTAGCCAGGGGACCATCGACCTTTTGGTTATGGGTCAGGAAGAGGTTGGAACTTTCCTGCCCCGGGGGTATAGGAAATTCAGAATGCGCTATAAAAAGTTTATTCAGTTTGTCTCTCTCACATTTTCTCTTTTCCTCCCGCTCTTTATTTCCCACCTTGTTCTCTATCTGCCTATCTTTTCCTGTAGGAGTCCTGGAGGATCACATGTCATTAGCTCCCCAACCCGGATAGCAGTACCCATGGTCTGCACCCATGGCTGCTGACTGATCCATCTACTTGGAGTAAGGTACAATGCACCACACTCTGATCCATGTCTAGCACGACCCCTGCCAACTCGACCTTGCGCATAATCTCACATAATACAAAAGGGCTAAACTCGCCAGTCAAAAGGCAGAAACTGCTTCAACTGTACCACTCTATGAAATCAGACATACTACTCTTACAAGAAACCCACTTCCCCATTTCCTACCAGCCCACCTTTCTGCACCAACGGTACCCCCAATTCTTTCTCGCCTATGCGCAAAACAAAACTAAAGGGGTAGCAATCTGCTTCTCAAAACATCTACATTTCTCACCAACCAAGGTTCTTAAGGACCCAGCAGGGTGCTATGTGCTAGTGACAGGCACCATTGATGGAGAGACCTGCACTTTTGTCTCCTACTATACACCTAACAAAGGACAGGCAAAATTTTTTGACTCCCTAACACACACAATACGGAAACACTGTCAGGGCATAGTTTTCATGGGAGGAGATTCTAATATAGCGTTTGACCTCTGCCTAGATAAAACGGTGACTGGGAAACCTAGATCCAAGCACCCATCCAGACAAAGCCAAAAAATCGCCCAGCTACTACACTCCACAGGTTTGGTGGATATCTGGAGGGAACTCAACAGACATACAAAAGATTATACACATTTTTCTGTACCACACAACACCCATGCTAGGATTGACCACATCTTTATGCAATCACACTCAATCCCCTTAGCCCTGTTTGCCAAAATTAGTGACATCTCCCTCTCAGACCACTCTTTTGTGATACTTGTAACCCAGCATCCTTTAGGGACATCCGCTCCTTTTTAATAGCGACTTAATGAAGCCTTACTGAGTGATCCAGTACAGTGCACGATACTGGAAAAGACGTTAAAAGACTATTTTAATGATAATGCCAATAACACAGTTAAACCTGAAATCCTATGGGCAGCCCACAAATCTGTGAAAAGGGGAAACTCATACAGTGTCCAAACTGAAACGCGAACATGGAGCAGATATCCAAAAACGCACAGAGGACTTCCTTTCACTGAGCAAAACCCACAAACGAAACCCCACACACAACACCCTGTCCCGCTTCGACACAGCCTGAATTAACCTTAACTTAGCATTAACAACCCAAGCTGAGAAACATCTGTGATGGACGGGAGCAAAACTCTACTTCCAAAAAGACAAAGCTAGCTCCAATCTAGCAGCCAAGCTTACCCCCAAACCCTAGGCTTCCCCAAAATTTGCACCCCATCAGATGACCTGACCCATAACCCGATTCGGATTATGGAATTGTTTCACCGGTTTTACTCGTGACTCTATAAAGAGGACCCCTCTCCTCTATCTGCGGTGATTCACTCTTTCCTTAAAGATCTCCCTATCCCCGTAATATCGAAAAGTCACAGAGACCTGCTAGATGACCCCATATCCACTGCAGAGGTTCTAGAGACAATCAAATCCCTCAAAATTGGCATCTTCCCAGTCCCAGGCAGATTTTTAGTCTGCTACTATAAAAAATTTGGCCCCCCTTTAGCCCCCTATATGGCACGGTTTTTTAATTCACTAAGGGGTGGAACCCCAATAGATAAAGACCTAAAGACTGCATACATTTCAGCAATCCCCAAAACAATCCCCAAATGCACGACTGACATTAGCAACTACCGTCCGATATCCCTTATCAATAATGACCTCAAAATCATAACCAAAATCCTGGCCTCTAGTTTTATCCCAAGTTACATCTATAAGGACCAGGTAGGCTTCATTCCCGGAAGACAGGGCCCAGACCCAATCAGGAGAGCCATAGACATAATCTCCATACTTCACTCTCATTGGGATGGGGCTCCCCGCAAAAGGGATTCCTGCTCTCTATAGACCTGCAGAAGGCTTTTGATTTGGTAGTGTGGCCCTACCTTTTCAAGATCCTGGAAAGATGGAATTCAGCCCCAACTTCATAGGTATAGTTACCTCTCTCTATTCAACCCCCAGTGTGCAGGTTTGCCTGGTGGGCAAATACTCAGATTCGCTAGTGATTAGAAAAGGGACAAGGCAAGGGTGTCCCCTCTCCTCCTTAATATTTGCTATTGCTATGGAGACCCAGCTATAGCGATCAGATCTCATCCCAACGTTAAAGAGGTCCTCTGTGGCGCTCAGGAACACAAATGTGCCTTGTTCGCAGATGATTTGTTTCTATTCCTCACGTCCTCATTAACATCTACACCAAATGTTTACAAACTGCTTCAAGAATTTGGCAACATTTCAGGCATTAAAGTCAATGTCACCAAATCTGTTGCCCTAAATGTGTCTTTCCCACCCCAATCGGTAGAGCAATTGAAACAGCATTTCCCATTCACCTGGGCATCTGACTCCTTACCGTACAGGGATTAAGCTAACACAGAATATAAGCAAACTATATGGAGCCAATTACCCTTCCATATTCCATAAGTGCAGGAAGGACCTGAAGCCGTGGTCAAAGATGGGCATATCCTGTCTGGCAGAATAACTGCGATCAAAATTACATTATAGCCACGTTTACTCTACCTATTTAGATCATTTCCGATATCCATCAACAAAAAAGCCCTGCTTGAAGTCCACCTCAGAATTACGAGTTTTATATGGGGTAAAAAAGTTCACAGATGCCCCAAAGACACACTTTTCCGACTGAAAACGCAAGGGTGTCTCGGTCTCCCTAATATTTGGTGGTACTATCAGGCAGCACAGTTGGCATAAATATCAGCAGTATTCTCCAGAGGAACCAAACCTGACTGGGTGGCTAAAGAAAAGGTAGCAGTCCCCTGACACACAATCAACTATCTGCTGTGGTGTAACCCAAAAGCAAGGCCCCCCCATCCTATCACGCAATCTTTCTCACTCAATAGCGCTATGCGACACCATACACAAACATCACAAGGTGACCTCCACTATGCACCCGTTGGCTCATTTATTCAATGCCTTCCCCCCCAGCTTGAACATACAGGCCTTTCGTTGGTGGGTGAACAAAGGCTTTTTCCACATAGGACACTTTCTTAATTCTACAGGCCCACTCTCCCTGAGCTACTGCATGAGCCAACTGGAGATGCCTGCTTCAGAGAGGTTCAGGCTTACCCAAATTAGGCACTTCCTAACCTCGATCTGGCCAGATAAGATGGGACCCCCCAAGTCTACTCTCTATGAACAATGGTGTGCTAGCCTTATGGATCAGAGGGGGGGCATCTCGATTATCTATGCCTTGCTGGCAAACAGGGATGACAAGCCTTCCACTTCCACTCGTTTTTGTGCTCACCCTGGAACCACTACTCTGCAGACTTAGGGCTAACCCAGACATTAAAGGGGAGAAATAAAAGATAGACAATACAAACTAGCCGCCTACACAGATGGCATCTTGCTATTCCTCACAGACCCCGTCACCACAATTCCCAACCTACTAAAAGACTTCTCTCTCTTGAAATCCCTCTCCAATCTCCAAATCAATTTTGTGAAATCCAGGGCACTAAACATCTCCCTGCCTGCAAATACTATGGCACTACGCCAAGCTAATTTTCCCTTTGGCTGGGATCCTCACGCCATCACCTATCTTGGTATCCAGCTACCGGTAAAAATAGCGAAACTATATTCTAGAAATTTCCTCCCTATTCTTAAAACTATCCAACAAGATCTCCAAGAATGAAACCAGGGCCCCTTCTCAAGGTTCGGGAGAGCAGCAATTTTGAGAATGAATATCCTTCCCAGACTACTTTATCTCGTACAGAAATTACTGATTAAAATCCCATTAACATTTTTTTCCACATATAAACAGATATGCAAAAACTTCATCTGGGCCTCCAAACACCCTTGCTTGGGCTGGGATAGACTGGTGATTTCTACACTGAAGGAGGAATTGGCCTTCCTGATATACATGGCTAGAATAGTTGACTAAAGACTGGATCAGACTTGAGGAATCGTTCTCCCGGTTGCCAAAGCACCATTCACCCTCTAATTGGCCCTACCTTACAGAATTTCCAGGCGGTGTGTAAAAGGCTGAACCTAGCCTCTTCACCGGGCCACTGACCCCTATCGATCGAAAACCAGACTTCCCATCGGAGCTTGATGAGCTCACCACACATAGCCTACATGCAGATCACTTGATTAGGGCAGAAACCTTCTTTGACAAGGACAAGCTTGTACATTTTCAAACCTTCTTCTCCCAATACTCTGACCGAAACATTCCTTTCCTAAATTCCTGCAGATTAGACACTTCTTAAATAGCTCCAAACCACTTTCCAATTGGTACAGAGACCGCACTCCCTTTGAAGCAATCTGCACCAGATCAGAACCCCAAAGACACTTGATATCAGATATGTATTCTCTACTATTCACAGATAGAAATCCCAAAGTCAACGCAACTAGTCAACAATGGGAAAGGGAACTCGCAATAGATATCTCAAAGGAGGACTGGGAGCTAATACACACCCATATACACAAAGGGTCCACAAATGTGTCCACACAGGAAAATGGATTCAAAATCTACTCAAGGTCGTACAGGACCCCGGATAGTATCAATAAATACCATCCCAATGTCTCTCCGCTATGTTGGAGATGCAATATAGCCCGCGGTTCTCTGCTCCACATATGGTGGGACTGCCCACGGATACAACCCTACTGGAAAGAAGTACACCGCATGATTTTTCAGATAATGACCTACACCCCAGATTTCACACCAGCTCAATATCTATTTCACCACACATCCTTACCCCAATCGGCCTACAAACAATCTCTCACCCTACACCTCATCAACGCAGCTAAACTGTGTATACCTTTACATTGGAAAGCTAACTCCCCCCTAGTATCTCAGAATGGCTTCAATGTGTAGGGAGGATCGCCAAAATGGAAGACCTAATCCAACATGTGAGAGAGACCCTGATGAAATTCCACAAAACATGGGCCTTCTGGATTTATTTCACAGAATCTGCAGAATTCCGCAATCTATCAAACATAACACCATAGCTTGACCTGGGGGCACCTCCACAGTGTCAGATAACTAACCCAGACAACAAACTGCATACATACACTTCACTCTCTGTACCCCAATCTTCCCTCCCCATAACAGAATCGAAGGTTCCGTAATTGATTCTTGAGCTAAACCAACCAGAGTACACATAACTCCAATTTAAACTAATATGTGGAGCTTCTCCCTTGAAACCCATCCTTGATGATGGATTTGATGTTCATGCACTTCCCGAGACATTGAGTAACTCAAATATATCTCTCGGAGGACTGGTAGAATAACATGCTAAGGACCGGTTGTAACTGTCCCTCCCCCCCACTCACAGTTTGTTCCCAATAGGGGTGTTTGGTTGCCTTGGTGGTGAGCCTGGTTTCTATACAAACTCCTCATAGAGTCCCTCACCATTATTACTCTATGGACTCGACCCAGACAGATTTTTCTGGTTATATGTATTATTTTGTTTAATTGGTTATTGTTGCAGTTAGTATCATTATTCTGGCTGTACTCCATATGTATTATGACTATACGAATGCAAACTGATATCTGTTTCTTTTCATGTGTAATGGAAAACCTTAATAAAAACATTGAAACAGGGAAAGATAAAAATTAAGCTCACATGGCTAGATGGTTTAACTGGGAAAATTTCCAACTCACTGAATACTTACATTGCTAATAGCTGTTACCTTATCTGGCTGTTCATGGAGAGTGAAACAGTACCTCTAGACACCCTCTTCTGTCTTTTTTTATTGTATTTATTGTGCAATGAACTTATTGTTATGTTGGCTCCTGATATGAATCTCTAATTAATGAACTGAAAAAAATAAAAAAAAAATAATCAGCTCTATGTCTTCTAAATTGAGGATGTTATATGTAATATTTTATTTATGTAGAAACTTTTTTAAAAAAAAAAAAGCAAGACCAAAAAAACCTCACTCACAAGAATCACAGAGCGCTAACCAACTTATGACTACCTGATATACAGTCAGATACATTTAGTTCATTCAACACTTGTGTATCCAAAACCTTGTTTCTGCTCTTCTACTATTTTATTAAAAAAGTAATAGAAACAAGTACTGGGTGAACGGCAGAAACCAGGATTGGATACACAAATGTCCAACAACCTTCTTATGACTTTATATGGTAGTTGTTGGTCAGTAAGTGTTCTGAGTTTCAGGTGTATTTGTGGAGGTGGAGAATTTGAAGCAAAAGGATTATTTGCAAATAACAAGAACTGTTTTCAAGAAACAAGATAGCAATAAGAATTGAAAGAAAAATCATTACAGACAAATCGATATTAAGAGCCCCTTTTGTATTAACTAAAAGACTTTTAACACAAATAAGTGATGTATCTACATGTATACAAAAGTTAAAGATTAGTATACATACATAAGTGAAAGTGGAAGATTTGCATGTTGCTAATCTATGGAGATAATTCTTAATTAGTGGGACTGCTTTAGCAGTCCCACTATTGTTATTCGATTTTATTAGTGGGAATGCTTTAGCAGTCCCACTATTGTTATTAGTGGGAATGCTTTAGCAGTCCCACTATTGTTATTCGATTTTATTTATTAGTGGGACTGCTTTAGCAGTCCCACTATTGTTATTCGATTTTATTTATTTTTAAACTTAATTTTAATTTTAATTTTATTCCGTATGTTTTTTGGTTCTGCGTAACTTCTGCATACTTTCAGCTATTAAAACCATTCAACTATCAAAATGTTCGTCTCTTTTAGCTGATGTGTGCTCTTTTTCAACTTTTTATCTACCATTTACACTTTTTAAAATATTAAGCTTTTTATCACTTTTTTTAACATTAAAGTCAATGGGAGCATGCTTGAAATCCTTAAATTCTTCTACCGCTCCCAAAAGTTTCAGCTCCTTCATACTTTTCACCTAGAGACACCAAACAAACTTTAAAATGTTCACAAAATATTCAGCTATCTGGCTATATCTTTTCAGTTTGATATCTTTTACAGTTTTTGAGAAAAAGCTTTTTGTTTAGAGGTAATTTCAAGAAATTTTAGCCATTAATCAGAGTGTACTGTGTGTGTTTTGTTGCCATGGTTACCAAAGCTTCTGTTATACACAGGGGGGGAGGTGGCTGGAGCATCTCAGCTCTGATTACAGAGCCCGGGGGAGGGGACAAAAGCTGGAAAATCAGAACATGATTTCTAAACTGCCGCCACTCCCTCATTTTCAAGCCCACCTACACAAATCTTATATCAAAACGTTCAGCTATCCCTGCTGCCACTAAACATGTCCACGGCTAAGCCATAGTCCTGATAGTTTTCACAATATGACCATTTGTTTGCAACTCACGCCGTCCATTGACATTCATTGAAACTACACTCTAGCCCCTTCAAATTTAAAGGGCAATGTCTAAACTGCGACTGTGCCTTCAATTTTAATATTTCAGAGACATACTATGTATCAAAATCTAGGTCTGGGTCTTGTGATTCTCACAATATAAAGATCTTCGCTGTAGGATGTATAGTTTTTAAAATACGGCCATTTGTTTAGAGGTCATTTCAGGAAATTTTAGCCATTAATCAGAGTATACTGTGTTGGTTTTGTTGCCATGGTTACCAAAGCTTCTGTTATACACAGGGGGGGAGGTGGCTGGAGCATCTCAGCTCTGATTACAGAGCCCGGGGGAGGGGACAGACACACCATGTACTAATTTATAATAGAGGAATATGATGGGGCAGTTTTGATGGGGTAATTCTGATGGGGCAGTTTTGATGGTGGCAATATGATGGGGCAGTTTTGATGGGGACAATTTTAATGGAGCAGTTTTAAAGGTGGCAATATGATGGGGCAGTTTTGATGGTGGCAATATGATGGGGCAGTTTTGATGGTGGCAATATGATGGGGCAGTTTTAATGGGGACAATTTTGATGGGGACAATTTTGATGGGGCAGTTTTGATGGCAGTATGATGGGGCAGTTTTGATGGCGGTCGTTTTAGCAATTTAGCTATTCAGCAATTATTTTTGAAAAAAAAAAATTTTTGAAAAAAAAATTCATTTTTGAAAAAAAAAAATTACTTTTGAAAAAAAAATTATTTTTAGTTTTGATGGGGCAATTCTGATGGGGCAGTTTTGATGGGGCAATTCTAATGGGGCAGTTTTGATGGCAATATGATGGGGGCAGTTTTGATGGGGACAATTTTGATGGGGCAGTTTTGATGGCAGTATGATGGGGCAGTTTTGATGGCGGTCGTTTTAGCAATTTAGCTATTCAGCAATTATTTTTGAAAAAAAAAAAAATTTTGAAAAAAAAATTCATTTTTGAAAAAAAAAATTACATTTGAAAAAAAAATTACTTTTAGCTTTGATGGGGCAATTCTGATGGGGCAGTTTTGATGGGGCAATTCTAATGGGGCAGTTTTGATGGCAATATGATGGGGGCAGTTTTGATGGTGGCAATATGATGGGGCAGTTTTGATGGTGGTAATATGATGGGGCAATTCTGATGGGGCAGTTTTGATGGTGGCAATATGATGGGACAATTTTGATGGAGCAATTCTGATGGGGCAGTTTTGATGGTGGCAATATGATGGGGCAGTTTTAATGGGGACAATTTTGATGGGGCAATTCTGATGGGGCAATTTTGATGGCGGCCGTTTTAGCAATTTAGCTATTTAGCATTCCCACGCATTTTCCCCAGGAAATGCATTTTCTAGTTATTTTTAATCTACTTAATTAGTGGGACTGCTTTAGCAGTCCCACTATTGTTATTCGATTTTATTTATTATTTTTAATCTACTTAATTAGTGGGAATGCTTTAGCAGTCCCACTATTGTTATTCGATTTTATTTATTATTTTTAATAATTTTAATTTCATTCCGTACGTTTTTCGGTAATGCGTAACTTCTGCATACTTTCAGCTATTAAAACCATTCAACTATCAAAATGTTCGTCTCTTTTAGCTGAGGTGTGCTCTTTTTCAACTTTTTTTCTACCATTTATACTTTTTAAAATATTAAGCTTTTTATCACTTTTTTTTAACATTGAAGTCAATGGGAGCATGCTTGAAATCCTTAAATTTTTCTTCCGCTCCCAAAAGTTTCAGCTCCTTCATACTTTCACCTAGAGACACCAAACAAACTTTAAAATGTTCACAAAATATTCAGCTATCTGGCTATATCTTTTCAGTTTGGTATCTTTTACAGTTTTTGAGAAAAGCTTTTTGTTTAGAGGTCATTTCAAGAAATTTTAGCCATTAATCAGAGTGTACTGTGTGTGTTTTGTTGCCATGGTTACCAAAGCTTCTGTTATACACAGGGGGGAGGTGGCTGGAGCATCTCAGCTCTGATTACAGAGCCCGGGGGATGGGACAAAAGCTGAAAAATCAGAACATGATTTCTAAACTGCCACCACTCCCTCATTTTCAAGCCCACCTACACAAATCTTATATCAAAACGTTCAGCTATCCCTGCTGCCACTAAACATGTCCACGGCTAAGCCATAGTCCTGACAGTTTTCACAATATGACCATTTGTTTGCAACTCACACCGTCCATTGACATTCATTGAAACTACACTCTAGCCCCTTCAAATTTGAAGGGCAATTTCTAAACTGCGACCGTGCCTTCAATTTTAATATTTCAGAGACATACTATACATCAAAATCTAGGTCTGGGTCTTGTGATTCTCACAATATAAAGATCTTCGCTGTAGGATTTATAGTTTTTGGGAAAAAGCTTTTTGTTTAGAGGTCATTTCAGGAAATTTTAGCCAATAATCAGAGTGTACTGTTTGTTTTGTTGCCATGGTTACCAAAGCTTCTGTTATACACAGGGGGGAGGTGGCTGGAGCATCTCAGCTTTGATTACAGAGCCCGGGGGAGGGGACAGACACACCATGTACTGATTTATAATAGAGGAATATGATGGGGCAGTTTTGATGGGGTAATTCTGATGGGGCAGTTTTGATGGTGGCAATATGATGGGGCAGTTTTGATGGTGGCAATATGATGGGGCTGTTTTGATAGGGCAATTCTGATGGGGCAGTTTTGATGGTGGCAATATGATGGGACAGTTTTTATGGGGCAATTCTGATGGGGCAGTTTTGATGGTGGCAATATGATGGGACAGTTTTGATGGCAATATGATGGGGCAGTTTTGATGGGACAATTCTGATGGGGCAGTTTTCATGGTGGCAATATGATGGGGCAGTTTTCATGGGGCAATTCTGATGGGGCAGTTTTGATGGTGGCAATATGATGGGGCAGTTTTGATGGGGACAATTTTAATGGAGCAGTTTTAAAGGTGGCAATATGATGGGGCAGTTTTGATGGGGGCAGTTTTGATGGTGGCAATATGATGGGGGCAGTTTTGATGGGGCAATTCTGATGGGGCAGTTTTGATGGTGGCAATATGATGGGGCAGTTTTAATGGGGACAATTTTGATGGGGCAATTCTGATGGGTCAGTTTTGATGGCAGTATGATGGGGCAGTTTTGATGGCGGCCATTTTAGCAATTTAGCTATTCAGCATTCCCACGCATTTTCCCCAGGAAATGCATTTTCTAGTTAGTGGGAATGCTTTAGCAGTCCCACTATTGTTATTTGATTTTATTTATTACTTTTAATCTACTTAATTTTAATTTTATTCCGTACGTTTTTCGGTAATGCGTAACTTCTGCATACTTTCAGCTAATTAAACCATTCAACTATCAAAATGTTCGTCTCTTTTAGCTGAGGTGTGCTCTTTTTCAACTTTTTTTCTACCATTTATACTTTTTAAAATATTAAGCTTTTTATCACTTTTTTTTAACATTGAAGTCAATGGGAGCATGCTTGAAATCCTTAAATTCTTCTTCCGCTCCCAAAAGTTTCAGCTCCTTCATACTTTCACCTAGAGACACCAAACAAACTTTAAAATGTTCACAAAATATTCAGCTATCTGGCTATATCTTTTCAGTTTGATATCTTTTACAGTTTTTGAGAAAAAGCTTTTTGTTTAGAGGTCATTTCAGGAAATTTTAGCCATTAATCAGAGTGTGCTGTGTTTGTTTTGTTGCCATGGTTACCAAAGCTTCTGTTATACACAGGGGGGGAGGTGGCTGGAGCATCTCAGCTCTGATTACAGAGCCCGGGGGGAGGGGACAGACACACCATGTACTGATTTATAATAGAGGAATATGATGGGGCAGTTTTGATAGGGCAATTCTGATGGGGCAGTTTTGATGGTGGCAATATGATGGGGCAGTTTTGATGGTGGCAATATGATGGGGCAGTTTTGATGGGGACAATTTTTATGGAGCAGTTTTGATGGTGGCAATATGATGGGGCAGTTTTGATGGTGGCAATATGATGGGGCAGTTTTGATGGCAGTATGATGGGGCAGTTTTGATGGCGGTCGTTTTAGCAATTTATTTTTGAAAAAAAAAATATATTTTTGAAAAAAAAAATATATTTCTGAAAAAAAAAAAATTATTTTTGAAAAAAAAAAAAATCATTTTTGAAAAAAAAAAATTATTTTTGAAAAAAAAAAATTATTTTTGAAAAAAAAAAAAATATTTTTGAAAAAAAAAATTATTTTTGAAAAAAAAAATATTTTTAAAAAAAAAATATTTAAAAAAAAAAAAATCATTTTTGAAAAAAAAAATTTTTGAAAAAAAAAATTTTTGAAAAAAAAATTATTTTTGAAAAAAAAAAATATTTTTGAAAAAAAAAATATTTTTGAAAAAAAAAAATACTTTTGAAAAAAAAAAATATTTTTTGATGGGGCAGTTTTGATGGTGGCAATATGATGGTGCAGTTTTGATGGGGCAATTCTGATGGGGCAGTTTTGATGGTGGCAATATGATGGGACAGTTTTGATGGCAATATGATGGGGGCAATTTTGCTGGGGGCCGTTTTAGCAATTCAGCATTCCCACGCATTTTCCCCAGGAAATGCATTTTCTAGTTATTTTTAATCTACTTAATTTTAATTTTATTCCGTACGTTTTTCGGTAATGCGTAACTTCTGCATACTTTCAGCTATTAAAACCATTCAACTATCAAAATGTTCGTCTCTTTTAGCTGAGGTGTGCTCTTTTTCAACTTTTTTTCTACCATTTATACTTTTTAAAATATTAAGCTTTTTATCACTTTTATTTAACATTGAAGTCAATGGGAGCATGCTTGAGAAACTTAAAATCTTCTTCCGCTCCCAAAAGTTTCAGCTCCTTCATACTTTCACCTAGAGACGCCAAACAGCTTCTGTTATACACAGGGGGGGAGGTGGCTGGAGCATCTCAGCTCTGATTACAGAGCCCTAGGGAGGGGACAAAAGCTGAAAAATCAGAACATGATTTCTAAACTGCCGCCACTCCCTCATTTTCAAGCCCACCTACACAAATCTTATATCAAAACGTTCAGCTATCCCTGCTGCCACTAAACATGTCCACGGCTAAGCCATAGTCCTGATAGTTTTCACAATATGACCATTTGTTTGCAACTCACACCGTCCATTGACATTCATTGAAACTACACTCTAGCCCCTTTTAAATTTGAAGGGCAATTTCTAAACTGCGACCGTGCCTTCAATTTTAATATTTCAGAGACATACTATACATCAAAATCTAGGTCTGGGTCTTGTGATTCTCACAATATAAAGATCTTCGCTGTAGGATGTATAGTTTTTAAAATACGGCCATTTGTTTAGAGGTCATTTCAGGAAATTTTAGCCATTAATCAGAGTGTACTGTTAGTGTTTGTTTTGTTGCCATGGTTACCAAAGCTTCTGTTATATACAGGGGGGGGAGGTGGCTGGAGCATCTCAGCTTTGATTACAGAGCCCGGGGGAGGGGGACAGACACACCATGTACTGATTTATAATAGAGGAATATGATGGGGCAGTTTTGATAGGGCAATTCTGATGGGGCAGTTTTGATGGTGGCAATATGATGGGGCAGTTTTGATGGTGGCAATATGATGGGGCAGTTTTGATGGTGGCAATATGATGGGGCTGTTTTGATGGTGGCAAGATGATGGTGCAGTTTTGATGGGGCAATTCTGATGGGGCAGTTTTGATGGTGGCAATATGATGGGACAGTTTTGATGGCAATATGATGGAGGCAATTTTGCTGGGGGCCGTTTTAGCAATTCAGCATTCCCACGCATTTTCCCCAGGAAATGCATTTTCTAGTTTATTTTTAATAACTTTAATTTTATTCCGTACGTTTTTTGGTTCTGCGTAACTTCTGCATACTTTCAGCTATTAAAACCATTCAACTATCAAAATGTCCGTCTCTTTTAGCTGAGGTGTGCTCTTTTTCAACTTTTTTTCTACCATTTATACTTTTTAAAATATTAAGCTTTTTATCACTTTTTTTAACATTGAAGTCAATGGGAGCATGCTTGAAATCCTTAAATTCTTCTTCCGCTCCCAAAAGTTTCAGCTCCTTCATACTTTCACCTAGAGACACCAAACAAACTTTAAAATGTTCACAAAATATTCAGCTATCTGGCTATATCTTTTCAGTTTGATATCTTTTACAGTTTTTGAGAAAAAGCTTTTTGTTTAGAGGTCATTTCAGGAAATTTTAGCCATTAATCAGAGTGTGCTGTGTTTGTTTTGTTGCCATGGTTACCAAAGCTTCTGTTATACACAGGGGGGGAGGTGGCTGGAGCATCTCAGCTCTGATTACAGAGCCCGGGGGGAGGGGACAGACACACCATGTACTGATTTATAATAGAGGAATATGATGGGGCAGTTTTGATAGGGCAATTCTGATGGGGCAGTTTTGATGGTGGCAATATGATGGGGCAGTTTTGATGGTGGCAATATGATGGGGCAGTTTTGATGGGGACAATTTTTATGGAGCAGTTTTGATGGTGGCAATATGATGGGGCAGTTTTGATGGTGGCAATATGATGGGGCAGTTTTGATGGCAGTATGATGGGGCAGTTTTGATGGCGGTCGTTTTAGCAATTTAGCTATTCAGCAATTATTTTTGAAAAAAAAATATATATTTTTGAAAAAAAAAAAATATTTTTGAAAAAAAATTATTTTTGAAAAAAAAAATTTTTTGAAAAAAAAAATTTTTTGAAAAAAAAAATCATTTTTGAAAAAAAAAAATTTAAAAAAAAAAAAAATTATTTTTGAAAAAAAAATATATATATTTTTGAAAAAAAAATTCATTTTTGAAAAAAAAATTACTTTTGAAAAAAAAAATTACTTTTAGTTTTGATGGGGCAGTTTTGATGGGGACAATTTTGATGGGGCAATTCTAATGGGGCAGTTTTGATGGGGCAATTCTGATGGTGGCAATATGATGGGACAATTTTGATGGAGCAATTCTGATGGGGCAGTTTTGATGGTGGCAATATGAAGGGGCAGTTTTAATGGGGACAATTTTGATGGGGCAATTCTGATGGGGCAGTTTTGATGGCGGCCGTTTTAGCTATTCAGCATTCCCACGCATTTTCCCCAGGAAATGCATTTTCTAGTATTAATAATAAGATTGAACAATATATCTCCAGTACTTGTGTAAAAAGTAAATTGTTTGTATGGTGTCTGCAATCCGGACATAACTTCCTTTATCCTCCCTTTGTCCCTTCTATGACCCTCAGTAAATCACAGGCCCAAAATCAGGCCCTGATCAAAACCAGCTCCCCCTATGTGAGACAATGGCCATTTTGCCATGCCTGTATTAAGTAAGTCAACAGAGGTGATTTTATGTTTTATGACACCTAGCACTGCTAATTGACAGACAAGTGCTAATGCTAGCAGATGTATGGCAAAGAAGGGTTAAGGAATCACTAAAGATGTTTTATAGTGTAAGTAAGAACACATGGAACAGCCCCATCAAAAATGTAATCTCTGGCCTGTGCAGCTACATTGGATTGAACTCTAGATATTAATTCATGATATAAACAAAACTAAGGTAATACAACTTTGTGGGGAATCTTCCTTGCAGAAGTTAAGCTAAAAGTGTGTCTACACAAGAATGCTTTCTGCATGTTAGGGTTCTGTCTAGCTATGAGTACAGACATCAAAAGGCTACACAATTATGTATTGTGCCAAATGGAAAACTAACTTGCAGAGCAGTTAAGGAAAAAGAGAGCCTGCAACGCAACATGGTGGAGCTGAAAAGATGTCACTACATAGTCAAAATGGTGTTGAATTTTCAGGACAAATGTGAACTGCCAAATGTCCAAGAATCAAAGACTAGAGTGGAATGTTCAACCCATGATTTGAGTTGAACCTCATTTCATTGAACACTGATTAGCACTTATGAGGATATAGGTTCTATGCATGGAAAACCTGCGAATTAAGTACATTTTATATACTCTTACAGTCTTTGGAATACAACTGTGTTATCACTGTATCAATGTTTATTTTCCAAGGTCAGTATATCATGGGGGAATTTTGACTGCCTAATACATATTTTTTTTTTTTTTCTCATAAAATTTTTATTGAGTAAGATAAGATAACACAAAATAACATGTGATACAGAATGTTATCATGCACATAAATGGAGCATTTACATTCGATCATAAGGTTAGACATTGAGCATTTCAAAACTATGGGGGTCATTTACTATAACTCCAGGAAGTACTGGGCACTATGGCAAATAATAGAGCCAATTTTAGCCAAATGGAAACAAAACGGCGAATTTGCGCATGAAAATCAGCGATACAAGTGGAGAACAAACGGTTGAAAATTCTAAATTGCCGCTAATTAGCGCTTCCGCGTATATACAAATGCCAATTCTTATCAAGTTGTTATATAGCAGTGTACTGTAGCCATGATCCATGTATGTGAAAGAAACATTTTTATGTGAGATGTGCTCTACCTCGTGTGCATCTATTGATGTATGTTGCAATTAGTATTCCTATTTCTTTCCTTCTTTTGCTAACTAATGCAGTTATGAATGATTATTACATAGTAATGTCTGCTATTCTGTAAAGTTACATGTATTAAACATTTAGGTTACATATTTGTTGTATGTTGTTTTTAATTTTTTAATTTAGGTGACTATAAAGCGGTAATTATTTATATTCATTCTTTAATCATACTACACTATTATGTAGGTCTCATACTTAGCACAATGGCTTAGTAGTCTGCTCAGATGTCTCCACAGCACTCACGGTACAAGTTCAAATACCAGCCAACCTACCATCCCCCAGCTGTGTTTATTTTTTCAGTGCACAAGTGAATTAAAATGAACAAACAAAAAAATGTAATCTGCCCATTAGTTAGTGTGTGGTGTTTGGAATTTCACACCATAATAGTATTGAATACTTACATATCATTGCATGCATTTGAAGAGTTAATATAATCAGCCAAATTTAAAGTGCATTGGCTAATTGGCATTCACCTATTTTCAGCATATGCTGCTTTGGCTAATTGGCTAATAGTCATTTGCTTTTTTTTCACCAATTCAATCTTTTAGTGTTTCTCTGTGGGATTTGAACCCATGAGTTCTTCAAGGTAGAAGTGCTGACCACTAGCCTATTGGGCGTAGCACAGTCATACATAGAAAATACATTCACTAGTGTTTGATGTTTCTTCTCCCCGAGCTGTCTCTCCTGCTGCCACCATCTTCCCCCGCTGATGTGTTCTTCAGCGCAGCCGGTTACCCACTAATAAAAAAAAAAGCCGCTCTTCTTGTGGCGGTCTTCTGTGGCCATCCGATAATGTCACCCGGAGAGTCCGCTCCATGGCTATGTAAGAGACGCCACACAGCGGGTGACAACACAGCAGAGGAAGACCACCATGGAAAAAGAGCAGCTTTTTTTTTATTAGCAGGTAACCAGCGGTGCGGAAGAAGACAGCAGATGGAGAACATGGCAGCGGCAGGAGAGACGGCTCTGGGAGAATACAGCTCGGGGAGAAGATGGAGGAGGGAGAGACAGCGTCTGGAGAAGATGGCCAAGGGAAGAAGACAGCTCGGAGCTATTTTACAATAAAGGACTTGTCAAAAACCGGCTATTGATTTTTTTTACATTTCACTGCTTTTTTTGGTGAATGGGTAGGGGTAAAATGTACCCTATACATATTCACATAGGGGGCAGGATCTGGGAGCCGACTTTTTAAAGGGGGTTTCCAGATTCTGATAAACCCCCTGCCTGCAGACCGACAACCACCGACCAGGGTTGTCGGGAAGAGGCCCTTGTCCCCATCAACATGGGGAAAAGGTGCTTTGGGGCATGTGGCCTGGTAAGGTTCAGAAGGGGAGGGTGCTCACTCGTCCCCCCCTATCCTGACCTCCAGGCTGCATGCTCGGATAAGGGTCTGGTATGGATTTTGGGGGGCCCCACATCAAATTTATTTTACAATTTGGTGTGGGGTTCCCCTTAAAGTCCATACCGAAGGGCCTGGTATGTACTGTGGGGACCCTACGACATTTTTTTCCTTGAATTTTGGAATTCCATACCATAATATTATTGAATAAGTACATACCATTGCATGCATTTGAAGAGTTAAAATATGGAATAAAGCAAGCTGATGTGCTTTGGCTAATTATGCTTCTGAGTACAATGCACACTTCTAGGAGGTAATGCTGTCAGTGGGATTTGAATTCATGGCTTGAACTTTTGGGGGCAGCAGGGTATACCGCTATGCTACAGAGCTGAGCACTTACCTACAGAGAAAATACATTTACTAATGTTTGATTCAATACAATAATGTTTTGCATTTCAGGCATTAATATTATAGTAACAACCATGCTCATGCCGATGTGCCGATGTGGCATTGGCTAATAGGCGTTCGCCTCTTTTCAGCATACGCTGCTGAGTACAATGCAAGCTTTCAGTAGGTGATACCATCTGTGTGATTTTCAGCCATTTGAGCACAATTATATTGAGAACATATGTTTACTAGTGTTTGATGTTGGGACTACTTTATATTCTAGGTATAAAATAGTACTCAGCACAGTGACTTAGGCACCTTTCACACTTGTGCGACCTGAAAGTTGCGAGATTTTAATGCGACTTTAAGCAATGCCTGTGTAATCTTGAGGTCTATGGACGCAGGAGTCGCAGGGAAAGACACGCAACTTTCCCACGATTTTGCATCAGCAATTTTGCCGCAATTCCAGGGAATGCCTGTGTAAACTTGAGGTCTATGGACCTCAACTCGCATCAAAGTCAGACCAAAGTAGTACAGGGACTACGTTGAAGTCAGTGTTACTTGAAGTCGCACAGATATGAATGGTACACATTGAAAATCATGGGGTATGACTTGTCATACGACTCTCATGTCCAAAGTTGCACAAGTGTGACTCAGCCCGACTTTGTCAGCGATTTCAGAGACATCAGTGCACTTTCCTGCACAAATGTCTAGTGAAATCACATAGGTCCCAACTGTTCTCCTTTAAGAAGGTGTCCTATGCCTACCTACTTTTGCTAATAGGTGTCCCTTATACCCATCTCAAAAAGTTGGGAGGTAAGAAATCGCCCCCTGAAGTCGCCCAAAGTAGTGCAGGAACTACTTTTGGGAATTGTTGTGGCGTCGCACCAATTTGGACAGTTCCATTGCCATCAATAGGCGCCGATTTGGCCTACAATTTGACATGTCAATTCAGACCTATGTGAACATGGGTGAAGTTGCATAGATATTAGAGCTGCACGGTTCTGGCCAAAATGAGAATCACAATTTTTTTGCTTAGAATAAAAAGATCACGATTCTCGTGACATAAAATCTTTCACATTATCCCACAAGAAATTGGGCTAACTTTTCTTTTTTTTTTTAAATCATTAAAGTAATTTTTTCCAAAAAAAATTGCATTTGAAAGGCGCAAATACATAAAATATTGTAACAACCACCATTTTATTCTCTAGGGTCTCTACTAAAAATATATATATAATGTTGGGGGGTTTTAAGTAATTTTCTAGCAAAAAAAAAATGATTTTAACCTGAAACCAACAAATGTCAGAAAAATGTTTAGTGTTTAAGTGGTTAAACTTTCCTCACTTACACAGAATTCTATTTAATTGACAAATTGTTACAAGGTTTCTAGTCAAGTTCACTGATAAAGAATGTTCTAATTCTTGGCAGACTTCCTGGTTTTTCGGCTGTGGCTTCAGAAGAGCAGAGAGAGTTCTTTGCAATAGCAAGAATCGTGAAACGCTTTTTTCAAGATCGTAAAGGGGAAAAAAATTACGATGACGATTAATCGTGCAGCTCTAATAAATATTAATGGAAATCAAGGGGGACAACTTTTCATGTGACTCTGAGGTCCAAAGCTCCATGAAAAGTCACCCAAGTGTGAAAGTAACCTAATGCGATTAATTGATAACACCTTTGAATAAGGCCCCATTTGCACTTGTGCGACCTTAAAATTGCACAGCTTTGTCATGACTTGAAGCAATGTCTGTGTAATCTTGTGGTGTATGGACCTCAAATTGCATCAGTCAAACCAAGGTAGTGCAGGGACGAATTTGCTACACTTTCAGGATGCACAAGTGACAATAGGGCCAAATTCAAAGGTGTTATCCTTGAATCTCATTCACACTGCTGCGACCTGTAAGTCACCCTATTTTGCTGCCACTTTGCTGCTGCAACTTGGCCCCAACTTCTGGGAATGCCTGTGTAATATTGTACCCGATATACCTCAAGTCACACCAAAGTAGTACAGGGACTACTTTGAAGTTGGTGCGACTTAGTAGCACAGATATGAATGGTTGTCATTGAGAATCATGGGGTACAACTTGCCATGCAACTCAGAGGTCCAAATCTGCTGGAAAATTCACCCAGCTGTGAAACAAGTCATATATATTTTAATAAAAGGATCTCTCATTTATACTTGCATAGTCCTTACTGATTTACATCAGCAGAACAAATGCAGGAATTGATGTGTGCACATGGGACGGAAGCAAATGTGTGGTGATGCCAAACAAATCAATGAACCCCACCCACACCAAATCGAACTATGACATACACCCCTACATTGATTAAGTACAAGTACATATCCTACACTTACCCGGCCAATGAGCAGCGCCTCCTCTCTGCTAAAGAGACCTCGCCATGTCCACCTAGATTGAGATCCTGACCAGCACAAGAACTTCCGGGTGCATACAATGACTAATTTCCAGGTCAGAAGGTGAAACCACACTTTTGATTGCAGCTGCGAATATTTGATCTCAACCATGATTAGTATTTTTTTATTTTCAGATATGCAAATCTGTATTTCTACATATATTTGAAGGTAAACTTAAGGGAGTTTGCTAAGAAATGGTGTCCCTGGGTTAGCAGCAGGTGAATTACAAAGGCAAAAGGCCCAGTTTGAGCCCTGGTTCACACTGACAGGAGGAAAGCGTTCAGCTGAACTCCCACAATTTCATTCCTGCATGTCAGTCCCGACTGTGGGGGCAACATCAGAGACATCGTTGCAGGTTTCTGCACCAATATCAATACAAATCGCACTAATTAGAACAGTGCAATTGCCACAGATTTGACATGTCAAATCACACCAATGTGAACCAGAGCTGACACATTCAAACACTGCCTATCCACCAGCTGAATTCATTACCTGCAATTCTCCACAGCTGTTAATGATAAAGGTGGAATCTTTATATATAAAACTTGCAGTTGTGCAGAAGCCTAGGTTTACATTGGAGCGATTGGTCATGCGATTTGAGAGATCAAATCGCGTGACTCTTGGCAATGGCACTGGCACTGTTCCAATTGATGCAACATTTTTTTTGTGGCACCACATCAATTTGCTAAAGTAGTTCCTGCACTACTTTTGCCGATTTCAGGTACGACTTCAATAGACATTTGTGTATGAAGCCACCTGAAATCACGCTGACCTTGCTACTTTGAAATCATGCTACTTCAAGTGAAGTAGCACAATTTCAAAGTAGCATGTGAACCAGGGCAAAGAGATTAGTTTTTTGGTGCACAAATACATATTGAAATAAAATATAAAAGAGATATTGCACTTTCCCAAAACCACCACCCACAAAAACTAAAGAGAAAGAAAAGTATAAGGAAAAAAAAAAAACCCCACACACACCACAACAAGAGCTCAAATGTACTTTTATTTTACCAGCAGAAAAAAAATAAATTTACATTTACTAGCTTCAAAAAAATTTGGACAGGATATATGGTACTACATTTAGCAACGGAATTTTAAGGGCCCTGCTCATAGGAGCTTACAATCTAAAATTAGACAAAACCTTAGAGTGGACACAGCTTTAATTTCAGTGTATAACGGGCAACACATCACATTATTATCTGAAAGATTATAGAAACATACTTAACAGTCATTCTTACAAAGCATTCCAACATAATATTGCAAAAGACTTATTAAAAACACCCACCACCAGCCCACAATCCACACATACATACATTGGTGACCATGTTCTACTGGAAGCTGCATTTCGGTGTACACAATTAAACGAGATCAAAAATAGTAGGTCAGCAGATGCTTCCAAACGATGTTTGCATGATCAGACAGGAACAATACACACACAACATTGACAGCATGGCCACATAAACCCACTTTTGATTGAAAAAATGCACAAGAATTTCATCAAATCTCCCAATATCATTCCTTCTCCATCACAACAAAAAACCTGACCTTCTCAGGCCAAACGAATCCCCCTACTGCAGGCCTTTATATAAGAGAGGTTGTATTGTTAGCACACTGACACACCCAATAGAAGTACACGCCCACCAGTATCTTTCAATCTGTCTCTTCATGTATGTCTAAAGTGATTGCACCTGATGAGCAGGAACACATAATAGGATTTGCAACTGCGTTAGCCTTGGCTATGTGCATCAAATCTCCAACTACAGGACAAAGATCAAAGTCCATTTGCATCCACATAAACAAAGCAAAAGTTTTCTAAGCATATTTACCTGTGCAGTGTAAACCCTAAAATTTGAAATGTCCAAGTCCCTGGGCATGATTAGTGCTAATAAACATTAACATCAGTCCCTGGCTGCAATGAGCTTCCAATATAAAGTCCAAAATTAACTTTCTTACATTAGAACCTATTTCGACAGGAGACAAATAAGATGCCAGCATGTCTTTAGATTGTGGTGAGAAACCCACACAGGGAGAACATATAAACTTCAACACAAGCATTAGCATGTTGGTGGAAGTGAACCAACATCCCAGGTGCTGCTAGACAGAACTGCTACCCACTTAGCCACCAGGGCAGACCCACACATGTTCTCTGCATCTCTGTGGTGTGAACTAGCCCTAAGTCCAAAGCCATGCTCAGTGTCACAAGCAATATACAGTATATTGACGTAAGTATTGGGATGCCTGCCTTTAAACACACATGAACTGTAATGGCATCCCAGTATTAGTATTGGGTTCAAAACTTATTTGGCCCACCCTTTGCAGCTATAACAGCTTCAACTCTTCTTGTCCACAAGGTTTAGGAGTGTGTCTATGGGAATGTTTGACCATTCTTCCAAGTGCATTTGTGAGGTCAGGCACTGAAGTTGGACAAGAAGGCCTGACCTACAGTCTCCTCTCTAATTTATCCCCAAGGTGTTCTGTTGTGTTGATGTCAGGACTCTGTGCAGGCCAGTCAAGTTCCTCCACCCCAAAATCACTCATCCATGTCTTTATGGACCTTGCTTTGTGCACTGGTCCAAATGATTTGGTGGAGGGGGATTATGGTGCGGGGTTGTTTTTCAGGGGTTGGGCTTGGCCTCTTAGTTTCAGATAAGGGAACTCTCAAGGCATCAGCATACCAAGACAATTTGGACAATTTCATGCTCCCAACTTTGTGGGGACAGTTTGGGGAAAGCCCCTTCCTGTTCCAACATGACTGCACACCAGTACACAAAGCAAGGTCCATAAAGACATGGATGAGCAAGTTTGGGGTGGAGAAACTTGACTGGCCTGCACAGAGTCCTGGCCTCAACCCGATAGAACACCCTTTGGCTGAATTAGAGTAGAGACTGCAAGCCAGGCCTTCTCATCCAACATCAGTGCCTGGCCTCACAAATGCACTTCTGGAAGAGTGATCAAACATTCCCATAGGCAGACTAAACCTTGTGGACAGCCTTCCCAGAAGCTGTTCTAGCTGCAAAGGGTGGGCCAAATCAAATTTTAACCCTACTGACTAAGACTGGGCTGCCATTAAAGTTCATGTGTGTGTAAAGGCAGGCGTCCCAATACTTTTGGCTATATAGTGTATCTGGAAAAGACTTACAATGGTGGTGGAACCCTCCTACACATAACTACTACAATTAGACATAGTTATAGGACCTGGGAAATGAGACAACTTCTCTACATGAAGTAACATGGTTGGGATTTGAACCCAGACCCTCAGAGATACTAAGCAGAAGTTCTAACCTCTAAGCCACAGAGCTGCCACGTGTGAGACCCTCCTACACATAACTACACATAAATACACATAAAAACACATAAATACTGCATTTCTATGGACATACAGGTGATGGAATTACATTACTCAAGAGTTATTCTTCTTGATTTATTCTGTGATATTTGGTGTTTTTTGTGGGTGAGAGTAGAATATTACCCTCAAATTTTTGGGAATGACATTTTGCTTTCTGATGTTGGTACACATATCACATTTTTGGGCTCAAATTATGAATATTTGCAAATAATACAAAGCACAAAAAATTGTGATTCATTTTAAATTTTCATCAGCAATGGTATTGTTTGTGGATTTTAAGACACCTGTGTGAGTTTGGGGTAAAGATGGTTGTGAGATGAAGAAAAACAAGTGAAAGTGACAGAGAAAAATATATTTTACCAAAACATCAAAACATTCCACATTGTAGCATTATTATAATCAAAATATTTTAAGTAGAAGCAACAATGTTGCAAAGGAAAATGTATTTCACAGAAAGATACATTTCATCTCAACATTAAAAGGATTTTTTTGTGAAAGTTAGAATTGTTCCATTAGAATCAGTGACTGAAACTTCATTTGGACTAAATTAGAGCAGATTTTAACTCCCAAAAAATGCTCTCTAATTAGCTCTCATTTTGGTATTTACTATACCTCCAGGTAAAAAAGACACTTGAGTTAAAATGAGAGTTATTTTCAGGTCTGAGCATGCTCAGTTGTGTTGGCACCTAGTTGTCCAAAACGGGGAATTTTTCACTTTTCAGACTTTTAAAGATATTTCAGTGTAGAAATCACTTTTTCACACAGTTTAAAAGCAGATAATCTTTAAATAATATACCGCATATTTCAGTACCATTTAGGCAATTATATCATGCTCTAAAAATTATTTCCATGTGCAATTCTCTAGGTTTTAGCAGAGTAAGGGTTTGGGCTCTATTTAGTTTCTGAGAGCTATAGTAAATTCGATTTTGGGAGAATTTTCTCACCAGCGCTATAGTGAATACCGTTTTCGCGCGAATTACCGCTATTACCGCTAATTCGCGCTAAATTGCCGCGAATTAGCGCTAAATTGCCGTGAATTAGCGCTAATTCGCGGCAATTTGCGCGAATTAGCGCCATAGCGCTATAGTAAATGACCCCCTATCTCAGTATGGAGTAAACTTATAGTTAACCAAGTATGTCCTTACACGAACAGTGGTAAAGAACATGGCTATCTAAGTCATAGAAGAAAAACTCTTGAAATATTTCTGTGTAGTCTGTGAGATCCAGTTTATCTAAGATAATTTGGATGTAGTACTAAGTGGCTATATTTTCGTTTTTACTTATAGTGTCTCATGTATGTCATGTGAACCAACGTTATACCTCACCCAACCCAAGCACCCTACTTGGGAACAAACTGTGCAAGGGGGGTGAGGTAGTGGTTGCTAATTATAAGGCGTTTTAGTGTTGGACACATAGACATTATCGAGGAGTTTCGTAGGTGTTGTTTTAGGATTAGAATTTTTATAGCTACAATGGGGTATGGGTAGAAAGTGGGGAGGGGGAAGATGGTAGTGTTGACGGTTACACTCTAAATTGTGAGGGAGGGAGGTGAGGACTGTTAGTGGTAGAGGTATGAATAGTTCTCTTTCCTTGCATGTTGTGTGTAAGAGAAAAAGAGGTGAGATAGGGGGTAATTACTCGTTATGTGCAGAACTCAAAAAGAGTGGATTAAAACTGATACGGCCAAGACTCGGGTGTATCTCGTGGTTTTACGGATTGTATCTTAAATCAGCACTTTCATGTAGTGGAACCATTTAGTCCCCTTATGTGTCTGTGGGGCGGGTCGAGAAGAAGTGTTTGGAATTCCGAGGATTCTCGAAAGTGTAGCCAACATGCCCAAGTTTTGCGAAATTTTGTGGGATTGTCGTTGGCCTGATGAATTAGGTCTTCCATTTCTGCTATCTTATCTATGCGCTGTAACCAGTCGGAAATTTTGGGTGGGTTGATCTTTCTCCAATAGAGAGGGACACATTGTTTGGCTGCGTTTACGAGGTGAAGTGCTAAGGACTTCCTGTATGTGGATTGTGGCAGGGCTGTGTGATGTAGTAAAAATTGAGCTGCTGACAGGTCTAGTGTGTATGTGGTTATTCGAGATATCAAACTATGTACCTGTGCCCAGAATGGTTTAATAAGTGAGCATTCCCACCAAATATGGAGGAGGGTACCCACTTCAGAGTTACATCTCCAGCATAAAGGTGAAATGTGAGGATTAAAGCTATGGATTCGTTCCGGAGTCCGGTACCATCTCGAGTACAGTTTGAAATTGTTTTCTTGCGCAGAAATGTTTATGGAGCCTTTGTGGGTATGCTTGTATATGTTTTCCCAGTCTTCAGGGGAAAGGTCAATTTGAAGTTCACGTTCCCATTTCTGATTAATTGGGTTATCTTTGTGATTGATTTCCCCATATAGCATGGAATATACAGTAGAGATTAGGTGGTTTTGAGGGGATGTCATAGTGCATAGGGATTCAAAAGGGTGCAAGTCTCTGGACCATTGCGATGTGAGTGAATTGCCCCGTAGGAAATGTCTTATTTGTAGGAAATGAAAAAGGGAAATGTTTCTGTCTGGGTACCGTGTAGATAGAGCCGAAAATGGAATACAAGAACCTTTGTCGAAGAAGTGATGGGCTCTCAGCGGGTATGCAGTGGTATGGTATGTAGTGTGGTTTCTCGTGACTCCCGGTGGAAAGTCGGGGTTGTTTGTCAGGGGAGTCATTGGGCCTGGTGTAGGAGTTAGCTTGAGGGATTGACACGCAGATTTGAAGCTATGTAAGGTAGGTCCTATGAGCGGGTGATTTGAATAAACTCCAGGAATGACCTTATTGTTAAGCCATGGGGTATTGGATAAAGGGATATTGTCACATGAGTCTTCCAAAGCGATCCAATCTTTCGAGTGTGTGTGTATGTGCCAATCAATTACTCTAGTAAGATGGCATGCTGTATAATATTTATGTATATCAGGCAAGCCTAGTCCACCTTTGAGTTTTGGAAGAGTCATTCTGTCCCAGCTGATTCTAGGAGATTTGCGGGCCCAGATAAAGGTTCTGCAAAGTTTTTTATACGTTTTGAAGAATGTTGGTGGTAAATTAATTGGGACCGTTTGTAAGACATATAATATACGAGGTAGTATATTCATTTTTAAAATGGCTATGCGCCCAAACCAGGAAAAGTGACCCGAAGACCATTTGTTGAGATCGGTTTTTATGACTTGTAATAATGGAGAGTAGTTTTTATCGTATAAATCATTTAACTTAGCTGGAATTTGGATGCCTAGGTATGTAAGAGAGTGAGGTGCCCAGCTAAAAGGAAAGTTGGTTTTGCATAGAGAGACTGTCTCTGGTGGTAAGGAAATATTGAGGGCCTTAGATTTAGAGAAATTTATTTTCAGATTAGATAGTTTGTGAAAGAGGGTAAAGTCTTTTAATAAGTTAGGGATCGAAAGTAAAGGGTTAGAGAGGAAGAGGAGGATGTCATCTGCATATGCTGCAAGTTTATATTGTTTGCGCTTGATTTCGATGCCATTAATATCGGGGTTGGTCCTAAGTTTGTGCAATATGGGTTCTAGGGAAAGGACAAAAAGAATCGGGGATAACGGACACCCTTGCCTGGTGCCATTAGACACGGAGAAGGCGTCCGACAGATGACCATTGACTCTGATTCTGGCTGTGGGAGAAGCGTATAGCGTTAGAATCATTTGGATAAAAAGAGTTGGAAATCCCATAGCCTGTAGAACTGCAGTCATGTAGTCCCACGCCACCCTGTCGAACGCCTTCTCCGCATCAAGGGATAGGAAAAAGCCTTGTGTGGGAGATGTTGAGAGCCAGTGATGAACATTGATAGCCTTTATAGTGTTATCTCTGGCTTCTCTGCCAGGGATGAATCCGACCTGGTCTAGTGAAATTAAGTTGGGTAGGAATTGGAGAATTCGATTGGCTAGGGTTTTTGCAAATATTTTCATGTCGACGTTAAGGAGAGAAATAGGCCGGTAATTAGATACCAATGTCTCATCTTTGCCGGGTTTCGGTATAAGTGTGATGTGTGCTTCTAATAAATCTTTGTTTGTTTGGGGAGAGGAAGATAATTCATTAAAGGTCTTGGTGAGATGAGGAATCAGTGTCGTTTGGAAAGTTTTGTAATAGCCCACAGTCAGACCGTCCGGTCCTGGGCTTTTGCCTGGCTTGAGTTGTTTCAGTACATTGGAGATTTCATCTGTAGTAATGGGGCGGTTTAGATGATCTGTGTCTTCTTGAGAGATGGAGGTCGGGCAGTAATGAGTTAGAAAATCTCTTAACGCATTTTCTCTTTCAGTGTTGGGACTTGTTGCCGTAGAAGTGGGTAAATTGTATAGATCTGAAAAGTATCGGACAAATTGGTTGGCGATTTCCGCCGGGGTGGAAAAATTTGTTCCTGAGGAATCTCTAATCGTGTGTACAGTATGTGATGCTTTCTTTGCTTGTAATGCCTTGGCCAATAGTTTTCCAGATTTATTTCCAAATTCGTAAAATAGTTTTTGTGTTAAAACAAATTTGCGCTTCAAGGTTTTACCTAATTCTGCTAAGAGCTCCTCTCTGGCTTTCGTGAGGTCAATTAGTGATTTTGTGGCTAGTGAAAGTTTGTGAGCCTTTTCCAATGAGTGTATTTTTGTGTATAGGGCTGCAAGACGTTCCCTCTTTAGTCTGAATTTGTTGGCATTGAGCGAGATAATTTCCCCGCGTATTACACATTTATGTGCCGCCCAAATGCTTGATTGTTTCGATTCCCCAGGAACGTTTTCCTTAAAATAGTGTTGTAAGCATTTGTCAAGTTTTTGGGTGATGTCAATGTCCGTTAATGTTGAGTTATCAAGGCGCCAAATTCTGTTTCTAGGACGGTATGTGGGAAAGTCAAGGGTAATGGATATCGGGTTATGGTCGGAGATAACCATTGGGTCAATTGAGGCCTTGGACAGTAATGGTAGGTCAGTTTGTGATATAAAAAAATGGTCAATTCTCGTGTATTTGTTGTGTGGTGCCGAGTAGTATGTGAAATCTCTCCCGTTGGGGTGTAGTGTTCTCCAAGAATCGTGGAGTGACAGGTCTTGGAGTTGTTTTTTAATAGATTTTAGGGCTCTGTAAGGCATGGAGGATGCGCCGGTGGATGAATCTTGGGATGGTGATAAGGCCACATTAAAATCTCCTCCAACAATAAGTATTCCAGAGCAAAATTCGGTTAGTAAATGAAGAGTTTCGCGAAAAAATGAAACCTGGTTTTTGTTCGGGGCGTAAAGGTTGGCCAGCGTGATAGGAGAATTGTGGAGAGTTCCCTTAAGAAATATATATCTGCCATAGGTGTCTCTCTTTACTGCTGATACTTTTAACGGACAATTTTTTGCTAGTAAGATTGCTACGCCTTTCGTTTTAGCTTCTTTGTTGGAAGCGTGAAACACGGTGGGGTAGTGATGATTGTAAAGCTTTGGGATGTTGTCAGTTCGGAAGTGAGTTTCCTGCAGAAAGGCAATCTGAGTCTTACTTATTTTTAGGGAGTGTAATAATTGAGATCTCTTTTCAGGCAAATTAAGTCCACGGACATTCAAGGAACAAAATTTTACCTTGAGATGAGACGAGAGTGTATTGTTGGCTTGCATGGCAGTAAAACGAATGTCCGTAGATATAGGAATTACGTGTGAGTTTGGGTGTGCTTTCAAAGAATGTTCTAATTATTTACTGTATTAAGCTTGGTCAGGGGCGTGTAAACCGTCTGTGAATAGGGGTCGAAACACAAAGGTAAGGGAGGGGGGTAAGTAATTAACCTCCTCTACTCTATAGAGGAAGTAATGTGTACGGTTTGAAGGCAATAGGATTTGACCTGGTGTCAGATCTGTAATTCTTAATAGTACCGTTTGGGGGTCAGTGACTGTCTTACAAAGGAGATCAATACACTCACAGGTATGCCCGCCGTAACCTGCTCTGAAGGTAAGGTAATGGAGGGTTTTGTGCATAAAAAAAAAAAAAAAAAATCTATATATTGGGAGGGATATGTTTTGTATGAATAGTGTATAGAATATAAGGAGTTTTAAAATTATGGGAGATCATAGGTTGAAAAACAAAGATTGTGTGTCTTGCAACTTGTCACATGACCCCGGAACTGGGGGGAGTGGACAGGTGAGCATGGAAGCAGCGGTAGTATAAGGGTGTGAAAGAAAAATAGATAAAATCGGTGAAAGCGGCGAGTGGATTAGGATAAGTCAATGTACATTGAGGAGATATAATTGCTAGTCAGGAGATGACTGATGGTGCCTAATACATATTTAACTTAAACATACACTATACATGAAAAAAATTGATTTAAAATACATATCTGTCAACTGTCTATTTAGAATTCACCAGAGTAAATAAGATTTTCAGAAGAACAATGTTTCCATTCATATGTCAGTCTCAACTACTAAAATTATTTTAAAACATGGAATATATTAATGGTGTGATGAATAATGATTATGAAACCACTAAGTGAAGAAAGCCAGCTGCCCAAGAAAATCACTTTTTGTAAGTCATACCACGGCATTGTACATAATGGATGATTGGAGTTAATGATGTTCCAAATTTATTGAGGCATTTCTAACCATATATTTTAAAAGTATGCACTTTATGATAAGGTTAAATTGTCAGGTACATCTTGTATATGTCATAACTGAAAAAGTGCACAATTAACTTTGCAATTATATTATTTAACAAACAAATTTTTTTTTTTTTTTTTTTTTTTAGAAAACCTTGGACATGGGAACAGGATTAGCTCCACATTTAACAAACATAATTAATGTAGGCCCTGGTCAGTCCAATTTTACATGATTACACTGTAGAATTTTAGTCTAATGACTATAGTAGGATTTACAAAAAACTGATTCCAGATACTATATATATATATATATATATATATATATATATATATATATATATATTCTTATTTACTAAGGCATTAATGTTGCTTTTCTTTTTCTTTGAATGAGCATATTAGTATACTTCCATCACTAACTTTTGCCTATAGGTAAGCCTATAATAAAGCTTACCTATAGGTAGTGTAAATATCTTCTAAATGTTTAAGACATATTTACTGTACATGCAGCCATTGACATCACTGACGCTTGCGTTCTGAAGGAACGGCCACCTGTTCCATTCCTTCAGACCCATGCGCCGTGAACAGCGGCTCCTGCGTGCTGTCACAGAGCCAGAGTCTGCGAATGGGTGAAAATTGGAGTGCCTGCAGATCTGACATCTTGGCGCTGGAAGAGATTCGTTTTAAGGTCGATGTCCGCGGGTATACCCACGTTCATCTCACGGAGAGGAAGAACGGGAAAATGCTGATGTAAACAAGCATTTCCCCACTCTTCCTAGTGATAGGACACTGATCACAGCTCCCTGTGATCGGGAGCGGTGACCAGTGTTGTGACACATGTAGCCCATCCTCCCCTACAGTTAGAACACATCCCTAGGACACACTTAACCCCTTCAGCGTCCCCTCCTGGTTAACCACTGCCAGTCACATTTACACAGTAATCAATGCATTTTTATAGCATTTTTATAGCACTGATCGCTGTATAAATGTGAATGGTCCCAAAATAGCACAAAAGGTGTCCAATGTGTCTGCCTTAATGTCGCAGTCATGATAAAAATCGCTGATCACTGTCAAAAAAAAAATTAATAAAAATGCCATAAAACTATCCCCTATTTTGTAGACGCTATAACTTTTGCGCAAACGAATCAATAAACGCTTATTGCGATTTTTTTTACCAAAGTATGTAGAAGAATAAATATCGGCCTAAACTGAGGAACATTTATTTTTTTTATATATTTTTTGGCAATATTTTGTATAGCAAAAATAGGCCCAACTGAGCCAGCATAGTTCACAGAATTTCTCCTTAAAAAATTGTGGAGAACACAGCAAGCCAGGATGATGTGATTGAGTTTATATTCCGCCATGTGTATGGGTGTAATAAATAGGCGGAACCGGCTGGCCATTATTCCAAACGTGTTCTCCACCACTCTTCTGGCTCTGGCCAGCCGGTAATTAAAAACCCTCTGGTCCAGGGTGAGGATCCTCATAGGGAATGGCCGCATAAGATGGTCCCCCAGCACAAACACTTCATCCGCAACGAAGACGAATGGGAGTCCTTCCGCATTGTCTTCTGGAGGTGGCAAGCCCAAGCTGCCATTCTGGAGACACCTGTAGAACTCAGTGTGGGCGATGACTCCACCATCTGACCATTCTTCTCCACATCCACATACAGGAACTTGTAAGTAGCCGACACCACCGCCAACATCACAATACCATTGAACCCCTTGTAGTTGTAATAATATGACCCCGAGTTGGGTGGTGGGATGATGTGGACATGTTTCCCTTTAATTGCCCCTCCTCAGTTAGGAAAGTCCCACCGCTGGGCAAAGTGGGAGGCCACAGTCTGCCATTCCTGTGGGTTGGAAGGAAACTGTGGAATCAAACAAGAAAAAATAATCATTTTGCACAGAAACATGGAAAGCAGATTAGACACAAACATTCTTGGCCAACATCAGAATAACATTTATTTTAGGGAGTATTAAAAGACAACGGTATAAGGTCCACCTATCAGATTCCCCCCCCCCTCATGGGCCATTATATAAATTTTAGGGGGGGAGATGTTTTGGCCAGGTAACCCTCTCCACTTCATTGAGAGATGAATGCCTAAATAATGTGTATCACTTTGGCTAGCCCCTCCTTACTTACACTATTGGCAGCCCACTGGACAGGTAAGAAGTGTCATAATACAAAGATATAAATACACATTGTACACATTTTAGCACATTTTCACATTCTGCTATTACCCATCAAGATAATAATAGGATACAAAAGCTTTAAACATTACCATTTGAAATTCAGGTATTCAGGCAGGCCCTTGCACTACATGCTTTGGGGAATTCATCCATAAATATGACCACAAAAGAGGTGAGTATAGTGTGTATGAGTTTGGCAAAGTCAGCAGATATAGGATTGAGGATAGATAGAGGATTGGTATCTGAGTTAGCAGTTGGGGGGAGGGAGGGTTGCAAATAATTTGGGGACCCAAAAAAAAAAACCCTCTGGCACTCTGCCTGAATTTAAAGCCCAAAATCACAATTTTACACATTTTAGGGGGTGTTTAAAGCACTACTATGGAGCTGACAAAATGCATTGTTAATAGAGTAGGCGAGGTGGATATAGGCCCAGGAGAGCATGCTGGGGAGGTTAGTGAAGGCAAATATGTATGAAGGACAAAAAAAGAAAAAATTCCATCATGCATGAGGACAAAGGGGACATTCACAGCATATTACAATCATGGTAATTAGGTGGAACCCTCCTACTGTGTTTTGTGCTGCACGTACCAAGTGTAACCAAAAAGCTGTGTATAGCACAATAGTGGTGGAACCCTCCTACTGTGTTTTGTGCTGCACGTAACAAGTGTAACCAAAAAACTGTATATAGCACAATAGTGGTGGAACCCTCCTACTGTGTTTTGTGCTGCACGTAACAAGTGTAACCAAAAAACTGTATATAGCACAATAGTGGTGGAACCCTCCTACTGTGTTTTGTGCTGCACGTAACAAGTGTAACCAAAAAACTGTATATAGCACAATAGTGGTGGAACCCTCCTACTGTGTTTTGTGCTGCACGTACCAAGTGTAACCAAAAAACTGTATATAGCACAATAGTGGTGGAACCCTCCTACTGTGTTTAGTGCTGCACGTAACAAGTGTAACCAAAAAACTGTGTATAGCACAATAGTGGTGGAACCCTCCTACTGTGTTTTGTGCTGCACGTAACAAATAACACACATTAAATGAATAATTGTGACATTCACGTGAAACACTCTGTGAAATCACTGCATTCCATGCTGTGACATCTCAAAACATTAAATGATAGTCCATATGAATCAGATCCATCCAAGAGGAACTGCTTGTGATCACATCCAGTGTAAATCAGCTGCATACATTTAAGTGTCTGTGTGTGTCTTCCACCTCACCCCTGTGCTCAGTGAATCACACCCTCCAGAAATGCACTCACCGAGTTACAATGCCAGCACTTTCATGCAAGGCAAAAAACGCAAGTTTTACCACACTCAGGTGTGAAAAATGGCAAGATACGTGTTCAGGAGGATAGTTGTTATATGGATCCACATGTAAGAAAATAAAATGCTCCAATAGTGTAAACCAGCAAAACTATTTATTAAAACCACTGCAACCTTCAACTGATGCACTCACATTGTACAAAAGATAAAACAGCAGAAATCATTTGTGGATCACATCAATCTTCAAGCAATCTTCAAACAGGTGTAACTCAAATAATAAACAACTGGTGGTCACGGCGGACCTGAGGTGTGCTTTCTCTGGGCTGCAGTATCACTGCAATCTCACCCTCCCTTCAGCTCTCCTCCGCTCCTCCGTCCACTACAACTTCCTGATTCCTGTGTAGTTCAACTGCGCTGTGTGTCACGTCTCACAGCCACGCCCCCGACATGTTTCGTCATAGGTAGACTTAATCATGGGATTGGCTGTGCAGGCTGTCATTCACCCCTTATATTTGCTTCTAATTGACGCCCATTCCGCTGCGCATTGCGCATGCGCACACCTCGCGTCCCCGTTCCGCTAATTATGCATGGGATATCTCATTTAAAACACTCATAAAACAAAATCATTGAAAATCTTTTGGACATTACACATAAATCACACCTAATTAATAAATATGCATATCATTCCCAATGGTTGTTTCAAACCTAAGATCAATTAGGGTGAGTTGGATAGAGGGATCCTGCCCGGGCTCCCCTGCTGGACAAGAGTGGTAACTGCATACCCTATCCCATCCAACCTTATCAAATGCTGGATGGTGATCAAAAGCCACACGGCCCCCTAGTGTCCAGTGTCCATATTGCAGATTTTTCAGCATGCGTGAAAGTATTCATGGTGGGAACCTCTCTCAATCAAATGTATCCGTCTTTACAGATCTCTTTTTTTTTAAAATAAGATCACATGGACTCTATATTATAAAACTATTAAATATAAACTCTGAGTGTTCATGCTCAGAGATTATCTTATTCCAATATATCAACCCTTTCAGGAATGGGTCTAAAATAAAATATACCCTCATAACGATATATTACAAACATAGTAAACTAAACAGGCTAAACTGTCTCTATAACTGGCTGCCCCTGCATATTATATGATAAAGTCAAAAATATGTCAAGGGATATAACAAGAGCCATATTATATATCTCTATTTGATCTATTATTAAATTTCTATGTAGGTCGAGTGAACAGGGTCGGGGGCTGATGATGATATAACCTCACCACCCCCCCTCACTCATACCCACATGGGGGCATCACATCAAGCTATTATCATGACGATGATGTCTCCTATAATCAAACTCTAAGAGATCCATAAACAAATTTTTTTTTTTTTGATAAAAACTACGAGGTGTGCGCATGCGCAATGCGCGGCCGAATGGGCGTCAATTAGAAGCAAATATAAGGGGTGAATGACAGTCTGCACAGCCAATCCCATGATTAAGTCTACCTATGACGAAACATGTCGGGGGCGTGGCTGTGAGACGTGACACACAGCGCAGTTGAACTACACAGGAATCAGGAAGTTGTAGTGGACGGAGGAGCGGAAGAGAGCTGAAGGGAGGGTGAGATTGCAGTGATACTGCAGCCCAGAGAAAGCACACCTCGGGTCCGCCGTGACCACCAGTTGTTTATTATTTGAGTTACACCTGTTTGAAGATTGCTTGAAGATTGATGTGATCCACAAATGATTTCTGCTGTTTTATCTTTTGTACAATGTGAGTGCATCAGTTGAAGGTTGCAGTGGTTTTAATAAATAGTTTTGCTGGTTTACACTATTGGAGCATTTTATTTTCTTACATGTGGATCCATATAACAACTATCCTCCTGGACACGTATCTTGCCATTTTTTACACCTGAGTGTGGTAAAACTTGCGTTTTTTGCCTTGCATGAAAGTGCTGGCATTGTAACTCGGTGAGTGCATTTCTGGAGGGTGTGATTCACTGAGCACAGGGGTGAGGTGGAAGACACACGAAGACACTTAAATGTATGCAGCTGATTTACACTGGATGTGATCACAAGCAGTTCCTCTTGGATGGATCTGATTCATATGGACTGTCAGTTAATGTTTTGAGATGTCACAGCATGGAATGCAGTGATTTCACAGAGTGTTTCACGTGAATGTCACAATTATTCATTTAATGTGTGTTATTTGTTACGTGCAGCACAAAACACAGTAGGAGGGTTCCACCACTATTGTGCTATATACAGTTTTTTGGTTACACTTGTTACGTGCAGCACAAAACACAGTAGGAGGGTTCCACCACTATTGTGCTATATACAGTTTTTTGGTTACACTTGGTACGTGCAGCACAAAACACAGTAGGAGGGTTCCACCACTATTGTGCTATACACAGTTTTTTGGTTACACTTGTTACGTGCAGCACTAAACACAGTAGGAGTGTTCCACCACTATTGTGCTGTATACAGTTTTTTGGTTACACTTGTTACATGCAGCACAAAACACAGTAGGAGGGTTCCACCACTATTGTGCTATACACAGTTTTTTGGTTACACTTGGTACGTGCAGCACAAAACACAGTAGGAGGGTTCCACCACTATTGTGCTATATACAGTTTTTTGGTTACACTTTTTACGTGCAGCACAAAACACAGTAGGAGGGTTCCACCACTATTGTGCTATACACAGTTTTTTGGTTACACTTATTTATATTTGAAGCGCCCCATATTTATTCCATGTGCCTCTAGGGGAGTATTGGGCTAGCAGTGGCATGGTGGAGTAAATATTTTGCCTGTATACTTTATAATTTAAAGGGGCAGCTGTTCCTATTTTCGCTTGTTTTTATCGATTCTCACATTTTCATTACATTTTATACACACCATTTAACACTGGTCAACACTATTTGTGAGAGTAAGGAATTGGATGTTTTGGGTGTTCACCACCTAATATTGGTTCACACCACTATTTGAGTTTATTTAGAGGCATTGGCGCGGTGGGGGTGTCTGTTTGGTGGAAGGGCGCTCTAGTGAGGATACCCAGTGTTTATTATTTCTGTTTGATTACCACCCGCAGCCATGGATGCGTTCAACTTTTTAAAGAATAGACAACTTAACCCCGAATCAGTTTTCTCAAATGATCAACCAATGATTGAGAATGAGGAAGACTTTTCAGCATTACTTAAAACTCTTGATGGGTTGTTGGAAAAACAAATAAAAACATGGTGGGATGTGTTCACATTTGAACACTATCGTAGAGAGAACCTCATTTTTAGAAGTTTAAGATGGGAGGTACCTCCCGAAGATGGTTTTAATGATCAGTCATTCATAAACGAATGGCTTGAATTTTTTAATAAAGCAGGTAGAGGGAATACCCCACAGGGATATGGTGAATGGCAACGTTACCCCCCACAACAACATTATCAGGAGGGGTACAATAATGTCCCTCTGTATAATAGATTCTCCCCACTGGAAAGGGAAGATCGTTTAGACTATAGTCCTTTTTTAGGACAACGAGGGAGGGGAGGGGGAACACCGAAGAGAAATCCCAGAGGCCCTTACCAGAGAGGGGGAGGGAGACAAGTGCCCCCCCAGGATTACCACATGCCCCCCCAGAGGAGAAGAAGGGGGTGTAGGGTGGGAAGATCCAGGAAATCCAAGGAAAAGACCAAGGGATGTAGAGACATAGGGATATACAACCTCAGTAGTGTTGAGCTCAACCATAAAGAGCTCAACATTTTGAACTTGGGATTAAAATGTGCCCCAAAAAAGGAAATGAATAAGTTCGATGTCTACATAGACACGCACAAAATCATTAGAACCATGAATATTAAGAAACATTTCCTAAGTCATCCGGCGGAGGCCTCAGTTAGAGCCAAGGTACCACTGAATAGGATAGATTCAGGTTTAAAAAACAAATCTATCTTCAATCCACAGAACCCAGGGAATCACTTTATAGAAGTGTTCAAAAGCCTAGTACTGAACGATATTGATAAACTTCCTTTACGGAAGGGTGTCAACCCCCATTATATCAGAGAAGGAATCAGCTCCCTTGAAAAAAAGAAAGATCTTATAGTACGACCTGCTGATAAGGGGGGGGGGGGGGGTTGTGCTACTGGATAAAAAATTTTATCTGGATCAGTTGTTGCAGCTAGAGGGAGATAGATCAACATATAAGAAATTATCATCAGACCCTACGGAAGCATACAAAGCACAATTGGGAGCTCTAGTGGATTGGGGATATAGATTGGATGCAATAAATTCTAGAGAGAAAAGATATCTCATCCCCAGTGCTTGTAGAATCCCGGTTATCTATACCTTACCAAAGGTACACAAGAATATCCAATGCCCACCCCCTAGGCCTATTGTGAATAGGATAGGCTCTGTTACAGCCAGGCTGGGGGAATTTCTAGATAAGTTTCTTCAACCCAGTGTCAAGGCCACTGGGGCATATTTGAAGGACACAGGGGATCTACTGACTCTATTAAATGTTGTTAAATTGAACACGTCATCATCAGTGTATATGGTAACGGCTGATGTAGCCTCCCTATACACCATAATTTAACACGAAGACGCAGCGCTGGCCCTTAATTGGGCATTAAGCAAAAGAGAAGACATTCCGTCTGTGCAGAAGAGATTTTTGGGGCATGTATTAGATTTTTGCATGTCCCATAATTATTTTTGGTGTGATGGTGATTTCTACTCCCAGCAGGTTGGCGTGGCTATGGGAGCTAAATTTGCTCCCAGCCTCGCCAACCTGTTTATGGCTGAGTGGGAAGACAGGAAGGTATTCAACCAGAGAAGGCCTCAGTTATTATTTTACCGAAGATTTATTGATGACCTCCTATTTATTTGGGAGGGTACAGAGGAGTCAGCGATGGAATTTATACAGGAACTTAATAATAATTCTAATAAAATTAAATTGGAACATCAAATTAGTAGTACCTCGGTAAATTTTTTGGATGTGACGATTATCAGGGAGGGAGATGCACTAATAACAAAAGTATTTTTTAAGCCAACTGATCGTAACAGTTTTTTATCTATAAGAAGTGGCCACCATCCGGCTTGGATAAAAAACATCCCCAAAGGACAGTTGCTACGTGTTCGACGTAATTGCACTAAATTAGACGACTACTATGAGCAGGCTGAAGTCCTTAATAATAAATTTTTACAAAAAGGGTATAGAGTGGAAACACTCAGCAGGATCACTGAAGAGGTGGCTTCAACCTCCAGGGACCTGTGTCTAAATAAGCCCTCAATGGTGTCAGAGGATACTCGACACCAATATGGATTCATTTCAGGGTTTCACTGCCAATATAAAGAGGTCGAGAATATTTTTAAAAAACACTGGCACATCCTATGTAAGGATAGGCACTTGGGTGGGATACTTCCGAACCAACCGAGGTTCATATATAGGAGGGCTCCTAATTTCGGAGACCACGTGGTAAGGAAGATATTGGACCCACCAAGACGGAATGTGTTTGGTTTTGATTTCAAGGGCTTCTATTGCTGTAGGAGGTGCATCTGCTGCCGAACAACAAGAGTGAACCACAGAGGTGTCACCAGCATAACCAATAGGGAAGGGGAATCCTTTGAAATTAGAGAATTCAGTACATGCAACTCTACGCATGTGGTCTATTTAATGTGGTGCCCGTGTGGCTTGCTATATGTAGGGAGAACCAAGAGACTCTTGAGGATTAGAATCTCAGAGCATATGACCAACATAAAAAATGGATATAGGTTCCACAGTGTCTCCCTACATTTTAAAGAAAAACACCAAAAGGACCCCACACTTTTACAGTTCTGTGGGATAGATGTGGTCCACCCCTCTTGGAGAGGGTCCAATAGAGTTAGGGACCTATCCCATAGGGAAACCAGATGGATATATCTTTTGAAGAGTCTGGCCCCGAAAGGATTGAACATAGAACTGGATCTTAACTGCTTTATTAATGATTTTTAATGTAAAGTTATCTCAGTTTTGTAGGGTTCCAATTTTCTGTAGTCTCTTTTAGTCCCACCTTTTTTAGGAATTTTTAAAGATTTTTAGTAGTTTTTATCAAAAAAAAAAAAAAAAAATTTTTTTAGGGATCTCTTAGGGTTTGATTATAGGAGACATCATCGTCATGATAATAGCTTGATGTGATGCCCCCATGTGGGTATGAGTGAGGGGGGGTGGTGAGGTTATATCATCATTAGCCCCCGACCCTGTTCACTCGACCTACATAGAAATTTAATAATAGATCAAATAGAGATATATAATATGGCTCTTGTTATATCCCTTGACATATTTTTGACTTTATCATATAATATGCAGGGGCAGCCAGTTATAGAGACAGTTTAGCCTGTTTAGTTTACTATGTTTGTAATATATCGTTATGAGGGTATATTTTATTTTAGACCCATTCCTGAAAGGGTTGATATATTGGAATAAGATAATCTCTGAGCATGAACACTCAGAGTTTATATTTAATAGTTTTATAATATAGAGTCCATGTGATCTTATTTAAAAAAAAAAGAGATCTGTAAAGACGGATACATTTGATTGAGAGAGGTTCCCACCATGAATACTTTCACGCATGCTGAAAAATCTGCAATATGGACACTGGACACTAGGGGGCCGTGTGCCTTTTTTTTTTTTTTTTTTTTTAAATTCTTTATTTGTTGTTTAATATAAATATAACAAATATAACAAAACAATCCCCGTGGGGTAAAGTCGTTAGGGAAAGACCGCTGTAGCATTTATAAACAGAGAAAAAAAAGAAAAATCAGAAAAGAACAAAAGAACAATATCCCCTCAGACCTTCCAGCCCAACTGAACCCTACCAAGACCCCCCCCCCCTCCCCCCCCCCCCCTCGGAATGTGCTAGTTCAACGGAGTATGAATCAATATTCCTTCGCTTATGTTAGATCTGCAATCTCTTTCAAATAGTCCCAAGTCCCTTTGAACTTAGTCCAGGCGGCCCATCTCCCTGTTTGCTCTTCTTCTTTAGGTTCATTACCTCCCTTGTCCCACTGTTCAATGTTATATATACCATTGAGGCTAACCAGCCATTCTCGAATACAAGGCCCCGAGACATTCATCCAGTTCAGAGATATCTGTCTCTTGGCTTCGTCCAACAGAGTAGGGACTAGGGAAGATTTATAATTTTTTACCGAGTCCGAAGTCCTGTGGAGAAGACAAACCCATGGGTCCTCATCTATTGTTTTTCCAGTAATGACTTTTATTAACCTTAGGACTTTTCCCCAGAAGATTTTTATAACGGGACACTCCCACCAGATATGGGCCATTGTTCCTAAGACTGGGCAACCTCTCCAGCAGGTGTTTGGTTTAGTCCTATCCATCTTACTGACCCTATCTGGGGTTGCGTACCATCTCGCTAGGCATTTAAAGTGGCTTTCTATTCTTCTGGAGTCTATTGCTACATAGTGGGCCATCTTCAGGATCTTTTCTATCCCCTCTTCGCTGCATTGAGACCCCAATTCCAGTTCCCACTTTTTAATATAGGGGGGAGCCACCAACTCCTCCTCAGTTCCCAAGATCTTGTAAATTTGTGTTATTGTCCCTCCTGCCCGTTCCTTTATACAAAGCTGCTCAAAAGGTCTAAGATCTTCCATACTCCTTAGGGGCTTGGGGAGTTTCTCTATGAAATGGGAGAGTTGGAGAAACCTCCATCTGTTCATTACCCAAAGGTTAGATTCTGTGCTGAGTTCTGAAAATGTGCGAATTTGTCCCTTGTGTAAAAAGTGTTTCAGTTGGACCGTGTCATCCTTCAGCCAGTTTCCTCCTACCTCCCTCCTCCCTGGCTCAAAAAAATTATTATCTTTCATGTGTATCAATGGTGAATTATATGACCATTTATTTTTACAGTGTATCCTATCCCATTGTTTAAATGTGTTTTGCGTTAATTGTGAAGTGTGCGTGCTCAGTGTTCTGAATTTTGGGGGATTCCAAAGTGCCTGTCCTAAGTTTGTGTTACTCAAATAGTGTTCAATGTGAACCCACCGTTTGTCTGTGTCTTTTTTATTCCATTCCGTGATCCTTGATAGCACTACTGCGCTGTAATATCTGTTAAAATCCGGTAGGGCAATTCCCCCTTTTTTCTTCCCCCTACTGAGAACTGAGTAGGCAATACGTGGTTTTTTACCCCCCCATACTACCCCACCTATTAATCTCCTAAGGGCCTTCAGGAAATACCCTGGTAGAGGAATGGGCAGCATTTGAAATTTAAACAGGATCTTAGGTGTTAGGCTCATTTTAATCGCACTGACTCGCCCAAACCACGAAAGGGGTCTAGTCTGGAGTCTTCTCGCTTCTCGTCTGGTATCGTCAAGCATAGGTAAATAATTTTTTACGAATATTCTATTGAAGGAATTGGCGAGTTTTATCCCCAGATAATCCATCTCCTCTTTCCATGGAAAAGGGAAAACTGCCGCCAAATGGCTTTCTTCTTGTTTGCTTATGTTTATGTTTAGGCATTCGGATTTGCTGGAATTGATTTTGAAATTCGAAACCTCTCCATATTTTTTAATAATATGGAGTAAGTTAGGAAGCGTTATTCTAGGGTTGGTAACGAAGAACACAATATCATCAGCAAAGGCCGCTAATTTGTGCTCCTCCGTTCCAACCCTTACTCCTCCACAATCCACATTTTTGCGGATGGTAGACAGGAGTGGTTCAAGGGTCAGGACGAACAAAAGAGGAGACAGAGGGCAGCCCTGCCTTGTACCATTGAACATCCTAAATGGCTTGGAAGTAGTCCCATTTACTCTCACCATCCCTGCCGGGTTACTGTATAAAGCCCTGACCCAGGAGATGAACCTCCGGCCAAACCCTAGGGCCTCTAGAGTGTTTAACATGAACCCCCAGTCTACCCTGTCAAAAGCTTTCTCAGCATCAACTGACAGGAATAGAGCTGGGGGTCCACCTTGTTTGCATACTTCCAAGAGGAGCACCGCCCTTACCCCATTATCCCTGCATTGTCTCCCTTTGACAAATCCTGCCTGGTCCGAGTGCACAAGGTCTGCCATTTTTTCTTTAAGCCTATTTGCTAAAACTTTTGCATAGAGCTTGACATCTGCATTCAGAAGGGAGATTGGTCTATAATTGGAACACAATTTACCGTCCTTCCCTTCCTTCTGAATGAGTGTAATTGTAGCTGTAAGGGCCTCTATAGTCAGTTCATCTCCTGTTCCCAGGCCATTCCAAAAATGGCAAAGCCTCGGGACCAGGATATGACCCATCTTTTTAAGGTAAAGAGAGGTGAAACCGTCCGGTCCCGGACTTTTCCCCTTCGGAGACTCCCTTAATGCTGCAAAGATTTCTTCCTCTTCAAAGGGTCTATCCAGCAGTTCACTATCTTCTGGTGACAGGCCCCCTAGTCCCGCCTCCTTCAAGAACTCCTTTCTCCTATCCGAGCGAGATAAGTCTTCTACTCCCCGTTGCCCCAAGGAGTATAGGTCCCTGTAGTATTTTTGAAATTCATCTGCTATGGCTTTATTCGTCACTCTTGCTTCCCCTTCTTTGCTAAGTATTTTCTCCACGAAGTTCCTACTTCTCTTTTGCCTTAGTATCCTGGCCAAGTGTTTACTGGACTTATTGGCCCAGTAGTAGTTGTTCCTAGTTATAGCGTTTATGGCTCTCTTGGCTTCTAGGTCCATCGAGTCTCTTAACTCCTCCCTCTTGGCCACTAGTGCATGATAGCTATCTAGATCCCGGCCCTTCGCTTTTTTATGTGATTGCTCCAAGGTAAAGATTTCCTCTATCAATTTACTTCTGGCTTCTCTTTTCTTTTTTTTCAGACCTGCACCTATTGAGATTAGGATACCCCTTATGTAGGCTTTGTATGAGTCCCAAAGTAAGGCCGGTGACACATCCCCAGTGTCATTCGCCTTGAAAAAGAAGTCCGTCTCTTCTTGTAGTCTCTCTATAATTTCGGGCTCTCTCAATAGATCCTCATTCAGTTTCCATGAATAAGGGCGCCCTTGCCCGTCTGGTATTTTGAACTGCATAACGATCGGGGAGTGGTCTGAAAGGGTCGTTACTTCTATTTTTGTTTCCTTGATCCAATCTAACAGGCTATGGTCAATAAGGAAGTAGTCCAGCCTGGAGTAGGTCCCGTGCACAGGGGAGAAGAACGTGTAGTCTCTCTCTTTAGGATGCTGAAGCCTCCAGACATCCATTAACTGACATTGGTGTAGCTTATGCCTGATGGCCCTAAGTGGCACCTTCCCTGTCCCCTGCGCACGGGACGTACCATCCAATTCCGGTTCCAAACAAAAATTTAGGTCCCCTCCCAAGATCACCACGCCCTCTCCGAACTCAGTCAGCTTTTTCAAGATCTGACCCAGAAAGACCGTCGGTTTCTTATTAGGACAGTAGACATTTACTAGGGTGACCAGTTTAGGACCTAAATTGCCTTTTAGAAAGATAAAGCGGCCATCTGGATCTACCAATCTTTCTTTTAGGGAGAAATTTGTAGTCTTTGAGAGCCCAATGGCGACTCCCCTCGACCCCCTATCTGGGGAGTCCCCATAGAACCATTGGGGGAACCTAGTTGAGAAGAGCCTAATTCTAGTGTCGAGAGTCAGATGGGTCTCTTGTAGAAAGATTACATCCCCCCTTAGACGATCTAGCTCATTTAAAATTTTATGTCTTTTACAGGGCGAGTTTAGGCCTTTCACATTGTATGAGATGAATTTAAGTTCCAGCATACCTAGGGATTGGCTCATCTATAGAGTCCTCCCATAATCCTAGCACATCCTGCAAAACCCTCCCCATTCCCCCCTCCATCCTCCCACCCACCCCATCCCCTCCCCCCCCCCTCCCCCACCCAGTACCCCCCCCCCTCCCCCCCCATGGTGAAATTAACACCCTGAGTCCCCCAGGTTGGAACCTCTCTCGTTCCAATCTACAGAACTCCCTCCTCAGGGTGGAGCTCCAACGAGAGCTCTAGCGTTTGCACTCCCCTCTGATGTAGAGGGGAGTGCAGAAGGTATCTTGTCTCCTTAATATGGTAGAGCCGCCCCTGGACCCCTCCCGACCCCCCCCACACCCCCCGCCCCCCCCAAGAACGACAAGCCACACCACCACCCCGACCTCAATCCATTTTAACTTAAAGCGTAAGGCGCTCCCCCCCTGCACACCAGATGGGAGAGGGGAAGGGGCAGATATAGGGGGGGGGGGGGAGGGAGGGCGACCAGGGAGAGAAAAAAAAAAAAAAAAAAAAAAAAAGGGAAAAACTCCCCCCTCCGCCATCCCTCCCCCCTCCCCCCGCCCCCAAGTCAAAGCATTCTAGTATCTTAGTCACTAAGTCTCTCAATCTGGTTTAACCTGAGACATATCTGGGATGGGGATACCCAGACTGTCACAGAAGTCCCGTGTTTCCTCCATATATCTCATCCTGCTTGTTCTCCCATCTTTTAAGACAACCAGGGATGTTGGGAACCCCCAGCTGTATTTGAGGTTTGCTTTCCTTAGCTGTTCCAGGATTGGTCTCATCTGTCTTCTACGGGCAAGTGTTCCTGCAGAGAGGTCCGAAAATATCTGTAGCTCCTTATCTTCATACGTTATGGGGGGGGCTCCCCTTAGGGACCTCCATATTTTCTCCTTATCTTCATATTGGTGGAATTTAACTATCACATCTCTAGGGGTGTCTTGTTTTACATGTGTAGGCCTTCTTACCCTATGTACCCGGTCTATCAAGAGGGGCTCTTCTATTCGCTTTCCCATTAAAGGGTTAAAGATTTTTTTCATCTTTTCTCCTAAATCTTCGCCTTGTTGCTCTGGGATAGACCTGATGCGTAGGTTTTGTCGCCGACTTTGATTTTCTTGTTCCTCCAGTCGAAATATCATATTACGGTTTTCGATTCGCAATTTGTTAACTTGGTCTTTTAATTCGGTAATTTCCTTGGTGTGGCGCTCAGCGACCTCCTCCACCTCCTCCACCCGATGCAGAAGATGGCCCATGTCTGCTCGGACGTTAGCTATTTCAGATTTTATCACACTCTCTAATTTAGTAAACATTTCCATGAGATCTGTTTTACTGGGTACGAGCGCCATTATCCTCTGTTCTTCCGTCGAGCCCCAGGCAGCGGCCCCCTCCACATCCAATTCTTCGCGGACTTTGTCCCCCTGGCCCCCTTTTTGCTTCTGTTGCTCTTTCTTTTTTTCCTTTGACCCTGTTTGTTTTGTCTCCATGTTAGGGCTTTTGGCGCTCGCTTCTTTTAAGTACTTTTGGATGGAGCTGGTGTTAAGGCTGTCTCTGGTACACTGAGACTCTGTTGTTCGCGTTGAGCGGCCTTTCATGCTTTTACCTCCTATTGCCGTTTACGGCTACTCCTTAATCGGGTCTGTTGGCCCTAGGCTAAATGTCCGTCCGAAGGGCTGGGGTTGTCCTGTGGATATCTTCGCTATATGGGTGGATGCTGGGGCGGTCCAGGAGTGGTGTTTCAGAGGAGAGGGAGAGGGGAGTAGAAGAGGGGGGGGGGAACACGCCCCACCGCCCGTGTCGTTCCCAAAAATCAAAATTTACAGACAACTGACCATTCTACAGTCCAGGGAGAGGTGATAACACTCGCACCTAACTATGATACGCTTCTCAGGGGAAGTTATTATATATGAAGAGTTTAGTTGCTCCTCTGCTTTAGCTGCTGCACTTTTACATTCCCCTTTTCTTTCCTGACTGCCTCCCCCCTCTCCCCCTTGTCCCCGCCTCCTCCGGGCCCTCCCCTGTCCAAAAGAAAAAAAACAGAAAAGGTAGCTTGTGGGGGTTTTATTTGTGCCTTACAGTCACTTGAGGAAAGGTAGGATTGAAAGTCAGGTTCTTGGCCCACTTTTTACCACCCCGGGGAGATAGTTATCTGTACCCTGCCCTGCTGAATAAAAAACAGACGTCCTCCAATTTTCCTCTGTTTCCTATTAATGCACTGTTATATCAATGAGAAACAAAACACAGTTCATTGTGAAGCAGTAGTCAGATATCAAGCTGCTGGTGCTGGGTAAGAGAGACCGGGGTTATATTGTTAATTTTTCAGCATTTCAGTCATTATTTCTTTAATCCACAGTTTTACATGTGGCTAGGGGTTCAATCAATGTTGTTTCCCTACCGTACCACTGGTGAATCGCAGGGCCCCGTCCTGGGTTAGGCTCCCAGCCTCTGAATCTTTCCAAGGTGTCAATCTTAAGGAAAATCCTCTATCCGGAGTGTTGCTTGAAATGCTGCGTGTGTATGTGCAGCCTAGGCTCTACTCCTCAGCATGTGCGGGATGATGGCCCGTGGATGGCGTCTTCCTCCGTCTCCTCAGCGGAGGGGGGGGGGGGGGCAGGGGGGAACGGACGGCGAAGCGGAACAGCCCAGGAAGCGGCCACTGTGCCTAATCCGGACCTTGTCTCAGCCGTCTCTCACACGGCGAAGCATCCGGGCGTCCTGTCCCTGCACCTCCGCCAGAGCTGACGCTGGGCTCCTCCCTCGTGCAGACGTCACACGCCCATCCCCCTGTGTGAGAGAGAGTCTACCTCTTGCCAGAGGGAGGATCTTTTGGCCGGATGGTTTGGCCGTGTGCCTTTTGATCACCATCCAGCATTTGATAAGGTTGGATGGGATAGGGTATGCAGTTACCACTCTTGTCCAGCGGGGGAGCCCGGGCAGGATCCCTCTATCCAACTCACCCTAATTGATCTTAGGTTTGAAACAACCATTGGGAATGATATGCATATTTATCAATTAGGTGTGATTTATGTGTAATGTCCAAAAGATTTTCAATGATTTTGTTTTATGAGTGTTTTAAATCAGATATCCCATGCATAATTAGCTGAACGGGGACGCGAGGTGTGCGCATGCGCAATGCGCGGCCGAATGGGCGTCAATTAGAAGCAAATATAAGGGGTGAATGACAGCCTGCACAGCCAATCCCATGATTAAGTCTACCTATGACGAAACATGTTAGGGGCGTGGCTGTGAGACGTGACACACAGCGCATTTGAACTACACAGGAATCAGGAAGTTGTAGTGGACGGAGGAGCGGAGGAGAGCTGAAGGGAGGGTGAGATTGCAGTGATACTGCAGCCCAGAGAAAGCACACCTCGGGTCCGCCGTGACCACCAGTTGTTTATTATTTGAGTTACACCTGTTTGAAGATTGCTTGAAGATTGATGTGATCCACAAATGATTTCTGCTGTTTTATCTTTTGTACAATGTGAGTGCATCAGTTGAAGGTTGCAGTGGTTTTAATAAATAGTTTTGCTGGTTTACACTATTGGAGCATTTTATTTTCTTACATGTGGATCCATATAACAACTATCCTCCTGAACACGTATCTTGCCATTTTTCACACCTGAGTGTGGTAAAACTTGCGTTTTTTGCCTTGCATGAAAGTGCTGGCATTGTAACTCGGTGAGTGCATTTCTGGAGGGTGTGATTCACTGAGCACAGGGGTGAGGTGGAAGACACACGAAGACACTTAAATGTATGCAGCTGATTTACACTGGATGTGATCACAAGCAGTTCCTCTTGGATGGATCTGATTCATATGGACTGTCATTTAATGTTTTGAGATGTCACAGCATGGAATGCAGTGATTTCACAGAGTGTTTCACGTGAATGTCACAATTATTCATTTAATGTGTGTTATTTGTTACGTGCAGCACAAAACACAGTAGGAGGGTTCCACCACTATTGTGCTATACACAGTTTTTTGGTTACACTTGTTACGTGCAGCACTAAACACAGTAGGAGGGTTCCACCACTATTGTGCTATATACAGTTTTTTGGTTACACTTGTTACGTGCAGCACAAAACACAGTAGGAGGGTTCCACCACTATTGTGCTATATACAGTTTTTTGGTTACACTTGGTACGTGCAGCACAAAACACAGTAGGAGGGTTCCACCACTATTGTGCTATATACAGTTTTTTGGTTACACTTGTTACGTGCAGCACAAAACACAGTAGGAGGGTTCCACCACTATTGTGCTATACACAGTTTTTTGGTTACACTTGGTACGTGCAGCACAAAACACAGTAGGAGGGTTCCACCTAATTACCATGATTGTAATATGCTGTGAATGTCCCCTTTGTCCTCATGCATGATGGAATTTTTTCTTTTTTTGTCCTTCATACATATTTGCCTTCACTAACCTCCCCAGCATGCTCTCCTGGGCCTATATCCACCTCGCCTACTCTATTAACAATGCATTTTGTCAGCTCCATAGTAGTGCTTTAAACACCCCCTAAAATGTGTAAAATTGTGATTTTGGGCTTTAAATTCAGGCAGAGTGCCAGAGGGTTTTTTTTTGGGTCCCCAAATTATTTGCAACCCTCCCTCCCCCCAACTGCTAACTCAGCTGATACCAATCCTCTATCTATCCTCAATCCTATATCTGCTGACTTTGCCAAACTCATACACACTATACTCACCTCTTTTGTGGTCATATTTATGGATGAATTCCCCAAAGCATGTAGTGCAAGGGCCTGCCTGAATACCTGAATTTCAAATGGTAATGTTTAAAGCTTTTGTATCCTATTATTATCTTGATAGGTAATAGCAGAATGTGAAAATGTGCTAAAATGTGTACAATGTGTATTTATATCTTTGTATTATGACACTTCTTACCTGTCCAGTGGGCTGCCAATAGTGTAAGTAAGGAGGGGCTGGCCAAAGTGATACACATTATTTAGGCATTCATCTCTCAATGAAGTGGAGAGGGTTACCTGGCCAAAACACCTCCCCCCCTAAAATTTATATAATGGCCCATGAGGGGGGGGGGGAATCTGATAGGTGGACCTTATACCGTTGTCTTTTAATACTCCCTAAAATAAATGTTATACTGATGTTGGCCAAGAATGTTTGTGTCTAATCTGCTTTGAATGTTTCTGTGCAAAATGATTATTTTTTCTTGTTTGATTCCACAGTTTCCTTCCAACCCACAGGAATGGCAGACTGTGGCCTCCCACTTTGCCCAGCGGTGGGACTTTCCTAACTGAGGAGGGGCAATTAAAGGGAAACATGTCCACATCATCCCACCACCCAACTCGGGGTCATATTATTACAGCTACAAGGGGTTCAATGGTATTGTGATGTTGGCGGTGGTGTCGGCTACTTACAAGTTCCTGTATGTGGATGTGGAGAAGAATGGCCAGATGTCAGATGGTGGAGTCATCGCCCACACTGAGTTCTACAGGTGTCTCCAGAATGGCAGCTTGGGCTTGCCACCTCCAGAAGACAATGCGGAAGGACTCCCATTCGTCTTCATTGCGGATGAAGTGTTTGTGCTGGGGGACCATCTTATGCGGCCATTCCCTATGAGGACCCTCACCCTGGACCAGAGGGTTTTTAATTACCGGCTGGCCAGAGCCAGAAGAGTGGTGGAGAACACGTTTGGAATAATGGCCAGCCGGTTCCGCCTATTTATTACACCCATACACATGGCGGAATATAAACTCAATCACATCATCCTGGCTTGCTGTGTTCTCCACAATTTTTTAAGGAGAAATTCTGTGAACTATGCTGGCTCAGTTGGGCCTGAAGCCGGAATTATTCTAAATGAACCAACCCTGACGGCGCTTTAAGCTGGCCGTCCTGGCTTGCCCCCCCAGAGTGCCCACGAGGTCCATCTAAGATACATGGAATACTTTGCGGGTAGGGGGCCATCAATGCCAGACAATGTCTGAGACATTTTTTAAATAAAAATATATTTTAAACTGAACAAATATTTGCTTTGATTAACTGCTTGGCTTTCTTTTAGCTGATCATGACTGAAATTTGGGGAGTCCTGAAAATGGCATGATTGTGTAAAATTATAAAGCACTGTTGGGTGTTATTTACTGAAAGAAAATACACTTTGCACTACAAGTGCACTTGAGAATGCACTGAAACTGCACTTGTAGTGCAAAGTGGATTTTCCTTTAGTAAATAACCCCCATTGCCACTGAAAACACCAACTTTACAACAAAAAATGCTTTTGAGCATTGAAAGAAGAAGCCACACATTGTTGATTATCAATCTTTTTAATCAAAGCACAATCACATGTGCATTTGTAAAAGGTTTTTAAAACAAACCAACATGTTTGTTGTATAACAATTTTTTAGGTCACATTAAAAAGTCAAAAGGTTTAAGGTAAAACAAGCATGTTTAAAACCAACAAGAAATACACAACTCTGGAACTTACAAAGTTCAACTTTTCTAGAAATTGAAGGCAATATCAGACATGAGTATTTATAAACTGAGTTTGATATTGCGTTCAGATGGGGTGAAGTCACCCCTGGAAAAGCCAAATTTTGAAGATGCACACAAATTGCCGAATGTCAACATGTGCTAGCTGCCATCATGGGGGATCAAGGGACATATTTTGTGGGTGCAACCCCTTCCTCTCAGCTACTTTATTATTGAGGAAGGGGTTGCACCCACAAAACGCGTACATTGATCTCCTGTGATGGCAGATAGCACATGTTGACACACTGTGTGCATCTTCAAAATTTGGCTTTTCTATAATATGTCACAAAATTTTCACAAAATTGTCAGAAAAACAAAAAAACAAAGCACAAATAAGTTAGGGATTTCTAGGGGTTTTAAATTCTCCCTAAAACATCAGTGATGTTCTTTATTTTGTTTTGAACATCATTGATGTTTTGCTTGATGTTTTCCAAGTACCTATTACACCCCATTATCTCCCCGATCAGGATCTGGGCACTTTCACTGGTGAAATTACCTTCTTTCACAACATCACGATCACCTAAAAAAAAAACACACCATGTATTATAAATATGCCAGCATCCATCTCTTACCTGAGCATGTGGTCGCAGACACTCACCTGTTGTGGTGACAATTTCTACCACGTCTCCCTCCTCCTCCTCTGTTTGGGTTTGGGGGATTTCTACTTCTTCATGAGGTGGGGGGTCTGTTCTCTTCTCTGATGAGTGGTGTCCTCCGAGTCTTTTCTCCCCTATGTAAAAAAAAATAGGTATACTTGGCACACAGATATTTGATGACAGATATAGGAATATTAAACATTGCTTGGAAGTGGGGTACAATTGTCTGTTTTGGCAGAGTTCCAAGATAGAGAAATATTTTTTTCCTTTGTCAAGCTTGAATACTTACCTGTTTTGTACAAGCTTCACAGATGGAGACACCCCTATAGTATACACTGGAGCACCTGTGTGGGCCCCCTAATAAAAAGTGCTCCAGCGTCCAGATGTGTAAACAGCTGCTTAGTGTCCTCTCCTTACACAGAATCTAGTTTGCATTTCATTCTATTTACAAGCCCATCTAGACAACAAAGTTATTTTCAGAGAAGTAGGCCAGAAAAAATGTATTGAAATGCATCTGGACAAAACATGGTGTTTTATTGGCTGAACTAACAATGTTTCCTATGAACGAATACTGTGTCCATGAGCATTAAAGTTGCCATTTTAAACTGTACAACAGTATAAAGAAAAGCACATGGAGCAGCACGAACATAATAAAAATAAAGAACAGGAACACAGCACAACTACTTACTTTTTTGCAGCACTCTCCTGACCCTTCTATACTGATCGTGCTCCCTGATTTTGAGGTCCGACCACCGCTTCCTCAGTTGATCCTTGGATCGACGTACCCCAAAATTCTTCGGCAGACTCTTCACAACTTTCACCATGATCTTGGCCTTTCTCACATTTGGGTTTGGGTAAGGTCCATGCTTCCCGTCATAGTCGGCCCTCTTCAAAATCGCAACCATCTCCACCATCTCCACAAAGGAAATATTTGATGCCTTAAATTGTCTCCTCCGGGATCGTGACATTTCTGGCTCTGGGCTTTCCTCCTCCTCCTCGTTGCTGTAATTAGCATGCACCTGCTCTGTCTCCGCCATATGCTCTTCCCCACCGCGCCGAACGAGAATGGGTGGGGAATAGACTAGAAAGAACGTCAGGGGCGGGCGGAGTTTCACACATGCGCAGTGTATATAAAGTGTAACAAGCGTGCATAGTACGTATGATCTGTGAGCGGAGGAAGGAGTATAGGAAGCGCCAATCGTGATAACGAAGGTAACATTTAAACTTGGGCCTATACTGCTTAGAGATTGAGGCCTATATTGGGACACGATTAGGAGACTTTAGCCTGACATTAGGGTTTGTCTTGTGTATTGCAGATAAAAAGGATGGCTTCAATGACCACAACTTACTCCCCCTGTTCATAGACAAGTACAGGGAGCTGCCCTGTCTGTGACAGGTGAAACACCCGCAATATAATCATAAACAAAAGAGGCAGGCAGCGCTGGAGAAACTGCTGGAGTTGGTGAAGCCAGTGGTCCCCACGGCAACCATCCTCTATTTAAAAGCCAAAATTGGTGGGCTGAGGAGCACTTATCTTAGGGAGCGCAAGAAGGTCCAGGATTCCCAGAGAACAGGAGCTGCAGCAGATGACGTTTATATCCCCAGGCTGTGGTACTATGAGAGACTGCGATTTCTATCAGACCAGACTGAAGTCAGGGAATCCCTCTCAACCCTTCCTTCCACTCTTCCTTCCACCCTAACTTCCACCCCAGCTGAGGCTTCCAATGTCCAACCTGGGACTTCCAGCCAGGAAGAAGTGGAGGAGCCCAGCTTGAGCCAGGTATAGCATTGTTCTACAGATTTCTGGTCAATAAATAAATGATGTTTACTAGATGTTATTATTGATCACTAATTGCTGATTTAAGAAAGTGTTTTACATATCAATAGACAGTAGTGGGCAAAAATAATTGGGACAAGAATGAAAAATGCTGGGCTCAGAATGATAGTCTGTTATATTTGTTAACATTCAATTTGCAACAGTCATGAGGTAAAAATTGTGTGTGATTGATGAAGAAAAAACTAAAGCTATGTCCCTTTTTCATACACAGGAAGACCTCAGCCAGGAGGAGGCTGTGGAATGTGGCACACAGGAGGAGGCTGTGGAATGTGGCAGCCAGGAGGAGGCGGGGGTTAGTGGCAGCCAGGAGGAGGCAGGGGTAAGTGGCAGCCAGCAGGTGGCAGGGCCCAGTAGGAGCCTCACAGAATCCCAGGTTCCTCCCCTCCGCCTTCCAAACAAAAGACCCAGGAAGGGGAGTAATGTGGAGGATTCAGCACTCAGGCTGATTCAGGAGGCTTCTCCGTCCCTCAGAGCCACCCCGACTCGTGAAGAGGCCTTTGCCTGCATGGCTGCCACCAAACTGCAGGACATGTAGGAGGGCCAACGCCTCATGTGTGAGGACATCTTTTATAAAACATTAACTAAGGGGGTGAGGGGCGAAATTACACCCAATACCCACCTGTGTGAGTTGCATCATCCTCCTCCTCATCCTCCTCCTACCACAACTCCACCACCACAGACACAGCGTGGAAGGAAGAGTGGAAGAAAGACAAGAAAGTGATGGCCTGGGTTCAGTCTGGTCTGACAAAAGATGCAGGCTCTTGTATGAGCACAGCCTGGGGACAATACATGTCATCTGCTGCTGTTCATGATCTCTTGGACTTATGGACCAGATTGTACTCCCTTATATATGGACTCTTCAGGCCACCAATTTTGCATTAAAATAGTTGATGTCTGCCCTGGGGGCCAAAGGTTTTGCCAATCTCTGCTGTTTCTCCAGCGTTGCCTCCCTCTTTCTTTGGTTAGGACCCCTTAATAAAATTTTGATTTGTTTTATTATACTCGCCTATGTGTGTTTTCCTTCAAAAAGGACAGTTTGTTTGTGAGGAGGCAGGTACATTTCAAAAATACAATGTGAAATTAACAAGAGACACCAACACCAAGCAATCTCCTTGAGATTAAATAATACAAGATAATAATGGTGTTGTGGTAACTTGACACACAAAACAAAAGTTAAAATAAAAACTAAAAAAAAATACAAGATCAGGATTTAAAAAAAAAAAAAAAAAAAAATTTAATCTAAAAACATCAAAAGCAAAACATTTTTTCGATAGATGTGACAAATAAAAATATTATATTGATGAAGTCAAAGGAAAATAATAAAGAAATAAGTTTGTGAGAAGTCTGTGTGAATATGAGCAGCAAAACAACTTCATTCTTCTAGCATTATAAAGAAGAAGAGAGTGCGCTGCATTAAACAATTTAAAACATTGACGAAAGTGCTATATCCATTCCTAACGCTAATTTTACCAGACCGAGCAGTTCCGTCTCGGAACTTATTCTGAGCATGCGTGGTACTTTGTGCGTTGGAATTGTCCACACACATGGTCAAAATTTACGCAAACGGATTTTGTTGTCGGAAAATTTTATAGCCTGCTCTCAAACTTTGTGTGTCGTAAATTCCGATGGAAAAAGTTCGATGGAGCCCTCACACGGTCGGAATTTCCGACAACAAGCTCCGATCGCACATTTTCCGTCGGAAAATCTGACAGTGTGTACAGGGCATAATAGCTAGACAGTAAGGGACAGTAATAGCAAAACATCTGAAAACTTCTGATAACAGTGTATTCCTACAGCAATCACATAATAATGGTTAATTGCTTGCCTGACAAACCCAAAGTGTTGTTTCCTATAGCCTTGAGCTAAATTATTAGGTACGCTTGTGCAGACATATTATTATTATTATACAGGATTTATATAGCGCCAACAGTTTGCGCAGCGCTTTACAACATGGGGGCAGACAGTACACTTATAATACAAATCAATACAGGAGGGATCAGAGGGCCCTGCTCGTTAGAGCTTACAATCTACATATTCAACAATTTCATCTGAGTACTGTGACTGTGTGGTCTTTCTTTGTGTTGTGACTACAGCTAGCCATATACCTTTAGATTGTTTTCATTCAGCCTGTGGGCTAAATGAGAGAAAATCAATAAATTCATCTATCCACGCTGAACAATGTGGATGGAGAAAACTACACTGCCGGCTATTGTATTAAGGTTGTCGTAGCACCTGAAAACCTGAACAGTGACTGCACTTGATTGGATGCAGTCACTGTTTGGTTGACAATATTTTACCCAGTTCATATGGTTTTTTGAATCGACTTTTGTCATGTCAACATTACCACATTGGTTCAAATTTTGACAAATTCAGCAAGAATCACCTAAAATTCAAGCTGTGTATGGGTAGCTTAAAGTGGATGTAAACCCTCACATATACCCAGCCCAGTGAAGTGAACAGTGTCATATGATACACAGGGATGAAAAAAATCTCCCTGCATAAGTTTTACACGTATATCTGCTGTCTGTAGCTTTGTATACTCTTTAGAAAGTGCACATCATGATAGAAGATTTTCTCTTTCTGTTCAACACTGCAGTGAAGTCTGGGCATACAGCCAAGACAGCTGATTGGGGGAAAGGCACACACCCCATCTCCTCATAGGTAGAGACTCTCAGAGCTGATCGTTGAATAGTTCAGGGCTCTGCCAATCTATTTATGGCATCCTCCCCAACACAAAACTCCGACTGCTTTTATCATATGTGACAGAGAACTTGTCAGATGTTATCAGGCTGATAACAGAAGAACGGAGTAGGAGACATATATGGGACATAGGGCTTTGAAGAGAGATAACAAAACTGAGCAGATATATGTGCCCAGCTCAAATTTCATGAATCGGGTTTACATCCACTTTAATGCCGCGTAGACATGATTGGACATTCCGACAACAAAATCCATGTTTTTTTTCTGACGGATGTTGGCTCAAACTTGTCTTGCATACACATGGTCACACAAATGTTGTCAGAATTTCCGAAGGTCAAGAACGCGGTGATGTACAACACAAGAAAAATTAAGTTCAATAACCAGTGCGGCTCTTCTGCTTGATTCCGAGCATGCGTGGAATTTAATGCACCGGAATTGTGTACACATGATTGGAATTTCCGACAATGGATTTTGCTGTCGGAAAATTTGAGATCCAGATCTCAAATTTTGTTTGTTGGAAATTCCAATGGAAAATGTCCGATGGAACCTACACGGTCGGAATTTCCGACAACAAGCTCCCATCGAACGTTTGTTGTCGGAAATTCCGACCGTGTGTATGCGGCATTAGTGTTTCTGTCTCTGTATGCTGTGACTTACTGCCCTTTTTCATACTGCTCTGTAACAAAATCGCAGTAAAAAATGCATATGCATATTTATCACAATTTTGTTTTGTTTCATATGCATTCCCTGTACATTTTGGGTGCGATTTTGTGTTGCCTGCACCTGTGAAAAAATGGACGCGTGCGTTTTTACCACAATTTTTCAGCAACTTGCATTCATTTCAATGGGAAGCTGTGTTTTTGGTGCAGTATTCAAAACCGCACCAAAGATGCAGAATGCAGGACTTTTCAAAACACACCGCCCCTGTAACACAGTGCTGAGAAGAGTCCCATTGGATTTAAAGGGAAACTATTTTCTTGTGTTTTTCTTGCAAATAAAAATGCGGGAAAAACATATCAGTGTGAAAGGGCCCTCTGTCATTGACATGCTCCAAAATCTTGTGGAAAGCCATCCAAGAAAAGGTTTATAGCCATGGATGAGGTGATTGGAGTAATGCTGGAACTTTGAAAAATTGTATGTTAGTGCAAATAAATAAAAGTATCATGGCAATACTCAGTTGTTTCTATATTCGTGGATGAGATTGGGAGATTACATAATAACACCAATAAATTTGGAATGGAATGTCCAACAAGCTAATATAGATTTCAAGATTTGGTGTTCACAAATGTTTGGCCACATAGTTTATTGAGATTTAAAATGCTTGAAGGTTAGTGACTTTATTAAAAGAACAATAAGGAGCAAGGTTCACTTCTCTTCTTAAGTACTACTACCACCACTGCTCATTCTGTTGGTTGTAAAAAAAAAAAGACACACTATAAAGTCATTAAAAGCCAAATGGAGGCAGAATATTGTTACAAAGACATTGATGAATCCGTGCCTCTGTCTATTGCTTCTTTCATACATCCTTCTCCATATTATTTCTGTCTTCCACTTATCTGATATGCAAATCATATCCTTAACAATTTAATAGGAAATTGCATCTAAGAATTTCCTAATCTGCACCTGCACACCTGGTGGTGGCTTAATGTACTCCATCCATATGGCAAGTCGAAATCACATTGCAATTTGAAAAGCTAAGATATCTGGCAAAGAAGACAGAGGAAATAGTTTTGGAGATTATTAGAAAACTGGTATTTTTCACATGTAATGGATTTTAACTCCAACTTCTGTGTGTGGTTGCATGTGCAGGGATTACAGTGATTTCCCTGCCCTCAACCACCCGCAGTAAAAACGCACTGCTCTGCAAAAATGTGTGGAGCTGCTATTTATTCTAAATGTCACCCCCACACATGTAAAATTGCAGTGCATGCTCAAGAACCGCAGGGAAATTGCATGGTCATGCGATTTCCCTGCAGCTGCATTTTTAAAAGGTGCATGCACCTTTTGGGGGAGAAACACAGGCACAGAAGCCCATTCATTTGAATGGGCTGCCATGCCTGCACCAAACGTGGCTTGCAAACACACATAGGTGTGAACCTAGCGTAAGCCTCTTCTTTTACCCTATATGAGTGTTTTCTCATATGAATCAATTTTTTTTTGCACCTCACATCTCCTAAGGCTGGTGATGCTTGGGGATGATTCGATAGAAGTCTATTAGGACTCACTACGCAGCTACTGCCAATGGCAAAGTGTAAGGGATACTGAATGCAGCTATTTAGTGACAACAGGGATGACAATATTGGTGAATACACACAAAGAAGCTGAAATCAGGCCAAGTATGAGTAAAGTAATACTTATTAATAGTGAATAAAAATTCTATCCAACAACAGCAAACAGTAAACAAGGCAAACTTGAAAAAAAAAATGAACTGTGAACCAAGGGACAAAAATCCTAAAGCCAATCATAGACGATTTAAACGATTTCAACAGGAACCAGCTGAGATTCAAACCACGTATGGGCAGGCTGATTCTGCCCAAGTTGATTGATCGATCAACTTGGGTGCAACTGGCCTGTCAGATTTTTCATGTCATTATTGCCAGCTGCTATAGCTGCTAGCAATAATCACTGTGTTTTCTGTCCCAGCTGACAAAGCTGACAAAGCTGCCACCCCCCCACTAGGAGAACACATGGCTCCACGGGAGGGATTCCCCTATCAACACTGACCGTTTTGCAGGTTACAGGAAAGAAAATCGCTACATCTATGGGCAGCTTTAGTGGCAAACTAACTATAATACAAAATATTCAAATAAGTGAAAAGCATAGATTAACAGTATGTTACAGGAGGTGAAAGGAACAGTAAGGAAGGGGGAACCAGGACTGGGATCAGGAACAAGGGGAGGAGATATGAGGTAGCAGGGTACAGAATGCAGGTACTGGCCAGGAAAAGGAGCAGGAACATGGCAGGAACCGTGATCAGAATAAATCAGCAAGCAGGAGTATGACTAACAGGAAAAACACTGAAGCACTGATGAAAGTCAAGGGAGGGGTTATATACTTTTACAGCAGCCAGCATGAGGTGGAGCCTAATTACTGGGATCTGCTGGCTTCTGGAAGACACCTGCTGGTGTCCCTGAAACTATGCCCTTCAGCTCCGGGAACCACAGTGACACCAGCAAATGATCCAGGTTAGGGCACAAGGAATATTTTGGCTACAGTGTGAAAACATTGCACTAAGTCACAACTGTCAGATTCCAGTAAGAGTGCATTTGGTGTGGGAGAGCTTGGAAACTAAAGTAAAAGTAAACTAAAGTAAAGTCTGCTGACTGCCATCATCCAATCACATGCAAGCAAAAATGCTGTTTTTTTTTTTTTCATTGTACGCGATTGGGTATTCTTTGCAAAGTGAAGCTTTACCTCATTTACTAAGCTCTGGTGCAACTGCACTTGCAAAGTTCACAGTCTATTTGCCTTTAGGGAATCAACCCCTTTAGGTCAGAGGGGTTTGGCAAGCTGGATAGAAGTAATATTTTAGAAGTCCACATATTTCTTAAGAAATGTTAGAGACAATTGAGTACTGTCCGTGATTCTTTTTTTTATTTGCACTAACATACAATTTTTCAGGACAGACCTTGGGGTTTCCTTCATCCAATCATGTGCAAGCAAAAATGTGTTATTTTTTATTTTTTATTTCCCTTGCATCTGATTATGTATTCTTTACAAAGTGAAGTTTTACTATATTAAATTTGCAAAGGAAAATATGTGTAACTGCACTTGCAGAGAGAGCAGTCCATTTTCCTTTAGTAAATCAATTTTACAGTCTTCATTCTAAACTCTTTCTTTGGTTCACTCAGGGCTTTTTTTCAGCAGGAACACAGGGAAACGCAGTTCTGGCACCTGTTGGAATGACTGTATGTAATGGCAAGGGGTGCTGGGGTGTGCTGCAGGTTATTAATGCTCACTGCTGGGTATCTATTTTTGCAAGGGTGGTCTATTGTTGCTGGGGAGGTCTATTGTTGCTGGTGAGGAACCTATTGTTGCTGGTGAGGGGTCTAATGTTGCTGGGGGGTCAGTTGTTGCTGAAAGAGATCTACTGTTTGGGAAGGGGTCTTTTTTTGATGGCAACCAGACAGACTGTTAATGCTGGCTGTGCAGAGATATGTTGATGCTGCTGGGGAAATTTTGTTGTGGTTGGTCCATTGTTGTTAGGGGGATCTATTGTTGCTGGCTGCAGGGGATCTATTTTACTGCTTTTCTTGATATCATTACCAAATTCCATACAAATTACTTAGCACCTCAAAATGATACTTGGTTCTATATTGTCTGAAAGGGACGGTACTGTGAGGTGGGTAGAGGTGGAGAAAAAGGGTGACTCGGAAAGGGAGAGTTCCTGCACCTATTGTCTGAGAAAAAAAGCCCTGGGTTCACTGTTTCTCAGTTTATAAAAAGGGTACTTTAAAATGTGTCCATTTTTGCATTTTGGTTAACGGAGTAATATTTTAATCAAGTTTTGTAATTTTTATTTGTATTAAACATGCATTTGGTGTTAACTTTTAATTGTCTTAAGGTGAAGTTTTCCATGTGTTTGGAAAAAGATGCTTAGAGTGTGTATATATTGTACATGTGATACAATACTTTCCACTAGAACAATTCCTTTTGAAGCACAGGAACATCTTATATTATTATACAGTGCAACTCTGATGTCAAAGTGTTCATGAAATGTCATCAGCGTTCTAAGGAACAAATCTTAGGCGTTCAAACAGTGTTACGATAGAGCTGAATCTCTGTTTTGATTATACTGTGAATAATCAAACTGACAGCTAATAATAATGTACATGGGCATTTAGCTGATTTCTAACACTCAAACATTCCAGATATACTTTAAAATTCGTCTTTTTTGTCAATGATAATGTAAGCCCTGTCATCCTACTCTTGACACCATAAAAACTCTCTGCTGCAGAAAGTGAAGTTTAGGGAAAATGTATTTTATGACTTTGAAAATAATGCATACATCCAAAATCCAGACTTCATAGCTACAAGTGAATGTTGCTCTTAATTTCTGACAGCAATGCATAAATATCGAATGATGTGTCATGTGCACTGACATTTTGACATTGAAATGTAATGTTGTAAAGTAGGAACAACAAAGAAAAGCTTTTCTGCATATATTCTCATACAAAAGGTAAAATGTAGTTTTTTATTTTTCATAAGGACAAAGGGTACTGCTTCAGAACTTTATAAAGAACATTAACAGTGACAGCCACACAGTGTTATAATGGTTAGCAGTGAGGTCCGGCAACAAAGCTTGGATTTATATCCTACTACAAACCTATTTGTATGGAGTTGAACTGAATACAATATTTTTAACTCCTATATGTCTTGTTAATATTATTAATACCAGGAGCTTCCATCAGTTTATAAAGGAATACATTTAATACTCAGCAGATTTATTAGAAGCTTGTGTCTGAATATTAAACTTTTATTTCATGTTATTTGTCCCACTAAAATGTCCCACTTTCATTTGAAATCTTGCTGCCACTTGTTCCTCTGTAATTTCAATGTCTCTTTTATACGTCCATAGTATTTTCTGCACCTTTATGATATTTTTTTTTGGTCAGCTAGCATATTTAGCCATTTTTAAAGTCACACTACTAGGTTGTTCAGCTGATATTATACAAAGTGTGTATGCAGACATGGACAAAATGGTCATTAAACAATCACTTTGTCTCAAGAATTTACCTCTTAGTGGGATAGCCCCCCTAACACTTTTAACAGGGATTCTATCATAGTAACTGATATTAATGGAGTTTGTAGCTTACAGGCAAAATACAGGAGACATGCTTGGGTGGTTATCTTTCAATCATTTTATTGAATTTTCAATTCAGAGATAAACAATAAGTACAAAAATAATCTCTCATACATAGAAGGCACGTGTAACATCCACAATAGGTGAGTTAAAAAATGAACTGCATAGAAGCGCTGCGTACAACCAACATTAGTTGGAAATAGGATGTAGCTGCCACATCTCTCTTCTGGTCATAGGACCTGCCCAGTTTAGAGAATCACATAGCTCTCTAACTAACATAAAGAAACAGGATAATCATAGCTTACAGAAGTAGTGGATGATATTCATCATAACAGAATTCCAAATAAGTGCAAAAACAAGACCAGAAGTAAAGATAGCCCAAACAACTTAAGTGGAGCAGACGAGAATACAGTGAAGGAAATAGGGAAGAGAAGTTAAAACACAAAAAAGGAAGGAATCAACCTCAGAATAACGAACAAGGAGGGAAATCCCCAGGCTTCATGCATCCACCAAAATGTATCTTATTCACGAGTTCCATGTCTTGTTAAATTTAGCTTTATTGTTTTGGAGAGTGCAGGAAAGTTTGTCATTGACCATGATCCAATTTAATTTATGTTTAACATAGTGGTGTCACCACAGGTTGCTTCCAGTGCTTTTCTATGGTTATTCTAGCTGCTAAGCATCTATAGCGAATTAACCATTTGGCATTCTTTGGAACATCAGGAGGCAGTTTCTGGCATAGAACCCGTTCTGGAGATTTAGCAATGTTTACACCCGTCACTGAGTGGATAAGATTAAAGATTCTGATCCATAATCGAAATGATGAGACATTGCCACCAAACATGGTACATGGTTCCAAGTTGGCCACAGTGCCTAAAACAGGCTTGTGAGGCTGCTGGATACATTCTTGCAATTCTTGTTAAAACCAGGTACCATCTCAGCATGGTTTTATAATTAAACTCAACTAAATTTGTATTAATAGACATTTTGGAGAGATTGTTGACAATTTCCTGCCACTCTGTTAATTCAAGCATAATATTCATATCTTTTTCCCACAGGAGCATGAAGCAAAGTTTGTGATACAAGTCTGCCAGTACGGCATATAAAGTGGACACAGATATTAGATTACTAGAGTTGCACGATATTTAAAAATAGTAAGTGTCAGAGGATGATTTGATCTTTTGATTGAATACAGGATATTATTTGGTTATAATGAAATGTTGCAGAAGAAGGCATCTGCAATGTGCTGCAACAGTGTACTAAGATGTATGGTTTGTTTACATTTAAAAAAATCTCCTATTCTTAAGAAGAGACAGAAAATGCCTTTATTGGTCCACCAATGAAATTAATGCTGTAAAAGTCCAGGTAGGAGCTTCCTCTATTACTGCTTGACAGCCCCTGTAAAACAAAGTATATCGTATACGTGTGTACATATCTACAGTACTGTATGGTGGTTTCTGAGGGAGGCCCTGTTCATGTATATATATTTCCTGGACCTCCCCATGTCAGCCTACTATGGGTCAGCTCCGCCCCCTTTGACCCCTCCAGGACCAGCTCTTTTCTAGCCCATAAAAGGGTGTCTGTCTGCCCACACCAGTGTCCTTTTTTCGTCCTCGCTCCGGACGCCTTTTAAAGTTTATTTTTATTTATTTATTTATTTATTACTCTTCTCCATCCATCCATCCTGTTGGGTTCAGCCTCTCCCGATTTAGAAGACCCCCCCATATAGGCTGTAAATCTCCTGAGGAGTTGGGTTCCCGTGGTGCTGGGATTGTATGGTACAGTATAAATGACTGTGTATTACTGGCAAAGGTCACTGGCAGTATAAATTACTGTATATACCTTCGTTAGGCAGGTGCTGCCACTCTCTCCTTCCATGTTTTTGTGTGTTCAGGCAGTGGTTTGGCTCGCTGAGACTTGTAGTTCACCGCCTCCACATGTACTTCTTTCAGGAAGCTCAGAGTTGAGCAGGTGAGGTCAGAGGTAGCTTCCTCTTTGGGTTGCCTAGCAAACACCAGAATGCTCACTGCTGATTTGCAGTCTCCAGCTGGTCAATCTGCTACTCTGCTCTGCTCTGGTAAGCCTCCTTCCAGATTTCTCATTACTTTCTGCTGTGTTACTTGTCCGTCAGAGTATTTTTATTATCCTGTACCTTCTAGGACTGGGGAATTTTGCCTGCCTGCCTAGTTGCCTTAAGCACTGAAGATTTGGATGGAGAAGTTTATTTTAATTGTATTTACTTTTGTTTTGAAAAAAAAAAAAGGAATCCTGCTCATCCTGCTGTATCTTCACCATCTGCAGATTCAGATCATGTGTTTTCAGTGCGTTTTAACTCTGAAGTCGATAGCGATTCAGATCCATCTGAGGGCCTAAAGTGGATGCTTTATTACGTATATTCGCCCGCCACATTACGCTTCCGCTGGAGGATTTGGTCTCTTTTAGTGATCCTATGGATCACAAAATAAACGCAGACCTAAAAAGGTTGTATAGTTTGGACAGCAGCTGGCAGACCGGCGGTAGCACTCACTCCTGTGGCAGTAGCACTTGGGCTGGGTTAGCACCTGTGCATTTTTTGGTGCTTTTTGCGTTTTGCGGATTTGCATTACTGTCCAGTTATCATGGTCTCCTATGGAACAAGTTATGTGGTGCGATTCTGCGGAATGCGTTGGAAGTGCATGGGTGTGAATCCAGCCTTAGAGTGTGGGTAGCGGAGCTGGTGCATGGATGTTTGGATGAAAGTCTGGGAAGTGGCAGTTCTTCTCCTTTGCAGACTGCTGTAGAGTTGTGGCTGAAGTGGCTGTCGACCAGGTCAAGATGACAGCAAAAATAATGGCTCATTCCGTCACAGCCTGCAGAGCCTTATGGTTGAAGCATTGGTCGGCCGATAAGGCTTCTCAGCACGTTGTTCGGTTCCATTTGATGGGAAGCTACGCTTTGTGAAGACTTAGAATCAGCAATTCAGTGGGTTTCCGGCTGCAGATCAGGCCTAATCCCGCAGAAGAGAAAAAGACACGGCAGCCCTTTCGGGTTAACAAGAGATCCAAAAGGAGGATTCAGAGAGGCCAGGGCTTACAGACAGTTTTTCAGACAGTGGAGGGGAGCTGGTTCAACCTTCCAGAAACCTTCCAAGCCCAACAAAGCTCCTGGGGCTGTGTTTCCACTGCTGCGTCCCCAGAGTTGTGCGATTTACACTGCGACTTTGCTGTGCAATTTGTGATGCGATGTCATTCGACCTGTGAAAACCACGTGAGAACAAATCGCACAGATGTCGGAACAAAGTAGTGCAAAAATCTTTTTTGGATTTGCTGCGACTTAAGTAGCATCAATTAGAATGGGGACCACTGAAATACATGGGTTTTGACTTGTCATGCGACTTCACATGTGTCAGGTCGCACAGCAACTCGCAGTAGTGGAGACAGAGCCTAAGGCTTCAAATAAGTCCTTCTGAAGCTGTCTCCACTTAACCCTCTCAAGTAGGAGCAAGACTAGCCCAATTCACGGGGGGGTTTGGGCGGACAAATTACATGATGCCTGTATTGTAGCCATCATTCGATCATGTTATCGTCTCGAGTTCAGAACAAGGCCCCCTCAGACCTTGTTCATAGAAACTGGACTTCCTACGGATTTGGAAAGGAGATAATGTTTGCAAGGATATATAGGGGAGCTGTTGACAGCAAGGGCCATCCTTCCGGTTCCAAGGCACGAATTGGGTCAAAGAGTATGTTCCCCCTCTGCTTTTGGTCTCAGAGGCTTCAGGGGGTTTCGGACCAGTTTTTGACCTCAAAGTCCTGAATTCTTACATGAAGGTTCAACCATTCAAAATGGAGTCATTGGAAACGATTGTTTCGGTTGTGCAGTCAGAAGACTGGATGGTTTCCATCAATCTGGAGGATGCGTATCTTCATGTCTCCATAGACGCATCTAACCATCTCTTTCTCAGGCCGTCCGAGGAAGGCTCTCATTTTCATTTGTAATCTCTCCCATTTGGTCTCTGCATGACTCTGAGAAAGTTTTTAAGGCTACTGTCTGCTGTCGTTGCGACTCTCAGGGTCAAGTGAGTGCAAATATTTCATTATCTAGATGACATGCTACTTCTGGGTCCGTCAAATGAGCTCCTTCTAGTTCATGTGAATTCACCTGCAAACCACTAACTCGTTTTGGTTGGTTGATCAACTTTCGGAAGAGCCAGGTGCATCTGACCCAAATGTTGGAGTATTTAGGAGTACTAAAAAATGGGGGGTGTGACCTATCCACTGACTTATAAAAAATGCACCAACATGCCTCCATCCCAATTGGGTAATAAATGAAGATAGAGGAGAAAAGCGGGACTTTACGTGAGGCATGTTGGTGGAGATGTAGACTGAATAGTATATGCTAAAGTATGTTATCTAGGATGTGTCCTATACATAGTTGTGTTCACAAAGAGTGAACCAAATATAAATAGTATAAAAAGATTATTTATTTGCATAGGTCCTAGAACCAAATACAGTCATGAAAAAACATCATATGCAACATTTAGGCATGCAGTAGACAATATATTTTTGAAAGACATAATAAAGACACTGGTTGTACAATTTACAACAGAGAATAAATGCAATATATGCTGGATAAATATGTGCATCGATAGTTATTAACTCAACGCGTTTCTTGGCTTGTAACCAATCATCAGGAGTCCGATGCAATTTAAGCTGCATTGAAACAATAAACGTGTATTAATATGTGGGCAGATATGTAGGAAAAAATGCAAAAGAAGTTCCAATTGGCCACCGTACTCACAGACAGTGTCTTGGTCCATGATAACCTAAATCCTAGAGTGCAGCAATGATCCGGGTCTATAAAGTCTCCCCCGGGGTTGAGGCAGGAAGCTCGCCCCAGGAGGTCGTCGGCCACAGCCACCAGGATGACCAGGGTACACATAGGGGCCGCCAGGCAGGGACAAACAACGAAGCCACAAAACCCTGGAATAGCTGTGAAAAATGAAATAAGTGTTTGAGCATGGGACAACCGTGAGGAAATGGGTAAGGTGATAAAATAGTGAGAAACCAAAAAGTGGGTGAATGTGGATTATAGACCGGAGCCCGAAGGAACACAGAAGGAGAGATGGGGAAGTGTGTGAAGGAAATAAGGGAGAGAATGTGTGTTGAGCAGGGGGGCAGAAGAGCCAAAGTGGAGAAGTGCAACGAGGTTACCTGTGTATTGAGAGTGATGGGCTCGGCCGATTGCCACAAATCTCTAGCGAACCTACATGCACCCGGCCTGGGGCCGCCATTATATGCCGCGGACCGGGGGCGTGCACCTGCCAACGTCATCTGCTGGTGTAATTACGCAATAGGGGAGGGACAGACAGCCCGGACACAAAGGCGGCCGCCTCCCATCCCCGCAGCGCAAAGGCCAGAGAGTGGTATGCCACTAATTCCCGCAGAGCGGCGGCACCTGGCGCCGCGTGCGGGGCGTGGGAAAATGACGCCGATGCGCCAAGGTCAAGGCCCGCCCCCGTCACATGACAGGACGGGTGACAGGTCAGGAGCTGGGCGCATCGCAACCCCGGGTATGGGACCAAACAGACCACAACACCAACTGCACTCAGGGAATAGTAGGATAAAGATGTATGTATCAGTATTCGAAAATAGTAAAAAATGGATTGATGAAAGAAAAAAACAGAAAACGGAAAGGAAGAGAGAAAAATGGGGGGAAAAGGGGGGGAAAATAAAGAAGTTTAGAAGGAAAAGAAATGGCACAGTAACAGAATACACATTCTTTGCACTGAATAAATCAAAATACAAAAAAGTGTGAAAAGTATAAACTTTAGTCCTGAATTGAATCAGCATAATATTGACTAAAGATACACAAAAAACAAAAACAAAAACTTCAGCCCTGAATTAAATCAGTATTTATCTGACTGAAGGGAGAACAGAAACTTTAGCCCTGAATTTAATCAGTATTATCTGACTAAAGAAGAATAAAAAATAAATAATTGAAAAATGAATAAAAAGGGGGGAAAGAGAGTTTCAGGGGTGTTAAAAAATAAAAAATGAAAAAAAATTATTTATTCAAAGTTTATTACAGTAAATAAATATTATGTAAAGGAGTATATATATAAATTATAAAAATAGTATACCACTCTTGCACTGAAAATATTTCAATAGACAAAGGGGGGGACCATAGGTCTCAATCTATTATAAATTACTCTAGAAAAGAAGGGAAAAAAAGGAACACAACATATGAAAATTGAGAGAAAAAGTAAAACATAAAACGGAGTATGAATAAGATACATGAGAATAGATGGAGTAAATTGCAAAGGATATATATAGACTTGATAGGTGGAATTAGGTCACAGGAAATAGGTGTTTGCCACCCTGGTGTTAAGTGTTAAAAAATGGGGGGTGTGACCTATCCACTGACTTATAAAAAATGCACCAACATGCCTCCATCCCAATTGGGTAATAAATGAAGATAGAGGAGAAAAGCGGGACTTTACGTGAGGCATGTTGGTGGAGATGTAGACTGAATAGTATATGCTAAAGTATGTTATCTAGGATGTGTCCTATACATAGTTGTGTTCACAAAGAGTGAACCAAATATAAATAGTATAAAAAGATTATTTATTTGCATAGGTCCTAGAACCAAATACAGTCATGAAAAAACATCATATGCAACATTTAGGCATGCAGTGGGCAATATATTTTTGAAAGACATAATAAAGACACTGGTTGTACAATTTACAACAGAGAATAAATGCAATATATGCTGGATAAATATGTGCATCGATAGTTATTAACTCAACGCGTTTCTTGGCTTGTAACCAATCATCAGGAGTCCGATGCAATTTAAGCTGCATTGAAACAATAAACGTGTATTAATATGTGGGCAGATATGTAGGAAAAAATGCAAAAGAAGTTCCAATTGGCCACCGTACTCACAGACAGTGTCTTGGTCCATGATAACCTAAATCCTAGAGTGCAGCAATGATCCGGGTCTATAAAGTCTCCCCCGGGGTTGAGGCAGGAAGCTCGCCCCAGGAGGTCGTCGGCCACAGCCACCAGGATGACCAGGGTACACATAGGGGCCGCCAGGCAGGGACAAACAACGAAGCCACAAAACCCTGGAATAGCTGTGAAAAATGAAATAAGTGTTTGAGCATGGGACAACCGTGAGGAAATGGGTAAGGTGATAAAATAGTGAGAAACCAAAAAGTGGGTGAATGTGGATTATAGACCGGAGCCCGAAGGAACACAGAAGGAGAGATGGGGAAGTGTGTGAAGGAAATAAGGGAGAGAATGTGTGTTGAGCAGGGGGGCAGAAGAGCCAAAGTGGAGAAGTGCAACGAGGTTACCTGTGTATTGAGAGTGATGGGCTCGGCCGATTGCCACAAATCTCTAGCGAACCTACATGCACCCGGCCTGGGGCCGCCATTATATGCCGCGGACCGGGGGCGTGCACCTGCCAACGTCATCTGCTGGTGTAATTACGCAATAGGGGAGGGACAGACAGCCCGGACACAAAGGCGGCCGCCTCCCATCCCCGCAGCGCAAAGGCCAGAGAGTGGTATGCCACTAATTCCCGCAGAGCGGCGGCACCTGGCGCCGCGTGCGGGGCGTGGGAAAATGACGCCGATGCGCCAAGGTCAAGGCCCGCCCCCGTCACATGACAGGACGGGTGACAGGTCAGGAGCTGGGCGCATCGCAACCCCGGGTATGGGACCAAACAGACCACAACACCAACTGCACTCAGGGAATAGTAGGATAAAGATGTATGTATCAGTATTCGAAAATAGTAAAAAATGGATTGATGAAAGAAAAAAACAGAAAACGGAAAGGAAGAGAGAAAAATGGGGGGAAAAGGGGGGGAAAATAAAGAAGTTTAGAAGGAAAAGAAATGGCACAGTAACAGAATACACATTCTTTGCACTGAATAAATCAAAATACAAAAAAGTGTGAAAAGTATAAACTTTAGTCCTGAATTGAATCAGCATAATATTGACTAAAGATACACAAAAAACAAAAACAAAAACTTCAGCCCTGAATTAAATCAGTATTTATCTGACTGAAGGGAGAACAGAAACTTTAGCCCTGAATTTAATCAGTATTATCTGACTAAAGAAGAATAAAAAATAAATAATTGAAAAATGAATAAAAAGGGGGGAAAGAGAGTTTCAGGGGTGTTAAAAAATAAAAAATGAAAAAAAAAATTTGAAAAAAAATTATTTATTCAAAGTTTATTACAGTAAATAAATATTATGTAAAGGAGTATATATATAAATTATAAAAATAGTATACCACTCTTGCACTGAAAATATTTCAATAGACAAAGGGGGGGACCATAGGTCTCAATCTATTATAAATTACTCTAGAAAAGAAGGGAAAAAAAGGAACACAACATATGAAAATTGAGAGAAAAAGTAAAACATAAAACGGAGTATGAATAAGATACATGAGAATAGATGGAGTAAATTGCAAAGGATATATATAGACTTGATAGGTGGAATTAGGTCACAGGAAATAGGTGTTTGCCACCCTGGTGTTAAGTGTTAAAAAATGGGGGGTGTGACCTATCCACTGACTTATAAAAAATGCACCAACATGCCTCCATCCCAATTGGGTAATAAATGAAGATAGAGGAGAAAAGCGGGACTTTACGTGAGGCATGTTGGTGGAGATGTAGACTGAATAGTATATGCTAAAGTATGTTATCTAGGATGTGTCCTATACATAGTTGTGTTCACAAAGAGTGAACCAAATATAAATAGTATAAAAAGATTATTTATTTGCATAGGTCCTAGAACCAAATACAGTCATGAAAAAACATCATATGCAACATTTAGGCATGCAGTTTAGGAGTACATTTCAACACGGATCGGGGTCGTGTTTCTCTTCCTCAGAGGAAGGTCCAGGAGATCCAGTCTCAGACAAAGCAGTGATGGCCAGGCCTTCTATGATGCTGAAGGAATCCATGCAGTATCTGGGGGTTTTATCAGCCACAGTTCCAGTAGTACCATGGGTCAGGAGGTGCAGAAGGAGGTTTTAATGCAACTTCCTTCTTCAGTGGGATCATCTGCCAATTCCGATAATCTGGTCCCTGGTTGGTGGTCATTAGCTCGCAATGTTTCCCGCGGAGTTCCGTTGAAGGCCTCAGAACCAATAGTGGTGTCGACCAATGGCAGTCTGGCAGGCTGCAGGGCACACTGCCTGGAGTGCAGGTTCAAGGCCAATGGTACCTTTGTGGGGCGAAGAGTTCAAATTTCCTGGGATTGGATGCTGTCAGACGCGTTCTTATGCCCCGTACACACGGTCTGATTTTCCGATGGAAAATGTCCGATCGGAGTGTGTTGTCGTAAATTCCGACCGTGTGTGGGCTCCATCGGACATTTTCCATCGGATTTTCCGACACACAAAGTTGGACAGCAGGAGATAAAATTTTCCGACAACAAAATCCGTTGTCGGAAATTCCGATCGTGTGTACACAAATCCGACGGACAAAGTGCCACGCATGCTCAGAATAAATAAAGAGATGAAAGCTATTGGCCACTGCCCCGTTTATAGTCCCGACGTACGTGTTTTACGTCACCGCGTTTAGAACGATCGGATTTTCCGACAACTTTGTGTGACCGTGTGTATGCAAGACAAGTTTGAGCCAACATTCGACGGAAAAAATCCTAGGATTTTGTTGTCGGAATGTCCGAACAAAGTCCGACCGTGTGTACGGGGCATTAGTGTTCAACCTATGTGGCGAGGTCGAGCTGTCAAGTTTTTTTTGGACAACAAAGCTATGGTGGCTTATGTGTCTCATCAAGGGGGCACAAGAAGTTACCCTCTCCTTCAGGTGGCATGTCAATCTTCCTCTGTACAAAGAAGAATCTTGGCTCTCTTACAGCATCTTAACTCCCAGGGCCTGGCAATATTTTAGCAGATCGCTTGAGTCGAGGCTTTGGGGATAGCAACAAATGGGGCCTCAACCCCAAGTACCTACGCAAGATCTTCAGGGTCTGGGGGATGCCTTCGATAGATCTTATGGCATTGGAGAATTGTCAACTGCCTTGCTTCTTCTCCCGGACCTAGCATCCACAGGCATTGGGTCAGGATACTCTGTCCAGGTCTTGGAACTTCCCCTTGGTGTATGTATTGCCACTGCTTCCATTGGCTCTCAAAGTCCTGCTGAAGATTCGGCGAGAAAGGGTCACGGCAATAGTAGTCCTACCTTACTGGCTCAGGGAGCTGTGGTTCCCTCTGCATTGGAGGATAAAATTGGGCTCACCAATCCCTCTGCCTCCTTGTCAAAATTTCTTCTGCAGAGTGGGGCCTGACACCCGAACTGCAGGAGGATAAAGTTAATGACATTATTACAGGATCGTCAGAACGAATGTAACCTATCACCAGATCTGGAATACTACGGAAAGGGGTTGGGACCTTGGATCTCCTTCAGTATCTAACATTTTGGAGTTTCTGCAGAGTAGTCTCCAAGGGTTAGCTTATAATTCCCTGAAGGGTCAAATCCCCGCCTTGTCGGCTATGTCGTGTACAAGATATGCTCTACATCCGTTGGTGATCTGATTTTTTTTTTAGGGGCAGCCATAGAAACCAGACCTCCTTTGAAATTGTTTTTTCCAAAAGTGGACTTAACACTAGTGTTGGGAACATTTCTGTTTCCTCCGTTTGATCAAGCTTTCTCTTGTTCATTATTTCTTTTAACAGTTTTTTGTTTTTTACTAGCCATGGCCTTGGCCAGAAGAGACTCCGAGAACCATATTGTTTGGTGCTCCCAGATAAGATAGTCCTTAGTCCGATACCCAAGGTGGCCTCATAATTTCGTATGAACTGGGAGGTCATTCTCCCAGCCTTTCCGGCGGATACAGCTGATGATGAGTGGAGTAGGTTAGAACTGGTCTCTGTGGTTTCAACCTACCAGAAATGGACTAAAAGTTTTTGGCAAACAAGATCAGCTGTGGGTTTTCCCAATGGGGCCTAAAAAGGGTTATTTTTTATTTTTTGTCTTCCCTCCCTTCTTAATATTGCTTGGTACATCCCATAGTAGGCTGACATAGGGAGGTCCAGGAATAAGGAAAATTGTTATCCATACTTACCGTAATTTTCCTTTCCTTAATCCTCCCCATGTCAGCCGGAGGATTCCCACCCAGTTTATCCGTCGCGAGGCGAGGTTTTTTTGAACACTGGTGTGGGCAGACAGCCGCCCTTTTATGGGCTAGAAAATAGGTGGTCCTGGAGGGGTCAGAGGGGGCAGAGCTGACCCATAGTAGGCTGACATGGGGAGGATTCAGGAAAGGAAAATTACGGTAAGTATGGAAAACAACTGTCCACATATATATATATATATATATATATATATATATATATATATATATATATATACATACACACATAGTGTTGCTTACATACCCTGGCAGAATTTATGATTTCTTGGCCATTTTTCAGAGAATATGAATGATAACACAAAAACATTTCTTTTACTCACAGTTAGTGTTTGGCTGAAGCCATTTCTTATCAATCAACTGGTTTTACTCTTTTTAAATCATAATGACAACATAAACTACCCAAATGACCCTGATCAAAAGTTCCCTGGAATGTTTGGCCTTGGTACAAACACAAAAGGTGGGACACACAGGTTAAAATGGCTTGTGACTTTTTAAATTAGTGTCTGTGTATAAATAGTCAATGAGTTTGTTAGCTCTCACATGGATGCACTAAGCAGGCTATACACTGAACCATGAGGAGGTAGAAAAGAACAGTTAAAAGACCTGTGTAACAAGGTAATGAAACTTTACAAAGATGGAAAAGGCTATAAAAAAATATAAAAGATATCCAAAGCCTTGAATATGCCAGTCAGTACTGTTCAATCACTTAATAAGAAGTGGAAAATTTGGGGAGCTCTTGATACCAAGCCAAGGTCAGGTAAATCAAGAAATATTTCAGCCACAACTGCCACAGGAACTGTTTGGGATACAAAGGAAAACCCACATGTAACCTCAAAAGAAATACAGGCTGTTCTGGAAAAAGATGGTGTGGTTGTTTTTAAGGAGCACAATACAATGGTACTTGAAAAAAAAGAGATGCATGGTCAAGTTGCCAGAAAGAAGCCTTCACTTCACAAGTTCCACAAAAAAGCCTGGTTACAATATGCCCAACAACACCTTGACATGCCTCATTGGCTTTTTTTGTGGCATTGGCACGGTAAAGGCTTCCTTCTGGAAAGACATTTTTTGTGTTATCATTCATATTCTCTGAAAAATGGCCAAGAAATCATAAATTCTGCCAGGGTATGTAAACTTATGAGCACAACTGTATATATATATATATAGATATATATATATCTATATATCTTTATACACACACAGGACACCACCCTTAAAATTTATATGCCCCTTATTGGAAGGAGACCATTAATTTATTTATAACAATAAATGCCTGTGAGACCTGTACCAGAGTGTATTCATATAGTCAAAAACACCTGGGTAACATGTCACAGAAATGTTTTGATATACAGTAAATAAAAATAAAGATTTTCATGAATAGTCCCTCTCCAATAGATCCATTTTAACTTTTATTTATTTTTTAACTCTTATTTTCATGTCTCCAGCCTCCTGCCTGCTGTCATAATTAAAGAGAGTCCATCTGAGTGCTGGAAAGGTGGGCAGATGATGTCATCATTTCTACCTCAATCAATCAGGTGAAGTCTTGTTTTCCTTAATAAAAATACAAGGCCTCTCTTGAATGACAGAGAATCACTCAGCCAGACTCTCTTTAAAGCTTATTTCCATGTTCCCTGTAACTTTAAATAACTAATTTGGCTCAAACTGGTCCAAACAAACTATTTCCTTTACTAAGTGCTGCATTGTCTCTAAGTACTGTACAGTACAGTACAGTAATACTGTACTGTACAGTATGTACTGCATGTAGATTCAGGTACATACAGTACACAGTGCTGGATTCTGGTTAGGACACAGAGACTTTTCGTTTCTTGGCTGAGTTAGAGACATCATCAGCCCACCTCTCCGACTCAGCCAATCAGGGGAAACTTTGTATTCATTTACAGAATACACACCTACCTATGAATGGCTGAGTTACTCTCAGCCTGACTCTGTTTCTTTCCAGATGTGAGACTGGAAGTCTCTGTCTCACAGCACTGTGTACTGTATGTAGCTGAAGCTATATACAGTTCATAGAGTGCTTAGAGGCACTGCAGCACTTAGTGAAGGATATAGTTAATTTAGACCAGCTTGGTACAAACAAACTATTTAAAATTACCAGAAATATGAAATTTAGCTTTAATTCTGACAGCAGATAATATAGTTTGTTTGGGTCAGCTTGGCCCAAACAAACAATTTAGGTTTTCATTTATGAAAGTGATTTAAACAGCAATAATGAATATTGTAGTTTATCTTAACTGCACAGCTGTTTGTGCACCTGCGATGAGGAGTGGAGATGCAGTTCTCTGCATCCAGCATGGTGAGAAGCTGCCAATGAAGTTAGCAGCCAATGAGGTGGAGTGAAAACATCTGATTAGCCATTTGTGTAAGTGATAATAAAGCTGGAATTCTGCTTTATAATATACAGTATGTGAAGCCAATTGCTAAAATTTTAACAAACTTTGACATGTTAAATTAATTTGCAATAATTTTTTAATCTGCAGCATTCAGCAAAGCAATACCTTGTGCTTCTTGTGTCCTAGTTCAGTCGCTTTCTGTCACTGTCTCCCAGCTGTGCTCCCGCCTATTGCCCACGTTTCTGAAAGAGACTGCAAGCCACCATTTGAACACACACTAGGCATGGTCCACTGTTGTCACCATCAGGAAACCTGCCCTTAAGAAATGCCATGCAGCTATTGCTAAAGCACATGCATGTAGACAGGAAGTAGTGCTGAGTTGCAACAAAGGATGAAAAAGAGTGAAAGCAAGTATTTTATTTAAAAAATGCAGTTATTTATGTTGCACCATGCAAGAGATGTGATGTGATTTGTATATGGTCCAGATATGTACTTCCTATAAAAAAGATCAGTCACCATTTCTCTATCATTCTGCAGGGTCTTGTATGCACCCCTCTAAAATGTTCTGAAGGCAGGTTGTATTGTATGGGCTAGCTGGATTCCTCCCACAACATTGTTTTCTATACAGGTTATACACAACACAGTAATAATGTCACTGACATACTTACAATACAATTTTTTTTTCTTTATTTTTCATGGGTTTCACAATACAATTCATTGCACTCATATAGTGCCAGCTTAATACATCTTGAGTAAATCTATTCATCTGCACATCATATGTTACCTTTATTTGACACTTTAATTCCTTGTGAATTCCCTTTTCCTACTATTAACCCATTGCCCAAAAAAAAAAAAAAAAAATCCCCTTTTACCCCCTCCCTAACCCGGAGTAATAAAAAAAAAGAGAAAAAAAAAGAACATCTCTCTCCCCTCCCCTCCATCTCTCCCCACTTCAGTCCATTCTCTCCCTATAGTCCAAATATGGGGCCCATGTTGTCCGGTACTTCTCATCTTGGTCTTTCATTGTCAAAGTAAGATTTTCTATTTGTTGTATTTCTGCAATTCTGGCCAACCATTGTGCCCTAGTTGGAAAGCTGTCTTTTTTTCCACAGAGCAGGAATACATGCCCTAGCTGCTGTCAAAAGGTGTCTCAGCAGCGAGTTTTTACATTTTTCCGCTGATAATGGGAAATCTAGCAATAAAAAAGTTGCTGGATTATTTCCCAAGGAGAATCCTTTTATTGTTTTAGTAGTTTCTGCAACCATTTCCCAGAACTCTCTTATTCTCGTACATTCCCAGAAGATATGTAGAATTGTCCCTTCTTCTTCATGACATCTCCAACATACCTCTGACACCTGGGGGTAAATCCGATGTAGCACATTCGGTGTCCTATACCATCTGGTAAGGATTTTATATCCCCCCTCCTGATATCTGCTTGCTACTGAAGCCTTTTGATTAAATACTAAAATCCTATTCTTCTGTTCTTGGGAGAATGATGTCCCTAAGTCTCTCTCCCACACTTGTAGGAATGTTAGTTCCTGAGGCGATTCTATTCCCGTCAATACAGTATAGAAATAGGACAATGGATGTCTCATTGTTTCTCCCTTCAAACACATATCCTCAAACCCGGTCAATGCTCTTACTTCTGTATACATATTAGATTTTGATTTAATAAACGCTTCTTGCTGCATCATTCTAAAAAAATCTAATTCAGGTGCTATTTCTCTTTCTTTTCAATCGTTTTTAGTAAGCATTTATAGAGAAAGAGTACAAACAGTGTTGTCATCAATAATGTTAATAATAATCACATCCAGCATATGAACACTGTAATCTGCAGTAACATAACATAACATGAGTTTCAACTTTACAACTGAAACAATAGATCTGGAATTGTCTGACTTTCACTATTATCCAGTGGATAACTAATAAACATAAAACACATAATAAACATAAGAAACATGGAGGGGGAGCGCATGCGCGGAGGCTAGCAGGACTGACATGTCTGGCTAGAGCTCTGCTCCGTGAGGGGGAGAAAGCCGAGATAACGAACTAACCCGGCGGCACAAAACCGAATAAAACATTATTCATCTGTTCCTGGAAGGTGAGAGGAGCATTTTGACACTAAAATGGTGTTGGGGGGTGCCAGAAACAAAACTAAACAGACCCCTAACAACGGCACACAAGCACGGAACACCACAAAAAAAGCACCAGTCTCCTCAGCTACATTTACCTCACAGAAAAGAAATAAGCCTAAGATGTTACAGCATATCTCCCCTGGGAACTCAGATTCAGAAAGTGAATTAACTTTACCACATACATCATTTCAAGAACATGTAGTTCCCTCAAATATATTAAAACAATTTGAAAAAATGCTTCATAAAGCGTTAAGGCAAACTTCAGAACAAATCACTAATAACCTGACTAAGGAAATTAGAGAATTGGGACAACGCACAGCCTCTCTGGAACTTAAAGTAGAGGATATTGAAAGCACAACCCAAGATTGTGTGTCTGAATTGGAAATATTAAAGGAAGAAAATATCACTTTGCAAAATAGGTTGGAAGATTATGAAAACCGAACCAGAAGGTCCAATATACGTTTAAGAGGAATTCCTGAAACTGTAATAGATTTGCAAGCAACTGTTACAGCACTGTGCCAAGAACTATTACCAGGCATACCACAGGAAAGGCTGGAAATGGATAGAGTGCATAGGGCTCTTAAGCCCAAGAAAGTGGATGGCCCCCCGAGAGACATTATAGCAAAATTTCATTTCTATAAAACAAAGGAACAGCTTTTAAACGCAGCCAGAGAAATGAACAATCTTGTATTTCAAGGTTATAACTATCAACTCTTTGCTGATATCTCTCAATTAACAATCTCAAAAAGGAGGTCCATGAAACCCCAATTGATAGTATTACAACAGCACAATATAAAATATCAATGGGGCTTCCCATTTTCTTTACGCTTCACCCACCAAGGTAATAGAATTTCCTGCAGAACAGCTGAAGAATTGCAACAAACCCTCCAAGATCTCAATCTAGTAGAAGGGAACCTCACAACTACTGTATCAAGAAGAAGATCAGCTTCAACCTCTTCCCTCCAAAACGCACATCAACCTGAGGTAAAAAATGGAACTCAGCATCTGAATAAAAGAGGTCGATTTGCATCATCACCCCAAAGTCAAGAAGATTCCATGGACTGATGAATTTTTTCTTTAATATCCAATTTAATACATGTTACTAATACTGAATCCTTTGGGGATAAGAATAATATTTAGATATTGCTCTAATTGGTCCCCTTTTTTGTTTTTCTTTGCTTAAATTACCCCTTATTGCTCCCTGATTTACGGGTTATAATATGGGATGTAATTAAATACATATACTACATATTATACATTTATGTAATTTTACTAATTATTCCTAAGCTTCAAAGGAAAATTTATTATTTTATGCGATCCCCCCCTTTTTTTTTTTTTTTTTTTTTAATGTTCAGTATAAAATAATATTGAATTTTATATTATGAACATCTATTTTTTATAATCCTTTACTGGACTTTTTATTGTATTTTTTGAATTCATAGTAAATTATTTTTTTATTTATTTTTTCTCAGAAAGGGGGATCTATTATTATCAACAGCTAATAGGCTCAGATTAATTTACAGGTTAATGTTATTTAGCTAAAACGTAGTGAATTACTCTATAACAATGTATCCCTTTTTTTTTTTTTTTTTTTTAACTTTGAAACATATTAGCATAGTATGTGGGATTAGTTCATTCTGGCTATTTCATTATAGAAGTTAGTTTTATTTATATAAGCCTAAACTCAATTTATTTTACTTATACAGATATTTTTTTTGAAATTTCTCATTCCATATTCACTTTCTTTATTTTGCCACATTAGACTCTAACATATGTATGACACCATAATACATATTTAGGGCTATTATCACCACATTTTTGTGCTGTACAATATTTATTTTTCATGCGGCTCCCCAGTGCACGGAAGCTTCATGCGCCTCCACCTGCTTTCCTCAGATCCCCACAGCGTTATGTGGAGATTCGACGAAGGCCCCTCGTCCCCTGATGGTGAACTCTACTCCCCATCACAGGTATTTTTTGAATACAGATATTTCTTTACTGTATTATTATGCTATATACTTCATTATTTTTCCTTTTTCGTTACTATGATTGACTGTGCTAAATTTTCTTTTCTTTTCTCCTTTCTTGTGTCCGCGAATGTGAGTCTAAAAAATAATTGTGAGAAATATATTCTAAAGAAAATAGCAAGACTGTGGATTACTTTGACATGGCTCCTTTAAACATATTATCACTCAATGTACAGGGTTTTAATGTACCTCAGAAACGTACAAAAGCATTTAGGTCATTTCAAACTAAGAAGGCACACATTGTCTGCCTGCAAGAAACGCATTTTACGCAGACTAATACTCCCAAATTTTTTAGTAACTCCTACCCTCAAGTGTATACAGCATCAGCTAATGTTAAAAAACGTGGCACTCTTATAGCTTTCCATCGCTCCACACCATTTATATTACAATCTGAAATTAAAGATCCAGAAGGAAGATACCTATTACTAACAGGATTTGTGATGGATACAGCTATAACAGTGGTCTCTTATTATGCCCCTAATCGTCATCCATTACCATTCTTATCGCATCTCTTTCAAGTTATAAATACTCACAGAATTGGTTCAATCTTTGTGTGTGGTGACTCTAACCAGGTACTCCTACCATTTTTAGACAAAACACCTTATACCTCACCAAGATACAAATCCAAATGGTCTCTTTCTCAGCTCCTTTCCAGGCACAATTTGGTTGATGCCTGGAGAGAAGCGAATCCAACCAAAAAGAACTATACATATTTTTCAAACCCTCATCAAACATTTAGCCGTATAGATCACACATTCCTAACAATAGGTATGGTACCAGAAATAATTACGTCAATTATTATTCCTATTCCTTGGTCTGATCACAACGCAGTATATACCTCCGTTGCCTCTATTATACCTAAAGCGCACGACCCTACCTGGTACCTCCCTGACATAATAATCAAACATCCATCCCACCGTTTAATCATTGAGCAAGCATTAAAAGACTATTTGAAAAATAACACCAGTACTGACATCTCTTCACTCACATTGTGGGAAGCGCACAAGCCGGTCCTTAGAGGCATAATACAACAACAAACGGGTATTCTAAAACGTGAAGGTAGAACCCTAGCAAAACAATTAGAGACGGAATTTAATTCAGCATTTCAGTCATTCCAATCTAATCCTAATTCATCTGCAAAAACTCGTTTAGACAAGGCACGTATGGAATATGACCTTTTTCTCACCAAATCAGCAGATAAAGCAATACATAGAACTAAACATAACTTCTATGTAAAATCTAATAAACATGGTTCATTATTGGCCAAAGCATTAAAATCCATTAATAAATCTTTTAAACCTATTAAACTTAAATTGGCCAATAATGTATATACCAGTAATCCCCAAAAAATAGTACAAAAATTTAAATCTCATTTAAAAGATCTATACACTGAAACAAATATATTTGATACTAAAGAAGCAGATTCCTTTTTCTCACAAATAAATATTCCACAAATGACTGAAGAACAAAAATCGCACCTAGAAAATCACATTACAGTAAATGATGTAGCAGAAGCTATTAAAGATTTAAAATTAAATAAGAGACCGGGTCCAGACGGTTATTCAACTTTGTATTATCGAACATATAGTGATATCATTTCTCCTATGCTCGCAGAAGCATTTAATGACATACTAAAAAACAGATCATTCAGACAAGAATCATTAATAGCCATTGTCTGCATGATCCCAAAATCACAATCAGATGATACGCTCAGCACAAATTATCGCCCAATATCCATGATAAACACAGATATCAAGATATTGGCGAAGATTTTGGCTGCCCGGTTAAAATTGATCATTGGTACTCTTGTTCATTCGGATCAAGTCGGCTTTATGCCTTCAAGACAGGCAGGTGACAATGTGCGTAGAGCAGTACTGTTAGCACACATTGCTAAAACACGGAATATCCCTGCTTGTTTTCTCTCTCTTGATATCAAAAAAGCTTTTGATTCCATATCCTGGCAATACTTACATTATACATTACAGAAATGGGGATTTGGTCCAAATTTCACAAATTGGATCTTTGCACTATATAATAAACCAAAAGCGTATGTTAAGTATGCTGGATATAAGTCGGATTCTTTTAACATAGAAAGAGGCACTAGACAAGGATGTCCACTCTCCCCATTACTTTTTGCCCTTCTTATTGAGCCCCTTGCACAGAAAATTAGAAATGATCCTACCATAACTGGAATTGAAATAGGGGGATATCAACACAAGCTTTGTCTATTCGCAGACGACATCCTCCTATTTCTCTCATCACCACAAGTGACAGGCCCTAATCTCACTCCAATTCTTAATAATTTTGCTGCAATCTCAGGCCTATACATTAACCCTAAAAAATGCCTAGCACTAAATATATCTCTTTCAAATCTAGAATTATCATCTGCAAAAATTGGACTCCCTTTTCAATGGACTGACAAATCAATTCCATTTCTTGGGATACAATTTACATCCTCTTTATCAGAACTATTTACTGCCAATTACCCACAGATATTGAAAAATCTTTCCAATATGATGAATTCATGGTCTCACCTCCCAATCTCATGGCTCGGAAGAATAAATGCCATTAAAATGACATTATTGCCTAAACTTTTATATTTGTTCAGAGTATTACCAATTCCTATCCCAGCATACTACCTAAGAATTATACAAAGGAAAGTAATGTCATTTATATGGGGCTCTTCCAAACCAAGAATACAGCAAAATACTCTTTATCTTCCTAAAACAAATGGAGGTTTGGGTTGTCCTAATTTTGCGTGCTACTATAGAGCAGCCAATATAGCAAGCATAACTAAGTACCATGCACAACATGAAGTCCCACTTTGGGTATCTATTGAAGCGGCTGAATGTGACCCTATCTCAATTTCAAACTTACTTTGGATGTCCTCAAAGGACCGTAGAGGGTTACGTAACCCAATTACCAAGCACTACATCTCCCTATGGGATAGATTTAAAACTAAAAATAAATTGAAATCCTTACATAGCCCTCTACTCTCCTTCTACAAGAATCCTACATTTTATCCTGCATGGGTGTATCCTAAAACCTTCAAGGAATGGATATCTCGTGATGTATTATATATGTACAATTTTGTAGATTCTTCATCATTTATCCCTTTTCAGACTTTAAGTGAAAAGTATAATATACCTTCATCGGAGCTGTTTAGATACCTCCAGATTAAAAACTTTTTCGCACCATTATTAAAGACTACAACCCCACTAACCCAACTAACTCATTTTGAAACATTATGTAGGAACAACCCACATTCTAGAGGCATAATCTCCATTTTATATTCACATTTATTGGTTCAAACCAATAACAATGAACCACAATATACCCAGAAATGGGAAAAAGATTTAAATCGAAAATTAGATAATTCTGAATGGAATCAAATATGGAATACTACAAAAGCAGCATCCTCTAATATATTAGCGATTGAGACGAGTTATAAGGTGTTAATGAGATGGTACAGTAGGTGACCGCGATATTGTGTCAATCTCGCCGCACTTCTCGGCGAGATTTGACACCTACGAGCCCCGTCGCAGGAGCCAGCGCCGAGATGGCTCACTCATCGGGAAAGGAAAACTTTGTCTTCCTTCCGCGATGAGTGACAGGCAGCGCTGACAGCTGTCTGGTATGAATCCTGAGGCGGGAACACCGCGCCAAATTTTCAATGAAAAAACCGGCGTGGGTTCCCCCCTCGGAGGCATACCAGGCCCTTGGGTCTGGCATGGATTGTAAGGGGAACCCCCTATGCCGAAAAATCGGCGTGGGGGTCCCCCCCAAATCCATACCAGACCCTTATCCGAGCACGCAGCCCGGCCGGCCAGGAAAGGGGGTGGGGACGAGCGAGCGCCCCCCCCCTCCTGAGCCGTACCAGGCCGCATGCCCTCAACATGGGGGGGTGGGTGCCTTGGGGGAGGGGGGCGCCCTGCGGCCCCCCCACCCCCAAAGCACCTTGTCCCCATGTTGATGAGGACAAGGGCCTCTTCCCGACAACCCTGGCCGTTGGTTGTCGGGGTCTGCGGGCGGGGGGCTTATCGGAATCCGGGAGCCCCCCTTAATATAAGGGGGCCCCCAGATGCCGGCCCCCCACCCTGTGTGAATGGGTTTGGGGTACATGGTACCCCTACCCATTCACCTAGGCAAAAGTGTCAATAGAAAAAAAACACACTACACAGGTTTTAAGAGTCATTTATTAGTCAGCTCCGGGGGTCTTCTTCCGACTTCGGGGGGTCTCCTTCCGACTTCTCCCGGTGTTCGGCCTCTTCTCCCGGTGTTCGGCCTCTTCTCCCGGGCCCCGCCGCTATCTTCTTCCAGCTCTATTGCCAGCGAGGGGCCCGGTCTGCTGCCGCCGTCTCGTCGCCGCTGTCTCTCCGCCGCTGTCTCTCCGCCGCTGTCTCTCCGCTTCTTCTCTTCTTTTCTTCTTCCCCGATGTTGACACGACGCTCTCTCCGGCTCGAATGCTGTGTGCGAGCTGCGGAGCCATTTATATAGGCGGTAACCCCACCCCCTTACGACGTCATGGTCCCAGCATGCGCAGGGACTCTGGCGTCATAAGGGGGCGTGGCCCCAGAGTCCCTGCGCATGCTGGGACCATGACGTCGTAAGGGGGTGGGGTTACCGCCTATATAAATGGCTCCGCAGCTCGCACACAGCATTCGAGCCGGAGAGAGCGTCGTGTCAACATCGGGGAAGAAGAAAAGAAGAGAAGAAGCGGAGAGACAGCGGCGGAGAGACAGCGGCGGAGAGACAGCGGCGACGAGACGGCGGCAGCAGACCGGGCCCCTCGCTGGCAATAGAGCTGGAAGAAGATAGCGGCGGGGCCCGGGAGAAGAGGCCGAACACCGGGAGAAGAGGCCGAACACCGGGAGAAGTCGGAAGGAGACCCCCCGAAGTCGGAAGAAGACCCCCGGAGCTGACTAATAAATGACTCTTAAAACCTGTGTAGTGTGTTTTTTTTCTATTGACACTTTTGCCTAGGTGAATGGGTAGGGGTACCATGTACCCCAAACTCATTCACACAGGGTGGGGGGCCGGCATCTGGGGGCCCCCTTATATTAAGGGGGGCTCCCGGATTCCGATAAGCCCCCCGCCCGCAGACCCCGACAACCAACGGCCAGGGTTGTCGGGAAGAGGCCCTTGTCCTCATCAACATGGGGACAAGGTGCTTTGGGGGTGGGGGGGCCGCAGGGCGCCCCCCTCCCCCAAGGCACCCACCCCCCCATGTTGAGGGCATGCGGCCTGGTACGGCTCAGGAGGGGGGGCCGCTCGCTCGTCCCCACCCCCTTTCCTGGCCGGCCGGGCTGCGTGCTCGGATAAGGGTCTGGTATGGATTTGGGGGGGACCCCCACACCGATTTTTCGGCATAGGGGGTTCCCCTTACAATCCATGCCAGACCCAAGGGCCTGGTATGCCTCCGAGGGGGGAACCCACGCCGGTTTTTTCATTGAAAATTTGGCGCGGTGTTCCCGCCTCAGGATTCATACCAGACAGCTGTCAGCGCTGCCTGTCACTCATCGCGGAAGGAAGACAAAGTTTTCCTTTCCCGATGAGCGAGCCAGCGCGACATTCACAGTACCCTGTCGCCGAGAACCAGCGTGACGCTATCGCGCTGGAAACACAATCTCGCGGTCAGGTACTGTACCTTGTACCAGCAAGGATAGCAAAATATGTACCAAATTATTCTGCACAATGTTTTAGGGACTGCTCTGAACCGGGAACGTTGTTTCATATTTGGTGGTCGTGTCCAAAAGCACAAACATTTTGGAAGGAAATTTTTGAAATTGCCTCTAACCTATTTGATAGAATAATTCCCTTTGATCCTGCAATAGCGTTAATAAATTTAAAACCTGTAAATCTAACGTATGTACAGTTCAATTTGCTAGTGCAATTATTCACAGCAGCTAAACAAACACTAGCAAGAGCTTGGAAAACATCTAATTTGATCATAAGTGAAGTGCTAATTAAAATGAATAACACCATGTCCCACGCTAAAATGATAGCTATTGAAAAGGACACGATCCAAAAATTTGAAATAACGTGGCAACCCTGGAATGATTATACTATACCACAAACCTTTGACAATCAAGTACTATTACCGTGGTAGTTTGAATGTTGAATTGTACAATATATATTTCATCATAGTAGTAAAGGTATATGGCCTCACTTCGCGGACTTTTCCTTTCTTCCTCCTTTCTTCTCTCTTTCTCCTTTCCTGTATTTTTCTTATGATTTAAACTATGATTTCGAAGCTCTCAGTTTTTCTTACTCAATAGTTTTTATGTATAATCTACATTTTGATAACTCATGTTGCTGCTTGACATTGTTTTATTATTTTTTAAGGAAAAGCCATTAGATTCTATATAAAAAAACAATTGAGCTTCCTTTTTGACTGTATTACTATTGCAACATGTAATTTGTGCATTGTTACTACTCTACTGAATTATAAAATAAAATATTTTGACAAGGAAGAAACATGGAGGGAGTCCTCTCCTGGGCACCCCCTTGGGATCTATCCGTGCCCTCAGAGGGAGTTCCCCCATAGTAATGTAACTCTATATAATTGGAGGTAGTTTAGTATGTTGCTTCTTGTCCAGTTGTGAAGTCTTACGTTAGGTATTATCCACTGGAGTGTTTCTAAGGGGATAGGGATGTTTGTTGATGGGTAAAATGAATTCCCTTGTACATTAAGTTCTGCCCAGGCTTGTGCTGTTGCTTGTATTGTGGGAGGGGGTAGGTATTTTGCTATTTTTGGATATTTTGGCTGCCATCAGAAATGGCAGTGGAGATAATTTATTTAACCATGTCAATTCTAATTGACACCAGGGTTTTTTAATGGGGTTGTTGAACCAATTTTGAGTTGGTCTAGGACTGCAGCTGTATGGCAATCTTTTAATATTGGTAAACCCACACCTCCGGCGGATTTGTTTTTACTCTGTATTTCAGGAGAGCATCTAGACTTTTTTCCTGCCCACACACAATTAGAGAGTTGTTTTTGCATTGTTGTAAAAAATGATGGAGGAGCTGGTATTGGCAAGGCCCTGAAGACATATATTAGTTTAGGGAGTATTAACATTTTGTACGCTGCTAAGCGACCTGACCAGGTTAGGAAAAATGTATGTATTCTTGATAGTTCTGGCTGGAAGGCGTTCAGTAATGGGGCATAATTGATATTGTACATATTTACAATGGGATGGGTAAGTTTGATACCCAAATATGTAATGGAATCTTCGGTTCATGGGTATGGAAGAGTATTTTTGATGGACGTTTCAATTTTTTTATCTATATGTATTCCTAGTATGTTTGATTTAGAGGCGTTAACCTTATAATAGGAAACTTTGCTAAATAAGTTTAGTACAGCTGGTTTTGTTAATGAAAGGATGACGTCATCAGCAAATAGCAAGATTTTGTGTTGATGTTCCTGAGTTGTAATGCCCTGTATGTTTGGGTTGGTTCTTATTTTCTCCTCCAGCGGCTCCATAAGCATGGTGAATATAATGGGGGACAGGGGGCACCCTTGTCTAGTCCCATTCGTAATTTGGAATGTTTTGAAAAACATTCCTTCTGTATAGACAAATGCTGATGGTGAAGAGTATAGTGCTAGTATGGTCCTCTGCAGTGGGCCGATTATTCCAAATTTTTCTAATACTTTGGCTAAGTAGCCCCAGTGCACTCTATCAGAGGCCTTCTCTGCGTCTAATGTCAGAAGCAGAGAAGGCTCTTCTTCCTCCACGACCAAGTGCAGAAGGCTCAACATTCTCCTGGTGGCATCCGTGGTCTGACGGCCCAACACAAAGCCCACTTGGTCATAATTTATTAGTTTAGGTAACAAGGTTGATAGTCTATTCGCTATTAATTTAGCATGTAGTTTAACATCTACATTCAATAGAGAGATCGGTCTGAAATTTTGTGGAAGGTTTGGATCTTTACCAGGTTTGGGGAGGGTAATTATTGTTGCTGTGAGCATTTCTGGAGGAAATTTTCCTGTGGATGTGGCTGCTTCAAAAACTCGGAGTAAGTGAGAAGACAGGATGGAGCTAAAATTTTTCTTTTTTTTTTTCTTTTGGTAATTCAGAAGAATATCCGTCAGGTCCTGGGGCTTTGTTGTGAGGTAGGTTTTTAATAGAGTTTTCTATTTCTTGTGTTGTAAAGGGTTGGTTCAGGAGGGATAAGTCTTCTTGAGATAGTTTAGGCAGGTTTACTGTCGCTAAGAAGTCAGATATTAAAGGGTTGTTGGGTTGGTGTGTGTCTGGGTCATTGTTCAGATTGTACAGTGTTTGATAATAATTGCTAAATGCGTCTGCGATTTCTTTTGGGTTAGTGACTTTTTGTTTAGATTTAGGGTTAATTATGTAAGGAATTTTGTGTTGGATGATTTTTTCCTTGATTTGAGTAGCTAATAGTTTTAGAGACCGTAATTGGTGGTTGTGTTGCGCTATCAACTGGGTTCGTAGGTCCTGCCTGGTAGTAAACAGTGATTCCCTGATTTTCTGTGTGGATTGCTGTCTGTTGATTTTTTCTAATTGTTGGATTCTCGCTAGCAGTTCATTTAACTGTTCTGACCTTTGTTTCTTTGCCCTTGCACTCATCTGTATAAGCAAGCCTCTAGTATAAACTTTATGGGCATTCTACAGTGTGAAGGGATCATCGACCAAGGGGGCATTAATGGCAAAGAATTCTTTAATTGCTTTCTTAATTTGTGCTAAATTTTGAGGTTGAGATAATGTGTAGATGTCATTTCACCATCTGTTAGCCCTGGTCTCAGTACGTTGGTCCCCCACATCAATGGATATCGGAGCATGGTCCGACCATGTAATACAATGTAAAGCAGACTTCGTAATTTGTTGTAAGATAAACGTATCCACCTAAAACATGTCTATTCGAGAATATGTGTGGTGTACCCTGGAGTAAAACGTATAGTCTTTTTCCGATGAGTGTTGGCACCTCCATACATCATACAGACCTGAGGAGGAGATGAAATTATCTAGCGTTGCTCTTCTTTGTTGATTTCTTGTATGACTGGACACATCCATGTCTCTATTAGCGATTTTATTAAAGTCTCCGCACATAATAACATGCCCTTTTCTCATTGCTGAGACTTTTTTCCAAACCTTTTTCACAAAGGAAATTTGTTTAGTGTTGGGAAGATATACATTCACCAATGTATATATTTTGTTGTTCAGTTCACATACAAGGACTATGTATTGCCCTGAATCGTCCAGATGAATGTCCAAATTTTTAAATTGTATAGAGTCTTTAATGGCTATTGCCACTCCACTTTTCTTTGAAGTGTAGTTTGCTCGAAAAATATGAGCAAATTTTCGATGTTGGAAAGTAGGCGGTTTGTGAGAGTCAAAGTGGGTTTATTGGAAACAGATTACGTCACTGTGGAGATTTTTGGCTTCTTTCCATGTCATTTGCCTTTTGTATAGGCTGTTCAGGCCTTTGACATTAAAGAATGATATTTTGATAGGCATGTTGGGCTTAATTGAATGTCCGTGTTTAAAGAATTGAAATAAACCGATATGGTATCAAATTACCTAGGTTTAGGGAGCGTAGATGGTTCCGGTAGGTTGACGTTCGGTTAGCTATGGTATGCTGATTGCGTTATAGTTCACAAAAATGTGTGGATCTACAGGAAAATCCAGTACAGGTTGAGAAGCGTAGATGGTCCTGATAGGTAGGTACTCAGTTGTGTATGGTATATCGACCTCCTTAGTAGTACACAAAGATGGATGGGTCTTTTAGGAAAATTTTAGAAGGAACAGTTAGTAAAGTTCAGAAAGAATAACAGAATAGCTTGCGATTCTGAGAAGAATCTGTGCGGTAGTAACAACCACTCAACTTATGGGGGGTCTGAAAATAAAACATCCCCTGGGCCATCAGAGAATTAATATGAGCATGAAACTCATGTAACTGATGTTAGCCTGCCTTTGCGACATAAAAATTGTTGCTGGGTAGTGCAGTTTAACCATGGTTGCTACCTTCAGTAGTGTCAGAGGCAATAATCTGCCATTCCCGCCAGACGGAGGCCATCTTTCACATTGGATATCAGATGTGTAGTACCATCCTTTGTGATCATCAGCTTTGCTGGATATATCCAGCGATATGTGATATGATGGTTGTTTAGGGGCTTCGTAATGGTAGCTAACTGTCTTCATTGCTGCATGGTGAAGGCCAACAGGTCAGCAAAAAAAGAAAGATCCTGCAGATCTGCTGGTAATAAATCTCGACCCGTAGTTGCTGCCATAAACTGATCCTTAATGTGATAAAAATGGATTCTGACAATAGTGTCCCTGGGTAGGTGTGCAGCAATGTGTTTGGGCTTTGGTAACCTGTGGATGCGGTCCACAATAAGTTCTTCATGGGGTGCGTCTGGAAAAACTGATTTCATAATTTGGATGAAGTGGTTTTTCAGATCAGGAGGTTTAACTGTCTCAGGGATCCCCCTTATTTTGACGTTGTTTCTCCTGGACCTGTACTCTAAATTTGCCAGTTTAAGTTTCATCTGCAGCATGTCGCCTTCCCTGTCATTGTGAGCGTCTGCTAAGTCATTAAAGGTGGATGCGAACTCCCCCATTTTTGTTTCCACATGAGATATTCTCTTATTTACCGTGGAGACTTCTGATTTAAATTGCCTGGTTAATGTTTGGATGATTGCATGTAACGTGGATCTTAGGGACACCAGCATGTCTTTAAGAGTAGTATCTATTATTGGTGTGTTAGCAGTGGGGAAGTCAGTTATAGAATCCTGTAATTCCCTAGTGTCATCTTGTGAGGAATTCAGGCTTGCCTCCTCGTCTTCTTCCTCAGTGCAATCCGAAATTGGTTTACGTTTAGCCGGGCTAGAGGAGGCTGAAGGAGGTGGAGAGTAGTTCCCTTTTCGCTGTGCTGACTTGTGAGTGAGAACCTTGTGTGTGTTCTCCCTGCTTGCCGCCGCCATCTTGCTCTGGATACCGGCGCTGCTGCATGAAATAATCCGGCAGTTTTCTCAGATATGATTCTTCCTTTCGTTTCCTGGAAGGCATCCTGAGGTGTCCTCAAGCTGATCTGTGCTGTCTGTGCACAAAAACTAGGCTTTAAGTCGCTGTTTTGGCTCCCGGTGGCCCGTGGCAGAGAGGAGCCCTTTCAGTGAGCATCCATTCACTCCGCCGGCTAGCCACACCCCCCGGTGCTATTTCTCTTTCAATTTCTCTTTTTAATAATAAAGGATTGTGGCTTGAAAAATGTATGATCCTGCTGAAACCTCTACGTCGTATTGCTCTTAACTTGGGGTCTGTCATTTCTGGCTGAAATGTTGGTGTCCCCATAACCGGAAGTATTGGACTAGGATTTGTCGAGATGGGCGTTTTTTTGAAAATCTTTTTGATCGTTCGCAAAGTTACACCTATTGTTGGGTGTTTCCTCAGTTCAGCTGGCAACTCAGTTTCTGGTATCCATACTAACCCTTCCAATGGAATATTTGTTGTTGCCTGTTCTGTCTGTATCCAGGGTTTCTTATTTCTAAGTCCACACCATTCCATCACTCTGGTTAAATGTGAAGCCTCTTGGTATCTTATTGGATCTGGAAGCCCTATCCCTCCTTTTCCTTTAGGTAGTGATAGTATAGTTCTATGTATTCTTGCTGGTTTCCCAGCCCAGATAAATTTCAGAAATCTTGATCTAAGATCTCTTGAAAAGCTTGGAGGAATTTTAACCCTTCCCGCCGAGCGTATGCAGATGTGCGTTCTCGGCTTTCCGGGGTTATACCAGGATGATGCGGCTGCAGGCATCATCCCGGTACTGTTGTTTACATCGGGCGATCGGCTATCCAAGTATAACATCCAATGTGGCTAAAAACTGCTTGGCTGTTATACCGGAGGAGCGGGATGGGACTTCCCCCCGCCACCTCCCGCCGCTCTTACCGCGCCTCCCGTGCTATCGGGAGGCCCTGTGACCAATCGGCTGCCTCCGGCGCCTGGGAGCGGGCTGGAACGAAGCCGTGGGTGGCTTTGTTCCAGCCTTCTAATTGTAAAAGCGGAAGCGACGTCATCACGTCACTTCCCATTTACTCGGCTGCCAATGGCGCTGGTTTTAAAAAATACACAGTATTCAGAATCACGTTTTCATCAATCTGAATACTTTGAAGTGCAAAGGAGAGATCGGGGGTCTTTTAGACCCCCGATCCCTCCATAAAAACTACTTGTCACCACCTATTACTGTCACAAGGGAAAGCAAAGAAAACGCATATGGAAGTCGCGCCCGCATATGTAAACGGTGTTCAAATCACACATGTGAGGTATCGCCAAGATCGTCAGAGTGAGAGCAATAATTCTAGTAGTAGACCTCCTCTGTAACTCTAACCTGGTAACCATAAAAAAAATTTAAAGCGTCGCCTATGGAAAATCTTAGGTACCATAGTTTGTCGCCATTCCACGAGTGCGTGCAATTATAAAACATGACATGTTTGGTATCTATTTACTCGGCGTAACATCATCTTTCACAATATGCAAAAAAATTGGGGTAACCTTACTGTTTGGATTTTTTAAAGTTCATGAAAGTGTCTTTTTTCCCAAAAATTTGCAATTAACACCGCTGCTCAAATACCGTGTGATTTAAAATATTGCAACAATCTCCATTTTATTCTCTAGATTCTCTGCTAAAAATATATATATAATGTTTGGGGGTTCTAAATAATTTTCTAGCAAAAAATACAGATTTTAACTTGTAAACACCAAATTTCAAAAATAGGCTTAGTCATGAAAGGGTTAATTGGCAAGGTCTGTATTAAATACAGAAGTCTTGGCATCACATTCATCTTAATATTATTTGTTCTCCCGAACCATGTAAAAATCTCTTTATCCCATCTCGACAAATCCAGTTTGATCTGTTTAGCCATTGGTATGTAATTAAGCTCAAATAATTCCATTTTTTGATATTTTCGTCCCTAAATAGCTTATATACGAGTTGGTCCACCTAAATTCGAATTGTGTGGTTACCAATTATAAAAGGGGCGCCTTAATTTCTATCCTCATTGCTTCAGATTTCCCGTAATTTACTTTAAAATTAGATATTTTCCCATATTCACGCAGCTCCATCAACAAGGATGGGAGAGATATGATTGGAGAAGTTACGAAGAAAATTCAATCGTCGGCATACGCCGCAAGTTTCTGTTCTTCTTCCTTCATTTATATCCCCTTAAGACCCCTTTCACACTGGGGCGGTTTGCAGGCGGTATTACGCTAAAAATACCGCCTGCAAACCACCCCTAAACAGCCTCCACTGTTTGTTCAGTGTGGAAGCCGAGGGCTTTCACACTGAAACGGTGCGCTGGCAGGACGGTGAAAAAAGTCCTGCAAACCACTTCTTTGGAGCGGTGAAGGAGCGGTGTATTCACCGCTCCTAAACCACTCCTGCCCATTGAAATCAATGGGACAGCGCGGCTATACCGCGGCAATACCGCGGCTATAGCCGCGCTGTACAAGGGATTTTAACCCTTTTTCGGCCGCCAGCGGGGGTTAAAACCACACCGCTAGCGGCCGAATACAGCTGCAAGAACGACGGTACAGCAGCGCTAAAAATAGCGCTGTTGTACCGCCGACGCCCCCACCGCCCCAGTGTGAAAGGGGCCTAATTTTCACATTAGCCCATATTTTCCTTAGGAAAGGTTCTATTGTCAAAATAAAAATCAGTGTTGAAAGAGGGCACCCCTGTCGTGTTCCATTTTGAATAAGGAAGGACTCCAAGATTCTATCATCTATCTTTACTCTAGCACTTGGTGTAGAGTATAAATTAGAAATCCATCTCATCATCCACTCCCTTAAGCCTATATGTTGTAGTACCGCCTTTAAAAAAATCCAGTCTACTACAATACAATATTTTTTATTTCAAAAAGATTTGGTGGACACAAAGTGCATTTAGATCATTTTTGGCTTCTAAGGAATGTCGTTAAAGTGATTGCAAAGTCTATTTTTTTTTCTATAAAAGTAACAAATATGTTATACTTACCTGCCCTGTGTAGTTGATTTGCACAGAGAAGCCCAGATCCTCCTCTTCTTGGGTGCCTATTCTGTGCTCCTGGCCCCTCCTTCCTGTTTAGTTTCCCCACAGCAAGCAGCTTTCTATGGGGGTACCCGAGCGTTGCTGCAGCTCCCTGTGTCCATTCAGGCAAGGAGCTGTGGTTCATCTCTGCCCTCTCTCTCTCCTGATTGGCTAACAGTGGACAGCAGTGGAAGCCAATGGTGCTGCTGCTGTGTCTCAACCAATCAGGAGGGGGAGTCCTGGAAAGCTGAAACACTCCTGGATATAGCTGGACAGAGATGAGGCTCAGGTAAGTATTAGGGTGGTCGAGGGGAGCTGCTGCACACAGAAGGCTTTTTATCTAGATGTATAGAATGCATTAAGATAAAAAACCTTCTGCCTTTACACCTCCTTCAATTGCACATTTTTGCGTCTGGGGTTCAGCTTCAAAGTGGAAGAAAAGCCTAAGTCTAACTATTCTTAAAAATGCCCCCCCAACCCCCCCATCCTACATATCCAGCCTAATCTGTATTAAAATAAAATCTCTATAGTTATTTATTTTTAATCCATTCCAGTCTGGTCATGTGATCCTGCAGCTCTGACTCAGGAAGCATTTGACGATGGCTGGACATTCCAGGGGCTGTGACATCACTTATAGGTTCCCATAGCCCAGCTGTTGTCAGTGCTACCTGCAGAAGCCTCTCACAGACACAGGGGAGCCAGAAGTGCAGGACCATGTAACCAAACTGGAGCAAATTTAAAATAAGTAAGAACACACATCTAGTATACGGGTTCGCCAGGATAGGTAAGATAAGGGGGAGGGGAAGGTTACATTTTTCAGAATCGATAGTGTTAGGATTTTATTTTCCCAATCAGCCAATTAAATGTAATTTATAGTGTTGGGCGAACGGTTTGGGCCGAGCATAAGTTCGGCCCAAACATAAGTTCAGCCCGAACAGCATGTTCGTCGATTCAGCGAACATCCAAATTTTAGGGGCATTCAAATGTTTGTTCGGCCCACCGAAATGCACCACAATGCACCGCACAGTGCATTGGAAGCCCTGACTGGCTGAAGTAATGAAGGCTTTGCCTAATCAGGGCACATAGCACTGTCAGGGCCATGATTGGACACAAAATGTCTCTCTCCAATCAAGGATCATTGCTCACAGACCCTCCCTACATTATAAAAGGTTTCTTCCCAGAGCAGTCATTCACAGTGTGATATTGGAATGGAGATAGATAGAACAGGGCTCTGTTCATTGCTACTAGCGAGTTAGTGTGCTGTAGTGCGCTATTGTGATTCTATTGTGAGTGTAAAATATCAGTGTAGCTTGAATATAGTGATCGTGCAGCGTGACCGTTCATTTTTACCGTAGTGTCAGTTTACTGTGTCCAGGCAGGTTTATTGCAGTATGTTGAAGTGTCAGGGCAGTTTTACTGCAGTATATTGAAGTGTGTCAGTGTAGAGTGTCAGGGCAGTTTTACTGCAGTATATTGAAGTGCATTAGTGCACTTTTACTGTAGTATATTGAAGTGGGTTAATGCACGTTTATTGCAGTTTTTTGAAGCATGTTAGTGCACTTTTACTGCAATATATTGAAGTGCATTAGTGTACTTTTACTGCAATATTTTTAAAGTGTGTTAGTGCACTTTTACTGCAATATACTAAAGTACGTCAATGCAGTTTTACTGCAGTACATTGTAGTGTGTCAGTGGAGTGTCTGTGTAGTGAGTACTTAAGTTCAAGTGCACCAAACATCACTTTTCATTGATTATTCACTTCAATACCAGGCACTTTCGCCCCTTCCTGCCCAGGACAATTTTCAGCTTTCGGTGCTGTCGCACTTTGAATCACAATTGCACGGCCATGCAACACTGTACCCAAACAAAATTGTTATCATTTTCTTCCCACAAATTGAGCTTTCTTTTAGTGGTATTTGAGGATGGGTTTTTTTTGGGGAGGTTTAGTTTTTTGCTAAACAAACTAAAAAAGACCGACTTTTTTGAAAAAAGTTTTTCTTAGTTTCTGTCATGAAATGTCGTTTTCTCCTTCACTGAAGGGAGCTGATGAGGCGGCACTGATGGGCACTGATGGGCACTACTGATGGGCACTGATGAGTTGGCACTGATGGACACTGATAAGGAGACACTGATATGTAAAATTGATGAGCACTGATAGGTGGCACTGATGGGCACTGATAGGTGGCACTGATGGGCACTGACAGGCATCACTGATGGGCAATGACAGGCAGCAGTGATGGGTACTGGCCAGCGGCACTGATGGGTACTGGCCAGCGGCACTATGGGCACTGATAGGCGGTACTGACAGATGGCACTGATGGACACTAATAGATGACACTGATGGGCAGCACTGATGATGAGGTACTGACAGATGTTACTGCTGGGCACAGATTGGCACTGTGATGGGCACTGATTGGCACTGCGGTAAGCTCTGATTGGCACTTTGGTGGGCTCTGAGAGACTTTATTGAGGGGCACTGACTGGCAGCTGTTGGGCACTGATTGGCAGCTGATGGCCACATCTGATGGGGGCTGTGCTGATAATCAATGTGCAGATATTTAGCACAGACCCTCCCTCTGACAAGGAGAGCTGCTGATCGGCTCTCCCTGTCAGCACGAACCGAGGAATGCCGTTTACCGGCACTTCCTGGTTCATGTGATGATCAGCTGTAATTGGTCACAGCTGATGACGTGACAAGAAGCCTCTGTCAGAGGCTCCTTACCACAATCGGAGATGTGGCGTGTCAGACTGACACACTGCACTCGCAATCGCCGTGCACCCCTACGGGCACACACCAGAATGTTATCCTGCTGGACATCATATGATGCCCAGTCAGGATAAAAGAACCACTACCCGGCCGTCAATCTGCTATAGGCCAGGCGGGAAGTGGTTAAAGTGCTACCAAGTACACAATTCTCTCTATTACATTTTGTTAATGTCAGGGAGGCCAACAAGGAGAGGCAGATGTTTCCATGGCAATGCGAGGGGTCCAGCAGTGTTTGTGTCTACAAAGGTGGATGTGGTCTGTCCTTAGGCAGGGCACCATTTCCTCTGTTTAGTGTTGTTGCCCATGCTATTCAGCCACAGCATGCAGAGGAGGTGGTGGACTGGCTTACTAAACCATCCTCCTTCATCATCCTCTTTCACCCAAGCACAGGCTAGTGTACAGTCCACCGCAGCTGCCAGAGCAGCTTATTCTGCTTCCTTGTCCACAGCTACTCTTGCCATAGCCCCAGCATCATGCATGGAGGAGTCACCTGAGTTATTTGAACACAGTGTCAGCCACTTGCTACTTGACGATGCACAGGCATATTCTGATGTTGGTTCTGAGGTTGAGGAAGGTAGAAACATGAGCCTACAGAGAGGGGAGAACACTGGTAAACAACAAATTGGCAGTCATGTTCCCCCAGCCACAGCATATTGCCAAGTTGACTTTAGTGATGATAAAGATGGAGGGGATGATAACGATGAGTTCACTGATGCGACTTGGCTGCCAGAGCAGAGGAGGAAATTGAGGGTGAGGCACAACCCCAACAAGGCAGGCATCATGGAAGAGTAGAGAGCAGCCATTGTATTCCATAACATTGTGGAGCTGTTATCTCCCGGCCCACTTCCCACAGCTCAGCTGTTTGGGCCTTTTTTAGCACATGTGCAGCCGATTGCATTATTGCAATTTGCAAACTTTGACTCAAGCAGATCAAGTGTGGCAAAATCACCAGCCATTTGGGTACCACATACTCGACAAGGCATTTAAACTCCCACCACTCGTTGGCAAGAGCACCTGAAAGCCACACAAAAGGAACGCAATTCCGCTCCTCCTCACTCCTCATCTTTCAGGTCTACCCCCACTATGTCTCATGACCTCTCAGTAGCCTCCACTGACAGGGATGATGGTACAGAAAAGGGTGTCACAGGTCCTTGCAGCACATCTGCCAGCAGCACACCACCAGCTGTAGAGTATAATAGGCACATTTCTCTGCCCCAGCTGCTGCAGAGAAAAAAAAATTATACAGTCAATGCCAACCACATGCCCACAGCACCTAAATTCCAGCTTGTCAAAGCATCTGGCTTTACAACTCCTACCTTTCCATCTTTCCATATGGTGGATTTGCAGAATGTGATATACCACAATGGCAGGTTCCCAGTCGCTATTTATTTGCACTTAAGGCCATTCCAGCTCTGTACCATCACGTGGAAGGCAATGTTATGGCATTGTTGGGCAAGGCAGCCACGTGTCACGTTACTGCTGACATGTGGTCCAGCAATCATAGTTAGGGAGGATATATTTTGTTCACAGCACACTAGGTAACTCTGCTTGTAACTCGAAAAGATGCAGGACAGGGCCTAATTTTGCAGATTGTTTTGAGTCCACGTCTCCATACAGCTGGTGGTGATGATGCAAGATTTGTCAGCTCCACCCCCTCCTCCTTCATGCCCTCCTTTGCTGAATTGTCCTATGAGCCACCAGTACCCCCTAAGCACTCAAGGGGCTATTCAATGGGTCAGGCTAAAAGATGCCATGCCATTCTACAGCTGGTCTGTCTAGGGGACAGGAGCCACACCAGAGCAGAGATTCTTTTAGCTCTCCAGGGAAAGTTGACACATGTGCCATGCCTGGCACATGTCCTCAATTTGGTGGTGCAGCATTTCATTAACAGGTACCCAGGGTTGGAAGAGCTGAAAAAGCAGGCCAGAAGAGTCTGTAGTCAATTTAGGCAGTCATAGACAGCCAGTGCTTGGTTGGCTGAAATTCAGTGGGAATTCCACCTGCCTATAAACCGCCTGATTTGTGACCTCTGGGTGGAACTCAACTTTGGCAATGTGGCGGTGGCTGCACATGCAGCAGATGGCTCTTAACAAATATCTGTGTGAGTAAGGCACAATGACAGGCTCAGGGTGGCTCTGCATTTCTTCCCCATGCTAATGGCTGCTGATAAAGGATACTTGCACTGTACAGTCACCATTGAAGAAGGCAACAAGTATAGTGGGTCATGACAATGCATGCATCAGTAAAACAATCCCTCTTCAGTTCCTGCTGGGGCAGACTCTGAATAGCATTATGGACAGGCAGAGCAGCAGGAGGAAGAGGAGGACTTCCTTTCCTCTCAAGGCCCACTTTATGCACACACCATTCTTGTGACGCCACAGAACACACAAGAGGAAAGGCAGGAGGAGGATTCTGGCAGTTTTGGAGGCATTGAAGGAGAGGAAGACATATGCCAAACCTTAAGAGATGGTTCCAGATTCCAGATACTGTACTCCTCAGTGACCATGAGGACTCTGCTTCTCATGCCTCTGCAAACTTGTGGCGCATGGCCTCCTTCATTATTCAAACCTGAGAAAGGACCCAAGAATTTGTTACATCAAGGAGAAGTGTCACTATTGGTTGGCAACCCTCCTTGACCACTGTTCCAAGGCAAAAGTCTTGGAAATTATCATGTCCCCAATGGGGTCCGTTGTTCGGTTCCAAACTTTTATAATGTTCAAAAGTTCTAGCACGAACTGAACTAGGGGGTGTTTGGCCCATCTCTAGTCATTCAGTTAGGGATTACATATCTATTAACTGGCTCAGCAATAACATTTCATAGCATGTTCAAAAGAAGACTAAGAATAGTCAGAAAGGACTTTGTAATGACAAGAAGATCCTTCATTATATTGTTTTGTGTTTTGCTACAGTTCTGTCCTTCTGTCCCCTATGAAATAAAGTACATGTAGTATATTCTAATTCTCTATTCTTATTCTAAGCTGCAAAGTTCTTTTTTAACCATAGTTATGAAGTCTGACCTGCCCCCCCTTCCCACTCACAAAAGCTTTGAGTGAGAAGGTTGATTCAGAAGTGCAACTTGTGTCAGCTGTGAATACTTACCACAGACCCCCCCCCCCCCCCCCACACGCACACACACACACACACACACACACACACTCACACTTTTGCTTTTGTTTCTTTTGCAACTGCATGTCTGTGAAAAGTGCTCACAGCAAGACAAGCTGCACTTATGAATCATGCATCCCCTTTAAACTTGTTGTCAGATGGGGGGGTTGAACCTCATAATTATTATAACTATGATCAGAAAGCACTTAGTAACATGAGACAAAGTACTACACACACTTTTTCTTCTTGAAGCATCAAAAAAGGAGAGATGATAATTTTGCTAATGTAACATTAAACATATGACAGATGATACTATCTAAAATATATTCATGATTCAATGTCAAGTAGTATGGCTAAATGTTCACAAATTAGAATCTCAACAGACAGCTTAGGTCTGCATACTTGTATTAAGACCTAGCTGCCAATAAGTTTCTGACAGGACCCTATAGGCTTGTGGTGTAGATAAAGTTAATCAACTTTATGATTACAACCCAGCAGGGAGGGAGAGATCTTTACACACTAAAGCCTGGTACACACTATGAGTTTTTTGTCTGTTCAGCCCAGCAGGTTGAATGAAACAAAACTGTCAGCTCTAGTCGGAATCGCTGTACTAACCATCCAGCGTTATTACAGTGATCTCCCCTACTGAGCTGTTGTGTTCTGACAGGGGGGCGCACCCCCACCAGAACACTCCGATCAATGCTCTCAGACATTGGCTGAGAGAGCTGATCGGGAGCTGGTCGGGAGCTGGTCGGCTGCTGGTTTTCCAGCATACTCGTATGACAGAAGCCGGCTTCTGTCAGACCAGCTAGCATACACACAGGTCGAATGTAGGCTAGTTTTTATTGAACAGGCCGAAGTCGGCCGGCATTCGGCCCATGTGTATGGGGCTTAAAGCCCTGCTGTCACCAATCATTTACTTTGAGAGTGAATTTCATCTATTATAATATTCAAAATATTAGTTATAAGGAGATTTATTTCTTCTGATAGTATGAAAAATTGAGTCAAATGTTTTATGGACACTGCTTACAGCAGCCATGTATATGTTGAACTTTCTGCAATTGGAATGATGTGCTAGTGTCTTTGACCCAGCCATCAGAAACAGCTAGTTTATGTATCCTACAGCCACTTCAAGAGGCAAGAATGCTCCTCACACCAAGCGAGGTACCATCTCCAAAGGTAGGTTCATTCAGCAGTCTTATCTCTATAAATCAAGTACCCTGAAAAGTAACAGTGTAACTCATCTGGAGAATATGTTTAAACTGTGGCTATTATGGAATGTCTGCCCTTCTCCCACCAACAGGATAAAGCAATACTGCCTGAAAGGTAAAATTAATTTCTGTTTTGATAGCAAAAAGAAAAAAGTTTTACTCCATTTGCTTGCATAGAGAATGTATTGCAATTTTTTCCCATCCAGAGCCATCCAAGTCAATTGGTCAGAATACTTGTACACTATGACAAATGCATTTAAGTGTAATATACTTAAAGCGGGGGTCCACCTATCTATCGTTTTTTTTTTTTTTGAGTTCATTTACAAACTTTTCTTCTCAGCATTACATACTCACATATTGTGTGTAATATGTCCGCCTGTGTCAGATTTAGTTGGAAAGAATAACTTATATTATTTACTGCAGGCAGTTTCCATCTTCATTGTGGGCATTTGAAGCCCACAAGCATTTGTTTCCTGGATGTGGTGAATGCTGTGCTCCCAGCATTCACCGCTCGTTCCTGCACATGCTCAGTGGCATCCTGGGAAGCCTGAGACTAGCTCCCAGGAGTCTGGGAGAGGCTAGAAACACGCCTACTCCCATGGGAGGAGAACCAGGAAGTGCAAAGAAGAATAGAAAAATAAAAGGTAATTACGGCGATTTACATTTTTTTAAACGGCATGTCAGCATCTAGGCAAGGAAGAGAATACATACAGATATTGTTCAAAATTTGGGTGGAACCCCGCTTTAATGCATGTTTTCTTTGTCATACTAATGACAAAGGGATACATTTTTAGAAGGAGGATTTAATTCTTCTCCACAAAGTGGTTACCACAGGTGGTTGTGGTTGTGAAGAAATAACAGTTATACAGTTTTCTTTTACATTTTAAAAATTGTTTTCTCTAATCAGAACTAATAAGGATAAAAAATCATTACAGAGTCTGTGAAAAGTCCCAAACCATATCACATGCCAATTATTAGCCCATGTTCCTCATTTTACAATGTATTTTTGACATTTGTATATTCTAATGATCTTGGACTACAATAAGTGCATTTTCAATCATATTTAAATGCAGCAAATCCTCAAAAGATCAGTTAGCAAGATCTGAGTGATCTACCAAAGTTCTAGATACAGACATTTTTAGGTTCATGTTGATTAGGTTAATTTCCCTGCCTCTTTTGTTCCTTGATGAACAGTGTTCCTTAAAGTGTTTGTAAACCCCAGTCATGAAAATTGAACAAAGGACATACATCTGTAGTGTGTACTTTTCTGTCTCCAAAGCTCTAAGTGTCATTTCTTTCTGGTGCTTTGTTCCTCTGTTATCATCATGAGTCGCTTCTGAGAAGTTTTCCCAACACATGAGATAAATAAATGGGGAGGGAGATGGGCACATAGCTTGTCTATTCAGAATACAGCTCTGCATGTTCCTCCGTCCCTCTGCCTATGTGGAGGAGGTGTGTCCCTTTCCTCTAATCAGCTCTCACTTATTGTATAAAAGATAACTGCAGCTCTCCACCCCCTCCTCTCTGCTCCTGACAGGTGCAGAAGGATTTTATCACAATTGTGCTCTATTGAAGGGTTGTAGACAATAGAAGACTGCAGATAAACAAGTAAAACATATGTAAGAGGATTTGTTTCATCTCTGTGTATCATCTAAGGCTGTTCACTTCACTGGGTATATGAGAGGGTTTACAACCACTTTAATGATAAAAGTAGTCTCCAACTTTACTCAATTAGTTACCAAACATGATTAAATTCAAACATTCTTATGAACCATATTTTAATTTTCTGTTATGGTTGTCTCTATGTTAGGGAGACAGCATAGAAAATTAAAGATAGCATTGTGCAGTGTCTAATAGACAACATGTCTAATAGACATCAATTAAGTGTTACATAGTAGGCACGGTTGAAAAAAAGACACAAGTCCATCTAGTCCAACCTATCTGTGTGATTTTATGTCAGTATTACATTGTATATCCCTGTATGTTGTGGTCATTCAGGTGCTTATCTAATAATTGTTTTTAATTATCGATGCTCTCTGCTGAAACCACTGCCTGTGGAAGGGAATTCCATATCCTTACCGCTCTTATAGTAAATAATGCTCTACGCAGTTTAAGTTTAAACTGCTTTTCTTCCAATTTTAGTGAATGGCCGGGTGTCTTATTAACCACTTCAGCCTCGGAAGATTTTACCCCCTTAATAACCAGAGCATTTTTTTGCGATTCGGCACTGCGTCGCTTTAACTGACAATTGCGCAGTAGTGCGACGTTGTACCCAAACAAAATTGACATCCTTTATTTCCCACAAATAGAGCTTTCTTTTGGTGGTATTTTATCACCTCTGCATTTTTTTTTTGCGCATTAATAAAAAAAAGACTGAAAATTTTGAAAAAAAAGCAATATTTTTTACTTTTTGCTATAGTAAATATCACCAAAAAATATATAAAAAAAAAATTAATTTCTTTCTCATTTTATGCTGATATGTATTCTTCTACATATTTTTGGTGTGCGGGAGTCGGGAAGTGGTTAAATTATATTACGCAGAAATGTTTTTCCCCATTGTGGGGTCATCAGTACAGAATCTGTACATTCAAATGATATCCCTCTCAAGCGTCTCTTCTCCAGATCGAACAAGTTAAGTGCTCGTAACCTTTCCTCATAACTAATGTCCTCCAGACCCTTTATTAGTTTTGTTGCCCTTCACTGGACTCTCTCCAGTTCCAGCACATCCTTCCTGAGGACTGGTGCCCAGAACTGGACAGCGTACTCCATGTGCGGTGTGACCAGAGTTGTGTAGAATGGGAGGATTATTGTTTTGTCTCTGGAGCTAATCCCCTTTTTAATGCATGACAATTTTCTGTTTGAAAAAACTGAACAAGTTCAGTGCTCGTAACCTTTCCTCATAACTAATGTCCTCCAGACCCTTTATTAGTTTTGTTGCTCTTCACTGGACTCTCTTCAGTTCCAGCACATCCTTCCTGAGGACTGGTGCCCAGAACTGGACAGCATACTCCAGGTGCGGCATGACCAGAGTCGTGTAGAATGGGAGGATTATTGTTTTATCTCTGGAGTTAATCCCCTTTTTAATGCATGACAATTTTCTGTTTGCTTTGCTTGCAGCAGCTTGGCATTGCATGCCATTGCTGAGTCTGTCATCTACTAGGACCACCAGGTCCTTTTCCATCCTAGATTCCCCCAGAGGTTCTCCCCCCCCAATGAGTAGATTGCATTCCTATTTTTGCCATCCAAATGCATTATTTTAAATTTTTCCACATTAAAGCTCATTTGTCAAGTAGTTGCCCACCCCATTAATTTGTTCAGATGTTCTTGCAAGGTTTCTACATCCTGCGGAGAAGTTATTGCCCTGCTTAGGTTAGTATTGTCCGCAAATACAGAGATTGAACTGTTTATCCCATCCTCCAGGTCATTTATGAATAAATTAAATAGGATTGGTCCCAGAACAGAACCGTGGGGGATACCATTGTCATTACTAAAATCTTGTATATAGTCCCTTATCATCCACTCCAAAAGCTTGCATACAATTCATGTTAGGCTAACTAGTCTGTAATTCCCAGGGCCAGATGTATCTTGACTGTTTTTTAAATATTGGTGCTACATTGGCTTTTCTCCAATCAGCTGGTCCCATTCCAGTCAGTAGACTGTTTGCAAAAATTAGGAACAATGGTCTGGAAATTACTTGACTGAGTTCCTTAAGGACCCTCGGGTGCAAGCCATCTGGTCCCGGTGACTTATTAGTGTTAAGTTTTTCAAGTCTTTTTCTAATTCTGTCCTCTGTTAGCCATGAGGGTGCTTCCTGTGACTTGTCATGAGGATAAACATTGCAGTTTTGGTTACCGAAGTCCCCCAATTTCCTTGTGAAGACTGAGGAGAAGAAATTCAATACCTTTGCCATCTCTCCTTCCTTAGTAACCAGATTCCCTTCATAATTATTTATGGGACCAATATGATCTGACCTCCTTTTCTTACTATTTATGTATTTTATGTACTGTAAGAATTTCTTGGGATTTTTCTTACTCTCCTCCGCTATGTGTCTTTCGTGTTTTATCTTAGCCACCCTGTTGCACACTTACATTTCTTGTTGCATTCTTTGTAAAGTTGGAATGCTCATGATGATCCCCCAGCCTGTATTTTTTGAAGGCCTTCTTATTTTCTTTTATATGCATTTTTGCGTTAAGCCAACCAGGACTTTTATTAGCTCTTTTAAATTGATTTCCCATTGGGATGCACTGGCTAATGCCCTTATTTAATATGCTCTTAAAGCATACCCATTTCTCCCCCAAGTTCTTTGTTCCTAAGATTTTATCCCAATTTGTATCTTCTAGCAAGGCTCTTAGTTTAGGGAAGTTAACTCTTTTGAAATTCAGTGTCTTTGTATTCCCCTTATGCTTCCTATTAGTGTGATATATGCTGAAACTAATTGACCTGTGATCGCTGTTTCTAAATTACCCCGTATTTCCTCCTCCGTGATCACGTCTGTATTATTAGTCTGTAGTAGGTCTAGTAACGCTTTCATTCTAGTTGGTGCGTTCACATCTGACCCTTGAAATTGTCCTGCAAGACATTTTGGAACTGGCGAGCCCTAGATGAATGCACGGTTCCTTCCACCCAGTCTATGTTCGGATAAATAAAATCCCCCATCATGATGACACTTCCCATTCTTGCTGCTAATCCAAATTGCGATAGGAGGTACGCCTCTGCCTTCTCCCTCTGGTTTGGCCTATAGCATACTCCCAGTATTACTTTCTCTTAGTTTCATCCCTTTGTAGCTCTACCCACAAGGATTCCACCTCCTCCCTTGCTCCCTTATGCCCCGTGCACACGGTCAGACATTGATCGGACATTCCGACAACAAAATCCATGGATTTTTTCCAACAGATGTTGGCTCAAACTTGTCTTGCATACACATGGATGCACAAAGTTGTCGGAATTTTTGAATGCCAAAAACGCGGTGACGTACACCACGTACGACAAGCCTATAAAAGGGCAGTTCAGTACCAAGCGCGGCACCCTTTGAGTTCCTTTTGCTAATCTCGTGTTAGTAAAAGTTTGGTGCGAGGCGATTTGCGCTTTTTCAGACTCGTGGTTTTCAGTTTGTTTTTCTGGTGTTCAGTTTGTGCTTGTGGGTTTGTATCTGTTCTTCAGTGCGTGCAGCGAGTTACCATTGACTTTGTCATTGTGTTCTTGTTCGTTCGTTACTTATTTTCAGGTCGCTCTTCACAGGCCTTGCTGTTCTTCAGTGTGTTCTGTTACTGCGTTCTGAGCAGTCGACGTTTTTCTAGCCATGTTGCGTGTATGTACTCATCGTAGAGTTCGTGCTGTGTGGGGGCTTGGTGTTGGGGTCCTTACTTTGACACAAGCCCAGTCCATGAACAGGGCGAAGAGGAGTTCATGAACCAAGAATTGGTTGCTCCAGTGTGACCAGTTCTGTCACATGCCTTTTCTCCGTGAGATCCGTGAGAATAATCCTGACAATTTCAGGAACTTTCTCCAGATGACGGACCCCGTATTTCACCGTTTGTTGGCTTTGCTGACCCCTTATATTGGCAGGCAGGATACCTGCATGAGGCAAGCCATCACTGCGGAACAGAGGCTAGTTGCCACCCTGCGGTACTTGGCGACGGGGCAAAGCCTGCAGGACCTCAAGTTCTAGAGAGGCATCTCCCCCCAGGCTCTGGGGATCATTATCCCTGGGACCTGTTCTGCCATCATCCAGGTCCTGCAGAAGGAGTATATTAAGGTAAGATTTTTATCCTTTAACATCACATGTTATTGTATTTATTGTTTGCTAATGTATTGTATTTCTTTCCTCATTCCCTAATTACCATTATTGTAATATGCTGTGAATGTCCCCTTTGTTCTCATGCATGCTGGATTTTTATGTTATTTTTTTTGTCCTTCATACATATTTGCCTTCACTTACCTCCCCAGCATGCTCTCCTGGACCTATATTCACCTCGTGTAGTCACTTAACAATGTATTTTGTCAGCTCCATAGTAGTGCTTTACCCTAAACACCCCCTTAAAATGTGGCAAAGACACTTTGCACTACAAGTGCACTTGAGACTGCACAGAAACTGCACTTGTAGTGCAAAGTGGATTTGCCTTTAGTAAATAACCCCCATTGTCACTGAAAACACCAACTTTACAACCCAAAAATGCTTTTGAGCATTGAAAGAAGAAGCCACACATTGTGCTTTGATTAAAAGGATTGAGAATCAACAATCACATTTGCATGTATAAAAGGTTTTTAAAACAAACCAACATGTTTGTTGTATAACATTTTTTTTAGGTAACATTAAAAGTAGAAATGTCATTTTAAGGTAAAACAGGCATGTTTAAAACCAACTAGAAATACACAAATCTGGAACTTACAAAGTTCAACTTTTCTAGAAATTGAAGGCAATATCAGACATGAGTATTAATAAACTGTGTTTGATATTGCGTTCAGATGGGGGGAAGTCACCCCTGGAAAAGCCAAATTTTGAAGATGTACACAAATTGCCGAATGTCAACATGTGCTAGCTGTCATCATATCGGATCAACGGACGTGTTTTGTGGGTGCAACCCCTTCCTCTCAGCTACTTTATTATTGAGGAAGGGGTTGCACCCCCAAAATGCGTACATTGATCTCCCGTGATGGCAGATAGCACATGTTGACACACTGTGTGCATCTTCAAAATTTGGCTTTTCTAGAATATGTCAAAAAATGTGCAAAAAATTTTCAGAAAAATAAAGCAGAAAGAAGTAAGGGATTTTGAGGAGTTTTAAAGTCTCCCTAAAACATCAATGATGTTCTTCATTTTGTTTTGAATATCATTGATGTTTTGCTTGATGTTTTCCAAGTTCCTATTACACCCCATGTGCTAGCTGTCATCATATCGGATCAATGGACGTGTTTTGTAGGTGCAACCCCTTCCTCTCAGCTACTTTATTATTGAGGAAGGGGTTGCACCCCCAAAACGCGTACATTGATCTCCCGTGATGGCAGATAGCACATGTTGACACACTGTGTGCATCTTCAAAATTTGGCTTTTCTAGAATATGTCAAAAAATGTGCAAAAAATTTTCGGAAAAATAAAGCAGAAAGAAGTAAGGGATTTTGAGGAGTTTTAAAGTCTCCCTAAAACCTCAATGATGTTCTTCATTTTGTTTTGAACATCATTGATGTTTTGCTTGATGTTTTCCAAGTTCCTATTACACCCCATGATCTCCCCGATCAGAATCTGGGCACTTTCACTGGTGAAATGACCTTCATCCACAACATCACGATCACCTAAAAATATAGAAAAAAAAACACCATGTATTATAAATATGCAGGCATCCATCTCTTACCTGAGCCTGTGGTCGCAGACACTCACCTGTTGTGGTGACCAATTTCCACCACGTCTCCCTCCTCATCCTCTGCTTGGCTTTGTGGGATTTCCCCTTCTTCCTGAGGTGGGGGGGTCTGTTGTCTCCTCTGATGAGTGGTGTCCTCCAAGTCTTTTCTCCCCTATGTAAAAAAAATAAGTATACTTAGCACACAGATATTTGATGGCAGAAATAGGAATATGAAACGTTGCTTGGAAGTGGGGTACAATTGTCTATTTTGGCAGAGTTCCAAGATGAAGAAATATTGTTTTCCTTTGTCAAGCTTGAATACTTACCTGTTTTGTACAAGCTTCACAGATGGAGACACCTCTAAAGTATACACTGGAATACCTGTGTGGGACTCCCTAATAAAAAGGGTGTTCTTGTGTCCCACACTAGTGCTCCAGCGTCCAGATGTGTAAACAGCTGCTGAGTGTCCTCTCCTTACATAGAATCTAGTTTGCATTTCATTCTAGTTACAAACCCATCTAGACACCAAAATTATTTTAAGAGAAGTAGGCCAGAAAAAATGTATTAAAATGCATCTGGAAAAAACATGGTGTTTTTTTGGCCGAACAATAATGTTTCCTACGAACGAATAATGTGTCCATGAACATGAAAGTTGCCATTTTAAACTGTACAACAGTAAAGAAAAGCACATGGAGCAGCACGAACGTTATAAAAATAACGAATAGGAACACAGGACAACTACTTACTTTTTTGAAGCACTCTCCTGATTTTTCTATACTGATCATGCTTCCTTAATTTGAGGTCTGACCACCACTTCCTCAGTTGATCCTTGGATCGACGTACCCCAAAATTTTGGTGCAGACTCTTCACAACTTTAGTCATGATCTTGGCCTTTCTGACATTGGGGTTTGGGTAAGGTCCATACTTCCCGTCATAGTCGGCCCTCTTCAGTATGTTGACCATCTCCACCATCTCAACAAAGGCCTTATTTGAGGCCTTAAATCTCCTCTTGGATCATGACGTTTCTGGCTCTGGGCTTTCCTCCTCCTCCTCCTTGTTGCTGTAGTTAGCACGCACCTGTTGTGTCTCCACCATGTGCTCTTCCCCACTGCGCCGAATGAGAAGGGGCGGGGAATAGACTAGAAAGAACGTCAGGAGTTTCACGCATGCGCAGTGTATATAGAGCGTAACACGCGTGCATAGTACGTACGATCTGTGAGCGGAGGAATGAGTATCGTAAGCGCTGATCGTGATAAGGGAGGTAACATTTAAACTTGGGCCTATACAGCTTATAGATTGAGACCTATATTGGGACAAGATTAGGAGACTTTAGCCTGACATTAGGGTTTGTCTTGTGTATTGCAGATAAAATGGATGGCTTCAATGACCACAACTTCCTCCCCCTGTTCATAGACAAATACAGGGAGCTGCCCTGTCTATAGCAGGTCAAACACCCGCATTATAATCATAAACAAAAGAGGCAGGCAGCGCTGGAGAAACTGCTGGAGTTGGGGAAGTCGGTGGTCCCCACAGCAAGCATCCCCTATTTAAAAGCCAAAATTGGTGGCCTGAGGAACACTTATCTTGGGGAGCGCAAGAAGGTCCAGGATTCCCAGAGATCCAGAGCTGTAGAAGATGATGTTTATGTCCCCAGGCTGTGATACTATGAGAGACTGTCATTTCTGTCAGACCAGACTGAAGTCAGGGAATCTCTCTCAACCCTTCCTTCCACTCTTCCTTCCACCCTATCTTCCACCCCAGCTGAGGCTTCCGATGTCCAACCTGGGACTTCCAGCCAGGAAGAAGTGGAGGAGCCCAGCTTGAGCCAGGTATAGCATTGTTCTACAGATTTCTGGTCAATAAATAAATTATGTTTACTAGATGTTATTATTTATCACTAACTGCTGATTTAATAAACTGTTTTACATATCAATAGACAGTAGTGGGCAAAAATAATTGGGACAAGAATGAAAAATGCTGGGCTCAGAATGATAATCTGTTATATTTGTTAACATTCAATTTGCAAC